>OU342744.1:45475113-46885914 GCA_910589775.1 Avena eriantha
GACATTGCAGGTGTATTCTTCTGAACATACCACATAGAGATACACCAGTGTCATTGGATTTGTGTTCTTCTCATGAACCATAGCTAGAGTCATTGCATGTGTGTTCTTCTCACAAACCACATAAGGATACACCAGTGTCATTGCATGTGTGTTCTTTTCATGAACCACACCTAGTGTCATTGCATGTCTGTTCTTCTCACAAAACACATACGGATACACCGGTGTCATTGCATGTCTGTTCTTCTCATGAACCACATCTAGTGTCATCACATGTCTGTTCTTCTCACAAACCACATAAGCACACCAGTGTCATTGCATGTCCGTTCTTCTCAAGAACCACAGTTAGAGTCATTGCATATTTGTTCCTCTCACAAACCACATAAGGATCCACCAGTGTCATTGGATGTTTGTTCTTCTCACAAACCACATAAGTATCCACCAGTGTCATTGCATGTGTGTTGTTTTCATGAACCATACATGGATCCACCCAGTGTGATTGCATGTCTATTATTTTCACAAACCACATATGCATCCACCAGTGTCATTGCATGTTTGTTCTTTTCATGAACGACACCCAGTGTCATTGCATGTATGTTCCTCTCATAAACCACATATGGATCCACCAGTGTCATTGCATGTGTGTTATTTTCATGAACCACAGCTAGAGTCATTGTATGTGGGTTCTTCTCACAAACCACATATGGATCCACCAGTGTCATTGCATGTGTGTTCTTTTCATGAACCATAGCTAGAGTCATTGTATGTGTGTTCTTCTCACAAACACCACATAAGGATCCACCAGTGTCATTGGATGTGTGTTCTATTAATGAACCACACCCAGTGTCATTGGATGTGTTTTTCTTCTCACAAAGCACACATGGATCCACCAGTGTCATTGGATGTGTGTTCTTTTCATGAACCACACCTAGTGTCACTGTGTGTGTGTTCTTTTCATGAACCACACCTAGTGTCATTGGATGTGTGTTCTTTTCATGAACCACACCCAGTGTCATTGGATGTCTATTCTTCTCACAAACCACACATGGATCCACCCGTGCCATTGCATGTCTGTTCTTTTCATGAACCACACATTGATCCACCTAGTGTGATTGCATGTCTATTCTTTTCACAAACCACACATGGATCCACCAGTGTCATTGTATGTGTGTTCTTTTCATGAACCATAGCTAGAGTCATTGTATGTCAGTTCTTCTCACAAACCACATAAGGATCCACTAGTGTCATTGCATGTCTGTTCTTTTCATGAACCACATCCAGTGTCATTGCATATTTGTTCCTCTAACCAAACCACACATGGATCCACTAGTGTCATTGGATGTGTGTTATTTTCATGAACTAGAGCTAGAGTCATAACATGTGTGTTCTTCTCACAAACCACATAAAGATACACCAGTGTCATTGCATGTGTGTTCTTTTCATGAACCACAGCAGTGTCATTGCATCTATGTTCTTCTCACAAACAACATAAGGATCCACCAGTGTCATTGGATGTGTGTTCTTTTCATGAACCACACCCAGTGTCATTGGATGTGTGTTCTTCTCACAAACCACACATGGATCCACTAGTGTCATTGGATGTGTTTTCTTTTCATGAACCACACCCAGTGCCATTGGATGTGTGTTATTTTCATGAACCACACCCAGTGTCATTGGATGAGTGTTCTTCTCACAAACCACACATGGATCCACCAGTGTCATTGCATGTATGTTCTTTTCATGAACCACACATGGATCCACCTAGTGTGATTTCACGTATGTTCCTTTCACAAACCACACACGGATCCACCAGTGTCATTGGATGTGCGTTCTTCTCATGAACTACAGCTAGAGTCATTGCATGTGTGTTCTTCTCACAAACCACATAAGGATACACCAGAGTCATTGCATGTGTGTTCTTTTCATGAACCACACCAAGTGTCATTGGATGTGTGTTCTTTTCATTAACCACAGCTAGAGTCATTGCATGTGTGTTCTTCTAAACATACCACATAGGGATACACCAGTGTCATTGGATTTGTGTTCTTCTCATGAGCCACAGCTCGAGTCATTGCATGTGTGTTCTTCTCACAAACCACATAAGGATCCACCAGTGTAAATGCATGTGTGTTCTTTTCATGAACCACACCCAGTGTCATTGGATGTGTGTTCTTCTCAAAAAACACATAAGGATACACCAGTGTCATTGCATGTGTGTTGTTTTCATGAACCAGACATGGATCCACCCAGTGTGATTGCACGCCAGTTCTTTTCACAAACCACATATGCATCCACCAGTGGCATTGCATGTTTGTTCTTTTCATGAACGACACCCAGTGTCATTGCATGTATGTTCCTCTCATAAACCACATAAGGATCCACCAGTGTCATTGGATGTGTGTTATTTTCATGAACCACACCCAGTGTCATTGGATGTGTGTTCTTCTCACAAACCACACATGGATCCACTAGTGTCATTGGATGTGTGTTCTTTTCATGAACCACACCCAGTGCCATTGGATGTGTGTTATTTTCATGAACCACACCCAGTGTCATTGGATGTGTGTTCTTCTCACAAACCACACATGGATCCACCAGTGTCATTGCATGTATGTTCTTTTCATGAACCACACATGAATCCACCTAGTGTGATTTCACGTATGTTCTTTTCACAAACCACACACGGATCCACCAGTGTCATTGGATGTGCGTTCTTCTCATGAACTACAGCTAGAGTCATTGCATGTGTGTTCTTATCACAAACCACATAAGGATACACCAGAGTCATTGCATGTGTGTTCTTTTCATGAACCACACCAAGTGTCATTGCATGTCTGTTCTTCTCACAAACAACATAAGGATACACCAATGTCATTGCATGTCTGTTCTTCTCATGAACCACATCTTGAGTCATCGCATGTATGTTCTTCTCACAAACCACATAAGGATCCACCAGTGTCATTGGATGTGTGTTCTTTTCATGAACCACACCCAGTGTCATGCGATGTGTGTTCTTCTCATGAACCATACATGGATCCACTAGTGTCATTGCATGTGTGTTCTTTTCATGAACCACACCTAGTGTCATTGTATGTGTGTTCTTCTCACAAACCACACATGGATCCACCAGTGTCATTGCATGTGTTTTCTTTTCATGAACCACACTTGGATCTTCCCAGTGTGATTGCATGTCTATTCGTTTCATGGATCCACCAGTGTCATTGCATGTCTGTTCTTTTCATGAACCACACCCACTGTCATTGCATGTCTGTTCTTCTCATAAACCACATATGGATCCACCAGTCTCATTGCATGTGTGTTCTTTTCTTGAACCATAGTTAGAGTCATTGCATGTGTGTTCTTCTCACAAACCACATATGGATCCACCAGTGTCATTGCATTTGTGTTCTTTCCATGAACCACGGCTAGAGTCATTGCATGTGTGTTCTTCTCACAAACCACATAAGGATCCACCAACGTCATTGGATGTGTGTTCTTTTCATGAACCACACCCAGTGTCATTGGATGTGTATTCTTCTCACAAACACCACATAAGGATCCACTAGTGTCATTGGATGTGTGTTCTTTTCCGGAACCACACCCAGTGTCATTGGATGTGTATTCTTCTCACAAACCACACATGGATCCACCAGTGTCATTGGATGTGTTTTTTTTTCATGAACCACACCCAGTGTCCTTGCATGTGTGTTCTTTTCATGAACCACACCCAGTGTCATTGGATGTATGTTCTTCTCACAAACCACACATGGATCCACCAGTGTGATTGCATGTCTGTTCTTTTCAGGAACCACACATGGATCCACCTAGTGTGATTGCATGTCTGTTCTTTTCACAAACCACACAAGGATCCACCAGTGTCATTGCATGTGTGTTCTTTTCATGAACCATAGCTAGAGTCATTGCATGTCAGTTCTCCTCACAAACCACATAAGGATCCACCAGTGTCATTGCATGTCTATTCTTTTCATGAACGACACCTAGTGTCATTGCATGTATGTTGCTCTAGCCAAACCATAGCTAGAGCCATTGGATGTGTGTTCTTTTCATGAACCACACCTAGTGTCATTGCATGTATGTTCTTCTCACAAACCACATAAGGATCCACCAGTGTCATTGCATGTGTGTTCTTCTCATGAACCACACCAAGTGTCATTGCATTTGTGTTCTTCTCACAAACCACATAAGAATCTACCGGTGTCATTGCATGTGTGTTCTTTTCATGAACCACAACTAGAGTCATTGGATGTCTGTTCTTTGCACAAACCACATATGGATCCACCCGTGTCATTGCATGTGTGTTCTTTTCATGAACCACACCCAGTGTGATTGCATGTCTGTTCTTTCCACAAACCATACATGGATCCACAAGTGTCATTGGATGTGTGTTCTTTTCATTAACCATAGCTAGAGTCATTGCATGTGTGTTCTTCTAAACATACCACATAGGGATACACCAGTGTCATTGGATTTGTGTTCTTCTCATGAACCACAGCTAAAGTCATTGCATGTGTGTTCTTCTAACAAACCACATAAGGATACACTAGTGTAATTGCATGTGTGTTCTTTCCATGAACCACACCCAGTGTCATTGCATGTCTATTCTTCTCACAAAACACATAAGGATACACCAGTGTCATTGCATGTCTGTTCTTCTCATGAACCACATCTAGTGTCATCACATGTATGTTCTTCTCACAAACCACATAAGGATACACCAGTGTCATTGCATGTCCGTTCTTCTCATGAACCACAGCTAGATTCATTGCATGTTTGTTCCTCTCACAAACCACATACGGATCCACCAGTGTCATTGGATGTGTGTTATTTTCATGAACCATACATAGTGTCATTGGATGTCTGTTCTTCTCACAAACTACATAAGGATCCACCAGTGTCATTGCCTGTGTGTTGTTTTCATGAACCACACATGGATCCACCCAGTGTCATTGCATGTCTGTTCTTTTCACAAACCACATATGGATCCACCAATGTCATTGCATGTCTGTTCTTTTCATGAACCACATCGAGTGTCATTGCATGTGTGTTCTTCTCTTGAACCACAACCAGTGTCATTGCATCTGTGTTCTTCTCACAAACCACATAAGGATCTACCGGTGTCATTGCATGTGTCTTCTTTTCATGAACCACAACTAGAGTCACTGGATGTCTGTTCTTTGCACAAACCACGTATGGATCCACCCGTGTCATTGCATGTGTGTTCTTTTCATGAACCACACCCAGTGTGATTGCATGTCTGTTCTTTCCACAAACCATACATGGATGCACAAGTGTCATTGGATGTGTGTTCTTTTCATGAACCACAGCTAGAGTCATTGCATGTGTATTATTCCAAACATACCACATAGGGATACACCAGTGTTATTGGATTTGTGTTCTTCTCATGAACCACAGCTAGAGTCATTGCATGTGTGTTCTTCTCACAAACCACATAAGGATACACCAGTGTCATTGCATGTGTGTTCTTTTCATGAACCACACCAAGTGTCATTGCATGTCTGTTCTTCTCACAAAACACATAAGGATACACTAGTGTCATTGCATGTCTGTTCTTCTCATGAACCACATCTAGTGTCATCACATGTTTGTTCTTCTCACAAACCACATAAGGATACACCAATGTCATTGCATGTCCGTTCTTCTCATGAACCATAGCTAGAGTCATTGCATATTTGTTCCTCTCACAAACCACATAAGGATCCACCAGTGTCATTGGATGTGTGTTATTTTCATGAACCATACAAAGTGTCATTGGATGTCTGTTCTTCTCACAAACCACATAAGGATCCACCAGTGTCATTGCATGTGTGTTGTTTTCATGAACCACACATGGATCCACCAAGTGTGATTGCATGTCTATTTTTTTCACAAACCACATATGGATCCACGAGTGTCATTGCATGTCTGTTCTTTTCATGAACCACACCCAATGTCATTGCATGTATGTTCCTCTCATAAACCACATATGGATCCACCAGTGTCATTGCATGTGTGTTATTTTCATGAACCACAACTAGAGTCATTGCATGTGTGTTCTTCTCACAAACCACATATGGATCCACCAGTGTCATTGCGTGTGTGTTCTTTTCATGAACCACAACTAGGGTCATTGTATGTTTGTTCTTCTCACAAACCACATAAGGATCCACTAGTGTCATTGGATGCGTGTTCTTTTCATGAACCACACACAGTGTCATTGGATGTGTGTTGTTCTCACAAACACCACATAAGGATCCACCAGTGTCATTGGATGTGTGTTCTTTTAATGAACCACACCCAGTGTCATTGGATGTGTTTTTCTTCTCACAAACCACACATGGATCCACCAGTGTCATTGGATGTGTGTTCTTTTCATGAACCACACCTAGTGTTCACTGCGTGTGTGTTATTTTCATGAACCACACCTAGTGTCATTGGATGTGTGTTCTTTTCATGAACCACACCTAGTGTCATTGGATGTCTGTTCTTCTCACAAACCACACTTGGATCCACCAATGCCATTGCATGTCTGTTCTTTTCATGAACCACACATGGATCCACCTAGTGTGATTGCATGTCTGTTCTTTTCACAAACCACACATGGATCCAACAGTGTCATTGCATGTGTGTTCTTTTCATGAACCATAGCTCGAGTCATTGTATGTCAGTTCTTCTCACAAACCACATAAGGATCCACCAGTGTCATTGCATGTCTGTTCTTTTCTTGAACCACACACAGTGTCATTGCATGTTTGTTCCTCTAACCAAACCACACATGGATCCACCAGTGACATTGTATGTGTGTTATTTTCATGAACCAGAGCTAGAGTCATTACATGTGTGTTCTTCTCACAAACCACATAAGGATACACCAGTGTCATTGCGTGTGTGTTCTTTTCATGAACCACAGCAGTGTCATTGCATGTATGTTCTTCTCACAAACCATATAAGGATCCACCAGTGTCATTGGATGTGTGTTCTTTTCGTGAACCACAGCAGTGTCATTGCATCTATGTTCTTCTCACAAACAACATAAGGATCCAGCAGTGTCATTGGATGTGTGTTCTTTTCATGAACCACACCCAGTGTCATTGGATGTGTGTTCTTCTCATGAACCACACAAGGATCCACCAGTGTCATTGCATGTGTGTTCTTTTCATGAACCACACCTAGTGTCATTGGATATGTGTTCTTCTCACAAACCACACATGGATCCACCAGTGTCATTGCCTGTGTGTTCTTTTCATGAACCACACTTGGATCTTCCCAGTGTGATTGCATGTCTATTCGTTTCATGGATCCACTAGTGTCATTGCATGTCTGTTTTTTTCATGAACCACACCCAGTGTCATTGCATGTCTGTTCCTCTCATAAACCACATATGGATCCACCAGTGTCATTGCAGGTGTGTTCTTTTCTTGAACCATAGTTAGAGCCATTGCATGTGTGTTCTTCTCACAAACCACATATGGATCCACCAGTGTCATTGCATGTGTGTTCTTTCCATGAACCACGGCTAGAGTCATTGCATGTGTGTTCTTCTCGCAAACCACATAAGGATCCACCGACGTCATTGGATGTGTGTTCTTTTCATGAACCACACCCAGTGTCATTGGATGTGTGTTCTTCTCACAAACACCACATAAGGATCCACCAGTGTCATTGGATGTGTGTTCTTTTCACGAACCACACCCAGTGTCATTGGATGTGTGTTCTTCTCACAAGCCACACATGGATCCACTAGTGTCATTGGATCTGTGTTTTTTCATGAACCACACCCAGTGTCATTGCATGTGTGTTCTTTTCATGAACCACACCCAGTGTCATTGGATGTCTGTTCTTCTCACAAACCACACATGGATCCACCAATGTCATTGCATGTCTATTCTTTTCATGAACCACACATGGATCCACCTAGTGTGATTGCATGTCTGTTCTTTTCACAAACCACACATGGATCCACCAGTGCCATTGCATGTCTGTTCTTTTCATGAACCATAGCTAGAGTCATTGCATGTCAGTTCTTCTCATAAACCACATAAGGATCCACCAGTGTCATTGCATGTCTGTTCTTTTCATGAACGACACCTAGTGTCATTGCATGTCTGTTGCTCTAGCCAAACCACACATGGATCCACCAGTGTCATTGCATGTTCTTTTCATGAACCACAGCTAGAGTCATTGCATGTGTGTTCTTCTCACAAACCATATAAGGATACACCAGTGTCATTGCATGTGTGTTCTTCTCATGAACCGCAGCTAGTGTCATTGCATGTCTGTTCTTCTCACAAACCACATAAGGATCCACCAGTGTCATTGGATGTGTTTTTTTCATGAACCACACCCAGTGTCATTGGATGTGTGTTCTTCTCATGAACCTCACCTGGATGCACCAGTGTCATTGGATGTGTGTTCTTTTCACAAACCATAGCTAGAGCCATTAGATGTGTGTTTTTTTCATGAACCACACCCAGTGTCATTGGATGTGTGTTCTTCTCACAAACCTGATACATTGCAAATGTATCTATAATTTTTGATGTTCCATGCTTGGTTTTATCCATTTTCTTGTGTTTTGTCCACACTTTGGAGTACTTTTCATATGATTTGTTGGACTATCCTATTAACAAGAGCCACAGTGCTAGCTGCCTGCTTTCTGCTGTTTTTGGTTCCAAGAAAGTCAGAAAAATGAATATTATCGGAATTGGACGGGACAAAAGCCAAAGTGCCTATTTTCCGTCAGTCATCAGATGCGAGAATACGAGACGGAGAAGGGCTGGGGGCCGGCCACACCACCTGGCAGTGCGGCCAGGCCTGGCCCGCACCAGGGGGTGATTTGGCTGACCCCAACACCCCTTCGACCTCTCCTTCCGCCTATATATTGCCCTCGGGACGAAAACCCTAAATACCCAATCAAAAATCCACAAAAGAGTCTATAGCCACCGTCATCTCCATCCCTAGATCGGGAGGGATCTGAAGCTCTTCCCGGCACCCTGCCGGAGAGGCGAATTCACCCTGGAGGCCTTCTTCATCACCATGCAAGCCTCCGGTGTGATGTTTGAGTAGTTCATCTTTGGACTACGGGTCCATGTAGTAGCTAGATGGCTGGTTCTCCTCCTTTGTGCTTTCATGTGTAGATCTTGTGAGCTCCGTTCATGATCAAGATCATCTATTTGTAATTCTGCATGTTGTGTTTGCGGGGATCCGATGGATATTGAGATGCTATTTCAGATTGATTATTGATTCTATCATGTCTTTGTTATTTGTGATCTTGCATGCTTTCCGTTGTTAGTAGCTATCTTGGCCAAGTAGACGCTAACAACTCCAAGAGTTAGTATTTATGCTCGATAGTGGGTTCATGCCTCTGGTAATCTGGGGAAGTGATAGAAATCTCTAAGGTACTAGATGTGCTGTTGCTACTAGGGAGAAAACAACAATCCTTTGTTGATAGAACAATTGTATTGTTTACTTTACACGCAATTCGTAAAGCAATAATCTGTTGCTTGCAACTTAATACTGGAGGGGGTTCGGATGATAACCTGAAGCTGGATTATTAGTCATAGATGCAGTTGGATGGCGGTCTATGTATAATGTTGTAATGCCCAATCAAGTTCCAAAGGAGTCAAGATGATTAGTATATGCATGTATTGCTTTCTCAATGTTTGTCAATTGCCCCGCTGTAATTTGTTCACCCAGCGTGTTATTTATCTTAAGAAGAGCCACCTCTAGTGAACTATGCATCCCGGTCCTTTCTTTTACATACAATCTACAAACTGTTTACTGCTTTGTGTTTAGTTTCTGCAAACTATTAATTCCTTCCATTCGATAGTTTAATTCTTTGTTTTCAGCAAAACCGGTGAGATTGACAACCTCATCGCAAGTTCACTACAAGAAATGTGTTAATCTACGACCTTTTGATAGTGACCATGGACAAAATCGTCATAGAATTATGACGATTTCACACCAGATGGTTATAAGCCGTTTGAGAGAGCCAAAAACCTGAATAATTAAGACGATTTAGATCAAAATCGTCATAGTTTCATTAGGTGAAATCGTCATAACCTAGTTCTAGACGACTAGATATAAGAGAGACAATACCAACCGTTGGATGCGTATGTGATGGACGGATGAGATACTGATGCGTGGGAACTTGCCGCGGATCGATGACCTGGCATCCCACTCGTCGCGCGACACAGGGAATATTTCCCTTTGGCGCTCCACCTCCCGCGCAGACCCATTGAATTTCATTTTTGGCTGACCAAAAATTGGGTCCAACAGGCGCGACCGCACGAGACGACCCCAAACCAGCCAAACGCGACGAGTCCCCACTGCCTATTCCTTGGAAAAAACCCAGTCGTTCTTGTGTCACTCCCCAGGCGATGCAGGGGCAATTCCCAGCTGCGCCGCCGCTCATCCCTCACACCCCTGCTCCCGCCGCCGCTGCCGCTAGCATCCGGCCGTATTGGCGGTGGGCCCTGCTGCCTAAGGTAGCGGGTTTCCTTCTCGCTGTCGTGGAGGCCGTTGGAGGCCAGCAATCGTGGCTGGGGGGCGGTGGCCGGTGCTCGGAGCGAGCGGAGGCCTGGGCGGCGGCCCTGGAGCATGGTGGTGGCGACGCCTTTCTCAGTGGTGCTACGGTGCTGCAGTGCGGCTGCACGGTCTAGTTCGCGGCGGATTGAGGGATCCAGCGCCAGATCTGCGTTCGGCGGCGTGCGCGCTAGGGCTCCGGCTCTGGCGGAGGTCTGCTGGGCGTTTGGAGCGGCACAAGGCACATCATCGTCTGTCCATGGTGGCCAGGGGAGTTGTGGTGGTCGTGGCCCAGGTCGTTGACGGTGGCAAAGTTGCAAGGGTGCGCCCAGAAGGTGGACGACAGTCGCGGTCAGCTGATCTGGCATGTGCTGCTGGCCGGGGGTGTTCGTCGGTGTGGAGGATGCCGGATGGCGATACCGGGACTAGGCTGGACGTACAGCGCTCGGCCAGGAGATGGCAATAGTAGCCACACGGTTTGCTCCCTATTTCATCTCTCTCCCGCTCTAGCTTTCCAGGGACGGCAGTGAAGCACTTCTCAAATCACTGTAGCTACTCGATCAGATCTCCTTTGTCTCGAATCTTTCAATATTTCCTACACGATGAAATTAGACTGCGGACATAGGTTAGAAAAGATCTCCAATATGTACGACTGTTCTAATGTTTCTTTGTTCATTTTTCCTGGCAAGAATTTAAGTAGCTTCACGAGATTTATTTACGCTGATACCCAATTTTGCATCAGTGAAGCCAACAGCCAGATTCTGGTCTTGTACAGTGTTACCTAACAGATTATGTCTTGCATTAGGTTGTACTTTGGACCTCTGGTAAGATGGCCTGCCAATTAGCTCCTGCTACTTTCGTTCTATCGTATAGCTAGGCAAAGTTTTCTTTGTTATACATCAGATTACACCGCATAGCATACAGATTAGAAATATGATGGACTTAGTATGAGACACTTAGTATATATGGACTGCAGTTATGGTTCTATTCTCTATTCAGACACATGTTGCCTGAGCTCCCCGTCCACAAATGCTCACCTCCTCCGGAGTTTGACTAGCTGCCCCGAGCTGCCTCCTCATATCCTCGAGATCTCATCGCCATCAACGTCGCAGACGGCGGTTGAAACTTATGCACGAGGCCTGGCTCGGCCAGGAGATGGTAGCAGCAGCCACACAGTATGCTCCCTACCTCATCTCTCCCCCACTCTCTAGCATCAAGTATATTTCTTGTACGTAATTTGGATAAATTGACCATGGCCTCCATCTAGAGAATTAACGGGGTATGCAGATTTGTGGTATCTTCTTTTGAAATCATGGCAGTAGGTCCAAATTTGTAAATTTAGAAAATGTCCAAATCCGAGAAAATAAAAAAGACATTGTCAGCAGATGCAGGCCTAAATAGGTGCATCAGACTACCTATATACACATTTGTGCTTTTATAGTCATACCTAATTATATCATTCTCTCATCAGCCCACCAAGTAAAAAGGAGAAATTAACGGATGTGAAGGAACTGTTACTAACTCACTCCTTAGATGCAATTTTCATCCCTTATAACTTACTTTCTCCACATAATATACACCCACACACATGCAAATAACCAGTACGAATTCTCTCTTGCAGCAACTAAGTCAGCAGATCCACTAGAGAGTCCCTTTCACTGTCATCTTACAAGTAGACTGACTTACAGCAGCCAACTATCGTATTTAGATTGTATATCAACCGATGTAGTTAATTTACCAATCCTTCTTCTCGCTAATTACAGTACTTCTATATTCTAGTTTACTCAATAATAACTTCTTTTCCTCACATTCAACTGTTGTATATCCTAATATGCCTATTGGTTAAAAAGTGGTAATATTAATTTTTCCATACTTGATTTTAATTTTTCCTTTTTGCCATAAACATAAAAATAACCATCTGCTTTTCTTTTAAAGCATGGACGTACGATGGAGTGTTGTTTTCCTTAGTTGAGGCCATTTTCCATCTGCTATTATAACTGATTATTGCATCTTATTATCAGAGATCCCTAATTTGCTTTAGTATTGTACTGTTTCCTTCGTGATAGATCCTGATGCAAAACTTTTTACATGTTTTTAGTATTTGTTTTTGCATCAGGCTTCCTTCTTGAGTTATTGTTCATGTTGTGATTGCTTGAGTATAGATCAGTTGAAGGCCAAAGGAGACATCGTGGAATCGTGCAAGTAAGGGGCGATGTAGTTAAGTGTTGCGGCAGTGTGTGCACCGTGGATATATGATGGTAAGCAGATGCTCCTTAAGGTTTCCTTTTGTCTCCATTACAAATGCCATTAGGGGGTTTTCACATGTTGGCAGGTTCATTATTGTCGTTAAGCAGATGCTCTATTCTTCTCACTACTAGGTGGCAGGTCATTGTTGTTTATAGCTTTGGCCTTCTATCTGAACAATATGTAAAGGGAGATGGTCCATTTCATTTTAAGTGTTCTCTAGAATACTTCTATAGTCAATAAAGTGACCAGCCAACTATTCTAATGGAACATTGTATCATACATACCATCAGTAGTTAAATATCTACTTGGTGCTGAATGTTTTACTTCTTCAGCAATTCAGTTAATATGTAAAGCTGGCAGCTTTATTGTTGTTTATTTGCATGCTCTCAGCTAAATGTTTATTTTTTGGTGCTCAATGTTTTACTTCTTCAGCAATTCTATATGATGCACTAGTTGATTGCATTCACACGTGTACTTGATATGCTACTTGTAAGTATTAATTTGCTCTAGTATCATGTTGCCGCAGCCTGCAGGTTGTTGGTGATGAGAGGGGCACAATGACATGGCATTCACATCAGCGTCAACACCGACGACCCCAAGACAGAACACCTCCTTGACCTGGAACAAGTCAACCCTCCCAGGCGACTAGGTGGCGGTCTTCTCTCCGGTAACCCCTTATAGTGGTGGACTTCTCTCCAGTAACCGTTTATAGTCCTACTTCACCTCTACCATCTTGAATGGACTGAAAGCTGGTGTGTTCATATTTTTTAAGGCATTGACAATCCTTCATTCCATGTCATCTGGATTATCTTGACGTCAAGTTTATTCTTCTAAGTGATCACACATACACGGATCTCTTAGTCGACACTATTTCCCCTCTACCATCTTGAATGGACTGAAAGCTGGCGTGTTCGTATTTAGTTTCTTTCAAGTTTCAAGAAATTTTCAGGAAGTTGTTTTATGTCCTGCTACATGATTTAAGAGCAAACATGTTTTTGTTGTAGTAGATCCTTGTTAAATTGTGCCACGTAGTGTATATCTGTGATTTTATCTGGATTCTACTACATTATGCAATTGTCCTTTATTTTAGTTAAGTAATACCTTGTACTTGTAAATTGTGCTTTGAGGATCTGTTATTACTAGTGTACCATCTCACCATAGAGTTTAATCCAGTACTGATGATTGCGGTTAAGAGCCAGGACATAACTAGTATAATTTGTGCAGATGCTTGGTGAAAGCTTTGTACCTACTTCTTGATGAGCTGGAACGTGATCGACATGCTAAGGTTACTGGAATGCTTCTTGATATGGACCAGACATAGGTTCTTCATCTTATCAAGTCATGCTCTGAAAGCCAAGGTGGAAGAAGCTATGGAGCATCTACACAGCGCCTAGCAGCATGCCAATGCCCCAGCTGATCAGCTGGCCGCTCTCTTGCTGAGCGACGACTTTGTCACTTCATAGTGGGATCGTGTATGTTACTGCTTTCTGTGTGCTTGGTGTTTGAAATGTATTTTAACTATGTTGATTATCAACATATGAGCCTATTATGTTTGGTTAATTGTTGAGATTGAAATTTGTTTTCTTTGCGGATTATTGGTTTTGCATGGCCGCTGTACCGTTTCGTATTTGGCCTGTAAACAGGCCACAACAAAAAAACTGATTTGGAACAGTGTATAATTCAGAATAAAAGAATAGAAAAAAGGAAAAAGGAAATGACTTTGAAAAGGCCATAGCCCAAAAATAAAAGTACCGAAGAGGCCAAGGCCTAGTTAATAAAAGTCTTAAATTATTGGGCTTGGCCCATATAGACCGCTCGAATGCACTGGGCTGATTTCATACAATGACGATTTAATTTCGTCATAATTTTGTCACGCCAGATTGGCCATGTAGGATCACACGTGGCTAGGCCATACTGCCCGTGACGATATTAGATCGTCATAACGGTTATGACGATCCAATATTGTCATAAACAGTTATGACGATTTTATCAAAATCGTCGTTATAGTTCATTAGTGACGGCCAACTTTCGACGATTTCATTTTCGTCATAGGATCGTCATAGATGGACTACTATGACGATTCTGTGACGAAAATGGAGGGTCGTAGAAGTCCATATTCCTTGTAGTGGTTGGGGACAAAGTTCTGTGGTTGTGTTGTACAGGTCTCCATGTTGCTAGTAGCACCGGTAGTGCGCCCTGCCAAGGCTTAGCTAGCAACACCTTTGGGGTGTTTCCTTACTCCTACTGGTTCGATTAAACCTTGGTTTCATAACTAAGGGAAACTTGCTACTGTGCTCATCATACCTTCCTCTTGGGGTTCCCCAACGAGCTCTACATCAACACCGAGCCATCAAACACTTTTCTGGGGCCGCTGCCAGAGAGTCAAAGACATCTTCACAAGGGGAGTACCTCATAACCAATCTCTTTACTGTGTTATTTTTGTTTTGCTTAGTTTCTTTTTGCTTTCGTTTGCTTGTTTCTTTATCAAAAACACAAAAAATGACTACTCTTGAAAACACTAAGTTGTGTGACTTCACTAGCACCAACAACAATGATTTTATGAGCACACCTATTGCTCCACCTGTGCCTGAAGATACTTTCTTTGAGATAAAACCTGCTTTACTCAATCTTGTTATGAGAGAACAATTTTTGGTATTGGTAATGAAGATGCTGCTGCCCATCTAAATAACTTTGTTGACCTTTGTGAGATGCAAAAGCATAGGGATGTAGATGGTGATATTATTAAGCTGAAATTGTTTCCTTTCTCTTTGAGAGGAAAAGCTAAAGAATGGTTGAATTTCTTAACTAGGAATAGTATTGATTCTTGGACTAAATGCAAAGATGCTTTTATTGGAAAATACTATCCTCCTACTAAGGTTATATCTATGAGAAGTGAAATAATGAAGTTTAAACAATCTGATAATGAGCATGTTGCTCAAGCTTGGGAAAGAATGAAATCTTTGGTTAAGAATTGTCCTACTCATAGACTGACTGCTTGGATGATCATCCAAACTTTTTATGCAGGATTGAACTATTCTTCAAGGAACCTATTGGATTCTGCTGCTGGAGGTACCTTTCACTTTGGGTGCTGCAACAAAGCTTCTGGATAATATGATGGTTAACCATTCTGAATGGCATACTGAGAGAGCTCCACAAGGTAAGAAGGTAAATTCTGTTGAGGAAACCTCCTCCTTGAGTGCTAAAATTGATATTATTATGTCTATGCTTGTTAATGGGAAAGCCCATATTGATCCAAATAATGTTCCTTTAGCTTCTTTGGTTGCTCAAGAAGAGCAAGTTGATGTGAACTTCATAAGAAATAACAATTTTGGCAATAATGCTTATAGGAATAATTTTGGTAACAACAATTATAAGCCATATCCTCCCGACAATGGTAATGCTTATGGAAGTTCCTACAACAATAATAGGAATGCTCCCTCTGAACTTGAAGTTATGCTTAAGGACTTTATTAGTAAACAAACTGCTTTCAATAAAACTATTGAGGAAAAACTCTCTAATGCTGAAAGAAATATAGCATCTTTGGCAGAAGCTCGATCTTCTTTGAATAAAATAGCTGCTAAACCTGAAACTAATGATAATCCCTTTGCAGCTACTAATGCCATACAAGTAATAATTGATGAAAATGTTAGACTATTAGCTGAATTACATGCTAAGTGGGAAAGAGAAGATGAAATTGCTAGAAACATTAGTGTTTCTACTATCACCATCGCCAGTGTTGAGGCTAGTAATAGTTCTACTACTTTAGATGATAATTTTGATTTTGATCTTTATGGTTGCAACATCTTGATGACCCACAAGTATAGGGGGTGTATCGTAGTATTTTCGATAAGTAAGAGTGTCGAACCCAACGGGGAGCAGAACGTGCTGGCTAGTGGTATGGATCAGGAATTCTCTGCAAATACTTAACAAACGGATTTTTAGGGTTTTTTGATAAAGCAAGTAAACAAAGTACGAGTAAATAAAAGACAGTAGGAATAAATGCAGCAAGTGGCCCAATCCTTTATGCAGCAAAGGACAAGCCGGTTGTATTACTTAAGATGGCCAAACGTTCTCGAGGACACATGGGAAGACTGGCAAGTGCTTTCGCTTCATATAGTTGATTAATCTTCTTTAGCTTGCTAAGTGTTGTGTGGGTGAACCTGTGCTAATGTACCGACCTTCCTAGGACTAATACATACTTGTGATTATACCCCTTGTAAACATCCGTAAGTACAAGAAAGTAATTAAGGTAGAAACCTAACCACAGCTTTAAACTCTAAGACCCTTATGTCCCTTGTGCAATGGTTTCCTAAAGGGGGTTCAGGTTTCTGTCACTCCGGCAACCCCTACGATTAATAGCCAAATACACAATGCATTCCCCTAGGCCCATATAGGTGAAGTGTCATGTAATCGACGTTCACATGACACCACTATAAGAAGTACACCACAACTTAAATATCAAACTATTGAATCTTTCTCAACACAACTCCACTACTAACAACATGACTTCTCCCATGTCCTCAAGAACAAAACGAACTACTCACAAGACATCATATGGATCATGATCAGAGATGGAATAATGATGTATAACATAAACAATAATTCAACGGTTCACTCAATAGCATCAACTACAAGGAGTAATCAACACCGGGAAAGTTTCCCCTGTGAACTAATGCAAGATTCAACACAATTCTTACAGCAATATGGAGATGGTGATGAAGGTGTTGATGGTGATGATGGTGGTGATGCTGATGATCCCGATGAAGTCCAGCTTGATGGTGGTGTTGATGGCGACGATCTCCCCTCTCCGGGAAGGAATTCCCCTGGCATAAATCTGTCTGCCGGAGAGATCTTTCTCTCTTGGTGTTTTCCACCCCGTAGAGGATGCAGAATCTTTTGTGGTCGCTCTCTCAGTCTTAGGGTTTCGAGAGCATAATATACGCTAGAGGGGAGAGCTAGAGGTGGGCCAGGGCGGCCACACCACCTGGTGGCGTGGCCTAGGCTAGCCCGCGCCAGGGGGTGGTGTGGGCCCCCTGTGGCCCATCTCCAGCCCCCCTTCTAGCTTCCTTCGTCTTCTGGAAAAATAAGATTCTCCGTATATTTTCCCGGATTTTCTGATCTTCGTAAATTTTGCCTCCAAATAGCACCTTTTCCATCAGAATCCTGACTGCAGCGGTCCATGCTCCAAAAGTCATCAACCATGCAAAAACAGATGAAATAACATAAGTATCACCTCTCAATACGAAATATATCAATGAATAACAGTGAATTATGACATAGAATAGTGATGCAAAATGGACGTATCAACTCCCCCCAAGCTTAGACTTCGCTTGTTCCCAAGCGAAACTGAGCTCAATAAACATGACCTCAGGTTTATGGAGTGAAGAGTCGATAAAAGAATACGGACAAGAAGAATCACATTCATCAATACATAGATCATAATAGAAGACAACTCACTATTATATAACATAACTTGCAATAAGTAAAGGAAGCACAATAAAGATACATAAAGTGAATCATAATTCGTAATGGCAAACTTAGCTCTTGGTCGAAGAATAGTTGATAATTTGCTGGAGTTCACAAATAACTGGTTTTCAATGATAGCTTTCAAAGTAGTAAAACATCAAGATAAGAGCAAAGTGCAAAACAAGGAACATAAGAAACATGATTTGAATAAATCATCATATGAATGAATGAAACACATCAACTCAAAATACTTGCTGAGATAGAGAGGAATAGGTTTACTGACTCAACTACAAAGTAAAAGAAAGGCACGTCGCAGAGGGAAGCAGGGATTTCAAGTCTCATAAAGAGCTCCCAAAAATTATGATACTTACTAGCTTTTAGCTCTCATTGCCCCTATCATAGGCATCTTTAGGTGATTAAGGTTAAAGTGATCAAATATGAGGATAAGCATTGACAAGTTATAAATTGAGAACCTCATGTCCCTTGAATACGAGGGCCGCTCCTCATGCTACTCAAGTTTAGTCACCGGTAAGTTTTTGTCATCATAAGCATATGTGTATCATAGAGAACCGCCAACGGGGTACCCCTTGCCCGATGATACAGAAGAATCCCCATATCAAAATGACAAGGCAAGCAGACAACAAGTATCTCAGCAATCTTCTTATTTACCATGGGAATATGGTGCTTTTTTCTCTCTTTCCTCTTTTCATAATACTTTTTTTTCTTTTCTCTTTTTTTTTTCTCAATATCGGACTCTTTTTTATAAGAAGAATGCTTCATAGATACTCGTTATGGTTACGCTGTAGGTTTCCACCATGTCAGCATGGATTAGACCAGCGGCCCAGGCGTTTCTCTAACACATATGCATAACTCCATGGACTTACAAGCTCCCCTTTCATTTCACACCGACGACATCCATAGACAAAAGAACATGATATCAACTTGGTACAAAGTACCAGTGCAATGTTGAAAGGTTCCCCATGACAGCATGGTTCTACTAATTCACAACTTACAAAGCGCAAACATATACGCAACATAGGTGAGCACAATGGTTCAAGTTTATTATGTGCAAGAAAGTAAAGTGTGCCATCAAGTTCGTGAGAGCTTTAATCACTAATTTTCACATAACAAGTTTAATTTGGAAGGTAGATAAAACAAGAATTTACTTGGAATAGCAATAATGCTACTAGGTAGGTATGGTGGACACAAATGGCATGGGTTTTTGGTTTAAGGGATTGGATGTACGAGAAGAATTCCCTCTCAGTACAGGTTTTTGGCTAGCAAGGCTGGGTAGCAAGTACAAGAGTTGAAGGAAACAAACAAACATACAAGTGATAAAAACAAACATGCAATCTTCCTTGGAAGCACAAAAGATCTTAACTAAAGAATACTAGACTTATGAGCAAATCAAGAAAGAAAGATGATGAAATAATTTTTCTTTAGTGTACTTTTATCTTTTCATTCAACTCTCAAAAATAGTGTTGCTACTGACCGAGCCAGGTTTGCCAAAACCAACTAAATTAACTCAATGATCACATAGTGATACCAATACTAACAACAAGATCAATCATAAAACCATGAATTGAAAACTAATATAAGCTATGCAAAAGAATAAATGATAGAACTTCTCATTAATATTCCATAACGGCAACTCACACCAAGGGATACACATCTAACGAGAGAGGGGACACTTCCATAATGCAAACCATACTACACGATAACTTCTCTATTCATGATATGACTCTACTAATAAGGTAAAAATATAGAAGATAGTGATATGATAACGTGGCACTCCCCCAAGCTTGGAACAAACCAAGGGGATGCCAAACCTGATGACGAATTACTCCTTTGGTGGTGGTGGTATTCTATTGATGAGCTCTTTGATCAATTTCCCCAAGTCCTCAATCTCGAAGGTGAGAGTATGAATCAACTCTGAGTTGTGCTCGATGCGGTGCATGATCATGTCAGATTGTGGATGCCAGCTCTTGTGATTCTTTTTCAGCCCTCCTTCCTTGCGGTCTTCTTTTCCTGCATGGCTAGAACAAGGCAAATCCCAATTGGAGGGTAGTTTCACTTTGGGCATATTCTGGTATTGATGCTCATGGATAAGAGTATGGAAAGGATTCTTGGTGCGTGGAGGAAGTGACCAGGGATCTGAACGGTGATGAGGAGGCTTCCCTCCAATGGCTGGGTTTGCCACCACTCCAATCCTTGCAACGGTAGTGCCGGTGTGCTTTGCCTCCTCTTCATCTTCACTCTTGATCTCCTTCTCCTGCCCAGGGTCTTGGAGATCCTCCTCCATAGGCTCCTTCCATTTATCCTTGGCGGACACAATTGTGCTTCTAACTTCAAGAATAGTTCCTGGCAGAAACAGATCGAAACAAAAACACGACGAAAACATGAAATACGAACCTCAGAAGATCCGGGGGGTTATATATTACGAAGTTTCATATCAAAAGAAAGGCATTGGGTGAAAACAAGTCGGAGGCGGAGTCCGGGGTGGACTCACCACCTGGTGGTGCGGCCAGGGGTGGGCCCGCGCCACAGGGTGGTGTGAGCCACCCTGGCTGTGTTTCCGTCCTTTTTCGCTTCATAACTTTCCTTATTGACTAAAAACTGCAAAATTATAGTTGGACAGTATTTTCGCGAAACTTTTCTTACCAGAACTGTTACCTATTTGAAAACAGACTCTGCTGGTCTCTGAATTTGGAATCTAGTAGATTATTTCGGAGTCATCACTTGAATAACATCAGTATCTTCATCTTCATACTCTTATTACTTGAGTCATAAAACCCTTCTCTTCCTTATTACACCATTATCTCCACTTCCTGGAAATTTCTTTCACACAAAACTTCACACAGTTCCTATTAGCAACATTAATATAAGTGAAGTGATGAAACCTTTTGAGTCCACTTTCAACTAAAAACCATCAAAACATAAGCTACTGAAGCAACTCCTTCCGAAAACCCAAAAAGAATTCAAAAAGGAAATCGAATAAAGAAGCAAATGCAAGAGTGGCAAAATCTGTCAAAACAGACCAGCAGGTAAAGATCAATTTTTCCGAAAATCTTCTGTTGCTCAAATCAAAAAGTGCAAAACTAAAAAAAGTTACATAACAACCTGGGGCAGAAGCAAAAAGTTAAAGCTCAAACCGACATACAGAGATCTCTCACAAATTTTTACGGTGAAGCACAAAAATCTGTTTCAGGACAGCAACTTCCTCAAATCTTACTTCTCTCTCATTAGAGGTTGATCTTGACACAAAAACCAAACAAAACGGATAAGGAGCGGTTATTACCGAAGTAATAACTTCCAAGACTCAAAGAAACAAAAACAAACTGAAAGAAAAAACAAATTGGGCTGTCTCCCCAAAAGCTCTTTCTTTATAGCCATTAAGATGGGCATGATAATTTTGAAGATGCTCACATAGGAATATGAATTGAAGTGAAAGAGAGCATCAAGATGTAAAAACACACACACACATTTAAGTCTAACCCACTTCCTATGCAAGGTAATTTTGTAAACAAACAAGTTGTTGAAGCCAGAGGCTACTTGCATAAGAAGGCAAAAGAAGTGCAACATAAAAACTTTCAGCATAAAACGAGGAAACTTGATATTATTGAGATACATAATAACACTTTTCCCTCTCTCATAATAACTTTCAGTATCATGCATAAACTTAACAATATAACTATCACAAGGACCATCGTAGCAATGATCAGTTATTCTAACAGAAAACACAGGAATACTAGCTCTCATAGCACTACTAAGTGAAACAATATTAGAGGTATCCTTACAAAGGATAGTGTGTCCTTGTTTTTCATATTTCGTAACAAAGTCTTTCACATTTGATATTATAGGTTCATCAACCATTTGTTTATCAGGTTCAACAGCTTTATTTGTACTTTCATTAACCATACCAGCTATCATAGAATGTTCCTTAATCTTAACTGGGAAAGGCATTTTCTCAATATAAGGTTCAGGTAAAACATGATTAGAAGTATAAACTTCAGTATTTCTTGCAGGAACACTCTTAGCAACATCTTTATAAGGTTCATGATACTTATTCCACTTCTTTTTAGGCACTTCAATGTAGGAAGCAAAATCCTTAAAATAAGAAGCAATAACTTGAGAGTCTAGACCATAAGCGTTTTTAATATTTTGAAAGTCATTAGTTCCCATAAAAGATTCAATGCATTCATAATCATAATTTATACCTGACTTTCTACCTTTGTCATTCTCCCAAGTTTCAGCATTATCTTGAATACAGTCCAGAAGATCCCATTTAGCTTCTTCTTCCATGCGAGTGAATGATCCAGCACAAGAAGCATCCAATAAATCCTTGTCATGTAGAGGGAGTCTTGCATAAAAGTTATTGATAATAATATTGTTGGGGAGCTCATGAATGGGACATTTGAGCATTAGTAACTTCAATCTCCCCCAAGCTTGAGCTGTACTCTATCCATCAAGAGGCCAAAAGTTGTATATTTGATTCCGATCTTTATGAATCTCACTAGGAGGATAAAACTTTGAATAAAACAGAGGCACTATTTCCTCCCATTCCAGAGCTTGACCATTCTTCAGCAGCTTATACCATTCGTCATCTCTTCCTTTTAGTGATAATGAGAATAACTTCTTCTTAACTTGATCTGTAGTAATACCTGCACACTTGAACAACCCGAATAATTCGTGTATAAAGAGTAAATGATCACCGGGATGGACAGTTCCATCCCCAACATAGTAGTTATCCATAACACGATCAATAATTCTTGTAGGTATTTTGAAAACATCATTCTCAGCAGGTGGTGTCTTATCTACTACCTTAGCAGTGGTAGTAACATTACCAAATAAGAAACTCAGCGAATTATCCATAACAAAAATAAAGCAACTAGCAGAAGTGAACAATACTCATAGTAGAAGTTTCCTTTACCAGTTCCACTCTCCAATAGCGCTTCACTCCCCGGCAACGGCGCCAGAAAATAGTCTTGATGACCCACAAGTATAGGGGGTGTATCGCAGTATTTTCGATAAGTAAGAGTGTCGAACCCAACGAGGAGCAGAAGGTGCTAGCTAGTGGTATGGATCAGGAATTCTCTATAAATACTTAGCAAACAGATTTTTAGGGGTTTTTGATAAAGCAAGTAAACAAAGTACGAGTAAATAAAAGACAGTAGGAATAAATGCAGCAAGTGGCCCAATTCTTTATGCAGCAAAGGACAAGCTGGTTGTATTACTTAAGATGACCAAACGTTCTCGAGGACACATGGGAAGACTATCAAGTGATTTCGCTTCATATAGTTGATTAATCTTCTTTAGCTTGCTAAGTGTTGTGTGGGTGAACCTGTGCTAATGTACCGACCTTCCTAGGACTAATACATACTTGTGATTATACCCCTTGCAAACATCCGTAAGTACAAGAAAGTAATTAAGGTAGAAACCTAACCACAACTTTAAACTCTAAGACCCTTACGTCCCTTGTGCAATGGTTTCCTAACGGGGGTTCAAGTTTCTGTCACTCCGGCAACCCCTATGATTAGTAGCCAAATACACAATGCATTCCCCTAGGCCCATATAGGTGAAGTGTCATGTAGTCGACATTCACATGACACCACTAGAAGAAGTACACCACAACTTAAATATCAAACTATTGAATCTTTCTCAACACAACTCCACTACTAACAACATGACTTCTCCCATGTCCTCAAGAACAAAATGAACTACTCACAAGACATCATATGGATCATGATCAGAGATGGAATAATGATGTATAATAATCTGAACATAAACAATAATTCAACGGTTTACTCAATAGCATCAACTACAAGGAGTAATCAACACCGGGAAAGTTACCCCTATGAACTAATGCAAGATTCAACACAATTGTTACAGCAATATGGAGATGGTGATGAGGGTGCTGATGGTGATGATGGTGGTGGTGATGATGATGATCCCGATGAAGTCCAGCTTGATGGTGGTGTTGATGGCGACGATCTCCCCTCTCCAGGAAGGAATTCCCCTGGCAGAAATCTGTCTACCAGAGAGATCTTTCTCTCTTGGTGTTTTCCGCCCCGTAGAGGATGCAGAATCTTTTGTGGTCGCTCTCCCAGTCTTAGAGTTTCGAGAGGATAATATACGCTAGAGGGGAGAGCCAGAGGTGGGCCAGGGCGGCCACACCACCTGGTGGCACGGCCTAGGCTGGCCCGCGCCAGGGGGTGGTGTGGGCCCCCTGTGGCCCATCTCCAGCCCCCTTCTGGCTTCCTTCGTCTTCTGGAAAAATAGGATTTTCCGTATATTTTCCCGGATTTTCTAATCTTCGCAACTTTTGCCTCCAAATAGCACCTTTTCCATCAGAATCCTGACTACAGCGGTCCATGCTCCAAAAGTCATCAACCATGCAAAAACAGATGAAATAACATAAGTATCACCTCTCAATACGAAATATATCAATGAATAACAGTGAATTATGACATAGAATAGTGATGCAAAATGGACGTATCACATCTCTGAAGTTATTAAGTTCCTACAAAAGCTTGCTAAAAGTCCTAATGCCAGTGCTATGAACATGGCCTTTACAAAACACATTACTAATGCTCTTATAAAGATTAAAGAAGAAAATATGAAACATAAAGCTTCTATTTCTACAAAACATGAAGATGGTTGGGAACCCATCATTAATATGAAAGTGAATGACTTTGATTTTAAAGCTTTATGTGATCTTGATAGTAGTGTTTCTATTATGCCTAGAAGGATTTATGATATGCTTGATTTGCCTCCACTTGAAGATTGTTATTTGAATGTCCCACTTGATGATAATGCTAAAAATAAACTCATGGGGAGTGTTAATGATGTTCTTATTATGGTTAACAATGCCTATGTCCCCGTTGATTTCTATGTTTTGATGTTGAATGCAATGCTTCTTGTCCTATTACTTTGGGAAGACCTTTTCTTAGAACTGTTGGTGCCATTATTGATATGAAAGAAGGAACCATTAAATATCAACTCCCACTCAAGAAAGGTATAGAACACTTCCCTAAGAAGAGAGAGAAGATTTCTTTTGCATCTCCTATGAAAACAAAATTTGGTCTTAATGCTTCTTCACTTGAGAACACTCGATTCTTTTTCTTGCTTCTTATGCCTAACTTAAAGGCGTTAAAGAAAAGTACTTATTGGGAGATAACACAAAATTTTAGATGAGTCAGTAATAACCGCTCCTTATCCTTTTTATTTGCTTTTTGTGCCAAGAATAACCTCTAATGAGAGAGAAGTAATGATTGGGAAAGTTGGTGTCCCGAAACAGATTTCTGTGCTTCACCGTAAAAATTCGTGTAAAATCTCTTAATGTATTTTTGAGCCGTGAATTTTTGTGCTTCTGCCCTAGGTTTTTATCTAACTTTCGTTAGATCAACACTTTTTTATTTGAGCAACATAAGGTCTTCGAAAAAATTCGTCTTTGCCTGCTGGTCTGTTTTGACAGATTTCTGCCATTTTCTGCATTTGCTTCTTGTTGGTTCCTTTTTGAGTTTTTTGGGAAATTGAGATTTTTGATGGAAGTGCTTCAGTAGCTAGTGTTCTAATGGAAGTTTATTTGGTGTTGGAACTTAACCTTAAGACTTATTATCTTGAGTGCACTAATGTTGCTAATAAAGATTGTGTGAAGTTTTGTATGAAGGAAAAATTTCAGGTGTATGGAAGGAATGAGTAATGATATGAAGGATGGACTAAAGCTCAAGTTTGGGGATGCCACGCGTGTCACCCCAAGAAATATCCAAGAAGTACAAGCGTCAAAGCTTGGGGATGCCCAAGGCATCCCCTTCTTCATCAATAAAAATCCTAGGTTTCTTCCAAACGCTTCATTTTTATTGCTTCATGCGTAGTTGTGTTGTTCTTGGAGCGTCTTCTTTTTTGTTTTCGTTTTGGTTTTTCGTTTTATTTTGTTTTCTTAGTTTTATGAATAAATTGGTTGGACCCCCTCTTTCATACATTGGTTTGCAAATAGTTTGGTTTGGTTTGGAAAAGAGTAGGAAAGTTCATGCTTATGTGGTAAAAAGAGCTCGTTTTTGACTGTGGTCTATGCTCTGCCATGCCATGCTTGATATTGTTTTGGCTTTATGCTTAGTATTCTTTGCTGTAGCATGAATTGTTATAAAAAATTGAGATTGCTTAATGTGCCTTGGATGAATCATGCGTTGTTTTAGCATATTAAAGCATAGTATAGTGGTATTCTCCTTTGATGCTTTATTTGGGTTGACTTGGCGCATGCTCACACCATGTTATGACTATCTCAAGTCACCATAGCCTTTTTGATCCTTTAGTTTTCAACTTTTAGTATCACTTTATGCTTTGTTCAATGATGTTTTGTCGCTCTACATGATTATGGCCATTATTGCTCTCTTAGTTTGTCGCTCCCAGTCTTTTGCTAGCCTCCACAACCAAGTATGAGTTCCACTCATGCATCTAACTCCCTAAACCAAGTTATTCCAAAGAGTCCACCATACCTACCTACTAGCTTATGATATTCCAAGTATATTCATGCTTTTGTTTACCTTCCAAATTAAACTTGTTATGGGAAAACTAGTGATTAAAGCTCTCACGAACTTGATGGCACACTTTACTTTTCTTGCCCTTAATAAACTTGAACCATTGTGTCGTCTATGTTGTATATGCTTGCACTTATTTGTTGGGAATTAGCAGAACCATGCTGTCATGGGGAACACTTTCAACATTGCACTTGGTACTTGTACCTAGTTGATATCATGCTCTTTTGTATATGGATGTCATCTGTGTGAAATAAAAGGGGAGATTGTAAGTCCATGGAGTTATGTATATGTGTTAGAGAAACGCTTGGGCCGCTAGTATAATCCATGCTGACATGGTGGAAACCTGCAGCGTAACCATAATGAGCTGTCTATGAAGCATTCTTCTTATAAAAAAGAGTCCTATATTGAGAAAAAAGAGAAAAAGAGAAAACAAGAGATTATGAAAAGAGGAAAGAGAGAAAAAAGCACCATATTCCCATGGTAAATAAGAAGAATGCTGAGATGCTCGTTGTCTGCTTGCCTTGTCATTTTGATATGTGGATTCTTTCGTATCATCGGGCAAGGGGTACCCCGTTGGCAGTTCTCTATGATACACATGTACTTACGATGACAAGAACTTACCGGTGACTAAACTTGAGTAGCATGAGGAGCGGCCCTCGTATACAAGGCACATGAGATTTCCAACTTATACTTCGTCAAGCATGCACACCATAGTTTGTTCACTTTAACCTTAATCACTTCAAGATGCTTATGATAGGGGCAATGAGAGCTGAAAGCTATAAGTACCATAATTTTTGGAAGCTCTATATGAGACTCGAATCCCTACTTCCTTCTATGAAGGCCTTTCTTACACCATTATATTGAGTCTCCACCTTCTACCTTTATGCACTTACCTTGAGAGCATAGTGGCCATTCTTAGTTCTATGTGCATTGTCCCAAGACTAGTTGATTGATGCATAACTTGATATTGCTTGTTTTAAACTATTTGTATCTAGTCACTCTTATGAACTTTGAAGGTGTCCTATGCATTTATATTTGCTACTCTATGAGGGATAAGCTGAATACTATTATACTATGTTTTCTTTATGTGAAACAAACAAACGTCTTGCAAAGCATTGTTATTCATGAATCTTTTGTTTGTGCCTTTTCATGTTGCATCATAGTTTCTTTGTCTTATTGCTAGAACTTTGTCTTTCATGCTATGATTGAAGTACTATGATCCCAGCTTTGAATGTTTTACAAATACTTTGATCAAGTCTTTGATGGCGCATGTCACCTCAAAAATTATTCTTTATTTTTATCACTTACCTACTCGAGGACGAGCAGGAGTTAAGCTTGGGGATGTTGATACATTGCAAATGTATCTATAAGTTTTGATGTTCCATGCTTGGTTTTATCCACTTTCTTGTGTTTTGTCCACACTTTGGAGTACGTCTCATATGATTTCTTGTACTAACCTATTAACAAGAGCCAAAGTGCCAGCTGCCTGTTTTCTGCTATTTTTGGTTCCAGGAAAGTCAGAAAATGAATATTCTCGGAATTGGACGGGACAAAAGCCAAAGTGCCTATTTTCCGGAAGTCATCAGATGCCTGAATACGAGATGGAGAAGGGCTGGGGCCGGCCACACCACCTGGCAGCGCGGCCATGCCTGGCCCGCGCTAGGGGGTGGTCTGGCCGACACCAGCAGCCCCTCGGCCTCTCCTTCCGCCTATATATTACCCTCGAGACGAAAACCCTAAGTACCTGACCAAAATCCACGAAAGTGTATGTAGCCGCCATCATCTCCATCCCTAGCTCGGGAGGGATCTGAAGCTCTTCCCGGCACCCTGCCGGTGAGGGGAATTCACCATGGAGGCCGTCTTCATCACCATGCAAGCCTCCGGTGTGATGCGTGAGTAGTTCATCTTTCGACTATGGGTCCATGTAGTAGCTAGATGGCTGGTACTCCTCCTTTGTGCTTTCATGTCTAGATCTTGTGAGCTCCATTTATGATCAAGATCATCTATTTGTAATTCTGCATGTTGTGTTTGCGGGGATCCGATGGATATTGAGATGCTATTTCAGATTGATTATTGATTCTATCATGTTTTTGTTATTTGTGATCTTGCATGCTTTCTGTTGTTAGTAGCTATCTTGGCCAAGTAGATGCTAGCAACTCCAAGAGTTAGTATTTATGCTCGATAGTGGGTTCATGCCTCTAGTAATCTGGGGAAGTGACAGAAATCTCTAAGGTACTAGATGTGTTGTTGCTACTAGGGAGAAAATAACAATCCTTTGTTCATAGAACAATCATATTGTTTACTTTACATGCAATTCGTAAAGAAATAATCTGTTTCTTGCAACTTAATACTGGAGGGGGTTCGGATGATAACCTGAAGGTGTATTATTAGTCATAGATGCAGTTGGATGGTGGTCTATGTATAATGTTTGATGGGGATATGCCGAAGTGGGAATGCCCAGCAGGACGTTCCGATTGGGCCGAAGGGCCTGTGAGTGCGCCCGAAAGACGGTGACTGGATTACGAAGGAAGGAAAGGCCCAGCGACTGGCGACTGGAGGCCCAGGAGCGTAACAGAAGCCCAATCAGATTAGGTCAAAACCTCCGGATCCTTATCTTGTTCGGTTGTAACTTGTAAACCCTAGCGAGGTGCCTCATATATAAACCTCCATAGGGTATCCTAGAGACTCACGTTCCGTCATACACCCCCTCGAGCGACTCGCTGCCTAGCCGCCGAGCTCGCCACCCCTGTAATTTGCTCTCTCATAATCAAATCTAGCAGGAGTAGGTCTTTACCCTCCGGGGGGCCGAACCTTGATAAACCTATGTGCATCCGCCCCCATCTCGCACCACAGATGGCCGCCAACTCTTCCTCATGAAACACTCAATCGCTGCCAGTGGCAGCGACTGCCGTGGCCATTTCCATGACAGTGGCGCCCACCGTGGGGCATAGTGGAACTGGCCTGAGTTCTGCGGCGAGACCCTACTCGCCGATCGATCGGCCGATCGCCACCGGTCGCATGATTGCCATTGGTGGGATTTTACAGATCCTGCCTAGCAGTTACATCCCGGCGTCACGCTCGATCACCCACGCCGCGGTGATGCCGGTCGGCTCCATCAACCTCTTCATCGGCTTCACCAGCGCGATCGACCCAGCCGCGACGGTGATCGTCGGCAGATCGCCGCCACAGCGCGACCTGCTTTCGGAGGAGCAGGTCCGCTCCATCAGGAGCCTCGTCACCAAGTACGACTCGTCCGCCAGCGATGCAGTCGAGACTAACGCCGCCACCAACGACAATGCCCTGAACGACGACGCCAACTCCGTGACGCCTGCATCGGTCAGCGGATCCATCACCGCCGCGTCACAGGAGGATTCCATCACGCGAGTCTCCAACCCCGAGGATTTCGAGGACCCCTCCATCCTGGGGATCTTCGACTCCGATTCCGGCTCGGAATCCCCCGAGGATTTTCGCGCCAGATCCAATCGCTTCAACGTGATCTACATGGCGGGTAGCACGGCCGCCTCGCCAGATCCGTTCTCCACACCGATCCCGCCGACCGCGACGGCCACGGAGGTGGAGCAAGCCCGCCTGCGGCTCGCGTTGGCGCAACGCAATGAACTCGCCGAGCGCGAGAAATATTGCCTCGAGCGAGAGACGGCACGGGAGCTGTCACTCTACCACCAGCGCCGCATCAGGACCCGCCTAAACCCCAACGTTCAGGGCCGCGTCCTGAATTTCAACGACGAGGGCGACCCCACGCGCGCCACCGAGCGCGAATTCTGCGAGAACACGCCGCCAGGCGGGAGCAACCCCGCAAGACCACCACCTGGAGCGCCGGCGACTGGGGCTCCTCCACCACCCATGGGCCGCGTGCCCCCACCGGACCAACCGCGGATCATCATCTCGCCTCAAGCCCGTGACGCCAACGGGCTACCACTATACTCCACCTCGATGGACAATGTCATCGCGGCTGATGCCGCGATCGCCAACCTCAATGTCCAAGGCGATGGCGCGCTACAAATCCAGTACGCCAAGGCCCTGCTCGTCAGGGCCGTCGCGCAACAAGCCACGGGAGTCGACCCGCGGGGGAGAATGTACTCCCGCTCTTCGGCAAGCAGGGCGGCATCAAGCGGCCACCCCACCGTGTCCAACGCATTAGTTTGCCCACCACCCCAGCCCCTGGCAAACCAACCACGGGCCGACAATCCTGCGCTGTCAACCAACAAGCCGCGACCGGCGAACAACACAGTCGCCGCCAACTAGCAGCCCCTCGACGGCCGAACGAACATCATCAACAATCAGACGTGGCGGTCGCGCCAGCCCTATGACTTGCGGCACACCCTCACCAACCGCGACGAACCGGAGCCAAGAGGCTCGCTCAGCCGAGTCGGGCCGCAATGCTTTGGACCAATGATTCGCGGGGAAAAAGACCCCGCCAACTTCAAGGCCCCTAAGGAGATCGAGAAGTACGACCTAACGTACGACCCCGCTATCTGGTTGGACACATACCTCATGGAAATGGGGATCGCAGGCCACACCAACCTGCTCCCCGCTCGCTGCCTCCCCCTAATGATGGAGGGTGCGACCCGACAGTGGATCAACACACTCCCTCCCGACAACATTGATTCCTGGGAAGAAATGCGGGACGCCTTCATCAGGCACTTCGAGGGCTCCTACACCCGCGCCACCACCATAGAAGACCTGGAGCGATGCATCCAGGGACAACACGAGTCGACCCGCCGGTGGATCCAAAGGTGGCAAGAACTGTGGATAAATGCCTCCGGCATCCACCCAGACACGGCGATACACTGCTTCAAGAACGTGTGCCGGTACGAACCCCTGGTCGCCAAGATCAAGAGGGTCTACCGGACGCTCGATAACATCCCCGACTTCCTCGAGATCGCCAAGCTCTACATGGAGGAGGACCCCAACCAAGACTTCGACGACAAGTCGGGAGGAAGACGTCGCACTAGCATCCACGACAATGGGCGCCTGCACGACATGTGCTACAACAACACTCGCATCACCGGCAAGCGCCGCACGGACGGGCGAGTCAATTTCGTCGCCAACACTGGCTACGGCCAGTGCGACTCCAAGAACTATCGCCGCAACGGAGGAAACTACTGCGACAGTGGGAACTACCGCGCCAACAATGCGATGAGGCCGAAATTCGACCCCGCCGCCCTGCTCAATTAGCCCTGCATCTACCATAGCAGGGAGGGAAAACCCGGCACCCACACCACCGCTGATTGCCACTCTCTCAAAGAGATTGAGAAGGCGAGACGTGCAAGGGAGGACCCCAACAACAACCCACCTCGGGATAACGGGAATGGCGGCGGCTTCGGAACCGCCGTCGGGTCGCTACATACCTTCACCGGACTCGGCACCAAGCGTGAGAAGAAGGTGCTCGTCCGCGTGGTCGCCGTCAATGCGGTGACGCAAGTCGACATCCCTCTCTTCCTAAACTGGTCCGAGCAGAGCATCACCTGGAGTCGCCAGGACCACGCGCAAAGAATCGAGTACCCAGGGCGAGTCGCCCTGGTAGTCAGGCCCAAGGTGGCCGACTACTGGCTGCCCAAGACACTGATGGACAGCGGGAGCTCCATCAGTATCTTGTACCTCGACATGTTCAAAAGGCTCCAGCTCCTAGAAACAGCCATCGAGCCAACACTGACGACCTTCCACGGCATCGTCCCCGGTCAAAAGGCATACCTGATCGGGAAAGTGACGCTGCCAGTCACCTTCAGCACTCCAGCAAACTACCGCACGGAAATGATCGTCTTTGAGCTGGTGAACTTCCACCGCTCCTACTACTGCGTCCTGGGCCGCCAGGCATTCGCAAAGTTCATGGCGACCCCACACTACGCCTACAACATGATGAAGCTCCCCGGGCCAAGTGGCATCATCACCGTCCACGGCGACCCCGACATGGCCGTGGAATGCGAGGAAAAAGGCGCCGAGATCACCGACGCCGTCATCGCCGCGGAGACCGACCACGCGGAGGAGCTCGCGAAATACGCAGGCAACATCAACAAGGACGACCCCACCATCCTGAAGAAACCAATCGTCGCGAACTCCACGTTCGAGGCAACTACTCACACCCGCACCGTCGAGCTCGTCCCTGGCGCGTCTAGCCAGACGGTCACCATCGGGGCACACATGAGCCCCGCATAGGAAAGCGCGCTCATCGGGTTCCTCCGTGAGAACCGCGGCATCTTCGCATGGAAGCCATCTGACATGCCAGGTGTCGCGAGGGAACTCGCTGAGCACAAACTTAATTGCCGACCCCAAAGTGCGACCAGTAAAGCAGTCACTACGGCCCTTCAATGAAGAGCGCCGCCGAGCAATCGCCGAGGAAGTCCAGCGCCTGCTAGCCGCAGGCTTCATCCGGCCAATCAAATACTCCAAGTGGCTGGCAAACCCAGTCCTGGTTCTCAAAAAGAACAACACATGGAGAATGTGCATCGACTATATCTACCTCAACAGCGCCTGCCAGAAGGAGGAGTTCGTCCTACCGCGCATCGATCAGATCATCGAATCGACCGCGGGATCGAAGTCGCTGTGTTTTCTCGACGCCTACTCTAGTTATAACCAGATCAAGATGGCGGTCGAAGACGAGGAGAAGACAGCGTTCATCACGCCATTCGGCGCATCCTGCTACACGACCATGACGTTCGGCCTCAAGAACGCAGGCGCCACATACCAGAGGTGCATGCAGGAGTGTCTAGCGAGCCAAATTGGCTGCAACATTCACGTCTACATCAATGACGTGGTGGTAAAATCCACCCGCCAGGACGATCTGCTCGCCGATCTAGCTGAAACCTTCGCAAACTTGCGGAGGTACAACATCAAGCTGAATCCTGGAAAATGCACCTTCGGCGTACCCACCTGACAGCTTCTGGGATACGTAGTCTCCAAGCGAGGCATTGAAGCCAACCCCACCAAGATCGACACCATCACGCGACTCGGGAAACCCGAGTGCCTGCGCGACGTCCAAAAGTTGGCAGGGCGAGTCACGGCCCTCAGTCGCTTCATCCCCTGACTAGGCGAGAAGGCAATGCCCGTCTACCGCCTGATGTGCAAGAAACCAACGTTCCAATGGGACGGGGAGGCCGACGACGCACTCAAAGCGCTCAAAGACGTGCTACTTGCGGCACCACTACTCACCCCGCCACTCGACAAAGAGCCAATGCTCGTTTACGTAGTGGCCTCCAATCGAGTCGTCAGTGCCGTGATGGTCGTCGAACGACCGGAAGAGGGCAAGGAACGCCCCATACAGTGCCCCGTATACTACATCAGCGAAGTAACGGACTCACGACAACGCTACCTGCAATACCAAAAACTGGTGTACGCGGTATTCCGAGCACAGCGGCGGCTCCCACACTACTTCCAGGAGCACCCAATCACGGTGGTCTCCTCCGCGCCCTGCAAGACATCATACGCAATCGCGAGGCAACCGGGCGAGTCGCCAAGTGGGCCGTCGAGATCGGCGTCCACAACATCAAGTACGAGCCCCAAAAAGCGATCAAGTCACAAGCCCTGACTGATTTCCTCGCAGACTGGGAAGAAGCATAGCAGCCAGAGAAGCTCCCATACCTCCACTACTGGTCGCTCCACTTCGACGGCTCCAAGAACGCCGACGGCACGGGGGCCGGGGTCATATTGACCTCCCCCAAAGGAGACAAGCTCCGCTACGTGCTCCACCTCAACTTCAAGCCCTGCACCAACAACATGGCGGAATACGAGGCCCTCCTTCATGGCATGAGAGCTGCCAAGGAGATGAACATCAACCGCCTACGATGCTATGGCGACTCCGACCTAGTCGTCGGCCAAGTGGCCGGGACGTGTGACGCTGTCTCCCCAACAATGATCGCGTACCGCCAAGCCGTCGACCAGTTGGGAGGACACTTTGATGTCTATTCCGTCGAGTGGATCGACAGGCGTAAAAACAAGGAGGCAGACGCCCTTTCCCGCATCGGATCGACCCGACAGGCGCAACCAGTAGGCGTCTTCCTCGACATCATCCACAAGCCCTCAGTCAGCCCAGAGAAGGAGATCGACGTTGGGTTCCCACTGCAACCAGAACCGGCCTTAGTCGCCATGATTGTGGAACCTAGCGACTGGACAGCGCCATACGTCGCCTTCCTGGAACACAAACTCCTACCGAGCAACGAGACAGAGGCACGAATGATCGTGCGCCGCTGCAAATCCTTCGTCATCATCAACGACGAGCTCCACAAGCGCAGCGTGACCAACGTGTTCCAGCGCTGTGTACATCCAGAAGAAGTCCGCAAGATCCTCCAGGACATTCACGCCGGCGACTGCGGTCATCACGCCGGCGCCAAGTCTCTAGTCGCCAAGGCCATGCGGCACGGTTTCTACTGGCTCACCGCACACGCCGATGCCACCAACATCGTCCAACGATGCGTCGGGTGCCAGAAGTACGCCAACCAGACGCACCTCCCTGGCTCGGCACTCAAGACAATCCCCATCACGTGGCCATTTGCCGTATGGGGCATGGACATGGTAGGCCCGTTCAAGAAGGCCCCGTATGGGTTCACTCACCTCCTGGCCGCAGTCGACAAGTTCACCAAATGGGTCGAGGCCAAGCCGATCAAAAAGTGCGACGGCAAGACGGCCACCAAGTTCCTCTGCGAACTCATCTACCGGTACGGCTACCCGCACAACATCATAACAGACAACGGCACCAACTTCGCCAAGGGGGCCATGGCAGAATTCTGTGAGGAACACGGCATCCGAATCGACCTCGCATCAGTCGCCCACCCGGAATCAAATGGCCAAGCAGAGCGCGGCAACCAGAGCGTCCTCCACGGGCTCAAGCCGCGACTGCAGGTGCCCCTCGAGCGCACCCCAGGATGCTAGGTCGACGAGCTCCCCTGTGTGATATGGGTGATTCGCACCTCCGTCAACCGATCAACCGGGTTCACGCCTTTCTTCATGGTGTATGGCGCCGAGGCCGTGATGCGAACAGACCTAGAGCACGACTCACCTCGAGTCGCCAACTAGGTCGAGGCGGCCAATGAGATCGCCCGCCAATATAGCATCGATCAACTCGACGAGGCATGTGACCTGGCTCGCTCCCGCACCACCATATACCAACAAGGACTCCGCCGCTATCATAGCCGCCGAGTGCGAACTCGAACCTTCTAGGAAGGCGACCTAGTCCTACGACTGGCCCAAGACAAGAAGGGCATGCACAAGCTCTCTCCCCATGGGAGGGTCCATTCGCCATAGGCCGAGTCCTTGGCAACGGCGCCTACTACCTCATCGACATACGAGGTGATGGCCAATTGGAGGTCGGGAGGCCATGGAATGTAAACCTCCTCAGAAATTTCTATACTTAGAACCTCACACTGTACTCCATCGGAATATATAATGAAATTCATTTGGATCGCACAAATTGTGCCCACTCGCCATATTCTTGTGCCACCCGCACTCGTACATACCAGCAATACGCTACTTACGGAAGTCAACCTTTGGTCGAGCGACCGACACGGCAAAGTAGTGCGACACAAGGGCACCGGAAATATTCGGGCCTTGGGTCGTCCACAAAAACGCCAACCCGGAGCCACCATTGGAGTTTCCTAGCCCGACTGGCCCGCCGGGCCAAGATTGTTGGGAATATGCCCTAGAGGCAATCATGAATGATGATATTCCTGTGTATTCATAAGGTTATGGTCCATGTATGAACTGCTGATATGTATCATCGAATATGTGATTTGATTGTGGAACTACATATTCATGTTGTTCATACTAATTGTCCTTGGTCATTGAGGTTGTGCCGGACACACAACTTAGACCAATGTGGAAGTCGGCAGATGACTAGGTTCCGCTTGTCATGGGCATGGAGATGCTATTCCGACTTACACGGATGCGACTAAAGAGTTTAGCGAGTCGGACTGACCCATATTGAGATGCAACGAACAAGTCGTCATTTGCATGTCTCAATCAATGTAATCCTTAGACCTGAGGTTATTGCACAATCCGAGTTGAGGATCTCCGACTTAGGTTCTGTCAAACGTTGTTCCGTCAATGGGCAGTTATAAAGGCGGAGTTCGGGTCGACTGAGAATCAAGCTGCGTGATGTGAATAACCAAGACGAGATTTTGCCCCTCCATCCGGAGAGATATTCTCTGGGCCCTCTCGGAAGATATGATTCGGAAAGCATGGCCATGCGCGTCTCGGATTAAGTGTTAACCGAGGCAGCCGACTAAGAGTTAGTCGGATGAATCACTTATCTCGGATCGAGAAAGAGAGTCGGACTATTTAAGGGATGACGATCATTCGCCTATAGTCCGACAAAGTATATCGTGAGGCAAAAGGGACTTAGACGAAAGTCGCATTGGAAGGTATGTCGTCATGACTTATTGGTACTTGGGAGTTGGCATGTTCTGCTAGGAGCCGCTACCAACTGATCGATCACGAGCGAGACTCGGAATCGTGTCCGGGTTACCATGAGCCTGTCGGGTCACACACTTAAGAGCGGGAGCAAGTTTGGGTTAGACCCAAACAGGAAACCTATTTGGGTTGGACCCAAATAAAGACATGGACTTAGTCAGCAAGTGAGACTTGCAGTGGCTAATATAGGCCTTTTTAGTGAATGGGCCACAAGTGAGTGGAGCCCACTTTCACTCCCTATATAAGCTGGGGCGCAGGTGCTTAGAGCACAAGGTTAGGTCACTCCATGTGTTGGAAACCCTAGCCCCAGCCCGTCCTGTCGCTGCCGTACCGAACCTAGCAGTCCATCGCCGGCGCTCCTCCTCGTACGTGTGGATACTGGCAGAGGTGCTGTACGTTCAGCACTTCGACGACCGTGAAGAAGGAACGGATCGTGGATCGTGGATCGTGGAACCAGAATGGATCGCGAGGACTGCACTGCATCAAGCGACGTGCTTCAGCAATTCCGCAACTGCGCGTCTAGTGGTAATCCTCGTGGCCTTCTACCTGAGCTGGATCTTGGGATCACCGCATATGGAAAAAGTTTTGTTTATCTCTACGTGGCCCAACAGTGGTATCAGACGTTAGCTTCTGGTTTTAGGCTCGAGATCACGCATATGTGATATGCGGTTGGCGTTAAATTGGATCTAATTGCAGTTTTGGTGGTTGATCTATGAGATAGATCGGTTTTGTACAAAGTTGATTGGATCAACTGTACTCGGGGGAATGGATGATCTGGTTTCCGTGATCTAACTGCTAAGGTCGGGGAATGACATACCCCTACTGGTCGGTTTCCGCCATCGGGGTAGACTGTGACACGTAGACCCGGATGCGGTGATCGAAGATCAAAGGGTTTGATCGAATCGGAGTCCGGATAGGATTTGGGTAAAATTGTTTTATCCGATGATGAAATCCATGTCCGGAATGCAGATGAGATCTGCGTTTTTCGGAAAAATCATAGCACCTTAGATGTCGTTGCGAGTTTCACAACGCCGGTAGATATCGTATCTATGCATAACTTGTTTTTGCAGGATGATGCTGTGAATGGTATGGCTTATGTGCACGTGATGTGTGTAATCCATCCGTGATCTGCGCATCACGGATTTTGTCAGCCGGCTGGAGCCTAGGTGCTGTCATCTTATTGTATAACGGCCTGCATGTCAGATTCTCTGTGTAATTTGGATTACTAGCTAGTGTAGCTGTTTGGAGAATCCAGATAGCATGCAAGTCGGTGTACAAGTCGGATACATGGTGTAAGACGGCACGTGACAAGAGTTGACACGAGTCGGATTACAGGCTTTATGGAGATGGAGATCGCCATGAAGAGAGCCATACCATTTCACATTATAATTGCTTTATTTTGTGTTATTGTTATGTCTCTGTTTTACCTCTATTAGATAGTTGGTAGAATATAATCCCTCAAAGAAGGTCTAGTCGGTTTCCCCGCTAGTGCTGCACCATCATGAGTCGGACATTTTTGGTAGTGGGCTCATAAAATTGAGGTGCTATCAATTCTTTCTGACTAGGTGGGTTCGAGTCGGACTCTTACAGCGGAAGCACTTGGTAATCTAGACAGGTCTATCACAACGGTTGTGGGACTTGGGGAAAAGTCGGATGGGAGCCGGGGCATGGGATTCCACCCATCCAACAGGAGTCGTATGAGATACGATTGACAAGGAGTTGTCTACCTAGATCACTTGACGGCTAGCGGTGATGCTAAAGCTCACTAGTCGACTTGCTTATTTAGGGTCCTGAATCACTAAGTAACCATCGGAGGGGTGTTGGTTCTAGTGGGAGCATAAATATTAAAGTGTTTAATATGCTTGCTCTTTATGGATACATGTCTTAAGTGTTTTGCATATTTTCTGTTGTAGATCAATGACACCTAGCAGTCTTCCTCAGATTTTCGGTTTTGCTTTGAGAACCATCTTAGAGAAAGATAAGCTGAATGGGACTAATTTCACCAACTGGTATCGTAATCTGAGCATTGTTCTCAAACAAGAGAAAAGGGATCGTGTCCTAGACAACCCACTTCCGGCTGAGCCGGATGAGAATGCGACTGTCGTAGCCACCAATGCCTACCGTCGGATTTGTGATGAATCCACGGAGATTAGCTGTCTTATGCTTGCTCACATGGAACCAGACTTGCAGCAGCAGTTCGAGAATGTTGAGGCCTACGATATGATCGAAAGCTTCAAAAGTATGTTCCAGGCTCAGGCAAAGACTGAGAGGTATCAAGTCTCTCAGGCTTTGTTGAGCTGCAAGCTTAAGGATGGCGATCCACTGAGTCCGCATGTGATCAAGATGGTTGGTTACGTGCAGTCTTTGGAAAGACTTGGCTACCACATAAGCGAAGAGTTCGCTACAGACATAATTCTGAACTCTCTTCCTAATGCATATGGCCAGTTCATATCGAACTACCACATGCATGGTATGGATAAGAAGCTCACTGAATTACACGGGATGCTCAAGCAGGCTGAGGCGGATCTCAAGAAAGGTGCCAGTCAAGTGTTGATGGTACAAAACAAGGCTAAGTTCAAGAAGAGTTCTTGGACTAAGAAGAAGAAGGCAAAGTCAGGAGGTAAGGCAGAGGACCCAGTCCAAAGCGCTTCCTCAGGGACTAAGCCATCTCCTGCAGCCGGATCCACTTGCTTCTACTGCAAGTCGGAAGGCCACTGGAAGAGGAATTGTAGCAAGTATCTGGCTCATAAAGCCAAGAGCGGAGGTGTGACTTCCGGCTCAGGTACGCTTGTTTGCAATGTTATAGACATTTATCTTGCTGATGCACCTGGTAGTTCTTGGGTATATGATACCGGATTAGTCATTCACCAACTCGTTGCAGGGATTGGTAAGAACTAGGAGCATTGCAAGAGGCGAGGTTGACATTAGAGTCGGTAACAAAGCGAGGGTCGCTGCGTTGGAAGTCGGCACAATGCAATTTCATTTACCTTCTGGATTCTTAATGGAGCTAAATAATTGTTATTATGTTCCAGTGCTTAGTCGAAACATCATTTCTGCCTCATGTTTGATGAGACAGGGCTATGAGTCGAATATTAAGAATAATGGTTGTTCTTTATATTTGAATGATATGTTTCATGGCTTTGCACCCGTCCGGGATGGGTTATTTATTTTGAATCTTGAGGGTGAATCTATCTATAACATAAATGTGAAAAGGTTGAAACCAAATGATCTAAATATGACTTACTTTTGGCATTGTCGGCTTGGTCATATAAGTTGGAAACGCATGAAGAAGCTCCATGATGATGGACTCCTAACTTCATTCGACTTGGAGTCATTCGAGACATGTGAATCCTGCCTTCTCGGCAAGATGACCAAGACACCTTTTGCAAAAAGTTGTGAAAGGGCGTCCGACTTATTGGGACTAGTACATAGTGATGTATGTGGCCCAATGAGCACGACAGCTAGAGGTGGTTATGAGTACTTCATTACCTTCACTGATGATTTGAGTAGATATGGATATATCTACTTGATGAAACATAAGTCGGAAGCCTTTGAAAAATTCAAGGAATTCCAGAATGAGGTACAAAATCAACTTGGCAAGAAAATAAAGTTTCTTTGGTCGGACCGAGGAGGCGAGTACATGAGCCATGAGTTTGATGACCATCTAAAGAGTTGTGGAATAGTTCCCAGCTCAGTCCTCCAGAAACGCCGCAGAGAAACGGTGTGTCGGAAAGGAGGAATCGGACCTTGTTGGACATGGTACGGTCAATGATGAGTCGGACAGATCTGCCTTTATATTTTTGGGGTTATTGTCTAGAAACTGCATCATTCACACTAAACAGAGTACCATCAAAGTCGATAGAGAAGACACCGCATGAGATGTGGACTGGCAAGAAGCCGAGTTTGTCTTTTCTTAAGATTTGGTGTTGTGAAGCTTTTGTCAAGCGACTTCAGTCGGACAAGCTTACAGCTAAGTCGGATAAGTGTATTTTCGTGGGGTACCCGAGGGAAACCTTGGGTTACTACTTCTACAACCGAGAAGAGGGCAAAGTGTTTGTCGCTCGAAACGGTGTCTTCCTTGAGAAAGAGTTTCTCGATCGGGGAGTCAGTGGGAGTACGGTGCATCCCGAAGAAATTCGAGAGATGCCGGCTAGCAGCGAGTCGGAAAAAGCCTTAGAGGTTGAGCCGGACGTGGTACCTGAGCCAGAAAATGCACCGACACTGCGAAGATCGGCTAGATTGCGAATTGTTCGTGATGTATTGCTGTTAGACAGTGATGAGCCGACAACTTATTCGGAAGCGATGGTGGGTTCTAATTCTGAGTCATGGCTTGGAGCCATGAGATCCGAATTAAAGTCCATGGATGAAAATCAAGTTTGGAACTGTGCAAGACTTGATCTGCCAGACGGTGCAAGACCCGTTGAGTGCAAATGGGTCTTTAAGAAGAAAACTGATGTGGATGGAAATGTTTCTATCTATAAAGCACGGCTTGTCGCGAAGGGGTTCCGACAAGTTCAAGGAGTTGACTACGATGAGACTTTCTCTCCCGTGGCGATGCTTAAATCAGTTCAGATCATGTTAGCTATAGCAGCCTATTTCGACTATGAGATATGGCAGATGGATGTCAAAACAGCTTTCCTTAATGGAAATTTAACCGAGGACGTGTATATGATACAGCCCGAGGGTTTCGTCGATCCGGCTAATGCTGACAAGGTATGCAAACTTCGGAAATCCATTTATGGATTGAAGCAAGCATCTAGGAGTTGGAACATTCGCTTTGATGAGGTAGTCAAATCGTTTGGCTTCATCAAGAGAGAGCATGATTCTTGTTTATACAAGAAGTTTAGTGGGAGCAAAGTGAACTTTCTAATCTTATATGTGGATGACATATTATTGAGTGGAAATGATGTCCAGATGTTGCAAGAGACCAAGGAATCATTGGAAAAGAGTTTTTCGATGAAAGACTTGGGTGAGGCGACTTACATACTAGGAATCCGGATCTATAGAGATAGATCAAGGCGGCTCATTGGATTGAGTCAGAGTACGTATTTGGACAAAGTATTGAAGAAGTTCAACATGGAATCGTCTAAGAAGGGGTTCTTACCGATGTCCCATGGCGTAAAACTTAGCAAGACTCAGTGTCCTTCGACAACTGATGAGCGAAGTCGAATGAGTGCGATTCTGTATGCTTCTGCAATCGGATCCATCATGTACGCTATGATTTTTGCTAGGCCGGATGTTTCCTATGCTCTAAGTGTTGTGAGCAGGTACCAGGCTGACCCTGGAGAAATCCACTGGGTAGCGGCTAAAAATATCCTCAAGTACTTGAGAAGGACTAAGGATATGTTCCTGGTTTATGGAGGTGAGGATGAACTCAGTGTAAAGGGTTACACGGATGCGAGTTATCTCACTGACTCGGATGATTCTCGTTCGCAATCCAGATATGTGTTTGTGATAAACAGAGGGGCTGTGAGCTGGAAAAGTTCCAAGCAAGAAACGGTGTCCGCGTCTACGATAGAGGCTGAGTATATTGCTGCCTCGGAGGCGGCGAAGGAAGCCATTTGGATGAGGAATTTCCTCATGGATCTTGGTGTGGTTCAGGGCTCGTCCAATCCGTTAGACGTGTATTGTGACAACAATGGTGCTATTGCACAAGCCAAGGAACCTTGACAACACCAGAAGAACAAACATATACTCATGCGGTACCACCTTATTCGCCAGTTTGTGGATCAAGGTGATATCAAGTTATGCAAGGTACACACGGATGCAAACATTGCAGATCCGTTGACAAAGCCACTTCCACAGCCGAAGCATGAGGCGCACATGAGAGCAATGGGCATCAGATGCCTGGACATGTGATGTCGGAAGATTGACTCTAGTGCAAGCGGGAGACTGTTGGGAATATGCCCTAGAGGCAATCATGAATGATGATATTCCTGTGTATTCATAAGGTTATGGTCCATGTATGAACTGCTGATATGTATCATCGAATATGTGATTTGATTGTGGAACTACATATTCATGTTGTTCATACTAATTGTCCTTGGTCATTGAGGTTGTGCCGGACACACAACTTAGACCAATGTGAAAGTCGGCAGATGACTAGGTTCCGCTTGTCATGGGCATGGAGATGCTATTCCGACTTACACGGATTTGACTAAAGAGTTTAGCGAGTCGGACTGACCCATATTGAGATGCAACGAACAAGTCATCATTTGCATGTCTCAATCAATGTAATCCTTAGACCTGAGGTTATTGCACAATCCGAGTTGAGGATCTCCGACTTAGGTTCTGTCAAACGTTGTTCCGTCATTGGGCAGTTATAAAGGCGGAGTTCGGGTCGACTGAGAATCAAGCTGCGTGATGTGAATAACCAAGACGAGATTTTGCCCCTCCATCCGGAGAGATATTCTCTGGGCCCTCTCGGAAGATATGATTCGGAAAGCATGGCCATGCGCGTCTCGGATTAAGTGTTAACCGAGGCAGCCGACTAAGAGTTAGTCGGATGAATCACTTATCTCGGATCGAGAAAGAGAGTCGGACTATTTAAGGGATGACGATCATTCGCCTATAGTCCGACAAAGTATATCGTGAGGCAAAAGGGACTTAGACGAAAGTCGCATTGGAAGGTATGTCGTCATGACTTATTGGTACTTGGGAGTTGGCATGTTCTGCTAGGAGCCGCTACCAACTGATCGATCACGAGCGAGACTCGGAATCGTGTCCGGGTTACCATGAGCCTGTCGGGTCACACACTTAAGAGCGGGAGCAAGTTTGGGTTAGACCCAAACAGGAAACCTATTTGGGTTGGACCCAAATAAAGACATGGACTTAGTCAGCAAGTGAGACTTGCAGTGGCTAATATAGGCCTTTTTAGTGAATGGGCCACAAGTGAGTGGAGCCCACTTTCACTCCCTATATAAGCTGGGGCGCAGGTGCTTAGAGCACAAGGTTAGGTCACTCCATGTGTTGGAAACCCTAGCCCCAGTCCGTCCTATCGCCGCCGTACCGGACCTAGCAGTCCATCGCTGGCGCTCCTCCTCGTACGTGTGGATACCCGGTGGAGGTGCTGTACGTTCAGCACTTTGACGATCGTGAAGAAGGAACGGATCGTGGATCGTGGAACCGGAACGGATCGCGAGGACTGCACTGCATCAAGTGAGGTGCTTCATCAATTCCGCAACTGCGCGTCTAGTGGTAATCCTCGTGGCCTTCTACCTGAGCTGGATCTTGGGATCACCACGTAGGGAAAAAGTTTTGTTTATATCTATGTGGCCCAACAAAGACATCCGATACACGCTTCCCACAGCGCTCTGTCCCTCCCACCCTCGCGCAAAGCGACTCGAACGGTTAAGTAGCACGCATGGGGACTCCGCGAAACCGGAACCTCCACGCGGCTCGGGAACACACCAAGTAAGAGAGCTGCGTAGGGCTCGCCAAGCGACTGGCTCTCCGAGCGAGGGGAGGAGACGCGTTACAAACAACGCATTCACAACCTGCAATAGGATCACGACCAATACGGCCAGGAACCATGTTCGGGGACTCTCTCACAAGTCAGCCCTACTCGCGCTCGGGGACTCGCCACTCAGAAGACGCGAAGGATAAAAACGAACGCGTAAACAAAACAATACACAAAAGTATAAAATCGAGTTATACCCCATTAAAAGGCGGACGCGCCCGGGGACTCGCTCAATCAAAACAATGCATAAGAAAAAACACAACATACATTACTCATCAAAACACGAGTCGATCGACCCCCCGTGGCATACATTGCAAAAATACGATACAGCATTCGCCACTTGGCATACATTACAACTTGAACAATTACATTTGTTTACTCAACAGGCCCTGATGAAGAAGCAGCGTCACCACCCTTGACGCGCTCAAAAGGCTGCCACGGGTTCGTCGGGTACATTGTCAATGACTTCGCCAACGACGAGCGGAAGGGTTGCTCCGACTTCATGTCGCGGTGCTCCAGCTCGGGGTCGCCATGCGCCAACACCGTCTCCTGATACGGCAGCAGATCCCCCATCGCCAAGACACGATCGGCATAAGGAGTGGCCTTCGTGGTCAGCTTCAGCACCTCCAACATCTCCACCGTGCCGGTCGCCGGCGGATAGCCACTCGTCACATCGTCAAGACCGAAGTCATCGGGGAAATGTGCGAGACCCAAGCTCAACGCCGTGGCGGCCCTGCACCTGAACGCCGAGCGCGTCATCCACTCCACAACGGCGGGTGCCTCTCCCAGATAGCGCCACACCTCCGTCAGTCCCCCAGGGATAACTTCGGTGGGAGACATGCCCTGGAGGGCCGCCTGGACACACAATGCCGAAGCCGTGGCTGCATTCACCACGGCAGTCACGCACTGCGAGGCGTGGTAAGTCTGCACAACTGGGTCACTTTGGCCTACCACAGCTGCAACGTCAGATGTCAGTGAAACAATGAAACCCCCAAAGCGGGGACTTGACAAAAGGGTAAAGCAAAGACAGAGACTCACCAAGGAGTTTGCGGCAGTTTTCCTTGACGTGCTTCTCTAAGGCAGTCTGCTCGTTATGCAGCCCCACGATGATGGAGTCCGTGGCCTTGCGTTCTTCTTCAGCCGCGGCGACGGTAGCCTTCGCCCATTCCTCCGAAGAAATTGAGGCCGCCTTAGCCTCCTCCAAGCCCTTGACCAGGGAAACTATTCTCCCATTCACCGTGTCCAGTTCGACGAGTGGGACATATCCCTCACGGGCCTTGGAGATCTCAGCCGGGAAACCATATGAAAGTGAAGACATCAGAGTATTGCACACAACCAGCTCACACCAGAAATAGAAGAATAAAGCCAAACAGACACTCATCAATAGTTTCCTGAAGCTGCCGGTTCACCTCCTGCGCTTCGTGCAAGTCACGCTCCAAGCGCTCTCTAGCAGCCTGCCGATCAGTCGACTCCGTTTGTAACCCCTGCAAACAAAGAACTCACCTAAGCATTTGACAAAACAAAACCCAGTTCCCAGCCGCTGAAATTTAGCGACTAGGAACTCGGGGACTGGAGGAGGACGAAAAAGAAATCCAATTCCCAGCCACTAAAATTCAGCGACTAGGAATTCAGGGACTGGAAAGGAGCAAAACCAAGTTCCCAGCCACTGAAAGTCAGTGACTAGGAACTCAGGGACTGGAGAAGGAAGAAAAAGAAAACCAATCCCTAGCCGCTGAAACTCAGCGACTAGGAATTCGGGGACTGGACATACCTGAATAGCAGCGCCGAGCATCTTGTGAAGCTCCCCGGCATCAGTTGACGGAATCATGAAGGAGGTGCACCCGCGGCGGGACCCAATGTCCGGATCCACGATTTCTGGACTCTGCGGAGATTGCGTGTCCGCCAGACCTGGAAACCCCTTCACCATAAAACGAGGGAACGTCGCCGATGCCCTGGCGGGGGCGCTGGTTGCCTGGACCGGCGCCTCCGGCTCGGACACAACCAAGGTTGGCTCCGATCACGTCGCCGCAACCTCTTTGGCGACTGGCGCAGCAGCTTGCTCCGCGGCGCTCCCCCTGGTCGCATCGTCGTCGACGCCCTTCTTATGCTTCTTTGCGACCGCGGCGGTCGCCACATCTTTGGAGGTCTTCCTCTTCTTGGGCAGGTCACCCTCTCCCATGTCGGCGGCCGGTGGAATCTTAGCCACCGAAGGGCGACCAATCTTTTTAGCCCCCGACCTGCACGAACCCCTTCAATCAACACAATAGCAACACAAAAGGAGCAAGGCGAAGTGGGAAGAGGAAGTGCTACTTAATTAGCGACTAGAAGGACGCGAAGCCCGGTACTAATATGGGCGGGCTTGTCCAACTCAGAACCCAACTTGCGGCTGAGCCCCCTCTCGAAGACGTCCGAAGCCCACGAAACCGAGGGTTTCCTTGACGATGAAGCTGCAGTCGCCGGGATCTCCAGCTCCGATGCGGCCGCCTTTGACGGCTGTGGCGACTTGGGCGCCACCGCCTCGGCTGCTTCTTGCCTTGGAACCCCCAAGGTCATCGGTGCAATCGCTGCCAGGGGAACCTTCACCATCGCCTCTGTGTCCTCGCCCTCCAACCCCTTCGCCGGGACTTTGTCCCTTGGGGCCTTGTGTGAGACTTTGAGAGATCCTTCGTTGTCAGAATCATCATCCAAATCAAATACCACCGACGACCTGGCCGGTGGCGCAGGCCTTTTCGCTGGCGACTTGGGCCGGCGCGGGGGCTTCGATGGCGTAGCAGTGCGTCGGGACGTTTGCTCCTGGGTGACCTTGTCGCCTTCTTAGAGCTCGTCCAGGCTGCGGCTCGCTTTGGCTTCTCGTTGTCTCTGCATCCGGGTCTTGCGAGCCACAAGCGCTGGGGGAGGGACCTCTTCTTCCTCCCCGTCGCTGTCAGAAGAATCCCCCTCGAAGTCTTCCTCCAGTTCCTGGGGAACCTCTTCGTCAAGCGGAGGGAGCCAGCCCTCCAATACCTGAAAAAGCTGAGAACCGCCACGAGTCAAAAAACACCAAGCGAGAAGACTAAAATTGAGATACGGACGTAGCGATTGGAAAGAGAACTTACTGTGGGGGCTTCATTCTTCACAGGAGTGTACGGGGCGACCTCGACCGCCGCGCCCGTGAACTTCGTGTCGGTAATCTTCTTCAGGGCGGCCTTGTAGTCCTCGGCCTCCCATGACTCTTTGCTGGTTCAAGATGGGTCATGCTTCCCGCTATATTCGTACATCCAGTGCGGTCGAGCCGTCAGCAGAACCAGGCGCCGCCCGAGCCAGCAGTTGTAGAGATTGATCGGAATCAACCCCTGGTCCTTCAGCTTCTGGATCTGATCCATCATTTCTGCGACGGCCATCCGCTGATCTTCAGGAAGCTTCTTTGGCGCCAATCGACTGGGCTCGCTCCTCTCGGCGAAGAACTCGGGAAGAGACACCTCGCCGGAGGGAGTGGCTTCCTTGACGTAGAACCAACTCTTCTTCCACTCGCTAGCAGCCTTCTTCGGTAGGAGGAGCTTGACAAACTTGGCCTTCGGCTTCAATTGAAAGGTGACCCCGCCTCGGCCAGCATCAAGCCACTGGATGCCTCGCGCCCGATGCGGCCGTGAAAAAGCTCCAGCCATAGCGGGAAATATGGCCTGTAGCCAAGGTAGCATTCGCAGAAGGCGACGAAGATCGCCAGCTGCTCGATGCTGTGTGGACCAAGATCTGACGGCTTGATCACGTAATACGCGCAGAAGCGGCGGAAGAAGAGTGAGGTTGGGAACCCCAAACCCCTCTCAAGATGACTGGTGAAGCAGATGAATTCGCCGGGTCGCGGCCTCGGCTCAGTCTCAGAGGAGGGGGGAACCCGCCAATTCCCCTTGCGGAGCACCCTGGCATCCTCGAAGGATCTAAGTTGGGCCGTGGTGCACTTGGATTTCCCCCATGAGCCCTTGGGAGGCGCCATCGACTAAGATGTGGAATCGCGCGACGCGGGGAGAGCAAGTCGGAGGACGCAGGAAGTAAGAGCAAATGAGGAAGGATGAAGAATGCGAAGAAGGATTGCGGAGCTGAAGCCATCACTCCCCTTATATCGGAAACGTCACCCGCCAAAATCGGGATAGCCATTACTCACGGTAATTGCGCTGAAGTTACCGTTGGAAATTCCAACGGATAGTTTGACCAGATTTGACGGTTCAACTCCTTTATTTCACCCGCTACCCGCCAGTCTTTTCCACTCACGAAGACGACGACTTGGCAGCAATAACATTCATTGGGACGGTGAATGGAAACATGGGGAAATTCTCCTTGGTTCTAATGGAGTCCATCGCCGACTCGACTGGACGCCCAAATTGGGCTCGCCTACTCTGAACGCCAAAAGGACGCCTACGCCTACATCAACGATGGCCTCGGGGACTACTGATGGGGATATGTCGAAGGGGGTATGCCCAGCAGGACGTTCCGATTGGGCCGAAGGGCCTGCGAGTGCGCCCAAAAGACGGTGACTGGATTACGAAGGAAGGAAAGGCCCAGCGACTGGCGACTGGAGGCCCAGGAGCGTAACAGAAGCCCAGTCGGATTAGGTCAAAACCTCCGGATCCTTATCTTGTTCGGTTGTAACTTGTAAACCCTAGCGAGGTGCCTCATATATAAACCTCCCTAGGGTATCCTAGAGACTCACGTTCCATCATACACCCCCTCGAGCGACTCGCTGCCTAGCTGCCGAGCTCGCCACCCCTGTAACTCGCTCTCTCATAATCCAATCTAGCAGGAGTAGGTCTTTACCCTCTGGGGGGGGGGTGAACCTGGATAAACCCATGTGCATCCGCCCCCATCTCGCACCGCAGATGGCCGCCAATTCTTCCTCACGAAACACTCAATCGCTGCCAGTGGCAGCGACTGCCGTGGCCATTTCCACGACAATGTTGTAATGCCCAATCAAGTTCCAAAGGAGTCAAGATGATTAGTATATGCATGTATTGCTTTCTCTATGTTTGTCAATTGCCCCGATGTAATTTGTTCACCTAGCATGTTATCTATCTTAAGGAGAGCCACCTCTAGTGAACTATGGATCCCGGTCCTTTCTTTTACATACAATCTACAAACTGTTTACTGCTTTGTGTTTACTTTCTACAAACTATTACTTCCTTCCATTCGATACATTTAATCCTTTGTTTTTAGCAAAACCGATGAGATTGACAACCTCATCGCAAGTTGGGGACAAAGTTCCGTGGATGTGTTGTGCAGGTCTCCACGTTCCTACTAGCACCGGTAGTGCGCCCTGCCAAGGCTCAGCTAGCAACACCTTTGAGTTCTTTACTTGCTCCTACTGGTTCGATTAAACCTTGGTTTCATAACCGAGGGAAACTTGTTGATGTTCTCATCATACCTTCCTCTTGGGGTTCCCCAACGAGCTCTACATCAACACCGAACCATCAAAACCACACATGGATCCACCAGTGTCATTGCATGTCTGTTCTTTTCATGAACCACACATGGATCCACCTAGTGTGATTGCATGTTTGTACTTTTCACAAACCACACATGGATCCACCAGTTGCATTGCATGTGTGTTCTTTTCATGAACCATAGCTAGAGTCATTGCATGTCAGTTCTCCTCACAAACCACATAAGGATCCACCAGTGTCATTGCATGTCTGTTATTTTCATGAACCACACCCAGTGTCATTGCATGTCTGTTCCTATAAAAAACCCACACATGGATCCACTAGTGTCATTGGATGTGTGTTCTTCTCATGAACCATAGCTAGAGTCATTGCATGTGTGTTCTTCTCACAAACCACATAAGGATACACCAGTGTCATTGCATGTGTGTTGTTCTCATGAACCACAACTAGAGTCATTGCATGTCTGTTCTGCTCACAACCCACATAAAGATCCACCAGTGTCATTGGATGTGTGTTCTTTTCATGAACCACACCCAATGTCATTGGATGTGTGTTCTTCTCACAAACCACACATGGATCCACCAGTGTCATTGCATGTCTGTTCTTTTCATGAACCACACCTAGTGTCATTGCATGTCTATTCCTGTAAACAAACCATACATGGATCCACCAGTGTCATTGCATGTGTGTTCTTCTAAACAAATGACACATCGATACACCAGTATCATTGCATGTCTGTTCTTTTCATGAACCACACTAAGTGTCATTGCATGGTTGTTCTTCTCACAAACCACATAGGGATACACAAGTGTCATTGCATGTCTGCTCTTCTCATGAACCACATCTAGTGTCATTGGATGTGTGTTCTTCTCATGAACCACACCCAGTGTCATTACATGTATGTTCTTCTCACAAACCACATAAGGATCCACTAGTGTCATTGCATGTATGTTCTTCTCATGAACCACACCGAGTGTCATTGCATGTCTATTCTTCTCACAAACCACATAAGGATCCACCAGTGTCATTGCATGTGTGTTCTTTTAATGAACCACAGTTAGAGTCATTGCATGTCTGTTCTTTCCACAAACCACACATGGATCCACTAGTGTCATTGGATGTGTGTTCTTTTCATGAACCACAGCTAGAGTCAATGGATGTCTGTTCTTTCCACAAACCACATATGGATCCACTAGTGTCATTGCATGTGTGTTCTTTTCATGAACCACACCCAGTGTGATTGCATGTATGTTCTTTCCACAAACCACACATGGATCCACAAGTTTCATTGGATGTGTATTCTTTTCATGAATCACAGCTAGAGTCATTGGATGTGTGTTCTTCTAAACAAATCACATAGGGATACACTAGTGTCATTGGATGTGTGTTCTTCTCATGAACCACAGCTAGAGTCATTGCATGTGTGTTCTTCTCACAAACCACATAAGGATACACCACTATCATTGCATGTGTGTTCTTTTCATGAACCACACCTAGTGTCATTGCATGTCTGTTCTTCTCACAAACCACATAAGGATACACCAGTGTCATTGCATGTCTGTTCTTCTCATGAACCACATCTAGAGTCATCGCATGACTGTTCTTCTCACAAACCACATAAGGATACACCAGTGGCATTGCATGTCTGTTCTTCTCATGAACCACAGCTAGAGTCATTGCATATCTGTTCTTCTCATGAACCACAGCTAGAGTCATTGCATGTCTGTTCCTCTCACAAACAACATAAGGATCCACCAATGTCATTGGATGTGTGTTCTTTTCATGAACCACATACAATGCCATTGGATGTCTGTTCTTCTCACAAACCACATAAGGATCCACCAGTGTCATTGGATGTGTGTTCTTTTCATGAACCACACCTAGTGTCATTGGATGTGTGTTCTTCTCACAAACCGCACATGGATCCACCAGTGTCATTGCAGGTGTGTTGTTTTCAAGAACCACACATGGATCCACCCAGTGTGATTGCATGTTTGTTCTTTTCACAAACCACATATGGATCCACTATTGTCATTGAATGTATGTTCTTTTCATGAACCACACCTAGTGTCATTGCATGTCTGATCCTCTAAAAACCCACACATGGATCCACTAGTGTCATTGGATGTGTGTTCTTCTCATGAACCAAAGCTAGAGTCATTGCATGTGTGTTCTTCTCACAAACCACATAAGGATACACAAGTGTCATTGCATGTATGTTATTCTCATGAACCATAGCTAGAGTCATTGCATGTCTGTTCTTCTCACAACCCACATAAAGATCCACCAGTGCCATTGGATGTGTGTTCTTTTCATGAACAACACCTTGTGTCATTGGATGTGTGTTCTTCTCACAAACCACACTTGGATCCACCAGTGTCATTGCATGTCTATTCTTTTCCTGAACCACACCTAGTGTCATTGCATGTCTGTTCCTCTAAACAAACCACACATGGATCCACCAGTGTCATTGCATGTTTGTTCTTTTCATGAACCACACCCAGTGTCATTGCATGTCTGTTCTTCTCACAAACCACATAGGGATACACAAGTGTCATTGCATGTCTGCTCTTCTCATGAACCACATCTTGTGTCATTGGATGTGTGTTCTTCTCATGAACCACACCTAGTGTGATTGCATGTCTGTTCTTCTCACAAACCACATAAGGATCCACTAGTGTCATTGCATGTGTGTTCGTCTCATGAACCACACCGAGTGTCATTGCATATCTGTTGTTCTCACAAACCACATAAGGATCCACCAGTGTCATTGCATGTGTGTTCTTTTCATGAAACACAGTTAGAGTCATTGCATGTGTGTTCTTTCCACAAACCACACATGGATCCACCAGTGTCATTGGATGTGTGTTCTTTTCATGAACCACATCTATATTCATTGGATGTCTGTTCTTTCCACAAACCACAGATGGATCCACCAGTGTCATTGCATGTGTGTTCATTTCATGAACCACACCCAGTGTGATTGCATGTATGTTCTTTCCACAAACCACACATCGATCCACAAGTTTCATTGGATGTGTGTTCTTTTCATGAACCACAGCTAGAGTCATTGCTTGTGTGTTCTTTTAAACAAACCACATAGGGATACACCAGTGTCATTGGATGTGTGTTCTTCTCATGAACCATAGCTAGAGTCATTGCATGTGTGTTCTTCTCACAAAACACATAAGGATACACCACTGTCATTGCATGTGTGTTCTTTTCATGAACCACACCTAGTGTCATTGCATGTCTGTTCTTCTCACAAACCACATAAGGATACACCAGTGTGATTGCATGTCTGTTCTTCTCATGAACCACATCTAGAGTCATCGCATGTCTGTTCTTCTCACAAACCACATAAGGATACACCAGTGTCATTGCATGTCTGTTCTTCTCATGAACCACAACTAGAGTCATTGCATGTCTGTTCCTCTCACAAACCACATAAGGATCCACCAGTGTCATTAGATGTGTGTTCTTTTCATGAACCACACACAGTCTCATTGGATGTATCTTCTTCTCACAAACCACATAAGGATCTGCCAGTGTCATTAGATGCGTGTTCTTTCAATGAACCACACCTAGTGTCATTGGATGTGTGTTCTTCTCACAAACCACACATGGATCCACCAGTGTCATTGCATGTGTGTTGTTTTCATGAACCACGCATGGATCCACCTAGTGTGATTGCATGTCTGTTCTTTTCACAAACCATATATGGATCCACCAGTGTCATTGCATGTCTGTTCTTTTCATGAACCACACCCAGTGTCATTGCATATGTGTTCTTCTCACTCACCACATAAGGATACACCAGTGTCATTGCATGTGTGTTCTTTTCAAGAACCATAGCTAGAGTCATTGTATTTGTGTTCTTCTCACAAACCACATATGGATCCACCAGTGTCATTGCATGTGTGTTCTTTTCATGAACCACAGCTAGAGTCATTGCATGTGTTTTTTCTCACAAACATAAGGATCCACAAGTGTCATTGGATGTGTGTTCTTTTCGTGAACCACACCAAGTGTCATTGGATGTGTGTTGTTCTCACAAATACCACATAAGGATCCACCAGTGTCATTGGATGTGTGTTCCTTTCATGAACCACACCCAGTGTCAGTGGATGTGTGTTCTTCTCACAAACCACACATGGATCCACCAGTGTCATTGGATGTGTGTTCTTTTCATGAACCACACCCAATGTCATTGCATATGTGTTCTTTTCATGAACCACACCCAGTGTCATTGGATGTGTGTTCTTTTCATGAACGACACCTAGTGTCATTGGATGTCTGTTCTTCTCACAAACTACACATGGATCCACCAGTGGCATTGCATGTGTGTTCTTTTCATGAACCACACATGGATCCACCTAGTGTGATTGCATGTCTGTTCTTTTCACAAACCACACATGGATCCACCAGTGTCATTGCATGTGTGTGCTTTTCATGAACCATAGCTAGAGTCATTGTATGTCAGTTCTTCTCACAAACCACATAAGGATCCACCAGTGTCATTGCATGTCTGTTCTTTTCATGAACCACACCCAGTGTCATTGCATGTCTGTTCCTCTAACCAAACCACACATGGATCCACCAGTGTCATTGCATGTGTGTTCTTTTCATGAACCACAACTAGAGTCATTGCATGTGTGTTCTTCTCACAAACCACATAACGATACACCAGTGTCATTGCATGTGTGTTCTTCTCATGAACCACAGTAGTGTCATTGCAGGTCTGTTCTTCTCACAAACCACATAAGGATCCACCAGTGTCATTGGATGTGTGTTCTTTTCATGAACCACACCTAGTGTCATTGGATGTGTGTTCTTCTCATGAACCACACATGGATCCACCAGTGTTATTACATGTGTGTTCTTTTCATGAACCACATCCAGAGTCATTGTATGTCTGTTCTTTCCACAAACCACATATGGATCCACCAGTGTCATTGCATGTCTGTTCTTTTAATGAACCACAGCTACAGTCATTGCATGTGTGTTCTTATCACAAACTACATAAGGATACACCAGTGTCATTGCATGTGTGGTCTTCTCATGACCCACAACTAGAGTCATTGCATGTGTGTTCTTCTCACTAACCACAAAAGGATGCACCAGTGTCATTGCATGTGTGTTCTTTTCATGAACCACACCCAGTGTCATTGCATGTCTGTTCTTCTCACAAACCACATAAGGATACACCAGTGTCATTGCATGTATGTTTTTCTCATGAACCACAACTAGAGTCATTGCATGTCTGTTCCTCTCACAAACCACATAAGGATCCACTAGTGTCATTGCATGTGTATTCTTTTCATGAAGCAGACACAGTGTCATTGGATGTATGTTCTTCTCACAAACCACATAAGGATCCACCAGTGTGATTGGATGTGTGTTCTTTTGATGAACCACACCCAGTGTCATTGGATGTGTGTTCTTCTCACAAACCACACATGGATCCACCAGTGTCATTGCATGTGTATTCTTTTCATGAACCACACATGGATTCACCCAGTGTGATTGCATGTCTGTTCTTTTTACAAACCACATATGGATCCACCAGTGTCATTGCATGTCTGTTCTTTTTATGAACCACACCCAATGTCATTGCATGTTTGTTCCTCTCATAAACCACATATGGATCCTAACCTTAGGAGAGCCCTAACCCTAGCCCCCCAATGGGTGGCCGTTAGTCCGAGTCTTCTCATGCGCTAACACAGTTGTTCCGCTTGACGATTGTTACATACCGTTCGATCGGGGCGCTTGGACGATTGGGATGGTCTTCGTGAGAGCGATCCGTGAGTAGGCTGTTCTGCGGCATGATTGGCCACACTTGCTCTGGACAAACTGGCAACACCGGGCGCTCCCCTGTTGCATGTGTCACGACTCACGAGTTCAGTGGGCCATATCTCAGTGTCACGTCCCCATTACTTCTCTTCCTCCCCGTACTTCTCTTCCTTCCCCTCGAAGCCACTTTCCCCACTTCACTCCCATCCTGCCATAGCCGCAAGCCGACGGCTCCTCCATCCCAATCCCCTCTCCGGAAGCCACCCCCTCCCCACTCGCCATGGGTTCAAGGGGAGACAGTGAGGAAACGTGTCATGACGACAGGGACGATTATTTCAATGTGAGTCGTATCATCTCTATCTCTATCATCTGTGGCCAGTTATCTATTTTTTGGGCCAGATCTATTCTGTTTACTCATGCGCGTATGATGTGTTAGGCCAACCAGGCGATGTATGAGTCTGACTATCATGGTTTAGTGGATGAAGACAGTCCTCTGCTATGTAAACATGGATATGTGCCCGCTAAATTTGTAGCGTTCGAAATACGAAACGCAGGCAGGAGGTTTCTACAGTGTCAAGGACATCGTGCAATGATGCAAGGCGGAAGTTGCAGTGTTGTCAAATGGGTAGATCCAGAGTGGCCCAAATCGATGCAGAAAACGCTGGCAAACTATGGGATATGACTATTGAGTTGAAAGAATCCATCGTCAGCTCACTTCTTAACAGTGTTGAGATGAAGCTATGGGACCCAGTTGACACAACCAAGCTTAACCGAGATATCAGGAGGGTGCAATACAAGGTTAGCAAAGTCGAGAAGGAGAGGGACGTGGCTATTGGGGGATACCCCCGGGTAGGGTCACGCCGGGGTATAAAGGCCGAGTTAGCCGAGGTACGGCAAGGTCAAAGCAAGTGCTGGCCGAGTCACCTCAAGGCAGGCCGAATCACGAGGTAACCTGGACCAGAGGATGTCCGCCTAACTAAGTCCCGGCCGACCTATGTCGTATGCCCGCAGGATGTATCTAACTTGTATGTAGGTACATGTGTGGCCAGATTAACCAGGCATGATTCGGTTATATCAGGCCTGCAAGAGAAGGAAGGTATCTCGCTGGTCAAAAGGAGGTCACTGTACGCTGGAGCGTGAGCAAAGCGGACAGAGGCTAGGACCACCGAGGCGTGGCCGACAAGGGTGACGTTGCCTATGTCGGATGACGTTGGTGCCGCAGAGGCTCATGTAGCCTCTACATGGCTTACGATGGGGAAAAGTGACCCGGTCGGTTTACTATTTTGGCTAGGGCCTCTGTAGAAGGGGTTGATCTCTAGTTGGTTAAGTTTTACTTGGTTAGTTTTTGGTTCCTGAGAGCTAGCTAGTGGTGAGAGTACGAGAGTTTCTTCTTCCTCCTCTCCCCAATACAGCTCAAGGAGCATTTGTAACCTTGGAAACCAATTGAATACAAATCATCTGTGTGTGGAATCACCACACTATCCCTCCCTGGATTCCTCTAGTGCATATTGTCCCCACCATTAGCCTATCCATGGCATCTGCCATGACACCACCACGACAGTTGGCGCCCACCGTGGGGCTAGCGGCGCTAGCAGGAGTGAAGATCCGAACGGGAAACCTCATCGGCACCGGCGAACGCATTGTCTCCGGGCTTGTTCAGCGCTTTGGAGCGCTGGACTTCGTCAGCGACAATGCTGGCTGCTTCGGCAAGCGACCTCTTCCGCGCAATGGCCTCTTCGTCAAGCTTGGCACGCACAAGATCTACGTCGCTATCGATGTGTCGTGCGTGCACCCGCGGCACGTCGTCGAGGGAGGCGAGCCACCCCTTAGCGCGGCTCGCGGGGCGCGTATCACTCGCTCCCCTGATCGCGCCGAGGTGATGATGACTATGTCTGGCGCTAGCGCGAGCAAGGAACCAGCACCAGATCCGGAGGTAACACCTAAAGCACCGAGGAAAAGTAGAGGTCCTCCGCTAGAGAGGCCAGAAAATGTGCTTTAACAGGCGATAGATAGTTTGGCGAGCCCCGTAGAAGCAGTGGTAGATCCGGCTCAGGCACAAGCCGAGTTAGAGGAGACTAAGCAGAAAATACTAGAGGGTGCGAAAATGATAGCCGCGGCTCAGCAGTTATTGAACATGACGCTGCATGAGTACGCAAAGGCAAATAAGGTTGATGCTATAAAAGTGAAGGGGAGAAACCTCATGAGTGAAATGAACAAAGAGGGTGATACTAGAATTGAGGAATCAGAGAACTGTCTGTCCGTGGGGCTGCCGAAGTACAGTACCCCGACAAAGAACCTCAGAGCAGCAGATGCAGCTGCGTCCGAGTTAGAGGGTTTGACGCATGAAGCCCGGCAGAGACAGCAGGAAAGGGTCAATGAGTTAGTTCGGATCGCAAACAGACAGAATGAGGAGTTGCTCAGGGCTAACCCAGAAAGAGCTGGGGCCTCCAAGATCGTTTATTCGGTAGTGTGTAATCCGGAGAAATCCGTCGGAGCTGCATCGTCTCCTCATGGCGGACCTAGGAGAGAAGAGGTAGTAACCTCCGCCAGGAGGAACAAACAGATAGTCCCGCATGACCCGGCAAGGGCAGGGAAAGGAAAAATAGTGTAGGGAAATGAGGATCGACGAAGTGTGAGCCGAGGTGAAGCTGGCCGAGGTAACCGTGACCAAGGCAATGCCGGTTAAGGGAACGCCGTGAACGGCAATGCCGGATAGCGCAACTCGGCGGGTGCAGGGCAACCGCAGCAGCGGAATATACCACGGCAAGAGCGCAGTGCCGACCAAGGTATGCAACAGAGAGCAGCTCCACAAGAGCAAGATAGATATAATGATGGTGATTCGGAGATGGTGAACGCTGGGTATCCCAGGCCGGACTATCACGTGATAGGGTCAAGATTGGGAAGAAGGAACTTGATGCCTGATGATGCCAGGTTAAAACTAGATCGGCTTTATAGGTTGGAGCAAATTGAGTGTCAAGGTCCTCCGGGTCCAGCGTGTTTTGGGACCCATATCATGAAGGAACCTCTAGTACCTAACTTCCAGTTACCTAGAGGCACTAAGACATATGGCGGTAGCACAAAGCCGGAGGATTGGTTGATTAACTACGCAACAGCTGTAAAAATTGCTACAGGCAACTTGAGATGGGCTATGAGATATGTACCTCAGATGCTGGAGGGGCCAGCGAGGGTATACCTAAACAATTTGCCACCCGGAAGTATTAACTGTTGGATCGATTTTGAGGAAATGTTCGTCAATAATTTCTCAAGCACGTATCAGAGGCCCAACAGACCACAGACCCTAGCAATGTGCAAGCAGAGACCGAATGAGACAGACCGGGAATTCTTAACCCGCTAGTGCACTGTGCAAAACTCATGTGAGGGAGTAACTGAGTCACAGGCCATAGCTTGGTTTGCACAAGGGTGTAGATATGCAAGCATGCTATCGCAAAGGTTACAAAGGGATATGCCAACTACACTGGCAGAGACGATCCGGATTGCTGATTCATATGCCTTGGGTGATCCGACTCAACCTAGGCTTGTGTCAAACGAGTCAAATGAGGAATACTACCAGCGAGATGGAGCCGGATCATCCCGGCGGAATGATTACCGGGGTAAGAGAAGAGATGATAGACCGGATTACCAGTACAGTTTGCAACAAGTTGCTGCTGTGAATCAAGACCAACCCGGAGCAGGAAGCAACCAACGTCAGAAAACTGAAGGGCAGCAATGGACCCCCAGGAGTGATTGCAAGAAAACTTGGACGCCCGAACAAAAAAGACAGTGGCAGGAGAAGAAGGACAGTCCGAGGTATACTTATGAGGCAATGCTGGATTAGCCGTGTAAATTTCACACGCCAAATCCGAGTAACCCAGCGGGTCACACAACCCATCAGTGTGAGTGGATGAGGAAGATAGAACAAAGTGGTTCGGGGAATGCTCAGGCACCCCGGAATGATCAACCTTGGCAGGAGTTACCCCGGCAGCAATTGCTCTCTGGAGCGAACACGCAACAGTTAATGTTGCCACCACCTCCGCCGAGGTATGAAAACCATGAGAGAAGGGATGCAGTGCATCAGGTGGAAAACCAGCATCAACCAGATCAAAGGTACCCCGGAAATGAGGGGATAAATGAGTACAGAGAGCATCACCAGAGTTACTGTGTGTTCACCATAGAAGAGACAGATAGAAAGAGCTTGCAGCGTCGGCACATGGAAGTGAATGCGGTAATGCCAGCGGTGATGAGGTATATTCCTTGGTCGGATCAGGAAATTACCTGGAGCATCAAAGATCATCCCAAGCTTATGCCAAGCCCTGGTTCATATGCGCTGGTGTTGGATCCAACATTCATTGGGCCAAACATCAATGTGAGGTTCTCAAAGGTGCTGATTGACAATGGTAGCAGCATCAATATCATGTACGTAGACACGATGCGCAAGTTGGGTATCTCGGAGAACATGCTCCAAGCTACAAGGACAACTTTCCATGGCATTGTGCCAGGTATTTCCTATGAACCCATTGGCAAGGTCCGGGTTGATGTGTTGTTCGGCATGAGAGATAACTGCCGAACTAAAAGTTTGGAATTCGAGGTTGTCAATTTGGAAAGCGCATATCATGCGTTACTCGGCAGGCCAGCTCTGAACATATTCATGGCAAGTACTCACATCAGTTACTTGAAGATGAAGCTGCCCAGGCCAAATGGTGTGATTACCATAGCTGGTGATTTCTGGTGTTCCATTGAATGCGCATCAGCCGGGTCTAACATGGCCGAGTCACTCGTGATTGCGCAAGAGAAGAGAAAAATCCAAGAGGTGGCAGCATTGGCTCAATCCGCGCGGCAGTATATGCCGGCGCTGAGTAACCCGCATGGAAGTGTCTCATTTCAAGCACAAAGGATACCAAGAAAGTTCCTGTTGATGATATGTTACCAGAGCGCACCGTAACAATTGGTGCCGGGTTAACTGACAAATAGGAAAGCGAGCTCGTCAACTTCCTCCGTGAGAATCGGGATATTTTTGCTTGGTCCACACAGGACTTGCAAGGTGTTCCGAGGGAGTTGACCGAGCACTCTTTAAATGTGAGACCCGGAGCAAAGACGGTGAAGCAACCTCTCTGCCGCTTCGTCGAAGACAGGAGAAAGGTCATTGGAGACGAGATAGCTCGGCTCCTAGCAGCTGGATTTATCATGGAAGTGCTTTACCCGGATTGGCTATCTAATCCGGTGTTGGTGGAGAAGAAGAGGGATGATCCAAACGTGGCAGTAGTTTGGCGTATGTGCATTGATTACAAGAACCTGAATAACGCGTGTCCGAAAGATCCATTCCCACTGCCAAGTATAGACCAAGTCATAGATTCTACTGCTGGATGTGAATTGTTGTCATTCATTGATGCATATTCTGGTTTCCACCAGATACCTCTGAACCCGAGTGATCAAATAAAGACTGCGTTTATCACCCCGTATGGGGCTTATTGCAATCGCACCATGCCTTTTGGTTTACGTAATGCAGGGGCAACATACCAAAGATGTATGCAGAAATGTTTACACGACCAAATTGGTCAAAATATGCAGGTATATGTGGATGATGTTGTTATAAAGACCAAGGAAAGCGAAATGCTCCTTAACGATATCAGGCAAACGTTAGCGAACCTGAGAAGGTTCCGAATAAAGCTTAACCCGGAGAAATGTACCTTCGGTGTCCTGGCTAGAAAATTACTCGGATTTCTTGTCTCCAGCCGAGGTATCGAAGTTAATCCACCTAAAATCCAAGCCATAGAGCGAATGGAACTGCCGAAGTGCCTTAATGATGTCCAGAAGTTCATTGGTTGCCTGGCATCCTTAAGTCGGTTTGTATGTTGGTTGGGAGAAAAGGCACTGCCTCTCTATCAACTCATGAAAAAGTCGGACAAGTTCATTTGGACGCCACAGGACAATGAAGCCTTTATCCAATTAAAGAAAATGTTAGCCACTGCACCAGTGTTAGCCTCTCCACTATCAAAGGAGCCAATGTTGCTCTATATAGCCGCAACCAACCGAGTTGTAAGTGCAGTAATTGTGGTAGAGCGCGACGAAGAGGGTAAGTCAGTGCAAAGGCTAGTATATTATCTGAGCGAGGTATTACCAGCTTCGAAATAATGCTATCCCCATTATCAGAAGATGGAATATGGTGTGTATATGGCGGCTAAGAAGCTAAAGCACTATTTTGAAGGGCACCCCATCAAAGTAATATGTGAAGCCCTCATATCCGAGATAATGAGCAACAAGGATGCAAGTGGCCGGATTGCAAAATGGGCAATTGAGCTAGCCCCTTATGCGCCACAATATGACAGGAGAGAAGCAATCAAGTCTCAGGCTATGGCCGGCTTTTTTGTGGATTGGGCCGAGGTGCAATATGAGCCACCATTGCCAGATCCGAACTACTAAAGAATGCACTTTGACGGGTCGAAAACAAAAAAGGGGTTAGGCGCCAGAGTTGTGCTTACCCCGCCCAAGAAGGACCAGCTGAAATACGTGCTACAAATCCACTTCGCAGCATCAAACAATGTTACAGAATATGAAGCACTTGTGCATGGGCTCAAAGTGGAAAACGAAGTTGGAATACGTCGGATCCAATGCTTCAGTGACTCGGATCTCGTCGTTCAATAAGTCTCCAGACAATGGGATGCTTTGGATGCAAATATGGCATTGTACAGATTTCATGTGCGGAAGATATCAGGATACTTTGAGGGATGCGAATTTCATCACGTACCTCGGGCGGAAAACAAGGCTGTCAACGTATTGTCGAAGCTCGCATCAACACGACAAGCAATTCTGCCAGGTGTAGCACTAGAGCACCTCAGAAAACCGTCTATCAGGCCATCCCCAGAGTCCGAGTCAATTTATATCCCGGCAAATCCGGAATCGGAAGCTGTGCCCATGAACATTGGTGTGGGAAGTGGTTCACGAAACCCGGGGACTGCCTTGGCAAACCCGGGGACTGCTTCGCAAGACCCAGGGACTGCGCAGCGTGATTCGGCTGAGGTTACGCCAGTAGATCAAATGGAAATTGATGAAGATGTGTTACCAGTACGAGCTATACTAGCTTGGGCACTTCCCATATTTCAATTCCTGAAAGATGGAACTTTGCCCAGTGAGGAGGTTCTTTCCAGGCAAACTCAGAGGAGGGCAAAACCATACACGATCATCAATTCCGAGCTATACAAGAGGAGTGTGACAAACGTTCTCCAATGATATGTTGACCGGGAAGAAGGGCTTGACATCCTCCGAGATATACATCAAGGGGAATGTGGGCATCACGCCTCGTCCAGAGCCTTGGTAGCAAAAGCTTTCCGTCATGGGTTTTACTGGCCAAGTGCCTTGGAACAAGCAGAGGATCTGGTAAGAAAGTGCAATGGTTGTCAAAGATATGCTACCAAGACACATATGCCAATGTCGGAGCTCAAGACCATACCAATTACCTGGCCATTTGCCATATGGTGTTTGGATATGGTTGGCCCGTTTAAACCAGCAAGAGGGAACATGAGCCACATCTTGGTCATGGTTGACAAGTTTACAAAATGGATTGAGGTGAAGCCAATAAGAAAATGTGATGGAGCTACCATCGTAACATTCCTCAAAGATATCATCTTGAGATACGGTTATCCTCACAGTATCATAACAGATAATGGCACAAATTTCTCTGAAGGAGCATTTGCGCGATTCTGCCAAGATAAGAAGATCTGGCTGGACGTTGCCTCGGTAGCCCACCCCGCATCGAACGGACAAGTGGAGAGATCCAACGGATTAGTATTATCCGGGATAAAACCCCGGCTCATTGAGCCGCTGCAAAGATTAGCGGGGTGCTACATAGAAGAACTACCAGCGGTACTGTGGAGTTTAAGAACAACTCCGAATCGATCAACAGGCTATACACCATTCTTTCTGGTATATGGGGCAGAAGCTGTATTACCAGCCGACATAGAGCATGATTCGCCTAGGGTCACCCAATACACAGAAGCCGAAGTGCAAGAAGCCCGGCAAAATGATGTTGATTTGCTAGAAGAAGCGAGAGAATTGGCATTGTCCAGATCCACCATATATCAGCAAAATCTCTGACGCTACCATAGCCAGAAAGTAAACCCCCAAATCTTCCGGGAATGTGATCTGGTACTCCGGTTGGTACAACGTACTGCTGGCATGCACAAGTTATCCCCCCCATGGGAAGGGCCATTCATTGTTAGCAAAGCATTGCACAATGACTCTTATTATCTCATCGATGCAAAACCACAGGAGAAGAACAAGGCGGACAGGTCCGGCGAGGAATCTAAGCGTCCGTGGAATGTAGCTCTACTTCGTCCGTTCTACACTTAGCAAGGAAGTGTGTGTATCCGAGTCTCTCATACGTCGGTATGTATGCCGACGATGAGCCTATCAATGAAATAGGGGCACCTCGAGCAGTTACTCAGGGACTGCCTTAATAATATTTGTTGTCTTCTATACTTGTTATGATTTTTATGTCGACTGGTTTAAGTTGCTTCCGCCTAAGATGGATTAGTAGTGTGTGAGCACCAAAAAACTCAACTCTTTGACTTGCTGCTGTCCAACAAGATTTGGCTTCATGGCAAGCAAGAGAACAAGTTTGGAATTGCATAGCTCACAAAAAACGACTAAGGAAAAGAACGTAATCGAGCCGACATTTGTTATTTGGACTAACTTTGTGTTTACCTTGTTTTCGCTATGTTGAATTATTTTGAGCTAGTCCTAAAGTTTCTAAGTATTGTTAAGTCAATTTTTGAAACTCGGACTCGTAAGTCATAAAACCGAACCAAGGTAGACACGAGCCGAGCCAAGAAATTGGAGAAACAAGAAAATGAAACTCGGGGACTACGCCCAAGTTAATCCGACACGAGTAACTTAGTAGCAAAATATGATCATTGTGCTTAATACATTTGCACCCAGCATACCGAGGTTCTGATAATCTTCAAAGTGTTTATTATCAAGGAGCACTAGGAGGAGGTAACTCGGCACCAGCAGGTGGAACTCCGGCCTCGGCTCCAGCATTATCTTCATATTCTTCGACGTCTGAGGCTTCGTCCTCATCCTCTTCACCCGAACCATCTTCGACATATTCGTCGTCAATAGCGTCAAGGAAGCTTGGCCCTTCGTTCCATTGATGGATGGGGGCATACTGAATGAGGCTATGGGCGCAAGCTTTGCGCCGAGCTATCCAATCCGGATCATTGGACCACCTTGAACCGGTGCGCATGCACTCCAGAAGATTCAGATTAATTTTCTCGTACCAAGTGAGCACATAGTGGAGGACGCTTTCAGCTCCGGCATGTCCAGTGGATTCTCTCCAGAGATCAAGTTGGGTCTCGCACTCCATTAATTTGCTAATCAGAGCAGTGGCACCCTCCGGAGTGTCTTCACCAGGACAAAGCGCATTGAAGATCTGGATAGCTGCATCTAGGATATCCTTGCCATAGTTCATGATTTCAACTCAGGAGGACAAGCTGACTATCAGATCCTCCAGATCAAGAGGAATGGTGCCAGTACAAGATGGAGTAACTCTCTGCTGGCGGAACTTGGTAACGGGCTTGGATGCAATGGCATCGCCCTCCGGAAATTTGTCTGAAAAACAAGGCAAGTGAGATAGGTAAAAGAGGTGGACCTAGAGACATTCACGCCGGCTGAAGAAAAAGAACTTACGAGAAATATGGCTGTGGATCCGGGTCAGCTCCTTTGTGCAGTTGTCACGCCTCTTCCGGAGTTGCACAAGTTCAGCATTTGTCGACTCAAGCTTAATGTCGGCCTCCTTCAGCAGTTCTTGATCTTTGGCAATTTGGAGGTTGAGGCGTTCTCGCTCTTCAGTAAAATCTTGGCCAGCTTTATCCATCTCGGATTTTTGGAGCGCCTTGAGCTTCTTCATTTCTGCCTTGAGCTTGGCAATCTCATCATCCTTGGTCCGGAGGAGGGCGATCTCATCATCCTTCTTCTTGAGTTCGGCCTGATGTTGCCCTGCTTATTCGAAAAAATGCAGCATCATATCAGGCACGGGCACACTATCTTCAAGAGATGCTGAAATAGTTTGTTGACCCGGCAAAGCCGAGGTATGAATATCTAACGAGCCAAGAAGAAAAGGAGACATGGCGCAGAAGGAGACTAAGCGAAACGGACTTACCTCTTATCAAGTCCAAGTTCTTCTGCATGATGGTGTTCTCAGCTTCCACTCCAGCTGCGCAATCAGAATGATGAATTAGTACGGTGGGAAAAAGAAAGAAAGATGGGAAAAAGTTATGGAGAGATCTTACCCCTTTTCTCGAACTCAGCGAGAAGTGTAGAATGTTTCGAGTGCAACGCCTTATGTGTGTCCAAGAGGCGTTGAAACTCAGCGTTCCGGCGATTGTTGGTAACCTGTGAAAAGCAAAGTTGATTTGATCATGTGCATATTCGAAGTGTACAAAATCCGGGCCAAGTGGAACTTAACCCGACTCTAGGTGTGTGCATATTCGAAGTGTACAAAATCCGGGCCAAGTGGAACTTAACCTAGCTCCAGGTGTGTGCATATTCGAAGTGTACAAAATCCAGGCCAAGTGGAACTTAACCCAGCTCCAGGTGTGTGCATATTCGAAGTGTACAAAATCTAGGCCAAGTGGAACTTAACCCGGCTCTAGGTGTGTGCATATCCAAAATTACTAAGAAGTTATGCTAGTTCTCTAAGGAGCATCCGGCCGAGTAACAAGTTACTCCCCCGGAGGCTCGGGGACTAATGATTATATCACTAATGTTTGATACTTGTTAAAGAAAAGATAAAGTAGCATACCTCCATCATCCGGCCGACAAGGTTGATAGCCTTGGCGGCTGTGTTCATCTGCGCGGCAAATTCGGCAGGCCCAAATTTCTCCGGGAGATAGTCGTTATGGACGAACTCTGCCTTGTTCCAGTTATTGACAAACTCGATCAAGGCCGGAGGATAGCGCTCTCCGCTAAGCATATGGGGCGCGATTAAACCCTTGGCATGGGCCTCACTGCTCTCAATTTGGGCAGCAGCGGGGCTGGTGTGCAATGCAAGTTGCGTGCTAGCTGACTCGGGGGCAACATCCTTCTTCAGAGGGGTCTTCGGCGGAAGCATGGACGCGAGCGTGCGCTGTCAAGCCTCGATAGATGCTACCCTGGTGGCGTCAGAAGCTTTCTTGCCCTTGGGCTGCTACTGAGAAGTTGAGGTTTGGGCTACGGATTTGCCCTTGGGCACGGCCTTGGGCACAGCCTTTGTGCTAGCCTTGGTGCTACTTGTGTCTTCTCGCCAAGTCTTGGAAGACTCGGACGAGGCGGAAAGAGTTGGTGCTGCTGGCACTTGTGCTGCTGGCGCTGATGTTGGTCTTGGCGGGGGTGCTGTAGGTACCTCGGTGGTGGCTGGTTGCGGCTGAGCCGAAGAGGAGCTGGGAGCAACCGCAACCTCGGCAGAACCCCTTCTCCTGTTTCGAGGTTTCCCTCCTCTTGACGAGGTGGGCTAGAACCCGGAGCAGCCGCTGAACCCTCCTGAATGGGGCTCAACGGGCGTGAATCGTCGCCACGAGGGGGAGAAGGGATATGCCGGAGGGGCGAAGCGATGCTTGATCCGCTCTGAGGAACTTCCACCGCAACCCTGCCAAATCAAATGACGAATAATAAGTTACCGTAGAAGAAAAACGTGAACCAAAGCGTTGGACAGAGAGAAAAGTAACTTACTCATCCGAGGTCAATGGCTCCTTAGGCTTCCGAGACCTCCGAGTTATGGCCTTACTTGTAGGCTTGGTGGCGGCTTTGTCTGCGGACTTCTTCCGCCTCTTGGTTGGCTTAGGAAGTCCGGAAGAAGAAGCAGAAGCAGCTCCCCTTTTCTTGGACGCAACCTGGACAGGCTCGCCCGTGGCGAGAGGAGGGTCTTCATGAATCTACCCACCCAGGTTAGCTAATGCCAGAAAGGCGTAAGAAAGGGGGACAACGTCAAATGCTTCCATCACCTCAACATCGGAATCATCTTCATCGTCAGGCCAATCTCTAATGGAAGAGAATTTACCGGTGTGTCGCTTGGTCGCGTCGGGGAGTGGCAAGAACATTTCTTGATCCGGCTCCTCCTTGTTCGGGGCAACTCGATCCTTCGCCCATTTGAGTGAAGGCTCGGCGCCATCTTCAAGAGTTTGCTGAAGAAACAACTGAGAAAGAAATGCAAAAAGAACAGATAAACAACATACTCCAACATAGAATATAACTCAGAAAGAAATTGGAGCACGAGAATTACCACAGGAGGAAGCCTGTCTCGGCAGAAATGTTCAATTCCCCACTCCCAATCAGCGGAGAAGTTTTTGTCAGGGGTGAAGAGGGCCTTGACCCGGTGAAATATCTCGGTATTGCTCAGTTCAAAGGAGGAAGTCCGGTTGGGGTCAAGGCGCCAGCTCATATGGCATAACTTGTGTGTGAGTTTTTGGAGAGGGGAGATTCGATTGCGGACGAAAGTGATCATCGCATCCTCGTTGTGCATCCTAGCATCTTTCAGCTCCTAGAACCGTTTGTTGACTTGGTTCGCCAGGACTGTGGGTTTCTTGGGGATCCGGTCCCATAGATCCGGATTAGGAGGAGCCGGAGCGTAGGGGTGCAGCTGGATCAGATCTTCATTCGTGCCATTTCTGACATAAAAGAAGGTTCGGGCCCAGCCCTTGCAAGAATCAAGCCCTGTGAGTCGGGGAAAGACGGACTATTTCCGAGGGGAAATAGAGGCAGCGCCGAACTGCGTGAGTTGTTTGTCCTCCGGGTTAAGCTCCTTATTCGGAATCATGTTCCGGCGCAGACCGAAAAACTGGATCCAGAGCTCCTTAGCGGGCCACAATCCGATATACCCCTCTATGGTGGAGGCAAAGCAACAAAGAGAAGTGATGGCGTTCGCCGGAAGGTGGTGGGGTTGAAGCTCGTAGGTGTTGAACCAATCTTGGAAGAAATCACTAACGGGGAGGCCGAATCCGCGCTGGAAGTGGGAGAGAAACACTATGAACTCACTCGGATTGGGTGAGGGAGCGAGCTCCTCGGCGGTGAGACGGGCAACGACGCCTTCTGGGATACGACACGTGCGGTAGAGCCAGTCGAGGTCGTCCTGGCATACCCAGGACCCAGCCCAGGTGCCGCGCTCGGCGTTCTCCACATCCTCCTCCATCTCCTGTTCCGCGACGGTGAGCTCCACTTCTGTCATGTCTAGCTCGCTGTCCTCACTGGCCCTATCGGCGGTGGGGGGCTGTGCCTTGGACTGGCGCGGACCCGTGGCGGTGGAGATGCGCGGGAGTGACGGCGATGCTGGAGCCCGAGGAACGGTGCAGCGGCGGCGCAGTTAAGCAGGTGCGACGGCGGCGGCGCTGTCGCTGGGAAGAAGAAGAAGAGGCAGATGAGCGCTAGGATGGTTAAAAGTCCCAAGGGGCGCGCCCCTCCCCTATTTAACCACGCTCGGGCTGGGTTAGTGGGATCGTGCGGTGCAGAAGGGCCACACGATGTGGCCGTGTATTATCCGGATCAGCCAATCAGAGGCGAGCCACAAGAAGGGCCACAGGGCACATGGGATCCCACGACGCGACATGGTGATACAGTTAACGAGGAAACAGACACGATGTGATGTGTGCAACAGTAACTCCTGACATTAACTGCAGCAGTAACTGGCGTAAGCCCTTAAAATGAGGCAAAATAATGATTACCATCCACGTGGGGAAGCGTACGAGAGAAGGAAGAATAACCCGGATAACCAGAGGATGACCCAGCCAACGAGTGAAAACTCGGAGTGTGCCAAGGGAAAGTTAGCCTATGGAATCCAGACTATGAGATAACTCGGAAAAAGGAGCAAAAGGTTCGGAAAATTGAACCTGCCGTGGCCTTAGCAGCTGGAGCTGCTAAGAACGCACCAGCTTCGGGGACTAATGTTGGGGGGATACCCTCGGGTAGGGTCACGCCGGGGTATAAAGGCCGAGTTAGCCGAGGTACGGCAAGGTCAAAGCAAGTGCTGGCCGAGTCACCTCAAGGCAGGCCGAATCACGGGGTAGCCCGGACTGGAGGATGTCCGCCTAAGTGAGTCCCGGCCGACCTATGTCATATGCCGGCAGGATGTATCTAACTTGTATGTAGGTAGAGGTGTGGCCGTATTAACCAGTCATGATCCGGGTTATATCAGGATTGCAAGAGAAGGAAGGTATCTCGCTGGTCAAAAGCAGGTCACTGTACGCTGGAGCGTGAGCAAAGCGGACAGATGCTAGGACCACCGAGGCATGGCCAACAAGGGTGACATTGCCTATGTCGGATGACGCTGGCGCCGGAGAGGCTCACGTAGCCTCTGCATGGCTTACGATGGGGAAAAGTGACCCGGTCAGTTTACTATTTTGGGAAGAGGCATATTCCCTAGAATATGCCTCCACGTATTCCCTAATTGGAGACCTAGCCACCCCTATATAAGGAGGGCTAGGGCCTCTGTAGAAGGGGTTGATCTCTAGTTGGTTAAGTTTTACTTGGTTAGTTTTTGGTTCTTGAGAGCTAGCTAGTGGTGAGAGTAAAATAGTTCCTTCTTCCTCCTCTCCCCAATACAGCTCAAGGAGCATTTGTAACCTTGGAAACCAATTGAATACAAAGCATCTGTGTGTGGAATCACCACACTATCCCTCCCTGGATTCCTCTAGTGCATATTGTCCCCACCTTTAGCCTATCCATGGCATCTGCCGTGACACCACCACGACAGTGGCGTTGGCCCTGAAGGCTAAAGCAGAGCAAGAACTGACTCAAGCAAGGAATGATCTTCACCATGCCAAAGTCCTGCAGTTCACAACTATGAGTATTGACAAGTGCATGAGGAAAAATATAGAGAAACAATTGAAGCTGTGCAAGGAAGATGTAAAAGGAAGTAGCAGACGAATCGATCCTTGCTCTCGCAGGAAGATGCGCATCGGGCTAAGATTAGGAAGATCAAGGAGATGTGTGATAACTAGTTCTATTTAGCTTGAGCTCCGTGCCTTTTTAAGTTGTAATAGTAGTACTTGTTGACCTAGCGGTCTGAACTAGTGGTCCCGAAGTCCTGGGAGGAAAAAAATTGCTCTCCCGTTAGTCTGTCTTAACCCTGCATCACTTCCTTTTGTCTGATCATGGTGGTATTCTGACATTGGTGGTTTGTTTAAACGTAATCTACGTGGATTGTGCCGCATGCAAATGGCATAGCCACAATTTATAAAGTGGAAGCACGTACACCTGGTTAATGGAGATCCGGGAGCTTCGCCAGACGCAGGGGATGCAGGAGCAGGGAGGCGGTGAGATAGACGGGATCAAGCGTCTAGGGATTATCATTTCCATTGCTGTTTATGTTGCCATGTTGTTCTGTGCAACAGCTGAAATAAGTTGCTGCTTCGTGGAGTGTGGCAGCTTAAATAATTTATTTCTGTGCCACTTACATTCTGTCGTATCTGGAGACCTCCTGCCCCTCAGCAATCGTGGAACCGATGTTGCATGTTTTCAGATAGTAGTGGCACAATCACAATTTTGGATTCAACTACTGACTCCGGCATTTCCAAACCCTAAGTCGCAATACATTTTACTCAGAGAACGTGGGTAGATTGTTTCGCCCCCAGCAAAGTTCCACACACAGAGCTCTAGAATTTAACCGACTTACATATATAGGTTCAAGTTCAACACATTACTATGCATATTCATTGCCAGCAGCCTTCTTCTGCAGCCTGGGTGCCAAGCCATCACCATATATCAGCAAAATCTCTGACGCTACCATAGCCAGAAAGTAAACCCCCAAATCTTCCGGGAATGTGATCTGGTACTCCGGTTGGTACAACGTACTGCTGGCATGCACAAGTTATCCCCCCCATGGGAAGGGCCATTCATTGTTAGCAAAGCATTGCACAATGACTCTTATTATCTCATCGATGCAAAACCACAGGAGAAGAACAAGGCGGACAGGTCCGGCGAGGAATCTAAGCGTCCGTGGAATGTAGCTCTACTTCGTCCGTTCTACACTTAGCAAGGAAGTGTGTGTATCCGAGTCTCTCATACGTCGGTATGTATGCCGACGATGAGCCTATCAATGAAATAGGGGCACCTCGAGCAGTTACTCAGGGACTGCCTTAATAATATTTGTTGTCTTCTATACTTGTTATGATTTTTATGTCGGCTGGTTTAAGTTGCTTCCGCCTAAGATGGATTAGTAGTGTGTGAGCACCAAAAAACTCAACTCTTTGACTTGCTGCTGTCCAACAAGATTTGGCTTCATGGCAAGCAAGAGAACAAGTTTGGAATTGCATAGCTCACAAAAAACGACTAAGGAAAAGAACGTAATCGAGCCGACATTTGTTATTTGGACTAACTTTGTGTTTACCTTGTTTTCGCTATGTTGAATTATTTTGAGCTAGTCCTAAAGTTTCTAAGTATTGTTAAGTCAATTTTTGAAACTCGGACTCGTAAGTCATAAAACCGAACCAAGGTAGACACGAGCCGAGCCAAGAAATTGGAGAAACAAGAAAATGAAACTCGGGGACTACGCCCAAGTTAATCCGACACGAGTAACTTAGTAGCAAAATATGATCATTGTGCTTAATACATTTGCACCCAGCATACCGGGGTTCTGATAATCTTCAAAGTGTTTATTATCAAGGAGCACTAGGAGGAGGTAACTCGGCACCAGCAGGTGGAACTCCGGCCTCGGCTCCAGCATTATCTTCATATTCTTCGACGTCTGAGGCTTCGTCCTCATCCTCTTCACCCGAACCATCTTCGACATATTCGTCGTCAATAGCGTCAAGGAAGCTTGGCCCTTCGTTCCATTGATGGATGGGGGCATACTGAATGAGGCTATGGGCGCAAGCTTTGCGCCGAGCTATCCAATCCGGATCATTGGACCACCTTGAACCGGTGCGCATGCACTCCAGAAGATTCAGATTAATTTTCTCGTACCAAGTGAGCACATAGTGGAGGACGCTTTCAGCTCCGGCATGTCCAGTGGATTCTCTCCAGAGATCAAGTTGGGTCTCGCACTCCATTAATTTGCTAATCAGAGCAGTGGCACCCTCCGGAGTGTCTTCACCAGGACAAAGCGCATTGAAGATCTGGATAGCTGCATCTAGGATATCCTTGCCATAGTTCATGATTTCAACTCAGGAGGACAAGCTGACTATCAGATCCTCCAGATCAAGAGGAATGGTGCCAGTACAAGATGGAGTAACTCTCTGCTGGCGGAACTTGGTAACGGGCTTGGATGCAATGGCATCGCCCTCCGGAAATTTGTCTGAAAAACAAGGCAAGTGAGATAGGTAAAAGAGGTGGACCTAGAGACATTCACGCCGGCTGAAGAAAAAGAACTTACGAGAAATATGGCTGTGGATCCGGGTCAGCTCCTTTGTGCAGTTGTCACGCCTCTTCCGGAGTTGCACAAGTTCAGCATTTGTCGACTCAAGCTTAATGTCGGCCTCCTTCAGCAGTTCTTGATCTTTGGCAATTTGGAGGTTGAGGCGTTCTCGCTCTTCAGTAAAATCTTGGCCAGCTTTATCCATCTCGGATTTTTGGAGCGCCTTGAGCTTCTTCATTTCTGCCTTGAGCTTGGCAATCTCATCATCCTTGGTCCGGAGGAGGGCGATCTCATCATCCTTCTTCTTGAGTTCGGCCTGATGTTGCCCTGCTTATTCGAAAAAATGCAGCATCATATCAGGCACGGGCACACTATCTTCAAGAGATGCTGAAATAGTTTGTTGACCCGGCAAAGCCGAGGTATGAATATCTAACGAGCCAAGAAGAAAAGGAGACATGGCGCAGAAGGAGACTAAGCGAAACGGACTTACCTCTTATCAAGTCCAAGTTCTTCTGCATGATGGTGTTCTCAGCTTCCACTCCAGCTGCGCAATCAGAATGATGAATTAGTACGGTGGGAAAAAGAAAGAAAGATGGGAAAAAGTTATGGAGAGATCTTACCCCTTTTCTCGAACTCAGCGAGAAGTGTAGAATGTTTCGAGTGCAACGCCTTATGTGTGTCCAAGAGGCGTTGAAACTCAGCGTTCCGGCGATTGTTGGTAACCTGTGAAAAGCAAAGTTGATTTGATCATGTGCATATTCGAAGTGTACAAAATCCGGGCCAAGTGGAACTTAACCCGACTCTAGGTGTGTGCATATTCGAAGTGTACAAAATCCGGGCCAAGTGGAACTTAACCTAGCTCCAGGTGTGTGCATATTCGAAGTGTACAAAATCCAGGCCAAGTGGAACTTAACCCAGCTCCAGGTGTGTGCATATTCGAAGTGTACAAAATCTAGGCCAAGTGGAACTTAACCCGGCTCTAGGTGTGTGCATATCCAAAATTACTAAGAAGTTATGCTAGTTCTCTAAGGAGCATCCGGCCGAGTAACAAGTTACTCCCCCAGAGGCTCGGGGACTAATGATTATATCACTAATGTTTGATACTTGTTAAAGAAAAGATAAAGTAGCATACCTCCATCATCCGGCCGACAAGGTTGATAGCCTTGGCGGCTGTGTTCATCTACGCGGCAAATTCGGCAGGCCCAAATTTCTCCGGGAGATAGTCGTTATGGACGAACTCTGCCTTGTTCCAGTTATTGACAAACTCGATCAAGGCCGGAGGATAGCGCTCTCCGCTAAGCATATGGGGCGCGATTAAACCCTTGGCATGGGCCTCAGTGCTCTCAATTTGGGCAGCAGCGGGGCTGGTGTGCAATGCAAGTTGCGTGCTAGCTGACTCGGGGGCAACATCCTTCTTCAGAGGGGTCTTCGGCGGAAGCATGGACGCGAGCGTGCGCTGTCAAGCCTCGATAGATGCTACCCTGGTGGCGTCAGAAGCTTTCTTGCCCTTGGGCTGCTACTGAGAAGTTGAGGTTTGGGCTACGGATTTGCCCTTGGGCACGGCCTTGGGCACAGCCTTGGTGCTAGCCTTGGTGCTACTTGTGTCTTCTCGCCAAGTCTTGGAAGACTCGGACGAGGCGGAAAGAGTTGGTGCTGCTGGCACTTGTGCTGCTGGCGCTGATGTTGGTCTTGGCGGGGGTGCTGTAGGTACCTCGGTGGTGGCTGGTTGCGGCTGAGCCGAAGAGGAGCTGGGAGCAACCGCAACCTCGGCAGAACCCCTTCTCCTGTTTCGAGGTTTCCCTCCTCTTGACGAGGTGGGCTAGAACCCGGAGCAGCCGCTGAACCCTCCTGAATGGGGCTCAACGGGCGTGAATCGTCGCCACGAGGGGGAGAAGGGATATGCCGGAGGGGCGAAGCGATGCTTGATCCGCTCTGAGGAACTTCCACCGCAACCCTGCCAAATCAAATGACGAATAATAAGTTACCGTAGAAGAAAAACGTGAACCAAAGCGTTGGACAGAGAGAAAAGTAACTTACTCATCCGAGGTCAATGGCTCCTTAGGCTTCCGAGACCTCCGAGTTATGGCCTTACTTGTAGGCTTGGTGGCGGCTTTGTCTACGGACTTCTTCCGCCTCTTGGTTGGCTTAGGAAGTCCGGAAGAAGAAGCAGAAGCAGCTCCCCTTTTCTTGGACGCAACCTGGACAGGCTCGCCCGTGGCGAGAGGAGGGTCTTCATGAATCTACCCACCCAGGTTAGCTAATGCCAGAAAGGCGTAAGAAAGGGGGACAACGTCAAATGCTTCCATCACCTCAACATCGGAATCATCTTCATCGTCAGGCCAATCTCTAATGGAAGAGAATTTACCGGTGTGTCGCTTGGTCGCGTCGGGGAGTGGCAAGAACATTTCTTGATCCGGCTCCTCCTTGTTCGGGGCAACTCGATCCTTCGCCCATTTGAGTGAAGGCTCGGCGCCATCTTCAAGAGTTTGCTGAAGAAACAACTGAGAAAGAAATGCAAAAAGAACAGATAAACAACATACTCCAACATAGAATATAACTCAGAAAGAAATTGGAGCACGAGAATTACCACAGGAGGAAGCCTGTCTCGGCAGAAATGTTCAATTCCCCACTCCCAATCAGCGGAGAAGTTTTTGTCAGGGGTGAAGAGGGCCTTGACCCGGTGAAATATCTCGGTATTGCTCAGTTCAAAGGAGGAAGTCCGGTTGGGGTCAAGGCGCCAGCTCATATGGCATAACTTGTGTGTGAGTTTTTGGAGAGGGGAGATTCGATTGCGGACGAAAGTGATCATCGCATCCTCGTTGTGCATCCTAGCATCTTTCAGCTCCTAGAACCGTTTGTTGACTTGGTTCGCCAGGACTGTGGGTTTCTTGGGGATCCGGTCCCATAGATCCGGATTAGGAGGAGCCGGAGCGTAGGGGTGCAGCTGGATCAGATCTTCATTCGTGCCATTTCTGACATAAAAGAAGGTTCGGGCCCAGCCCTTGCAAGAATCAAGCCCTGTGAGTCGGGGAAAGATGGACTATTTCCGAGGGGAAATAGAGGCAGCGCCGAACTGCGTGAGTTGTTTGTCCTCCGGGTTAAGCTCCTTATTCGGAATCATGTTCCGGCGCAGACCGAAAAACTGGATCCAGAGCTCCTTAGCGGGCCACAATCCGATATACCCCTCTATGGTGGAGGCAAAGCAACAAAGAGAAGTGATGGCGTTCGCCGGAAGGTGGTGGGGTTGAAGCTCGTAGGTGTTGAACCAATCTTGGAAGAAATCACTAACGGGGAGGCCGAATCCGCGCTGGAAGTGGGAGAGAAACACTATGAACTCACTCGGATTGGGTGAGGGAGCGAGCTCCTTGGCGGTGAGACGGGCAACGACGCCTTCTGGGATACGACACGTGCGGTAGAGCCAGTCGAGGTCGTCCTGGCATACCCAGGACCCAGCCCAGGTGCCGCGCTCGGCGTTCTCCACATCCTCCTCCATCTCCTGTTCCGCGACGGTGAGCTCCACTTCTGTCATGTCTAGCTCGCTGTCCTCACTGGCCCTATCGGCGGTGGGGGGCAGTGCCTTGGACTGGCGCGGACCCGTGGCGGTGGAGATGCGCGGGAGTGACGGCGATGCTGGCGCCCGAGGAACGGTGCAGCGGCGGCGCAGCTAAGCAGGTGCGACGGCGGCGGCGCTGTCGCTGGGAAGAAGAAGAAGAGGCAGATGAGCGCTAGGATGGTTAAAAGTCCCAAGGGGCGCGCCCCTCCCCTATTTAACCACGCCCGGGCTGGGTTAGTGGGATCGTGCGGTGCAGAAGGGCCACACGATGTGGCCGTGTATTATCCGGATCAGCCAATCAGAGGCGAGCCACAAGAAGGGCCACAGGGCACATGGGATCCCACGACGCGACATGGTGATACAGTTAACGAGGAAACAGACACGATGTGATGTGTGCAACAGTAACTCCTGACATTAACTGCAGCAGTAACTGGCGTAAGCCCTTAAAATGAGGCAAAATAATGATTACCATCCACGTGGGGAAGCGTACGAGAGAAGGAAGAATAACCCGGATAACCAGAGGATGACCCAGCCAACGAGTGAAAACTCGGAGTGTGCCAAGGGAAAGTTAGCCTATGGAATCCAGACTATGAGATAACTCGGAAAAAGGAGCAAAAGGTTCGGAAAATTGAACCTGCCGTGGCCTTAGCAGCTGGAGCTGCTAAGAACGCACCAGCTTCGGGGACTAATGTTGGGGGGATACCCTCGGGTAGGGTCACGCCGGGGTATAAAGGCCGAGTTAGCCGAGGTACGGCAAGGTCAAAGCAAGTGCTGGCCGAGTCACCTCAAGGCAGGCCGAATCACGGGGTAGCCCGGACTGGAGGATGTCCGCCTAAGTGAGTCCCGGCCGACCTATGTCATATGCCGGCAGGATGTATCTAACTTGTATGTAGGTAGAGGTGTGGCCGTATTAACCAGTCATGATCCGGGTTATATCAGGATTGCAAGAGAAGGAAGGTATCTCGCTGGTCAAAAGCAGGTCACTGTACGCTGGAGCGTGAGCAAAGCGGACAGATGCTAGGACCACCGAGGCATGGCCAACAAGGGTGACATTGCCTATGTCGGATGACGCTGGCGCCGGAGAGGCTCACGTAGCCTCTGCATGGCTTACGATGGGGAAAAGTGACCCGGTCAGTTTACTATTTTGGGAAGAGGCATATTCCCTAGAATATGCCTCCACGTATTCCCTAATTGGAGACCTAGCCACCCCTATATAAGGAGGGCTAGGGCCTCTGTAGAAGGGGTTGATCTCTAGTTGGTTAAGTTTTACTTGGTTAGTTTTTGGTTCTTGAGAGCTAGCTAGTGGTGAGAGTAAAATAGTTCCTTCTTCCTCCTCTCCCCAATACAGCTCAAGGAGCATTTGTAACCTTGGAAACCAATTGAATACAAAGCATCTGTGTGTGGAATCACCACACTATCCCTCCCTGGATTCCTCTAGTGCATATTGTCCCCACCTTTAGCCTATCCATGGCATCTGCCGTGACACCACCACGACAGTGGCGTTGGCCCTGAAGGCTAAAGCAGAGCAAGAACTGACTCAAGCAAGGAATGATCTTCACCATGCCAAAGTCCTGCAGTTCACAACTACGAGTATTGACAAGTGCATGAGGAAAAATATAGAGAAACAATTGAAGCTGTGCAAGGAAGATGTAAAAGGAAGTAGCAGACGAATCGATCCTTGCTCTCGCAGGAAGATGCGCATCGGGCTAAGATTAGGAAGATCAAGGAGATGTGTGATAACTAGTTCTATTTAGCTTGAGCTCCGTGCCTTTTTAAGTTGTAATAGTAGTACTTGTTGACCTAGCGGTCTGAACTAGTGGTCCCGAAGTCCTGGGAGGAAAAAAATTGCTCTCCCGTTAGTCTGTCTTAACCCTGCATCACTTCCTTTTGTCTGATCATGGTGGTATTCTGACATTGGTGGTTTGTTTAAACGTAATCTACGTGGATTGTGCCGCATGCAAATGGCATAGCCACAATTTATAAAGTGGAAGCACGTACACCTGGTTAATGGAGATCCGGGAGCTTCGCCAGACGCAGGGGATGCAGGAGCAGGGAGGCGGTGAGATAGACGGGATCAAGCGTCTAGGGATTATCATTTCCATTGCTGTTTATGTTGCCATGTTGTTCTGTGCAACAGCTGAAATAAGTTGCTGCTTCGTGGAGTGTGGCAGCTTAAATAATTTATTTCTGTGCCACTTACATTCTGTCGTATCTGGAGACCTCCTGCCCCTCAGCAATCGTGGAACCGATGTTGCATGTTTTCAGATAGTAGTGGCACAATCACAATTTTGGATTCAACTACTGACTCCGGCATTTCCAAACCCTAAGTCGCAATACATTTTACTCAGAGAACGTGGGTAGATTGTTTCGCCCCCAGCAAAGTTCCACACACAGAGCTCTAGAATTTAACCGACTTACATATATAGGTTCAAGTTCAACACATTACTATGCATATTCATTGCCAGCAGCCTTCTTCTGCAGCCTGGGTGCCAAGCCATCACCATATATCAGCAAAATCTCTGACGCTACCATAGCCAGAAAGTAAACCCCCAAATCTTCCGGGAATGTGATCTGGTACTCCGGTTGGTACAACGTACTGCTGGCATGCACAAGTTATCCCCCCCATGGGAAGGGCCATTCATTGTTAGCAAAGCATTGCACAATGACTCTTATTATCTCATCGATGCAAAACCACAGGAGAAGAACAAGGCGGACATGTCCGGCGAGGAATCTAAGCGTCCGTGGAATGTAGCTCTACTTCGTCCGTTCTACACTTAGCAAGGAAGTGTGTGTATCCGAGTCTCTCATACGTCGGTATGTATGCCGACGATGAGCCTATCAATGAAATAGGGGCACCTCGAGCAGTTACTCAGGGACTGCCTTAATAATATTTGTTGTCTTCTATACTTGTTATGATTTTTATGTCGGCTGGTTTAAGTTGCTTCCGCCTAAGATGGATTAGTAGTGTGTGAGCACCAAAAAACTCAACTCTTTGACTTGCTGCTGTCCAACAAGATTTGGCTTCATGGCAAGCAAGAGAACAAGTTTGGAATTGCATAGCTCACAAAAAACGACTAAGGAAAAGAACGTAATCGAGCCGACATTTGTTATTTGGACTAACTTTGTGTTTACCTTGTTTTCGCTATGTTGAATTATTTTGAGCTAGTCCTAAAGTTTCTAAGTATTGTTAAGTCAATTTTTGAAACTCGGACTCGTAAGTCATAAAACCGAACCAAGGTAGACACGAGCCGAGCCAAGAAATTGGAGAAACAAGAAAATGAAACTCGGGGACTACGCCCAAGTTAATCCGACACGAGTAACTTAGTAGCAAAATATGATCATTGTGCTTAATACATTTGCACCCAGCATACCGGGGTTCTGATAATCTTCAAAGTGTTTATTATCAAGGAGCACTAGGAGGAGGTAACTCGGCACCAGCAGGTGGAACTCCGGCCTCGGCTCCAGCATTATCTTCATATTCTTCGACGTCTGAGGCTTCGTCCTCATCCTCTTCACCCGAACCATCTTCGACATATTCGTCGTCAATAGCGTCAAGGAAGCTTGGCCCTTCGTTCCATTGATGGATGGGGGCATACTGAATGAGGCTATGGGCGCAAGCTTTGCGCCGAGCTATCCAATCCGGATCATTGGACCACCTTGAACCGGTGCGCATGCACTCCAGAAGATTCAGATTAATTTTCTCGTACCAAGTGAGCACATAGTGGAGGACGCTTTCAGCTCCGGCATGTCCAGTGGATTCTCTCCAGAGATCAAGTTGGGTCTCGCACTCCATTAATTTGCTAATCAGAGCAGTGGCACCCTCCGGAGTGTCTTCACCAGGACAAAGCGCATTGAAGATCTGGATAGCTGCATCTAGGATATCCTTGCCATAGTTCATGATTTCAACTCAGGAGGACAAGCTGACTATCAGATCCTCCAGATCAAGGGGAATGGTGCCAGTACAAGATGGAGTAACTCTCTGCTGGCGGAACTTGGTAAAGGGCTTGGATGCAATGGCATCGCCCTCCGGAAATTTGTCTGAAAAACAAGGCAAGTGAGATAGGTAAAAGAGGTGGACCTAGAGACATTCACGCCGGCTGAAGAAAAAGAACTTACGAGAAATATGGCTGTGGATCCAGGTCAGCTCCTTTGTGCAGTTGTCACGCCTCTTCCGGAGTTGCACAAGTTCAGCATTTGTCGACTCAAGCTTAATGTCGGCCTCCTTCAGCAGTTCTTGATCTTTGGCAATTTGGAGGTTGAGGCGTTCTCGCTCTTCAGTAAAATCTTGGCCAGCTTTATCCATCTCGGATTTTTGGAGCGCCTTGAGCTTCTTCATTTCTGCCTTGAGCTTGGCAATCTCATCATCCTTGGTCCGGAGGAGGGCGATCTCATCATCCTTCTTCTTGAGTTCGGCCTGATGCTGCCCTGCTTACTCGAAAAAATGCAGCATCATATCAGGCACGGGCACACTATCTTCAAGAGATGCTGAAATAGTTTGTTGACCCGGCAAAGCCGAGGTATGAATATCTACCGAGCCAAGAAGAAAAGGAGACATGGCGCAGAAGGAGACTAAGCGAAACGGACTTACCTCTTATCAAGTCCAAGTTCTTCTGCATGATGGTGTTCTCAGCTTCCACTCCAGCTGCGCAATCAGAATGATGAATTAGTACGGTGGGAAAAAGAAAGAAAGATGGGAAAAAGTTATGGAGAGATCTTACCCCTTTTCTCGAACTTAGCGAGAAGTGTAGAATGTTTCGAGTGCAACGCCTTATGTGTGTCCAAGAGGCGTTGAAACTCAGCGTTCCGGCGATTGTTGGTAACCTGTGAAAAGCAAAGTTGATTTGATCATGTGCATATTCGAAGTGTACAAAATCCGGGCCAAGTGGAACTTAACCCGACTCTAGGTGTGTGCATATTCGAAGTGTACAAAATCCGGGCCAAGTGGAACTTAACCTAGCTCCAGGTGTGTGCATATTCGAAGTGTACAAAATCCAGGCCAAGTGGAACTTAACCCAGCTCCAGGTGTGTGCATATTCGAAGTGTACAAAATCTAGGCCAAGTGGAACTTAACCCGGCTCTAGGTGTGTGCATATCCAAAATTACTAAGAAGTTATGCTAGTTCTCTAAGGAGCATCCGGCCGAGTAACAAGTTACTCCCCCGGAGGCTCGGGGACTAATGATTATATCACTAATGTTTGATACTTGTTAAAGAAAAGATAAAGTAGCATACCTCCATCATCCGGCCGACAAGGTTGATAGCCTTGGCGGCTGTGTTCATCTGCGCGGCAAATTCGGCAGGCCCAAATTTCTCCGGGAGATAGTCGTTATGGACGAACTCTGCCTTGTTCCAGTTATTGACAAACTCGATCAAGGCCGGAGGATAGCGCTCTCCGCTAAGCATATGGGGCGCGATTAAACCCTTGGCATGGGCCTCACTGCTCTCAATTTGGGCAGCAGCGGGGCTGGTGTGCAATGCAAGTTGCGTGCTAGCTGACTCGGGGGCAACATCCTTCTTCAGAGGGGTCTTCGGCGGAAGCATGGACGCGAGCGTGCGCTGTCAAGCCTCGATAGATGCTACCCTGGTGGCGTCAGAAGCTTTCTTGCCCTTGGGCTGCTACTGAGAAGTTGAGGTTTGGGCTACGGATTTGCCCTTGGGCACGGCCTTGGGCACAGCCTTGGTGCTAGCCTTGGTGCTACTTGTGTCTTCTCGCCGAGTCTTGGAAGACTCGGACGAGGCGGAAAGAGTTGGTGCTGCTGGCACTTGTGCTGCTGGCGCTGATGTTGGTCTTGGCGGGGGTGCTGTAGGTACCTCGGTGGTGGCTGGTTGCGGCTGAGCCGAAGAGGAGCTGGGAGCAACCGCAACCTCGGCAGAACCCCTTCTCCTGTTTCGAGGTTTCCCTCCTCTTGACGAGGTGGGCTAGAACCCGGAGAAGCCGCTGAACCCTCCTGAATGGGGCTCAACGGGCGTGAATCGTCGCCACGAGGGGGAGAAGGGATATGCCGGAGGGGCGAAGCGATGCTTGATCCGCTCTGAGGAACTTCCACCGCAACCCTGCCAAATCAAATGACGAATAATAAGTTACCGTAGAAGAAAAACGTGAACCAAAGCGTTGGACAGAGAGAAAAGTAACTTACTCATCCGAGGTCAATGGCTCCTTAGGCTTCCGAGACCTCCGAGTTATGGCCTTACTTGTAGGCTTGGTGGCGGCTTTGTCTACGGACTTCTTCCGCCTCTTGGTTGGCTTAGGAAGTCCGGAAGAAGAAGCAGAAGCAGCTCCCCTTTTCTTGGACGCAACCTGGACAGGCTCGCCCGTGGCGAGAGGAGGGTCTTCATGAATCTACCCACCCAGGTTAGCTAATGCCAGAAAGGCGTAAGAAAGGGGGACAACGTCAAATGCTTCCATCACCTCAACATCGGAATCATCTTCATCGTCAGGCCAATCTCTAATGGAAGAGAATTTACCGGTGTGTCGCTTGGTCGCGTCGGGGAGTGGCAAGAACATTTCTTGATCCGGCTCCTCCTTGTTCGGGGCAACTCGATCCTTCGCCCATTTGAGTGAAGGCTCGGCGCCATCTTCAAGAGTTTGCTGAAGAAACAACTGAGAAAGAAATGCAAAAAGAACAGATAAACAACATACTCCAACATAGAATATAACTCAGAAAGAAATTGGAGCACGAGAATTACCACAGGAGGAAGCCTGTCTCGGCAGAAATGTTCAATTCCCCACTCCCAATCAGCGGAGAAGTTTTTGTCAGGGGTGAAGAGGGCCTTGACCCGGTGAAATATCTCGGTATTGCTCAGTTCAAAGGAGGAAGTCCGGTTGGGGTCAAGGCGCCAGCTCATATGGCATAACTTGTGTGTGAGTTTTTGGAGAGGGGAGATTCGATTGCGGACGAAAGTGATCATCGCATCCTCGTTGTGCATCCTAGCATCTTTCAGCTCCTAGAACCGTTTGTTGACTTGGTTCGCCAGGACTGTGGGTTTCTTGGGGATCCGGTCCCATAGATCCGGATTAGGAGGAGCCGGAGCGTAGGGGTGCAGCTGGATCAGATCTTCATTCGTGCCATTTCTGACATAAAAGAAGGTTCGGGCCCAGCCCTTGCAAGAATCAAGCCCTGTGAGTCGGGGAAAGATGGACTATTTCCGAGGGGAAATAGAGGCAGCGCCGAACTGCGTGAGTTGTTTGTCCTCCGGGTTAAGCTCCTTATTCGGAATCATGTTCCGGCGCAGACCGAAAAACTGGATCCAGAGCTCCTTAGCGGGCCACAATCCGATATACCCCTCTATGGTGGAGGCAAAGCAACAAAGAGAAGTGATGGCGTTCGCCGGAAGGTGGTGGGGTTGAAGCTCGTAGGTGTTGAACCAATCTTGGAAGAAATCACTAACGGGGAGGCCGAATCCGCGCTGGAAGTGGGAGAGAAACACTATGAACTCACTCGGATTGGGTGAGGGAGCGAGCTCCTTGGCGGTGAGACGGGCAACGACGCCTTCTGGGATACGACACGTGCGGTAGAGCCAGTCGAGGTCGTCCTGGCATACCCAGGACCCAGCCCAGGTGCCGCGCTCGGCGTTCTCCACATCCTCCTCCATCTCCTGTTCCGCGACGGTGAGCTCCACTTCTGTCATGTCTAGCTCGCTGTCCTCACTGGCCCTATCGGCGGTGGGGGGCAGTGCCTTGGACTGGCGCGGACCCGTGGCGGTGGAGATGCGCGGGAGTGACGGCGATGCTGGCGCCCGAGGAACGGTGCAGCGGCGGCGCAGCTAAGCAGGTGCGACGGCGGCGGCGCTGTCGCTGGGAAGAAGAAGAAGAGGCAGATGAGCGCTAGGATGGTTAAAAGTCCCAAGGGGCGCGCCCCTCCCCTATTTAACCACGCCCGGGCTGGGTTAGTGGGATCGTGCGGTGCAGAAGGGCCACACGATGTGGCCGTGTATTATCCGGATCAGCCAATCAGAGGCGAGCCACAAGAAGGGCCACAGGGCACATGGGATCCCACGACGCGACATGGTGATACAGTTAACGAGGAAACAGACACGATGTGATGTGTGCAACAGTAACTCCTGACATTAACTGCAGCAGTAACTGGCGTAAGCCCTTAAAATGAGGCAAAATAATGATTACCATCCACGTGGGGAAGCGTACGAGAGAAGGAAGAATAACCCGGATAACCAGAGGATGACCCAGCCAACGAGTGAAAACTCGGAATGTGCCAAGGGAAAGTTAGCCTATGGAATCCAGACTATGAGATAACTCGGAAAAAGGAGCAAAAGGTTCGGAAAATTGAACCTGCCGTGGCCTTAGCAGCTGGAGCTGCTAAGAACGCACCAGCTTCGGGGACTAATGTTGGGGGGATACCCTCGGGTAGGGTCAAGCCGGGGTATAAAGGCCGAGTTAGCCGAGGTACGGCAAGGTCAAAGCAAGTGCTGGCCGAGTCACCTCAAGGCAGGCCGAATCACGGGGTAGCCCGGACTGGAGGATGTCCGCCTAAGTGAGTCCCGGCCGACCTATGTCATATGCCGGCAGGATGTATCTAACTTGTATGTAGGTAGAGGTGTGGCCGTATTAACCAGTCATGATCCGGGTTATATCAGGATTGCAAGAGAAGGAAGGTATCTCGCTGGTCAAAAGCAGGTCACTGTACGCTGGAGCGTGAGCAAAGCGGACATATGCTAGGACCACCGAGGCATGGCCAACAAGGGTGACATTGCCTATGTCGGATGACGCTGGCGCCGGAGAGGCTCACGTAGCTTCTGCATGGCTTACGATGGGGAAAAGTGACCCGGTCAGTTTACTATTTTGGGAAGAGGCATATTCCCTAGAATATGCCTCCACGTATGCCCTAATTGGAGACCTAGCCACCCCTATATAAGGAGGGCTAGGGCCTCTGTAGAAGGGCTTGATCTCTAGTTGGTTAAGTTTTACTTGGTTAGTTTTTGGTTCTTGAGAGCTAGCTAGTGGTGAGAGTAAAATAGTTCCTTCTTCCTCCTCTCCCCAATACAGCTCAAGGAGCATTTGTAACCTTGGAAACCAATTGAATACAAAGCATCTGTGTGTGGAATCACCACACTATCCCTCCCTGGATTCCTCTAGTGCATATTGTCCCCACCTTTAGCCTATCCATGGCATCTGCCGTGACACCACCACGACAGTGGCGTTGGCCCTGAAGGCTAAAGCAGAGCAAGAACTGACTCAAGCAAGGAATGATCTTCACCATGCCAAAGTCCTGCAGTTCACAACTACGAGTATTGACAAGTGCATGAGGAAAAATATAGAGAAACAATTGAAGCTGTGCAAGGAAGATGTAAAAGGAAGTAGCAGACGAATCGATCCTTGCTCTCGCAGGAAGATGCGCATCGGGCTAAGATTAGGAAGATCAAGGAGATGTGTGATAACTAGTTCTATTTAGCTTGAGCTCCGTGCCTTTTTAAGTTGTAATAGTAGTACTTGTTGACCTAGCGGTCTGAACTAGTGGTCCCGAAGTCCTGGGAGGAAAAAAATTGCTCTCCCGTTAGTCTGTCTTAACCCTGCATCACTTCCTTTTGTCTGATCATGGTGGTATTCTGACATTGGTGGTTTGTTTAAACGTAATCTACGTGGATTGTGCCGCATGCAAATGGCATAGCCACAATTTATAAAGTGGAAGCACGTATACCTGGTTAATGGAGATCCGGGAGCTTCGCCAGACGCAGGGGATGCAGGAGCAGGGAGGCGGTGAGATAGACGGGATCAAGCGTCTAGGGATTATCATTTCCATTGCTGTTTATGTTGCCATGTTGTTCTGTGCAACAGCTGAAATAAGTTGCTGCTTCGTGGAGTGTGGCAGCTTAAATAATTTATTTCTGTGCCACTTACATTCTGTCGTATCTGGAGACCTCCTGCCCCTCAGCAATCGTGGAACCGATGTTGCATGTTTTCAGATAGTAGTGGCACAATCACAATTTTGGATTCAACTACTGACTCCGGCATTTCCAAACCCTAAGTCACAATACATTTTACTCAGAGAACGTGGGTAGATTGTTTCGCCCCCAGCAAAGTTCCACACACAGAGCTCTAGAATTTAACCGACTTACATATATAGGTTCAAGTTCAACACATTACTATGCATATTCATTGCCAGCAGCCTTCTTCTGCAGCCTGGGTGCCAAGCTATCACGTCCAATGGCTTCTTCATTTCCTTCCTTCTTCCTCTTCCTCGGTGCCAATTTTCTTAGCTTCACGTACTCTTCATCGCCGGGACAATGGGCACCAGAATCGTGTCCAGCATCATCTGTCCACTCATTTTTAATTTCTTCGGGCAGCAAAATGACTCACCCCACGGCCATGTTTCTAACCTTGCGGCGCTTCCTGTCAAAGAAACAAGACTGTTGCATAACTGCCCAATATCTATAGAGTAAATAAAACAAAAATTACAATTCAGTACAAACATGCGAACCCCAAGAGACTTTTGCTTACCAGGAGCTAATTGGGTTCGAGCAACCACCCTGTCCAAGAATAGAAGGGCGAATCCCAGTTGCACCAGCTTCCACATCCAGTACATCACAATTCAGCTCAAACATGCAAGCCAAAACATACCTTTTCATCAACACAATTAGCTGACTGTCACACGTTAGAGGAACCATGATGCCACGTTCATCCATGAAGCTGAACTTTGCAGTCTACTTCGGCCATAATTCATCATGATTATGCAGAGCAGCAACCATACCAGATATAGTGTAGATATGCGCAGACGCTTCTTCCATCATGATACAATGGTGTCCATACCACTTGCCCTTAGAGTCAAACCTGAAGAGGACTACTGTAACCAGGTAAGGGTGGTCCGCGGAGATCCCACTTGACAGAAAACTATGGACAAAATATGTTTGTCAGCGTTGGGATAACAAACAATTTTAGGTTCAGTAGCCAGCTAGCAGTTATAATTAGTGCGAATAGCAAAGAGAAGGGTAGCTCACCTGCTTGTAGCAAGAACTTCTTCTTCCTTGGTAGTAGGATCTGCCATCCTCCGAGCTGCTTGGCTCATCGGTGGCAGAGGCGAGCTAGAGCCTCGCAACGGTGGCTACGGCATGCGCCATTGGAGCTCGGGATCAGCGACTAGGCGTAGCAACTTGGCGCCGGAAGTCAAATGTCTGAAGGGATCGTCCTTCCTGGAGGGTGGATTCCGACGCCGCCGGTGCTAGGGGAAAGGTAGGAATGGATTTGTGAAATTGATCAGCGCATCCAATCCACTTAGTTACTCGATTTGCCTAAGAGGTTGCCGCGTTGGCGCTCCCATCACGGGCAGATGACTGACATGAGGGTCCCGCCCATCTACTTCACGGGGCAGTTTCATGGAATGTTTCAATTTGACAGGGGTGAGATGAGTTTGCATCGAAATGGCCCCTCTCGGTAGTTGGCGGCCCAACATTTCGAAACGCGGCAATTTCAGGCAACTTAGGTACCTCCATGCGCTGGCTCGGGAACTTTGGTACCGCAGACGAATAGGCCCAACTAGGAGGTAAATGTAACCTCCTCGCGAGGACCTTGGGAGCTTGCCGACCATGTCGAGTCCCCATTGTGCAAAGGGCCAAGCCACTGGTATTGGCCTGAGCTCCGTGCCGGGTGCGTGCGGCTTGTCTGCGAATCGCTGGCAAGCGTTGCAACGCTGGACGATGTCCTTGGCATCACACATGGCCGTTGGCCAGTAGGATCCACCTCGTAGAGCTTTGGCGACGAGAGCGCGACTGCCCGCGTGGTGCCCGCAAGTGCCTTCATGTATGTCTGGGAGGATGGCTCTTCTGTCCCCGTTGGAGAAGCACCGCTGAAAAACTCATGTGATGCTACGCTTGTACAGTTCGCCGTTGATGAGGGTGAATGCCTTGGATCATCGCGCTACATGTCGCGCATCAGTCGGTTCGTCTGGCAGCCTTTTCCTGAGCAGGTATGTAATGTATGGCTGTGTCCAAGATGGCTCGATCATCATGACCTCCATTGGGCCTTCGATTCATGTGTCAGGCTCCATGTTGTCGATTGCCATAGCCCACTCAGTGGCGCAGCCCCCGAGTCCGTTGGTGTGCTTATATTTTTCTCTAGAGCCTTGGACTTGATGTAACGTTCACAGATGCGCTCAAAAAATACGCCAGGTGGTATTGGGGCACATGTGGAGCCGATGTTGGCGAGTATGTCCGCCTCCTCATTGCTTTCGCGACCAACGTGTCACAGCTCGCAGCCATCAAAATCTCCCTCGAGTGTGTCATAGAGGTCGCGGTAGGTGATCATGCTGTCGCTCAGAGCATCGCACTCGTTCATTGTTTGGTTGACCACAAGTTTGGAGTCGCCGTAGATGACGAGTCGTTTGGCGCCGCAGGCTTTTGCCATCCGCATCCCATGGATCAGGGTTTCGTACTCAGCCTCATTGTTGGATGTGGTGAACTGCATTCGTAGGACATATCTCATCTTGTCGCCTTGGGTGATGTCAGTATGACACCCGCTCCGGCTCCTCCCTTACGCTTGGATCCGTCGAAGTGCTTTGTCCATAGGTAGGACATGTCTGGCTTGTCAGGGAGCCGGTTCTCCATCCAGTGCACGAGGAAGTCCAGAAGAATTTGCGATTTGATCGCGTCACGCATATCGTACGTGATGTCTCGTGGAGACAGTTCTATGCCCTAGAGCATGACTCGTCCGGTGGCATCAAGATTATTGAGTATATGCCTAAGCGGGTGTCTTTCACCACCAAGATTGGGTGCTCCTGGAAGTAGTGGTGCAGTCGCCTTGCTATCATGAAGACGTCGTACGCTAGTTTCTAGTAGTGCGGGTACCACTGTTTTGTTGGCGTGAGCACCTCACTGAGGTAGTAGACTGGGCGTTGTACCCTGTGGAATTTATTTTCTTCGGGTCGCTCCACCACGAGCACAGTGCTCACCACCTGGTTGGTGGCTAATATGTATAGCAACAACGGCTCCTTTTCACGAGGCATCACCAATACTGGCGAGGTGGACAGTAGACGCTTGAGGTCTTCGAATGCTTCTTATGCTTCATCTGTCCACTCGAACTTGTCAGTCTTGCGGAGAAGTTGGTAGAAGGGCAGTGCCTTTTCGCCCATTCGACTGATGAATCGACTAAGCGCTGCGATTCTCCCAGCCAGCTGCTGGACGCCTTTTACGTTCTTCGGCTTCTCCATGGCCAGTATGGCCTTTATTTTCTTTGGGTTTGCTTCGATCCCTCTCATGGAGATGAGATACCCGAGCAGTTGCCTAGAGGGTACACCGAAGGTGCATTTGTCCGGATTGAGCTTGATCCGGTAGCGGTATCGATGGTCTACGGAGATCGTCGAGTAACACGACTTCCTCTTTGGTTTTGACGACGATGTCATCGATGTAGACTTGGATATTGCGACCAAGTTGGCTCTTGAGGTAGGCCTGCATAAACCGCTAATAGGTGGCCCCCGTGTTTTTTAGCCCGAAGGGCATCGTGTTGTAGCAGAACACACCAAAGGGTGTCATGAACACCGTATTCTCTTGGTATTCCTCCTTCATTTGAATCTGATTGTAGCCTGAGTAGGTGTCGAGGAAGCAGAGTTGCTCACATCCCGTAGTGGAGTCGATTATTTGATCGATCCACGACAACAGGACTCGATCCTTTGGGCAGTGCTTGTTCAAGGAGGTGAAGTCCACGCACATCCGCATGATGTATGTGTCCTTTTTAGGCACAAGCACCGGATTTGCAAGCCAGGTGCTTTCCTTGATCTCGCTTATGAAGTTTGCATCGAGGACTCTGTTGATTTCCATACCGACAACTTTTTCTCTTGGTTTAGATAGTCGTCGTATTGTTTGCTTGACTGCCTTGCGTCTGGATTGACGTTGAGTGAGTGCTCGGCGAATTCCCTAGGAACTCCTGGCATGTCCGCTGGACACCAGGTGAAGATTTCCCAGCGCTCATGGAGGAATTCGACGAGCGCGAGTTCCTATGCCGGACTCAAGTTATTGGCGATAAGGGCCATCTTGGTTGGGTTCGTTGGGTAGACCTAGACTTTCTTGGTGTGTACCGACGAGTCAAAGGATAGGTCGGGTGAACTTGGCCTGCTCAGGGGAGGCAGACTGTTATCTGTCGACTCCTTCAACCTTGCGAGTTCCTCTTGCATGCCAAAGGACTAGGAGATTCTGTTGAATTCCCGATCGCAGCTGTCAGACCTCTCGAAGCTTCCTTTGATTGTGATGACGCCGTTTGGGCCTAGCATTTTCATCTACAGGTAGGCGTAGTGTGGCACTGCCATGAACCTTGCGAACGCAACATGTCCGAGGATGCAGTGGTACTGTGAGGGCCAGTTGACAACTTCCAAGTCGATGCGCTCTCGTTGAAAGTTTTGCGGCATGCCGAAGATGACATCGAGGTTGATCTTGCCTAGGGGGTACACGCCCTTCCCTAGAACGGTGCCATGGAATGTCGTATCTAACACTTCTAGACATGTCAGGGGAATCCTCATTGCTCGCAAGGTACTCACGAACATGAGGTTGATGTCGCTTCCTCCATCCATGGAAACGTGACTCATCTCGAAGCCTCCGATCTGTGCCTCGAGTACCAGGGGATAGTGGCCTAGGTGAGGTACTTGGCACGGGTGATCGATTTTGTCGAAGGTGATGCAGGACTTGCTGCCACTGAGGTACTCAGTGGTGGAGGGGGGAGAGTTCATCGCCAAATTGACATGGCGAGTGATTGTCTTTTGTGCTCGATTTGAGGGGCGACCCTTCTAGATCATCCCCATGTTCCCTAGTGGTCGGGGTATGGCTCGCCTCCATGGTTCTGGACTGGCGCAGCTGCAGGTGGTGGTGGACCTGGCGGTGGTGGAGGAGCTCCATGTGCCACCGCGGCCGGGGCAGCTTCATAGCCTTGGTGATCGCGTCGTGATTCATCTTGGCCAGGCCTTCGTGGATCTTGAGGAACTCACGGCAGTCCTTTAGGAGGTGGCTGGACTTTTCTTGCCGTCGCGCTTGTCGATGTAGAAGTGCATGTTGCACGGTCCGGACAGTTTGTCCTGGATGGATGTTACGGGTGCCTCATCGCGAGTGCGGCGCTGCCACACCTTTCCAGCTATCACGGTATCCACCGCTGCGATATCCGCTATTGCGGTTGTTGTCGCGTTTGTCGACGTAGCCGGCTGTGACCTTGTCGACTTCATCGCGGTCCTCATAACCACGCATTCGACGTTTCCCTAGGCGATCGCGTCTTCGCCCGAGGTCGTCTTCATCATCGGAGTAGGCATTGTTTTTCACCGAGTTCTCTTCGTCGGCCCACCTATTCGCGATCTCCATCAGGTGGTAGATCATTTTAGGCTTCGAGCGGCCCAGTTCCTCTCTGAGTTCTCTGCGGCGCACGCCGCCATTGAATGTGTCGATTGCGTGATCCTCGGAGATGTCCTCTGCAGAGTTCTTGATTATGGACCATCTCTAGATGTACGAGCATAGTGACTCGCCAGATCTCTGATGGCAGCCTCTTAGCTCTTCGATTGATGCGAGCCTTTTGTAAGTGCCCTTGAAGTTGCACACGAAGCTGTAGACCAGCTCTTCCCAGCTGCGAATTGATCCGTGCGAGAGATTGTTGAGGCATGCGCGGGCAACGCCTTGCAGCTGCAGCTGTAGGCATTGCATGGCCGTGCTTGAGCTTCCGCAATGCAGCCTGATAGAGGAGATGTGATCCTCCAGCCAAATCTTTGGGTCCTATAGGCCATCAAATTTTTGGTTCTCCGACGGGAGTTTGAACCCTTTAGGCATTCGCTTTTGCCTGATGGCTCTGCTGAAGCATCTGGCGCCACAGAGCTCTATGTCGTCATCCTCCGAGTCAGTCGAACGGGCGTGCCTTGCGTGCATCTTGTCGACCTTGCGCTACATGATGTCGTCACGTGCGTCGTAGTCACGGTCATGTCACCGGAGCGGTGACGTCGAGATAAGTCATGGCTATCATCACTAGGCGAGGGCGAGGAGTAGCGTTTGGCCAGAGCTTTGCTCTTTTTCGGCTCTGGTGTCGGATCCTTGATGAGGGAAGCCTTGACTAGCCCCAAGTCCGCGATCGTACATTGGTGCATTGCGGCTCACGGATCCCCAGCCGGAGGCTGGTTATTGAGGAGGTATGATCTGTCGTACACGTATCTATAATTTTTGATGTTCCATGCTTGTTTAGTATCTACTTTCTTATGTTTGTTCACACTTTGATATATGTTTACACATTTTCTGGGACTAACCTATTAACAAGATGCCACAGTGCTAGTTTCCTGTTTTCTACTGTTTTTGGTTTCAGAAAAGCTAGTAAGGAAATATTCTCGGAATTGGACCGAACAAAAGCCAAAGTAATATTTTACCCGAAGCAACACAGAGTTCGGAGGGGAGACGAAGTGGCGCACCAGGGCGGCCACACCTGGTGGCGGCGCAGCCTGGGTGGGGTGCGCCACGAGGGGGTGTGGGCCCCCTGTTGCTCCACCGACCTTGCCCCTTCGCCTATAAAAGCCTCCCGCGACGAAAATCCTAAGTACCCGATCAAAATTCCATGAAAGAGTCTATGGTCACCGTCATCTCCATCCCTAGATCGGGAGGGATCTGATGCTCTTCCCGGCACCATGCCGAAGGGAGAGATCACCCTGGAGACCTTCTTCATCACCATGCCTGCCTCCGGTGTGATGTGTGAGTAGTTCATCCTTGGACTACATGTCCATATAGTAGCTAGATGGTTGGTTCTCTTCCTTTGCGCTATCATGTTTAGATCTTGTGAGCTCCATTCATGATCGATATCATCTATTTGTAATCTTACATGTTGTGTTTGCGGGGATCCAATGGATATTGAGATGCAATTTCATGAAATTATTGATTCTATCATGTCTATGTTATTTGTGATCTTGCATGCTCTCCGTTGTTTGTAACTATCTTGTCCAAGTAGATGCTTGCAACTCCAAGAGGGAGTATTTATGCTCGATAGTGGGTTCATGCCTCTAGTAATCTGGTGAAGTGACAGGAATTGCTAAGGTTGTAGATGTGATGTTGCTACTAGGGAGAAAACAACAATCCTTTGTCCATGGGAAAATCATATTGTTTACTTTACACACTTTGCTTAATGCAATTATCTGTTGCTTGCAACTTAATACTGGAAGGAGTTCGGATGATAACCTGAAGGTGGATTATTATTCATAGATGCAGTTGGATTACGGTCTATGTATAATGTTGTAATGCCCAATCAAATATCATAGGCGTCAAGATGTCTAGTATATGCATTGTATGCTTTCTCGAATCTGTCAATTGCCCCGCTGTAATTTGTTCACCCAGCATGCTATATATCTTAAGGAGAATCACCTCTAGTGAACTATGGACCGCGGTCCATGCTTTTACCATTGCTATACCATCTACTGTTACTATTTACTATTTTACTTTCTGCAAGCAATTACTATCTTCCACACAATACATTTAATCCTTTGTTTTCAGCAAATCGGTGAGATTGACAACCTCACTGCAAGTTGGGGAAAAGTTCTATGGTTGTGTTGTGTAGGATTCCAAGTTGCTAGCAACACCTTGCAGTTGTTTCCTTGCTCCTACTGGTTCGATAACCTTGGTTTCATAACTGAGGGAAAACTTGTTGATGTGCTCATCATACCTTCCTCTTGGGGTCCCCAACGAGCTCTACATTTTGAGCCATCAAGGTACATGGTGGCTACGGTCACCGCTGCCTGTGGCGTTTTTGGGAGCACGTTGCCCCGCGTTTCCACCGTCATGGACGAAAAGTCGAGAACTCACGCGGCCTCTTCTTGTTCCTTGTCAGTGAGGTGGGCTAGTTGGGAGCGTCTTTTGTTGGCCACATGGTCGTTGCCTTTGGAGGAGGATCCTCCCATGGACGAGAGCTGAGCCCATCGAAGACTCGACTCGTCTGTCGCCTTTCTGCGTGTGTTGAGTTGCGCGATTACTTGTTGTTGGCGCCTGTATTCTTCTTTGAGCAGCCAATGGTAACCCATCAGCATGTCTTGCGACGAGTTTGGGGGTAAAGGATTACCCCACAGAGCCTCTCGGCAGTGGGCCCACTCGTTGTCATTGAGGTGGATCTGCACGCAATCTCTGGTATTCTCATTCGCCATGAGATGCAGTTCTCCTTCCGTCCCATTGTTGGTGGGCGCGCCATTGGTGGGACCACCATTGGCGACTGGGATGCCGCCGTTGGTCGGACCAGTGCTGGTACCGGTGTTTTCGCGATTGACGCCGGTGTCACCCGTGATGATGACGACGCACATGAAGTGATTGGGGAAGCTGTTGCTCCGACAACTTTCAGATCCAGAGCCGTAGGCTCCATCTTCTGTGGCCAGGTCACCCAGATCAGACCCGTGATTGATGTCGATGTCCGTGCTCCCAACTGTTGTCGGGGCGTTGAGCTCGCTGAGGGTGCCGATTGGTGGTGGAAACCACGATGCTGGAGCAATCGCGGGAGTCGTCGGCTGGTCAGGGAGGCGAAGCGTGCCTAGCTGACCGACCTGGGAGCGTAAGCTCCCAATCTCTAGGACGACCCCATCGCCCACGGACTCGAAAGCCGGGCGAGTGGCCGGCATGTGGATGGTTAAGTCGAAGGCGCCGAAGAGCTGGAAAATCTCCGATGTTGTAGAGTTGTAGATCGCGGTTGACGGGGCCGAAGAAGCCGCGACATCAGCACTCCCAATTCCCACAGACGGTGCCAATTGACGAGGTTTTAACTCATCGATGCCCATGGTTATGGACTTGGGTTTTGGAGGAGGAGGGAGCGCTAGCAGCATCAATCGGCTAGCAAACAAGCACACAGGGAGACTCGAGGATTTACCCAGGTTCAGGCCTCGTAGAGGTCCCTACTCCTGCTTGTTTGGTCTTGGAATTATCGAGGGAGTCAAAAGTTACTAGGATGTGCAGATGCAATCTTGCGAGGTTGTGGAAACTAGGGTTGTGATTGTCCTCCTCGCCACCCGCTCCTAGCCTTTATATAGATAGGCTAGGTCTTAGGTAGCAAGCCGAGTCGGTTACAAGTTAGGGTTCGCCCATTTAAACTTTCTATCTTTAGGCTTTGCCTTGTGCCGCAAGCAGTCGAAGTCTCCATTTTTGAGGTGAAACATTAGGGAAAGTCCCCACTGCAATTTTTCTATTATATAGGTATGGATATGTTACAAAGAGATATTACAAAAGTCGAAGTCTCCATGGATCACTCGAATCCTGAATTGGGCCCTGGTAACGCCGTGGGCTTCTGCCAGATCAGGCCGTATATACTAAACTCAAGTACCTGTAAGGTATGCCCACGTCAGGTAGCGTCGTGAACGAATGGAACATCGCAGACGGTCAGACTGGAGATAAACCAAAGTAGCATCTAGTAGGCTGACATCCCCCTACTGTCCGAGCGGGAAGGTCGTGGACGGTGTCGCGTCACGGTAGCTTGAATTGTAGAGGAAGCTAGTGAGCTGCTCAGGCAAGGTGATAGCCCTTGTGTCGATGACGAGGGAGCCGAGAGCTTCAGGCGGTGCCGAGGTTAGGTAGCCGTTGCGAGGGGTCGATGTTGTCGCGGTAACCGTACATGAAGCCGCATGCGCATAGTGCACGAGGAGGATGATGGAGACGCAACGAGACAGTCATCGTGGGGCCGCGGCAGCTTGCCGAGGGTCCGTGGAGGCTTGCCTTTGGGCCGCGACAGCTTGCCGAGGGGTGTCAATGCCAAAGTCGATGCAGTCCGAGCCGTCGAGGATGAGGTGTGGACATAGTTTTGCTAGAACTAGGCGCACATTGGGGAAGAACGCACTCTCCGGTTTTTCCAGAACCAAGTATGCAAAGAAGAGCTTGTCGGTGACGCGGTCGAGGCAGTCGTAGAGGAAGGTGTCGATGCCGAAGAATACACTGTCAAGGCCGATGAAGACGAGGCACCGATTCGAGATTGACAGTCTTGGGGATGTGTCAGGGACAAAGGCACGCACCGGTGTTGCCAATATCGGGCACGCAAGGGCAGGGACGAAGACGTAGAAGGCGGCAAAACCAACGGTGGCCTAGAATGGTCATGTTGGACGCCTAGATTAGCGCGGCGGCAGTACTCGATGTAGGCGAAGAAGAATCTGACGTGACGAAGACCATGCGCGGATGTAGACGACCTGCACCGTGGATGTGGTGTGGAGATAGCCTAGGGCGTCGGTGCGCAGGGATGTTGATGTAGACTGCGTGCAGTGATTCTATGACCCATTGGAGCAGCATAGCTGTAGGGTGCAAGTCGGTGCACTGGCTAGGAGACCACCAGCGACATACATGCCAAGGAAGGCGCGTTTGGAAGCTGGTAGCATGGACCAAAGGCGGTGGCGTTGTGGCCCGAAGGGGCGACATAGCGCCAGCTCGTAGCTAGATCGGTGGTAGGCTCATGCTCAGGGATGTGCTTGGCATAGACGGGCCCGAGATCGGTTGATCAGACTAATGGTGCACCATATGCGCTATGGCATTGATGACACATAGATCGGAGTCGATGACGGCATTGTCGGTGATGTCCCGGGTGATGATGGCGAAGACGATCCAAGGAGGGACGGCTGCAGCAGCCTACCGAGGAAGGCGTAGCAGCTAGCCGAGGTGCGCGGAAGCCTGCTCTGAGGCCGTGACAGCCTGCCGAGGCAGGCAGTAGAGGAGGCAGGCGCACAGGTGCGGTGTAGATCCTCGACACCAATGGTCGGAGTAGAGGAGCGGTGATGATGGTGGTGGCCGAATCAATCCGATCTATGATCGGTAAACCAAAAAAAGAAGACCAGCCAAGTGACTGGTAGAGAGAAAAATCGATCTAGTAGATCGGAAAAGACTCTCCAGGACAGCCGATCACAGATCAGTGGACAAACCCTGCGATGGATTGTGCGGCCCCCAGAGGAGATCATGGAGATTGATCCCCCGGGGGCGGCGCGGCGGAAGCGTTCGGCTAGGGTTTGGACCAGTTAGGCTGATACCATGAAAGAGTATGAGTTTGGCAGAATATGATGGATATATTATTGAGCCTCATGTGCGAGTATATATAGGCGTACAAGGGATTATCTTGGAGTACAAGTCAAGTTAGGATTGTACGTAAACATATCCTAACTCTATCTAAACTACCATAACAACCGTATATGCCTAATACTCTAACAGTTAATATGAAACTGAAAAGTATATGCCAAAACCTGATGTCACATATGTTGTGCATGGAAAATGAAGGAAATCAGCACCATGTAATGAATGCATACAATTAGCTAGTTTTGGAGCCAACAATTTAAGTACACGTCTTACTCAAACACTCGACTCCTGTAGGCAAATCAGATTATTGTTGAACAATATGGGTTACGTTTTATGTGTCCGTCGACAAACACCGACATATGTTCCCGCTTCTGTCTCTTCAGAGAACATCACGTAGCCTTTGGTTTCCATACTCATTGAAGATTGTCTCATCGACCCCCAACTCGTGAGAAGATCCAATATTTCCCGAAAGCTATTTTCTTCGGCGTTTTCGGATGAGAATCAACTTGTTCAAGCACATTGCAACGGAGGTGGTGAAGTATGATTGGTTCTTTGAGCAACGAAGAAACGCTGCCGAAGAACTTGGTCATAGCACCTATCAGAAGGTGACCGCTGCCTTGCGTATGTTGGCATACGGTATACCAGCGGATCTTATTGACGACCACTTGGCCATGGGTGAGAGCACTTCTATCATGTGTGTCAAGCGCTTTGCCGTAGAAATTGTGAAAGTTTTCGGATCCACATACTTGAGAGCCCCCAATGCTCAAGACACGACAAGACTTTTGGAGTTCAACACTGAGCGGAGATTTCCAGGTATGCTTAGCTCATTGATTGTATGCATTGGAGTTGGAAGAATTGTCCAGCGGCATGGCATGGACAATTCAAAGGGTACAAAAAGGATGCCACTATAGTCCTTGAAGCGGTCGTCGATCATGAGACTTGGATATGGCATGCATTTTTGGAATGCTCGGGTCTTGCAATGACATCAATGTTCTTCAACGGTCACCACTAATGACAAGACTTGCAACGCGGGAAGGTCCATTGGTGGAGTTTGAAGCAAATGGCTACAAGTACAACTATGGATACTTTCTTGCTGACGACATCTATCCGAGGTGGCAAAAATTTGTGAAGCCGGTTATTCAACCACGAGGTAAGAAATAAACCCACTTTCACAGTGCACAAGCGGCGGCTCGGAAAGATGTAGAGAGAGCATTTGGAATTTTGCAAGCCCAATTTGCCATTGTGAGGGGTCCGGCTAGATTTTGGGACCAAGAGTGCCTTTGGTATATCATGGCTGCTTGTGTCATCATGCATAACATGATTATAGAGGATGATCGCGGGAAAAATGTGGATCCTACCCACTACGAATTGATGGGGGTTCCTGTGCAAGTGAGGAGGAATACACATAGGATTGCCCGGTTTATTGCCTCGTATCATTCCATTCGGTCCAACGAAACACATGATGAGCTCCAAAAATATCTCATGGAAGAATGGTAAAATCGGCATGGACAACAATAGTGTCCACTTCAAATTTGCATTTTCGTTGTATTGTTCAAAAACTATGTTGTATTGTTGATTCATTGAAATTGTTGTATTTGTTGTAAACAATTTGATGTACTTGTTGTATTTTTGGTGCATTTTCGTTAATTTTAGAAGCTTGTTTGATCTTGTTGAATGCATAGCGCTGTGTGAATGTTGTTTCCAGTGCTGCTGCGCGCTGTAGTTTCCAGCGCCTGGTGGAGGACCCCTTTTTGCGGCCGCGCTCTTGCTGCGGTTTAGTGCCTTCGGTGGAGGAAAACATTGCGCGTTGCGCTCTAAAGTTATACGGTGCTGGCACAGCGAGGTTTACAACGCCACATTATAGCGCACCTGCTGGAGATGCTCTTATATACACGGTTGGGGGCAAGGGTTATGAAGTGCCAAGATATACTACAAGTGGCGACACCTATACAATACCCTAAAAGAAATATATAGGTCCGATCCTATCGAAGTAATCAAGATATCTCAAAGAATCCATTCGACGATACACTCTACCTTGTTCGCCAAGGCGTCTCTATTCGGGGACCCACCTAAGGCCCGAGTCTTAATGATTGTCCACCATGGTTTCGGGAGGTCCCTTTCGGTTGTCTTGGCTCACCTGGTACCTATGACCTCGTCAGTCTCATATCCATCTTCGTTGTTGCCTTAGATTAATATGAAAATATTCATAGGTGCAAGGAACTCATGCAAGTTAAGAGCATGTGAAAAATCATCCCAAAAGTACAATGTTTGTGTATTGTGCAAAAATTGATAAGAATAAACATATTTATTTCCATGTCTCCATTCTATGCCATTTCCTACTTTGATAAACAAAAATTGAATATTCATATATACTAACCTAAAAATCAAGCTCGGTCTGGGTAGATAAGAACTAGCTGGTTGAGCAATGGATTATCTGCTCTTCTTAGTCTTTCACAATGACTTAATTATTCTTAATTTAGCATGACTATTTAATTTCTCGTTTAATGGAATTCGTGGATTTAGGCTATATTGCTAGATAATAATAATAATGAGGAATAATGAGCATTTATGCATGGTGTTCATTAAGAACATTAAATGCATTAACAAATATCAAATTAGAAAATTTTCCATCATTACATTGAGTCGATAAGTATGTATCTACGAAATAGTTAATTGCCACAATTGGTATTATCTTGTTATTAATATATTATCCTTTATCAAAAAATTAATGCAATTAATGCTTCTAATTTTGCACGACTAATATTTTTGTTTCAATGGCATTCCTTAATTAAAGTTACGACATCGCGCTCTATAAAAAGGTTGCCATTTCTCATTTGTGTTCATCCTCACAACTCACAAGTCCAACAACCATCAACAATTTCTATCAACAACAAAAAATCCAAGATGAGGACTACACTGGTGCTACTTCTGACCCTCGCCTTTCTCGTGGTAGCATCAGGTACTGTTTTGTAGTATATTGTTTGCATATTGGCTAACAAGTTATGGTCATGACGTTTTATTTTGCATATGTTATTTTTTTTGTAGATGCTGACTATTGTGAGTCACACATCTTCTCGCCCTGGGTAAGGCATGCACCATTGAACCATGCAAAGCTGCATGCGAAAGATATTATTATGGTTGTACTTATATGGGTAAACCCTGCCCTTGGAGTAGCAGCTGCACTAAAGATGGATGCAAATGCGGAGTCTGCTTTCCAGAGACCTACATGAAATAAATGGTTAATAACTAGCATATGAGATACCATGGCATGTTGGTAAGAATTATAATAAGGCCATAATAATTTTGTAGTAGGAGAAGGTCTATCAGTCACTGCATGTGTAATATAGATATGATATTCTTAGTTTAAGTTGTTTGAAATTATGAAGTGAGTTATCTATGGTGTTTGTTTGTTTTTTGTGCAAGTTCTTTTTAGTGTGTGGGATAAGAACATAAAAATCACCGCTATAGATTACTTCCTCTTGGTTTTCTAAAACAAATGTTGTTTATACATTAATATGGTTCAAAAGACATCAATACCTCTAATAATATTTTATACAATATATACATAAAATTCAATAAGCAAATATCTAGGGAAGCTATAGGTGCAAATACAACCTATGCGTCTTCGTAGAAAGCTCATGCCCGATGCCCGATGTCATATTATTTAATTTCTCTTATGGAGACAGATGCCCGATGAATACAAGATATTGACTTTTTTTTGAAAATTATGGCAACCCACATATATTTTGCATCAATGGGGTCCCGTCCCCAAATGATTAAGCTTGATTTTCATTTGAAGAAAAGAACATTATTGAAAAGAAACAGAAGTGTTTCTTTGACTTTTATTTTACTAATCATGCATGTATGTGTAGTACTGTTTTTTCACATGATCTCCCGTACTATTTTCATATTCGAGGAAATAATTAGTGACGGGGCCTAATTTCGTATTAGCATAGGGACATAATTGAGAAACATAGCTAGAATTACTTTCTACTCCCGACTCCTCCCAAGACTCAAGGATTACAATAATACCGTAAACAGATCTTAACGCAGAGTGACATATCACTCACCGACTAACAAAGTTGATGATGAGGACATCCATACTATTCCACTATCTCCTACTCCTATTCATAATGAAGATGTTGCTGCAAGGAACAAGTCCAATGAAATCAGGATTGGACCCATTACAAGAGCTCGTGCAAAACTGATTGAGCAACAGGTGAATTCACTCTTAATTGAACCTGATGTTTTACTTAATGAGAACTTTATACTACCTAAGTCTATGCATCTTTGTATGATCAGGTTTATTGATAACACAAGCGTTGCGCGAGGAGGAGGAGAGTTGCAGCAAGAAGGACAAGCGCTGATTTCCAATATCAACAAGTGCCGAGGGAGGAGCGGGAGGCATGCGCACTAGGAGGCAATGAGGAAATCACGTATGAGCAAGAGAGAGAGATGGCGCACCAAGAATTACATGTTTGAGGTGTTCCACGACATTTGGACTGCATACCAATAAGGCCGAACCCATATATGGGTCGGTATGTATCAGTTTGAGTCGAACCGAGTCAGTTTGGGCCAAGTTATGGCTGTTTTTAGGCCCGTTTAGAGGGGAGGACGCCCCAGCCCTCATATAAACCTCCGTAGCCGTCACAAGTTAGGGTTTAGACCACGTTAAAATATTTTGGAGTTGTTTCTTTCATAGAACCTCTGGAATTACCCTGTGTTCGAATCTGCCAACTATAATTGAGTGTGATCTGTTGTTCCATTGGGAATTAGTAGATTGCATACTACCGTTCGTGGTCACGGCTGCGTGCGCAAGAGTGTGGTGTTATGAATATCCTACAAGGTTCGACCTCTGTTGCGCTGGCATCAGGGATCGAGCGGGAGAGATCATAGCTACACACTAGTTATCTATCATCCACCATCATCATCGCCATCCGCTTACTGAGAAGATCGGGCCACCCGATATCATCTTGGTATCAGATTTCCTCGTTGCCTCAGTAAGCAATCCACAATCCATCCATAGATTAGAGAGTGTTTTTCATCCTATACAGAAAAAGGCCCACAAAAAGAGTTGCCATAGCCTAGATTACATCGTATTCGAGTAATAGTTGCTGGTCGAGTTCCTCTATTAGATTAGATCTAGATCTGTTCTTCATAGATTTGTTTTCTAGTTGTTCTAGTTGTTTTCCACCATCTTTTCCACTACCATCAAGTCAGATCCGATCCAAGTAAAGAGTCCTAGTTGTGTACTACTTGGCGAGTCGGAATTAAAAAAAAATTCGGCTCGCTGCCTCACGCCTGACCGCAGACAGGTCTGAGCTCCAGCGTGACAAAAAAAAATTGGACCGTCGCCTTACCACAGACAGGTCTGCCCTCATACGAGAATTTTTTGTGTCTCCTGACCTCCTGCCGCGGCAGGATTTTAGACCGTTTTTCTGCCATGGCAGAGACCAATTCTCAGGTCAAAAAATTTTCTTTTTTGTTTATTTTTTTACTGAGTCCACATAGCGTACCTATCCTTGTCAGCCTTAGTAAGCCTTTCTTTGTGTCTAAAACTATCCTACGAGACTAGCGTGCTTAGTGCTATGCGGGTTGCTAAGTTAGCAATCTTGTGTCCGTTTCGTTGAGACATTGCTAGCATCTCTCCTTGTGCATTGCAACACGAGCATTCCTCCGACATACCTTACTTTTTTGAGCTCATTTTCATAGTTGCAATTGCCCCATTTATCTCCACCGTGTGTGTTTCCGTGGGTCTATGTCATACGATCAGCACTAGGACTTGTTTGCGGTGTAGATAGGATACCATACCTATAGCTCCACCATAAATAACCTGTTTGCCCTGTGATCGTTCTCTATACCTTTGATATTCACTTCATCACTTCAGTGCATCAGTCTTTGATTACGTTTGGTAGAGCATCTCTATTCACTTTGGAACGGTAAGATCTTCTTTCTTATCAGTTGTGAGTGAGTTGTGAGAGTTTCCACCATACTGATTTTGATTTTTTGCACTAACTTACTAATCATGTCTTTGAGTGATGATGAAATTGTGTCACAGAAAAAGCAGGTGGAGGAGCTTGTTACTTGGAGAGAGTCTGTTGATAGAAATATCACCGACATACAAGATGCTGTGGAGAATAATACTGGAGCCATCAATAATATTCAGACGCAGCTGACTTCTATGAATGTCAACTTTGCCACCTTGCAGCGTTCCATTGAGGCAATTCAGGCAACACTCCAGCCTAGACTTGCACAACATGATGATGGGTTTGAGGACTTTGATGCGGGGAGTGCAGCTGATGCTGCTCCACATCGTGGCAGGGGACGTGCAAATCCCCCTGCACCTGCGGCTGCTCCTCTGTATGGCCGTGGGTATGCTCCTCTTGGACGTGCCCAGCATGCTTACAATCCAGCTGATGATAGTTTGGGCAAGCCCAAGTTCTCAATTCCTTCGTTCATTGGCTCGCTTGATCCTGAGGATTATATTACTTGGGAGTTGAAGATTGAAAAGCTCTGGCGTTTATTTGATTACCCAAAAGACAAGAAGGTCAAACTTGCTGCATCAGAATTTGATGGTTACGCTTTGCGTTGGTGGGAAGCTATTGTGCAGAATAGACGGAACGACAATGAACTTCCTGTGAGGGATTAGTGTGAGATGAAGGCCATCATGGCGGATCGTTTTGTTCCCTCCAATTATTTGCGTTCTGTGTTTGACAAGCTCACACAGTTGAGACAAGGCACAATGACAGTTGATGAGTACTACATGGAGATGGAGATGCTTATGCAGCGTGCTAATGTTCATGAATCACGAGAGATGACGATGCAACGTTTCCTCAACAATTTGAAGCTTCAAATCAAGAGTATTGTGTGTTATCACAAGTATGAGACAATGAACGAGCTGCTGCACCATGCTAGAGAGGCCGAGTCCCAGCTGGCTGAAGAGGCAAAGTCACGTGCTCGATTTCCATCTTCTAGCATATTTTCGGCCAGATCTACACCTCCCACTGTCATGCCACCAGCTGCTATTCCATTTACACCATCGGCCAAACCAGCAAGTACACCTTGGTTTGGTTCTAATACTCGGAAACCCGCTGCTCCTGCTACTAGCTTGGGTTCCAACATGTCTACTGCACGTACTCGTGATGTGGTGTGCCATACTTGTGGAGGTAGAGGTCACTACAAGAAGGATTGTCCAAACAGCAAGGTTATGTTTGTTAATGAACAAGGTGAAGTAGAAAGTGGAGATGAAGCTTCTGATGATGATATTGATGACGGCGAGGTTGGTACTGATGCATATGCTGAGCGTGCACCAACTATCGTCTTGTCTTCACGTGTACTTAGTGTGCAACCGGTTGAGGAATCCCAGCGTTGCAACTTGTTCCAAACAAAAGCTCTAGTTGGACCAAATAAAGCTTGCAAGGTCATTATTGATGGAGGTAGCTGCAGAAATCTTGCAAGTAAGGAATTATGTGCCAAACTGAATTTGACATACTTACCTCATCCCAAGCCATACTACATACAATGGTTGAGCAACAATGGTGAGATGAAGGTAAATCAAATGGTACGAGTGAACTTTCAAATAGGGCCCTACAAAGATTCTATTAATTTTGATGTGGTTCCTATGACTGTTTGTCACGTACTATTGGGTCGGCCATGGCTCTATGATCGCCATGTGCAACACAATGGCCGAGCCAATACATCTCACTTGGAATTCAAAGGAAAGAAGATTACTATGCAGCCAATGACACCACAAGAAATTGTGAATGATTCTCGCCAGAAGATAGAGGTGAACCTGAAGGAAGATACTACCACTCGGCGAGATTGCGTGATAGCTGTTCCTGATGTAATTGAGCCTAAATTGAGTGATATAACGAAAAGTGAGAGAGTGCCCGGTTTATTAATATTAGCCACTAAGGAAGATATGAGAGAATTTCGTGAGGATCCTACAGCCATGCCACTTGTGCTCATGTATAAGGGCGAGGTATTGGTTTCTAACGACATGACCCCTATTTCTCTTGGTGTCTCTTCTGTTCTGCAGGACTTTGGGGATGTGTTTCCAGAAGATGTACCCACAGGCTTACCTCCATTGCGTGGTATAGAACACCAAGTGGACTTGATTCCTGGCGCCACACTTCCCAACCGTGCACCCTACAGGACTAATCCCAAAGAAACTAAGGAAATTCAGAAGCAAGTACAAGCGTTGCTGGATAAAGGGTACATTCATGTTTCTCTTAGCCCTTGTGTTGTTCCTGTTATTTTAGTTCCTAAGAAAGATGGTACATGGCGCATGTGTGTTGACTGTAGAGCGATTAATAACATCACTATTCGATATCGTCATCCTATTCCACGCTTAGAGGATATGCTAGATGAATTGAGTGGTGCTGCTGTTTTCTTTAAAATTGACTTGCGTAGTGGTTATCATCAAATTAGGATGAAAGAAGGGGATGAATGGAAAACTGCTTTCAAAAATAAATTCGGCTTGTATGAGTGGTTAGTCATGCTGTTTGGTCTTACTAATGCACCTAGTACTTTCATGCGTTTGATGAATCATGTTTTGAGAGAGTTTATTGGTCGTTTTGTGGTTGTTTACTTTGATGATATACTCATATACAGCCACACCGAATCTGAAAATTGCACTCATATTAGACAAGTTTTGCAAGTGTTACGTGATAATAAACTATATGCTAATCTTGAGAAGTGTACATTTGAAAAAGATAAGGTCATATTTCTAGGATTTGTTGTTTCTAAGCATGGAGTAGAGGTAGATCAATCTAAAATTGAATCAATTCAGAATTGGCCTACTCCAATGAATGTAAGTCTAGTGCGTAGTTTCCACGGCCTCGCTGGTTTCTATAGGCGCTTTGTGAAAGATTTTAGCACCATTGCTGCACCATTAAATGATTTGACAAAGAAAGGTGTTCCTTTTTTATAGGGCGCATCCCAAGACATTGCTTTTGATACATTGAAACGTTTGCTTACTTCTGCACCATTGCTTGCATTACCTGATTTTTCGAAGCAATTTGAAGTTGAATGTGATGCTAGTGGTATAGGCATAGGTGGCGTTTTGATGCAAGAGGGTCGACCTATAGCTTATTTTTCTGAGAAATTGACTGGTGCTCGTTTGAATTATTCAATCTATGATAAAGAATTGTATGCACTTGTGAGAGTACTTGAAGTTTGGCAACATTATTTTTGGCCAAAGGAATTCATTATACATTCTGATCATGAAGCATTGAAATACTTGAAAGCTCAATCAAACTTGCATATAAGATTAGCTAAATGGGTTGAGTTCATTGAGTTCATTGAGTTCATTGAGTCGTTTCATTGAGAATGTTGTTGCTGATGCTCTATCTAGGAAGAACATGCTGTTAACCAATCTTGATGTTAAAATTCCTGGATTAGAAGCTATTTGTGCACTTTATGCAACTGACCATGATTTTGCTGAACCATATCGTTTATGTGCTCTTAGAAACGCATGGGATAAGTATCATATACATGATGGATATTTGTTTCGAGCTAACAAACTATGTATTCCAGAATCGTTGTTGCGTTTGTTCTTAGTGCAGGAATCACATGCTGGTGGTTTGATGGGTCATTTTGGGCGTGAGAAGACATTGCTCATGCTTGCTGATCATTTTTATTGGCCCAAGATGAGGCGTGATGTGTACAGATTTGTGAGCAGATGCATTACTTGCCACAAGTCGAAATCCAAGCTGAAGCCTCACAGTTTGTATACACCTCTCTCTGCACCTACTACTCCATGGGAAGACATTAGTATGGATTTTGTGCTAGGTCTACCTAAAACTCAGAGAGGTCATGATTCTATATTTGTGGTAGTAGATAGGTTCTCTAAGATGGATCATTTTATTGCCTGCCACAAAAGCGACGATGCGTCGCATGTTGCTAACCTGTTTTTCAGGGACATCGTGAGATTACATGGCGTACCAAAGACGATAGTTTCTGGCCGTGATGTGAAGTTCATGAGCTACTTTTGGAAGACCTTATGGGGGAAGCTAGGAACGAAGTTGCTGTTCAGTACTACATGTCACCCCCAAACAGATGGTCAAACGGAGGTGGTGAATAGAACATTGTCACAGCTGCTAAGGACCATGATTAAAAAGAATCTGCGGGAGTGGGAAGAGTGTTTGCCACATGTTGAGTTCGCTTACAACAGTGCTGTGCATTCAACTACTCAGCTTCGTCCTTTTGAGGTGGTGTATGGCTTCAAGCCATTAACGCCACTTGATATGTTGCCTCTGCCATTACATGAGAGAGTTGATATGGAGTCATCAAAACGTGCTGATTATGTGAAGAAAATACATGAGAAGACTCGAGAGGCTATTGAGAAGAAAGGCAAGAACATTTCTGCTGCAAGGAATCAAGCAAGAAAAGACGTGTTGTTCGAGCCTGGAGATATGGTTTGGGTGCATCTACGCAAGGACAGATTTCCACTACTTCGCAAGTCCAAGTTGAAGCCACGTGGTGCTGGTCCTTACAAAGTGCTAGCCAAAATTAATGATAATGCCTACTCAGTTGATATACCTATTGAGGAGTTTGGTGGTGCTAGCAACAGCTTCAACGTTGCTGATTTATCACCATATGCTGGAGAAGACCTTGGAGCGTCGAGGTCGACGCCTTTTGAAGGGGGGGGGGGAGAGATGATGAGGACATCCATACTATTCCACTATCTCCTACTCCTATTCACAATGAATATGTTGCTGCAAAGAACAAGTCCAATGAAATCAGGATTGGACCCATTACAAGAGCTCGTGCAAAGCTGATTGAGCAACAGGTGAATTCACTCTTAATTGAACCTGATGTTTTACTTAATGAGAACTTTATACTACCTAAGTCTATGCATCTTTGTATGATCAGGTTTATTGATAACACAAGCGTTGCGCGAGGAGGAGGAGAGTTGCAGCCAGAAGGACAAGCGCTGATTTCCAATATCAACAAGTGCGCGAGGGAGGAGCGGGAGGCATGCGCACTACGAGGCAATGAGGAAATAACGTATGAGCAAGAGAGAGAGATGGCGCACCAAGAATTACATGTTTGAGGTGTTCCACCACGTTTGGACCGTGTGCCAATAAGGCCGAACCCATATATGGGTCGGTATGTATCAGTTTGAGTCGAACCGAGTCAGTTTGGGCCAAGTTATGGCTGTTTTTAGGCCCGTTTAGAGGGGAGGACGCCCCAGCCCTCATATAAACCTCCGTAGCCGTCACAACTTAGGGTTTAGACCATGTTAAAATATTTTGGAGTTGTTTCTTTCATAGAACCTCTGGAATTACCCTGTGTTCGAATCTGCCAACTATAGTTGAGTGTGATCTGTTGTTCCATTGGGAATTAGTAGATTGCATACTACCGTTCGTGGTCACGGCTGCGTGCACAAGAGTGTGGTGTTGTGAATATCCTACAAGGTTCGAGATCTGTTGCGCTGGCATCAGGGATCGAGCGGGAGAGATTATAGCTACACACTAGTTATCTATCATCCGCCATCATCATCGTCATCCGCTTACTGAGAAGATCGGGCCACCCCATATCAGTTGAGAGGTTCTCAATATACACGGTAGGTACAACATAAGACTATTTTCACAAATAGACTTTCCTTTGCGACCCACGGGGCGCGACTGGTAGGCAAAATGCCTGACATTAAACATACACCTGGATGGTTTAGGGCTTAGTCGATAAGCGTAACGTTGGATATTCATGGGAAAGGGCGTGCCCGAATGGCGGCTAAAAGAAAGATCCAGACACGTCATCGCAAGAACATATTCGTGCAAAACCAGACATACTTTAAACAAACGATACGATGTTCTGCTTTACAAAGGGGGCATGTTGCAGAGTTGGATGAAAACCACGTGAAAATACATGATTCGTGAAAAATGTGCCTGCATCGAGAGAGTTCTAGTACAATAGTGCATATCTTTACCTAATCGAAAGCTTCGGCTAGCACCCTTGTGGTGCGTGCATTCCTTATCGTCGACATGTTCATGACGAAGTGTCGCCCCACTACTAAGTCAATGACAAAGGTACACTAGCGGCTGAACACTACCTCTATTCTCTTCACTGCCAAAATCATATCGTCGATGACATCTTCGAGCATTATAGCCTCCACCTCCTGTTTGACGAAGCGCAACTAGCTCGCTTGATTCAGCTACTGGATCCACGAACGAAGAAAGCAACGGCATCCAAGCACCTTATAGAAGCTCGAACAATAGATGGTGTGGAAATGGCCTTCATACTCTTCGTACCCTGAGTGTGGGTACCTGTTCATGTCGCTCGGCGCCCCTGGCCTCTGGAGCTCGAACACAGTGGCTACGTCGAGGAAGACGATAGCACTGACATGTTTGTAGGTGTCGGCTCTCCAAACGCTCCCGAAGGCATGAAAGGAAGAAGCGGTTGCCGACACCTTGCACCTTTGGTTCGCATCGCTAGCTTCTTCGAGGGCGTGTACTGTTGAACGCATCCGCGAAGGTTTTCCCATTGATTCTCGGCGAGAGCACCGACGTGGCAATTGGAAACCCCAAAAGCTCTAAATATGCTATGGGGGAGCAGAGTAGGGAAGAGACAAGGGTAAATGATGCCGCTAGAGATACTTATTACGGTGACCGCCGCGTCAGAGCACAAATTGAAATGACGCGACGCTGAGCATCAAATCAGACGGCCACAACAGAGCGATAATGTTACAACAAGTATGTAGGCTTTAACGCGTCGTGTAGACACCGCTACCGATAGGGCAGCGTGGCGCACAAACGTGGCACGAAAAATGATAGACTGCCAGTGTTGAAATGTCTCGTCGATCACCCAAGTGAATGCAACAAGCCCAAAAAGAAAGTAAATCCTGGCAAGGAAGAGTCAATAAAACCTAGAGCACTCAAGAGAGAGAAATAAAAAAAGTTTCATGCACAATATGCTATTGTATATAAAAATATAAGTTTCATACACAAGTTTCATACACATTATATACACTCATATTTTAATTATTTTTGTAAACTATTCAAATTTCAGGATAAAAATATTCAACAACCAACAGCGTGAGCAAACTTTTTTTTGTTTGTAAAGATGGACCCTAACGCTTTGGTTGTACAAGACGTGGTGTTTTCTAGCAAAAGCCAAACGTGTAGATCGACATATTTTTACCGAGACATGTATTTTGAGCTGGCTGGAGCAGTGCCTAGGTTACTTCATCCGGTTCAGGCCTGATTGATGGGCCTTTTCATTTAAACAGTTAAGCCTAGACACTAAGTATAGGCTTATCTTCTTCCCGGACCCCTTTGACCTGGAGCAGAAAGCTTCAAGCCATTCGTCCATGGCGCTACTCCCCTCGTCCGCTGGAGGCGTCAAGGACACGAGTACCCTGCTGGGCCGCGGGCGATCTGGATCAGACGAAGCTGCCTGCCTGTCCCTGGTTCGCCACGGCTGACCGGCTGCTTGCTGCAAGTGCCAATACGAAAAAAAAATATTTATTTTTTCGGGGAAAAAGATTTGAATCTATTTCATGAGTTCATAAGAAGGTACATAACTCCAATCATAATAAAAATTACATCGAGATCTTTGAACAACCTAACGACCACTACTGCCGCCAGAGCGAGCCGCCGACGCGCCGCTGTCGCCGCTCCCTTACCGGAGCCGACCTAACGTTGTTGATGACAGTCGGGAAATCTTCGTGCACGTGCCCCTAAGGACCAGCGCTGCAGAGCTGAAGTTGTCGCCATTGAACTCTTAAATTGATCTTAAGCTTGTAACACCAAACCTAAAACATACGTAGACTGAACGAGATCTAAAACACACATAGACTGGACGAGATCTAAAACACACATAGACTGGACGAGATCCACCACTCCATCAAAGTGGTGAACAGACGAAACCCCACCATCCTCAACGCCAGCAACAAGATCGTCGCCGACGAGGTGGAAGAGGAGGCGGATATACCTTATTCTTGTCCCGCACAACATCGTCATAGCCACCATAACAACGATGCCGGCTGACCAAACTCTAACTTTACGGACCCTTCTACATCGCCGAGCGCAGGTTCGAGGTCGCCACCCCCTCCCGCGGCCAGAGCGGCAAGCAGAGGAGGCGGGGACCCGTTGATTCTCGGTCGTAGACAACAAGGACGAGACAGATTATGGCGGCTACTAGGGTTTTCACCCTAGCGGCCACCTCTATTTTCTCACGAGAGGAGCCCCAAGTCGCGTATGTTTGGGGGCCAATACAAAAATTTGGGGCCCCAAAAATTTGGAGCCCTGTGCGGTCGCACCTGTGGCACTCCAGTCGGCTCAACTCTGCTGGAAAAAAATTGTTTGCCAAAGGAAAGATGCAACTTGACATAAACGGTATAACTTCTCCTCATTATCAAAGCAAGTACAATAAGTCCTAATCAGCTGGCTATAAGGATAACAATACTATTTCCTTGCCTAGTTGGAAGAGAGAAGATGAGAGAGTGAGCTCTCATGCAAGAGCCAGCTCTAGCACGTACACCTAGCCACTTTGAGAGAGTGAAAGGTGGGCCATGTAGTACTAAAGTAGTCTATTTTTGTAACTCATTATTGTACATGCTAGCTCTAAATTGACTATAGATAACATGACACTTGGCTTATAGTCAGCAGCTGGTTATACTATTGTCCTTGCTCTCACGTCGCCGCCGCCAGTTTTAGGAGGCGCTGGGTAGAGCAATGTGAACGACAAGAACTGGAGAAGGCAGTCTCTACATGGCCCGTCAGACAATAGAAGAGAAAGAGGAACTCAATGGGCCGCCCGTGGCGTATTGGCCTGGTTCACGAGAAAACACCTAGGTGGATTCGCAGAGTAGCAGCCCTGCTAGGTTGCGGTAACGGCGGCCGAAGGTGGTCGGGAAGACAGGGAGGATGCGTAGCTTGCTCAGTTTTACTATTTTTTTAATATATAAACACAAAGTAAGAGTTAGGGTTGGAAAACTATCTTAGTCATTCAATATAATCCATTGACTCCACTCATTAACCTGAATATCTGAACAATATGTATTAAGTGAATATTTACTCCCTTAAAACACCCGACCAATTAACTTCAAAACCTCTCTTCTAATCATGATAATATGATTGTTGATCTTATTTGTCTTATGATATGATAATATCATATTTTGGTTGTTACATTGAATATATTTAAATTATGCAAGTTCCCCAAAATTTGAAATAAATATACAGGAAGCTCCAAGTTTGGCCGTATTTTATCTTGGAAGACACTATGTTTATGGGTATAGTAAAACAAAATAATTCATCTTGAAACCATAAACGACGTTGCCTGGTCCAACCAAATCCTAAACAATATAAATTAATTGTCTACATAATCTTTACTTTCTAAACCCAATGAACCTAAATACGCACATTTTCCAGAGTGCTTTGCATTTTGGTGTTTCAAAAATATTTAAACATTTATACATGTAAGGATGCTACAAAATAGTAACCCATAAAAGCTATACCACAAGGAAACTTCCCGATTAAGGCTATACCACAACGGTATCAAGTAAGCAAACTTCAAATGAATGCTATTATTCCACGCATAATGTCTAGTAATAAGTAAGCAAACTTCAAATGGATCTTATTATTAAACACACAATGTGTAGTATCCAATTTTTAGCTTGCCCATTATTTCTTTGGCTGAATTTGTGAATACGCACCTTACCTCATGTGTAGTAATTAATGCACTTAATCTTCTTAACGTGGTAGGCACTAGTAGAAAATAGACCTTTGGTCCAGGGGTATTAGCCGGTTTGGCTACAAACCGGGACTAATGCCCCGGTCCAACGGCTAGAACTGGCCCAGGGGGGTGATAGACACTAGCCCCGGTTCGAACGGGACCTTTAGCCCCGGGTCGTGTAATAAACCGGGGCTAAAGGGTTTCAGGCAGTCCGGGTCAGGCGTCAGACCCTTTAGCCCCGGTTTGTTACACGACCCGGGGCTAAAGGTGGACCTTTAGCCCCGGTTCTAGACACGAACCGGGGCTAAAGGTCTGGCTATATCTTCTTCTTCCCCTGCCCGAGCCACTATTCAAGCTGGTGGCTCTCCTCTCTCTCTCCCTTTCTTGCTTCAAGCTCGAGTTTATGCCCTTTTTTTCCTCAAGATTTGTCTAGATTTTGTGGTGCCCCATCTATTCAAAGGTTCTAAAAGGTGAGCAACTTCATCCTTTGAACTCTCATTGCTATATTAGCTCATTTCATGCTCTATCTTATAGATGGATTTGTGGATTTAGTTTGGTAGTAATTTTTGCAGTGATAGCATTATATCAATGTTTAGATTCTATCTATCTTGTATTAATGTAAGAAACTCTAAGGTAAATATCACAATATGTGGATTATTCTATCAATATATATCTTGTTTTGGTACATAGAGTCTCGAAAATTGATTTTAGAAGCACACACATGCGTGAGTTCATCATTCTAACTAACTAGCTAGCTGGGAAAAATATCCTTCTTCGTCTACCTGCGTTCAACAAACTTAAAAAATTGTAACAAAGATAGGGTTAATTCATAAAATCTTGATAAGAAGACATCACAATTCACATATTAGGGAGTGCCTCTATGGCGAGCTCCTCGAAGATGTCTGAGGACGGGATCCTAAGACATCTTCGAGAAGCTCTGCCGTAGTGGTGTCCCTGCTCTCCCACACCATCTTTCGCTTTATATCTTCTCTAGCTAAATCAGTATGCTGGTGGAGCTAACTAATTTCACATATTAGAGAGTGCCTCTACGGCGAGCTCCTCGAAGATCTCTGAGGACGAGGTCCTAAGACATCTTCGAGAAGCTCCGCCGTAGTGGTGTCCCTGGTCTCACACACCATCTTGCAGTTCTTCACAAGAATGCATACCTATTTATAGATTAAGCAGCACAACATAGTGTCGGACACTGATGACATAATGTCGACACACTCACGCTGGCATAGTGCTGCCACCCACCCAAAATAGTGTCGGCATTTAATTTACTGGCTTAGTGCTGCCCACTGAGGACATAGTGTCGACATGTTGTCTCCACATCCACATTTAGTCCCGGTTGGTGCCTCCAACCGGGACTAAAGGTTCATCATATCTTTAGTCCCGGTTGCTGGTTTTAGATTAGTACTAATTAATTATGATTATGTTTGATGTACTTAATTAAATATATATTGCAGATGAGCCGGCAATGGATGTACGCTGACCGACTCTCTAACGAGTTCATTAAAGGCGTGCATTCTTTTCTTCATGTGGCCGAGGCAAACAAGCGGAGTGGTTTTATGTCTTGTCCATGTGGTGTCTGTCGGAATCATAAAGAATACTCTTCCTCAAGAGTCCTTCACAGCCACCTGTTTCGGTCCGGTTTCATGACCGGCTATAATTGTTGGACCAAGCACGGAGAAAGAGGGGTTATGATGGAAGACAACGAAGAAGAAGAGAATGACAACGACTACCCTGAATACGATGGTACTACAATGGAAGACATTGATGAAGAAAAAGATGAAGAACGGGCATCAGATCTGCCCGATGATGATCTTAGTCGGGCCATTGCTGATGCCTAGGAAGAATGCGTAACTGAAAGGGAGAGGTTGAAGTTCAAGAAGATGTTAGAGGATCACAAAAATTTGTTGTACCCAAATTGTGAAGATGGGCACAAAAAACTGGGTAGCACACTGGAATTGCTGCAATGGAAGGCAGAGAACGGTGTGACTGACAAAGGATTTGAAAAGTTGTTGAGAATAATGAAGAAGTTGCTTCCAAAGGATAACGAACTGCCCGCCAGTACCTACGAAGCAAAGAAGGTTGTCTGCCCTCTAGGATTAGAGGTGCAGAAGATACATGCATGCATTAATGACTGCATCCTCTACCGCGGCGAGTACGAGAATTTGGATGCATGCCCACTATGCACTGCACTACGGTATAAGATAAGACGAGATGACCCTGGTGATGTTGAGGGCGAGCGCCGCATGAAGAGGGTTCCTACCAAGGTGATGTGGTATTCTCCTATAATACCACGGTTGCAACGTTTATTCAGGAACAAAGAGCATGCCAAGTTGTTGCGATGGCACATGGAAGACCGTAAGAAAGACGAGATGTTGAGACACCCCACTGATGGGTCGCAGTGGAGAAAAATCGAGAGAGAGAGTTTCCGGACTTTGCAGGTGATGCGAGGAACTTATGGTTTGGTCTAAGTACAGATGGCATGAATCCTTTTGGGGAGCAGAGCTGCAGTCATAGCACCTGGCCTGTGACTCTATGTATTTATAACCTTCCTCCTTGGTTGTGCATGAAGCGGAAGTTTATTATGATGCCAGTGCTCATCCAAGGCCCGAAGCAACTCAGCAATGACATTGATGTGTACCTAAGGCTATTAGTTGAAGAACTTTTACAGTTGTGGCACGGACAAGGTGTACGTGTGTGGGATGAGAACAAACAGGAGGAATTTGACCTACGAGCATTGTTGTTCATAACAATCAATGATTGGCCTGCTCTTAGTAACATTTCAGGACACACAAACAAGGGATACAATGCATGCACACACTGTTTAAACGATACTGAAAGTATATATTTGGATAAATGTAAGAAGAATGTGTACCCGAGGAATCGTCGTTTTCTTCCACCCTCGCACATCCTAAGAAAGAAAGGTAAGCATTTCAATGGTGAGGCAGACAACCGGTGTAAGCCTATCCGCCGTACTGGTGATGATGTATTTGACATGGTGAATGATTTAAAAGTAATCTTTGGAAAGGGTCCTGGTAGACAATCTGTTCCGAAGGACGATGTCGGACATGCACCCATGTGGAAAAAGAAATCTATATTTTGGGAGCTACCCTATTGGAAAGTCCTAGAGGTCCGCTCTGCAATTGACGTGATGCACCTGACGAAGATTATTTGCGTGACGCTGCTAGGCTTCTTGGGCGTGTATGGGAAGAGCAAAGATACACCTGAAGCATGGCAGGACCAACAACGTATAAAAGACCGAGACGGCATGCATCTAGAGCTGTTTGAAGGTACTGCTAGCTACGGTCTTACCAAAGAAGAGAAGGAAATCTTTTTTGAAGTCCTTTACAGTATCAAGGTCCCGTCTGGTTTCTCGTCGAACATAAAGGGAATAATAAATATGGCAGAGAAAAAATTTCAAAACCTAAAGTCTCATGACTGCCACGTGCTTATGACCCAGCTGCTTCCGATTACATTGAGGGGACTCCTGCCGAAAAATGTTCGAGTACCCATTGTGAAGCTATGTGCATTTCTCAATGCAATTTCTCAGAAGGTAATCCGTCTAGATAGTCTACTAAGGTTACATAAAGATGTGGTCCAATGTCTTGTCAGCTTCGAGTTGGTGTTCCCACCATCCTTCTTCAATATTATGACTCACCTCCATGTTCACCTAGTCGATGAGATTAACATTCTTGGTCCTGTATTTCTACACAATATGTTCCCCTTTGAGAGGTTCATGGGAGTGTTAAAGAAATATGTTCATAACCGTGCTAGGCCAGAAGGAAGCATCTCAAAGGGATATGGAACAGAGGAGGTCATTAAGTTTTGTGTTGACTTTATTCCTGACCTTAAGCCCATTAGTGTTCCTGAATCACGGCATGAGGGTAGAATTAGTGGAAAAGGCACGCTAGGAAAGAAAGCAAGGATATGTATGGATGGACATTCTCTCACTAAAGCACACTACACAGTTCTGCAAAGTTCCACCTTGGTGGCTCCGTATATCGAGGAACACAAGAATATTGTACACTCCAACAACCCGGGGAAGCCTGGCTCCTGGATTAGAGATGAACATATGAGGACTTTCGGCGGTTGGTTGTAGTCACATCTCATGAATGACATAAATGTTGGAGAGCAGTTGTACTTATTGGCCAGGTCACCATCTTCGACTATATTGACTTTCCAAGGGTACGAGATAAATGGGAATACATTTTACACGATCGCCCAAGATAAAAAGAGCACCAATCAAAACAGTGGTGTCTAGTTTGATGCAACAGACGAGAATGGGAAAAAGGATACATATTATGGTTACGTAGAGGAGATATGGGAACTTGACTATGGACATTTTTTTAAGGTTCCTTTGTTTCGGTGCAAATGGGTCAAGCTGACAGGAGGCGGGGTTGAGGTAGACAAGAAATACGGAATGACAACAGTGGATCTCAACAACCTTGCGTATAGAGATGAACCATTTGTCCTAGCCAATGATGTGGCTCAGATTTTTTATGTGAAGGACATGTCTACCAAACCGAGAAAAAAGAAAGATAACCAAAAGAATACAGCATCCGATGAGCCAAAGCGCCACATAGTTCTTTCAGGAAAAAGAAACATCGTGGGGGTGGAGGATAAGATAGACATGTCAGACGATTATGATAAGTTTCATGAAATTCCGCCCTTCGCTGTGAAGGATGACCCAAGAATCCCGTTAAATAAGGAAGATGCTCCATGGTTACAGATTAGAAGAAAACCCTAACATGTGTGGATGTTGGTGATGTACAATATTATTAAACCTTTATTTTTAATGATCTTCTTATATGTATATGGATATGAACTTTCTCGATCTCAATAGTTGTATGGCAACTTGTTGTGGCCAGTCATTTATTAATATTAAAACGTAAAAATTAGTCATAATCATATCTAGCCCTATAGTACACAGCTTCTGGGTCGTCTTCGGAATCGACATCGTCATCGTCATCGCTCGTAGCACGCGGATGGATCCTCAGCCCTTCCTCGTAGCACGCGGATGGATCCTCCGGCCTCGGATTCATGACGCGCGGGAGAGGGGGCTCCCGATGATGACCCCAGTACGTCCTAGGCCTTCACTACCACCACCATTCTTGTGGCTATGCTGCTGGTGATAGTGCGGGTACCTCAGGCGAGGATGGTCTCCCATGGCGATGTAGCGCATCACACCGGCGATAGTCCGGTTCGCCCACCACAGGCGGCGACCAGCCTCGTTGTGGTTCACTGGGGGCGGGCCGTCACCCTCGTACCTGGCGAGCTCCCTTTCCCGCCAGTTTACGAAGAAGGCATTCCAGGTGTCGAGGTTGCCGGGATCCCAATGGGGATCCATCCGCTGCTCCGGCGTGAGCTCGAGGTAGAAGTGGTTCGTGATGGCCGCCTGGTGGGCCAAACCTTGAGACATAGGAGGAACAGGAACCCCTCCAGCGCTCAGCGGGCAGCCGGTACCCCGACGGGCATGGGTAGCTGGAGGCACATAGCGCCTCGGTCTCCCCGAGCGTCAGAAAAGCCCAGTAAGCGGTGTCCATTGTTGTGACAAAGAAGGTGTGGATGTGTCGATGGAAATGGCGGTCAGCCTAGATATAGAGGGACATGGTGGGAGAACATGGCGGGAGGCGGGGGAAATGGCGGGAGAAACATGGCGTGAAGTGGGGGAAATGGCGGGAGAACATGGCAGGACGCGGGGGAAATGGCGGGAAGCGGGAAATGGCGGGAGAACATTTCTACTATATTTTTGTGAATATTTGCTATATTATATGTATTTTACATTTTTAAATAATAAAATATATTTTTATTATTTTTTGTGAACATTTCTACTAAATATAATACTTTTACATAATAGATAATTTCATTTAAGTTGTATAATAAAGTATGATAATAGATTTAAATTATAGATCTTTTTTTTCTGAAAATTTTGATATATATAATACATAATTTTTTGAAAACTATAAACCATTTTTGGGTTTGGCGCCAAAAATAACCATTACAAACCGGGGCTAAAGGGGTTTCGGCGCGCAGGAAGTGCGGCGGGCCGAAAACACCTTTAGCCCCCGGTTGTAATACGAACCGGGGCTAAAGGGGGACCTTTAGCCTCGGTTCGTATTACCACCCGGGGCTTAAGGGGGGGGGGGGGTGGTAATACCACCCCCGCCCCGGGTCGAGCCACGACCCGGAGATCGCCAGTTTCTTCTTCCCCAGCAGAGAACGCGCCCACGCCGTCCGCCGCGCCGCCGAACATGCCGCCCGTCTCCGTCCCGCGCCACCCCGCTGCACCGTCTCCACGCCGTCCGCCGCGCCGCCGCACGCGCCGCCCGTCTCCGCCCCGCGCCGCCCCGACGCACCGTCTCCGCGCCGCCCGTCCCGCCGCACCGTCTCCGCCCTCGCCCGTCCCGCGCCGTCGCTCGCCGTCGTTGCTCCCGCCGCGCCGCGCCGCCCCCAGCAGGTGAGGTATACGTAGGTGTAGTTAATTATAGGGATATTATTAGTGTGATTTTGTTAGTTAATTAGGGATTTTATTTAGTTAGGGATTTAGTTAATTAGTGTAATTTTGTTAGTTAATTAGGGATTTTATTTAGTTAGGGATTTAGTGAATTAGTGTGATTTTGTTAGTTAATTAGTGTGATTTTGTTAGTTAATTAGGGATTTAGTAGTGATTTAGTTAGGGATTTTAGTTAATTAGGGAATTTAGTAGTGATTTAGTTAGGGATTTTAGTTAGGGATTTTAGTAGTGATTTAGTTAGTGATTTAGTTAGGGATTTAGTTAGGGATTTTAGTAGTGATTTAGTTAGTGATTTAGTTAGGGATTTAGTTATGGATTTTAGTAGTGATTTAGTTAGGGATTTTAGTTAGTGATTTTAGTTAGTTTATTATTAGGGCTTAGGGTTTTATTAGGGATTAGGTTTAGTTAGAATACATAGTTAATGAGGTTTAGTTTAGTTAGTGATAGGTTTAGGGTTATTGTTATTAGGGCAATATATACTTAGTGATTTAGTTACTGTTTATGTTTTATGATTATTTATTGCTATTATTTAGTTATGCCGCGTCCATCTCGTCCGAGCCTACTGGACTCCGTTGGGGATGTCCGAGTCTGGGCTCCGCCGGGTTGGCACTGGGAGGTGCTACCTGTCGGGACTCGTACCTTGGTGAGGAATCCGGGTATCATCGTCGACCCGGAGCTTCTTTGGTGGCGTCCACGAGGTCCAGGAGCGGTGCAGAGGGAGCCAGCCCCCGAGGAGGTGGTACGTCGTCGTATCAGGGAGGAGGACGAGCATGTACGACGATACATGTATCTTTTGGAGACTAGGTTCTCCAATATCTGGCAGGTTCACGGATCTCACCCGAGCTATTTTCCGGTGATGGTTCCTCTTCTGTGGCTGCAGAGCTCCCATAGCACAGAACATGGCAGCCACGTTCGCTAGTTTATCTTAATAATGTACTTTATCTTATACTTTATCCTATAATGCACCCGATCTATTCTCCGGTGATGTATTAATAATGTACTTTATCTTATACTTTATCCTATAATGCACCGGAGCTATTCTCCGGTGATGTATTAATAATGTACTTTATCTTATATTATTGTAATTTATCTTAATCACTAAGTACTGTATCCGAGTTGTCACGGTTGTAATATTCTTTTACTTAATGCAATATTCTTTTTCTGTATTAGTTAAGCTATGGACGGTAGACAAAATGAATAGGAGCTTCTCAACATGATAGATGAGGGTACTGGGGGGTCTTATTATGATGGCTCCGAATATGTTAATTTGTCTGGAGGAGACGATGGTGGACCAAATAGTGGAGACGATGGTGCTGACCATCGTGGAGACCATGGTGAAGACACCATAATAATGACAAACTCCGTCAAGATATATAAAGCCTCTATCAATGGTTCACTAGTATAGATGCACTAATTGATTCGTATATATGTACTGACGAATGTTTCTTCTCTTAGACCTCCGCTTCTGGCCAATCTTCTACAAATAGAAGAGGCCCGACACATAAGTTGCCCGCTGATGTCCGTTTCAGCATTGACTTAGTCTCTCCGCAAGGTCAACCGCTGGAGCCCAAAGAAGCTGCGAATGCATTTGCAAGTCAATGCGGAGTGATTGTTAGAGACAAAGTCCCGATCACCACGTGAAACTGGAACAAGCCAGGAAAGAAAAAGGATCTAGCTGGGGCTAGTTTTGTAGATGACAGAGCGAAAGATACAATGTGGAATTCTCTCATGACACATTTCATCCTACCTGTCTTGGAGACTGATGAGCTCACACAGCAAATGACGAGGAAAGTCAAGCACTTTGCTCTTAAGAAGATGGCCGAACTATTCAAGGAATGGAAAAAAAGATTGTACCACAAGTATGTCTTGAAGGAAACAACTCCTCCATTCGTTGGCCCACTAGAGTTGCAGCAGGATAACTGGGCCGCATTTGTGGAATACAAGACCTCAGCACCAGCTAAGGCAATATCAGCAAAAAATAAGGAAAATGCTGCCAAAAAGAAATATCACCATCATATGGGCACAGGTGGCTACAAGAGTGCCATGCCTAAGTGGGATAAAGATGAGGCTGACCTAGAGGCTAAAGGGGTCACTCCAGCTACGTCTAGTTGGCCCTTGAGGTCAAGAAATTGGGTATTCGGGCATGGGGCATCATTAGCCCCAGAAACAGGCGAGATTGTTGTAGCCGAAGAAATTTCTACACCCAAGAAAGAACTTGTTAAAGTGACCAAAGAGGTTGAAGAGGGAACGTTTGTTCCCGACAGAGAGAACGATGAGCTGACAAAGGCTCTCGGGAATCCTGAAAAGGCTGGATGAACAAGAGGGTTCGGACCTTCTTATCCATGGGCTATCGGGTTTCCCGAGCACCGTGAAACGTACAGAAGCCGATCGAGAAGAACAAAGCGGCAAAAAGAGGAGGATACGGAGCGGTTCGCGAGGTTTGAAGCCGCGCTGCAGGAGTATCGCCAAGAGCTTAATGAACTTAAAGGAATCCGATAGCAAGATCCTACACCGGACAGTACGGTCGGCCCATCGCAACGGAAAAGCAGCGTGGCTTCCACGGATGGCCACGGTAATGATGCAACGATGGATGTGTACCCCGTGGATGCAATTAAGGAGAAGACTAGTTGTGAGCTGCATGTTGAACTGAAGAATATATCCATGAAGGTGGTGGTCGGCTTTGCTTTACCTTCTGCACCGGGAGCGACCTACCATTGCAATCCGATTCCAGCTGGCTATGCTCGTGTCGGTGTGGATGAAATTCTACCTATGTGTCAGTCACTACAGCTTGACATCCCTGGAGGTGAAGGGGAGACGACACTGGGAGAAGTCACGAGTGGCTTCATTCTTTGGAAAAAAGAATACATCAAGTTTCCAGGCTCGACACCAAGACCACCTTCTCCACCAAGGCAACCGTCTCCTCCCAGTGCACCATCTCCTCCAAGTCCACCTCCAAGTGCACCGTCTCCTCCTAGTAATAGTCCAATCCATGACCCCAACATGAGTCCATCTCAATCTACGTAGCCGCCTCCACCCACTATGGGGCAAAAGCGGAAGAATACCACCGCTCTGTCGTGCGATAACCAACACCCGAAGCGACAGTTGTCGCCCCTCCCAAGAGTACCGCCGGTTCCTCCCAAGAGGGCTTACGACCTAACCGATGAGGAGACCGATGCGGTCGCACGTGCCGAAGTGGATGCTCATTTTAAAAAGAAACAACCTGAGCCAGAGGTCCAAATAAAACTGGAAACCAAGGATCACTTTAGGAAATAACTGACACAGCCATACCAAGCTCAATTAAATGCGCCAGATGACTATACACGATGTCTTTAGAAGACATTGAAACAAAAGAGATCAAGCGGTAGAGGAAGCATCCAAAAAGAGGTTCCCCAACAGGGGAAACAAGCAAAACAATCGAGTGGCAGCGGAAGCATCAGAACAGACGTCCCTCAGCTGGGGAAACAAGCAAAACAATCGAGTGGTAGCCGAAGAACCAAAAGAGATGTTCCCCAGCTGGGGAAACAAGAAAACCAATCGCTCCCCCACTCCAGGTGAACATACCCAAACCTCAACTATATGAGGAAGAAGCTATGGATCCAAAAAACGGCTAGGATATTGGCCGAGCAATGTGGTATGCCTATTCATGAAATTATTCACGGCGTTATGCCCAAGGCTGAGGTAGCACCCAAATTTGTTAACGGGGAGCCTCTGGTCAGTTCTGAGAGGCTTCAGGATATGCCAACACAAATGCGACGATTCCATGAATGGTACATGAAAGCATCAAAAGAACAGTGAAATTGGCTCATACTGAAAGTTCGAAAATCGCATTACTTCATTGAAGACGAGGTCCCTATTGAATTTACAGAATTATTTCAGTTATTCAATCTAAAGGAACTCGACAAAACTATCCTCAGTTTGTATTGTTTGTAAGTGATTACTTTATTTATGTAATTAGGTCTCTATCTCAGCTTTTTCAATTCATTGCCGGTAAGTATACTCACTATATTCTTTTGTACGCTATATATAATGATGCAGAATGAAGATGCTCGATTGTAAAAGAAAGGCTATCAACGGATTTGGGTACATTGAGCCACATCGAGTTCATGGGTCTATACTAAAGGATAAACCACTGGAGACCGAGCACAACTTGTTGCGGTTTCTCCCGAAACAACATTTCTGTAACGAAATACTATTTCCTTACCACAATGGCAAGTGAGTTTTTGTACACATTAACTTTTGCTTACTCGATGTTCAGTGTAAATGATGAGTTACTAACGTATGTAAACCTTGCGTAGGTACCACTGGATTCTTCTAAGCATTTCACTTGACATGGGAAGAGTTCACATCATGGACTCACTAAACAAAGACATTGAAAACTACCGCATCATTATCGATGCGCTCTAGAGGTAATTTCAACCATTATCGCACTATATCGGTTTCTTTCGTTCATTTTCTGGGATATCAAGTAGTTATTAACTCATACATTAATTTTCTTTGTCGGTTAGGGTTTGGACACAGTTCAAGAAACATGTCCGCGGTCAATGGCGTGAGGAGCTATTTTTTAAATCACTCTCGGTAAGTAGTACGAGCTAAGTCCGCGCATCTATTTAATTCTAGTTTATGTGCATTTATAATGCTAGCGTTATTATTTGATTGAATTCTATTCTTGTAAAGTGCGCGAGGCAGCCACAGGGAACTAATCTATGTGGATTCTACGTGTGCGAGTTCATTCGCATCAGTATTGAGAAGCCCTCGGAAAATGTTCGAGTAAGTAAACAATATATTCACCCTTTATTTTTATTACAAAAAATCGTGTTGAGTCTAATCCATACGATCTCCTTTTTACATAGTTGGACGCGATGCGGGACAAGCTCCTACCAGAGGACCGCCTAATAGCAATCCAAGAAGAATTTGCTGCATTTTTTCTCGACGAGGTCATAGACCCACGCGGAGAATACTGTATAAGTAGACCCTAAAGCATCCATGTAATGATCTCCATGTAATCAAATAGACATGCTCTGGACCTTGTTGGGACTCCATATATGCTTGTAAGGGTGATCATATTATATATTGCGTCAATGTGGCCAAGTACTGTGTAGTAGCGTTCTGTATGTATACGAAAACTTGTTTCTAATGAAAACACAGAATGAAAAATATTTGAACACAAAACACAAAATGAAAAGAAAAACACAAAACCCTAAAACCCCATCCCCTGCCGCGGCAGCCAAATGGCACGAAATGCTGCCGCGACAGGGAACCTTTAGTCCCGGTTCGTAACACGACCTGAGGCTAAATGTCCTGCCGCCTAGCGCGCTTAGCAGGCCACGTGGTTGGACCTCTAGCCCCGGTTCGTAACTGAACCGGGGCTAAAGCTTGGACCTTTAGTCCCGCTTCTGCAGCCCCGGTTCGAAATCCGGGGCTAAAGGCCCTTACGAACCGGGGCAAATTGCCCGATTTCTACTAGTGAGTACTACTTATCCGGCCTATCATTTTACTGAACTTTGTCGATTAAAATTGTGAATATAAGAGATTTATCATTTCATCAGTGTTTTTCTTCTCAACTCACAACTCTGAAAATGAGCAACATTTTATCCTCGAAACAGACATGCGCCCAGATATATTAATATAGCAACCATGATTGATATCGCTGCTGGGCCAGACAGCACAACGCCCAAAGGAAACCAAAAAGAAAACAAAAAATAAATAGAAAAGAAAACAAAGCCGACGCTAGTGGTTCGACGACCGAGGATGACCCGCAACCGCTGCGTCCACCGGAGAATTTCCACCACGCTCCTAGCCTCTCGAAGCGTCACGCATCAAGCAGCACCTTCAAGAAGGAAAGCATCGACGACGACGCTGCTGCGCAGACAAGTCCTAGGGTTTCTCCTAATATGTTACAAGAGGTGGGGAAGAGGTACCCCCAACGCCCTAGGAAGGACGGCGACACCCGCAGGCGTTACCATGTCAGTGTCTAGACGACAACGATTTCTCCCGACCCCTCAAAAAACAACACTCCTGGACACTTCGAAGCTCTGTGCCAAGCTCGGCACCCACCAACAGACGCCACCATGGTCTTGAAGTCACCCCCGACATCTCACCATGACCCACAATGTGAGGCTGGTCCGACCAAATGGAAGAGACTCCGACGAGGGTCGACAGTATAATAACACACGGGAGGGAACTACCTCCACCGCCGGAAGGCGATAGCCGACGGGATGAGCAACATTTTATATCAACACAACATCTGGCTAAGATGAGGACTACATTGGCGCCACTCCTGACCTTGAATCTCGCCTTTATCGTTCTAGCACCAGTTACCATCTTTTCATATTGTATTTATCTTTGATGGTTTGGCGATAAATATAATATTTACATGCTTACATGAGTGCAACAACCAATATAATATTTATCTTATGGGTAAAATATGCACTCGCAATGGCACTTGCACTACGGAAGGGTGAAAATAATGCATGGTATACCACGATTACTAGATTTTAGAAATAAGATAGCATGTCATGTTGACGAGATATTTGATCATTTGCCCCACTTTACTCTGAAATTTGATCATTTTCCACATTGACCACCACATGTCAGTGACACAGGGTGGGGCAAATGATCAAATTGCAAAATAAAATGGGGCAAATCATCAAATCTCCCCATGTTGACCATAATAACAATGATAATGTATTGGAGTGAGGGAGCATGTGTCGGCCCACCAGCAGGGGCGTATGTAGGATTTGAGCTTAGGGGGACGAAGAAGACAATGGTTATGCACTTGATATAGCATGAAAATGTACCGAATTTTGAGTATAGGATAAATATGAAACAACAACAGCAATATTGATGGGGATGAGCCAATCGGGATATACCCAGAAGGTGGATTCGAGTGGCCTGGCTCACGATGAGTGGGCTCGCTTGGTAGGGTGACTAGAAGATCTACGATTATAAAGCACGGCGACTTGAGGCAGAAGGCCTAGAAACATAGCTAGGCCCAATCGGATCAGGTCAAGCCACCGAGTCATTAATTGATTTCGTGTTATTGATGTAAACCCTAGCAAGGTAGTACTATATAAGCCTCCCTAGGGTACTCTATATGTACATACGATCTGATACACCAGATAGAAGTGACTCGCTGTCTCGCTACTGAGCTCGCCACCCTTGTAAGAACATCCAGATTAATACATCTAGTAGAAAGTAGTCTCTTTACCCAACGGGGCCCAAACTTGGGTAAGACCCTGTGGTCTTACAATATGGATTGGCAGATGGCTAACTCTCCCTTGCCCTTTCGACTCAATCGCTACCCCTGATAGCGACTGCTGTGGCCATTCCCACGACAGTGGCTCCCACCATGGGGAATGGATCATCAAGCTTGAGATCCGCGGAGAGGCCCTACACTCCAATCGACCGGCCTTCGCCACTAGACGCATGATCGCCACCAGCGGTCTATACCACATACTACCGAGCATCTACGTGTCGACGTCGCTCCCAATCACCCACGTCGCCATTGTGCCGATCGGCACCATTAACCTCTTCACTGGCTTCATGCATGCCACCGATCCGGCCAAGTCAGCGGAACTTGGCCTCATCTCGGGGCCTCCTCCATGGCATCTCCTTTGGAGGAGCAGATCCGCTCCATCACCCTCTTGGCCTCCAAAAGTGCCCCGGACGAGAGCCATACGTCCCTCCTCGACGACGCCGACTCAGCAACCCCTGCCTCGGTCGTCGGATCCATCACTGCCGCCTCCCACACCAAGTCGATCACACGGATCTCCAATGCTAGTGAGTCGAGGACCCCTCCATCCTAAAGATCTTCGACTCCGAGTCTGGCTCGGAGTCCCCTAATGAGATCAGCGGAATATCCTAACACACTAGTAGGTAAAACCTTATAGCCAGATTCCTTACCGCCGGTGAAGTGGGCATGGGCGTCACCGGCGGTAAGGCCATCCAGGCCTTCCTCGTGTTACCGCTGGCGAAATCACACCAGGAGCGCTGGGGCTAGTCCAAGTACCACCGGCGAACAAGGACTGCGCGCACCGGGGTTGTGGTGGGCCGCGTGCCACCGGACGAGCTGACCTTTAGCGTCGGCAAACCCGTACCATGTTCACCAGGGCTACGGCCAGTTACCACCGGCGAATACCTACCATGCTCACCGAGACAGTGGTGGGCTAGATGGGCCACCGGGTCCAAAAGTTTTCCACCAGCGCCTGCTTTCAAGACTCGCCAGGGATAAGAACAATACCACCGACGCATATAGTGGTCTTCGGCAGGAGTATTTTCCTCCACCAACCACCCACTCCCCCCTTACCGTCGGCGCCTAGTGGTTGTGTTTGCTGGGGGTAACCTGGGACTTAATAGAAGTCAAACCAGCCACCTACAACCACCTCCTCACTCACTCTCTAGCGCACTTTTCATGGCAACTCGACCCAAAGCTTTGCTAGATCATTCCCACACTTCTCCCCACCCATTTTAGCTAATTGAACCAACCAAGTTTGATATATTTGAGCCAATAATATCACTCCCCTTGCAATGAACTAGTAGATCTAGCTTGCCACATCTAGATCTATCTCCCCGCCATGTTTCCTACTTCTCTCTATTTGTAGATCTATATCTCAAGCATAATGTCCCGACAACACACACTCTCTTCTGTCACTGTGTGGTGTCTCTCTGGTGCTCTTGGAGCTCGCGTCAACTAATAGGTATAATGTGGTGAATGTGCGCATGAGTTGGCGACAAGTCACGGTGATGTCACTTGTGATGGCGAAAAGCGGTTCCATGCGTATGCGGACCGTTTTGCAGTTTATTTGATATGAAGGTACAATGAGTTGCCAATGTTTTCCGGAATGTCGATTAAATCCCGTTCTGGTGAATTTATGACACTCCGGCAAAACCATTTTTAGCAAAGGTCATGCCGAATTTTTCCGTGAAATCCGAGACAACGGTTCTAATCAATTCTCTTATCATGCAGGTGCCGATGGTCATCGAGATGAAGGAGAGAATCGTGGCTAGATATGTGCAACGGGCGACAGCGGACATGTATCGAAATAACTGCATGGAAATAAGATGTCCATGTCGAAGATGCAAACTCTCGTCATTATTCAACCCCTTCTCAGGTAGAGTGAATCAGCACCTACTCAGGCATAGTTTCATGGAGGGCCACACTGATACATTGCAAATGTATCTATAATTTTTGATGTTCCATGCTTGGTTTTATCTAATTTCTTGTGTTTTGTTCCAACTTTGGAGTACTTTTCATATGATTTCTTGGACTAACCTATTAACAAGATGCCACAGTGCCAGTTGCCTATTTTCTGCTGTTTTTGGTTCCAGGAAGTCAGAAAATGAATATTCTCGGAATTGGACGGGACAAAAGCCAAAGTTACTATTTCCCCGAAGACTCACGGAGCTAGAAGGAGAGTCGGAGAGGGGCTAGGGCCTGGCCACACCCCTCCCAGGCGCAGGCTAGCCCTACCCGCGCCACCAGGTGGTGTGGGGCCCCTGGCACTCCACCGACCTTGCCCTCTGGCCTATAAGAAGCCTCCCGAAGCCAAAATCCTAAATCATCAAGCCTCCAGCCACGAAAAGTTTCGCAGCGCCGCCACCACCGAAGGGGAGATTCGGGGGACAGAAAGTCTTTGTTCCGGCACCCTGCCGGGACGGGGAAGTGCCCCCGGAGCCATCTCCATCGATCTCCACCACCATCTCCATCACCATTGCTGATTCCCATGATGAGGAGGGAGTAGTTCTCTCTCGAGGCTAAGGGTTCTACCGGTAGCTATGTGTTCATCTCTCTCTATGCATGATCTAATTGAGATCATGAGCTTGTAATCTCTAGATCTACCTTGCTACTCAAGTGCTTTAATAGATCTCTGCTCTCCCCATGTGTGTGAAAGTGACAGCGTGCTCACCATGGTGGCACTTAGGCTAGAGATTACAAATACTTGTCATGAGTTATATTTGGAGTTGGATGTCTTTATGAAATTGTGGTGTTTGTTGGACTCATCTAGTACTCAAGGTGACAGTGTGGGGTTTTCTAGATGGGAAAGGCTTACTTTGAGGTGTGCTGTTATAGCCCTACCAACGATTAGAGTGTCCAACCGGAGAGTAGTATCATGAAGAGAAGATATTTATATGAGAGTGTTCACTAGTGAAAGTATGATCCCTAGGCCTTTTTTCTAAGCACTGAAACACCGTTTGCTACTAGATCTGTTACATGTTTGCTTGCTTCCATCGTTATTTCAGTTTGCCTTTAGTCTCTTCCACACCATCAAGCTATTTCCTAGCACTGTTGTCTTATATCCATACCACTTGTATTTCACTATCTCTTCGCCGAACTAGTGCACCTATACACCTAACAAGTGTATTGGGTGTGTTGGGGACACAAGAGACTTCTTGTATCTTGAATGCAGGGTTGCTTGAGAGGGGATACCTTTGACAACTTCCTCCCTGAGTTCGATAAACCTTGGGTGATCCACTTAAGGGAAAACTTGCTGCTGTTCTACAAACCTCTGCACTTGGAGGCCCAACAACTGTCTACAAGAATAGAAGTGCGTAGACATCAAGCTATTTTCTGGCACCGTTGCCGGGGAGGTAAGGTAAAAGGTACTCACATCCTCTGGTGTGAGTGCTCGAAGTTATTTCCTTTAGATTCTGCAATTTTGTCTTTTTGTTTCTTGTTTTCACTAGTTAGGCTTAATGGAAAACAACAAAAAAATTAGAGAACTTTATAGTATTTATCTTGAGTTAGGACATGAAGTGTTTGAAGAGAAAATTAAAAAACCCATGGAACTTTATTTGCATGCTAATAGCAATGTTATTAGTATGAATTCTTTGAACACCATTATTGCTAATGCTATGGAAAAGTCTAAGCTTGGGGAAGCTAGTTTTGATGAGCATGATATTTTTAGTCCCCCAAGCATAGAGGAGAAAATTTACTTTGATGATACCATGCCTCCAATATATGATGATTACAATGATGAATATGAGATTTTAAGTCCACCTACTATTGAGGAGGAAATTAATTATGACTACAATATGCCTCCTATATTTGATTATTATGGTGATAAGAACAATAATGATTGCTATTTTGTTGAATTTGCTCCCACTATGATTGATAAGAATGACTATGCTTGTATGGGGAGTATTAATTCTTATATGCATGTGGCTCATGATAATGATGTTTTATGTGATAGTTATATTGTTAATTTTATTCATGATGCTACTGAAAGTTATTATGAGAGAGGGAAACATGGTTTTATGCATCTCAATAATATTAGGTTTCCCCTCTTTATGTTGAAAGTCTTGAAGTTGCACTTGTTTTCTTTTCCTATGCTTGTTGCTTTGTGCTTTCATGACTTGTTTCTTTACAATATTCCTATGCATAGGAAGTGGGTTAGACTTAAATGTGCTCTGAATTTGCTTCTTGGTGCTCTCTTTTACATCAGTTCATATTTCTCATGTGACCATCTTCTCAAACTATCATGCCTAACTTAAAAGCGTTAAAGAAAAGTACTTATTGGGAGATAACCCAAAAGTTTTAGATGAGTCTTGGAAGTTATTACCTCTGTAATAACCGCTCCTTATCCTTTTTATTTGCTTTTTGTGCCAAGAGTAACCTCTAATGAGAGAGAAGTAATAATTGGGAAAGTTGCTGTCCTGAAATAGATTTCTGTGCTTCCCCGTAAAAATTTCTGAGAGAGCTCTGTATGTCGGATTGAGCTGTAATATTTTGTGCTTCTGACCCAGGTTTTTATCTAACTTTCGTTAGATCAACGCTTTTTGATTTGAGCAACATAAGGTCTTCTAACAAATTCGTGTTTACCTACTGGTCTGTTTTTGACAAATTTCTGCCATTATCTGCATTTGCTTCTTGTTAGTTCCTTCTTGAGTTCCTTTGGGGAATTGAGCTTTTTGAGGGAAGTTCTAAAGTAGCTAGTGTTCTAGTGGAAGTTTATTTGGTGTTAGAACTGAACCTTAAGACTTATTTATCTTGAGTGCACTAATGTTGCTAATAAAGATTGTGTGAAGTTTTGTATGAAGGAAAAATTTCAGGTGTATGGAAGGAATGAGTAATGAGATGAAGAATGGACTAAAGCTCATGCTTGGGGATGCCACGCGTGTCACCCCAAGAAATATCCAAGAAGTACAAGCGTCAAAGCTTGGGGATGCCCAGGGCATCCCCTTCTTCATCAATAAAAATCCCAGGTTTCTTCCAAACGCTTCATTTTTATTGTTTCATGCATAGTTGTGTTATTCTTGGAGCGTCTTCTTTTTCATTTTTAGTTTTGGTTTTGGTTTGCTTGGTTTTCTTAGTTTGCTGAATAAATTGGTTGGACCCCCTCTTTCATGCATTGGTTTTCAAATAGTTTGGTTTGGTTTGGAAAAGAGTCGGAAAGTTCATACTTATGTGGTAAAGAGAGCTTGTTTTTTACTGTGGCATATGCTCTATCATGCCATGCTTGATATTGTTTTGGCTTTATGCTTAGTATTCTTTGCTGTAGCATGACTTGTTATAAACAATTGAGATTGCTTAATGTGCCTTGGATGAATCATGCGTTGTTTTAGCATATTAAAGCATAGTATAGTGGTATTCTCCTTTGATGCTTTATTTGGGTTGACTTGGCACATACTGACACCATGTTATGACTATCTCAAGTCACCATAGCCTTTATGATCCTTTAGTTTTCAACTTGTAGTATCACTTTATGCTTTGATCAATGATGTTTTGCCGCTCTGCGTGATTATGGCCATTATTGCTCTCTTAGTTTGTCGCTCCTAGTCTTTTGCTAGCCTCCACAACAAAGTATGAGTTCCACTCATGCATCCAACTCCCTAAACCAAGTTTTTCCAAAGAGTCCACCATACCTACCTACTAGCTTATGCTATTCCAAGTACATTCATGCTTTTGTTTACCTTCCACTTGTTATGAGAAAACTAGTGATTAAAGCTCTCACGAACTTGATGGCACACTTTACTTTTTGCCCCTAATAAACTTGAACCATTGGGTCCTCATTTGTTGCGTATATGCTTGTGCTTTATAAGTTGAAATTAGCAGAACCATGTTTCATGGGGAACGCTTTCAACATTGCACTTGTACTTTGTACCCCGTTGATATCATGTTCTTTTGCTTACGGATCCCGGCGGTGTGAAATAAAAGTGGAACTTGTAAGATCATGGAGTTTGTATGTGTGTTAGAGAAACGCCTGGGCCGCTAGCCTAAGCCATGCCTAATCATGGTGGAAACTTGCAGCATTACCATAATGAGCACTCTATGAAGCATCCTCAATAAAAACCTATGCAAATAGCAAATAAAAAGATCGCTGAGATGCTCATTGTCTGCTTGCCTTGTCATTTTGATTATGGGAAAGTTCCCGTATCATGTGCAAGGGGTACCCCGTTGGCGGTTCTTAATGATACACATATACTTACAATGACAAGAGCTTATTCGTGACTAAAGTTGAGTAGCATGAGGATCGGTCTTCGTACATAAGGGGCATGAGATTTCGGTTTATAACTTGTCAAGCATATCCTCTTAGTTGTGTCACTTTAACCTTAATCACCTTAAAGATGCTAATGATAGGGGCAATGAGAGCTAAAAACTACCAGTACCATAATTTTTGGAAGCTCTTTATGAGACTTGAATCCCTACTTCCTTTTACAAAAGGCTGTTCTTCCACCATTATATTGAGTCTCCACCTTATAACTTTATGCACCTACTTTGAGAGCATAGTGGCCATTCTTAGTTCTATGTGCATTGTCCCAAGACTAGTTGATTGATGCATAACTTGATATGGCTTGTTTTAAACTATTTGTATCTAGTCACTCTTATGAACTTTGAAGGTGTCCTATGCATTTATATTTGCTACTCTATTGAGGGACAAGCTGAATACTACTATGCTATGTTTTCTTTATGTGAAACAAACAAACGTCTTGCAAAGCATTGCTATTCATGAATCTTTTGTTTGTGCCTTTTCATGTTGCATCGTAGTTTCTTTGCTTATTGCTAGAACTTTGTCTTTCATGTTATGATTGAAGTACTTTGATCCCAGCTTTGAATGTTTTGCAAATACTTTGATCAAGTCTTTGATGGTGCATGTCACCTCAAAAATTATTCTTTCTATTTATCACTTACCTACTCGAGGACGAGCAGGAGTTAAGCTTGGGGATGTTGATACATTGCAAATGTATCTATAATTTTTGATGTTCCATGCTTGGTTTTATCTACTTTCTTATGTTTTGTTCCAACTTTGGAGTACTTTTCATGATTTCTTGGACTAACCTATTAATAAGATGCCACAGTGCCAGTTGCCTGTTTTCTGCTGTTTTTGGTTCCAGGAAGTCAGAAAATGAATATTCTCGGAATTGGACGGGACAAAAGCCAAAGTTACTATTTTCCTGGAAGACTCACGGAGCCAGAAGGAGAGTCGGAGAGGGGCCAGGGCCTGGCCACACCCCTCCCAGACGTGGGCTAGCCCTACCCGCGCCACCAGGTGCTGTGGGTGATGGGTTCGTAGCATGGAAAACAAAAATTTTCTACCGCAAGAACGAACAAAACCCAGATCTAATCTAGATAAAAGCCAAGATCTAATCTATTAGACATGTGCAACGAGATAGATCTGTACTAACCCTTGTAGATCCGAAAGCGTTACGAGATTAGATCTCGTGGTTGATGTAGTCGATCACTTGCCGATCTCAAGATCGAGTGGACGATCCTTCCGGCGCCGCGTTCCGGCAGCGCTTCCGCAGTCGGTCACACGTGCGGAGTCGAAGCAGACCTTCCTCTCCTCGTTCCAGCGAGCAGCGGAGGTAGTAGATCTCTCCACGGAATCCCAGCAGCACGACGGCGTGGTGGTGGTGGTGGAGTGGAGAATTCTGCAGGGCTTCGCCTAAGCCTGAGCAGAAAGAAGGAGGAGGAGAGAGGCGGCTTGGGGCAAGAGTGGAGGATCAAAGGAGGGTGGCGCCTCCACCCCTCTATATATAGAGGGAGGGGTGCGGCCTAGGGTTCCCACCCCTAGGCCCACCCCTTAGGGCCGGCGCACCAAGGAGGTGGGGGGAGGAGTCCTCCCCCCCAAGTCTCCTCTTTAAATTTCCCTTATCTTATCTTATCTTATCTTGGTTTTCAAATAAACTCCAAAATATCTTCTAGAACCTTCCGGAACATTCCGAAACCTTCTAGAATCCCCATACAAACACTCCGGAACATTTCCTAACTCAGAAAAAGATCCCCATTATATGAATCTTACTCCCTGGACAATTCCGGAGCTCCTCGTGATGTCCCGAATCCAATCCGAGACTCCGAACAACATTCGGTCTCCAACGCACATTCCATATCTACTTAAAAACAACTTCGAACCTTAAGTGTGTCACCCTACGGTTCGTGAATATGTAGACATGACGGAGACACCTCTCCGATCAATAACCATCAGCGGGATCTGGAGATCCATAACGGCTCCCACATACTCAACGATGACTTCGTGATCGATTGAACCATTAACATACGAAACCAATTCCCTTTGTCTCGCGATACTCTACTTATCCGAGGTTGGATCATCGATATCTCCATACCTAGTTCTACCTCGATACTGACAAGTACTCTTTACTCGTTCCGTGATATGTCATCCCTTGTGACCTAGTCACATGCTTGCAAGCTAACTAGATGACATTCCACCGAGAGGGCCCAGAGCATATCTATCCGTTGTATGGATGGACAAATCCCAATCTTGGTCCATGCACTTCAACACATACTTTCAGAATACCCAACGACACCTTTATGACCACCCAGTTACGAAGCGGTGTTTGATGTCATCAAAGTACCCATCCAGTGATGGTGATTAACACAACCTCATGGTCGAAGGATTAGGTCACTATGCATTTAAAAGCTTATAGCAATATGAACTTAATGACTTGATCTTACGCTACGCTTACTATGGGTGTGTGTCCATCACATCATTCTCCTAATGATACAACCTTGTTATTAATGACATCCAATGTCTATGACTAGGAAACCATGATCATCTATTAATCAACAAGCTAGTTCAACAAGAGGCTTACGGGACTCTTACATGTTTAAAAAACACACAAGTATTAGTGTTTCCTAATAATACAATTATAGCATGGGATGTAGACATTCATCATAAACACAAAGATATAATAATAACCACTTTTATTATTGTCTCTTGGGCATATCTCCAACAGTCTCCGACTTGCACTAGAGTCAATAATCTAGATTACATGGTAATATACCTAACAGCGATGGCGTTCTGGTGTTGGTCATGCTTTGCCCTAGGGAGAGGTTTAGTTAACGGATCTGCCACATTCAGATCAGTGTGTACTTTGCAAATATTTATGTCACCATCTCGGACATACTCGCGAATAGCATGGAAATGTAGCTTGATGTGCTTCAGCTTGCTATGTGACCTTGGCTCCTGTGCATTAGCTATGGCACCTGTGTTGTCACAGTAGATGGCCATCGGGTCCAACGCACTGGGAACCATGCCAAGTTCAGTAATGAATTCCTTCATCCATATGGCTTCTTGCGCAGCCTCCGAAGCAGCTATGTATTCCGATTCAGTTGAAGATTTTGCCACAACGCTTTGCTTTGCACTCCTCCAGCTCACTGCAGCACCATTCAAAATAAATACGTATCCCGACTGTGACTTTGAGTCATCTGGATCGGTGTTCCAACTAGCATCGGTGTAACCGTTTACAACAAGTTGTTCATCACCTCCATAAGAAAGAACCATATCCTTAGTCCTCTTTAGGTATTTTAGGATATTCTTGACCGATGTCCAGTGTTCCATTCCAGGATCACTTTGATATCTGCTAGTCAAACTAACAGCATGTGCTATATCCGGTCTTGTACACAGCATGGCATACATGATAGAACCTATGGCCGAGGCATAGGGCATATTATTCATTTTCTCTCTATCTTCTGCCGTAGCTGGACTTTGAGTCTTACTCAAAGTCTTACCTGACAACATGGGCACGAACCCTTTCTTGCTATCTTCCATTCTAAACTTCTTTAGAACTTTGTCAAGGTATGTACTTTGTGAAAGCGCTATTAGGCGTCTTGATCTATCTCTATAAATCTTGATTCCTAGAATATATGCCGCTTCGCCAAGATCCTTCATTGAAAAACTATTATTCAAATAGGTTTTGACGCTATTAAGAAGTTCTATATCATTCCCAATCAACAATATGTCATCTACATATAGTACTAGGAATGCTACAGAGCTCCCACTCACTTTCTTGTAAATACACGCTTCTCCATAAGTTTGTATAAACCCAATTTTTTTGATTACTTTATCAAAATGTTGATTCCAACTCCGGGATGCTTGCTTCGGTCCATAAATGGAGCACTGAAGTTTGCATACCTTGTCAGCATCTTTAGGATCGACAAAACCCTTGGGTTGTACCATATACAACTCTTCCTCAATGTCACCATTAAGGAACGCCGTTTTGACATCCATCTGCCAAATCTCATAATCGAAATGTCCAGCAATTGCTAACAAAATCCTCACAGACTTTAGCTTCGCTACTGGTGAGAATGTCTCATCATAGTCAACTCCTTGAATTTGTTGGAACCCTTTCGCGACAAGTCGAGCTTTATAGACGGTAACATTACCATCAGCATCTGTTTTTCTCTTGAAAATCCATTTGTTCTCGACAGCCTTACGGCCATCCGGTAAGTCCACCAAAGTCCATACTTAGTTTTCGTACATGGATTCCATTTCGTATTTCATGGCTTCTAGTTTGTCGGAATCTGGGCTCACCATAGCTTCTTCATGCGTCGCAGGGTCATCAGCGTTGTCCACCAACATAAGTTCAATGCAGAGTCATACCAATCAGGAGTAGTGCGAACCCTCGTTGACCTGCGAGGTTCAGCAGCAACTTCGAATGAAGTTTCATGATCTTTATCATTAGCTTCCTCTCCAATTGGTGCAGGCGGCACAAAAACATCTTCCGGTGCTGCGCTACTCTCAAATCCGAGAGAAGGTTCAATAACCTCGTCAAGTTCTACTTTCCTTCCAGTCACCTCCTTCGAGAGAAACTCCTTCTCAAGAAAGGATCCATTCTTGGCAACGAAAACTTTTCCTTCGGATCTATGATAGAAGGTATACCCAATTGTGTTTCTTTAGGGTATCCTATGAAGACGCATTTCTCCGCTTTGGGTTCAAGCTTTTCAGGTTGTAACTTCTTTACATATGCTTCGCAACCCCAGACTTTAAGGAACGACAACTTAGGTTTCTTACCAAACCACAATTCGTACGGTGTTGTTTCAACGGATTTAGATGGTGCCCTATTTAAAGTGAATGCGGTTGTCTCTAATGCATAGCCCCAAAACGATAGCGGTAAATCTGTAAGAGACATCATAGACCGAACCATATCTAAGAGAGTTCGATTACGACGTTCGGACACACCATTACATTGTGGTGTTCCCAGCGGTGTCAATTGCGAAAGTATTCCACATTTCTTTAAATGCATGCCAAACTCGTAACTTAGATATTCACCTCCGCGGTCAGAACGCAGAAACTTAATCTTCTTGTTACGATGATTTTCCACTTGACTTTGAAATTCCTTAAACTTCTCGAAAGTTTCGGACTTATGTTTCATAAAGTAGACATACCCATATCTACTTAAGTCATCCGTGAAAGTGAGAACGTAACGATATCCACCACGTGATGCTACACTCATTGGACCGCACACATCGGTATGTATTATTTCCAATAAGTCTGTAGCTCGCTCCATTCTACCAGAGAATGGAGTCTTAGTCATTTTTCCCATTAGACATGCTTCGCATCTTCCAAGTGATTCAAAATCAAGTGATTCAAGAAGTCCATCAGAATGGAGTTTCTTCATACGCTTCACTCCAATGTGACCAAGATGACAGTGCCACATGTATGTAGAATTATCATTCAATTTTGTTCGTTTAGCATCTATGTTGTGAACATGTGTATCACTACTATCGAGATTCAGTAAGAATAAACCATTCATCTCAGGTGCATTACCATAAAAGATATTACTCATATAAATTGAACAACCTTTATTCTCAGACTTAAAAGAGTAACCGTCTCGCAATAAACAAGATCCAGATATAATGTTCATGCTTAACGCAGGCACCAAATAACAATTATTCAAATTTAAAACTAATCCTGAAGGTAGATGTAGAGGGAGCGTGCCGACGGCGATCACATCAACCTTGGAGCCATTTCCATCGCGCATCGTCACTTTGTCTCTCGCCAGTCTTCGCTTATTCCGCAGCTCCTGTTTCGAGTTACAAATATGAGCAACCGAACCAGTATCAAATACCCAGGCACTACTACGATTACTAGTAAGATACACATCAATAACATATATATCAAATATACCTTTCTTCTTGATGTTGCCATTCTTCAGATCCGCCAGGTACTTGGGGCATTTACGCTTCCAGTGACCAGCACCCTTGTAGTAGAAGCACTCAGTTTCAGGCTTAGGACCAGCCTTGGGCTTCTTTGTAGGTGCGGCAACTTTCTTGCCGTCCTTCTTGAAGTTGCCCTTGTTCTTAGGCTTGCACTGTCTCTTGAAATTGGTGGTCTTATTGACCATCAACACTTGGTGCTCCTTCTTGATCTCCACTTCAGCAGTTTTCAGCATGGACGATAGTTCAGGCAACATCTTGTTCATGCAGTGCATATTGTAGTTCATCACAAAGTTCTTGTAACTTGGTGGCAGTGATTGGAGGAGACGGTGAATCCCTAACTCATTAGGAATCGATATCCCCAACTCTTGGAGCTTGTTTGCGTACCCAGACATGGTGAGCACGTCCTCGCTAACTGAGCTTCCCTCTTCCATCTTACAGTTAAAGAACTTTTCGGAGGCCTCATAGCTCTCCATGGCCGCGCGAGTCTCAAAAATTAGCCTGAGCTCCTTAATGATCTCGAACGGGTCGTGGTGCTCAAAACGCTTCTGGAGCTCCGCTTCTAAACCGTACAGGATGGCACACAGAACTGTGGAGTAATGATTTTTCTGAGTGGCGTAAACATTCTTTATGTCATCGGTGGCATCTTCTACAGGTGGGTCACCTAGCGGTGCTTCGAGCACATAGGTCAACTGACCAGCCTTGAGGACGATCTTCAGTCCACGGAACCAGTCCGTGAAATTGCTTCCATTGTTCTTAAGCTTTTCTTTCTCTAGGAACGCATTGAAATTGATGGAGGGGGTCGCCATAATCTACAAAAAATTTGCAAGTAGTTTAGACTAAGTTTATGATAAATTGAGTTCAAATTTAATTCTTCAATTAACTAGGTGAACTCCCACTCAAAACAACATCCCTCACATTGTATTAGTGATTACACGAACCAAGTCCACTACACCAAGTCCGATCTTCATGAGAGAAGATGTAGTTTCATCGGCGAACAATCTTCATGTTCATCATATCATTTATATGACTCATGCTCTACCTTTCGGTATTCCGTGTTCCGAGACCATGTCTGTACATGCTAGGCTCGTCAAGACAACCTTAGTTTCCGCATGTGCAAATCTGGCTTGCACACGTTGTATGCACACGTAGAATCTATCACATCCGATCATCACGAGATGCTTCGAAACGACGAGTCTTAGCAACGGTGCCAACTAAGGGTGAACACTTTATTACTTGATATTTAGTGAGAGGGATCATCTTATAATGCTACCGTCGCGATCTAAGCAATACAAGATGCATAAAGGATTAACATCACAGGCAATTCATAATTAGTGTGATATGATATGGCCCTTTCTTCTTGCGCCTTTGATCTCCATCTCCAAAGCACGGACATGATCTCCATCATCACCAGCATTGCGTCAAGGTCAGTGGCGCCGCTTCATGGTTGTCCATCATCACTAGTAACTATTACAACTACTTGGAATAAAGCTATTACAAGATGAATAGACACGCAGGTCTTAACAGAATTAAAGACAACCATTAGGCTCCTGCCGGTTGCCATATTACAACAAGGATCATTGCATACATCAAATACAATCATAATCACATGATGGCCATATCACATCACAAAACTCCTGCAAAAACAAGTTAGACGCCTCTAATTTTCTTTGCATGTTTTACGTGGTTTGGGGCTTTCGAATAAGAACGGATCTTACCTACGAAACTGAACCACAACGTTGATACAAGTGCTATCAAAATTTGCAAAGTGTAAATTGGATCTATACTATGGTGGGAGAGACAGACACCCGCAAAGCCACTTGTGCAAAGCAAGTTACACGTCAAGCGTGGAGCAAGTCTCATGTGCGATGACATGTAAGGTTAGCCCGAGCCGCTTCATCCCACCATGCCGCAAGGTGCAAAGTACACAAAGCAAAAGACGGCACAATCACCAACGCCCACAACACCATTGTGTTCTACTCGTGCAACAGATCTACGCATCGACACGGCTCTGATACCACTGATGGGTTCGTAGCATGGAAAACAAAAAATTTCTACCGCAAGAACGAACAAAACCCAGATCTAATCTAGATAAAAGCCAAGATCTAATCTATTAGACATGTGCAACGAGATAGATCTGTACTAACCCTTGTAGGTCTGAAAGCGTTACGAGATTAGATCTCGTGGTTGATGTAGTCTATCACTTGCCGATCTCAAGATCGAGTGGACGATCCTTCTGGCGCCGCGTTCCGGCAGCGCTTCCGCAGTCGGTCACACGTGCGGAGTCGAAGCAGACCTTCCTCTCCTCGTTCCAGCGAGCAGCGGAGGTAGTAGATCTCTCCACGGAATCCCAGAAGCACGACGGCATGGTGGTGGTGGTGGAGTGGAGAATTCTGCAGGGCTTTGCCTAAGCCTGAGCAGAAAGAAGGAGGAGGAGAGAGGCGGCTTGGGGCAAGAGTAGAGGATCAAAGGGGGGTGGCACCTCCACCCCTCTATATATAGAGGGAGGGGTGCGGCCTAGGGTTCCCACCCCTAGGCCCACCCCTTAGGGCCGGCGCACCAAGGAGGTGGGGGGAGGGGTCGTCCCCCCCAAGTCTCCTCTTTAAATTTCCCTTATCTTATCTTATCTTATCTTGGTTTTCAAATAAACTCCAAAATATCTTCTAGAACCTTCCGGAACATTCCGAAACCTTCTAGAATCCCCATACAAACACTCCGGAACATTTCCTAACTCAGAAAAAGATCCCCATTATATGAATCTTACTCCCCGGACAATTTCAGAGCTCCTCGTGATGTCCCGAATCCATATCTACTTAAAAACAACTTCGAACCTTAAGTGTGTCACCCTACGGTTCATGAATATGTAGACATGATGGAGACACCTCTCCGATCAATAACCATCAGCGGGATCTGGAGATTCGTAACGGCTCCCACATACGCAACGATGACTTCGTGATCGATTGAACCATTAACATACGAAACCAATTCCCTTTGTCTCGCGATACTCTACTTATCCGAGGTTTGATCATCGGTATCTCCATACCTAGTTCTACCTCGTTACTGACAAGTACTCTTTACTCGTTCCGTGATATGTCATCCCTTGTGACCTAGTCGCATGCTTGCAAGCTAACTAGATGACATTCCACCGAGAGGGCCCAGAGCATATCTATCCGTCGTATGGATGGACAAATCCCAATCTTGGTCCATGCGCTTCAACACATACTTTCAGAATACCCAACGTCACCTTTATGACCACCCAGTTACGAAGCGGTGTTTGATGTCATCAAAGTACCCATCCGGTGCTGGTGATTAACACAACCTCATGGTCGAAGGATTAGGTCACTATGCATTTAAAAGCTTATAGCAATACGAACTTAATGACTTGATCTTATGCTACGCTTACTGTGGGTGTGTGTCCATCACATCATTCTCCTAATGATACAACCTTGTTATTAATGACATCCAATATCTATGACTAGGAAACCATGATCATCTATTAATCAACAAGCTAGTTCAACAAGAGGCTTACTAGGGACTCTTGCATGTTTACAAAACACACAAGTATTAGTGTTTCCTAATAATACAATTATAGCATGGGATGTAAACATTCATCATAAACACAAAGATATAATAATAACCACTTTTATTATTGCCTCTTGGGCATATCTCCAACAGTGGGGCCCCTGGCACTCCACCGACCTTGCCCTCTGGCCTATAAGAAGCCTCCCGAAGCCAAAACCCTAAATCATCAAGCCTCCAGCCATGAAAAGTTCCGCAGCGCCGCCAAAGGGGAGATTCGGGGGACAGAAAGTCTTTGTTCCGGCACCCTGTCGGGACGGGGAAGTGCCCCCGGAGCCATCTCCATCGATCTCCACCACCATCTCCATCACCGTTGCTGATTCCCATGATGAGGAGGGAGTAGTTCTCTCTCGAGGCTAAGGGTTCTACCGGTAGCTATGTGTTTATCTCTCTCTATGCATGATCTAATTGAGATCATGAGCTTGTAATCTACAGATCTACCTTGCTACTCAAGTTCTTTAATAGATCTCTGCTCTCCCCATGTGTGTGAAAGTGACAACGTGCTCACCATGGTGGCACTTAGGCTAGAGATTACAAATACTTGTCATGAGTTATATTTGGAGTTGGATGTGTTTATGAAATTGTGGTGTTTGTTGGACTCATCTAGTACTCAAGGTGACAGTGTGGGGTTTTCTAGATGGGAAAGGCTTACTTTGAGGTGTGCTGTTATAGCCCTACCAACGATTAGAGTGTCCAACCGGAGAGTAGTTAAGAGTAGTATCATGAAGAGAAGATATTTATATGAGAGTGTTCACTAGTGAAAGTATGATCCCTATGCCTTGTTTCTAAGCATTGAAACACCGTTTGCTACTAGATCTGTTACATGTTTGCTTGCTTCCATCATTATTTCAGTTTTCCTTTAGTCTCTTCCACACCATCAAGCTATTTCCTAGCACCGTTGTCTTATATCCATACCACTTGTATTTCACTATCTCTTCGCCAAACTAGTGCACCTATACACCTGACAAGTGTATTGGGTGTGTTGGGGACACAAGAGACTTCTTGTATCTTGAATGCAGGGTTGCTTGAGAGGGGATCCCTTTGACCACTTCCTCCCTGAGTTCGATAAACCTTGAGTGATCCACTTAAGGGAAAACTTGCTGCTGTTCTACAAACCTCTGCACTTGGAGGCCCAACAACTATCTACAAGAATAGAAGTGCGTAGACATCACACACTCAGTGGATGGGTGATGATGAAGATGATGATGACGATGAACATGAGGAACAGGATGCCGATCAACACGAAAATGAAGATGAATAGGAAGATTGGGACGTCGGACACGACGACGGTGAATAATGCTGGGAAGAAGTACATGCAGGCGACAAGGACTGGAGTAGGATTACCCTGCTAACCACGGCATGCATGACCCTTGATGGCTCAAAATATATCGAGCTCGTTGGGAACCCCAAGAGGAAGGTATGATGAGCACAGCAACAAGTTTTCCCTCAGTTATGAAACCAATGTTATCGAACTAGTAGGAGCAAGGAAACAACTCCAAGGTGTTTCTAGCAACTTAGAATCCTGCACAACACAACCACAAAACTTTGCCCCAACTTACAGTGAGGTTGTCAATCTCACAAGTTTTTGGCAGAAATCTGTCAAAACAGACCAGCAGGTAAAAACCGATTTTTGCTAAGACCTTCTGTTGCTCAAATCGAAAAGTGATAAACTAACGGAAGTTAGATAATAACCTGGGGCATAAGAAAAAATAATTACAGCTCAATCCAACATACAGGGATGTTTCACGATTTTTTATAGTGAAGCACAAAAATCTGTTTCAGGACAGCAACTTTCCCAAGTCTTACTTCTCTCTCATTAGAGGTTATTCTTGGCACAAAAACCACACAAAAATAATAAGGAGAGGTTATTACTGAGGAAATAACTTCTAAGACTCAACAAAATAAAAACTTACTGAATAAAAATTTGGGTTATCTCCCAATAGTGCTTTTCTTTAACGCCTTTCAGCTAGGCATAAGAGCAAGATTCAAGTATTTTCAAATGAAGAAGCATTTAGGTCAATACCAGAAATATCTTCAACAAGGCAAGGTATCTCATCCAAATAAGTTCTAGAGGGTCCTCTCTCAATACTCTTGGGGTCACTATTTTCATCAAACGGGTTTTCAGGAACAATCCAATCAAAATTCTTTTCTAAGGCTTCATGCATTCCTACAAGTTTAAAAGGTATTTGTATTTTAATTTCCTCTCCATTTTTGGGTTTGGTTTTGTCCATGTTTTCTTGTGTACCAATAACATCTACGCATGAGCCTATCATATTAAAACGATCGAAGACCTTTCTAGCTTCCTTAGCAACATCATAGAATTCTTTAAGCAAAGTTTCTAGAATAAAATCTCTCTTTTCAGTAACCTCAATATCTTTAATTTTAAGAAATATTACTTGCATCATGGGGTTAAGGTTAACAAACCTAGCCTCCAACATGTGAACTAAAGAGGCTACAACAATTTCAAAATTTGGAGCAAGTTCTGCTAAGGATCTATCCTCAATATCTTCATGCTTGCTAACATGATTAAAGAATTCTTAAATATTATATTTCCCAATTATAGAGCCACTACCTATTTGAAGGTCTTTCAGGGTGAACTTAGGGATCAACATGGTGGTCTAAGAACGAGGTGAAAACTATAGTAAGATTTTTTGTGTGTTTTTGATAAAGGGAAGCAAACCAGTGCAACTATTTTTTTTGTGTTTTTGATAAAAGCAAACAAGCAAACAAAGCAAAAATATACTAAGCAAAACAGAAAAACAAAGTAAAGAGATCGGTTGTGAGGGACTCCCCTTGTGAAGCTGTCCTTAACTCCTCGGCAACAGCGCCAGAAAAGAGGCTTGATGGCTCAAAATATATCGAGCTCGTTGGGAACCCCAAGAGGAAGGTATGATGAGCACAACAGCAAGTTTTCGCTCAGTTACGAAACCAAGGTTATAGAACCAGTAGGAGCAAGGAAACAACTCCAAGGTGTTGCTAGCAACTTGGAATCCTGCACAACACAACCACAGAACTTTGCCTCAACTTACAGTGAGGTTGTCAATCTCACCGGTTTTGCTGAAAACAAAGGATTAAACGTATAGTGTGGAAGATAGTAATTGCTTGTAGAAAGTAAATAGTAAATGGTAAATAGTAGATGGTATATCAATGGTAAAGGAATGGACTGGGGTCCATAGTTCACTAGAGGTGTTTCTCCTTAAGATAGAGAACATGCTGGGTGAACAAATTATAGCGGGGGAATTGACATATTTGAGAAAGCATAACAATGCATATACTGGACATCTTGATTCCTATGAGATTTGATTGGGCATTACAACATTATACATAGACCGTAATCCAACTGCATCTTTGACTACTAATCCACCTTCAGGTTATCATCCGAACCCCTTCTAGTATTAAGTTGCAAGCAATAGATAATTGCATTAAGCAAAGTGTGTAAAGTAAACAATACGATCGCCCCATGGACAAAGGATTGTTGTTTTCTCCCTAGTAGCAACAACACATCTACAACCTTAGAGATTCCTGTCACTTCCCCAGATTACTAGAGGCAGGAACCCACTATCGAGCATAAATACTCCCTCTTGGAGTTTCAAGCATCTACTTGGCCAAGATAGCTACTAAGAACGGAGATCATGCAAGATCACAAATAACATAGACATGATAGAATCAATAATCAATCTGAAATAGTATCTCAATATCCATCGGATCCCCGCAAATAGATGATCTTGATCTTGATCATGTAAGATTACAAATAGATGATCTTGATCATGAACAGAGCTCACAAGATCTAAACATGATAGCACAAAGGAGGAGAACCAACCATCTAGCTACTACATGGACCCATAGTCCAAGGGTGAACTACTCACGGATTACTCTGGAGGCTTGCATGGATATGAAGAAGGCCTCCAAGGTGATCTCTCCCCTCCGGCAGGGTGCCGGGAAGAGCTTCGGATCCCCTCGATCTAGGGATGGAGATGGCAGCGGCTACAGACTCTTTCGTGGAATTTTGATTGGGTACTTAGGGTTTTCGTCCCGGGAGGCTTTTATAGGCGAAGGGGCAAGGTCGGTAGAGCACCAGGGGGCCCACACCCCCTAGTGGCATGCCCCTAGTCACGCGACCACCAGGTGTGGCTGCCCTGGTGCGCCACTTCGTCTCCCCTTCGGTCTCCGTATTGCTTCGGATATAATATTGACTTCGGCTTTTGTCCCGTCCAATTCCGAGAATATTTCTTTACTAGCTTTTCTGAAACCAAAAACAACAGAAAATAGGCAACTGGCACTATGGCATCTTGTTAATATGTTAGTTCTAGAAAATGTATAAAAATACCTCAAAGTGTGAACAAAACATAAGAAAGTAGATACTAAACAAGGATGGAACATCAAAAATTATAGATATGTTTATGACATATCAACCCTCATGTTCAAGAAATTCTTCTCGGCAATGTATCGACCGACCCTAGATTCGCTAGTAGACGGAAGTTTAAGCTAGATCAACTGGAGGTAGACTCGATAACTCCATTGTACGACGTAGGTCATGGGCCGGAGGAGAGCCGCCCAAGTGTAACTAATGATCTTATGGAGATGAAGGCAAAACACGGATGGACTGACGCAGGTGCGGATGATCTCTTCTGATACTTGAAGAAGCGCTTTCCTAAAGATAACATGTTGGCCGGTAGCCTACAGGAGGCCAAGAAAGTTGTGTGCCCTCTCGATTTACCGCACGAAAAATACCACGCCTGCATTAGTGACTTCGTGATTTACATAACGAGCACAAGGACAAGAACACATGCCTAGTGTGCGGTGAACATTGATACAAGAGAGGGACGAGAAAAGCTCCTTGAAAAGTTGTGTGGTACTTCCCGCTCATGCCCCATCTTCAGTGGTACTTCGCGGACCGCAAGGAAGCAAAACTGATGCCCTAGCACGCGGAAAGGAAGGAAGCGGTGCTCAAGGATCTACGGGTTGAAAAACCAGTGCTGACACACCCTTCGGATGCAAGCCAGTGGAAAGCATTATACAATGAGTACGAAGAATTTGGGAAAGACCCAAGAAACATCAGGCTGGGTGTGAGCAGCGACGAGATGAACCCGTTTGGCAATCAGAGCAGCAAGCATAGCACTTGGCCGATGTTTGTTTGGATGTACAACCTCCCCCCATGGCTATGCCTGAAGAAGAAGTACATACAGATGAGTATGCTAATCCGAGGGCCAACACAGCCAGGGAACGATCTCAACCTGTATCTCGAGCTATTGAAGGAGGAGCTATCCATCCTGTGGGAGGAAGGCGCAGAAACATGGATGCCTACCTCGAAGAGACATTCTGTTTGAAAGTCGCGATGATCGTGATGGTGAAGGACTATCTTGGATAAGGATATATTGCGTGCGAGGTGTGCCACGGACACAAGGCTTGTGTGCGGTGCATGGAAAAGACGATGTATCTATAGCTGGGTAAGGATCCACTACTAGGAAAATGATTATAGGTAGATTTTAATTCTGTGGCGCATATATAAAAAATACTCCACTAAAATTAATTCTGTGGCGCATGTAGCAAATGCGCCACAGAATTCCTGCAATTTTGTGGCGCATATGGATATATGCGCCACAGAAAGTGAGAATTCTGTGGCGCATATAGCCATATGCGCCACAAAATTCCTGTGGGCCTGACCCCAGCACATGGGCAGGCCAGAATTCTGTGGCGCATATGGATATATGTGCCACTGAATGTCAAAATTCTTAGGCGCATATAGCATATGCGCCACAGAATTCTCACTTTCTGTGGCGCATGTAGCTATATGCGCCACAGAATTTTGACATTCTGTGGAGCATTTTCCATATGCGCCACAAAACGTGCGAAACAGATCTACAAAAGGTGTCATCCACCCTTTCCCTTCTTCCCACCACCTCCAACTAGCTCGTCCCCCTCCTCCCTCCCACTCCATTTTGCTCATACTCACCTCCATTGTTGATAGCTAGACCTACTTTGGTTCATGTACTTGTGAGGGGAAGCTACTCCTACTTGTAAAGGTAGTAAACCACTCATACTTTCCTCCACCACACATCCCACACCCCCTCTTGCTACACTATGCATATGGGGTTGGTGTAGATTTGGTTTGTAGATTTGTGAGGCGTGTGTGCATGGGTACTTGTGTGATGCATGTTTTGTGTGGCCGGAGGGCCTCGGCATGGTGTGTATGCATGTTTTGTAGGTGAAGATGGTCCCGCGGGCGGTGTGCGATGGCGAGAGATGATGTTCCTTCACTTTGTGTTGTGCTTGAATACATGTTTGCTTATGGAGGGAGTTTGTGTTATGCTTGAATGCATGTTGCCGGCGCTAGGTGCATGGAGGTTTGCCGAAATGTTGATTCACGTCCATTTCGGCAAATTTCTGCACTAGCCATACATCCTATTTTTAGGATAGGTCATGCCGAAATTTCTCGGCGATCATGCATGCATGTATGTGTGCACGTCGTGTGTGTGCATGGTTCTAACATACTCTCTTTAATTTGGTCTATGTTCACGCGCAGGCGACCATGGTCATCCATATGAGCGAACGCTGGGTGGTTAGATACAAGGCTGGCGCGGTAGCCGACATGGTTCGGAACAACATGACCAAGATAAGATGTCTGTGCCGAAAGTGCAAACACCAGAAGTGGATCAACCCTGATTCCGGACAACTGGAGTCTCACTTGTTCACGCGTGGTTTCATGCCTGGCTTCTTAGTGAATGAGGAGCCGTCGGTAGATGGCGGTGGCCATGATGAAGAAGAGGCCGGGGGCGGGGGAGAAGACGAAGGGTCTCCTGGACATGGTCATCATGACGAAGGAGATGCCGACGAACATGATCATCATGAAGAAGGAGATGCCGGCAGACACGATCATCATGAAGGAGACGATGCTAGAGCAGATGGTGGTGGTGGCGGCGGAGAAGACGGGAGCACGGACACGCCACTAACTTCGGCCTTGCGGTACCCTCATCTTCAAGAAATACTCCTCAAGCAGACGGCCAACACGAGAGCTGCAGCTAGAGAGAAAGCCAAGCTGGCACATATGGAGGTAGACGAGAGGACTCCATTGTATCTTGGGTGCCGGCCCGAGGATACACGCTTGAGTGTAACGCTGAAGGCTCTGGAGATGAAGGCGGAGCACAAATGGACCGACACTAGCTTTAACGCTCACATGAAATTCTGGCATGCTCGTCTTCCCAAGGACAACACATTGCCAACAAGTATCGAGGAGGCGAGGAAAGTAGTTTGCCCACTAGACCTACCGTACGTGAAGTACCACGCATGGATCAACAACTGCGCACTTTACCGGAACGAGTACAAGGATAGAACCACATGCCCGGTGTGCGGCCAGGGACGGTACAAGAGAGGGAACAAGAAAGTTCCTCGAAAAGTGGTGTGGTACTTTCCTATCACTTCCCATCTGCAGCGGTATTTCGTAGACCCTAAGGAAGCAGAGCTGATGCAATGGCACGCGAAGAGGGAGAAGCCGGAAGATGATCCGGAGAAGGGCAAGATCCTGACACACCCCACGGACGATAGCCAGTGGAATGCGCTAGACATCGAATTCCAAGATGTTCGGGCTCGATCCAAGGAATGTTAGGCTAGGCATGAGCACCGATGGACTTAATCCCTTTGGCAACCAGAGTAGCACGCATAGCACCTAGCCCGTGTTTGTATGGCCGTACAACCTCCCCCCTGGTTGTGCACGAAGCAGTGGTACGTACACATGAGTGTCCTTATCCAGGGGCCAAAACAACCGGGTGTCAACATGCATCTGTATCTCGGGCTCCTGAAAGAGGAGTTAGCGATATTGTGGGAGACGCCGACACGTACGTGGGATGCCTACACTGGAGATTATTTCGACCTAAGAGTTGCGTTGCTCACGACAGTGCAGGACTATCCTGGTTACGGCTATGTAGCGTGTCAGGTGAACCACGGATTCTGTGCATGTGTCAGGTGCATGGATAAGACCCCGCATCTGCAGCTGCTGAGGGATCGTGGGTCTTCGAAAACCATGTTCCAAAGGACTCGAATGTGGCTCCGCAAGGATCACCCGTGGAGAAAACGCAGAGACCTGTTCAATGGCAAAGACGAGCTCGATAATGCCCCAAATCGACCGTTGAGCGACGAAGAAATCAAGGAGCTTCTAGACAATTGAGAAGAGTGCCCTGCGCAAGGAAAGAAGCGGCCTCGGGAACAGGCATCACCGCTGCATGGAGTATGGAAGGTGAGGTCCGTTTTCTGGGACCTTCCTTAATGGAAGGTCCTCCACACGCCCCATAGCCTCGATATGATGCACATCATGAAGAACGTTACCGAGAGCCTGCTCGGCACTCTGATGAACATGCCGGATAGGACCAAGGATGGGACAAAAGCAAGAAGCGACCTAAAATTGCTTGGCATTAAGAAGGAACTTCAGTACACCGATGGTGACGATGCTGACGATGACGATGAACAGACGGAAGGGACCCAGGGTCGCCGCAAAAGGGCTAAGAAGAATGAGGTGGTGCTTAAAGCTGAATCCTTCACTCTAAGCGAGGAGGAGCTCGAGAGGTTTTTCCGTTGCCTCCTAGGAGTCAAGGTTCCGCACGGCTACTCTGGGAAGATAAGCAGATATCTGGACGTAGCGAAGAAGAGGTTTAGTGGGATGAAGTCTCATGACTGTCACGTGCTGATGGCGCAGATACTCCCTGTTGCGATCCGAGGGATAATGGACGAGCATGTCCGTGAGACGCTATTTGGCCTCTGCAACTTCTTCGATGTCATATCTAGGAAGTCTATCGGCGTGAAGCAGCTCGGCAAGCTACAGGAAGAGATCGTCGAGATACTATGCGAGCTCGAGATTTACTTCCCACCCGCATTCTTCGACATCATGGTGCATCTGCTTGTCCATGTCGTGGATGACATCATCCATCTCGGGGCGGTGTTCCTGCACAACATGATGCCGTTCGAAAGGCTAAACGGTGTCATCAAAGGATTCGTTCGCAACAGGTCCCGTCCAGATGGAAGCATAGCCAAGGGCTTTATGACCTATGAGTGCATCTCCTTCTACCAGAACTACCTAAGCACCGAGAACCAGGATGTCGGTCTGCCCACCAGGAAGCACCTCGGGAGGCTCGCTAGATTTGGTCACCGCGAGGGCTACTGCGCACTCCACATCGGCATCGAACTCGAACACACTGACTTTGATAGGGTAAACCAAGTCGAGCTACAACACATACAGTTGGTCGGCCCCTGGGTGGATGAGAACAAAACCTTAATCGAGCAGAACCTCGCCAACATGGGAAGCCGAGGAAGAAGGGAGACGTAACCAGAGAGCACAACACCAGCTTCACGGGGTGGTTCAAGAAAAGGCTACTAGAAAGTCCCATGCCGACGCCTTATACTGAAGATCAGAAACTCATATTCTCACTCTCACAGGGCCCCGAGTGCAACGTTAGGAACTATCAGACGTACGACATCAACGGCTACAGATTCTACACCGAGGATTAGGACAAGAATAGCGAATAACAAAACTCAGGAGTAACTATGCTATCATACGCTGATGACGAGACTGATGTTAAGGAAAGATTCTACAGAAGGATCGAGGAGATATGGGAACTCGACTACTGCGGAGTGACGGTGCTGATGTTTCGTGTCAGATGGGCCAAGAGCGTCGAAAAAGATGGCCGGTTTTTCACCACCATGGTTATACCCGATGCCAAATCGAAGAACGCCTCCATGAAAAATGAGCCATGGGTGCTCGCTAGCCAAGTTGACCAATGCTTCTTCATTACCGATCTGGCAAAGCCAAGCTGTGTTGTCGTGAGGAGGGGCAAGAGGAGCATCATCAGAATGGAAGGACCCGCCAACAAGCAAGACATCGACAAGAACAACGATCCCAAGATCGAAGAGGAATTCGGCAAGTACTTCGACAAGACAACTACTTATGCTAAAGTAAGAAGGAATACTACCCTACCGGCTAAAGGTTGCCCGTACACGAGAAGAAATATCAAGGTGGCCGGCCTAAAGTATTCTACCGCGAAGAAGAAGGGCAAGAAAGTTGTTGTGAAAAGACACTAGCTACCTCGGAGCCGACTTAGCGGTTTTGACGCCTTTTTTGTACTAATATATGTATTACTTTGACAAACTAATGTATGCGGATATTGATGTGGGTGTGACACAAGCATATAATATAATATCGAGGCAAATATATTAGTTCTTGCTTTTAATATATTATTACCATCCTTAAAATATTTTTTAAAAAGTCAAAAAAACAGATGCGCCTCAATCTCAGTGTGGTAAGCAAGTCTTTCTATCAAACAACAGCGCAACGCGCCTTTTGTACCATCTCCAACAATTCTGTGGCGCATATCTAAACATATGCGCCTCAATCTCACTGCCCCTTTTTCCCCAAATCAAGTCAATTCCCATAGAACCCTAGCATGCCTCTGCTCTCGCCGTCGCGCCTGCCTCGCCGCACCTGCACCTTTTTCCCCCGCTCTCGCCCGCCACGCCGTGCCACGCCCACCGTGCCGCGCCCGCCTTGCCTGGCCACCATACCCACCATGGCCTCGCAGAGCACCAGGAGGAGGAGGCTTCATCGTCCAGGAGGAGGAGGAGGCTCTGTCGTCCAGGAGGAGGAGGCTTCGAGGTGTTGGAGGCTAGTGGCGCCGCCGTCGCGCGTTTCCTTCATCCCTCGCTCTCGCGTCCCCTTCAACTGGTAAGCTGTTCCCTGCCCCATCTCTCTCTCACACCGTGTCCCTATGTGGATTTGAAATTCCTCTTCAATCTTGGAACTGCGTATCCTTCTATGCTACTATGTGCGTTTGAAAAATGCTTCCTCAACTTCTAACCAGGATCCTATTCGGACAATTAGTCTAACAGCGAGCCGGCCACTTCAACTTAGTTGGGGGGTGATGCCACATCCTGGAAGGAAAATGAATATGGAAACAGCAGAAATGGGAGTTAGTTTTCCGGGTAACCATCTTGGTAAAAACATCTCACGCAATCGAGATGCCCATGACATACCTGGTGTTAGCTGTTTCCACTAGTGTAGCCACCAGAACATGTAAATTGAGAGGTTTATGAAATTTTACAGTAATGTACTCCATGTCTCATCCTGCGGTTGGCAAAATGAGGGTGAGAGCATGCTCATTCTCAGTCCCTGATGTGAGCAGTTTCCACAACAATCTACCTGAGTAACAGAAAATAATTGCATTCGTCCAACTAGCAAGAACTATGCCATGATGCATGGAAAGACGCTGGCCTGCTGCACAACAAGAAACTGGCCCTCACCACACCGTTCTGTGCAACATGACCCACTAAAGGAAAGGCATAGCCCCAGGAAACCATTTCGTTGGTGGTACTTGATGCCGATTAGAAACACACACCGCACCATCAAGTTGATGTAGGCCATGGGGTTATGTGGTTGGGAAAATACAGAGCACTCCTAAAGAACAGACAGAGGCCCAACATGCATTTGCTGCATGGTCCCATAGGTTAGAGGATACAAACAAAAAACATAGTCCCAAATCAGGCCACAAAGGGTTTTCAAGGTTTGGAACATGTAAGCAAACAAAATGTTTTTTCTTCTATGTTTACAAAATTAATATCAATAATTGTTTTTCATTAAATAATAGTACGAGCATAATATAAAAACATGGAAGCACATGTACACATTTTCTCAACATCTAACATTCAGTAGTACACCCATGCCAAATAATGAAGGCGATAAGAGGCATATACATTCTTTCAAACATGCACAGGAATCAATTAAAATCCTCCATGCTGAAATTGGAAACAATGGTAATATAATATTCACTCAGAAGGGAGGAGCAATAACTGCAGTGAAGCACCAGACCAGGCATATATTGGCCTGTTTGGTGCCTCTAGCCCGTTTGAAAATAAAACATAGGTTACACATTTTCTCAGAGAGGTTTGGCCTTTTGTGTGGGTGGTGGGCGTAAAACATGGGCCAACATGATTCCCAGTCACACAAAACAAACAATACGACACATGTAATAATAACCCACGGATCAAATGGACAAAGACAAACTATATGATACATGTAATAATAACAGAAGTAATGTAGTGTCAACCGTGGATCAAATGGAAACGAGATGACTATATGTACTTGTACTATTTTGGATATAGGACATCATGGAATATATCGGACTGTGACACCGACTTGCCAGAATGTGATTACTTTCGGTGAAGAAATTTCTGTGACACCGACTTGCCAGGATGTGATTACTTTCGGTGAAGAAATTTCTGCAGGTGAAAACGATGCTGGTGGCGCTTCTATAATGTATACTGTCCATGCTCATGAAGTTTCTTATTCTTTTTCTTGAATGAAATTGATGGAAGTAGGTAGCAGCACAATGACATGCACCCTCAGTTTGCGATAGACGAGGTTCTAAATATTATGGATATTTGACCGATGACCATATGTGGCTGTGGAGCACAATTTGTGCATTTTTGTATCTGAAATGTTTGCAGGGAAATCACCCGAGCTGCCCATTTCTCCTAAAATGTTGATTTTGATCCATTTCGGATGAGAAATGGGGCTCATATGTCAAAAAATTAGCGAAGGTCATGCCGAATTATTCGGTCGACACTTAGTAATTTTTTGACATATGAGCCCCATTTCTCGACCGAAGTGGAAGTGAATTGACACTTTGGGAGAAATGGACAGCTCATTTTAAATATTGTCAACAATAATTAATACTAACTTCCTTATTTTAATTTGTTTAGAAGTGTGCAAACATGTCGGCCGCCGATGGGGCCGGCACTTCTAAGGCCGCCATGAGCGTCGAAGACCAAGCCAGAGCGGCGAACCTCACTTTCTGGGAGGCGGCAGCACAACACGAGGCGGCGGAGTCTCGGCATGAGGACGTGGCAGCTATTGCGGGCCACGATGGGGATGATGAGCAATAGGGGGACGAGGACTACCGGATAGATGAAGCCGAGGAGGAGGATGCGACCACCTCCGATGGTGGAGGCCGCACGACCGATGGCGGAGGCCGCACGACCGATGGTGGGGATCGCACGGATGGCGGTTGCAGCAACCCGTCCGTTAAGAAGAATAAGAAGCTAAGGAACGATCGGAAGCCGCAAAAGCTAGCCAAAACCACCGACGAGATCACTCTGGTCTCGGAAAGTGGCCTTCCGTTGGAGCTTCCATATATTGCCGCCGGGTACGGCATGCAACTCGGGTGCATCATCCGGGAAAGCATGTCGATCAACACGAAGCACCTGAGAAGTGAAGCGAATGAGCGGTTGGTGGCAAACTGCCTAAAGAAGCTTCATCGACGGTACAAGTTCCCAGCACCGTACACCGACAAACTGGAAAAATCCAATAAGGTGAATAGGTTAGCCATCACGAAGATGGACAATGCCTTGAGCAGCTAGAGAACCCGGGTGAAGAACAAGATCGCGAAAGAGGAAAGCTAGGAGAAGATCAAGAAGGGTGAGCCCATGATCGACGAAGACGAGTTCAAGATATTCAAGGCGGAGATGGAGACTGACGAAGCGAAGGCATGGACGGAGTGGGGTCAGGAAATGTGGGAACAGAACATAGGTAACCACCAATGTGGAAGCGGCGGTTACAGGGGAAAGAAGGCCATATGGGCAAGGGAGGACGCCGAGGTTGAGCGTCTCGGGAAAGAAAACCCGTTTTTAAAAATCACAAACGAGCAGACCCGGAACTTTGTCCGGGCCCACTACTATCTGGACAAGGATTCCAAGGAATTCGTCACCGATGATGAAGATGTGAGGAAGTTTGAGAATAAGCTAGTAAGGAATTTAGCCGCGGTCCATTTGCTTTCATTTTGAATAATGAAGGCAAGTTCCTATATTGGTTCACCTTTCCTTATGTGCAGGACGCTGAAATCTAGGCTACACGCGAGGTGCCGGACTCGTCGTCCCAGGGCTCGGCGGAGCCGTGGGACACGATTTTCAACAGGGTGACCAACGCCTTCAAGGGGAGGCCACAGTCCGAGCCGCCCACGCCATTTGGCCGTATATGTGGCTTTAGTACGAGCACAAAGTTCCGCGAGTACTACAACGAGGAAGCCAAGAAGAGAAAGGAGAGGCGGACCCAGTCGACGGCTCAGGATCAAGCCGAGAAGGAAGAGCTGAAGCAGAAGATCGCGCATCTGGAGGCCAGTAAGGTGGACCAGGACGAGGTGAACGCGATAGTGCAGCAGAAGATCCTCGAGATGCTACCCCCTCGGTTGATGGAGGGGATAGCAAAATGGAATGCAGATGGTCAGGTGGGGCCAATACAAGTGCCTAGCACCGGCGGCAGCACGTCGAGCCACCAAGTGTCGCTAGACATGGTTAACCCGCCGCCCTCCATCCCCGCGGCGCAGCCGATGGAGTTGGATGCGCCGGAGCTGCCCCCTCCTGCTGAGACTGCCAAGGCACAGCAGCCGGCGGCGGTGGTGCTTCCTAATGCACCCGAGACAGAGAAGAAGAAGGATCAGCCACCGGCCTCCCGTGTCTCGACATTAGCCGACCTCGGCACCCTCACCAAGGTAAAATAAGTAGTTAGTCAGCATGCTCTACTTAATGCCTTTGATTGGCTGCCATCTAATGATGCATATCTGTATGCCTCAGGACACTCCGTGCGTGCTCCTGCACAAGGTGCCTGGCGGCAAGTTGAAGGATGTTGCCACGGGCAAGCTAATACAACTGGCGAACCGCATGATGCACTACAAGCCCATGGACAATGTCGTGATGCGCGTCAAGTTGGGTCGGGTGTTGGGGGGTGCGAAGACATGGACCCTCCCATGCAACCTCCGGGAGCCGACGAGCACCTGACCTTGGAAGGTTGCCATGGCTATCCCATGATTTGGCCAAAGACCCAGATTCATATTGGGTCTTGCTCCACCGGTGCCACCTCGGTCGTCCGGCCGCCAAGGACGAAGCCTCCTGCTGCACCGGTCATCATCGCCGCCACCACAAGCCGTCACCAGAGACTCTTGGGAGTGTCTGCACCGGCGCCATAAGCATCCAAGGGCGTGGTTGCTGCTCGACCGCCATCGCCCCTGCCGAAAGGCAAGGCCGTGGCACCGCAACAACCATCGCCACCACCCCAGGATGACATGGACATGGCGGCCTTTGATGCCAACATCGAGGTGGATGATAGTGATGATGCACCGGTCGACGTCAATGCCTTCGTCAACACTGGCGCCAGCAAAGGACCGTTCATGCCTCCTCTCATTGAAGAACCATCATTCCGCGATCAAGCTAGCCATCCCAAGAAGCGCCTGGTCTTCCGTGGGTTTTCTCAGGAGACGCCTCCGGCCGCCGAGACACAACCTCCATCGGCCGGAATCATTTTCAGCCCTGACACACTCCGCAGGACGGCCAGTGACGGGTTAGCATCGCTAGTGGAGGCTGCTGATGCAAAGAGGAAGAGGGTGAGGAAGAGGACGAACAGGAACAAGGACAAGACTGTGAGCCATCCCGCTCCGATCCGTTATCGGGATGATGTTGTACCACTCTGCGAGGATGGCTTGACCAGAGTGCACGAAGCTGGTCAGCCCATACTGCCTCCGAAACTGCGCCGCCTGGCTTCGGGAGCTATGATGAGTTTGCATGAAGGTATCCTGACACTAGAGGGCCTCCTTCTCAAGGACAAGGACCCGAGTTACCCGGTGTTCATCGCCAAGGTGCCGGAGGACATGGGCTTCATCACCGAAGCCCCCGCGGATGTGTTCTTCATAGCCTACGAGGACATCTTCAAGCTGTTCCACTTGAGACGGCTATAACTTGGTCCGCCTATTGACGCTCAATCTGGCGATGAAGGTCAAGAGAGAGGACACCCTGTTCGTCGCGATAGCGGATCCCTACTACATGCGGGATAGCCAGCTAGAAGAAGGAACAAGGACCCAGGCCTGGGCAAAGTCCTACCTTCAGAAGCTATTGATGGACAGCAAGAGGAAGGACAACATCCTTGTGTCTTTCTTTCCCGAGTAAGTGTACACATCCTCCTACCGCCGTCATAACACATAAGTATTTCTTTCCATTGCTCTTTTCCAACATCCCGTTCCACATTGTGTGTTGCGCATAGACAAGTACTGCATGCTCATCATCCTCTCCACGAGGTATTCGCTTGCCACCTACTTCGACTCGGGGAGTGCGAGGAGGAAGAACTACGCCAGAGCAAGGAGCGTTCTGGATGATGCTATCGAGGGCTATGCCAATCAAAGAGGGCCCTTCAACTATAAGGGGGAGGCTTACAAGGACGATGGCCGACACAAGTTCAAGCACGTGTTCGAGTTCCCCTGCGTCAAGCAGCCGTCTGACAGTGTGAAGGAGGCCTTCTACGTTTGCCATCACCTCAAAGGGTTTGTCCGGGATTGCGAGATACTAACACTGCCATCTTCTCTCCAAGGATGGGCCCAAAAGTTGCATGGGATCAGTGACCCCAATCTCAGGGAAGACTTCCATGATACGTAGGTGAAGCTATCACATATCATCATGGAACAGGTCAACACACATGGTGGGCTCTTACACCAGCCCAGGTCGTTCACCAAGAGGGAGATCGAAGCCTGCCTCAAGGCGCAGGGTGACTTCAGGACGTGGACGACGAAATACATGTACAAGCCGTTCCCGGCGCCCTGCGAGGAGAAGGCTACTTGACCGAGAGAGCGTGTGTATCGGTGGACATGTAGTGTGTGTGTCGAAAAACTTAACTTGCCTAGCTTGAAACTGTCATTGTTATTGTGTCGGACATGTTGTCGTGTTTCTTTCATTGTCATCTACGCATTGTTTTAAGTTTATGAATGCCTTGATCTAATATTTTTCAACATATATATTTGCATGATGTACTAATATGCCTTGTCAATAGAGATGCCGACGTACGTTGTGTACAAGGGTCGGGTTCCAGGTGTCTACGAGGAGTGGGTGGACTGCCACCAACAAGTGGACAAGTTCAGCGGCAACAACTACAAGGGATATGCGACTAGAGAGGAGGCGGTGGCCAAGTGGAGGAGACACATGTGGAAGAAGAACCAGACAAAGATCTTGGTGCCGCTCCTCCTCACCGGCATCGCGGTTACGATGTACTACATTCTGTCCTAAGGTAGGCGGTGACAACATCGCGCGGTTGTAAGTTATGTGAGTGAGATGAACACTTGTGAAATATACTTGTACACTTATTCGGTTCTAAGTGATGTGATTGATGAACACTTGTGAACATTCGTGCTTGTTGATGTATTATATGTGAACTGGAACATTTGTACTGCTGTGTGCAGCTTTTCTGTGAATTTCTGTTAATTTTTGTGTATTTCCTGTAATATACCTGTATTTGTACCAGATTCTAAAAATTTCAAAATTCTGAAAAAAGGATTCTGTGGAGCATATGGCTATATGCGCCACAGAATGTACCATAGAATTCTGTGGCGCATATAGCTATATGCGCCACAGAATGGAGAATTCTATGGCGCATATGCATATGCGCCATAGAAATATAATTTTAGTGGCGACAATTTAGTGGCGACTACTAGATGCGCCACAGAAAGCGGTTTTGATGCGCCATTGATAACTTTTTCCTAGTAGTAATCCCGGGTCTTCGAAAACCGTCTACATGAGGACTCGAATGTGGCTACCATGAATGACCCATGGAGGAAGCATGGAGATCTGTTCAACAGTGAGGATGAGCTCGAAGGACCTCCACCTAAGCGTAGTGATAGCTGTGAGATTCGACACATTTTTTATGGATTTTATTGATGGTTTTCTCCTGGATTTGATCGTTTTCTGGTTTTACCTAACGCTAATACTTTGATAGCGAAGAAAACTTGGTTTTTAATGTGTGTTTCAGGTTCTGAACATCAACATAAGGATTTAACTAGAGAAACACAATATTTTGGGGAAAACAAGCAAGTCTCATTTTGGAAGCATGCAAGAGGAGTCAACAGAAGCTTTAACGAGCAACTATACGGCAGGAATATTTTCTCCAGCCGTATAGTTCCTGCCGTATAGTTGCCGCCGTCTCTGTCTTGTCAAAAGGGATAACTTCCATGAAGGGACCAAGGACGAAAACAGAACACATCAGCTGCCACACCATCCAGAAGGGAGAAAGAAGAGATCCGGAAGAGGGAGAAGACGTTCTTCATCTCGCTCCACGATCTTCGGCCTCCTAGCCAATACACCCCATAGCCACTACTTGTACTTGAGAGAGAAAGGGATATCCACCTTGCAAGACTAGGGTTTGCAATTGTTTCTTACCATCTTGAATTTGTGTTGGATATTTTTCTATTTTTATTGTGGATCTCCATGGTAATACAAATACGAATTCCCTTTATTCAATTATATTGATGATCTATTCTTCTCTCATGTGTGAGTAATCCCCTTGGGCGTGGGAGATGTAGGGGATTAGTGAGATGTGATGTGCCTTCATATATTTTCTGTTAGTTTGTGATTGATTCTAATTACTATAATATGTGTTCTTGACTATCTGCGGAATGCTTAATGCTTGTTGTCCAATTAAGGGCCCAGACAACATGACACCTTGTTCTACACAGATAAGATCTTGTACGCTAGTGGACCGGAGACCCTCAGGTGACACGGGGATATCAATGGAAAGCTAGTTGACTCGAGGATAACAAGTAACCACTGTGCTTATTGCATTAGTCCGATCCAAGGAGCTTAATCGCTAAGCAACCTGAAGGGTCTTAATCGTCTAGTGTCTGACCATGGTTTTGGTAGCACCCTAGTGGGATTATTGAAGTTGGGATGAAATCTACCAAGAGGAGTTCCGACTAAATATGGGTTGCTCGCCTACACGTATATCTATAAGATTATAATTGTTACGTTTACCACTCGTCCACCTGGCACAGTCACTATCACCATGAACTGAATCTCCCCGTGCCTTCTTTCGTCATATGCAGGAAACAAAAAACAAGCAAAGTCATTCTTTATTTTTATGCTTTATATTTCTAAAGTTTATATTTTAGTTTTATTTAAATCTATCGCATTTAATCAAAACCCCATTCTTATTTCAACATTTGCAATCAATTCACTCGAAGACCTATGACAACTTCCGGTGTGACAGAGACTTCACCAATAAACACTTACCTTTGGGCTCCCTGTGGTATCGATATCTGAACTTTGAAACTAGATACAAACGATATGTGCTCTTGCAGGCATCAAGCTATTTTATAGCACCATTGCCGGGGAGGTAAGCGCTAAGTGTTTGTCTTTTGACATTTCAGGTCTTCCTACTACAAAATGTTCTCCTTAGGAGGCAAAAGGTCTACACGCTCTGGTAGGACTTATCTGCCAGATTACATTGAGAGTGTGCCTTCTCAGAGGCGCGAAGAAATTATTGAAAAACTTTTAAGATCAAATAAAGTTGAAGTTGAAAACCTGAGTGATATTATGGAAATTATGTCTATTTATAGGACAACTCCTATAAAACCTGAAAAAAATCTAAGGGAATATAGTGCTCCAAGTTCTGAGTTTCTTAAACAACTAATAGAGTTCCCTAATCCTGGAGTTAGAGACTATCGATTTGATGGTGGAATGATGACCCACAAGTATAGGGGGTGTATCGCAGTATTTTCGAGGGAAGTGAAACCCAATTTATTGATTCGACACAAGGGGAGCCAAAGAATATTTGTAAGCCTTAACAACTGAGTTCTCAATTCAGCTGCACCTGGAAACAATCTTGCTCACAACAGTTTATCAGTAGCAAAAGTTTTGTAGTAGGAATAGTAAAGTAACAGCAGTAGTAAAGTAAAGCCAGTAGTAACAATAGCAGCAAACAGTAGGATTCGAGTGCGGTAGGCATAGGGATGGATGGACGAGCGTTGCATGGACAATACAATTCACATAGCAATCAGAACATAGGGCAATTGCAGATAAATAAGATAAAGCATACAAGTACTAGATAATCCTAGGCATGTGTTCCATATATAGTCATGCGTGCTCGCAATGAGAACTTGCACAACATCTTTTGTCCTGCCAGCCCGTTTGCAGCGGGGCCTCAAGGGAACTACTGTCAATTAAGGTGCTCCTTTTAATAGAGCACTGGAGCAAAGCATTAACACTCCGTGAACACATGTGATCCTCACATCAAAGCCATTCCCTTCGGTTATCCCGATTTCTGTCACTTCGGGGCCTTTGGTTCTGGACAACAACGTGTGTATACAACTTGCAGGTAAGACCATAAAAAATACTATCATAATGAATCAATAACATGTTCAGATCTGAAATCATGGCACTCGGGCCCTAGTGACAAGCATTAAGCATAACAAGTCGCAACAAAGTCATAAAGCACTAATAGAAGATACTAGGAACCATGCCCTAACAATCTGATGCCATTGCATGAACGATCTCATCCAATCCATACCATCCCCATAGCCTACAACGGGGGATTACTCACTCATAGATGCGGGAAACATGGATGGTCGATGGAGAAGCGATGGTGATTATGATGGCGATGATCTCCTCCAATTCCCCATCCTAGAAGGGTGCCAGAACGGAGTTTTTGGTGCTGTTTCATGGAATCTGGTGGTGGCGGCGGAGCGGAACTCTTTCTGGAAAAACGTCGACCCCCCTGAGTTTTTAGGTCACAAGGAAACTTATAGGCGAAGAGGGAGACCGAGGGGGTGTCTAGGGTGGCCAGACCACCCCTTGGCCTGGCCAGGCCTAGCCCGCGCGGCCAGGTGGTGTGGCTAGGCCCCAGCCCCACTCCGTCTCGTATTCTGGCTCTAGGTGTCCCTCGGTAAACTAATGGCTTTGGCTTTTGTCCTGGCCAATTCCGAGAATATTTATTTTCTGACTTTCCTAGAACCAAAAACAGTAGAAATCAGGCAGTTGGTATTGTGGCACTTGTTAATTGGTTAGTCCAAGAAATCATATGAAAAGTACTCCAAAGTATGGACAAAACATAAGAAAGTAGATAAAACCAAGCATGGAACATCAAAAATTATAGATACATTTGCAATGTATCAACATCCCCAAGCTTAACTCCTGCTTGTCATCGAGGACATAAGTGATAAAAAGAAAGAATAATTTTTGAGGTGACATGCACCATCATAAACTTGATCAAAGTATTTTAAAACATTCAAAGCTGGGATCATAGTACTTCAATCATAACATGAAAGACGAAGTTCTAGCAATAAGACAAAGAAATTATGATGCAACATGAAAAGGCACAAACAAAAGATTCATGAATAACAATGCTTTGCAAGACATTTGTTTGTTTCACATAAAGAAAACATAGCATAGTAGTATTCAGCTTGTCCCTCATGGAGTTGCAAATATAAATGCATAGGACACCTTCAAAGTTTATAAGAGTGACTAGATACAAATAGTTTAAAACAAGCAATATGAAGATATGCATCAATCAACAAGTCTTGGGACAATGCACATAGAACTAAGAATGGCCACTATGCTCTCAAAGTAAGTGCATATAGGTAGAAGGTGGAGACTCAATATATAAGTGGAAGAAAGGCCTTCATAGAAGGAAGTAGGGATTCAAGTCTCATAAAGAGCTTCCAAAAATTATGGTACTTAATAGCTTTCAGCTCTCATTGCCCCTATCATAAGCATCTTGAAGTGGTTAAGGTTAAAGTGAACAAACTATGAAGTATATGCTTGACGAAGTATAAGTTAGAAATCTCAAGTCCTTTGAATATGAGGGTCGCTCCTCATGCTACTCAAGTTTAGTCACCGGTAAGTACTTGTCATCGTAAGTACATGTGTATCATAGAGAACCGCCAACGGGTACCCCTTGCCCGATGATACGAAAGAATCCCCATATCAAAATGACAAGGCAAGCAGACAACGAGCATCTCAACAATCTTCTTATTTACCATGGGAAAATGGTCCTTTTTTCTCTCTTTCCTCTTTTCATAATCTTTTTTTCCTTTTTCTCTTTTTTCTCAATATAGGACTCTTTTTTATAAGAAGAATGCTTCTTAGACAGCTCATTATGGTTACGCAGCAGGTTTCCACCATGTCAGCATGGATTAGACTAGCGGCCCAGGCGTTTCTCTAACACATATACATAACTCCATGGACTTACAAGCTCCCCTTTCATTTCACACCGACGACATCCATAGACAAAAGATCATGATATCAACTAGGTACAAAGTACTAGTGCAATGTTGAAAGCGTTCCCCATGACAACATGGTTCTGCTAATCCCCAACAAATAAGTGCAAGAATATACAACATAGACAGCACAATGGTTCAAGTTTATTAAGGGCAAGAAAATTAAAGTGTGGCATCAAGTTCGTGAGAGCTTTAATCACTAGTTTTCTCATAACAAGATTAATTTGGAAGGTAAACAAAAACATGAATATACTTGGAATAGCTTAAGCTAGTAGGTAGGTATGGTGGACTCTTTGGAATAACTTGGTTTAGGGAGTTGGATGCATGAGTGGAACTCATACTTGGTTGCGAAGGCTAGCAAAAGACTAGGAGCGACAAACTAAGAGAGCAATAATGGCCATAATCATGCAGAGCGACAAAACATCATTGATCAAAGCATAAAGTGATACTACAAGTTGAAAACTAAAGGATCATAAAGGCTATGATGACTTGGGATAGTCATAACATGGTGTGAGCATGCGCCAAGTCAACCCAAATAAAGCATCAAAGGAGAATACCACAATTCTATGCTTTAATATGCTAAAACAACGCACGATTCATCCAAGGCACATTAAGCAATCTAAATTGTTTATAACAAGTCATGCTACAGCAAAGAATACTAAGCATAAAACCAAAACAATATCAAGCATGGCATGACCAAGCATAGGCCACAGCCAAAACAAGCTCTCTTTACCACTTAAGCATGAACTTTCCTACTCTTTTCCAAACCAAACCAAACTATTTGAAAACCAACGTATGAAAGAGGGGGTCCAACCAATTTATTCATCAAACTAAGCAAACAAAGCAAACAAAAAACCAAAATGAAAACGAAAAATAAGACGCTCCAAGAACAACACAACTGTGCATGACACAATAAAAATGAAGCGTTTGGAAGAAACCTGGTATTTTTATTGATGAAGAAGGGGATGCCTTGGGCATCCCCAAGCTTTGACGCTTGTACTTCTTGGATGTTTCTTGGGGTGACACTCATGGCATCCCCAAGCTTGATCTTTAGTCCATCCTTCATCTCATTACTCATTTCTTCCATACACCTTCAATTTTTCCTTCATACAAAACTTCACACAATCTTTATTAGCAACATTAGTGCACTCAAGATAATAGGTCTTTAGGTTCAGTTCTAACACCAATAAACCTTCCATTAAAACACAAGATACTATATCACTTCCCTGAAAAATCTCAATTCCCAAAAGAACTCAAAAAGGAACCAATAAGAAGCAAATGCAGAAAATGGCAGAAATCTGTCAAAACAGACCAGCAGGTAAAGACGAATTTTTTCGAAGACCTTTTGTTGCTCAAATCAAAAAGTGTTGAACTAACTAAAGTTAGATAACAATCTGGGGCAGAAGCACAAAAATTCACGCCTCAAAAGGACGTACAGAGATTTTACACGAATTTGTATGGTGAAGTGCAGAAATCTGTTTCGGGACAACAACTTTCCCAATCATTACTTCTCTCTCATTAGAGGTTACTCTTGGCACAAAAAACAAATAAAAAGGATAAGGAGCGGTTATTACTGAAGTAATAACTTCCAAGACTCATCTAAAATTTTTGGGTTATCTCCCAATAAGTACTTTTCTTTAACGCCTTTAAGTTAGGCATAAAAATAAAAGTAAATAAAGATAATCATGGTGAAAACATTGTTTTGTTCATTGAAATCCTTTTGTTAACAAGGTTGATCAGGTCTTGTTACCAAAACAATTTTATATGAAACAAAAATTTGTGTTCCCTTAATGATTATGTTATCTCAACCTTGATAGCAATGGTCTCAATCATAATAGTTTCATATTTTTCTCTTGGTATGGGACAATGTATTTCTCCAACTTGAATGCCCCCAACATGTTCAATTGAATTCAAACCATAAGTCCTATCAATCGTCTTGGGTAAATAGACAGTATGTTCCTTGTCATTAACATTGAAGGTCACCCTCCCTTGATTACAATTAATAACAGCTCCTGCAGTATTAAGGAAAGGTCTCCCAAGAATAATAGACATATTATCATCTTCAGGCATTTCAAGAACAACAAAATCAGTTAATATCAAGAAATTATGAGCCACTTGAAAAAGTACATCCTCACATATACCAACAGGAATAGTGGTAGATTTATCAACCATTTGCAAAGATATATCAGTTGGTATTAGTTTTTCAAGTTGAAGTCTCTTGTAGAGAGAAAAAGGCATAACACTAACTCCAGCTCCCAAATCACACAAAGCAGTTCTAACATAAATATTCTTAATAGAGCAAGGGATAGTTGGAATCCATGGGTCTCCAAGTTTCTTAGGAACCTTACCATTAAAGGAGTAATTGGCAAGCAAAGTAGAGATTTCTTCATTAGGGATCTTCCTTTTATTCGAGACAATATCCTTAATATACTTTGAGTAAGGAGGCAATTTAATAGCATCAGTCAAAGGAATTTGCAAGAATAAAGGTTTCATCCACTCACAAAACTTATTATAGTGTTCATCTTCCTTTGACTTGTGTTTCTTATCAGGGAAAGGCATTGGTTTTTGGACCCAAGGCTCTCTTTCACTACCATGTTTCTTAGCAATAAAATATTCTTTAGTGTATTTAGTATTCTTAGTATGCTTTTCAGGTTCTTCTTCAACTTTTTCTTCGTTAGGAACATCGTTTTCTTCATTAGCACTTTCAGTTTCAGCATCAGAGACATATATACTATTAGGATCTATAGCAGGTTCAAAGGGTTCTACAATAGTTTTATGTTTCTTTTTCCTTTTCTTATGAGTAGAGCCACTATTTTCAGCTTGTTGAGAATCCTTCTCAATTCTTTTGGGATGCCCCTCAGGATATAGAGGATCCTGGGTAGCACCGCCACTTCTAGTTCTAATTTCATAAGCATGTTTTTCTTTAGCAGCATTAACTAGCAAGTCTTTTTGCACTTTAATAAGTTGATCTATTTGAGTTTGAACCATTTGAAAGTGTTTGAAAATCATTTTAACATCATTAGAGGTTCTTTCCATAATATCCTTTAACTCAACAATATCTCTAGTGTTTTCCGTTAGATGATTTTACACCCTTTTATTAAAATTATCTTGCTTAACAATAAAAATATTGAATTCTTCTAAGCATTGATCAGGAGGTTTAGAGTAAGGGATATCACCTTCATGAAAGTGTTGGAGAGAGTGTACCTCAATAGTGGATGAGTAGGGGATAGGCTTACATAATTCTTCTATAGGAGGTAAATTCTTGACATCTGCAACTTTAATTCCCTTCTCCTTAAGACATTTCTTAGCTTCCTTCATCACTTCATCATTTAATTCAATAACTCCCCTCTTCTTTGATGTTGGAATAGGCACAGGAATAGTTGGTGCATGTATAATTACTTCAGGTATAGCTGGTTCAGGTATGATTACTTCAGGTATAGCTGGTTCAAGAGGAGTCCAATCTTCATAGTTCTTGCTTATTTTAGCCATTAATTGTTGAGCTTCCTTGGGAGTCCTATTCCTGAAAACACAATCAGCACAACTATCTAGGTATGTCCTAGATTCTTCAGTTAGTCCATTATAAAATATATCAAGAAGCTCATTCTTAGGTAATGGACTTCTAGCCTGTGCATGAATCAAAGCACAAAACCTTGCCCATGATTCAGGCAATATCTCTTTTTCTCCCTGTTTAACATCAAAAAGTTCCTGCAAAACAACATGCCTAGCACTAGGAGGAAAATATTTCTGCAGGAAAGTACTAATGAAGCAATCAGAGCTATCAATAGATCCAGGAGGTAAGTTTCTAAACCAAGTTTTAGCTTCTCCTTTCAGTGAAAAGGGGAAAATCTTAGCAACAAAGTAAGTACACATCTTAATATCATCACAAAACAAGCCACTCATGGTAGAAATCTCAGTCATATGTGCTACCGCACTTTCATTCTTAGTCCCACAAAAAAGTTCTTTCTCAATAATAGCTATGTAAGATAGATCAGAGAGAAATCATAATCTTTATCTTTAATATTTATGGGAGAAGCGGCAAACTTAGCAATAGGAGACAATTTGGGTCTAATAGTACGCCTCTCAAGGAGACTCTTAGCAGCGCTCCTATCATGGGTGTTTTTACATTCTGTAATAAATTCATCGGTCATTTCAACATAACCGTCTTCAATATCATAACTCTCACTAGACTCAGGTAAACTAACATGTGTAGTAGTGTCTTCATTAGGAGTTTCAGTATTTCCAGCTATAGTTCTAGCAATCGTAGCATCTAGGAAAGGACCTAATGAACCACTCTTATCAAGCACAGTAGAAGCAGCATCATAAGTATTAGAAGTTTCAGATTCAGCAGTAGTAGCGGTGTGTGTAGCATGTGTATGTGGTGGTGTAACGAGCTTACTCATAATAGATGGTGAATCAAGAGCAACATAGGTGTTCAGAACCGTACCTCTTCTTGTAGTGAATGGTAAAATAGGAACCTTGCCATCACGAGACTTACCCATGATGGATGGATAGCAACGAACAATAGAGAATCCAAGTGAACTTGATAAATAAAGCTATGCTCCCCGGCAACGGCGCCAGAAAATAGTCTTGATGACCCACAAGTATAGGGGGTGTTTCGCAGTATTTTCGAGGGAAGTGAAACCCAATTTATTGATTCGACACAATGGGAGCCAAACAATATTTATAAGCCTTAACAACTGAGTTGTCAATTCAGCTGCACCTAGAAACAATCTTGCTCACAACAGTTTATCAGTAGCAACAGTTTTGTAGTAGGAATAGTAAAGTAACAACAGTAGTAAAGTAAAGACAGTAGTAACAATAGCAGCAAATAGTAGGATTTGAGTGCGGTAGGCATAAGGATGGATGGACGGTCGTTGCATGGACAAGATAATTCACATAGCAATCAGAACATAGGGCAATTGCAGATAAATAAGATAAAGCATCCAAGTACTAGATAATCCTAGGCATGTGTTCCATATATAGTCATACGTGCTCGTAATGAGAACTTGCACAACATCTTTTGTCCTGCCCGCCCGTTTGTAGCGGGGCCTCAAGGGAACTACTGGCAATTAAGGTGCTCCTTTTAATAGAGCACCGGAGCAAAGCATTAACACTCCGTGAACACATGTGATCCTCACATCAAAGCCATTCCCTCCGGTTATCCCAGTTTATGTCACTTCGGGGCCTTTGGTTCCGGACAACAACGTGTGTATACAACTTGCGGGTAAGACCATAAACAATACTATCATAATGAATCAATAACATGTTCAGATCTGAAATCATGGCACTCGGGCCCTAGTGACAAGCATTAAGCATAACAAGTCGCAACAAAGTCATAAAGCACTAATAGAATATACTAGGCACCATGCCCTAACAATCTGATGCCATTACATGAACGATCTCTTCCAATCCCTACCATCCCCATAGCCTACAGCGGGGGATTACTCACTCATAGATGGGGGGAACATGGATGGTCGATGGAGAAGCGATGGTGATGCTGATGATCTCCTCCAATTCCCTATCCCGGCAGGGTGTCAGAACGGAGTTTCTGGTGCTGTTTCGTGGAATCTGGTGGTGGCGGCGAAGCGGAACTCTTTCTGGAAAAACGTCGAACCCCCCTGAGTTTTTAGGTCAGAAGGCAGCTTATAGGCGAAGAGGGAGACCGAGGGGGTGTGTGGGACGTCCAGACCACCCCCTGGCGCGGCCAGGCCCAGCCCACGCGGACAAGTGGTGTGGCTGGGCCCCAGCCCCACTCTATCTCGTATTCTGGCTCCAGGTGTCCCTCGGTAAAATAACTACTTTGGCTTTTGTCCCATCTAATTCCGAGAATATTCATTTTCTGACTTTCCTGGAACCAAAAACAGCAGAAAACAGGTAGTTGGCACTGTGGTTCTTGTTAATAGGTTAGTCCAAGAAATCATATGAAAAGTACTCCAAAGTGTGGACAAAACATAAGAAAGTAGATAAAACCAAGCATGGAACATCAAAAATTATAGATACATTTGCAATGTATCATGGAATCATTAAAATTTTGCAGGAAAAAGCTTTCAGTGGAAGGGAAGATGAAGACCCAGGAAGACATATTGCAGAGTTTCATGATGTGATAACATCGCTTGGACCAAAAGGTTTGTCCAGCGACTTCTCTCGTCTTAAATTATTTCGATGGTCTCTTAAAGGTAAAGCTCTAGACTGGTTATATTCTCTCCCTCGCCATTACATTAAATGTTGAGAAAACTGAATTACTAAATTCATAAACAAGTTTATTCCTTTTTAAAAGGTAACTGAACAACATAGGCAATTTTAGTCAGAACGTGGGAGAAAACTACCCACAAGCCGGGGAAAAGATTCTTTGGAATGATCAATAGTATTCCTAATCATGGCTATTCTAAACTAACAATTTCTCATTTATTTTACCATGCTCTCAATACTCAATGTAGAGAGTTGCTTGACTTCTCAGCAGGAGGATCGATAAATACGTTAACTATTAAAGAGTGTTTGCAATTAATGTCTACTAGGGCTAAGAATGATTCTTTATATACTCCTGATTTTGGCACTAAGCCGGAAAAAGGGATACTTCAGATAACTCCTGATCTTATGTCTGAGGTACGCAAAACTATGAAAGAAAAAGGTATACCTTCTGAACTTGCTAAGGAAAACAAAGAAGATTTGTTCCAAGTTTTTACTGAAGAAGATGAAGCTAGAATTTTTTTCTAGAATTAAAACATCGACAAGTAAAATCTCATAATAACTTGCATAGGCATTTCCAAAAACATAAAAAGATTTTGGTAGAACTCACGGAAAATTATGATGAGATAGGCCAAGATATAGAATTATTTCATAAGTATCTTAGTATGATTGAAAGCTAGTGTGAGAAAATAGCATCTGGTTATCAAATTTTTCTTCATGAAGACAAAGATATTTCTATTTCTGCTAATGTTGTCACAAGGAGGGGTGCATTTGTTACAGGACCCTTAGGACCACCGGAATATGAAGCTGAAGAAGAGCGCAAGGAAAAAAGGCTTGCTTGAAGCAAGCCAAGAAGATGATACATTGGTGGATCCTCAAGATGATACTAAGACGCAAGAGCAGACCAAGGGGGACCAAAATGATGCACAAGATGATTACTATGACTCTGATGCAGAGACAGTTGATCCAAGAGAAGATAAAGAAACAAGTAAGGAAGGTGAAGTTGTTGTAGTAGAAAAGAATAAAAACAATAAGCAACAACAAAATAAAGCAACTAAAGAGCCTGACCCCCCCCCCTCCCCAAGGTAAAAGGCAAGAGTAAGTTAGGTGAGAAAAAGCTCCCTTATCCTGATCGAAAAAAAGCATCGGATGAGGTAATTTATAATTCTTTTACAAAGGAACTTAGTGACCTTTGTCTGGAAATTCCATTTGCGGATGCAATCAAAGTGACAACTTATGGTAAATTCGTCGTGATATTCTTAGTAGAAAGAAAGAAATAACTGAAACTGTTGCCATGGTAACTAGCTATCCTGCTAACAGGAAGTTGTTGCCTAAGGTTGGAGATCCCGGAGTACCAACTATTTCATGCCAAATAGGTAAAACTGATATTCACAATGCCTTGTGTGATCTAGGAGTAGGATTTAGTGTAATGCCATACTCCATCTATAAAAGGTTAGGATTAGGGGAGTATTCTCCTACTACTATCACTTTACAGATGGCTGACAAGTCCACTAAACAACATGTTGGTATGATTGAGGATGTCTTACTTAGGATAGATGTACATGTTATTCCCACTGATTTTATTATTCTTTAAATGTCGGAAGATGAAAGATTATCTATAATACTTGGAAGACCTTTCCTCATTACTTCAGGTGTATCAGTAGATTGCGCAGAAGGGAAGATAATCTTTAATGTTTACGATGCTAAAATCATCCGGTATTTTCTAAAGAAACTAGAAGCAGGAGAAAGATATGTTCCACCGGCAAAACGAGTTCACGTGATAAGTGCCATTGGTAAGGGGCAACCAAAGGTAAGAATTCGAGAAGAGAGAAGAGGTTGAGTTATTCAACCATTCTTAATAAATGCTTGATGGGAGTCAACCCTGTTTCGTCAATTTAGTACAATAAAGAATAAAAAGTTCATCGCATTCCTTCCACTTTTTCAAAGACATTCTTGCGGAAGCTCGCTCATGAAGATGCATCTATCAAAAAGTAGTAGAAACGTCGATTGAATAAGTAGAGAATAATAATAAGAATAAAACTTTGAGTTTTCTATTTATAGAAGCTAAATTTTTGCTTTTAATAAGCTAATGTTGGTCAACAGTTTTTACTGTCATTTTTTTGTTACAAACTAGGTATTTCACTAATTTATGGGATAAGAAGGTATCCTCAAAGAAATAGAATTTTTTTGATGTTTACTGATGGTTTAACGACCAACTATACGGAGGGAATAAAAAATTCCAGCCGTATAGCTCCGGTCGTATATTTATCTTTGCATCACCAAATTTCTTTGAAGGCACAAAGAGTTTAACGACCAACTATACGACAGGAATAAAAAATTTGGCCATATAGCTGCGGTTTTATAGATATCGATGCCTCTGTACAAAAATTTCAGAAACATACTGAGAGTTTAACGACCAACTATACGGCGGGAATAAAAATTCTGGTCGTATAGCTGTGGTCGTATAGATATCGATGCCATCGTAGAATTTCATCCCAAAGATACTGAGAGATTAATGACCAACTATACGGCGGGAATAAAAATTCCGACTGTATAGTTCCGGTCATATAGATATCGATGCTAGTTTTAGGAATTTATCTCGAGAGGCAGACGGTTTAACGACCAACTATATGGCGGGATCATTTTGATCCGGCCGTATAGTTTTGCCCGTATAGCTGATTTCTAAATAAAGAAACCCTAGTTTGCTGCGCCGCCGCAACTATACGGGTTAAACAACTTCACCTGCACGTATAGTTCCGGCCGTATAGGTCGGCGTGACCACTTAATCGCACCGGGGCGGCTAGTTTATCCTCCTCTCCTCATTATTTCTCTCATATTCTCTCTCCAAACCTCTCCAAATCCACCTAGAACTTTCGATTCTTCGCGGATTTCGTTCATTTGAGTGGGGGAATCAACATATTGGTATGTTTCTCTCCCTATCCATGCTTTATTTTCAGATTTCCATGGTTGAAACTCTCGCATCGATCTAGTGGATGAACTCAAGCTTATATTGTTTTTCCTATTAATTTCTCACATTAGGATTGAATTTTTCCACGTAGAATTGTTCATATACCATATACAAACTATATGCCTAAGGTTTCATGGTGAAATATTTCAGGGCATCACGATGAACAAAATCGGTAACCTTTTTCGATCGAGCAAGCGCCAACGGGGTGAGGGCTTGATGTCTACGCACTTCTATTATTGTGGACAGTTGTTGGGCCTCCAAGTGCAGAGGTTTGTAGAATAGCAGCAAGTTTCCCATAAGTGGATTACCCAAGGTTTATCGAACTCAGGGAGGAAGTGGTCAAAGGTATCCCTCTCAAGCAACCCTACAATCAAGATACAAGAAGTCTCTTGTGTCCCCAACACACCCAATACACTTGTCAGGTGTATAGGTACACTAGTTCGGCGAAGAGATAGTGAAATACAAGTGGTATGGATAATTATAAGTGGTAACGGTGCCAGAAAAGATCTTGACGGGTAGGAAGAGACTAAAGGCAATCCGAAATAAAGATGGAAGCAAGCAAACATGTAATAGATCTAGTTGCAAACGGTGTTTCAATGCTTAGAAACAAGGCCTAGGGATCATACTTTCACTAGTGAACACTCTCATATAAATATCTTCTCTTTATGATACTACTTTGAACTACTCTCTGGTTGATCGATGTAGGGCTATAACAGCACACCTTAAAATTCGTAATCCCCATCTAGATAACCCTCACTATCACCTTGAGCGCTAGATGGTTATAACAAACACCACAATCTCATAGAGACATCCAACTCAAATTATACTCATGATAAGTATTTATGTAACCTTAGCCAAAGTGCCACACGGTGTGCACACTGTCAACTTCACACACGTGGGGATAAGCAGAGATTCATTAAAGCACTTGAGTAGCAGAACAGATCTATAGATTACAAAGCTCATGATCTCAATAAGATCACGCATAGAGAGAGAGATGAACACATAGCTACCGGTAGATCCCTTAGCCTCGAGAGAGAACTACTCCCTCCTCATCATGGGAGTCAGCAACGGTGATGGAGATGGCGGTGGAGTCGATGGAGATGGATCCAGGGGCACTTTCCCATCCTGGTAGCGTGCCGGCATAGAGACTTTCTATCCCTCGAATCTCTCCTTCAGTGGCGGCGGCGCTGTGGAGGTTTTCGTGGCTTTCTCCTCCATTATTTTGGGTTTTATCATCGAGAGGCTTCTTATAGGCGAAGAGGCGTGGCGAGGAGGACGCTAGGGGGCCCACACCCCCTGGTGGCACGGCCAGGGGGCCCGCGCCACCATAGGGTGTGCCCACCCTGGTGCCCTACTTCGTCTCTGCTTCGTGTTTCCGTGTTGCTCCAGGAAAAATAGGCATATTGCCTTTTGTCCCGTCCAATTCCGACAATATTCATTTTTGAGCTTTTCTAAAACCAAAAACAGGAGAAAACAGGCAACTAGCACTATGGCATCTTGTCAATAGGTTAGTTCCAGAAAGTGTATAAAAATACCTCAAAGTATAGACAAAGCATAGGACAAATGATATAAAACAAGCATGGAGCATCAAAAATTATAGATACGTTTACGACGTATCAAGCATCCACAAGCTTAACTCCTGCTCATCCTCGAGTAGGTAAGTGATAAAAAGAATAATTTTTGAGGTGACATGCACCATCACAATCTTAATCAAACCATTTGAAAGCATTGAAAGCTGGGATCAAAGAACTCTAAACATGAGCATGAAAGATGAAGTTCTAACAATAAGACAAAGTAACTATGCTGCAACATGAAAGGATACAAACAAAGGTTCTTGAATAACAATGCATTGAAAGACATTTGTTTGTTTCACATATAGAAAACATAGCATAGTGGCATTCAGCTTGTCCCTCGTGGAGTAGCAAAACATAAATGCATAGGACACCTTCAAAGTTCATAAGGATGACTAGATACAAATAGTTCAAGAACAAGTAATATCAACATTATGAATCAATCAAAAGTTTTGGGACAATGCACATAGAACTAAGAATTACAACTATGCTCTCTTAATTGGTGCCTAAGGATAGAAGGTGGAGACACAATATAAAAGTGGAAGAAAGGCCCTTCACAATGGGAAGCAGGGATTTCAAGTCTCATAAAGAGCTTCCAAAAATATGGTACTTATTAGATTTCAACTCTCATTGTCCCTATCATAAGCATCTTGAAGTGATTAAGGTTAAAGTGAACAAACTATGGAGTATATGCTTGACAAAGTATAAGTTGGCAATCTCATGTCCCTTGAATACGAGGGATGCTCCTCATGCTACTCAAATTTAGTTACCGGTAAGTTCTTGTCATAGTAAGACATGTGTATCATAGAGAACCGCTAATGGGGTACCCCTTGCACATGACACAGGAGCTATCCCATAATCAAAATGACAAGGCAAGCATACAATGAACATCTTAGCAATCTTCTTATTTACCATGGTAAAATGGTGCTTTTTTCTCTCTTTACTCTTTTCTCATCTCTTTTTTTATTTTTTTCAATCTCTATCTCTTTATTTTTATAAGAAGAATGCTTCATAGATTGCTCACTATGGTGATGCTACAAGTCTCCACCATGATTAGGCATGGCTTATGCTAGCGGCCCAGGCGTTTCGCTAACACACATACATAACTCCATGGACTTAGAAGCTCCTCTTTCATATCACACCGACGACATCCATAAACAAAAGAGCATGATATCAACTGGGTACAATGTACAAGTGCAATGTTGAAAGCGTTCCACATGACAACATGGTTCTGCTAATCCCAACGTATAAGTGCAAGCATATACAACATAGATGACACAATGGTTCATGTTTATTAGGGCCAATAAAATTAAAGTGTGCCATCAAGTTCGTGAGAGCTTTAATCACTAATTTTCACATAACAAGTTTAATTCGGAAGGTAGATAAAAACATGAATATACTTGGAATAGCAAATGCTAATAGGTAGGTATGGTGGACTCTTTGGAATAACTTGGTTTTATTTGGAGTTGGATGCATGAGTGGAACTCATACTTGGTATGGAGGCTAGCAAAAGACTGGGAGCGACCAACTAAGAGAGCAATAATGGCCATAATCATGCAAAGAGACAAAACATTACTAATTAAAGCATAAAGTGATATTACAAGTCGAAAACTAAATGATCATATAGGATATGGTGACTTGGTATAGTCTTAACATGGTGTGAGCATGCGCCAAGTCAACCCAAATAAAGCAATTAAGGAGAATACCACAATATTATCCTTTCATATGCTAAAACAATGCATGATTCTTTCAAGGCACATTAAGCAACCTCAATTGTTTGTAACATGTCATGCTACAACAATAATCACTAAGCATAAAGCCAAAACAATATCAAGCATGAGATGATAGTCTAAGTCACAGTCAAAAACAAGCTCCTTTTTACCACTTAAGCAAGACTTTCCTACTCTTTTCCAATCCAAATCAACTTTATTTGAAAACTAATGAATGAATGTGGGGGTCCAACCAATTTATTCAAGTAAACTAAGCAAACGAAACCTAAAAACGAAAACTAAGACGCTCCAAGAACAACACAAGTGTGCATGAAATAATAAAAATGAAGTGTTTGGAAGAAACCTGAAATTTTTATTGATGAAGAAGGGGATGCCTTGGGCAACCCCAAGCTTTGACGCTTGTACTTCTTGAATATTTGTTGGGGTGACACGGGTGGCATCCCCAAGCTTGAGATTTTGTCCATTCTTCATCTTATCACAATACTCTTCCCTACACCTGAAAATTTCCTTCATACAAAACTTCACACAATCTTCATTAGCAACATTGGTGCATTCAAAAGATAATAAACCTTTGGGGTTTAGTTTTAAAATAGTAAAACTTTCATTAAAAACACAAGATAATGTAGCAATTCCCTCAAAAAGCTCAATTCACCAACAAGAACCCCAAAAGAAATCGATAAAGAGGCAAATGCAAATAATGGCAGAAATCTGTCAAAACAGACCAGCAGGTGACAACCGATTTTTTCGAAGACCTTATGTTGCTCAAATAAAAAAGTTTTGAACTAATGAAAGTTTAACAAGCTTAGGGATTTATTCAGAAAATTACAGATCAATCTGACAAACGGAGATTTTTCACGAATTTTTATAGTGAAGCACAAAAATCTGTTTCGGGGCAGCACTTCCCCAAATCTTACTTCCCTCTCATTAGAGGTTATTCTTGGCACAAAAATCAAATAAGAAAAAGATAAGGAGAGGTTATTACAGAAGTAATAACTTCCAAGACTCAGTAAAACTATTGGGTTATGTCCCAAGAAGTACTTTTCTTTAACGTCTTTGAGCTAGGCACGATAATTTCGATGATGCTCACATAAGAAATATGAATTGAAGTAAAAGAGAGCATCAAGAAGCAAATATGGAACAAATTTAAGTCTAACCCACTTCCTATGAAAAATAATCTTGTAAATAAACAGTCATGAAATCACAAAGCAACAAGCATAGGAAAGCAAAACAAGTACAACTTCAAAAATTTCAACATAAAGAGGGGAAACTTACACTGGTACAAGGAGGGCCTTTGGTCCAGCGCCCAAATTCCATTGGTCCCGGTTCATTTCCGTAATCGGGACCAATGCCAGGCACCGGTCCCGGTTCATGCCGCCAGGGCATTGGTCCCGGTTCATCTGTAAGCCTTGGTCCCGGTTTGTGGCACGAATCGGGACCAATGCCCCCGCGACGCACACGTGGCGCTCTGCAAGGCATTGGTCCCGGCTCATGCCACCAACCGGGACCAAAAACTCCGCGATGGTCAGCAGTCCAGGAATTAATGTAAATTAATTCGGGGCAGAAATTAATTCGAGGTAGAAATTTAATTGATCACTATTTTTGAACAAATCTTTCACGAATTAATCGAGACAAAGGTCTAAATTGAGACATTTTATTATTCGACCACAAATTTTTCCATACAAATAAATATGTGACTTTATAAATTCCTAGTCGACAACACTTCCGCTGCCGCTGTCCTCCGAGCCGTTGTCCTCCGTGCCGCCGGCTTCCTCGTCGTCGTCGGACGAAATCTCCACGATTTCGGCGTTGTTCGGGAGACGGAGGTCGTCTGCGCGCATAGCGACGTTGATGGCGGTGTAGATGGTCCTTCCAGGGACGGACCAGAACAACTCCCGCCCTTCTTGGTTGTGGCGATCCGGGTGCACTAGGCGCCCGTCCATGAAACGGTTGCCAAGCTTGGCCTTCCGCTCCTTCTTGAACAGCCAGGGCTAATACTCGCTGCCCGCCGCGTACCGGGGCAACAACCTAATGCACGCGGACAGTTGGCAGCGACGCTCCGTGATGACGTACTCCATCTCATATCCGTGGGGGTTGAGGAGCGGAGCCACCGGCACACCCCCCTCGCTGATGCGAAATCCGGCGGGAAGGGTCGCGCGTGGCGGCGCGAGGATGCCGTAGATCGCAAACTACGCCGCCTCGTAGTGGTTGAGCGTGGGCACCTCCATGATGGCGCGGTGGAGATTGGAGAGGGAGGGGAGGCGAGACGACGGCGCGGTGGAGAGGTGATTGCTAAAGTGGTGGGGTGGAGAGGGACTGCAGAGAGGCAGAGGCGATGGCGAAAGCGAGCGTTGTGGCCTCATATTTATGCACGGGGACAACGAAGCGACGGAGGCATTAGTCCCGGTTATTGCCACGAACTGGGACCAAAGCCCCTCCGCGCGACACGTGGCGGCCCAGCAGCGCGCCCCCCACCGAAGTCATTGGTCCCGGGTCATGCCATTAACCGAGACCAATGACCTGGGTGGGTTGCGAGCTGCTGGGTGGCCACGTGTCGCGTGGGAGGGGATTTGGTCCCGGTTCGTGTCAATAACCGGGACCAAAAACCCTCCCCTGGCTATATATAAGCCCAGCCCTTTGCCCACCAATTTTTGCTGGATTGTGTGTGAGGTGTGGGTGCTAGCTTTTTTTTTCTTTGATTGCACACAAGGTGTTCGAAGAAATGTACGAGCCACACTTTAGTACGCACAACACGGTATCCTCGGCTGAGGTTAGCAACCTTATCTTCTTTATCTGTAACTGATACAAAAATATTGCATCTGTCCATGTAGGGTGGTCATTTTACTATTCACGATGTTATTGTAATGGTTAATTATTATGACGCAGATCGATGCACGGATGCGATGGATGTATGGCGACCGACGCCATTCCGATTTTATTGCAGGCCTCCATAAATTTATCGATTTGGCTAAGGGAAACAAAGTGGATAATTTTATGCATTATCCCTGTGTCGACTATTGGAACGTGGCGGAGCACTCTGCCCGAGAATCCTTCAAAGCCATCTGCTTCAGAGAGGTTTCATGCCCGGATATTATTGTTGGGCCATGCACGGAGAAAGAGGGGTTAGGCTGGAAGAAAATGAAGAAGAGGAGGATGATGACAGCTATCCTATGTCCCCTGAAGAATACGGTGATACTGCAATGGAAGACAATGAAGAAGAGGGAGGCGGCAATGAAGAAGAACAACGGGCATCGGATGAGCCTGCTAATGGTCTTGGTCGGGTCATTTTTGATGCAAAGCTGCAATGTGATACAGAAAGGGAGAAGCTTAAGTTGGAGGCCATGCAAAAGGATCACAAAAAGTTGTTGTACCCAAATTGCGAAGATGGCAGCACAAAGCTCGATACCACACTTGAACTGCTGAAATGGAAGGCAGAGACTGGCTTATCTAACAAGGCATTTGAGAAGTTACTGAAAATAATGAAGCCAAAGCTTCCAAACGATAACGAGCTGCCCGAGATAACGTACGAAGCAAAGAAGACTATCTTCCCTCTAGGATTAGATGTGGAGAAGATACATGCATGCATTAATGACTGCATCCTGTACCGCGGTGAGAAGTACGAGAATATGGATAAATGCCTGGTATGCAATGCATGTCGATACAAGATCAGACAAGATGATCCTGGTGATGTTGAGGGCGATGACGAGCCCTCTAGGAAGAGGGTTCCTGCTAAGGTTATGTGGTATGCTCCTATAATACCACGGTTGAAACGTCTGTTCAGAAATAAAGAGCATGCCAGGTTGTTGCGATGGCACAAAAGAAGAGCGTAAGAAAGACGGGAAACTGAGACACCCTGCCGATGGGTCGCAGTGGAGAAACATCGAGAGAAAGTACTCGAACTTTGCAGGTGACGCGAGGAACTTATGGTTTGGTCTAACTACAGACGGCATGAATCCTTTTGGGGAGCAGAGCTATAGTCACAACACCTGGCCAGTGACTCTATGTATCTACAACCTTCCTCCTTGGTTGTGCATGAAGCGGAAGTTCATTATGATGCCAGTGCTCATCCAAGGACCGAAGCAACCCGGCAACGACATTGATGTGTACCTAAGGCCATTAGTCGATGAACTTTTGCAGTTGTGGGCAGAACCAGGTGTAAAGGTGTGGGATGAGCACAAACAGGAGCCATTTGACCTATGAGCGTTGTTGTTCGTAACCATCAATGATTGGCCTGCTCTTAGTAACATTTCAGGACAGTCAAACAAGGGATACAATGCATGCACGCACTATTTAGATAATACTAAAGGTACATATTTGGATAAATGTAAGAAGGTTGTGTACCTGGGGTGTCGTAAATTTCTTCCGACCAATCATCAAGTAAGAAAGAAAGGCAAGAATTTCAACGGTGAGGCAGATTACCGGAAGAAGCCTAAGCTCCCTAAAGGTGCTGATGTATTTGGTATGGTGAAGGACCTAGAAGTAATCTTTGGAAAGGGTCCTGGCGGTCAATCTGTTCTGAAAGACCCCATTACCATACACACAACCATGTGGAAAAAGAAATCTATATTTTGGGAGCTTGAGTATTGGAAAGACCTAGAGGTTCGTTCTTCAATCGACATGATGCACGTGACGAAGAATCTTTGCGTGAACCTGCTAGGCTTCCTGGGCGTGTATGGGAAGACAAAAGATACACCAGAAGCATGGGAGGACCAGCAACGTATCAAAGACCCACACAACAAGCATACTGATACAGGACGTAAATACTTAAGTAGCTACGCTCTTACCAAAGCAAAGAAGGAAATATTTTTTGAAGTCCTTTACAGTATCAAGGTCCCGACTAGCTTCTCGTCAAATGTAAAGGGAATAATAAATATGGCAGAGAAAAAATTTCAGAACCTGAAGTCTCATGATTGCCACGTGATTATGACACAGTTGCTTCCGGTTGCATTGAGAGGGCTTCTACCGGAAAATGTTCGATTAGCCATTGTGAAGCTATGTGCATTCCTCAATGCAATATCTTAGAAGGTAATCGGTCGAGAAAGTCTGGAAAGGCTACAGAAGGATGTGGTCCAATGTATTGTCAGTTTCGAGTTGGTGTTCCCCCCGTCCTTCTTCAATATTATGACGCATCTCTTGGTTCACCTAGTCGATGAGATTTACATTCTCAGTCCTGTATTTCTGCACAATATGTTCCCCTTCGAGAGGTTCATGGGAGTCTTAAAGAAATATGTTCGTAACCGTGCTAGGCCAGAAGGAAGCATCTCCAAGGGCTATGGAACAGAGGAGGTCATTGGGTTCTGTGTAGACTTTCTTCCTGACCTTAAGCCGATTGGTGTTCTTGAATCATGGTATGAGGGGAGACTGAGTGGAAAAGGCATGCTAGGAAAGAAAGAAATGATATTTTAGGGACGGACATTCTTTGAATCAAGCACACTACATAGTTCTCCAAAGTTCTACCTTCGTGGCTCCGTATATCGAGGAACACATGAATGTTGTACGCTCCAAGTTCCCGAGGAAGGATGACTACTGGATTAAAACGAATCACATGGAGACTTTCGGCACTTGGTTGCAATTACATCTTATGAATGACACCACTAATGGAGATCAGCTCTACTTGTTGGCCGCGATACCATCTGTGACTGTATTGACTTTCCAAGGGTACGAGATAAATGGGAATACATTTTACACGATTGCCCAAAATAAAAAGAGCACCAACCAAAACAGTGGTGTCCGCTTTGATGCAACATGCGAGAATGTGAAAAAGGACACATACTATGGTTACATAGATGAGATATGGGAACTTGACTATGGACCTACTTTTAAGGTCCCATTGTTTCGGTGCAGTTGGGTCAACATGAATGGAGAAGGGGTAAAGGTAGACCAGCTGTACAGAATGACAACAGTGGATCTCAAGAATCTTGGTTACAGAGACGAACCATTCGTCCTAGCCAATGATGTGGCTCAGGTTTTTTATGTGAAGGACATGTCCTCTAGACCGGAAAAAAAAGAAAAAATAAGGAAACGAATACATCAGATGATGAGCCCAGGCGTCACATAGTTCTTTCAGGGAAAAGAAACATCGCGGGAGTCGAGGACAAGACAGACACGTGACCAGGTTATGATAAGTTTGATGAAATTCCGCCCTTCACCGTGAAAACTGTCCCAAGCATCCCGTTAAGCAAAGAAGATGCTCCATGGTTACGGCCTAAGAAGCGATCATAGGCAAGGGATCGACATACACGACGAAGGATTCATATCCTAAACCCTATGTAAATCTATGTAATGTATGGAAACTTTATGTGATGTATGGAAACTTTATGTGATGTATCGAAACTTTATGTAATGGAGTCTTTCACGGGCTTGCAGGGAAATTTTTCCGAGGCGGAGCTTCCGAAGATGCCGTAGGGCGTGTGCACCAACGACATCTTCGAGAAGCTCCGCCACGGGAGATTTCTCAACCCTTTCCCCAACACTGTTAGAGGAGATGGAGTGTTTCACGGGCTTGCAGGAAAATTTTCCCGAGGCGGAGCTTCCGAAGATGCCGTAGGGCGTGTGCACCAACGACATCTTCGAGAAGCTCCGCCACGGGAGATTTCTCAACCCTTTCCCCAACACTGTTAGAGGAGATGGGGTCTTTCACGGGCTTGCAGGGACATTTTTCCGAGGCGGAGCTTCCAAAGATGCCGTAGGGCGTGTGCACCAACGCCATCTTCGAGAAGCTCCGCCACGAGAGATTTCCCAACCCTCCATCCATGGGGATGAAACTCTCTCTACCTATGCTAGCTTGTTGAGCTGCTTGCCATGGCGTATCGATGGTCCTTTTATAGGCACGGCGCCGCTTCTACTTTGTCTTGTTCCTCCGATAGGGCATCGTGCGCTACATGCTTTATCTCATCGAGTAGTGCGTCCACCCACACGTCCTTATCCCGCCGACAGCTTTAGTCTCGGTTGCACCCACCAGCCAGGACTAAAGGTTACCCACGCGTCCTTATCCCACCGATAGCTTTAGTCTCGGTTGCACCCACCAGCCGAGACTAAAGGTTACCCACGCGTCCTTATCCCACCGACAGCTTTAGTATCGGTTGCCCCCACCAGGCGGGACTAAAGGTTACCCACGCGTCCTTATCCCACCGGCATCTTTAGTCTCAGTTGCACCCACCAGACGGGACTAAAGGTTACCCACGTGCTTATCCCACCTGCAACATCGTAAGCCATCCCAAGATGCACATGTGTGCACAATTTCTTATGCCCGTTTCCAACTATATTCAAAACGGCGGGCATGAAGCTTCTTAGCCCGGGGCTGAGCCTCGCTGAACTTGAAGTGGATCTCTGATGAAATAACATGTTGTGAACCTATAAATAATTTTTTTTTAAATTCACAAGCATTATATCATGTACTTGTAGTTCAAATCTTGGCAACCTGCTATCGATTCGGCAGGAATTTGTCTTTTTCAAGAGGGATGGACAGAAAGGTTCCAGATACACCGGTTAGGAAATTGTCCATATAAGGTGGTATAGTATTTTTGAAACATGGTTTGGTACCAATGCCAAACTTTAATTTGGTGGTTGCTTCACCGAACACCCCGATTTCGGCACCTCAAAAATGGAAATTGGCTTTTTCGTGTGTCAAAAGGGAAAACTTCCTCCTGCAACATCGTAACCCATCCCAAGATGCACATGTGTGCACAATATGGGCACATTATCACAAACTATGCCTTGATTCTAGCCATAACATAGGTGGTTTGACCTAAATGCCATGAAACCTCGAACATGATAGGTCACTTTGTGAAGGATTTTTTATGATGTTTGCAATTTTTCAAGTTCAATATTTTTCCTTGCAACTGTGATACATAATATGACACCACGTGAAGGTTTCACATTGTTTGGATCATTTTTGAATTTCTTATGCCTGTTTCAAACTATATTCAAAACGGCGAGCATGAAGCTTCTTAGGCCGGGGCTGAGCCTCGCTAAACTTGAAGTGGATGTCTGATGAAATAGCATGTTGTGAACCTATAAATGATTTTTTTTAAATTCACAAGCATTATATCATGTACTTGTAGTTCAAATCTTGGCAACCCCTACTGATTCGGCAGGAATTTGTCTTTTTCATGAGGGATGGACAGAAAGGTTCCAGATACACCGGTTGGAAAATTGTCCATATAAGGTGGTATAGTATTTTTGAAAAATGGTTTGGTACCAATGCCAAACTTTAATTTGGTGGTTGCTTCACAGAACACCCCGATTCCGGCACCTCAAAAATGGAAATTGGCTTTTTTGTGTGTCGAAAGGGAAAACTTCGTCCTGCAACATCGTAAGCCATCCCAAGATTCACATGTGTGCACAATATGGGCACATTATCACAAACTATGCCCTGATTCTAGCCATAACATTGGTGGTTTGACCTAACTGCCATGAAACCTCGAACATGATAGGTCATTTAGTGAAGGATTTTTTATGATGTTTGCAATTTTTCAAGTTCAATATTTTTCCTTGCAACTGTGAAACATAATATGACACCACGCGAAGGTTTCACATTGTTTCGATCATTTTTGAATTTCTTATGCCCGTTTCAAACTATATTCAAAACGGCGGGTATGAAGCTTCTTAGCCCGGGGCTGAGCCTCGCTGAACTTGAAGTGGATCTCTGATGAAATAGCATGTTGTGAACCTATAAATTATTTTTTTTTAAATTCACAAGCATTATATCATGTACTTGTAGTTCAAATCTTGGCAACCTCATGTTGATTCGGCAGGAATTTGTTTTTTTCATGAGGGATGGACAGAAAGGTTCCAGATACACCGGTTGGGAAATTGTCCATATAAGGTGGTATAGTATTTTTGAAAAATGGTTTGGTACCAATGCCAAACTTTAATTTGGTGGTTGCTTCATAGAACACCCCGATTTCGGACCTCAAAAATGGAAATTGGCTTTTTCGTGTGTCGAAAGGGAAAACTTCCTCCTGCAACATCGTAAGCCATCCCAAGATACACATGTGTGCACAATATGGGAACATTATCACAAACTATGCCCTGATTCTAGCCATAACATTGGTGGTTTGACCTAAATGCCCTGAAACCTCGAACATGATAGGTCTTTTTGTGAAGGATTTTTTATGATGTTTGCAATTTTTCAAGTTCAATATTTTTCCTTGCAACTGTGACACATAATATGACACCACGCGAAGGTTTCACATTGTTTGGATCATTTTTGAATTTCTTATGCCCGTTTCAAACTATATTCAAAACGGCAGGCATGAAGCTTCTTAGCCCGGGGCTGAGCCTCGCTGAACTTGAAGTGGATCTCTGATGAAATAGCATGTTGTGAACCTATATATGATTTTTTTAAAATTCACAAGCATTATATCTTGTACTTGTAGTTCAAATCTTGAAAAGTTTTTTAAAATTCCAAATTATGCAATAAATATTTTGTTAATGCAATTTTAATTGTAAATAGTACAATTGTATAGTTCAAATAAAAATATTTGAAAACAGAAAATGGTTTTTGATTAGTTATTTAAATTGAAGCACTTTTCCTGTTAAAAGTTTTTTAAAATTCCAAATTATTCAATAAATATTTTGTTAAATGCAATTTTAATTGTAAATAGTACAATTGTATAGTTCAAATAAAAATATTTGAAAATAGAAAATGGTTTTGATTAGTTATTTAAATTGAAGCACTTTTCCTGTTAAAAGTTTTTTAAAATTCCAAATTATGCAATAAATATTTTGTTAACGCAATTTTAATTGTAAATAGTACAATTGTATAGTTCAAATAAAAATATTTGAAAACAGAAAATGGTTTTTGATTAGTTATTTAAATTGAAGCACTTTTCCTGTTAAAAGTTTTTTGAAATTCCAAATAAATAATCATCTTAAATTGAAACATCTTATTAATTAAAAAAGAAACAAATTTGAAAATGGCGGGAAGACCAAAAGGTTTGCCAAAATCTGAAAAAACGGGTCAACGATCCCGGTTCTTCCCACAAACAGGGACCGATGATCCTGGATGCGCGCCCTGCCATTAACATGCCTTTGGTCCCGGTTGTTGGCACGAGCCGGGACCATTGATCCTTTGGTCCCGGGTGGTGGGACTAACCGGGACCAAAGGTCGTGCACGTGGCAGCGCAGCAACGCTCGTGCCCCAGACCTTTGGTCCCGGTTGGTGGCGCGAACCGGGACCGTTGGTCCTTTGGTCCCGGTTATTGGGATGACCCGGGACCAATGGTCTGTACAGTTAACAGTCCCGGCCTTCTTCCTCCCCAACTCCCCCAATTCAGAGAGCACATCGACGCACGGCTAAGGAAAATTTGCGGCAGAGCAAAATCACGCCGGCAGGCTACCCAAATCCAGAGCGGCCGCTTCACGTCATCGACACCCGTCGCCGAGCGCCACTGTCCGCCGCCGCGAGCAGGCAAGGAAGCTCCGCCTCGCTGCACTCGACCCCACCTTCCCCGACTCCGGCCGCTGCGTTCTCCACTGATTCCCGTAGCGCCCGGCCTCCTCCGGCCTCGCCGCACCCTCCATCGGCCTCCTGGTGAGGTACTGGTGCTCCAGCACCACTCCTACGTCTCCCTCCCTCACTATATCGTCCTCCCCATGAGCACCTGCCGCCACCGGCCGCCGGCCACTGTCAGACGGCTTGCTCCGGCGCACCTCCCGTAGCGGCGCCGCCCGTTTTAGGTAGCCCGCGACGCGCTGGTTCGAACCGGGACAGTGGCGTCACCCCGCGCGCTTCTCTCCGCCGTCTTCGACCACCGCCTGGCAGTTCGCCGGCGAGCCTACGTGGCGCCACGGTGGCGTCGACGTGGCGTCGCGTGTGCGTGACGTGGGCGCTGACCAAGGCCCGCCAGCGTGGCATCTGAGGTGGCTTGGGCCCCCCGCGTCAGTCTTTGTGGCTAGTTTAGCCGTGGAGAAAAAAAACCCACCCCGAGCTGACGTCATAATGACGCAGTAAAAGTTTAATATTTGTTTAAATAATTTCAAAAAAGAGTTTAATCTTATAAATTCAATAACTAATTATTTCTAAGTCAGAAAAATATGTATAATATATCAAAATGTTCAGATCACAAAATAGACTCATAATCATGCATTGTTCAACAACTTTAATTACAAGTTTAATAAGAGATTGAAATCAACCCCTCGTAGGTGATTTCGGGGTCTCTCCTGTACTAGGGTTTGGACCCTTCGGATCCCACTTAAATTGCCAAGCATGCCTAAGGGTTAAATTTCAACTATGTTTAACTTGTCATATCATTATCGATGCCATGTGTTGATTGTTTAACTTGCAGATACTATGGATCCAACACATCAGGAAAACATCCTCCAAGGGATGATCTGTGAAAATGAAGATATCGATATCGATGTCACGAGTGAGTTTCTGAACGATTCCGGTCAGGGAGATGAGTCTCTCAACTGAGGGGACGGCTCCTGTGAGGTAGAAGCCGAAGCCTGGGATAGGGGAGAAGCCGATAAGGAAGAAGGCAACGGCTCTGGCGGAACCTTAAATCTCGCAAACACCGGCGAGGTGTATATATGTATTTTTGTAATTAAAATGCTCCTGTCTATATATACATGCATATATTAACACTCTTTCTTCTTTTAGCCCTCCGGATCGAGAACTTCTTCCGTAAGAACGAAACGAGGCCCAACAAAAAAGTTGGATGGCACTGTGAAGTATAGGAACAACGTGGTCGGTGTAGATGGCGAACCGCAAGCTCCAGTCGATGTCGCAAGAAAATTCGTCAAGCAATGCGGAGTTCTTGTGAGGGACTACAGCTCAATCACCGTTCAAGAATGGAATCGGCCAATCGGCGATGGAGTCCCGTATGTCGGCGACAACGCCAAAGATAAGCTTTTTGACAAGCTCATGACTAATTTACTCCTGCCGGAACCAGATGTGACTCCAGATGAGGAGGAGAGAGCAAGAAGGGAGCTTGTGCAAAGAGTCAAGAAGTTTGCTCTCAGCAAGATGGCCGATGCATTCAAGAACTGGAAGAAGAAATTGTACCATAACTTTGTCAAGGTAGAGAAGACTCCAAATTTCAATGAAGCCGGCTATGCGAAGTTGACACACCAATGGGAGGATTTTGTGAAGTACAAGACATCGGAGAAAGCTAAGGAAAGGTCTACAATAAATACGGAGAACGGTGCTAAGAAACTGTACCATCATAACATGGGGCCTGCTGGCTACGCCGGTTGCGTGCCTAAGTGGGATGCACTTGGGGTCAATTACATATCTGCCGGGATCAGACCAGAGCCCGCAACATGGACACCACGGGCGAGAAACTGGTTTTACGGCCATGGGGGCACGTTGGACAAAGAAGGGAGGGCAATATATAATCAGAAACACAAAGATGATCCCCTACTGCCCATCAACGGTATTAGAAATGCAGTAGATGATGTTGCAGCGGGACGGTTCGTTCCCGATAGAGAGAACGACGAGCTCACAGAGGCCCTTAAAAATCCTGAACACGACGGACGAGCACGAGGCACACCAGGCTCCAAGCCGTGGAAGGTTGCCTTCCCCCCAGAAATGAAGAGATATCCCGATAAAGGCCATCAGAGGAGAAAGGAAAGGGAGGCAGCTAAGAAAGCGGCCGCTGCAGACCGGCTGCGTAATGTAGAAGAAGCATTAAAGCGGCACCAGGATCAACTCGACATACTTAGCCAGAAAGGTACTAGCGGCCAATCTCAGCGGCACATGGTAGAAGCTGCATTCGAGGGTACCGGCGCCCCATCGAATAAGAAAAGCAGCGTCGCTTCCACGCAGCTCCATGATGTTGATGATGATGCACCGACGACATCTCCTCCTAAACGCTACCCAGTGGATGATATCACGAAGACAACAACTTGTGAGCTAAAGGTGCAGGTTATGAACTTAAGGGTGACGGCAGCGGTCGGCATGGCGGTACCAATTGGGCCTAACCCAACTTGGCATTGCAGACCGGTTCCAAAAGGGTACGATGTCGTCACGGTGGATGAGGTGAAGGAAGATTTTGAGGAGCTGAAGCTAGACCACCCTGCAGGGGAAGATATGGAGCTGACTCAACTAGGAGAAGCCAAAGGGGGGACTATTCTATGGCTAAAGGAGCGCATCATGCTTCCAAATTATGAGCCGCCAAGGCCACCGACTCCTCAGTGCAGCAATCCACCTTCGTCGCCACCTCACCATTCTCCAGCGCAACCGTCGCCTTCACCGCCTCACTGCTCAGCGGAACCGTCTCCATCGCCGCGTCAGCCATCTCCATCCCCTGAGCCTCAGAGACAAAAGCGGAAGTATACTAAGGGGGGCAGCACCACCAACAGTAGCAAGAGCACGTTCCGATCACCAAAACATAAGCAATCGCCTCTCCCAAGAGTACCTCATCAGAATATGAAGAAGCTACCTTGCGAGAAGACAGATGAGGAAACTGATGCGGCCGCAGCTGCCCATTATGAAAAGTGGAAGATTGACATGGCTAACAAGAAAAAGCCGATAGAGGCATTTTTCCCGGTCACCGTAGAAGATAAAGCCAAAGCAGTCACGCTTAAGATTCAGCTTCACCAACCCATAGCGCTCACATCAGACTATAATCGCTCTATTACCAAGTCGGCTGAGGCAATAGAGCGGAGAGTCGGGAAAGAAGTTGCCCAGCTCGGACAATAGAAAAATCAATCGATCGAACCGCTCAAAGTGTACGATACCAATGAGTGGATGATCCAGGAGCGGCATGATCCGAACATTGATCCGGAGTTTGTTCGACTGTACGGAGAAAAAGTCCAATTATATGGACTGTCTATTACTGAGTAGATGAGCCGTATGCATGAGTTCGAGGGGTACCAAGAAACAGCATACGTGTACCAGTACGGGGCTCCTCTCGTCAAACCCGAGTTAGTCAAAGATCTACCAACAAAAATGTGAAGATTGCATAAATGGTACATCCAAGCCTGTGCTGATTCCAAAAACTTGATCTATGCTGCATATAAACACCACCATTATGGTCATGGAGATGGCTTCATACTGATTGAATTTCCAGAATTATTTCAGTTTTACCAACAAGGCGCCCTCAACAAAGCTATCGTCAGTGCCTATTGTTTGTAAGTATTATTAATTTCTGTAATTAAGACTTTCTAGCTCATCTCATTCGTTGCTTATATAATCTTACTAATCACTATACTAATTATATATGCAGAATGAAGATTCAAGAATGTAACAAAGGACAAATCTATGACCTTGGGTTTGTTGACTGTAATTTCGTTCATGAAGTTACTCTAAAAAAAATCCGAAAGAGATAGAGGATAACTTGTTCCAAGCGTTGAAGTATTTCAGCAACAGAAGGGAAATACTATTTCCTTACAACGCTACGTGAGTGTTACTGTCTTGTACACATTCTATTTTCGATTACTCGATGTTAAGCGTATAATTGACTCGTGTTATATTTTGTTAGTGTGTCAAGCTTCCACTGTATTCTCTTAATCATTTCTGTTGACACCGGAGTAGTAAAAGTCCTGGACTCGAAATGCACACCATTAGAAAAGTGGGCGGACATGCAGGAATGCCTCTAGAAGGCTTGGAAACAGTTCACCGCCAAAACTAGGGGTGTTTGGAAGCCAGAGCATACATTTCAACCATTGACTGTAAGTACTACTTGCTAGATCCATGCATCTCTTTGATTCTAGTTTCAATACCACCATTATCATGCTTGATTATTATTTTGATTGAACTCCGTTCTCGTAAAGTTCTTGAGGCAGGAAGCCGGGAATAACTTATGTGGATACTATGTCTACGAGTTCATTCGCCAGACGACCAAAGAGTACGGGGCAGACCGGAACATCAAAAAAATTGAAGTACGATAAACAATAATCACAACTTTATTTTATTACCACCAATTGTGTTTAGTTTCATTCATATATATTGATCCCCTTCTTTATATTAGATCGAGCGGATGTGGGACGGTCTTCTATCACAAGAACGCGTGCAAGCAATTCAAGAGGAAATTGCCGGATTCTTGTTAGAACAAGTCATAGATCCGAAAGGAGAATACTATTACCCACTTCATTTGGAAGGGTGAAGTGTATAAAAGAAGTGTAAATTAGATCAAATTCGTGTGAGAGTATCGTTTGTAATTATAATATGTTTCGACCAAGAAGACGGATGAGACGGTGTATATATTTGTGATCATGCATGATGTGTAATATATATATCGTGGTTTCATTATTGCTGTATATATGTAGTACCATTAAATTTATATAAAAAATCCTGTCGCGGCAGAAAAATAGCCCGAAATCCTGCCGCGACACAAAACCCTGTCGCGGCAGAAAAATAGCCCGAAAATCCTGCCGCGGCAAGAGACCAACGATCCCGGTTCGTGCCAAGAACCGGGACCAATGATACACCCCCGTCTGTATCTGGCGCTGCCACGTGGGGACCCATTGGTCCCGGTTTTTCCCACGAACCGGGACTAATGATCCACCCCCTCGTAGCTCGCCCGCCCACGTGGAGACCCATTGGTCCCGGTTCGTGCACGAACCGGGACTAGCATTAGTCCCGAGTGATTGGTCCCAGTTCTGGAACCGGGACCAATGGCCCTTATGAACCGGGACTAGAGGCCATTTTTCCACCAGTGTTAATATTGTTGAGATACATAAAACCATGTTTCCCTCTCTCATAATAACTTTCAGTAGCATCATAAATAAAATTAACAATATGACTATCACATAAACATTCTTATCATGAGCTACATGCATAAAAGAATTAATACTCCCCACATAAACATAGTCTTTCTTATTAATTGTAGTGGGAGAAAATTCAACAATATAGCTATCATTATTATTCTCATCACCATAATCATCAAATATAGGAGGCATATTGTAATCATAATTAATTTTCTCCTCAACAGTAGGTGGACTAAAAATATCATATTCATTATTGTAATCATCATATATTGGAGGTATAGTATCGTCATAAGCAATAGAATAGTTATCTTCCAAAGTGTGTTCATTTGTAAACATATCATCATTGGAAGGAACATGGATAGTACTAATAGTACAACAATTATTAACATCATCATTTTCAGAATTGGTACCGAAGAGATTTTCAATATCAAAAGAAGTGTGCTTTTCCCAATCATGATCACTACTATAGGTAACAGGCATAGGAACATCATCGAGTTCAGACTCATCAAAAACTATAATAGGAGCAATATGCTTAGGCGAAAATACCGTTTCCTCTCTCCTTTTGCTCCTCCTTTTCTTCTTTTCCTTCTTCTCTTTAGGAGCGAGAGGCTTGAAAGGAAGCTTCTCCATATACCCTAGTTTATTCTTAGAGACAATAGAATAAACTTTGGAGAATTCCTTCTTTTCATTAATAAGATCAAAACACATATTAGTCCTGTCATATTTTGGTAAGATATCATCTTTTATAATATTTTGTATGTAAGTATTTGTGTGGAAATCAACACAATAAAGATGACAACCATGCAGGACACTACTCATATCAAAAGCACTCATATCTACCAAAGAAGTTTTTCTTGATAATTTTTCACACCGCAAAAATAATGTAAGTTCATCATGCTGATTAGGAGTGATCATGTTATCACAATACAAAATTGCAGTACTCATTGGATTAGAAGGGCTATTATTATGGCCTGAGCATTGAAAATTGAAATGACCGACTTCAAAGCAAAGTTCACAAATAAAAGGATGAGGGCACAAACTTTTTTACCAAGATCATTTAGAGCCCTATACCACATTCTAGTTTTTTCATTCCTGTGGGTAATACAATATTCTTCTTCAATTTGATTCTTTCCACAAGGTCTATGTATTCTACAAAAATTAACATGCTTATAAGAAATAGTACTTTCAGAGGTTTTGACCATGTTTATTACTATCATTAATAACAATTTCATTTTCCATGCAAGTGTATAAGTTACACAGATATACAATACAGAAATAAATACATAGATATACAATACATAAATAAATACACAAACAAGATAGAAACAAATACATATAGATAAGTCACATACATAAATACACAGTATAAGTTACATTGTTTCGATCAAGTTACAAAGTAGCTAGTGATGACATGAATACATGTCTCAACCAAGTTAGAGCTCGCGGAAGCTCTCCCAGACATCAAAAGTAGGAACATGCAGGACAGACAACCAAGGACGATAACCATCATCGTGACGGAGGTGTAGGTCTTCATCCGGTTCCTCGTCCTAACTCCTGCTAGATAGCGCGCGTATCTAGCTTCTGCCTCCACCATAGTGTTGTACCCTTTGTAGCTATTGCCACTGAAACGATGCACCTGTCTCCGGTAGTCTTCCCAATCATCGTAGACTCCGGGAACCCGTCCCTTGTACACGACGTACCACGTCATCTAAAAGTTGGCAATAATAATTAAATGGTGGGTGAAAAAACAAGTAAAAGTCGCATATAAAGATATACTTATCAAATAAGGTAACAAAGTAAGCAAAAAATACCAAGTAGTAGCATGTACATGTCGACACACACAAGTACTTGTGGGGATAAAGAACTACAACTAGACCAACACATCAAGACTTCTGGCTCGGCTCAGGGAACGGGAGGATGCCTTGTTTCGTCATGAATGCCCTATAGTCACCCTGCATCTTTAGGTGATCTAGTACGTCACGGTTATTCAGGGGATTGCCTCCGTAGAAGACCCCCCTGAAGTCATGACATCACGGCTGATGATTGCCCCAAACTGTTGCTGGATGCGATACATCTCTTGTCTAATATCTGAATCATTGATCCTGGGCTTGGCTTCGGCCCACCGTTTGAGATGATCTGGCAGCGTAGAATTCTATTACTCTAGTAGGAACGCCCTCATGTGATGGAGTGCATAGTAGGCTTCCTTCTGACTGCCTTCCTGCTGCTTCACACAGGGGAATTTCGTCACATGGGTGAAGACGTGCCTGCCAAACTTGAGCTTCTTATGCACGAAGGTGGCGCCTTCCGCTGAGGCATAGCCGGTGAGAGAATCATCCAGAAATTCCTTGATCTTGTCGTAGTTTTTCTTCTTTTCTTGACTCCCTGAGTCGAAATACGTGGCTTACGAATGTTACAGCGACAAGCAGATGACTGTGCAGTGTTGATCTCTGCGCAAAACAATTCAAATTGGAATGTGTTGGAAAAAGAATGATGAAAATCTAATAAAGCATGTTATGGCGGCGAGTGAATAATGACTTACTCGGGAAAGAAAGGCATGAGAATGTACTCCTTTGTCTTATTCGCCACCAAGATGCCTTGGAGGTACGAGGCCACGAATCGTCGTTCAATGGCGCTTCCCAAGCAGCCATCACGCATGTAGTAGGGGTCCACTATAGCAATGCCCGGGGTGTTCTCTCTAATGATCTGAATGGCCAAGCTGAGAGAAAACAGGCGTACCATGGTATAATGCAGTGGATACAGGTGGAACATATTGAAGATGTCTTCAAACCGCAGGAAGAACAGATCCGCGGGGACATTATCGACGAAGCCCAAGCCTCGTGGCACCTTAACCACGAATACGGGGTGCGAGGGATCTTTCTCCACAAGAAGGCGTCTCTCTATCGTCAGCACACCGTCATGCACACTCCTCATTTCTAAAGTGGCGAGCCTGAGCAATTTCTTAGTTAGCATGGGCTCACCCGCCACATGCATCCTCCACATAATACCCTTGGGTCTTGGTGGCCCGTCCGGAAACCTGATCGGATTTGCAGTTGACGCCACCGACTGGCTCGAGCTGCGAGATTTTCTTTTCCTAGTCTTCTTGCCTTTTGGAAAGTGGGTAGGTCTGAGCATCGATCGCCCTATGTAGTGTGTCAAGGCTTAGAACAAAGGGCGGGTTAGATGTATCCGCTGGCTCGGTGAAGGTGCTAGCTGGAGGCGTCTCCTGAGAACTAAAGAGATGTTTGTTGCAAGTGGATTTCTCTACGGGGCCACCAGTTGGGTCTTTATTTAGGTCGCCGGGGAAAAGATTAGTGTTGATGAAATCATCGAAGTAATATTCGTCATCCTTGTTCGGATCCTACGCCATGGTCATGTCAATATGACCAGCAGAACAATCGTGTGGTGGTGACGGCGGTAGCGGTGTGGGGGTCTTGCCATGGCTTGGCGCTGGCACGACAGGCGGTGTTGTTGTTTGTGGGGTGATGGCCCCGGCCGTTCCCAAACGAATCATGCTCTTTGGCCATAGGGAATAAGCCGAAGCAACTTCTGAGGACAGCCGGTTCTTCTTCATCCGCTCATGGGGGTTGAATGGGAGGTTCCAGGTCGTCGCAGCCCCTTAGCACCAGGATAATTTTAACCCTATGCACGCTATCTGGCATCGGCTTTGAGTGGAACGTGCGGTGCAAGGGTTGCATGATGGTACCCTTGGCAACATCCCTCAACTCGTTGTTCACGAAGCTTAAGAGAGTGCATGGAACATCCGTCTGCGAAAAACATGTATGGCATTAAAAAGATGCCATAAGAGTAATAAATGGCAAGGCGGTAAAGTATTTGGTTTATTGATGGCGTTGAGCTCGGCTAATGTTGAGGCACCGCATACGACGACGGGCATGCAAGAGACGGTGGGGCAGCTTGATGGCATGGTGCCGGCCGCCGGTGTATTCTCCCTATCGGTTGCATTAAGCTCCGGCGCCGCGGTGATGGCAGGGGGAGTCACCAATACTTCCGGCGCCATCGTGCTAGCGAGCGGAGTCACCAATGCTTCCGGCGCCGCCGTGCTAGCGGGCGGAGTCATGAACACATTCACCGGGTTCGCCGGCGCCACATTGTTTGAGTGGCTACTGACCATGCTTGGAATCGGGCACGGCCCTTGTCGACCACGCGCACTCCAGTTTGCTACTGACTCCACCAAGGTAGGCAGGATGGAGGTGAGGGTGATTGCTAGGTTGTCTTGGACGATCTGCGGGATCCGCGCCACTTGTTCCTTAAGTTTATGAACCTTGCGGTTTTCCTCGTCGCTCCTTCCATCCACACGCGTCCTCGGGGGTGGACCAAAATGACCCACCCAATTCATAGCCCCGAAGCCGGCCAAACGGCCAGCTGATAATGGCTTCTTTGTAACCGGTGTGATTTTCTTGGCCCTGTTCATCACCCTGTTAAAAGGGTTATCCCACCGGGTGGCCGCCGTCGACCCGTGGGATGAGGAACCATGGGATCCCTGACTAGCAATTTCCTGCTCCTACAGAAGAAGTAATGTGAACCATTTAGAAATTCGACTTGATCGATTAGAATGTAATCGACTTGATCCGCGGTAATTAAATTACTTACCACAAGAACCTCGAAGTCCTTCACCTTAGTTTCCGCGGTGAGTTCTTTGGTTTTGGGGTCCACATGGTAACGAGCCCTAATAAAGTTTCGAAGCTGCTTGTTTTTGAATTTTGAAAAGGGGTTAGGTATCCCCTTAGCTCTATACTCGTCGTCCTCCTTATCCCATTTGGGCTCCGCAACTCTGTAACCACCAGATCCGAGATGGTGGTGACCTATATTCATCGCCTGCAATTCCTTTCCCCGCCTACTCGAGGCCTTGGCTGCTTCGGATTTGCACTTGGCCTTGAACTCCTAGAATTGATCTTCGGTGATCTGCGGGTCAATCTTCTGGATCTCCTCGAGACTTTTCCCTTCTTTAAATATCTTCTTCTTTATCCGGGTTCTCCAGCTGGCTAGGGCGGTACTCATCCTCGTGAGGGCGGATTTATTTACTTCATTCCCATGATAATCTGTGTTCCGATACTGAAGGGGGAACTTGTATCTTGCGTGCAGCTTCTTGGAGAGGAGTGTGCGCAAATGGCCATTATCTTTATGCCGGAGATTCTCGGTGTTGATCGAGATGGCGGTCTGGGTGATAGCCGCCATTTCCCACCGTACCCTTTGATGACATGGTCGGGCGCCAAAGGAACCCCCGTTGGGCTCACTTCGGTAATTTCCTCTCTCACGGTGCCGACCGTGTTCGGGCGCCTTTCCTTCTTCTTCTTAGGCGGATTACTACCACTTGTTGTGCCCTCGCCGCCATCAATGGCTTCATCATCCGTCGTTCCTTCGGCCGCTTCTTCTTCCTCCGCGTCTTCCATCTCATCGTCATCGCTCTCGGAAGGGTTGTATTCTTCATTGCCCTCTGTCATTCTTTCTAGCCGCTCGACCTCCTCCCAGAATGACAAGGGTCTGTTTTGAGGTCTCACTTCTCCTTCAGCGTTGATACACTGAGAAGAGCCAGCCTCGTCGTTGTCACACATGTTTGCACTAATAAAAGGCAAATAATGGTTAGTAAAGTGCGCGGAAAAATCCGGCATGACCTTTGCTCATTTTTGTTAAACTAGGAGTGCCCGATTTCTACCGAAATAGAAGTTAATCAACATTTCAGCGAAATCGGGACTCATTTCATACAAGCACCTGCATACGAATACAACTAGGCAGGGTAATATAGCTACGAATACAACAAAGCAAGGCCACCGCTCTAACTGGTATTTAAAGGAGAGCATAACCAAGAATGGTGGAAGGCGGGAACATATATCATATGTAGAACTTTCAGGTGGTCTTGAAAACAAGCAAATTATAGCAAGTGCACTTCAATAAAATGATAGCAAGAACAACAATTGACAACAAGCAAATTACAGCAAATAAAATTCATTTTCTGTTTCATTCTATTCAAGAACAGGAAATAACATTCTATTCATTTTCTATTTCATTCTATTCATTTTATTCTTAGGCCTCCAACATCATATATTCTTCCATGTTGAGCAAGATTCCTAGGCAGCTTCATTTTCATTAAAATTCTAGAATCATATGTAAATTCTTTACTATAGTGTGGTTATTCAATTTATGATTTCTCTCTTTGCAGTTGCAAGCAATTCTACCACTGGGGTAAGATAAACTTGCAGTAAATATGTTATTACATATAAATATATAATAACAAAGTTTGACGTATAGTGCTATTCAGTTCAATGTGCCGGGGTATGGTCTCCAGCAAGTGCTTGAACATTTAAAGCAATCTTATGGTAATCCTCCTATCTATATTCATGAGAATGGTAAGTATTTTTCCAACTACCAATAAGCTGGTTGATGTGCTGACTTTGTGTATCTTTTTTATACATCCTACTTATATGATGTCTAACATGTAATTTAGACGCAATGTTAGCCAATATTACGAGACTATATTTTTTCTTTCCCTACATATTCTTCAGTGCTACAGGAACATGTAATTATTTTGTCTAAATATTCTGACTTACCAATGCCTATATATTTCTCATAAACACTTCGAGACAACTTACAAAAGGTTAAAACTCTAGGATCCAATGCATCAAGAAGTGGTGTTTGATGATGGCCCTAGGGTGGAATTCTTGAGTGAGCATCTTAGAAGCCTGCTTATTTCTATAAGGTATTACCCTTTTCCCCTCTAGTGGTCATGCATTAGATTTCTCTTCAAATGATTTGACAGTTGGCCTTGTTTATAATGCTATGAAGTTCAAAACATAAAGAGGATGTAAAACAACAATGTGCATGCACCTCTAATTAGATTAGTTGCTCTGTATCTTAATCATAAAACTAATATCTTACTACATGAATCATGGGAGTAATAATAGTATAACACAGATGCATTAGGGGATGATCTGATCTTGGTGTAATCATAGTTCAGCGTAATGCTCCTTTCCTGAAAAAGGAAAATAAATATGTGCTGCTAATCACTGTAGAAGAAAGATTATACAGTGGGGAATTTGTAAGAAAACTGAAAGGTGCATATGTGCCATCTCGTGCGTGGTCCCGCAATGAACGTTGTTACAAAGCATACAGACATCACCACCTTGAGTTCATCGATTATCTGAATAATGCAACACATGTGTTTTATAGCCAATGGCACAAGGAAAAAGCTCCTTTGTAACGGTATGGCTGATATGACAGTGGCCTGAAGTGACATTTGTGTTCCCTTGCAGGAATGGTTCGAACACTAGAGGCTACTTTGTGTGGTCGCTGATGGATTTATATGAACTACTCAGTCTCCAGGAAACGTATGGGCTCTATTACGTGGACTTTTCTGACAAGGATCTGAAGAGGTACCCAAGGAGTTCTGCAATTTGGTACACAAATTTTCTCATGGTTTCTCGTGGTTTTATGACAGAACATGCAACCAGGAAGGGGATTGGGTGTCAGAGGTGCCATCTGCCATGGGAGGGGGAAGGGGTACGGGCGCTGGACGTGGGGAAACGAGGGGGGAGGAAGAATGCCTTAGGGGGTGGCGTGGCGGAACTCGCCGGCGTCGGTGCAGCCATTGAACAGCACGGAGAGCTCGAAGGCCTTCTTGAACAGCACGGACGAACAACACGGACGGAGCTCCTCCACGGCCTCCTCCTTCTTGGACATGCGGCGGCCTCCTCTCCTCCTCCTCGGACGCGCTGGCCTCCTCTCCTCTTCCACGGCCTCCTCCTCGGTAGCGGCGAGTGCGGCGACAGGCAGATCGAGCGGCGGCGGCGGCGTGTCTCTCGGCTCGATCTGTGTCTGAGGATGGGGAGAGGGACGGGTCCGTGTTCGACAGTTGACCAGTCAGGTCAAATAAGAGGGCGTCCGCCCCTGTTGTTGACACTAGCACTGTAGTATCCCACTGGTTCTGCCCTATGCTTGAATCTAAACCTGTGTGAGCACCTAGGTTCGAACCCTGGTGCCCCACCTTTTTTGTTTTTATTTTAAAACTACTTTAAAATGTTAAAAAATATGCCAAAAACTATGTAAATTATATAAAATATCTGTTATATGTTTTATATGACAAAAGTGGTACATATATATCATAAAAGTGGTACAAAAGTGATTCAAAGTAGAAAGAAATTAAATAATAATGTGTCCATTAATAATATCCCATCCATATGATCAATACAATCTTTTTTGAGCATGCGTTTTACAATCTTTTGTGAGCTAGTGTTTTACAATATTTTTTCCCTTCTTTGTCGCGGTTGAATAATTTAGCCCCGGCACTTTTATGTTTCTTCGCTCGAACGGGCTACCTTTTTTGGGTAAGGTTGTCCTTTTTATTCTTGTGATGTATGTTTCTTCATCGTAGTCGTCGTCATCTTCAATCTTTGGATCGCTGTACTGGTCGAAGTCTTGCTCGTTGGCGACTCCATCCATTCCGATGATGTTTCCTTTTCCTCTCCTCACGACAACACGACTAGGCTTAGTCGGGTCGGCAATAAAAAAACATTGGTCCACTTTGCTAGCCAGTACCCACATTTCATTTTCCGCGGCGACATGCGCACCGGCGGCCTTGGATTTGGCTGCTTCGGATATTAACATGGTTGTGAAATACTGGTCTTCTCTTTCGACGCTCTTGGCCCATTTGACACGGAACATCAGCACCTTTTTTCCACAGTAGTCGAGCTCCCAGGTCTCCTCGATCCTTCTATAAAATGTTTCCTTCATGTTGTCATCAGTGTAGAATTCCGATGTTACGCCTGAGTTCTGATAGTCACACTTGTTGTCCTTTTCCTCCGTGTAGAATGTGTAGCCGTTGATCTTATACGCCTGATACGTCACCAGGTTGTGCATGGGTCCCTGCGACAAGGTGAATATGATGTTTTCCTCCACAGAATGCGATTGCGGGGGATTATCTAGGAGCGTCTGCCTAAACCAACGCGTGAAATCTGAGTTGTGCTATTTGATTATTTCTCCCTGCGTCCTCTGTATTCCCCAGTCACTATACTTCTTCTCGATTGACCTTTTGTGCTTTTGTACCCAAGGATCGACCAGTTCTAAATGTTGTAGCGCGACCAGGTTTGCTCTATCAAAGTTTGCGCGTCGACAATCGTAGTCTGCATGCAGTACAAGACGACCCTCTCGGTAACCCGATCCATCGAGCTTGCCAAGGTGCCTATTGACGGGAAGACCGACCGGGTTCTCGATGCCTAGATAATTTGTGCAGAAAGAGATGCACTGTTTGGCCAGAAAGCCCTTGGCTATGCTTCCATCTGGACGGGACCTGTTGCGAACTTATCCTTTGATGTGCCCGTTCATCCTTTCGAACGACATCATGCTACGGAGGAACGTCGGCCCGAGTTGGATGATATCCTCCACGATATGGACCAGCAGATGCACCATAATGTCGAAGAATGTGGGTGGGAAGTAGATCTCGAGCTCGCATAGTATCACCATGATCTCCTCTTGTAGCCTCCCGAGCTGTTTCACGCCAATTGACTTTCGAGAGATGACGTCGAAAAACTTGCAGAGCCCAAACAATGTTTCTCGGGCATGCTCGTCCATTATACCTCGTAGTGCAACCGGAAGTATCTGCATCATTAGCATGGCACAGTCATGAGACTTCATCCCACTAAACCTCTGCTTAGCCTCATCTAGGTACCTGCTTATCTTGCCCGCGTAGCCGAAAGGAAATTTGACTCCTAGAAGGCACTTGAAAAACCGTTTGATATCATCCTGGCTTAGTGTGAAGCACAAAGGGGGCAGTAATATTCGTTCTTCTTGACCTTTTTACCATTTCGACGACCTTGTGTCGCCTCCAACTGATGATCATCGTCATCTTCCTGATCACCAGGAGTAGGGCGTCCTCTGTGAAGATCCTTCCGGATGCCCATGAATATCAAGTCGTTCCTTGCTTTAGGACCATCTTTCGTCCTATCTGGCATGTTGATTAGGGTGGCAACCAGACTCTCGCACACATTCTTCGTGATATGCATGATGTCAAGGCTATGAGGCATGTAGAGAAACTTCCAGTATGGCAACTCCCAGAAAACATACCTTGTTTTCCATGCCTTCATCAACGGCTTGTCTTGCTGCCTCTTTCGCTTCTTTCCCGGTTTAGGACACTCTTTCTAGTTTTTCAGCAATTCATCCACTTCTTCTCTGCTCCTCCGCTCTGGGATTCCTCGGGTCTCGGATTTCCCATTGAACAGATCTCCACGTTTTCTCCATGCATCATTCTTTCCAAGCCACCTTCGGTGCCCCATGAACATGGTTTTCGAAGACCCTGGATCTTTCTCTAGTTGGAGATAGGTCGTGTTATCCATGCACCTAACGCATGCGTAGAATCCTTGGATAACCTGCCCTGAGAAATATCCGCAACATGGATATTCTTGCACCGTAGTGACCAATGCGGCTCTCATAGTGAAATAATCTTGTGCGACAGCGTCATACGTATTGGCTCCGGATTCCCATAACATGGCTAGCTCCTCTTTCAACATCCCGAGATATAGATTGATGTCGATACCAGGTTGCTTTGGCCCTTGAATTAGCATACTCATTTGTATGTACTTCTTTTTCATGCACAATGATGAATCAATGCACGGCGCCCAGAAAAGTGCTTGGTGCGCGGTGTTGATGTAGAGCTCGTTGGTCACCCCAAGAGGAAGGTATGATGAGCACAGCAGCAAGTTTCCCTCAGTTATGAAACCAAGGTTTAATCGAACCAGTAGGAGCAAGGAAACACCTTAAAGGTGTTACTAGCTGAGCTTTGGCAGGGCGCCCTACTGGTGCTAGTAGCAACGTGGAGACCTACACAACACAACCACAGAACTTTGTCCCCAACTTGCGATGAGGTTGTCAATCTCACCGTGTTTTGCGGAAAACAAAGGATTAAACGTATCGAATGGAAAGAAGTAAAAGTTTGCAGAAGTAAACACAAAGCAGTAAACAGTTGTAGATTGTATGTCAAGTAAAAGGACCGGGATCCATAGTTCACTAGAGGTGGCTCTCCTTAGATAGATAACATGCTGGGTGAACAAATTACAGCGGGGCAATTGACAAACACCGAGAAAGCAATACATGCATATTGTAATCATCTTGACTCCTTTGAGACTTGATTGGGCATTACAACATAATACATAGACCGCCATCCAACTGTATCTATGACTAATAATCCACCTTCAGGTTATCATCCGAACCCCCTCCAGTATTAAGTTGCAAGCAACAGATTGTTGCTTTACGAACTGCGTGTAAAGTAAACAATACAATTGTTCTATGAACAAAAGATCGTTGTTTTCTCCCTAGTAGCAACAGCACATCTAGTACCTTAGAGATTTCTATCACTTCCCCAGATTACCAGAGGCATGAACCCACTATCGAGCATAAATACTAACTCTTGGAGTTGCTAGCATCTACTTGGCCAAGATAGCTACTAACAACTGAAAGCATGCAAGATCACAAATAACAAAGACATGATAGAATCAATAATCAATCTTAAATAGCATCTCAATATCCATCGGATCCCTGCAAACACAACATGTATGAATTACAAATAGATGATCTTGATCATGAACGGAGCTCACAAGATCTAAGCATGAAAGCACAAAGGAGGAGAAACCAGCCATCTAGCTACTACATGGATCCGTAGTCCAAGGATGAACTACTCACGCATCACACCGCAGGCTTGCATGGTGATGAAGAAGGCCTTTAGGGTGAATTCCCCTCTTCGGCAGGGTGCCGGGAAGAGCTTCAGATCCCCCCGATCTAGGGACAGAGACGACGGCGGCTACAGACTCTTTTGTAGATTTTTGATCGGGTACCTATAGTTTTCGTTCCGAGGGCAACTTATAGGCATAAGGAGAGGCCGAGGGGGTGCTGCGGTCGGCCAGACCACCCCCTGGCATGGGTTAGGCCTGGCCGCCCGGCCAGGTGGTGTGGCCGGCCCCCAGCCCTTCTCCATCTCGTATTCTGGCATTTGATCCCTTCCGAAAAAATAGGCACTTTGGCTTTTGTCCCATCCAATTCCGAGAATATTCATTTTCTGACTTTCCTGGAACCAAAAACAACAGAAAACAGGCAGCTGGCACTATGGCTCTTGTTAATAGGCTAGTCCAAGAAATCATAATAAAAGTACTCCAAAGTTGGAACAAAACACAAGAAAGTGGATAAAACTAAGCATGGAACATCAAAAATTATAGATACATTTGCCATGTATCAACATCCCCAAGCTTAACTCATGCTCATCCTCGAGTAGGTAAGTGATAAAAAGAAAGAATGTTTGAGGTGACATGCACCATCAAAGACTTGATCAAAGTATTTGCAAAACACTCAAAGCTGGGATCATAGTACTTCAATCATAACATGAAAGACAAAGTTCTAGCAATAAGCAAAGAAACTATGATGCAACATGAAAAGGCACAAACAAAATATTCATGAATAACATGCTTTGCAAGACGTTTGTTTGTTTCACATAAAGAAAACATAGCATAAAAGTATTCAGCTTGTCCCTCAATAGAGTAGCAAATATAAATGCATAGGACACCTTCAAAGTTCATAAGAGTGACTAGATACAATAGTTTAAAACAAGCAATATCAAAGTATGCATCAATCAACTAGTCTTGGGACAATGCACATAGAACTAAGAATGTCCACTATGCTCTCAAAGTAGGTGCATAAAGATAGAAGGTGGAGACTCAATATAATGGTGGAAGAAAGGCCTCTTGTAAAAGGGAGTAGGGATTCAAGTCTCTTAAAGAGCTTCCAAAAATTATGGTACTTGTAGCTTTCAGCTCTCATTGCCCCTATCATAAGCATCTTGAAGTGATTAAGGTTAAAGTGAACAAATTATGGTGTACATGCTTGACGAAGTATAAGTCATAAATCTCATGTCCCTTGTATACGAGGGCCGGTCCTCATGCTACTCAAGTTTAGTCACTGGTAAGTTCTTGTCATCGTAAGTACATGTGTATCATTGAGAACCGCCAACGGGGTACCCCTTGCCCGATGATACGGAAGAATCCCCATATCAAAATGACAAGGCAAGCAGACAACGAGCATCTCAGCATTCTTCTTATTTACCATGGGAATATGGTGCTTTTTTCTCTCTTTCCTCTTTTCATAGTATCTCTTTTTTTCTCTTTTCTCTTTTTTTCTCAATATAGGACTCTTTTTTTATAAGAAGAATGCTTCATAGACAGCTCATTATTGTTACGCTGCAGGTTTCCACCATGTCAGCATGGATTAGCCCAGCGTCCCAGGCGTTTCTCTAACACATATACATAACTCCATGGACTTACAAGCTCCCCTTTCATTTCACACCGACGACATCCATATACAAAAGAGCATGATATCAACTAGGTACAAGTACCAAGTGCAATGTTGAAAGCGTTCCCCATGAAAGCATGGTTCTGCTAATTCCCAACAAATAAGTGCAACCATATACAACATAGACGACACAATGGTTCAAGTTTATTAAGGGCAAGTAAAGTAAAGTGTGCCATCAAGTTCGTGAGAGCTTTAATCACTAGTTTTCTCATAACAAGTGAAAGGTAAACAAAAGCATGAATATACTTGGAATAGCTTAAGCTAGTAGGTAGGTATGGTGGACTCTTTGGAAAAACTTGGTTTAGGGAGTTGGATGCATGAGTGGAACTCATACTTTGTTGTGGAGGCTAGCAAAAGACTAGGAGCGACAAACTAAGAGAGCAATAATGGCCATAATCATGCAGAGCGACAAAACATCATTGATCAAAGCATAAAGTGATACTACAAGTTGAAAACTAAAGGATCATAAAGGCTATGGTGACTTGAGATAGTCATAACATGGTGTGAGCATGCGCCAAGTCAACCCAAATAAAGCATCAAAGGAGAATACCACTATACTATGCTTTAATATGCTAAAACAACGCATGATTCATCCGAGGCACATTAAGCAATCTCAATTGTTTATAACAAGTCATGCTACAGCAAAGAATACTAAGCATAAAGCCAAAAAAATATCAAGCATGGCATGACAAAGCATAGGCCACAGTAAAAAACGAGCTCTTTTTACCACATAAGTATGAACTTTCCTACTCTTTTCCAAACCAAACCAAACTATATGCAAACTAACATGTGAAAGAGGGGGTACAACCAATTTATTCAGAAAACTATGCAAACCAAGCAAACTAAAAACTAAAACAAGAACGAAAAAGAAGACGCTCCAAGAAAAACACAACTGTGCATGAAACAATAAAAATGAAGCGTTTGGAAGGAACCTGGAATTTTTATTAATGACGAAGGGGATGCCTTAGGCATCCCCAAGATTTGACGCTTGTACCTCTTGGATGTTTCTTGGGGTGACACGCGTGGCATCCCCAATCTTGAGCTTTAGTCCATCCTTCATCTCTTTACTCATTCCTTACATACACCTGAAAATTTTCCTTCATACAAAACTTCACACAATCTCATTAGCAACATTAGTGCACTTAAGATAAATAAGTCTCAAGGTTCAGTTCTAACACCAAATAAACTTCCATTAGAACACTAGCTACTGTAGCACTTCTCTCAAAAAGCTCAATTCCCCAAAGGAACTCAAGAAGGAGCTAAAGAAGCAAATGCAGAAAATGGCAGAAATCTATCAAAACAGACCAGAAGGTAAAGACAAATTTTTTCGAAGACGTTCTGTTGCTCAAATCAAATAGTGTTGAACTAAGGTAAGTTAGATAACTACCTGGGGCAGAACCATAAAAAATTACAGCTCAATCCGACGTACAGAGCTCTCTCAAGAATTTTTACGGTGAAGCACAGAAATCTGTTTTGGGACAGCAACTTTCCCAATCATTACTTCTCTCTCATTAGAGGTTACTCTTGGCACAAAAAGCAAATAAAAAGGATAGGGAGAGGTTATTACAGAGGTAATAACTTGCAAGACTCATCTAAAACTTTTGGGTTATCTCCCAATAAGTACTTTTCTTTAACGCCTTTAAGTTAGGCATGAAAATTTGAGAAGATGCTCTCATAGGAAATATGAATTGAAGTAAAAGAGAGCATCAAGAAGCAAATTCAAAACACATTTAAGTCTAAACCACTTCCTATGCATAGGAATCTTGTATGCAAATAAATGCACAAAGAACAAAGTGACAGGCATAGGAAGATAAAACAAAAGTAACTTCAAAACTTTCAGCACATAGAGAGGTGTTTCATTACCATAAAAACTTCTACAACCATATTTTCCTCTCTCATAATAATTTTTAGTAGCCTCATGAATAAACTCAACAAAATAACTATCACATAAGGCATTATTTTCATGATCTACAAGCACTAGAGCTTTATTATAAACATTTTCAAAGGAATCCTCGGGAACATAACATTCACCCTCCTTTGATAAGCATGGGGGACAATCAAATACTGTAAGGGATAAAGAGTTACTCTCATTAGAAGGTAGGCATGGGTAGATCCATTCTTCCTCCTTTTGTCCATCACTCTCCTCCTCTTTTTCATCTAATGAGCTTTCAGGTTCAACAATTTCTTCTTCGATGGAGGTTCTAGCAGGCGGTGGTTCATCTATTACCTTAGCAGTCATAATACTATTCCCAAATAGGAAACTGAGTGAGTTATCCATATTGAAATAGTGATTGGAGCAGAGCTAGTCATAAAGGCAACTTAAGAAAGGAACTAATTTTTTTGTGTGTTTTTGAAATAAGAAAGGAAACTTGTAGAACTAATTTTTTTGGATTTTTGAAGAACAAAACAAGCAAACAAAGCAAAAAGAAAACTAAGCAAAACAAAAACAACAAAGTAAAGAGATTGGTTATGAGGGACTCCCCTTGTGAAGATGTCCTTGACTCCCCGGCAACGGCGCCAGAAAATCACTTGATGGCTCAATGCACGGCGCCCAGAAAAGTGCTTGGTCCGCGGTGTTGATATAGAGCTCGTTGGGAAGCCCAAGAGGAAGGTATGATGAGCACAGCAGCAAGTTTCCCTCAGTTATGAAACCAAGGTTTAATCGAACCAGTAGGAGCAAGGAAACACCTCAAAGGTGTTACTAGCTGAGCTTTGGCAGGGCGCACTACCGGTGCTAGTAGCAACGTGGAGACCTGCACAACACAACCACAGAACTTTGTCCCGAACTTGCGATTAGGTTGTCAATCTCACCGTGTTTTGCAGAAAACAAAGGATTAAACGTATCGAATGGAAATAAGTAAAAGTTTGCAGAAAGTAAACACAAAGCAGTAAACAGTTGTAGATTATATGTAAAGTAAAAGGACCGGGATCCATAGTTCACTAGAGGTGGCTCTCCTTAGATAGATAACATGCTGGGTGAACAAATTACAGCGTGGCAATTGACAAACACCGAGAAAGCAATACATGCATATACTAATCATCTTGACTCCTTTGAGACTTGATTGGGCATTACAACATAATACATAGACCGCCATCCAACTGCATCTATGACTAATAATCCACCTTCAGGTTATCATCCGAACCCCCTCCAGTATTAAGTTGCAAGCAATAGATTATTGCTTTACGAACTGCGTGTAAAGTAAACAATACGATTGTTCTATGAACAGAAGACCGTTGTTTTCTCCCTAGTAGGAACAGCACATCTAGTACCTTAGAGATTTCTATCACTTCCCTAGATTACAAGAGGCATGAACCCACTATCGAGCATAAATACTAACTCTTGGAGTTGCTAGCATCTACTTAGCCAAGATAGCTACTAACAATGGAAAGCATGCAAGATCACAAATGACAAAGACATGATAGAATCAATAATCAATCTGAAATAGCATCTCAATATCCATCGGATCCCTGCAAACACAACATGTATGAATTACAAATAGATGATCTTGATCATGAACGGAGCTCACAAGATCTAAGAATGAAAGCACAAAGGAGGAGAAACCAGCCATCTAGCTACTACATGGATCCGTAGTCCAAGGATGAACTACTCACGCATCACACCGGAGGCTTGCATGGTGATGAAGAAGGCCTCCAGGGTGAATTCCCCTCTCTGGCAGGGTGCCGGGAAGAGCTTCAGATCCCCCCCGATCTAGGGACAGAGACGACGGCGGCTAAAGACTCTTTCGTGGATTTTTGATCGGGTACCTAGGGTTTTCGTCCCGAGGGCAACTTATAGGCGGAAGGAGAGGCCGAGGGGGTGCTGGGGTCGGCCAGACCACCCCCTGGCGTGGTCCAGGCCTGGCCACGCGTCCAGGTGGTGTGGCCGGCCCCCAGCCCTTCTCCGTCTCGTATTCTGGCACTTGATCCCTTTCGGAAAAATAGGCACTTTGGCTTTTGTCCCGTCCAATTCCGAGAATATTCATTTTCTGACTTTCCTGGAACCAAAAACAACAGAAAACAGGCAGCTGGCACTGTGGCTCTTGTTAATAGGTTAGTCTAAGAAATCATAATAAAAGTACTCCAAAGTTGGAACAAAACACAAGAAAGTGGATAAAACTAAGCATGGAACATCAAAAATTATAGATACATTTGCAATGTATCACACAACCAGGGAGGGAGGTTGTACATCCATACAAACACGGGCCAAGTGCTGTGTGTGCTGCTCTGGCTACCGAACGGATTGAGTCCATCGGTGCTTGCACCTAGCCTGATGTTCCTCGAATCTCCACTGAATTCTGGGAATTCGAGGTCTAATGCTTTCCACTGGCTACCATTTGAAGGGCGCGTCAGCAGCTCGTCCTTTTTAGGGTCATCGTCATCTCCTGGCTTCTTTCTTTCCGCATGCGTGCGCATGAGATTTGCTTCCTTAGGGTCTACGAAATAGCGCTACAGACAAGGAGTGATAGGAAAGTACCATACCACTTTTCGAGGAGCTTTCTTCCCTTTCTTGTATCGACTAATGCCGCACACCGGGCATGTGATTTTCTCCGTGTCATCGCCCGGATAAATGATGCAATCGTTGATGTAGACGTGGTATCTAATGTGCGGTAGATCAAGAGGACACATGATTTTCTTGGCACCCTCGATACTAGTTGGATAGGTGTTCCCCTCCGGGAGACGATCGTGCCAGAATGCCATCATATCGTCGAAGCTTGCGTCGGTCCATTTGTGTTTTGCCTTCATCTCCATAGCCTTGAGCGTTACATTCAACCGGGTATCATTGGGCTTGCATCCTTCATACAATGGAGTAACCGCATCTTTCTCAAGTTGCGCAAGCTTGGCTTTCTCTCTAGCGGCAGCCCTGGCATTACTCGTCTGCTTGAGAAGCAGTTCTTGAACATAAGGGTCCGCACCCAGCCTGATGTTGTTCCATCGTCTGCTCCAGCATCTAGATCATCATCATCCTAGTCTGCTTCCGCACCTTCACCATCTCCAGCAGACTCTTCTTCATCTCGCCCATCCTCGCCGTGATCATGATCATGTTGCCTGCCTTCCTCATTTTCCGCCGCCCCATTTACGGCCTCATCGTCTTCGTCATCACTTATCCACCGAGTGTAGCCATCCATGAAACCATGGCGGAGCAGGTGCGCCTACAGATTTCCGGAATCTGGGTCGATCAACCAATTGAGTTTGCATCTTCTGCACGGACATCTTATCTCCGTCATGTTATTTCGTATCATGTCGGTCGTCGCGCATTTCAAAAATCTAGCCACAATGCCTTCGCTCATTATGCAGACCATGGTTGCCTGCGCGGTGTACAAGGTAGAATTAGAAGTTTATCACAACCGGTCGATGGAAAATTTCGGCATGACCTATCCTAAAATTAGGACCTTTGCGAAATGCCAAAGTCTTGCCAAAATGGAAATGAATCAACATTTTGGCAAAAAAATGCCAATATATGAGAGAGCATGCAATGCATGCTCTCCAAACACATGAGAGCATCGATCCTCTCCATAGATATGTGACCATATCATCCATACACATAAACACATCCTCTTACATAGACAACTTACCGAGATGAGAGACCGAGAAGATCTCGAAGGAGAGGTAAGAGACCGAGAGGATGGTGGCCGGAAGGAGAGATTTCCTCTATTATGTATGTAGCATCCAAGGTAAGTTTTACATGCTACAAATGGTGAAAGAATGGAGAAATTGAGGTGGAAGGAGGAGGGGGTGAGATCCAAGGAGGAAGAAGGAGGGGAAAGTGAAGTGGGAGATGGTGAGATATAGTCAAATGTGCAAAGGTATCTACCAAAAAGTAGTAGCAGAACACACATCCGTGGCGCACATGGAGCAGTGCGCCACAGGAATAAAGAACATCCATGGCGCACATACCAGCCGTGCACCACAGACATGTTTTCCCAGTTACACAGCAGGGTGGCCTGATCTTGCCTGTAGCGCATGGTGGCCATGTGCGCCACGACCACCGGCCACACCCGTAGCGCACTTCAAACAGGTGCGCTACGGCTATGTGGCCTACGGCTGATAGTGCCCTGGCCCACACATAGCCGTGGCGCACCATCCGCATGTGCGCCACGATTACGGTAGATAGCCATAGGGCACCTGTGGCCAGTGCGCCACGCCTATTTTAGCCGTGGGGCACCACTAGCACGTGCGCCACAGATGTGCGGATTACCTATAGCCATTTTCCTGGTAGTGTCATCATCACCGTCCTGCATCCGCCGCAGGCCATGGAGGAGCAGGTCGTCATTGTCCGTGCGTCCCCCTCACTGTCATGCATCGGTCGTAGGCCGTGGAGGAGCAGGTCGTCATTGTCCGCGCGTACCCCTCGCCGTCCCACCTCTGCCACAGGCCGGGGTGGATCAGGCCATCATCGTCCGCGTTTCCCCCTCGCCGTCCCACATCTTCCACATCCCCCTCATCGCCGTCGTCCGCTCGCTCGTCGTCATCATCCTCGTCTCGGTGGTACATCACCCTCTTACCTCTCTCCCTCTCTCCCTGCTAGGTTTAGCTTCCTCCCGCAGTCGCTCCCGGTTGGTTCATAAGCCTTGTGTATAGGAGACAATTAGAGACAATAATACGAATCCCTTGCTCCATCTATTAGAACCGGCTAGTTTTGATGCTCCATACTCCAGCTAACAATCATAGGGACCTGGGAGCTTGCTCTTTAGAAACTTAAGATGACGATGGTCAGCTTGAGAATAGAGTGCTCCCGTTGACTAGTTTTTACAATTTTTGTATGAGGCAGACAAGGTAACAACAAACAAGGGGTGGATTTCTAGTGTAGTAGTAAAAACTTAACTAAACTCGACAATCGTAGTTTGAAGGGTGGCTTCTCTGATTTTGTTGATTCTGAAATATTCATGATCAGATAAGAATACATGTCTAATTAGAGACATAGATATTTTAAAGAGGATGTACATAATTTGTGCATAATATGGTTGCTTCAACTTTTAAATTATTTTACTGGGCTTAAGTATTGATGCATGCACGGGGAAGCTGTTGTCATTTCTATATGCATATTACCGATGGTTAGTTGTAGTAGCATAAGGATTATGGAATTCACTAGGAATTTAGTTAAAACTGAATAATCCCTAAATTGTTTGTGGCTTTGCTTCACCATCTGAATCCCTTCTAGCTTACTTTTTTGGAGGCATAGCTGACTCTGTTATCTATCGAGAAATTCAACATATGCATATGATGGAGCTGTGTGTGTACATATTTTTGTACTTTTTTGGTACTATTTTTATGATGTAGCTGGCAGTTGTGAGCTCCATATATATTGTGCATGTACAATGAGTTGCCAATGTTTCGCTGGAATGTCGATTAACTTCAATTCCGGCGAATTTCTGGCACTCTGGCATGAATATTTTTTAGCAAAGGCCATGCCGGATTTTCGCCATGAATATAAGTGTCCTAAATCTTTCTTTTGCTTGTGTAGTGCTAGGTATAGCCATGTTGTCTTCTCAGCAAAACAAAGACGAAGATGATCCCGCTGGGTCTTCTCAGCAAAACTTGGATGAGCTCTACAGGCTCATGGAGGAGGAGATACAGCTGGAGGAGATGGCAGGGGGCAAAGAAGGAGATGAGACAACCGATGATGCCCTTGATGGCGATGACAAGAGGGGCGATGAGACCACCAACAGTGGCTCCACCGAGGTGGCTCATAGACTACTACAGAGGCCAAGAGGCGGCGGAAGAAGCCGTGCCCAAACGTGGTCGGCACCACAATGGAAACATTCACCGCTGTTGACCCTAAGACCGGTATTCCTACGGAGCCAAAGTGGCTCGTGAAGAGGTACGGCCTCCAGATGGGAGATCTCCTTTAGGATGTCGTCAATGTCAACGAGACAAAAATCCGAATGAAGAACAAGAAGCATCTGCAGGACCAACTCCTTTTGTGGCTGCACGTGCGGTACCCGTTCCCTAAGGGCTACATGAGCCTGCATCGCAAGGAGAACATCGTGAACAGGATAGCCCTCTCTAGATTAACCAAGAACCTCAGCGGTTATAAAACCATGCTGAGGGGGATGATTTCTTACAATGAGAGCTTCGAAGAGATCAAGCGCCACATCCCGCAGATAAAGCCGGAGGACTACACGCTCTTCCTACAAAATGAGGAGTTAGAGTACACCAAGTCGCAGTCGATCTAGGGGAAGGAGCTGGTAGAGAAGAAGGTCAGTCACCACTGTCTCGGTTGCCCTGGCTACGACGGCAAGCAGGAGAAGTGGCAGAAGGATGACCAGGCCTATGTAGACAAGGGCATCAAGAACCCTTAAGACAAGTAGAAAGACCCTCTCTTCAGGGCATTTGTCAGGTCCCAGTACCATAAAGAAAAGGATGGGAAACTTGTCACGGGCCTGGAAGTGGTGGAGGGTGTTATGTTGGTCACCAACCCGAAGGTGGTGAAAGTTGAGACAGCAGTGGTAAGCAATTTTACCAGCTTATTAGTTTGATACTGCTCACCAACTCCATCTCTAAAATTGTTCATGCTACTTCTTGCAATTCGCAGAAGAAGCGGCCAAATCTGGCTCCTCGTCCCAAGCATCGATGGGAAAAGTCCCTTGGGACAACCCTTTTATCAGGGGCATGAACATCGTGAAGGAGCAGCCGCTGTTGAAGAGGCCGCACTTAGGTCATGTCCCCAGCGCTGGAGGAGGTCGCAAGCATGTCAACCATGGCTTTGTCATGCCCAACACCAAGGAGTCGCGTTAGGCGGAGAAGGACCGGGAGCATGAGGCTCTATTGGAAAAGGTGGCCAACTTGGAAGCAACCATGTAACAGTGCATCCAAGCCACGGTAGAAAGCAGGGTCCAAGCAGAGGTGGCCAGCAAGGTCCATGACGTGGTAGCCAGCCGGGTCATTGAAATCATCCCTAGAATGGTGTAGTCGATCTCCAATTTTTTCACCAAAGGCCACAAGGGACCGCTCATATTGATCATCCTAGGCGGCAGTAACTCGGGCAACATGCCTTCTGCTACACTGGCTCACACCAATATTGGTGACTCCACCCGCCGGTGCCAATGTAGGTGCTAGGGAGGATTCGTCGGCCATGGGGGCCACTGATGGCTCAATGCACGGCGCCCAGAAAAGTGCTTGGTGCGTGGTTGATGTAGAGCTTGTTGGGAACCCCAAAGGAAGGTACGATGAGCACAGCAGCAAGTTTCCCTCAGTTATGAAACCAAGGTTTAATCGAACCAGTAGGAGCAAGGAAACACCCCCAAAGCTCTTACTAGCTGAGCTTTGGCAGGGCGCACTACCGGTGCTAGTAGCAACGTGGAGACCTGCGCAACACAACCACAGAACTTTGTCCCCAACTTCCGATGAGGTTGTCAATCTCACCGTGTTTTGCGGAAAACAAAGGATTAAACGTATCGAATGGAAAGAAGTAAAAGTTTGCAGAAAGTAAACACAAAGCAGTAAACAGTTGTAGATTATATGTAAAGTAAAGGACCGCGATCCATAGTTCACTAGAGATAGCTCTCCTTAAGATAGGTAACATGCTGGGTGAACAAATTACAGCGGGGCAATTGACAAACATCGAGAAAGCAATACATGCATATACTAATCATCTTGACTCCTTTGAGACTTGATTGGGCATTACAACATAATACATAGACCGCCATCCAACTGCATCTATGACTAATAATCCACCTTCAGGTTATCATCTAAACCCCCTCTAGCATTAAGTTGCAAGCAACAGATTATTGCTTTACGAACTGCGTGTAAAGTAAACAATACGATTGTTCTATGAACAAAGTATTGTTGTTTTCTCCCTAGTAGCAACAACACATCTAGTACCTTAGAGATTTCTGTCACTTCCCCAAATTACCAGAGGCATGAACCCACTATCGAGCATAAATACTAACTCTTGGAGTTGCTAGCATCTACTTGGCCAAGATAGCTACTAACAACGGAAAGCATGCAAGATGACAAATAACAAAGACATGATAGAATCAATAATCAATCTAAAATAGTATCTCAATATCCATCGGATCCCCGCAAACACAACATGCAGAATTACAAATAGATGATCTTGATCATGAACGGAGCTCACAAGATCTAAACATGAAAGCACAAAGGAGGAGAACCAGCCATCTAGCTACTACATGGATCCGTAGTCCAAGGATGAACTACTCACGCATCACACCGGAGGCTTGCATGGTGATGAAGAAGGCCTCCAGGATGAATTCCCCTCTCCAGCAGGGTGCCGGGAAGAGCTTCAGATCCCTCCCGATCTAGGGATGGAGATGACGGCGGCTACAGACTCTTTCGTGGATTTTTGATCGGGTACTTAGGGTTTTCGTCCCGAGGGCAATATATAGGCGGAAGGAGAGGCCGAGGGGGTGTCGGGAGCGGCCACACCACCCCCTGGCGCGGGCCAGGCCTGGCCGCGTGGCTAGGTGGTGTGGTGGCTCCCTGGCCCTTCTCCGTCTCATATTCTGGCACTTGATCACTTTCGGAAAAATAGGCGCTTTGGCTTTTGTCCCGTCCAATTCCGAGAATATTCATTTTCTGACTTTCCTGGAACCAAAAACAGCAGAAAATAGGCAGCTGGCACTGTGGCTCTTGTTAATAGGTTAGTCCAAGAAATCATATGAAAAGTACTCCAAAGTTGGAACAAAACACAAGAAAGTGGATAAAACCAAGCATGGAACATCAAAAATTATAGATACATTTGCAATGTATCAACATCCCCAAGCTTAACTCATGCTCGTCCTCGAGTAGGTAAGTGATAAAAAGAAAGAATAATTTTTGAGGTGACAAGCACCATCAAAGACTTGATCAAAGTATTTGCAAAACATTCAAAACTAGGATCATAATACTTCAATTATAGCATGAAAGACAAAGTTCTAGCAATAAGCAAAGAAACTATGATGCAACAAGAAAAGGCACAAACAAAAGATTCATGAATAACAATGCTTTGCAAGACGTTTGTTTGTTTCACATAAAGAAAACATGGCATAATAGTATTCAACTTGTCCCTCAATAGAGTAGCAAATATAAATGCATAGGACACCTTCAAAGTTCATAAGAGTGACTAGATACAATAGTTTAAAACAAGCAATATCAAAGTATGCATCAATCAACTAGTCTTGGGACAATGCACATAGAACTAAGAATGTCCACTATGCTCTCAAAGTAGGTGCATAAAGATAGAAGGTGGAGACTCAATATAATGGTGGAAGAAAGGCCTCTTGTAAAAGGAAGTAGGGATTCAAGTCTCATAAAGAGCTTCCAAAAATTATGGTACTTGTAGCTTTCAGCTCTCATTGCCCCTATCATAAGCATCTTGAAGTGATTAAGGTTAAAGTGAACAAACTATGGTGTACATGCTTGACGAAGTATAATTCAGAAATCTCATGTCCCTTGTATACGAGGGACGCTCCTCATGCTACTCAAGTTTAGTCACCGGTAAGTTCTTGTCATTGTAAGTATATGTGTATCATAGAGAACCACCAACGGGGTACCCCTTGCCCGATGATACGAAAGAATCCCCATATCAAAATGACAAGGCAAGCAGACAACGAGCATCTCAGCATTCTTCTTATTTACCATGGTAATATGGTGCTTTTTTCTCTCTTTCCTCTTTTCATAGTATCTTTTTTTCTCTTTTATCTTTTTTCTCAATATAGGACTCTTTTTTTATAAGAAGAATGCTTCATAGACAGCTCATTATGGTTATGATGCAGGTTTCCACCATGTCAGCATGGATTAGACCAGCGGCCTAGGCGTTTCTCTAAGACATATACATAACTCCATGGACTTACAAGCTCCCCTTTCATTTCACACCGACGACATCCATATACAAAAGAGCATGATAACAACTAGGTACAAGTACCAAGTGCAATGTTGAAAGCGTTCCCCATGAAATCATGGTTCTGCTAATTCCTGACAAATAAGTGCAAGCGTATACAACATAGAAGACACAATGGTTCAAGTTTATTAAGGGCAAGAAAAGTAAAGTGTGCCATCAAGTTCGTGAGAGCTTTAATCACTAGTTTTCTCATAACAAGTTGAATTTGGAAGGTAAACAAAAGAATGAATATACTTGGAATAGCATAAGCTAATAGGTAGGTATGGTGGACTCTTTGGAATAACTTGGTTTAGGGAGTTGGATGCATGAGTGGAACTCATACTTTGTTGTGGAGGCTAGCAAAAGACTAGGAGCGACAAACTAAGAGAGCAATAATGGCCATAGTCATGCAGAGCGACAAAACATCATTGATCAAAGCATAAAGTGATACTACAAGTTGAAAACTAAAGGATCATAAAGGCTATGGTGACTTGAGATAGTCATAACATGGTGTGAGCATGCGCCAAGTCAACCCAAATAAAGCGTCAAAGGAGAATACCAATATACTATGCTTTAATATGCTAAAACAATGCATGATTCATCCAAGGCACATTAAGCAATCTCAATTGTTTATAACAAGTCATGCTACAGCAAAGAATACAAAGCATAAAGCCAAAACAATATCAAGCATGGCATGACAAAGCATAGGCCACAGTAAAAAACAAGCTCTTTTTACCACATAAGCATGAACTTTCCTACTCTTTTCCAAACCAAACCAAACTATTTGCAAACCAAAGTATGAAAGAGGGGGTCCAACCAATTAAGAAAACTAAGCAAACAAAAGCAAACGAAAAACCAAAACAAAAACAAAAAAGAAGACGCTCCAAGAAATACACAACTGTGCATCAAACAATAAAAATGAAGCGTTTGGAAGAAACCTGGGATTTTTATTGATGAAGAAGGGGATGCCTTAGGAATCCCCAAGCTTTGACGCTTGTACTTCTTGGATAATTCTTGGGGTGACACGTGTGGCATCCCCAAGCTTGAGCTTTAGTCCATCCTTCATCTCATTACTCATTCCTTCCATACACCTGAAATTTTTCCTTCATACAAAACTTCACACAATCTCATTAGCAACATTAGTGCACTTAAGATAAATAAGTCTTAAGGTTCAGTTCTAACACCAAATAAACTTCCATTAGAAAACTAGCTACTGTATCACTTCCCTTCAAAAGCTCAATTCCCCAAAAGAACTCAAAAGGAACCCACAAGAAGCAAATGCAGAAAATGGCAGAAATCTGTCAAAACAGACCAGCAGGTAAAGACGAATTTTTTCGAAGACCTTCTGTTTCTCAAATCAAAAAGTGTTGAACTAACAAAAGTTATATAACAACCTGGGGCAAAAGCACAAAAATTACAGCTCAATCCGACATATAAAGCTCTCTCACGAATGTTTACGGTGAAGCACAAAAATCTGTTTCGGGACAGCAACTTTCCCAATCATTACTTCCCTCTCATTAGAGGTTACTCTTGGCACAAAAAGCAAATAAAAAGGATAAGGAGAGGTTATTACAGAAGTAATAACTTCCAAGACTCATCTAAAACTTTTGGGTTCTCCCAATAAGTACTTTTCTTTAACGCCTTTAAGTTAGGCATAAGAAGCAAAGAAAGAATCAAGTGTTCTCAAATGAAGAAGCATTAAAACCAACTTTCTTGCCCTTACCTCTCTTACTTTTATTCTTAACCTTGGGGAAAATATGATTGTTTGGTGGAGAAGAAAGGTGCATGGTTCCCTTTCCCACATCTATTATTGCTCCAAGGAGTTCCAATAGGGACCTTCCAAGTGTAATTTGTCCTTTTCGTGCACATTTAATAACAAGATAATCAATAGAAATCATTTTCCCAACAATCTTTGTAAACACTCCTTCAACTATTCCAAGAGGTAATATGGTAGTATTATTAGTAAGAGATATTTCTTTTCCTCCCTCAGTGAGCCCCCATGTATTTAGAGATTTATAAATATCTTTGGGCATAAGGCAAAATTCAGACATGATATCACAGCGAGCTTGAAAAGTTTCAGTGTTCATCTCAATCTTTACTGTAGGGAACCACTTTGATGGTTCAGAGTTTATTGGAACATAATCGTGATATTCCCTAAGCGTATTATAGCAACTTTCTAAGCTAGTAGTGCTAGCCTCAAGAGTGTTCAACCTAGCAAATATTTTTGCAAAAGAAATATCAGTTTGGCTAGGCATGTTGTAAGTGAGGATCAATTTCTTTATAGAATTACGAGCATCATCCTCATTACATTGGAGGAAATCTCCTCCCACAACAGCATCTAGAGCATATCTATAGCAAAGAGCAATCCCAAGGTAAAAACTGCTAAGGAACAAACTTTGAGTCATTTTAGGCTCAGTTTTTTCATGTAGATTAGAGATTCTAGACCAAGCTTCCTTAAAACTTTCCTAAATTCCTTGTTTAAAAGTGAAAATCATTTCCTCGGGTGACATAGTGACTGGAGCAAGGCTAGACATAGTGAGATAGGAACTAATTTTTTGTGTGTTTTTCAAATAAGAAAGCAAACTAGTAAAACTAATTTTTTTGTGTTTTTTTAAGAACAAAACAAGCAAACAAAGCAAAAAGAAACTAAGAAAAACAAAAACAACAAAGTAAAGAGATTGGTTATGAGGGACTCCCCTTGTGAAGATGTCCTTGACTCCCCGGCAACGGCGCCAGAAAATCGCTTGATGGCTCAATGCACGGCGCCCAGAAAAGTGCTTGGTGCGTGGTTGATGTAGAGCTCGTTGGGAACCCCAAGAGGAAGGTATGATGAGCACAGCAGCAAGTTTCCCTCAGTTATGAAACCAAGGTTTAATCGAACCAGTAGGAGCAAGGAAACACCCCAAAGGTGTTACTAGCTGAGCTTTGGCAGAGCGCACTACCGGTGCTAATAACAACGTGGAGACCTGCACAACACAACCACAGAACTTTGTCGCCAACTTGCGATGAGGTTGTCAATCTCACCGTGTTTTGCAGAAAACAAAGGATTAAACGTATCGAATGGAAAGAAGTAAAAGTTTGCAGAAAGTAAACACAAAGCAGTAAACAGTTGTAGATTGTATGTAAAGTAAAGGACCGGGATCGATAGTTCACTAGAGGTGGCTCTCCTTAAGATAGATAACATGCTGAGTGAACAAATTACAGCGGGGCAATTGACAAACATCGAGAAAGCAATACATGCATATACTAATCATCTTGAATCCTTTGAGACTTGATTGGGCATTACAACATAATACATAGACCGCCATCCAACTACATCTATGACTAATAATCCACCTTCAGGTTATCATCCGAACCCCCTCCAGTATTAAGTTGCAAGCAACAGATTATTGCTTTATGAACTGCGTGTAAAGTAAGCAATACGATTGTTCTATGAACAAGGATTGTTGTTTCTCCCTGGTAGCAACAGCACATCTAGTACCTTAGAGATTTCTGTCACTTCCCCAGATTACCAGAGGCATGAACCCACTATCGAGCATAAATACTAATTCTTGAAGTTGCTAGCATCTACTTGGCCAAGATAGCTACTAACAACGGAAAGCATGCAAGATCAAAAATAACAAAGACATGATAGAATCAATAATCAATCTGAAATAGCATCTCAATATCCATCGGATCCTCGCAAACACGACATACAGAATTACAAATAGATGATCTTGATCATGAACGGGGCTCACAAGATCTAAACATGAAAGCATAGAGGAGAACCAGCCATCTAGCTACTACATGGATCCGTAGTCCAAGGATGAACTACTCACGCATCACACCGGAGGCTTGCATGGTGATGAAGAAGGCCTCCAGGGTGAATTCCCCTCTCCGGCAGGGTGCCGGCAAGAGCTTCAGATCCCTCCCGATCTAGGGATGGAGATGACGGTGGCTACAGACTCTTTCGTGGATTTTTGATCGGGTACTTAGGGTTTTCGTCCCGAGGGCAATATATAGGCGGAAGGAGAGGCCGAGGGGGTGCCGGGAGCGGCCACACCACCCCCTGGCGTGGGCCAGGCCTGGCCGCACGGCCAGGTGGTGTGGTGGCTCCCTGGCCCTTCTCCGTCTCGTATTCTAGCACTTGATCATTTCCGGAAAAATAGGCACTTTGGCTTTTGTCCCGTCCAATTCCGAGAATATTCATTTTCTGACTTTCCTGGAACCAAAAAAATAGAAAACAGGCAGCTCGCACTGTGGCTCTTGTTAATAGGTTAGTCCAAGAAATCATATGAAAAGTACTCCAAAGTTGGAACAAAACACAAGAAAGTGGATAAAACCAAACATGGAACATCAAAAATTATAGATACATTTGCAATGTATCAGCCGCCAGTAGCCCCTCAGTCACTTGCACGCCCTGCCCGGTCCCTCGACGCGAGCCGAGCTCGACGCCCTCACGGTAATTAGTTGAGCCTCTAAAATCCTCTGCAAATTAATTACTGCATCCTCTATAACCTACATGTTTTCACAACCGCAAACGACTACTTGCAATTTGCTCCTGGATGTGGACAACAAGTTGAAGGATGTTGCGAAGCAAAATGTCAGCATCCTACTCACCCACTCATACCACTTCAAGCCTATGGACGATAGCGTGCACCGGGTTCAAGTGGATCGGTCATTACCAGGATGCGGAGACTTGGATCCTCCTTCTCAACCCGCGGAAACCGCTAGCGTGTTGAAGGTCGGACAACACAAGAATCATATCCTTCTATGGACGAAAGCCCTAATTCGGCTGAAGATCACCAGGGGGCGGAGGAAAGCCAAGCCAGGGTCACTCCTGTGGTTGCGCCAGGGGTGCCGAGCCAAGTCAGGGTCACTCCAGCGTCCATGCCTGCGGCAAGCCAAGACAGGGTGGCTGATGATCCTCCCGAGCCCGATACACATGAGCACGACAACGCGTTGGACATTGGTATGGCTCCCATCGATTCATTCATCGCTGATTTGGACGCTAGTGTTTTTCCTTCCCATTCACCCGCTTGTGATACCCTGAAGAAGAAGCTCTTCCCTTCTCAAGAAACGCTAGAGCAGGAAGCTACCGCCTTCACCACTCCGCCGCAAACTCAGGTTACCCCGAGGACACTCCTTGGTGTGACCATGGAGACGATGAAACAAATTGGCACTCCCCCGCGCAATAAGAAAGGCGTTAGGAAACGGAAGAACCGGTAGGGGAAAACGATGTTGCAAGCAAGCAAGTGGTTCTCGACAGGCTGCCGACCCTATGGATGAAGATGCATTACCTTGATGAACTGATCTTGCCGAAACAAATTGTCAAGACGCTGACGCCGGACATGAGGAGCCTGCATTAGTCTATTTTGTATCTGGAGCGGGCACTTCTCAAAGATAAAAATCCATCGTACCCGGTCTTCACGGTTAGGGTGCCCACTAACTGTGGCTTCGTCACCACCAACCCCGCGGAGTTGTTCTTCATTAGGTATGAAGACGTCTTTAGGCTCTTCGACATGTTCCGGCTTGAGCGAAACTTGGTCCACCTGGTATCGCTTAGCATGGTGCACGATATCATCGTGGACAAGATCCCGCACATCGCTATCATGGACCCCTTCTACATGACTGCATCCAACAACGACAAGGAAACGGGCGTTTTTCGCGGAGTATATGCAGGATTTCTTGGTGGCGAATAAGGATAAGAGTTTCTTCCTCATGCCATACTTTCCTGAGTAAGTAGTCGGTCGCTAAATTACCCGCTATTACATTTCTTTCGTGAATTTCCTTAAAAGCTGAGGATGACGGTTTATTCCAACTGTTTTGCACAGACACAAGTACTATGTCCTCATCACCTTTCAACCGTATTATTCCAATGTCGTGTGTCTCGACTCCGAGAGAGCCGTGTGGAAATACTACACCGACATCAAGTCTACTCTTGATAAAGCCCTCAACGGTTTCAGAGCCATGGTTGGCCCACTCAAGTATGACAAGAAAGTTAAAGGTTGTTATGTGTGCTCCCACGTAACCAATTTCCCCTGCCTCAAGAAATCATCGGGTGAGAATGGGATAGAGGCCTGGTTCACCATCCTACAGATGAGGGAGTTCGTAAAGCATCAGCAGCTTCTCTTGTTGCCATCTAGTCTCGAGAAAAGGGGCACAGACATGGAGGAAACGACCGACGCAAACATCAAAGCCTAATTTTGTGCCATCCAGCGGAAGATTGGCACGATACTCATGAGGGATGTCATGAAAAGGGGTGCCTTGTGCAACTACAGTGGTCACCCGCTAATTAAGGCAGAGAGAGAAACCCGCTTAGAAACGTGCTATGACGTGAGGACATTCAGGATGCTCGATTGCATCCATCCTTTCCTGCCGAATGCATATGACGGGAGTCGTGGTCCTTGATCGAGTCACAAACTTGTCTCTTGCAAATGTTAGTCACGGTAGGCATTTAGTATATTCGATGCTTTTCTTTTTGCACTATCTCTCCCTGCAAATAAATGTTAGTCATAGAATTACTTTAGTATATTTGATGCTTTTCTTTTTACATGCCTACATGTCATCTCTCTATTGTGAATGTGCTAACAACAAATATTTCTTTCTTGTGTGTGCGCATAGATAACGTGGTATGTCGTGTACGAGGGCAAGGTTCCCAGAGTCTATGACGACTAGGAAGATTGTAGGAGGCTGGTCCACCATTTCAGCGGCAACAGTTTCCAAGCGCTACACCACTTTGGAGGAGGCAGAAACTCGATACGCCAACTTTCTAGCGCGATGGAGGAGAGATATGTGGAGGAGATCGATGACCCCTTTATCGTGATGATGCTCGCAGCCACCACCGCCTCTCTAGTCTATTATGTCATTGTTGTTTAGCTTGGTCGTGCGACTCCGGAGACTTGTGTCTATGTTTGTGTAATATTTGCTAGTTGGAGTCGAAGTTTTAACCATATGGTCGACTTTCTACACTTTTGTTATGTATTTGTGTTATTGATGCATGCTATGAAAATTTGGGTACTTCCTGTATACGTTGTGTCAGGGATGTGTACATTTTGCTATAATTTTGGTATTTCTGTGCATATTACTATGTATACTGTGTATATTATGCTCTATATACTACGTATTTCGAACAGTTTTTTTACTCCTATTAGTAATACCACCGGCGAACAGATGCACTACCCCCGGCGAGTGGGAGTTCACCTGTGGTAGGGGGCACTACACCCGACGAGTTGTGAAGGGAGCCCGTGGAACTAGACTACCTCCGTCGAATAAGTCTATTCGCCGGCAATAACTAAAATTACCCCTGACGAATAATTCAACAAGCCGGCAATGTGGCATTACCGCCGGCGAGATGGTCGCCGGCGAGATGGTCGCCGGCAAGCTCGAACTCGCCGGCGGTAGGCCATTTTGGTGCACCGGGGATGAGGTTTTCTGATAAAAACTATTTGGCCCGATCTTTCACGATGCACCTCCTGATCCAATGGATCTGATAGAAATCTTCCAATCACATGATACACGTAACCTGAAGATGGGGAAACCCAATCTTGCGAGCAACTTGGCGATGAACGACGAACCTCCCGCTTGAATAGATCAATCCAACAAGCAACTTGATGATAAACAACAAGCCTCACGCCAAAGCACGACAATACTTGAATAACAACCACCTTCACGCAAATATCAATAAGATAGATAATGAGACGAGCGCAGATACGCCGTCACGACGCCAACCCCGGAGGGATGGTTTACAAATGAGGAACTAAAAGTTCTACATGATTTTCAGCCCCCCTAATATTGTGGCACCCCCTTGTTTATATAGGACAAAGGGGTAGGGGTGGCTGACCCTACTGGAGTCGGACTGACTCGACCTAATTGGACCCTGACTCATAAATATAGAACAAACGTTTGACACAACCGTAGACTAAATTATTACATATCATTGTTTGTCCTAGTGTATCAAACTGTATATGATGCCCGTATCATCCTCTCCCCCTTAGAAAGGCGTTGTCCTCAATGCCAGAAGGTCTTCTCCGGCGTGTGGCGTCATATCAATTAAATCGCCACTCTCCGTCTTCAAATCTTGCCAGCCTTCCACACCTCATCCTCCCGCTCGACTAGCTATCTTCAAGTCTTGCTCGCCTTCCACGCCTCATCCTTCCTCTTGGCTTGCTTGACTTGATATTGTCCTTGTCACTCTTTGGTCTTCGACACCATCAACCTGATCGAGACACAAGCATCCTCTAACTGCAACTGACTGTATACCATGCATATCACCCATAACACACAGAACAAATTCTTGTACACCATGGATCCAAATAAGATGAATACACCTGGGTATGCATTTGACTGACACAAGTGTCCGTAGAATGTTTGACGATATCTGTAGACTGTTTCACGAACTGAACTGAAAATATAATCAGCTAGAAGTAACAATCGGATGTGCAGCAATTTATTTTCCTCTCGTGTCCATGTGATGCCAACAAATTTTCCTTTTCTTAAATTACTTTTCCTTTTTCCTTTGCAAGCTGGACACCACGCATCACAAGCAAGACAAAACCGATCCAACTCTTAGCTTGATTTTTATTGCAATTTATACCTGCCAGATTTTCCTTTTTTTCTTGTCGCTAACCGATCTGATTTCCTTCCTAGTCCCGCTTCCCCTTGGTTGTAGTCCGATCCTAATGAGAATACAATTCGCCTGGGGTAAAACAAAATCTTCCCTTTATTAATTCTTTCTTCTTTGACTCTTCCAATCAAAACGTTAATAAGTCCGAACCAAACTCCACGATTTCTTTCCTTATATTTTTCAATGCTGCCATGACTCCACGCGGTAGACGGAAACGAACCCAAACCTATTCTTTTGATCGGTCAACACCAGGCGGTACAAAAAAAAACGTAGCTGATTGCGATCTCAGCCGCAAACTCTCGGTGCTCCTCTCCTTCCGTTGTATCCAAAATAGGCTCCTGCTAAAAAAATCACGGTGCCCCTTACCTGAACCCTTGGGACTTCAAGCCGGAAAAAAACCTAATCGATCCCAAACTAATCTGCCTCGAAACTGACAAGCCGCCAGATGCTCCCGTCACCTCTACAAATTAAATCAACTCGAAAATTGAAAATCCAAGGAACCACAAGAACGCCTCCAACGAAACAATCTGCACCATGATCAACCTGGCGCTCTGATATCAGGTGGTATCAGAGCTCTCGTTGATCACAGCGTATTTTTGGATCATCTGTGGACTATTTTTCTACAAATAGTTTACAGATCAGTTTGTTTGGAGATTGAGATTTGTGGGCAGATCAGATCAGATTTTGGAGGCGTTCTTGTGCGTGATTGGAAGAATCATCTACCCAATCGTGGAGAAGAAGAAATCGCGGAAATCGATCGTTGTTTTTCTGATCTGTTTCCATCACGAGCTGGTTTTTTTTATCAGATCCGATCGATCCAAGATCCGATCGGGGGCAGCGAAAAAAAAGGAAGGAGAGAGAGACCCGCCGCCGTACGCGTCGCTCTCCGCCTGGCGTCGCACGCGCTCGCGAAGGAAGCGCTTGGCGTCGCCCGCGCGTGCCTGGTGAACGAGGCCGCAGCGCCCGACCGCGCAGGAGTCCCGCGTGAGTACGTGACAGTCAACGTACGTGAGAAAAAAAACCTGATAACGTGCCTTATACTCCGTGGAGTCCTTCAGCACAAAAAAAAGTTCGCTACGTGCGCATCCCCTGGCGACTGGCGTGATCGTTCGCTCGATCACAGAAGAGTCTGTGTTCCAGCGTAGTTTTTTTTTTACGTCCAAGACCGGCTTGGAAAAAGGAGAAAATAAAGATGGATCTTAAGGGTAATGTTAGTGATTTTTTAGCGCAAGACGTTTACAATGATTATCTAGACCTGAAAAATTGTGTGCACTGGGATTCTAGTAAATTGAAGTGGAAGCTCCTACATACTGCAACCTCGACAGAATACAAGTTATGGGAAGAGACAATGCAAGCTGGTTTTCGCTTATGTGTTGATCTTTCTCCAGATCTGCAGTTTGACGACACTATCACTTTTCGTCTTGCAAAAAGGCGTGAGGATGCGCGAATTTTTCGGTGGTGGAATGTGGACACACGTACGCGAGGTGTCTAAATAAATACTGTTTGGGAAGACTACAAAAAGGTTTTACGTGCTAAATTTTTGGCACCATCAGAGATAGAGGACAAGGTGATTGTTCCGGAGGATGTTGTACCATTGAGTGGGCTGAATTTGCAACTCAAGAAAGTACAAGACGATGCTTGCATGACAGTTGACAAGGGCCAGCGTTGGAATTTATTTCAGACGCAGTGTATGATCAAAGGCAAAGCATGCAAGTTAATTGTTGATGGAGGAAGCTGTACTAATGGCATTAGCAAGGCAATGGTGGCAGCATTGGGATTGTCCACATAGGGTATTCCTGAACCTAAGCATCTACAGTGGTTAAATAGCTGCGGTATGATGAAGGTAACTCATAAGGTGCGTATGCCATTTACAGTGGGTGATTATATTGATGAGATTGAGTGCGATGTGTTGCCATTGGAGGTATGTGGGTTGTTACTTGGTCGTCCATGGCAGTATGATCGCAACGTTACACATGCTGGAAGAGCAAATACATATTCTTTTGTGCATGGTGGCAAACAGCAGACTTTGAAACCTATGCAGGATGATCACATAAAGTCTGATGTAGAGCTGGTGGTACATAAGGAGAAGATGCGCAAGGCTAAGCCAAAATCTGGGCTAGCTAAGGTGCAGGATGGAGAGCATGATGCGCAGTGCGACAATGTTGATACTGCTTCAGCTATGCCTGTAGATGACAAGCCAGTGGAACTTGTTAGTGACAAGCCAGTTGAAGTGCATCCTCTTATTGCTGAGAGGAAGGATGTTGCAGCATGTGTTCAGAAGGTAGTTTGTGTTGACACAAGTGTTCAGACGGATAATAGTTGTGCTCCTGATGTTCTAGTACATGTGGTGCAGCAGGTAACAAGAGCAGTTTTGTTAGCACACCTGTGAGGCGTTTTGTTGGGACAGTTGTGCGGATGCATAGAGGCAAGGATGGACATCTTCGACAGTATTGTGGTCCAGGCATTACTCATCTTATGCCAGGTCATACAAAGAAGGTCCATATTCAGCAACCACGGGTTCCAACAAGAGTTGAGAAGAAGAAGAAGACGATGGCGCCTAGGTCGAAGCTCGTATGGAGACGCAAGGAGGTGCAGGCGCCGAGGGCTGTATCAAGTCGAGCAGGCCAAGAGGGAGGATGTGGTGAGGAAGGGAAGCAAGACTTGAAGATGGTGAAGACGCGTGAAGCGATTGTTCATATCACGCCACCTTTCCGACCCGACCAGCAAGCGTTGGGGACAACGCTTCTTGAAAGGGGGATGATGATATGGGCATGAAGGAGGAGGTGAAGCCTAATTTTAGGACTCCACCGAGCTAGGTGATGCGGGGCGCATCCCATTGATGATTGGCACGCCAGGACGACCTATGATATGTAATGATAAGTCTAAGGTTGTGTCAAATATTGTTGCTATGTTATTGAGTCCGAGTCCATGTTAGGTTTGAGTCTGTTTGTGTGTTCGGTTTGGGTCTATCCAACCGACTAGTTGCAGGCCTCCTATATAAAGGAGTCAACCACCTAGGGTTTAGGGGATTTCAGTTGTTTAGTCTAAAAACTATATTGTGCTCCACTGTGTATCATCCCTCCGGGGACGGCGATACCGTTTATCAGATTATTATTGCTGCGAAGGTTCTTGTGTGTATCAAGGATTATCGAGCTGTGGTTTGAGGCGTGGTGATCTTCATCACGTTACTTGCTGGATTCGTTCCTCTTCTTCAGGTGACGTTCATCGACGTTATTGGAAGATCATCTATCAGGTTGACTCGTTGTGAAAGATCGGGACAAAACTTAAGGATCAATGGCTTGATCTGTATCATTTTCCCTACTAGTGACACCATATTCATGGTGAATGACGGTGCTCCGCTGGACCCCTTCACCACACCACTCCCAGCAATGACAACGGCGGAGGAAATCGAGGAACACCGCAAGATGCTAGAAGCGGCCAAGAATAAGGAAAACGCCGAGCGCGAGAAATTTCGCCTCGAGTGGGAAATCGCACAGGAACTGTCGTGTTTCCATTAGCACTACATCTCATGGTGCCTCAGCACCACCAATCAAGTCCGCATGCTGAACTTCGATGATGAGTGCAACCCCATACTCGCGGCCGAGCTCGACCTCTGCCACAACTCGGCACTAGGCCATTGCCACCCGGTTGCCGGGAGTACTACGCACAGAGCTCCACCATCACCTCGCCGCTCACCTTCTCTAGAGCAGCCGCAGATCATGATCTCACCGCAGGACCTCGGCACCAACGGGCTCGCAATCTACTTAACTCTAATGGACAATGCCATCGCGAGTCAAGCCGTAGTCGTCGGGCTCAACCCTACCGATGAAGGTCCAAATCCGCTATGTCCAAACTCTACTCACCAAGGAAGCGGAGCTATGGAACGTGGGTTGCAACTCGTGTGGGCGAGTATACTCCCGCTCCACCGACAATAGGGCGGTCTCCACCAATCGCCCTGGCGAACGCACCGTAGCAAACATGCAAAACTGCCCACCGCCCAAGGCGCACCAGCTGCAACCGCGGGCCACGAATCCTACACTCTCCGGCAATGAGCAGTGCCCGGAACGCAACGTGGTTGTGCCCAATGACCACCCAATTGATGTGTGCATGCATATCATCAACAACCATGTGTGATCAGCCCGCCACACACATGAACTCCGTCACACCCTCAACAACAGCGACGACCGCGTCCTAGAGCCTAGAGGCTCCCTTAGCCGGATTGGACCATTGTGATTTGGACCAATGGTCTGGGCCGAGAAGTACCCCTCCAACTTCAAGGGGCCCAAGGAGATCAAGAAGTATGATCCCACACTCGACCCAACGGTGTGGATCGACACATACCTCAGTGTGATGGGAATACCGGCCATACTGAGCTACTCGCTGCATGTTATCTCCCTTTAATGATGGAAGAATCCACTCACTAATGGATCAACACCCACCTAGAGAACAACATTGACTCGTGGGAGGAGATGCGAGACGTGTTCATCAAAAATTTCGAGGATACTACATGAGCGCCACCACCATCGAGGTTCTGGAGTGATGCATACAGGGCCCCCATGAGTCAACTCGCCATTGGGTCTAGTGTTGGCAGGACCTATGGATCAACGCCTCTGGCATCCACCCCGACACGGCGATCCACTGCTTCAAGAACGCGTGCAGGTATGAGCCCCTTTTCACGAAGATCAAGACGGCGTACAGGACACTCGATTCCACCCCCGACCTCCTCGAAATCTCCAAGAACTACATGGAGGAGGACCCCAACAAAGACTCGGACGATGAGTCGGGTGAAAGGCGCCGCCCTACTCGCCAAGACAACACACATCACGATCTCCGCTATACCAACACTTGCCAAATGGGTGGCAAGCGCCATGGCGATGGTGGCTCTTAATTCGTCACCAACACTGGCTACAGCCAGCGTGACTCCAAGAGTATCCACTGTGACAGAGTTGGCTACCGCAACAACAACACCGCAAGGCTGAAATTTGACCATGCAGCTCTACTCAATGAGCCATGTGTCTACCATAGTAAAGAAGGGCGACCCGCCACTCAGACCACTGTCAACTGCCTCTCTCTCAAACAGATCAAGAAGGCAAGGCGCGTAAGAGCGGGGCAAAACCCTGACCAGCCAAGAGGCAACAACAACATTGGCGCGTTCAGTAGCACCATCGCTTGCTCCACACCTTTACAGGTGTGGGCACGAGACATGATAAGAAGGTGCTCACACGTGCATTCGTTGTCAACATGGTGACACAAGTCGACATCCCGCGCTGGCTCAACTGGTCAGAGCACACCATCACCAGGAGTCATGAGGATCACGCGCCTAGAATCGAGTACCCAAGGCGAGTCACCCTGGTCGGCAAGCCCAAAGTGGCTGACTACTGTCTCTCCAAGACCCTGATGGATAGCCACAAGTCCATCAACATAATATGCCTTGACACCTTCAGTCGACTTTAGCTCCCACAATCGATAGTCAAATGGACCCTCTTCACCTTCCATGGGATTGTCCCAGGTCGAAAGGCATACCCAATAGGCAAGGTGACGCTGCCAGGCTACTTCAACACCCCTCCAACTTCTGCACGGAGCAAATTTTATTTGAGCTCATGAACTTCCACAGCCCATATCACTGTGTTCTAGGAAGGCAGGCATTCGCCAAATTCATGGCGGCTCCCAACTACGCATTGTTGGGGGGATACCCCTGGGTAGGGTCACGCCAGGGTATAAAGGCCGAGTTAGCCGAGGTTCGGCAAGGACAAAGCGGATGCTGGCCGAGTCACCTCAAGGCAGGCCGAATGACGGGGTAAGCCGGACCAGGGGACATCCATCTAACTTGCTCTCAACCGACTTAAGCCATGAGTTGGAAAGATGTATCTAACTTTTATGCAGGAACAGGTGTGGCCGGATCAACTATGTAGGATCTGGGTTATATCAAGCTTGTAAGAGAAGGAAGGTATCTCGCTGGTCAAAGGTGACAACTGTACGCAGAGCGTGAGCGAAGCGGACAGAGGCCGGACCACCGAGGCGTGGCCGACAAAGGTGATGAAGCCAGTGTCGGCTGACGCAGGCACCGCAGAGGCTCACGTAGCCTCTACATGAGTGACGCGGGGGGAAAAGTGACCCGGTCTGCTTACTATTTAGGGAGGAGGCATATTCCCTGGAATATGCCTCCACGTATGCCCTAAGTGGAGACCTAGCCACCCCTATATAAGGAGGGCTAGGGCCTCTGTAGAAGGGGTTGGTCTTAAACGGGTTGATTCTGGACGGATTGGTTTCTAGGAAATAGCTCTGTGGGCTAGATACTGGCGAGAGTAAGAGAGTTCCTTCTTCCTCCTCTCCCGAATACAGCTCTAGGAGCACTTGTAATCTGTGAAGGTGAATCGAATATAAAACTTCTGTGTGTGGAATCACCACACTATCCCTCCCTGGATTCCCCTAGTGCATTTAGTCCCCACCTTTAGCCTATCCATGGCATTTTTCGTGACACCACCACGACAGTTGGCGCTCACCGTGAGGCTAGCAGCGCTAGCAGGGGTCAAGATCCGGACGGGAAACCTCATCGGCACCGGCGAACGCATTGTCTCCGGGCTCGTTCAGTGCTTTGGAGCGCTGGATTTCGTCAGCGACAACGCTGGCTGCTTCAGCACGCGCCCTCTTCTGTGCAACGGCCTTTTCCTCAAGCTCGGCGCGCACAAGGTCTACGTTGCTGTGGACGTGTCATGTCTTCATCCGCGGCACGTCGTCGAGGCAGGCGAGCCACCCCTTAGCGTGGTTCACGGGGCGCGTACCACTCGCTCCTCGGACCGCACAGAGGTGATGATGATAGCGCCTGGCGCAGGCGCAACCAAAGATCCGGTACCAAATCCGGAAGCAACGCCCAAGGCGCCGAGGAAAGGTAGAGGTCCTCCACTAGAGAGGCCAGAGAATGTGTTGCGGGAAGCGATGGATAGCTTGGCAAACCTTGTAGCTGCAGCGGTAGATCCGGCTCAGGCACATGCCGAGCTAGAGGAAACTAGGCAAAAAATACTAGAGGGTGCGAAAAAGATAGCCGTGGCTCAGCAGTCGTTGAACATGACGCTGCGTGAGTACGCAAAGGCAAATAAAGTTGATGCTGTAAAAGTAAAGGGGAGAAATCTCATGAGTGAAATGAACAAAGAGGGAGATACTAGGATTGAGGAGTCAGAGAACTGTTTGTCCGTGGGGCTGTCGAAGTATAGTACCCCGGCAAAGAACCTTAGGGCAGCGGATGCAGCTGCATTCGAGTTAGAGGGACTCACGGGTGAAGCCTGTCAGAGACAGCAAGATAGGGTTAATGAGTTGGTTCGGATCGCGAACAGGCAAAACGAGGAATTGCTCAGGGCAAACCCGGAAAGAGTGGGGCCTCCAAGATCATTCATTCGGCGATGGGTAACCCGGAGAGATCTGCTGGAGACGCATCGTCTCCTCATGGTGGTCCTAGGAGAGAAGAGGTAGTAACCTCGGCCAGGAGGAACAAATAGATTGTCCCGTATGACCCGACAAGGGCAGGTAAAAGAAAAGAAGTACAGAGAAATGACGATCGACGAAGTGTGAGCCGAGGAGAAGCCGGCCGAGGTAACCATGACCAAGGCAACGCCGGTCAAGGAAATGTTGTAAATGGCAATGCCGGACAGCGAAACTCGGCAGGAGCAGGACAACCGCAGCAGCGGAATATACCAAGGCAAGAGCAAAGTGTCGACCGAGGTATGCAACAGAGAGGTGCTCCACAAGAGCAGGACCGGTACAACGATGGAGATTCGGAAATGGTGAATGCATGATACCCAAGGCCAGACTATCATGTGATAGGGTCGAGATTGGGAAACAGGGATTTGATGCCTGATGATGCCAGATTAAAACTGGATCGGCTGTATAGGTCGGAACAGATTGAATGTCAAGGTCCACCGGGTCCTGCGTGTTTTGGGCCCCGGATCATGAAGGAGCCGCCGGTACCTAACTTCCAGTTACCCAGAGGCACAAAGACGTATGACGGCAGTACAAAGCCGGAGGATTGGTTGATAAACTATGCTACAGCTGTGAAAATTGCTACATGCAACCTGAGATGGGCTGTGAGATACGTACCCCAGATGTTGGAGGGGCCAGCGAGGGTATGGTTAAACAATTTGTCGCCAGGAAGTATTAACTGCTGGATCGATTTTGAGGAAATGCTTATCAGCAATTTCTCAAGCACGTATCAGAGGCCAAATAGGCCACGGACCCTAGCTATGTGTAAGCAGAGACCGAACGAGACAGACCGGGAGTTTTTAACCCGGTGGTGTACCGTGAGAAACTCATGTGAGGGTGTGATAGAGTCATAGGCCATAGCATGGTTTGCGCAAGGGTGCAGATATGCAAGCGAGCTGTGGCAGAAGTTGCAAAGAAAAATGCCAACTACATTGGCAGAGATGATCCGGATTGCTGATTCGTATGCTTTGGGTGATCCGACTCAACCCAGGCTCGTGTCAAACGAGACAAATGAGGAGTACTACCAGAGAGATGGAGTCGGACCACCCCGGAGGAATGATTACAGAGGTAAAAGAAGAGATGATAGACCGGATCACCGGTACAGTTCGCAACAAGTTGCTGCTGTGAATCAAGATCAGCCCGGAGCAGGGGGGCAGTCAACGTCAGAAAACTGGAGGGCAACAATGGACACCGAGGAATGATGGCAAGAAAACTTGGACGCCAGAGCAAAAGAAACAGTGGCAAGAAAAGAAGGACCGTCCGAGGTATACTTATGAGTCAATGTTGGATCAGCCGTGTAAATTTCACACGCCAAATCCAAGTAACCCAGTGGGTCATACAACAAGGCAGTGTGAGTGGATGCGCAAAATAGAACAAGGTGGTTCGGGGAATGCTCAGGCACCCTGGAATGATCAACCTCGGCAGGAGTTACCCCGGCAGAAACTGCTCTCCGGAGTGAACACGCAACAGCTAATGTTGCCTCCCCCTCCGCCGAGGTATGACAACCATGAGAGAAGGGATGCAGTGCATCAAGTAGAGGACCAGCATCGGCCGGATCAGAGGTACCCCGGAAATGATGGGAGAAATGAGTACAGAGAGCATCATCAGAGTTATTGTGTGTTTACCACTGAGGAAACGGATAGAAAGAGCTTGCAGCACCGACATATGGAGGTGAATGCTGTAATGCTAGCAGTGATGAGGTATATGCTTTGGTCGGACCAGGAAATTACCTGGAGCATCAAAGATCATCCCAAGCTTATGCCGAGTCCTGGTTCATATGCGTTAGTGCTGGATCCGACACTCATTGGGCCAAACATCAATGTGAGGTTCTCAAAGGTACTGATTGACAATGACAGTAGCATTAACATCATGTATGCAGATACAATGCGCAAGTTAGGTATCTCTGAGAACATGCTCCAGGCTACAAGGACAACTTTTCATGGTATTGTGCCAGGCATTTCTTGTGAGCCCATAGGCAAGGTCCTGGTTGATGTATTGTTCGGCACGAGAGATAATTGCCGAACTGAGAATTTGGAGTTTGAAGTGGTGAACTTAGAAAGTGCGTATCACGCGTTACTCAGAAGACCAGCACTGAACAAGTTCATGGCAAGTTGTCACATCAGTTACTTGAAGATGAAGTTGCCCGGGCCAAACGGAGTGATTACCATTGTAGGAGATTTCCGATGTTCCATTGAGTGTGCGTCAGCCGGGTCTAACCTAGCCGAGTCACTCGTGATTGCGCAAGAGAAAAGTAAAATCCAAGAGGTGGCGGCATTAGCTCAGTCCGCGCAGCAGTATATGCCAGCGTTAAGTAACCCGCGTGGGAGTGTCTCATTCCAAGCCACGAAAAATACTAAGAAGGTGTCTGTTGATGATATGTTCCCAGAGCGCACCGTAACAATTGGTGCCGGGTTGAATGACAAATAGGAAAGCGAGCTCGTCAACTTCCTCCGTGAGAATCAGGATATTTTTGCTTGGTCCACACAGGACTTGCAAGGTGTTCCGAGGGAGTTGGCCGAGCACTCTTTGAATGTGAGACCCGGAGCAAAGCCGGTGAAGCAACCTCTCTGCCGCTTCGCCGAAGATAGGAGGAAAGTCATCGGAGATGAGATCGCTCGGTTGTTGGATGCAGGATTTATCATGGAAGTTCTTTATCCGGATTGGCTGTCTAATCCGGTGCTGGTGGAGAAGAAGAAAGATGATCCGAATGTGGCAGTGGTTTGGCGTATGTGTATCGATTATACGAACCTGAATAAGGCGTGTCCGAAAGATCCATTTCCACTGCCCAGGATAGATCAAGTCATAGACTCAACTGCTGGATGTGAACTATTGTCATTCATCGATGCATATTCTGGTTTCCACCAGATACCTCTGAATCCGGATGATCAAATAAAGACTGCATTTATCACCCCGTATGGGGCTTATTGCTATCGCACCATGCCCTTTGGTTTACGTAATGCAGGGGCAACGTACCAAAGATGTACGCAAAAATGTTTGCACGGCCAAATTGGTCAAAATGTACAAGTGTATGTGGACGATGTGGTTAACAAGACCAAGGAAAGCAAAACACTTCTTGACGATATCAGGAAGACATTCGCGAACCTAAGAAGGTTCTGGATGAAGCTTAACCCGGAAAAATGTACATTTGGTATCCCGGCTGGAAAGTTACTCGGATTTCTTGTCTCCAGCTGAGGTATCGAAGTCAATCCAACTAAAATCCGGGCCATTGAACGAATGGAACTACCGAAGTGTCTTAACGATGTCCAGAAGTTCACTGGTTGCCTGACATCGTTAAGTCGGTTTGTTTGTCGGTTGGGAGAAAAGGCATTGCCTCTCTATCAACTCATGAAAAAGTCGGATAAGTTCGTTTGGACACCGCAGGCCGATGAAGCCTTTGCCCACTTAAAGAATATGTTAGCCACTGCACCTGTGTTAGCCTCTCCACTATCAAAGGAGCCAATGTTGCTCTACATAGCTGCAACCAACAGAGTTGTAAGTGCAGTGATGGTGGTAGAGCGCGACGAAGAGGGTAAGTCGGTGCAAAGGCCAGTGTATTATCTGAGCGAGGTATTATCTGCCTCAAAGAAGAACTATCCAAACTATCAGAAAGTGGCGTATGGGGTATATAAGGCAGCTAAGAAGCCGAAGCACTATTTTGAAGAGCATCCCATCAGGGTAATATGTGAGGCTCCCATATCCGAGATAATGAGTAACAAGGATGCGAGTGGCAGGATTGCAAAATGGGCAATTGAACTAGCTCCCTATGCGCCACAATATGACAGAAGAGAAGCAATTAAGTCTCAAGCTTGGCAGACTTTTTTGTCGATTGGGCCGAGGTGCAATATGAGCCGCCGCTGCCAGATCCGAACTACTGGAGAACGCACTTTGACAGGTCGAAAACAAAAACCGGGCTAGGTGCCGGAGTGGTACTTACCTCGCCAAAGAAGGACCAGCTGAAATATGTGCTGCAAATCCATTTCGCGGCATTAAACAACGTCATTGAGTATGAAGCACTTGTGCATGGGCTCAAAGTGGCAAAAGAAATTGGGATACGTCGGATCCAATGCTTTGGCGACTCGGATTTGGTAGTAGAGCAAGTGTCGGGACTATGGGAAGCCCTTGATCCAAACATGGCGATGTACAGATTTCATGTGCAGAAGATATCTGGTTACTTTGAGGGATGTGAATTTCACCATGTACCCCAGGTGGAAAACGAGGTAGCCGACGTACTGTCGAAGCTCATATCAACCCGACAAGCAATTCCACCGGGTGTAGCATTGGAACACCTCAGAAAACCGTCTATCAGGCCGTCCCCAAAAACCGACTCAATTTACGTCCCGGAGGATACAAAGTCTAGAGCGGTGCCCATGGACATTGACATGGGAGGTGGTGCGCGAAACCCGGGGACTGCCTCAGCAGACCCGGGGACTGCTTCGCAAGACCCAGGAACTGCTCAGCATGATGCCGGTGGATCGGATGGAAATTGATGAAGAAGTGTTCCCTGTGCGAGCAATACCAGCTTGGGCACTACCTATATTTCAATTCCTAAAAGATGGAACTTTACCCACTGAGGAGGTGCTATCCAGGCAAACTCAGAGGAGAGCTAAGGCATACACAATCATCAATTCCGAGCTATACAAAAGGAGTGTGACTAATGTCCTTCAGCGGTGTGTTGACCCAGAAGAAGGGCTTGACATCCTCCGAGATATACATCAAGGGGAGTGCGGGCATCATGCCTTGTCCCGAGCCTTGGTGGCAAAAGCTTTTCGGCATGGATTCTACTATCCAAGTGCCTTAGAACAAGCCGAAGATCTGGTGAGAAAGTGCAATGGTTGTCAGAGGTTTGCTACCAAGACACATATGCCAATGTCGGAGCTCAAGACTATACCAATCACCTGGCCATTTGTCGTGTGGTGTTTGGACATGGTTGGCCTGTTTAAACCAACAAGGGGAAATATGACTCACATTTTGGTCATGGTGGACAAATTTACAAAGTGGATTGAAGTGAAGCCAATAAGAAAATGTGATGGAGCTACGGCCGTGACATTTCTCAAATACATCATCTTGAGATACGGTTATCCTCACAGTATCATAACTGATAATGGCACAAATTTTGTGAAAGGAGCATTTGCGCGTTTCTGCCGAGATAAGAAGATCGGGCTGGACGTAGCCTCGGTAGCCCACCCCGCTTCGAACGGGCAAGTGGAAAGATCCAACGGATTGGTATTATCTGGGATAAAACCCCGGCTCATTGAGCCACTGCAAAGATTAGCGGGGTGTTGGATAGAAGAATTACCAGCAGTACTGTGGAGTTTAAGAACAACTCCGAATCGATCAACAGGCTATACGCCATTCTTTCTGGTATATGGAGCAGAAGCTGTATTACCAGCTGACATAGAGCATGATTCGCCTAGGGTCACCCAATACACAGAAGCCGAAGTGCAAGAGGCCCGGCAAAATGATGTTGATCTGCTGGAAGAAGCGAGAGAATTGGCATTGTCCAGATACGCCATATATCAGCAAAATCTCCGACGCTATCATAGCCGGAAAGTAAGCCCCTGAGTTTTCCAGGAAGGCGATCTAGTACTTCGGTTGGTACAACGTACTGCTGGAATGCACAAGTTATCCCCCCATGGGAAGGGTCATTCATTGTGAGCAAAGCATTGCACAATGATTCTTATTATCTTATCGATGCAAAGCCACAGGAAAAGAACAAGGCGGACAGGTCCGGCGAGGAATCTAAGCGTCCATGGAATGTAGCTCTACTTTGTCCTTTCTACACTTAGCAAAGAAGTGTATGTATCCAAATCTTCTCATATGTCGGTATGTATGACGGCAATGAGCTTATCAATGAAGTGTTGGCACCTCGAGCAGTAACTCGGGACTGCCTTAATAATGGTTATTGTCTTCTGTATTTATTATTTTTACGTCGGCTGGCATAAGTTGTTCAACTTAGGCCGGATTAGTAATGTGTGAGCACCAAGAACCCAACTCTTCGACTTGCTGCTGTCCAACAAGAATTGGCTTCATGGCAAGCAAGAGAACAAGTTTGGAATTGCATAGCACATGAAAAACGACTAAGGAAAGGAACTTAATCGAGCCGACATTTGTTTTTCGACCTAACCTTATGTGTACTTCAAATTTACTATGCTGAGTTACTTTGAGCTAATCCTAAAGTTTCCAAGTATTGTTAAGACAATTTTTGAAACTCAGACTCGTAAGTCATAAAACCGAACCAAGGTAGACGCGAGCCGAGCCAAAAGATTGAAAGAACGAGAAAACGAAACTCGGGGACTACGCCCAAGTCAATCCAGCATAGAAGCTTAGTAGCAAAATATTACTTATGCAGTTGATACAACTGCACCCGGCATACCGGGGATCTGATAAATTTTTTAAGTTTTTCGCTCAAGGAGCAGCAGGAGGAGGAAGTTCGGTGTCATCTTCGTTGTCTTCAATGTCCGAGGCATCTTCCTCTTCGCCCTCATCCGAGCCATCTTCGACATTTTCAGCATTCTCATCATTGGCAGCATCTAGAAAGCTCGGCCCTTCGTTCCACTGGTGAATGGGGCATATTGGATAAAGTAGTGAGCGCAAGCCTTGCGCCGAGCCACCCAATCCGGGTCAGTAGACCACTTTGATCCAGTCCGCATGCGTGCGAGGAGGTTGAGGTCGATCTTCTCGTACCACGTGAGCACGTAGTGAAGAACTATCTCAGCTCCGGCGCGCCCAGCAGATTCTCTCTAGAGATCGAGCTAAGTCTCGCAGTCCATAAGCCGGGCAAAGAGAACTGACAGTTTCTCTGGAGTATCTTCTTCAGGCCAAAAGGCATTGAAGATCCGGATCACCACGTCCATAACATCCTTGCCATAGTTCCTCACAGTCTCAATTCGAGAAGACAAGCTGACGATCAGATCTTCGAGGTCAAGAGGAATGGAGCTAGGACCAGACGGAGTACCCCTTTCCTGGCGGAACTTGGTAACAGCCTTGGAGGCAATAGCATCGCTCTCTGGGAACTTATCTGAAAAAATAGCACAGGTGGAATGAGTAAAGGAAGCAGGCCCGGAAAGATTAATATCGGTTGAAGGAAAAGAACTTACTAGAGATATGGCTGTGGACCCGGGACAGCTCATGGATGCAGTTGTCACGCCTCTCCCGGAGTTGCACAAGCTCAGCATTCGCCGACTCAACTTTGATGTCGGCCTCCTTGAGTACGTCCTAGCCCTTGGCAATCTGGAGATTGAGGCGTTCGCGCTCTTCAGTATAGTCCTGGCCAACCTTTTGAAGCTCGGATTGGTGTTGTCCTTTCAACTTCTTCATTTCTGCCTTTAGCTTGGCAATCTCATCGTCCTTGGTCCGGAGGAGGGCGAGCTCATCATCTTTCTTTTTGAGCTCGGCCTGATGCTGTCCTGCTTGTTCGAGAAAATGCAGCATCATATCAGGCACAGGCACACTATCTTCAAGAGATGCTGAAATAGTTTATTGACCCGGCAGAGCCGAGGTATGAATGTTTGCCGAGCCAAGGAGGAAAGGAGATGGAAAGCATAGCAACATCGCACAAAAGTAACTTACCCTTGATCTGGTCCAAGTTCCTCCTCATGAGGGTATTCTCAGCCTCCACCCCAGCTACAGAAACCGAATGATGGGTTAGTTCAGCAGAAAAAGATGAAGAAAACGGAGGAATGTCAAGGAAGAAACTTACCCCTTTTCTCGTGTTCAGCGAGAAGTGCGTTATGCTTGGCGCGCAGCATCTTATGAGTGTCCAGGAGACGCTGAAACTCAGCGCTCCGGCGGTTGGTGGTCACCTGAAAAGAGTACAAAAATACAACTTAGCCTTGTGTATATTCAAAGTGTACAAAATCCGGGCAAAGTGGAACTTAACCCGGCTCTAGGTATGTGCATATTCGAAGCGTACAAAATCCGGGCCAAGTGGAACTTAACCCGGCTCTAGGTGTGTGCATATTCGAAGTGTACAAAATCTGGGCCAAGTGGAACTTAACCCGGCTCTAGGTGTGTGCATATTCGAAGTGTACAAAATCCGGGCCAAGTGGAACTTAACCTGGCTCTAGGTGTGTGCATATTCGAAGCGTACAAAATCCGGGCCAAGTGGAACTTAACCCGGCTCTAGGTGTGTGCATATTCGAAGTGTACAAAATCTGGGCCAAGTGGAACTTAACCCGGTTCTAGGTGTGTGCATATTCGAAGTGTACAAAATCTGGGCCAAGTGCAACTTAACCCGGCTCTAGGTGTGTGCACATTCGAAGTGTACAAAATCCGGGCCAAGTGGAACTTAACCGGCTCTAGGTGTGTGCATATTCGAAGTGTACAAAATCCGGGCCAAGTGGAACTTAACCCATCTCTAGGTGTGTGCATATTCGAAGTTATCAAGGAGATACGTTAGTTTTCTAAGGAGCATCTGGCCGAGTAACAAGTTACTCCCCCGGAGGCTCGGGGACTAATGGTTATATCACTAATATCTACAACATGCTAAGGGAAAGGGGAAGTAACGTACCTCCATCATCCGACCCGCGAGGTTAATTGCCTTAGCGGCTGTGTTCATTTGAGTAGAAAATTCAGCAGGGCCGAACTTCTCCGGAAGATCGTCGTTGTGGACAAACTCCGCCTTGTTCCAATTATTGACAAATTCAATCTGGGTCGGAGGGTATCGCTCGCCGCTGGGCATATGGGGCGCCACTAGGCCCTTCGCATGCGCCTCCCTCCTCTCAACCAAGGCAAGGGTCGGGCTGGTGTGCAAAACAAGTTGTTGCACATCAGCTGGCTCGGCAGGGGCGTCCTTCGGTGCTGGAGGCTTCTTGGAAAGCATGGACGCGAGAGTGCGCTGTTCGGCCTCGACGGACGCTGCCCTGGTGGCGTCAGGGGCCTTTTTGCCCTTGGGCTACTGAGAGGAGGAAGTGGTTGCCGCAGATTTACCCTTGGGAGCTGCCTGGGTACTTTCTCGCCGAGACTGGGAAGTCTCGGCCGAGGCGGAGGGGCTTGGCGCTGCTGCTCTTGCTGCTGGTGTTGCTGTTGTTGCTCTTGCTGCTAGTGCTGGTGCTGGAGTTGGTGCTGGTGCTGGTGCTGAAGTTGGTGCTGGTGCTGCTGCTGGTTTCTTCTTCGGTGGAGGTGTTGAGGTAGCCTCGGTAGTAGCTGATTGCGGCGAAGCCGAAGTGGTGGATGCCGCTGCCTCGGCCAGGCCAGTCACCCCGCTCCAAGGTCGCCCCCCTCTTGACGAGGTGAAGTGGAACCCGGAGCAGCCGTTGAACACTCCGGAATAGGGCTCAGCGGGCGTGAATCGTCGCCACGAGGGGGAGAAGGGCTGTGTCGGAGCGGCGAAGCAATGCTAGATCCACTCTGAGGGACCTCCACCGCGGCCCTGCCGAATCAAACAGTGTCAGATGAGAAATTATAACAATAGAAAAACAAGTAAGTGGCAAAGGGAAAAGAGGCTTACTCATCCAAGGTCAGGGGCTCCTTGGGCTTCCGAGCCCTTCGTGTTGGGGCCTTGGTTGCAGGCTTGGAGGCAGTTTTGTCCCCGGACTTCTTTCGTCTTTTGGCTGGCTGAGAAGGTCCGGAGGAGGAAGTTGATGCAGCTCCCCTCTTCTTCTTCGGTGCAACCGGAACATGATCACCCACAGCAAGGGGAGGGTCCTCATGGATCTGCCCACCCGGGTTAGCTGATGCCAGAAAAGCATAAGAAAGGGGGACAGTGTCAAATGCTTCCATCACCTCAATATCCGAGTCATCTTCATCGTCGGGCCAATCTCTAATGGAAGAGAGTTTACCGGTGGGTCGCTTCGTCGCGTCGGTCATTGGAAGGAACATCTCCTGATCCATCTCCTCCTCGTCCGAGGTCTCCCGGTCAGGCGCCCATTTGAGGGTGGGATCGGTGCCATCCTCGATGGTTTGCTGAAGGAATTGCTAAGGGAGAGAAAAAACGACAGAGTTAAATATATAACAGCAACCGACATAAGATTTAATTCGGAGAAAGTTTGCAGCATGAAGCTTACGAAGGGAGGAAGCCTATCTCGGCAATAGTGCTCTATTCCCCACGTCCACTCAGAGGAGAAGTCCTTGTGGGTGGTGAAGAGGGCCTTGACCCGGCGGTAAATCTCTGTGTTGCTCAACTCAAAAGACGAGGTACGGTTGGGGTCGCGGCCCCAGCTCATGTTGCACACTTTATGAGTGCGCTTCTGGAGGGGGGAGATCCGGTTGCGGACGAATGTGATCATGGCGTCCTCATTGCGCAACCCGAGATCCTTCAGCTCCGCGAACCTTTTGTTGACCTGGTTGGCCAAGACTGTGGGCTTCTTGGGGATAACGTCCCACAACTCCGGGTTAGGAGGACTCGGAGTATAGGGACGCAGCCGGATCAAGTATTCGGTGCCGACGTTTTGGACATAAAAGAAAGTCCGGGCCCGTCCCTTGCAGGACTCTAGCCTGGTAACCCGGGGAAAGATGGAGAACCTCCAGGGAGAAATGAACGCAGCGCCGAACTGCGTAAGTTGTTTGTTCTCCGGCTCTAGGTCAACATTCGGAATTACATTGCGACGAAGGCCAAAGAACTAGATCCATAGCTCCTTCATGGGCCATAATCTGGCATAGCCTTCGATCGTAGAGGCAAAAGAGGAAAGAGAGGTGATGGCATTGGCAGGAAGGTGGTGCGGCTGGAGTTCGTAGGTGTTCAACCAGTCGTGGAAAAAATCACTAACTGGCAAGCCAAATCCCCGCTGGAAATGAGACAGGAATACCACATACTCACCCGGATTGGGTGAGAGGGCAACTTCGGCGGAGGCGAGGCGTGCGGTGACGCCTGCGGGGATGCGCCTGGTGCGGTAGAGCCAGTCTAGGTCATCCTGGCAGACCCAGGATCCGGCCCACGCACCGCGGTCCGCCGCCACAGTGTCTTCTTCCATTTCTTGCTCGGCGATGATGAGTTCTTCTTCTATCATCTCGAGGTCGCTGCCTTCACTGGCGCTAGCGGCGGAGGGCGGCAGCGGCCTAGACAGACGAGGACCCGTGGCAGAGGAGGTGCGCACCGGCGGCGGCGACACAGATGCGTATGGAAGCAGTGCGGTGGCGGCGCTGCTACTCAAATGCGGCGGTGGCGGCGCTATCGCGGGAGAAGACGAGGAAGGAGAAAGGGCAGAGGGGCGCGGAACTGGGGAGAGAACCCAAGGAGCGCACCCCTCCCCTATTTAACCGCTCCCTCGGGGAGGTAGTGGGATCGCGTTTGCGGGCAGGCCACATCGTGTGGCCATGTACAAACCGGATTAACCAATAAGCATCGAGCCACACGGAAGGCCACAGGGCGCAGCGGATCCCATGATGTGACGTTATGATGCAGTTAACGAGGAGGCAGACACGATCTGACGTGCGCTACAGTGATAACTGACAATTACTACGGCGGTTACTGTGGCTGGCCCTTAAAATGAGGCGATGTGATGATTAGCCTCCACGTGGGGAAGCGTACGTGCGAAGGAAGAATGACCCGGATGAGAATGTGGTAACCCGGCCAGCAAGTGAAAACTTGGAATGTGCCAAGGGAAAGTAAACCCATGGAATCCGAGATAAGGAGGTAACTCGGAAATAAAACTCAAAACTCAGTGAAATTGAACCTGCTGTGGCCTTAGCGGCCAAGGCAGCTAAGACCGCACCAGCTTCGGGGACTAATGTTGGGGGGATACCCCCGGGTAGGGTCACGCCGGGGTATAAAGGCCGAGTTAGCCGAGGTTCGACAAGGCCAAAGCGGATGTTGGCCGAGTCACCTCAAGGCAGGCCGAATCATGGGGTAACCCGGACCAAGGGACATCCATCGAACTTGCTCTCAACCGACTTAAGCCATGAGTCGGAAAGATGTATCTAACTTTTATGCAGGAACAGGTGTGGCTGGATCAACTATGTAGGATCTGGGTTATATCAAGCTTGTAAGAGAAGGAAGGTATCTCGCTGGTCAAAGGTGACAACTGTACGCAGAGCATGAGCGAAGCGGACAGAGGCCGAACCACCGAGGCGTGGGGGACAAAGGTGACGAAGCAAGTGTCGGCTGACGCAGGTGCCGCAGAGGCTCACGTAGCCTCTACATGAGTGACGCGGGGGAAAGTGACCCGGTCTGCTTACTATTTTGGGAGGAGGCATATTCCCTGGAATATGCCTCCACGTATGCCCTAAGTGGAGACCTAGCCACCCATATATAAGGAGGGCTAGGGCCTCTGTAGAAGGGGTTGGTCTTAAACGGGTTGATTCTGGACGGATTGGTTTCTAGGAAATAGCTCTGTGGGCTAGCTACTGGCGAGAGTAAGAGAGTTCCTTCTTCCTCCTCTCCCGAATACAGCTCTAGGAGCACTTGTAATGTGTGAAGGTGAATCGAATATAAAACTTCTGTGTGTGGAATCACCACACTATCCCTCCCTGGATTCCCCTAGTGCATTTAGTCCCCACCTTTAGCCTATCCATGGCATCTGCCATGACACCACCACGACACACATTCAACATGATGAATCGCTCGGGTTCGTGTTGCATAACAACTATGCATAGTGACCCCGATACGACCCTGGAATGCAAGGACAATGGCGCCAAGCTCGCCGACGCCATGATCGCCAAAGAGATGAACCACATCGATGAGCTCTCTAAGTACGCGAGTGGCATTAACAAGGATGACCCCTTGATCCTGAAGAAACCAACAACGGCGAGCTCCGTGCCAGCTGCCTTCGAGGCCTCCACGCACACTCGCACCGTCAGCTTCACCAGGCGACTCGATCCATCAGGTCACCGTGGGAACCAACCTCACTCCTGCATAGGAAAGCTTGCTCATCGAGTTTCTCCGTGAGAATCACGACATCTTTGCATGGAAGCCATATGTAATGCCTGATGTCCTGAGGGAAGTCGCTGAGCATAAACTCAACACCAACCCCAAGGCGTGACCCATCAAACAACCACTGTGACCCTTCAATGAAGAGCATCACTGCACAATCACTGAAGAGTTGAATCGGCTACTCGCCACCGGGTTCATCTGGCCGATCAAGTACTCCAAGTGGCTGGCAAATCTAGTCCTGATCTGAAGAAAAACAACACTTGGAGGTTGTGTATCGACTACACCAACCTCAATAGCGCCTGCCCCAAAGAAGAATTCATGTTGCCGCGAATCAACCAAATCATCGATTCGATGGCGGGGTCCGAGTCTCTCTGCTTACTCCGACTATAATCCAATTAAGATGGCAATCGAGGACGAGGAGAAAACGGCTTTCATAATGTTGTTTGGAGCCTTCTGCTACACCGCCATGATGTTTGGCCTCAAGCGGCGAGGCAACCTATCAAAGCTGCATGCAAGAGTGCCTAGCAAGCCAAATTGGCCGCAACATCCATGTCTGCATCGACGCGTGGTGGTAATGTCTACTCACCAAGACGACCTACTCGTCGACCAAACCAAAAATTTCACAAATCTGCGCAAGAACAAGATCAAGCTCAACCCACACAAGTGCACATTCGGTGTGACCATCGGGCAACTTCTTAGTTATGTCGTCTCCAAGCGCGGCATTGAGGTGAACCCCACGAAGATCATTACCATCGCGCGACTCGGCAAGCCCGAGTGCTTGTGCAACGTATAGAAATTGGCGGGTTGAGTGACAGCCCTCATCCGCTTCATCCCTCAGCCCGACGAGACGACAATGCCTCTCTATCGCCTTCTCCGCAAATTGCCCACATTCGAGTGGACCAGCGAGGCTGACAACACACTCCCCACTCTGAAGGAGGTCCTACTCACGACACCAGTACTCGTTGCTCCTCTAGACAAGGAGCTGATGCTGATATATGTCGCCATCTCCAATCGATTCCTCGGTGTTGTCACAACCGTGGAGTGGCAAGAGGAAGGTAAGGAGTTCCCCACACAGCGACATGTGTACTACCTCAGCGAGGTACTCACCAACTCGAAACAGCGCTACCCCCAATATAAAAAACTAGTTTACGCTGTCTTCCATGCCCAACAGCGACTCCCTCACTACTTATAGAAATACCCAATCATGGCCATCTCCTTCAAACAACTACAAGACATCATTTACAACCGAGATTTCAATGGGCGAGTCGCCAAGTGGGTTGTCGAAATCGGCACCACATCATCAAGTACGAGCCATGTAGGCCCATCAGGTCGCAAGTGCTCGCGGACTTCCTCGTTGACTAGGAACAAGAATAGTACCCTAAGTCGATATCGCATAACCACTACTGGACCCTCTACTTCCACGGGTCCAAGAACTCGGAAGGCTCAGGCGCTAGAATCGTCGTCATTCCCCCAAAGGGGGACATGCTCCGCTACGTGATGTAGATCAACTTCACAGCCTGCACCAACAACGTGGCCGAGTATGAAGCGCTCCTCCATGGCACGCGAGTCTCCAAGGAGACGAGCGTCAATCGCCTCAAGTGCTACGGCGACTCCAATCTAGTCGCTAGCCAAGTCACTGGCACCTGTGAAGCCGTCGACCCCAACATGATTGACTACCGCAAAGCGGTGTACCAGCTTGGCGGCCACTTTGCCGGTCACTCCGTCGTCTGGGTCGATCGGTGGAAGAATGAAGAAGTTGACACGCTCTCGCGAATTGGCTCGTCCTGCTAAGCGCATCCTCCAGGAGTCTTCTTTGATGTCATCAACCGCCCCTCAGTTGCTCCACCCAAGGAGATCGACATTGGGATCCCAGCCAACCTATACTCGAATCTAGTTGCAATCGTGAATGAGACCAGCTACTAGACCAAGCCATACATTGCCTTCCTCAAGCATCATATCCTACCCAACGACAAGACTGAGGCCCACATGATTGTGTGATGCTGCAAATCCTTAGTCATGATCAATGGTGAGCTCCACAAATGCAGCGTGACCAACGTGTTCTAGTGTTGCATCTCACCGGAGGAGGGTCGCAAGATCCTCTACAACATCCATGTTAGGGACTGTGGCCACCATGTCGAGGCATGATCTCTAGTCGCTAAGGCCATGTGTCGCGTCTTCTATTGGCTCTCCGCCTACGCCGATGTAGTCGACATTGTCCAGCACCGTGTCGGCTGCCAAAAAAATGCCAACCAGACACATCTCCCTGATTCGGCACTGATGACAATACCCTTCTCATGGCCATTTTCCCTATGGGTCATAGATATGGTGGGAAAGTTCAAAACCACCACATCTGGCTTCACCCACCTCCTAGTCGCAGTCGACAAATTCACAAAGTGGGTCAAGGAAAAACCCATCAAGAAGTGTGACGGGAAAACCCATCAAGAAGTATGGCTACCCGCACAGTATCATCACCGACAACAGGACCAATTGTCGATGGAGAATGGGGCCCTCTCATGGAGGGGAGATATTGTGCATACCCTTTTTGTCCTGGATAACATGGAGGACGAGGTCACCCTCCTAGAAGGTGTTCCTGACTCGGCGGCTGTGGTACCAGAGGAGGCCTTTGCTGATAGATGGTCGTGCCTGAGCGAGCTAGATTTTGGGCTTCATCGGCAAAGTCAATCCTGTTTTGACGTGCGACTTTGTTGTCTTCCTCTGCATAATTGATAACTCGTGGTGAGTCGTGTTCCAGGTTAGTCGGCATGATTGCTTCGGTGCCGTATACCATGAAGAAATGGTGAATCTAGATGTGCGGATGCCTCCGAGGACTGAGGGTATTTCTTCGACCCAATAGCCCGACGTCCTCTTGAGAGGGACCTGTAGTCATGGCTTATGGTTGTGGAGCACGCTCTGATTGGCGCCCTCGGCTTGGCCATTCTATTCGGGATGAGCGGTTGAGGTGAGATCGAGTTGAATCCCTTGTTCTTGGTAGAAATCAGCCATGGCACCTTTGGCGACTTCCCATCCAACCTCAGGTTATTGTGGTCCATTAAACAGATTGTTATTGGGATGCAAATGTCCTGGAAACGGGTGTGGATTTCTATCCATGGGCATCTGGTCCTCATCAGCTAGCAAAGCATTCGCAAAATCTGTAGTAAGGATGTAAACATGGGGAGTCTAGGAAACTTTTACCCCCAACGGTAGAAAATTTTCCAAGAAAAACATCATGGTGAACCAATTGTGGAGAAGGAAAAGATGCATACACAAGAGATCTGTCCAGGATCGGTTCATTGTTATTCCAAAAATTATACTGCCTAAAAGTAGAAACTGCATTGGAAATATCTAGATTATTGTGATAATCTGGTGGTATTCCTAAAAACATCAGCCACCCCCTATAGAAACCTTGCATAACATGGTAGTTCCCCTTAGAACAATTGCTGCCACCATCTCTCTAGATGATTCAGATGATCAGTTGATCTGCAGTATAAGTCCTCTGGGGTTTATCTTCTAAATCTATGTATTCTTTGATCAACTATAGAGGGGTTACTACAGTTTATTTACCTGCAATTTGGTCTCTGAATATCCCTCCAAGAATCCAAGTTTTTCTCTGGCTTTTTTCTCAGAATAAGATCATGACTAGAGATAATTTGAGGGCTAGAGGGATTCCAAAACCTTTGGAATGTAATTTGTGTAAGGAAATAGAATCTGTGAAACACCTTTTTTAATGCACTGTCTCTAGGCTTCTGTGGGATGATGTTTTTGAAGTTTTTGGTATCATAGTAGATAGTTTCCTTTCCATTGTGGCTAAATGGCTCGCTAAGAAGAAACATATGCATTTTAATGTTGTTTCTGCTGCGGTCATTTGGAGTATTTGGAACAATAGAAATAGTTTAGTTTTTAATTCTTGTTCTTGGATTAATATGAAGCAGATGTGGCATCGGGTTCTCCTGTACCTTCGGGACTGTAAGGTTCCTTTCAAGGACCTGGAGGGCGGGAAACTGTAGTTGTTCATGAAAAAAATGATCAACAGACTAAAGATGCCCCTGGCGCTCCCAGCGAACTAAAATGTACTGGCTTCAAGTGGATTTCCACCTGGAAGACCACTACTTCCTCCAACTATGGTGGACGGGGCTCACTGGAGTACCTGAAAGCTCATACTGAAGAAGAGGACTCCATTCGTGTTGTCCTGGGCTAGAGGGTTGAATGTTTTCCTGTCGTTTGTTTGGGCGATATTTTGAGTCTAAATCTGATCTGTTCATGTCCTGTGTTGTAGTGTTGTGGGTTTGCTTCCCCTGAAGACTTCTAGTTTTTAATCATGCTTTAGTTGTAATGTGTGAGTTTGTATGCTGAACTCGGGTGGTTTCATTTTTTCAATAAAATGGAGTCGAGAGAGTGATCCATTTTCATCTAAAAAAATGAACTAATGTGTCGTGGATCTGAAACTGCCCATGTTGCATTAAAGCATTAACTGAATTTCATCCGCTCCACTGGAACAGTCCCACCCCAAACAAACTAGGCATTCTATCAACAACATTGCGTGGCAGAGGACCGATAAAGAAATTATGCACCTGATCATGCCAAAGGGCAGTAGTGTGTGGCAGGAGTCGAGGCTCAATCACAGCAATGTAGAAGGATTTGTGTTGATCCTGCAGATCTTGAGCTCCATAGTAGTACGTCCACAGCAGTCGTGTACCTCAATCATCAATGATATCGTGCCCCTATGGCAACCATGGCAGAGGATCAACTGCGAACACCACCATCGTTGAGCTCTCCAGCTCAACCAGCGGCGAGGAAGACGTAACGACAGAACCTTGAGGCGGCGTAGGGTTTGTTGCATGAGATATGCTCTGTTTCGATTGTGGCTGTCTACTAGTACTGTATTTACGATCGTAGAAGTTGTATCAGCAGTCGTAGATAAAGATTTCCAACGCATTTAAAGCCCACGGATTGTACACGTTTCGGAACCTACTTCTTGACAGATTTAGATTTGGAAAATGATGGTGTTCCCCCGGACGATGGGATCGTCCGGGTCACCTCACGAGCGGGCGCCTCTGCTTTCCCTGTCTACTTCCGTCGTGCGGGCGCATCCGCGTCGTCGCCGCCCCGCCCGCTCGCTCCCCGCGCTTCACCTGCTGTAGGGCCGCGCGCCCGGGCTGCCTGCGGCTGCGCGCCTCGGGCCGCATCCGCCTCGCCATCGCCGTGACGCCGGACACCGCCAGGCTCCTCGCGGCAAGCTTTTTGCGCGTGCTGCTATCCCCGCAGTTAGGAGCTCCGCCTCGGCGCCCTGTCTCCTCCGCCTCGCGCCCCGCCGCCGCGCTCGCGCTCTCCGGGCCCAACGCCTGCCTCAACTTCGCCGACTCCGCCTGGCGGATGCTGCCCGCGGTGGCCGTCGGCTCGTCCGGGTTCGGCAGCGCGCGGGAGGTCAAGGACGCCGTCGCCCTCGCCGTCGTGGCGTTCCAGCAGCTCCGGGCCCCGGTCGCGTCCTACTCCTCCCTGCTGCCCGCCGAGAAGGACGTCGTCCAAGGCTCGTCGACGCCGGTTTCCCTCGCCGTCGTGGCGATCCAGCAGCTTCGGGCCCCGGTCGCGTCCTCCCTGGCCGCCGAGAAGGACGTCATCCATGGCTCGCTGACGCCGGCCGCCCTGTTTTACATCCCCGGCCTGGTGCTACAAGGGCGCGGCGCATCTGCTATACGGGCGAGGCGGCACTGCTACAACAGCGAGGCGGCGCTGCTACAAGGGGGCGACGTCGCTGCTGGCTTGCTGCTCCAAGGGCGTGATCCTGCTGCTACATGAGGGCACCAGCGCTGCTACAAGGGTGCGACGCATCTACTATAATGGTGAGGCGGCGCTGCTATAATGGCGAGGCGGCTCTGCTACGAGCGAGCACCTGGGTTGCTACAAGGGGCCAACGGTGTTGCTACATTGGGCACCGGTGTTTGTACAAATGGCATCGGAGTTTGCTACAAGCGTTTTTGCTACCTTAGCGTATTATTTTTGCTATGTATTTATATACTTTTTGCTACTTTCGCACAATATTTTTCTACAAGATTACCGACGATAGTCTTTGGAGAAGTCGTTTTGCTAGGTAGCACCTTTTCTGCTGCAATGTCTCCGGTGATGTCTCGGACGAAGTCTGGTTTTTGCTACAATTTACTAATTTTTTTGCTACATTTGCTAATATGTTTTGCTACGTTATCATACATTCTTTGCTACAACCGTCTTGTAGTTTTGCTACAACCGTGTCAACCTTTTGTTACAAGGTCTTCGGCAAGAGTCACCGACGAGTTTTTTCCGACGATGTTATCGGCGAAGTCGTTTTGCTACATTACTAAAAAAAAATTGCTGCATGGTCTCCGGCGAGGTTTCCGATGATGTCTCCGGCGAGACGTTATATTTCTGAAACGAACCGTTTTTTGCTTCGGAAGCAAAAGCAGGATCATATGTAGCAAAAACGGCGCGTTCTGCAGCAAAAGCGGGATTTGAAGGGACACGTGGCGCGCGGGGGAGGAGGACGATGGGAAGCCCCCATCGTCCAGGGGACGCCTAGCGTTACCTGAAGGAAAATTATTGGCATCCTCCGGATGATGGATTGGTTCCATCGTCCGGGTCGTTACTCAGCGCGCGTGAAGGGAGACCCACCAGCAGGCCGCGAGGCATTATTCCTTCGTCTCGGACGGATCCGCAAGCTGGCCACCAACCGCCGCCGTCGGCCACCGGCGCCCGCTTCCGCAACCTCGCCTGCCACCGTGACCTCGCCGGATCCTCGTCTTGCTCCTCCGCGGGCACGTCCCCCCCCCCCATCGTCCACCAGCCCCGGTGCCGCGACCTCGACCGCCATCGCGACCTCGCTGGATCCCCGTCATGCTCCTCCGTTGGTGCGCCCCCAGCCTTCTTCCTCCGCGCGCGCCGGCCGCGCAGTCGGTTTCTCCTCCGACGCCGGCCATTAATCCTCCAAGGTCCATGCATATATGCGCCGGTGGTGACGCTGCCTGCTAGGACGACGAGGTTCTCCGGCCTGCGCGACCGCCGCCCCGAGCTCCTCCGCCTAGCGCCGCCGGCGTGACCTCCGCCGTCCAACCGCGACCCCCCGCCTGCGCGACCTCCGCCCCCTAGTCCCGACTTCCGCGTCACGATGTAGGCCCCCGCCACCGCGACCTCCGCCGCCCAGCCCCAGCTCCACTGGACGCAGCTCTAGCTCCAATGGAACATAGTTGATGCTCCCTACGGCGCCCCATATTGCTCCATGCGGTGTTGCAAAGGGATTGGCCACCATCGTGGTGGCGGGAAACTTTTTTGCTACAATGGCATAATTGTTTTGCTACATATGTTCTGGACTTTTGCTATAATTATATAAAATGTTTGCTACAATGTTTTCCGGCGAGGTCTCCCGGCAAAAGTCTCCGGCGAGTCTCCGGCGAAGTCGATTTTTGCTACATTAGCACATTTTGTTTGCTACCATCGTTTTGTGGTTTTGCTACATTTGCGCAACGTGAGTTTTTCTGGCGATGTCTCCGGCGAAGTAGATTTTTTGCTATATTAGAAGAACTTTTTTGCTACAACCATATTGTGGTTTTGCTACAACAGAGTCAACTTTTTGCTACAAGGTCTCCGGCAAGAGTCACCGACGAGTTTGTTCCGATGATGTTTCCGGCGAAATCGGTTTGCTACATTAGTATAATTTTTTGCTGCATGGTCTCCGGCGAGGTCTTCGGCGAAGTCTCCGGCGAGACGTTCTATTTCTGGAACGAACCGTTTTTTGCTTCGGAAGGAAAAGCGGGAACATATGTAGCAAAAATAGCGTGTTCTACAGTAAAAGCGGGATTTGGAGGGACACATGGCGCGCGGGGAGGAGGACGATGGGAAGCCCATCATCCCGGGGACGCCTAGGGTTTTCCTTTTTAGATTTTGAGTTAAAACAGTTCGTTTTAATATGCTTGTAGCGGAAACATGCCCGACAACTGATATCATTGACACAGTCTTTAATATGATGGCCCATGCTAAGACATATGCCACTGGTCCAGTCCCGAAAAACCATGTCATCGATCATCTTATCAAACTCATTATCTTGGGCTGCCAGAGCAGCCTCTGGCCCAACATCATTTTCCGTGGTAGTGAGAACCAGGCTGGGCTAAGGACATTCAAGAGAATTCAAATTACCATTGCTCGCACCGATCTCGCGATTATGTTCCCCAATGTGAATGTGATACACATTCTTATTTGACTGAACTTCTACCGTGCATTTCTTTTACACAAAAGGAAAATGCTGGACAACATGAAATTTAATTCTCGGAAAATATCAGTTAAAAAAGTAGTACCAGGCAAAAATGACACACGTAGACTTCTCGGTGTTACTATAACCCAAACAAGCCTCATAGCACAAGGAATCAGAGAAAACCAATTTCTTCTTGTAAGAATTAGTAGAATGCAAAATGGAGTTAGGAGGAGCACCTCTGATGGCATCCATACCTCGTTGTACTCTTTTCTTGGAGGGACTGATTAAGGTCCATTCAGTGTTATTTTCTTCTTGCCATTGAATGAATTCACTCTACCAATTTGGGCCCCCTATCCCCTAGAGGTGAAATAAGCATTTGAATTGCTCACAAGAATATTTGTGCAACTTCATAATATGAAAACCAACTGCCTTACTGGAAACACAAAAGGAGAAAAATGTGTCTTGGACTAGGGAGAACTTTGAGTTCACCACGATACCCACCCAACACAGTTTCCACGGCAATGCTCACAATATCCCCCTGAAGTCTGAAATTATCTCTTCCAAAGGAAACCACCAAGTTGAAATGCCGAGAAATAGCAGTCGGATGCACCTCTGTGTGAATTTTCCTTCTCACTTCTTTGGCAAAATTACTTCCATGTGAAAAATCTAGCCCCAATATGAGAGCAGAGTGGACTGATAAAGTAAAATCAGTTTCTAACACAAACCCATCCAAATCAGCAGTACTTGCAGACGACTACAAAGCGAGATTATCATTAACTTTTCCCTTCTCTGAATCACCCATCGCAGAGGAGTTGTAAAACTCGAGAAGACTAACTCCATCAAACATGTCCTTTGGGGCAGGAATCTTCTCAATAGACAGGGGAACACCAATCCAAATGAAGCATTGCCCAATACTGAAAAATTCCTTCCTATCAAGGGATCTATTGGCAATCGGATAACTTTTTGCATTTTTTAAGACCATCCAATTATCCTCGGTCCATAGGACTAGAGTACCATAGTATGCCTTCTTCCGACCATAATTAAGATCTTTAACATAAGAATACACGATTTTTAACCCTTGTTTATCATGGAGATAGGGGCAAATACCTCATCAGATGCCAGATTACATACCTCGATAGATGGGGAAAACTTCTCTGGTCCCAAAGCAGACTCCTGTCCTAGAGTAGGAGCAGAACAAACTAGAGAATGATCTCCAGATGGAGAGATCATTCAAATTCCAACCGTAGTAATGTAAGCGGGGAATATTACCTTAGATCCAAGAGAGGTCACCTCATTATCAGCCAAATATCTTCTAATGATCCCAGCTCCATTGGCTTTTGTTAGAGTGATCCAATTCGACTAGATGCAAATCGCACTATTCTGGACATGACCACTACTTGGACCATGGGTGGAGGTGATCTTCAGGTTCCAACTCAAGGTTGGGGCCAACATGATCGTAGGGGATGGGGTGTAGAGGAGAGGGAGACAGAGAGGTTGATTGGAATTGATGAGAGGGCCAATGGTGAAGGAGATTTCATGTGATGAACGTCAGTAGGGCATACGGTGGTGATGGTGGAGCCATCGCTTCCTTCATTCCCTATCAAGAGTGAGGGATGAACTGCTAGTAGTAGTAGTAGGATAAACTAGTGACCCTCTTTTGGTGATGATCATGCATGATCCCCTTAGTTTAGAAGTGTTGTGAACTTTTCAATCGTTTGTTATGATCACATTATTGCATTTTGATGGTGTACCTTACTTGTTTTTGAAGGGTTCCGTGGCAGAAAACAAAAAAATTCCTATGTTGGAACGCCCTAATTGCCCAAGATCTATCTGTGTAGTAATGCAGAAACGACCAGAGCATATAGAATACATACCCTTATAGACCGTACGCCGTTAACGTTCCAAGAGGAACATGGTTGAAGTAGTCGAACTCGTGGTCGACCTCAAGGTCACGAAGCTCCTCGTAGGTCACCCCTTGCTCCATCTTTATCGTGCAGTAGCTTCGGCTCACGACATCCAAGATGACACTCTTTGGAGGCACCCTCGAGGTTTTATACATATCCGGTGTACGACGACGACCTCCGACTCACTTGATCCCTTCTGGGAGTGCGGAAGTAGATCTCCGGCTTGGAATCCCTATAGTGCAACGGCGTGCTGCTGGTGCGACGTCTCTTGTGCATACAGTCCTTTCTTGGGATTGTGCCAACACAAGTAGACATCTATAGAGAGAGAGGGGGATGAATTCTCTAAGAAAAATGCCTTATAAAACACCTCAAATTGTGTGTCTAATCCCACCCACGGGCATCCTTTTATATAGGCGGAGAGAGCGTGCCATCTCCATTGGGTTTCCCATGTGGGAATAAACAAGGGAGAGAGAGGGGTGCATGGGCCTCTAGGGCTCCATGGGCCAGCCAGCCAGGGACAGCCCCACCCTGCGTGCAGCCCAAGGCTGGTCGGGTGGGCCCCATGTGGTGGCTAGGCTTAGCCCCCTTTGACCCTTGGCCCTTCCCTCTAGCAGTTTTCCCTCATGGGCCCTTTTTCCTAGGAATTTGGCCCATTAATAGAATACCCTTTCAAATTAGATTTTAATACTATATTTAATATTAATTACATTAATTAATATGTAATACAAATTACAAAATATGATTTGACTTGAAACACCTTTGATGATTTTGTCGGCATCCAACTATTCTCGAATTGGTTTATTCAAGAATTTAAAACATCCCAATGCGATAAAAGAATTGAATCATGTCCCAATACCAGATCACGGTAGGTAGCTACTTTAAAGAGGTTGGGAGAATAACCCGGTTGAAGGTTAATGATCATACGTCTGTAATGCATTGTATGTCCCAGAATAGGTTCGTGACCCCTACTACATCTGTATTTAAAATATTTACTATATTTCATACGTTTTGGATATAGCACATCCCTTCTTATTTTGACTATATGAGATCCGCACTTTGACACCTGAAATTCCGTTACAAGTAGATACTTCTGCAGGAGCATAATCAATTTTCTGGTTAAATACATTACAAGATGTTTTTCCATATTTTCCGCATTCAGTTCTAGCTATTTCCGCACCCCCTAATCGACCAGAATAACAAATACCTATCCCCTCCACCCCTTTTGGTATTATTAATGGAATATTCTTCACTATTTTACTAAAAATGGAGGGTAGGAAAATCATGATCGGGATAGCAGACGTAAAGCTATTGAACTTAGGTATGCTATTTCCTTTTGTCGAAGTGAAATCGTAGAACACAATGTGATACGATGAGATAGAAGGGGCTAAGTCCCCTTTTCACCAGTAGGAAATCAATTAAGAAATACTAGTGCACTTAGGCCAAGGGATTCTGATCAAAAGGGAGATATCGACCGGAGTCAACGATCAATAAAATTGTTCTGATCGAGAAAACCGTTCTTATAATACACATGAAGAAAGTCGCAGACCCTACTTTTATAGCGAAATCTTTCCAAAATAGAGGGCTAATAAAATCCTCGTGGTTACCACAACGATTTTAGGAACACTAAAGTAAACTGAAAGTTGCTCATTTATTGGATGCCTTTCGAGCACAACCAATATATATTAGAACCCCCTTTACCTGCCGAAGCACTTCTTGGATCTGTCAATTCTGTTATGGCTGGAGTCCTAGTTAGAGTCAACATCAAAGGTGGTGACATAACCAGTAGTTCGAAAGCAGAAAGAGGGAAGAACTCAGATAGAAAGAAAGGTGGGTGAAGAAAACTCTCGTTCTTCTTACATCTTGACCTTTTCTTTTGTCTTTCGAATTGTATCTGTTGCTACTGCTCAATTTCTCATTTTATTATGTTCCACTTTATGTATTCCTCTATCCAAAGAGTACATTGAATGTACAGAAATGGCTATAACAGAGTTTCCTATTGGGCAGGCGGATTCGCATCTTTTACAACCCACACAATCTTCAGTTCTCGGGCCTTAGATTATCATAAGCGAGGAATGGTGTGTGCTAGCCTTCAGACTATACTTTATTGTAGGGAAAGGGAAAAATAGAGAATATCTTTAAGAACCCTAGACTGAATTTCACTTGGAGCAACAGGGGTCAGGTCACACTATATCAATATCAAGTTTAAGGTTCTAAAATGGGAGAATCTTGAAAGCAACCCTATATCTACAGGATCAGTTCCCTTTTCTATTTCCTCCGAACGACTTTGGAACTTTTCAGAACGATTCCGGTTCTCTCACGGAACTTTTCCAGTTTCAGTTTCTCTTTCATTTGTTGATTCCAACTCACAGAGGATCTCTAGATCATTGTACACTTAAGTGTATTTCCCTATGGCTCTGGAATGGCATAGAAATGATCCCATCAATGATCAATAGCAGGACCAGGATCCCTATAATAACCCCTATGCATTCCACGATGACAACGACGTTTGAATCGTAAAACGTCGAGTCTAACTCCCTTTGTTTCTCTTATATGACTTGTTTGAGATCCGATCACTGGTATCACATACCTCGTTAAATCTCATTACCGACAAGTTATGTTTTAGTTGTTATCGCGATATTACATCCTCGTGACCTAGTCACATGTTGCAACGTTATGGATGTAATCTCACCAAGTCGGCCTTATGTATCTTACCTGTCACCTGGGTGAACAAATCCTGGTCTTGATTCATAGGTCATCTATTTTTCCTTTGGAATACCTAACGTACACCTTTATAATCACCATTTCACCGAGTGATGTTTGATGCAGTTATGGCAGCCTCGGGAGACAGTGAATAATATGATCTCACGGTCTAAGAAGAAGGAGACTATGTTTCTAACTATTGCAATAATGAACTCTGAGACTTGATCATGTCGCAATCTTTCGATAATGTCCATCACATCATTCACCGGTGATATGACCTCGTTGTCAACTGGCATAAAAGCTCCATGATCAGGAAACCTTGATCATCGGTTGTCCAACGAACTACCATGAATAGAGGTTACTGGGGACTTGGTTTGTTTTATATCACACATGTATCAATGTTTCTACTTGATACAGTTATAGCACAATATGAAACTATTACGAACTAATTGAGATATGATAATAAACTCCATTTATTATTTGCCTCTAGGGATATCTCCTTCGGTCTCCCACTTGCACTAGAATACAAATAATCTAGCTCGCATCTTACTAATCATAAACCATGTGTTTATTGATCATGCATGCTCATGGAAAACATATCTCCATGTTATGTTTTATCAGATCATTATGTCTTTTGCAAATCATTAATGTCTTTCTAATTTTGGCATTGACACCATTATCTCATAATGGGTTGAAGTATTCGTTTGGTGACAAAGTGGGACTTTGTTTCTAGTGTTTACAATGACGGTCGATCAGTCAATTTAACTTTCATTGTTGTCACATAAACTTTGAAACACACTTAGTAGAGGTCGAACTTCTTTAGCTAAAACTTATACTTCTATATCTATGTATATCCTTGTGCACGAAATGCAACTATGTGCCTAACTTCGCTTCTTGCCATTCAAGGATAACCTTAACTCTAGTTGAGTGATTAACTTAGGAATCACCTCAATTAAGAACTTATTCTTCCAACCAGAACCTTGGGTCACATTACATCGAGTATACAATATTGTATGGAAGAACCTATGACTGAGGCATAGGAGATGCAACACAACTCTTTCTATCTTTTTAACCATAGTTGTAATACTGAGACTAACTCAATGCTTCATACAAGTAAAAACTTCTTTCTTACCTTGTTCCCATTTGAACTACTTCAGAATCTTGTCCAGGATATTCTGAACATTTTCAGCATCAAGTCTAGGAAGCTTTCGATAGTAATGTTTATTAAACTTGCCAATCTATGTCAATAAATCTCATTATTTAATAACTTGTTCAACTTCATCCATATTTATTAACTAAGTATTATTAATACCAATCACATCATTCATATATGCCATCCACATATTTCAGAATGATGTCATGCTCCCACTTAAATATGGCATCCATATATGAGATCTAGGGATTTTACTTAGCACCCACTCAAAATATGTCTCTTACATATTAAGATTTAGCCAAGCTAATTAGATCCCACTCAAATGCAGGTCCTCTCAATAATATTGGACATTCCAAAATTATTTGATCATCATCAAATCAAGAATTCTAGCTACGAGACTTCAATATCCATGTATTCCTGGTGAAAATCCAATAGACCCAAGCATCGCTACATTTGTAGTTAACTCCTTGAATTTGTCCAAATATCAATTGTGACAAAATGAGCTTTATGTCCTTCATTAAGTTTCAATTCCTTCTCATGACTTTGCAGTCATTTAGAAATATCAAGTAAACATCTTTACTTAATAAGATCAAGTAACATATTACTTTGCAATATTAAATGTAACTTAACATAGGATTTTATGACACCTAGTCATTTCTCGCACTTATGTCCATCATGTTTCTTTATAGTTCGTAGCTATGTCTTGTTCAAACAACATGACAAGTGAATCAACAATATAATTCCGAAAAATTGCAGAATATATAGTTGAATCCTACTTTCTTTTAGTGAAAGTATTCGCTGAAACTTTATGATCATTATCATTAGTTTCTCTTCTATTTGCAGAGTTTAGTTTCACGGAACAAATTTCGCTGCACCACTCAACAATTAGGAAGTAAGGTTAGATATCTTGTTTTGATCTTTTACTTTCTTCCCCTTGTATCTTCATCAAGACACATAAAACTTAGGATAACACCAGGTTTTCCTTTTTGTGGAAGATGTATTCATAGTTTCCTAAGAATACTCTACAAAGACTTATTTATTCGCCACCATTTCGAATTATCGAAATCTCTAGAAACTCGAACGTGTCATAACTCTTATGGTGTTGTTTCCACGAATCTTTAGATATTCCTTTGTATTTAAACGAGTGTTTGCTCATTTCGATTTCTAACTCTAAACGATAAATATAACCCAGATAAGAGATAATATTAGACCATATGTATGTAATACAAAATTATTATGATATTCAGGCATTTCAATGCACTTTGAATTTTTCCCAATTATCATAATGTTAAAACATATTTTACAAGTCCTTTTATGCCAAAAATTAACTTAAATACTTTAGTCATGTCGATCAAATCGAAGAGACTTTGTATTTCTATTAATTCAATATCCTTCTTCCATTTGAAATCATTTGAACAATTCAAAATAGTTTCAAAACTTATGTTTATTAAGTAAATACTCATATTCACTTAAATTCACAATGAAGTATGAAATGATGATTCCCACTATTTTTTGAAAATATGATACATCACTATGTTTAAAATTCAACATTTCTTCGCATATCACCGCTTTACTAGAATGCGAAATTTTAGTCATTTTGACAAACGAGGCATGGTTTTGCAAAGTCTCTAGATCAAGTATCTAAGACCCCGATTTTCATTTAGAATGAAAATATGAAGTGACCACCATGACTTAAACAATATTTTCATGTCATTATTAAGCTTTGGATATCTTTTAGCATTGTAATCCTTTATAAATTCTTGTAACTTATTCAAGGTATTAAACTTTGTTCATTTATTAAAGTTTGGTCATCATTAACATAGTGATTATTAAACTTTGGTCATCATTAACATAGTGATAAGAATGACTTATTTATAATCGTAATGTGACCATCAAGGTATTATTCATAAGAATAGTACAACTTGCTTGTAACTTATTCATATGAATAATCGTCTCGCCAAAAGCAAGGCACACAAACAAGGATTTCAAAATTTATATTCAATTCAACTAAGACAAATGATAAACTTTTAGGAAAGGGGTGATGTCGGCCATCAACTATTTTGCGCAACATCATCAAGCCTCACTCCCTCTCATTTTCGACAATTCTCAAGAAGACAATCTCGTTTTCACCAAAATAGGACAAGTATCAAATACTTGTGAACTGCAATGAATTTTTGCAAGAATTACATTTATATTTTTGTATATCTAACATATACCCTTTTCATCCATGACACCCTGATAACCCCCAAGTGCAGCGGATCACCGTAGTACCTCTCAATATGGAAGCAGGGTATCGATCCGTAGGAGCAAGAAGGAAAAGCTATCTATTCTCTACAACTAAAGTGTCACAAGTTTTAGTTGATTATGCACTAAACAAGTTTTAAGAATTAAGATGGTTGTTTTACTAAATTCAAATTTAATGTAACAAAACAAGAATGTAAAAGTTTCTCAATCCTCTTCAATGCAAGAGGACAAGACAAGAAAAGTTTCTCAATCCTCTTCAATGTAACAAAACAAGAATGTAAAAGAATTAAGATGGTTGTTTTACTAAATTCCGTTGTTAGTAGCTATCTTGGCCAAGTAGATGCTAGCAACTCCAAGAGTTAGTATTTATGCTCGATAGTGGGTTCATGCCTCTGGTAATCTGGGGAAGTGATAAAAATCTCTAAGGTACTAGATGTGCTATTGCTACTAGGGAGAAAACAATAATCCTTTGTTCATAGAACAATCGTATTGTTTACTTTACACGCAGTTCGTAAAGCAATAATCTGTTGCTTGCAACTTAATACTGGAGGGGGTTCGGATGATAACCTAAAGGTGGATTATTAGTCATAGATGCAGTTGGATGGCGGTCTATGTATTATGTTGTAATGCCCAATCAAGTCTCAGAGGAGTCAAGATGATTAGTATATGCATGTATTGATTTCTCGGTGTTTGTCAATTGCCCCGTTGTAATTTGTTCACCCAGCGTGTTATCTATCTAAGGAGAGCCACCTCTAGTGAACTATGGATCTCGGTCCTTTTCTTTACATACAATCTATAAACTGTTTACTGCTTTGTGTTTACTTTCTGCAAACTTTTACTTCTTTCCATTCGATACGTTTAATCCTTTGTTTTCCGCAAAACACGGTGAGATTGAAAACCTCATCGCAAGTTGGGGACAAAGTTCTGTGGTTGTGTTGTGCAGGTCTCCACGTTGCTACTAGCACCGATAGTGCGCCCTGCCAAAGCTTAGCTAGTAACACCTTTGGGGTGTTTCCTTGCTCCTACTGGTTCGATTAAACCTTGGTTTCATAACTGAGGGAAACTTGCTGCTGTGCTCATCATACCTTCCTCTTGGGGTTCCCAACGAGCTCTACATCAACACCGCCATCAAGCATTTTTCTGGGCGCCGTGCATTGAGCCATCATGTTCACAGGTAGGCGGCTTGGAGTGTATAGTTCATGGAGGATCTGCCAAGAACAAGTTTGTGGACTCTCCAACAACAGCTACAGAGGGTATGCAACTACGGAGGAGGCATTAGAGGAGTACAACAGTTTCTTGGCTGATCATGCCATAGTTGTTCAATCGTTGGCTGTGGTGGATGACACAGTGGTTGTCCAAGCTTTGCCTATGGATGATCAGGTTTTGGCATTGGAATGAGGAGCAATTCAGGGACGAGAGAGTAAGCTCAAATTCATCATCGTCGTCCTCATTGAGGTGATTATCAAGATCTTGTGGTTCTTATTCATCTATGATCATATGTTATGTTAGTAAGCTCACTGAATTTGTAACTTCATAACAATATGCAAGCTCATGTGGGCAACCAAACATCTCTCTTTTGCATCAACCAAGCCAAAAATCGATTTGTGCACCCCCAACCAAACAAGGTGAGGAATGTTAATCATCTAATGCGACCTAAGAAACATGGCTTTCAAGTCATTTCTCTGGGGCCTTGTCCTCTAGGGCCTGCTCCCCCCCCCCCCTCCCAAGGAGATGTGAAACCCCTGCAGGCAACCAAACGCGCCCCTAGTGTTTGGAATTTCATAGCCCTGGCTATAGCTCTAAATGGGGTAAAGCTAGTGAGAGGTCGACCTTTGGAAAGGTCTCCCCCCATGCGCTAGCGTTCCATCGAGAGGAAACCAGCTGGGAAATCAAGGTTAAGGAGGTAGGTGGCAAAGTTTCCCACGATCAGGGCTAGGCAGCTTTTGCAATTGCTCACAATCTGCAAGTCGGCTACTTCCTTACCTTAAAGAAGCTTACTCACAAGGAGTACTGCGTTGTATCTTTGACCACACCTGTTATGAGGTGGTGACGAAATGCCCAGACCACACCGAAGCCACCAGGAGGATCGTCGAAGATATTGACTAGAGTGATCGTTTCTAGTTGCGGATGTGCCATGTGGATGATTGTTTAATATGCTATTGTTCTAAGTAAACTACTATGCTTCTAAGATAGGTACTAATTATTACCGTACTAGTATGAATTGTGTGCTCTTAGGTACTAATGATTATCATAGTATTATAAATTGTATACTCTTTGATTGAGCTGGTAACCTCACCACTTGTGGAAAGAGGTAGCTGCTTTTTGGATAGAACCAGACTGTAGCACACTGTTTTTTTTCTTCCTCAATGCACTGCAACAAGGGAAACCAAACAATTTTCACTCCTATCTTTTTGTGGGACAAAAAAGGCCGTACAGGCAACCAAATGAACTGGACAACATGGCCTAAATGTCGTTTTCATGGGGACATGCCCCTTAGGCTTAGCCAGAACGAGCCCTAAAATTCAGACATGTACCAAACACAGAGTATACATCCACATTAGATATTCTAACAAGTTTTAGCGCATACGCGACAAGTATTTGTATGTTGGTGTTTCGTTCATACAACCCCTCCCCTAAACTCAAAGCAAACTTAGACATAAGAACGGCTCAGATTGTTTGATATTTCTTCGTAATTAACACTAAACGGGTATACATGACACTATACAAAAGTCGTATGACCCAACTAACTTGTACGAATATGTTGCATATGTATGGATACGCTCATGTACGTACACCGACTCATGGGGGGATGGCAAGGCAATGTTGGCCGACCACTGTGAGGCGGCACTGGCAAACATGAGCCTCGACGATGTCTCCTACCTGCATGCCCACAGGGTTGGTGACTGCGTGCAGGCTAGACGGCAGAGAAATGAACGGTCGGATGGTTCGTGAAATTATAGTCGGACAGTCCGACGCTTTGGGAACAAGTCTAGCTAGACTATCTGACACCCTTTTAGCAGTCTCGCTAGACCACGCGCCCGACTGTATTTCGGTGCCTGCGTGGGCCGTATAGTCGCTAGGGCAATGCGTATAGTCGCTAGGACAATGCGTTGTTACAGAAGTTGATTACAATTGGTATCTTTTGATATTAATATATGCTCCTTTAAAAAAACATACTTACTCCTCTTTGAAACGAAACGAGAACATAGTTCATCGTACAAAGCGATCTCACCGCGCTTCCAGGTTGTTGTCGTTCATTTTGTCATATAATAACTTTGTAGCTAACCCATTCTGTAAAATCCACTCCGTAGCTGTTGACCCTCTTCCCGTTACTTTAAACTCATACCACGTAGTACTAGCAGTCCAATCCTGTAGAATACCTTTCATTTCTTACTAGAGATACAGTAACATTACATATCCTGTAAAATACCATTCAGAATAACCGACTTAAGTTTTTATAGATTCGAATGTATCTATATACTAAAATGCGTTTAGATACATTCGAATTGTGATAAATCTAAGTCGGTTATTTCTGGACGGAGCGAGTACTTTTTTTTTGCATGTATTACTTCACGCCAATACACAAATAAACAACTAAATAAGCACATGACCAAAACTTAACCTGTCAGAAATTGAATCACACCCATGGCGATGTACTTTATGGATGGACAGCGCGTGGTACGTGACGACGTATGTGTTATAGACTTGTGTACACGTAGGTTGGCACTTGCGCCTAGATCTCTGCGGTGAGGCCTTTCACCTCGAGCTGGAACTTCTCCATGGCGTCCTTGGAAAGGCAGATGGGCACCACGGTGCCTTCCTCCCCCTTGCCGTTCTTGGACCCTCGCCGCCCTTGGCCGGCCCGCCGTACACGGGCGCCCCCCACCCGAAGTCCACGCTCTTGAACCCGGCGTGGCTCACAGGGGCCGATGTACGTCCGCGCGAGCGCGAACAGGGGCCGGCCACGCAGCACCATCTGGTCCGCCACCGACAGCAGGTAGTCGTACGTCACGGCGGACTTGGCCTTCTTCACCAGCTCCAGCGCGTAGCCCAGCACTTGAGCCTCGTCACCTGCACGCCACGTACATCGTTAAATACACAGCGCGGAGAATCTGACCGACCGATGACAGTGACACGTGTATACACGTACTACCTGAATGTAGAGCAAGGGGAGGTCGATGACGTGCTCGGCGCCGGCGACGGTGGTGGCATCGAGAATGAACTGGTCGAAGCAGGGGAAGGGCGGGCTCTGCACGTCCCCGAAGTCCGCGGCGGTGAGGTTGGCGTCGGCGTCAACGAACATGACACCCTGCGCATCGCCGTCCACGACGAGCTTCCTCCCGGGCTCCTCGCGGATGCGGCCGGCGAGCGGGTAGTAGGGGACGAGCGCCCCGGCGAGCGCCTCCCGGCCGGATGACTGTGGCCGGGTCCACGCCCTTCTTGGACGGGTCGGCGCGGTACAGTTGGATCCTCGTGCTGTAGAACCGCATGCCCTTGGTGTCGTCGAGGTCCGACAGCGTAAATGGGCAGTCTCCATGGCAGTCACTGATGAATATGCCAATAAGTGCGTCACGGTGGCCGTGACCATAGTGAGATATCCTCTCGATGACTCGTCTTCTCGCCTCTCGGCGTTGCCGCATGAGAGCAGGCAATGGGTTGTTTTCCTATCATGTCAAGAAATGGGCAGACGGCTATATTTGTCCCACGACAGCAGTTTTTTGATCGAGTGGCCCGACCCCACCATAAGAAAAGCCCTAGACTAACAAAAAGAAAAGCCCAACTAGACCAATAAATAATGGTCCAGAAAAGAACGTAACTCTGCGTCCTCGTTTTTCAGAACCAGCCAAGGGAGAAACTGCTCTAATGGTGTCACCACCGTCTCATAAGTTGTTTATCTCATGCTCGTTCCTCTCAGCCGCCGCCTCCTCTCCTGACCTAGCCACAGCATCTCGCCTCCTCCATAGATCGGTTCCCCCTCCTCCGGCCGGTCTCGCCGGCATCGGAGGGGTGGGAAACCCGATTTATGGGTGGAGTTTTTAGTAAAAGTATTTTCAAGATTAGATTAGTGTTTTGGTTGTCATCTTCTTAATGGAGATGGCATCGTCTACAATAAGTTATCTTCGGCATATCGTTCGACGACGGGATCTCTTTCCCAACGTCAATGGTGGTGTTGAAAGATTAAGTTTCTATAGGTACAGTCTTCCAGATGTTCCTTCACCGGATCGATTTTGGACTTTTTCTCATGGTTGTCGCGAGGAGGATTATCCTCGCAATATTTGTCCCGGCTGCTACATCCTCGACAATGGTGATTCGTACTCTCGGTTCGCCAACGACGTCGATCGGGTTGTTCGGTTAATTTTCCCTGAAATACTTGTGTTGGATCTCTTGCCGATGTTGATTGATTACCCTAATGGTTGCGCGCGTGCACGTAGCCTTGGCACTGCGGCTCAAAAAATTATGGGAGAACCTTCATTGGTATTTACAGGTTATGGTTTGATATTTGTCCGCATTTTGGCTGCCTTCAGAAAAGTGCAAGATTATGTCTTAGAAGAAGAAAGAGATTGAAGACCTCGAAGATTTGCTAGTTTCTTTTAGACTTGTAATCGATGGAGTCAGCTTATGTATCTCTATCATGTACTATTTGCTACTTTGAATATAACGTGGTATTGATCGTAAAAAAAGAACCACCGCCTCATAAGTTCCACCACCGATGTGTATGTCCTGGCGGGATTTTGGGGCCCCTTGGTTTTGGGGGCCTGGAGCGGCCGCCCCTCCCGACACCCCCCCCCCCCAGGGCTGGCCCTGCTTGCAGGCAGAGCTGCCTGCTCTCTCGAGGCATTCATGGGCAATGGAGACTGCCAGGCCTGCTTCCTGTGCAAATTTGATGTTCTTGTGTTTGATAGCAACCAGCTTCTTATCGACAGTAATATACTATGCCAGCGAGCATTACTGCTTGGGTGCCTCAGCCCCGAGCCCCCCATGGTGTGCCGCCCCTGTCACTGTACCGAACCAACCTAGCTGCCGGTAGCCCCCACATACACCGCGCCCTGATGGGAGGGCCTCATCTCCTACTCCGACCTCCTGCGGGCCACCTCGTCGACCGGCCCTGAGCACGCACCTCTCCTCTAGTCCTCGCGTGCGACCGCTGTAGGCGCCGCTCACCGTCCATCTCGCCCAGGATGCTGCAAGAGGATAAGGGCGGAGGCGGAAAAAAACTTGAGCCATTTTTTACACTTATTAAGTGTGGCATTGGTGGGTAATATGATAGTTTGGTTGATGGCAAAGTAGTCCAAAGAAAGGAAGAAGGAAAATTTGCAGCTAACAAATGTACGGCAATCAAATTAAGATAAGATAAGATATAGATATAGATATAGATATAGATATAGATATAGATAGATAGATAAGATGTGAAAAATCATTCCAAAAATACAATTGTTTGTGTTTTGTGAAAATAGTGACAACAGTTAAACATATTTCTTTCCATGTCCCCATTCTATGGCATGGCCTACTTTGGTAACAAAAAGTTGAAGATTCAAATATACTAAAAGGTCCTAAAAAATTAAGCTTTATACCGATAGATAAGAACTAGCTAGCTGAGCCCTGCATATCTTCTTTTCGTATCCTTTCACAACAATTTAATTGTTCTTAATTTAACATGATTATTTAATATGTTGTTTTAATGGAATTCCTGGATTTAGGCTATGTGCTAGACAATAATAATGAGGGATTATAATCATATGTGTGTGGTTTGCATTAAGAACATTAAATACATTAATTAGTATTCAATTTGAGAAAATTACATCATTACATTGAGTGGATATTATGCATCTATGCAATAATTAATTGGAACAAATGATATTATCTTGGAAAAAATTAATGCACTTAATGCTTCTAATTTGGCACAATTAATTGTTATTTATTTTAGTGGAATTCCTCAATTAAAGTTACTAGGCCGTGCTCTATAAAAATCTTACCATTTCTTATTTGTGCTCATCCTCACAACTCATAAGTCAAAACCATCAACAATTTCTATCAACGAAACATTTTATCCAAGATGAGGACTACACTAGTGCTACTTCTGGCTCTTGCACTTCTCATGGTAGCATCAGGTACCATTTTTAGTTGTAATATATTGCTTGCATCTTGGTTGAAAACTTATGGTCATCAAGTTTTATTTTTGCACATGTTAAATTTTTGTAGATGCTAAAGAATGTGTGTCACATGTTATCCCATCATTGGGTAATGCGTCGAAGACTGGTTGTGATGCTGGTAGAGCCTGCACTTGGACTAGCACTTGCACTAACCCTGTGTGCAAATGCACAATATGCTTTTAATAGACCTATGAAAAGAAAATGGTTAAAATTAGAATATGAGATAACATGGCATGTTGGCCAGAATTATAATAAGATCATAATAGTTTTATACTAGCACTACAAGAAAATTTGGTTTTTACAATGGACGATTTTCATAGTTGAAGGCTCGTTTTTTGTGGTTAAAAAGTCTTCTATGACAGATGTCCTCCATGGTAAAAGGCCTCTCACCAAAGAATCTACCACGGTTTTTTCGCAACCATGGCGGATTGCACCCTTCAACGACGGAAACTTGTACCGCCGTAGATTTGTTCGTCAGCCTCTTTGATTGTGCGTCATGCAAACCGCCACATGGCAAACGCTATTAACTGCTAGTTACCGTCATTAACGGTCGTAAAAACTATGGTATTACCAGGCCCAACCAAGGTCTGCTAATTATTAAAAGGGTCGGCCCACTAGGAGAACCCAATAAGAAGATGGCTCATTACTATTCCGTCCTACACTATTTGAAATATGCCCATTAATGCACCCCACTGCAGCCTGTAAACTTTCAAGTCCGTTACTATTCGGCGTACCTAAGGCTCATCTTAGTCCAATACTTTGTGACTCATTAGCAACCTGCGCCACGTCGGTTCGGTACTGCTAAGGCAGCGGCCCGTTACTCTTCTTAAAGACTGTCGTGGGCCGTCCACTAACAGCCCTTTTGTGAGAACGTCGGCTATTGTTTTGTCTGGCTTTTTATTGTACTGGGCTTTTACTGTTCTGTCATTCTACTGTCCAGGACTATTATTGTTTAGGTCCGACCTTTTTTGCCCTTTTGTTTTTACGTGGCCTGCTATGGTTCTATCATGCTACTATTCTAGCATATTATTGTTATGGCATGTTACTGTTCTGGTCCGCTACTGTTCTGTCATATTACTGTATTGACATGTTACTGTTTTGGCATGCTACTATTCTGGCCTGTTTCTAGAGACCATATGTGGGTCGGCCCATTACTTTTACAGTCTTTTACAGCTTCGGCCTTTCTGAAGCCCATACCAATATCATCAAAAGTGTATAATCGGCGAGCATCTTTTACTATTTATCGTCGGCTCATTACAAGACGGGTCAATAACAAAGCCCGATATTGTTTCATAATCAACTTGACTGCCTGGTTATGGTAACTCCTACCGCCATATGTGGACAACATCAACTAAATGTATATATGACCTATGCGATTTACCTAGATATTACATCAGCTGGAAACTAATTAAAATTATTACATATTATCAACACACTCAAGGGAAATAAAATTTGGCAATTCAGTAGACAACCGATCTTGGGCCCACGAATAGTAGAGTCCTCAATTTGCTTTATCAATCTATGACCTACATGTAACACCCTCGAATAGGCCACATGCAGATTTTAGCGATTCCCACCAAACCCGTATAGAAACGATTCGATGATACCCACCAAGCACTTGCGTGCGGATAGAAAACGAAATAATACCATCACACAATAGTCCACGATGGAACCCACAAAAACATATATATATATATAAAACGACTTAGCGAGTCAACAATACAAATATACATTACAAAGATCCAAAACACATGGAAAACGATACAATATCCGAGTATGGATAAGATGCAAATTGGACTAAAAACCCTGAAGAATAACCAATGGCATCCATAACCCTGCCTAGGCCAAGCCAGAAGGGTAACCTTGCTAATAACGTCAATCACATACCTGTAAAAGCAAAGGGGTGCCGACAAGGGACAAAGGAAAAAGGGAGCAGTCAGTACTGAGGCCAGTACACGACGGGTCTTAGAATTTGGCGGCTATCGCCTACATAGGTATGGTAGACTTAGCGGTAGCAAAGCATGCACTAAACATCCTATAGAGACTCGATACAACTATCGGCTAATAGAGAGGGATAAGAGAGACCTATTCGGATCCAACCTCATACTAACAACAACATAACCCATCCTGGAGTTTCCCTCTGAGACCAAATGAGGAAGTCATTCCGAGAAACTCACAGAGTTGGTAGTTTTATTAACCTTCCATTGAAGTTGCCGTAATTACTAGCCACATATAGATAAGATAAGACATCCCAATTCCATCAGTTGTTGGCACTTTTAATTATTCATTCTATTATAGTGGAGCTGATTACTAGTCATGACAAATTCAAATTTATAGCACTACTTTAGTTTGAGTTGTCTATGATCCAGACAATGTGCTCCAAGTAGTTCATAACCGCAAACATGGCTTTTCAAAAAGATTTACGCTGCAGGGGTGCACAAATAGCCACGCACAATCAACCTCAGGAAAAACCAAATAAAAAGCAACGAGGCATCGCGACAAAGCATTCAGGAGATCCAAAAATGATTTAGGGGGCCACCCCACTAAGCTACCCGCAACAAAGTCGGTCGGGCTGCGAGACGAACCCAGGGTTTGCGTTAATGGTTGTAAACAACTGGAAACCCGAAAGGGTGATTGGGCTTGTCGATGCCACAAATATATTCCGCTTTCCGAAACAATACAGTAGTAAACTACTCCTCGAGCAATAGTATTAAATATAGCAGTAAAGCATGGCATAAGTACAGGATAGTAGTAAATCCCTAAACTAATTATGGCCCCAAGAAATAAGATTTGAATCAATCTCAAGCGAAGGGGTCCATAAAATCTCCCACATGTGGATATTGCGATAGTGAAGGAACATGTATCAACAACTCGGGTCTTAGATTGACACAAGTGGGAGGGATAAAAGCCTGATCTCAACTATTACCCACCGGTGCCGTTTTATTAGTTATATCTACTCTCACATTTTAATTATCAAGTTGTAATTAGAACCATGATCATTTCCACCATTAATCATGTGACAACCTACTAACAACTGTGGAACGCGATGACTCAAATCAACACTTGAGAAAGCAACTACGACTCGCAAGGCCAACTATATACCAAAACAACGGGCAATAGGAAGTGACCAAGGCAATATAGGATACAAGGAGAATAAATGGCATGGAAACTAAAGCATAGCAACACAGATAGCAATAGAGACAAGTAAATCCATAAAGAGAAAAATAGGTAGCAAGGGGGAGAATGCTCGCCTGGGAACCATAGCTAAAAATACATATTCAAAGAACTTGTCGAAGCTCACAACATCTCATCGTCTTATCCGGGAAGAAGCAAAGCACTAAAATAAACACCGGATGCACTATTTAAAGACACCGCAAAAGATCCGGCATGATTATGATATGATGCATGTCATGGCAAGATGTAGTACTAACTTGACAATATTAAGTGGAACCAGACAATTACTTAGGCGGTTCAAGTTATTTAGGTACCCCTTAATTTAAATATGTTGGATTAATAAGGAAAAACATGGCATCGGTTCGCTTCACGAATTTAAATGGAGTTCGGAATACTATAGAATATCTCACACATAGTGTCCATATTTAATTATTAGGTGAAATACTATTAACACAAACCATGTAATAATGTGTATGCAAGCATGTACAATTTAACATGCAACAAGTTATATAAAAATAGGGGTCTCGGATAGGGGTCACTCGTTGGGGTTTGGAACCGAGGATCATGAGGTCCTACGATATCGGTCTTTGGAGAGGAAGGAGAAAGCATCGGGTTTCGGTCTTCAAAGTCTAGGATTGGGGTCTTCAGATCCGTGTAGGAGTTCTTGTCGGTGATCCTTCGAGTATCTCTGGGTTTAGCATGGCCTTCAGTTTCCATGAAGTAGTTCTTGATGTCCCGTCTTGGCCATCCAAGATAGACTTGGGTCAATGCTGATGTGATCTTTGAGTGACCCTCTAGTGGTTTTCGGAAAAAGATCTCGGTAGCGAACGACATCCCAAGGCGCAGACCCTGGCGTGGCACGGTTGTTGAGATGATCTTGTGAGGTCCTGAGACCTGAGTTGTGGTCTTGTGGTGCTTTGCACGGAGGATGGAACTGGCCATGGGGCGATAGACCAGTGTCTCAAAAGTATTCCACGGGATCAAACAAAATATTTGTTCATACAGTGACACACGTGTGTAAACAGATGCAGCAACATCAGGAGTCCAAGTTGAACATGGTGATAGAGGTCGAAGTAGCACAGGCACACGCACATGTCCTGGACGATATCGTGGTTGCGAAGGGATGAGGGTAGCATGCTCGTGGAGCATACTGGAGGAGGACGGATGTGCGGAGTTTGTCGCGCTTGTGGCCAAGGCGTGCGTGGACATGGGGACCGGGCGACCTATATAGGCTCAACGGTCAACGGCGGTTGCGGTGTGGCTGAGACGGCCTTGGAAGAGGATGTCCGCGTCCGCGAGGTGGAGGGTGCCCGCGGCGGTATGGCGCGGTGCAGAGGACGGCGCAGCTCGGTCGGCACAAGAAGGGAGAAGTTTTGGGGTTGAGGACGATGGCTAGATGCTGCAAGCGAGCAAGGCGAGGAACTCGAGTGGTTCAGAGAGGAGGCATGCGACAACGGCCATGCCACCGACCTTGGTGAGCTTGGGCCGGGGACGGTTTCCTCAAAGTCATAGAGGACGGCGGTGGCTTTGCTGAGGGAGGCAGAGGGCAATGCGCGTGGAGATTCGGGGCAGCGGACACGCGGCTCGGCGGTGTGAAGGAGCTCCATGCTAGGAGGCGCGGGTGTCCGGGTCTTCGAGGAATAAGGCGAGCTTGGCCATGGCGCACGAGGCAACGCAGGCGACGGGGGAAGGTGGTCTTGGTCGGGGGTGGGTGGGGGAGGCATTAGGAGAAGATGGGGAACATAACAGGGAGGAGATGGGAGGGTTGGTGGCGCGATGGGAGCGTGTGTTCCATCTCGTGTCGGTGCGCCGCGCGTGGTGTGGTGGAAATGGAGCGTGCATGTGTGGGTCAGGTGGTCAGTTGGGTGTGTGTGTGTCCCGAGTGTGCTGGTTGTGTGCTTGTGTAGCGTGCAGGTGCGTGTGTCCATCGCGGGGTTGCGTCCGTGTTGCTTGTGTGTCGGTGCGTCGTGTGTGTGCGTGTCGCGTGAGTGTGTGTGAGTGTGGCCAGGCGTGCGTGTGTGCACATCGCGTGAGTGCTTGTAAGTGTGGCAATGGATGGAAGCAGGGTGTGGGGATTAGAGCATGTCCACTAGCATTTTCAGGACGCCTCCTTTTGATGACTTTTTTTTGATCCAGATAGACGAATTTTCGCCCACTCGTGTTTCCAGGACGCCGATTTTTCCTGGATTTAGACGTTTTTTAATCCTGCGATCCCAGCACGCCGGGAATCGCCTAGGAACGTCAGATGTAACTTTTCCATGTAACAGGCCCACTGTCATCCACTCCTCCTCTCTCTCCTACTTTTCTTCCCCACCCACCGGTCATTCTCTCTCCTTCTTTTCCTCTCCAATCGCCCATCTCTCTCCTCCCCTTTTCCATGCATCAATGAGCTAGGTGTGAACATGACTGGGAAAAATCTCATTCCCAGGCGAAAATATACATCCATCCGGTGATTTTTACCTCTAGATTTTGACCTAGGAATGCTGAACGAGTGGACATGCTCTTAGGGTTAGGGCTTGGGGGTCCAGGCGGGGTAGTAGGTGGCTGACCATCCCATTGGGATGGTTGGCCGCCTCCCCTAAAAAATATTGTTTCATTTTTAAACTACTTTTTCAAAAAAAATTAGACAAACAAAATATGCGGAAAGACCGAGGTTTTTATTTGAAATTAAAGGAGGGAACTAATTAGAAAACAAAAATAGCCTTTTGGCGAAAATATTTGAAGAGGCAAAGTATGCATGATGTCATGATGATGCACAAAATACAAACAATAAGAAAATCTAATTAGGGTTTTCCCTGGGTGCTACACTGTATCTCCCTTTTGGGTGCGACAACTACATTGGAAAACCACCTTGACACATGATCTTGCAGCCCCCTCTTTCGTGGCGATAGCAATAATTGCATTCTAAAACTAAGTACTCCCTCCAATCCATAATAAGTGTCGCTCATTTTGTACTAAGCTAGTACAACCTTTGTACTAGATGAGCGACACTTATTATGTCGGAGGGAGTAATAACAACAGCAAACAAGGCAAATAATCAACCATCTTCATTATCAAAGAATTTAAAACTACTCATTTGAATGATATGACAGGAGCTATGGACTGGATTTTACTGTTGGGTTCACAGCATAGAAAACAAAAAATTTCCTACGATGAGAACTATACGCCAAGATCTATCTACTAGATACAAACAACGGATGGATATACATCCATAGAGAACGTACCCTCGAAGACAACAAAGCTTTGTTAACGAGTTGGAACTCGTGGATGATGTAGTCGTACACTTGCCGATCTCAAGATCGTGATGAAGTCCAGCAGGTCCGGCTCCAGCACGTCCATCAGATCCAGCTCCAGCAACTCCAGCACCACCAAGTCCAGCACCGCAAAGCGGCGGTGCATCCGTGATCGCACACACGTTCGGTACCCCGACAACCTCCGTCCCTCGCTCCAGCAAAGTAGCGGAAACATCAACTCCTTTCCAGATAAAGCCACCGGGAACATGTATCTCGCTAATCCAAGACCATGGGGAATAACTAGAGAGGGATAGAGATCCTTCACGAGGAGGTGTAAGGAAGAAGGAGGAAGAGGGGGCCTTTTATAGGAGGAGGGGGGTGCCCCTCCCCATGGCCGGCGCCTCATGGGGGGTGACCCCTCACCTCCCCCATTCATGTGGTGGTAACCCCTCCACATTAAAATGCATCTTCACATTCCCTTTTAAAGTCTCCACTTTAAATGCATTAAAATTCTCTAAGTTTAATGCTCTCCCATTTAATAAAACTCTTTTATTAAATTTATTCAGAATTTTGTTAATTACTTTAATTAACAAACATTCACATAAAACCCCTTGCAACATTTCAATATCATACGTAGAACCACTTTCTGCAATTTCACCTGAAACAATTCCGGTTTCTATTGAAACAATTCCTGCGCTTTGCAATTCTTTCGTCTGAAACATATGTGCTCCAAAATGGTGTCCGGTAACTCTTAAGTTTGTCACCCTACGGTTTGCGAATAATGCAGACATGATTGAGACTCCTCTCAGATCAATAATCAGAAGAGGGACCTGGAGATCCATACTGACTCATGTATATTCAACGATGCCTTCTGTGATCGTGAGAACCTTTAACGCTAGTAACTTAATCCCTTTGTCTCATGATATATTACATGTCCGAGATTCGATCATCGGTATCCAAATACCTAGTTTGATCTCGTTACCGACATGCACTCTTTTCTTGTTCCCGTGATATAACATTCTAGTGATCACATCACTTGCTTCCAAGCTATCTTAATGTGATATCACCGAGAGGGCCCAGAGTATATCTATCTGTCATTGGGATTGACAAATTCCACTCTTGATCCATCAGCCTCAACATAACACCTTCGTAGTACTGAACCCACCTTTATAGTCACCTTGTTACGGTGTGACATTTGGTGTTATCAAAATACTCTTCTAGTGTTAGCAATTAACATGATCTCATGGTCTAAGGACTAAGATTACTTCGTATGATGTTATAGCAATATAAACATAATGAATTTGATCGTAATGCTATACTTTGGATGAATGTTCATCACATCATTCCACCAATGTTGTGACCTCGTTATTAACAACATCCAATGTCCATGATCAGGAAACCTTGATCATCTTGTTAATCAACGAGCTAGTATATATGAGAGGCATTACTAGGAACTTTGTATTTTGTTTATTAAACACATATGTATTAACGTTTACAATTAATACAATTATAGCATGCAAAATAAAAATTTATCATAAACATGGAATAAGATAATAACCACTTTATTATTGCCTCTCGGGCATTTTCCCTTTAGTCTCCCACTTGCACTAGAGTCAATAATCTAGTTTGAAAAACTTTGCGTATTGAACACCTATGGCTTTCTAGTGTTGCATATACGTGATTGCTAGTGGTTAACATAATCTCCGGATCTGACAGTTTCAGGTCCGTGTGTATTTGCATGCCTTTGCGTCTCTACGCATCACTCATTCTCAAATGAGATGGCATTGTATAAATTTGGTCCTTTGGTGAGACCTTTAGTTCGTTCGGGTTAAAATATGTTGATATTATTGTCATACAATGTATTTTCATAGTATTAGCACACTTAGAACCACACCTAGTTTGATAACAAACTACTTAACACAAATGCCCTCCTTTGCTGCTACTATAGCAGTCATATACTTAGCCTTTTGTTGTAGTATATGTCACAATGTCTCAACTTTGGAACTCATCCAAATCCATCATAGAACATCCTTTCCATTACATTGTGCCACCCATAGTCTAAATTGATATAAAAAAATTAAAGTTGTATCTTGTGACAAAACTAGTATAAATGTAACACTTTACAATGAACTACCTTTAACTATTTGTCACTTATACATGATATATTCTTAGTTCTTCCAAAGCTCATAAGAATATCTTTACTGTCGTCCAATGGTCATCTTATGAATCATTCTGGTATGTGCTCATAACATTTAGAGCATATGACATATCTGGATATATGCATATCATGGTATAATTGATCAAAATATTCATGTGATTTTACTCACCAAGTGTTGATGCACTTGAATCTTGATACAATCCTTTCCATGCAGCAAGAACCTTTCTTGTTATTTCCATATTGAACCCTTTCAATATCTCATATATGTATGTTTGGCATAACCCTATTAGCGCCTCAATCTATCCATATAGACATTGATGCCAAATATTCCGGTTTTGCCCAAGTCTTTCATCGAAATCCTATTTTAATGAAATTCTTAACTTGTGTCAATACAAGATACATCATTTCCAATCAACAATATGTCCTCTACATAATGTATTAGAAAATGTCTTAGCGCTCGCACTTAATTTCATGCAAATGCAAGCATCTTCATCATCTCCGATGAATTTAAACTCTTTTAACAGTTTCATCATGGTGAAGATTCCAACTCCGCTATGCTTACTTCAACTATTGAATTAACAAAACCCTTCGGTTTACTCAAAGAACCTTGTTTTGTTTACTCAACTACCATATACCAAATTATATGTAGTGGTTGCTACATTAATCCGTCAAGACTAAATATCGCTATGAAAGATCAAATCTTGTCATAGTCAACTCCTTGAACATTGCCGTAAACTTCTTTCCGACATGTCGACTATTTCATAGATGTTAAACATCCATGTCTATTTCTTTATAGATCCAAACACGACCGATAGGCTTCACGCCTTTTCGGAGGGTCTTCCAAGTTCAGAAACTTGATTTCTCGTGTATGGATACTATCACGGATTCTATGACTTCTAGTCATTTTATGGAGTCAGGGCCCATCATCGCTTCTTTGCATGCAGTCGGTTCATCATTGTCAAAACAATAACGACTTGTTTATCAAATATCACTATTTGATCCTTACCGACCCACACGGTTCAATATGAACTCTAATCTCCGATTACAACCTTTGTAATCATGGGAGCCATGAGCATTGTGGCCGCCACCGGGACACTTTCCGGCGCTGCGCTACTTAGCATATATAGCTAAGGTTCAACAACCTTATCAAAGTTCTATTGTCCTCCCACTTAACTTTTCGCGAAAATTCCTTCTCAAGAAACTTGACGTTCCAAGTAACAAACTCTTTTGTCCTCGGTGTTATGGAGAAATTCCCAACAAATTCTTTGGGATAACCTACAAAGACGTGCTTATCCGACTTTGGTTGTAAACATTTTACTTATGCATAGCATACCAAAATTTAAGAAAAGACAATTCGGGTTTTATCCCAAACCATAACTTATATGGTGTCATTTCAACGGATCACGATGGTGCTCTTTTCAGTGTAAAAGCGATAGTCTCTAAAGCTTCAATCCTTAAAATATAATGGCAGTTTTATAAATGACACCTTTGATCTTACCATGTCAAACATGGTTTGATTTCATCTCTCGAATATGCCATACTCCTATGGTTTACCGGGAAACACAAATCATGGAACAATTCCTCAAATCTTAAGTGTTTTGCTAAACATGTAACTCAAATATCTTCCTTTATGATCAAATCATAAACTCTTTTATTTTCTTGTTACAATGATTTTTCAGTTCATCTTGAAAGTCTTTGAACAATTTTCAAATGTTTCATACTTCTTCCTTATTAAGTAAATATATAGATATATTCACTCAAATTTCTGGAGAAAGCATATGAAGCAAAAAGAGCCATCGCATATGGCTACACATAATGGACTATATACATCAACATGCATAATATCCAATAACTTAGTCATCCGTTCCTCTTTGGCCTATGGACGGAGTTTCAATTATCTCGAGGAAAGTTTCACAAGCGTCAATTGATCAAAATTAAAGACTCCAAAAATTCCATCAACATGGAGTTTCTTCATGATTTCTTTCCAATATAATTTAAAACAGCGATGTCACTTCATAAGTGATCTTTCAATCATTTGTCTTGCGACATTTTAGCAATAGTGTTTATGGATGTGATTTCTCCCACTAGACTTGTAAAAGTTCATTCATCCTTTATGGAATATGGTAATTATTTGAACAACCATTGTTCTCATAATACCGGAACAAAATAACAATTATTAAAACAAATCTTGAAGGCTAGGTTTGACGACAAAAAAAACACAATAACACTTTATTTGTTTTCGATGAATATCATCACTTATTCTCTTGCCAGTTACTTAGGCCATTCTAGTTCATGAATTGCGTTGTCCTGTATGACACTTCATACCAACCAATTCGGTATCCAATACCTCAGAACCACATTGTTTAACAAGCAAGGAATACAACCATAACATGTATATCTTCTATATACCTAAGTTGGACATCTCCAACCTTTTCTTTTCTGCCAAATATTTTATAGATTCTCTTTCAACAATTCCTTTTCTTTTAAAAGAATCTATCAACATCAATAGTGGTGTCATTCACATGACACATAGTACAAAGTGTATATAGTCAAATACTAATACCTTTGAACTTGCACTTTGAAGTGGATCACCATCATCAAATGTTTGGTGTTCTTTCAATAATCCATTCTTTAGTAATCTATTAGTGTAATAAACATTTTACTTACATATTCTATTCATCCTTATATGACAACTTTCATGATCAAGCTACTATAGCCTGTAAGGAAGAATCGCGAGTATAATGTTACTTCCCAAAACCTTTTTGGGAGATCCAGATGCTTAGCATCTCCATCCTTCACAAATTCTCATACAATATGAGAACATGTATTTTGCTAAATTATACTCTATCATAATGCAACCAAATACATTGTTTTAGATATCACAATATCTTTCACACATGATGGTTTCTGAAACAATTTTTAGCTCCTATATAATCTTGATATTAAAACAACTTTTGAATATCAATAATCATGGAGGCAAACATGATACTTTATATACTAACATTGGAATTATTACTCTTGATTTAATACTACTTATTAAACTTCATGGAGTAAATAGAGTTTGCTGAAAGTTTGCAATAGGACTTATAAACTTTAAATTGACATTCAAAACAATACGATACCAGTTTGTAAAGTAAATATCCAAAATTCTATAGTTCTATTATCTCAATTAAAACTAAGCATAAAGTAGTAAATATATGCCAATGACTACAACAAATTATGCAAATTCACTTTGATTTAGTTTATGAAAAATATGATTCGACTAATCCAAATTAGAAATGAACTCCCACTCAAAAACGACATCCCTCGTGCCTTTTTGGTGATTACATGAACCAAATCCACTACACAAAGTCCGATCATCACGTGAGTCGGTGTAGCTTCAAAGGCGAGCATCAATATGGGCATCACATCAACTATATGACTCATGCTTAACCTTTCGGTCCGTGTTCCAAGACCATGTCTGTACATGCTAGGCTCTCCAAGTAAAAACCTTAGTATTTGCATGTGTAAAACTGTCTTACACCCGTTATATGAAAGCGTAGAGTCGAGTACACCCGATCATCATGTGATGTCTCGAAACACGATCCACAGAACGGTGCATACTTAAGGAGGAACACATTTTATCTTGATATCTAAATGAGGGATCATCTTACAATGCTACAAAAAGTACCAAACTAGCAGTATAAGATGCTAACGTCTAATGTGTAAAGTGAGATGATATGGTCCATGCATTTGATCTCTATCATTTGCATCGTGGTATGATCTATATCATTCCTTTGTGTGTAAGGACAAGGTCTATGGAACTTACACGTTAAGTGTGTTGTAAGAGTATCTATCATACATCTACTTACAACAATACCATATCAAGACACTAGCCCAGCAACGATCTAAACTAGATGCCTCTAATTTATCAATTGCAAATTTTACGTGGTTTAGGGCTTTCGGAGATAGAACCGGTCTTACCTACGAACATGAACCACAATGAGGATAACCAAGTTATTAGCAACTCTTTGTAAATCAGATATTGACTATAGTAGGTGACGAGGGTTTAACTCATCAATGCCCACTGTTATGGACTTGGGTTTTGGAGTAGGAGGGAGCGCTAGAGACATCTATCGGCTATCAAACAAGCACACAGGGGACAAAGATTTACCCAGGTTCAGGCCTCGTAGAGGTCCCTACTCCTGCTTGTCTGCTCGTGGAATTATTGAAGGAATCGAAAGTTACAATGGTGCGCAGACGCAATTTGGCGAGGGTTGTGGAACTAGGGTTGTGTGTGTGCTCCTCGCCGCCCCCTCCTAGCCTTTATATAGATAGGCTAGGTCCCAGGTAGCAGGTCGAGTCGGTTACAAGTTAGGGTTTTCCCCCTTCAAGCTTTCTATCTTTAACTTCTTCTTGTCCTTCAAGCAATCGAGAGTCCGCAGGTTACTCGAGTCCTTCGTTTGGGCCTTGGCGACACGGTGGGCCTGTACGTATTCAAACCGTATATACCAAGCTCGAGTACTGTAGGATATACCCATGTCAGTAGCCCCCGAGTGTCCAGTGGAATCGCAGATTCGACTGGGGAGTTTTTGAAGTCTTTCGAGTGCCTGAATGAGCGTATTTCAACTGCTTTATTTGTGTCATAGGGATTGTTGATGTACGTGCCTGATATAACTGAAGGATCGGTATCAGTTAACCACCTTAGGGTGAAACAACGCAATCTACTCGAACTCGAGTCCCCGGACTCGAATCCGGAAAAGTGCTGGTGTAATTCGACTCAGGCCGCGGAGGTCTTACAGGAGTCGAATTCCAGTTATATGGGTGTGAGCACTCGACGCGTCTGTCAAGGCATATTCATCGTACATGTAGGCACGGATATGTTTCTGGCAGTGCGCAGCAAATGCGTTGCCAGGCCTTATTCAGGTCTTACCTTCACGATGTAAGCGCGGCATCCGAATTTTATCATCGCGGAGACGATTCGGGTGACCCAGGAGACACAGTCTCTTTGTAGGGAAAAATTATGAGGCGGTGTCGCCATGAGTTTCGAGTGTGGATGTTATCAACACACAGTTTTTTATATAAATAATCATAGGGTGCACGACTAGCGCTCCCTATGGGGTAGCCCCCGAGTGCCTGGTTGAGTCGAAGACTCAGGCAGGGACTAAAGAACTTTTGCGACTGGTGTCGTCTTTTGCTTGCTTGTTTCAGTCGAATTTGTTTCCGGCGCTCCCTATGGGAGTAACCCATGTCCATAGTCGAACCGTATTTCGAGTGGTTGGGTTTTGCTTTTGATTGTTCATGTTCCTGCAAAAAAGAAAAAAAATCGTAGGGTGCGCGGCCAGCGCTCCCTATGGGAGTAGCCCCTGAGTGCTTGGTGGAGTCGAAGACTCAAGCAAGGACTAAAGTAGTCGAAGTTTTCCACTGCGTAGCTTTGATGACGTCAGTGTTGACGCTTTTATGACCTCAGTTGCCCGCGTGAGTGAATTTGACGGGACATGACGAGCAGTGTGTCCTACTTTCTGACTTTGATTTGACTAGGCGTGTGTAATCTTTATTTTAACTGCGTCTCCTCGATTTCCGGGCGTAATGGGAGTAGTGGAGGGACGGTTCGCGCTTCCACTCCTCCACGTGTCCAGCACGATGTGTGACACGCGTCCAGTAGGGTTTTTCTGAGCCGTTGGATTGCATCTTCCAGGGGTTAAGTAGCAGCGCTGCAATGGTAATTTTCCCATCTGTTCTCATTCGTCGTTGCTTGCCATCGCCATTGCCGCTGCTCCTCCACTTTTCTCTATGTTCGTTTCCTCCACGACGCTGGACCAGCTCCGCGCGTTTCCAAGCTACTTTCTTCGCTCGCATCGCCGTCACGCAATGGGGAAGAAGAAGGGAGGCACTGCTGCTGATTCCGCGGCCACCATTGTCGCGGCGAAGAAGAAAGGCGGCTCCGCCGCTACGAGCACCAGCGCCGCCGCTGGTGGGAAGAAGAAGGTCCCAGGCACTCGCGATGGTGCGTGGCGCCCCTCCATCATCAAGGCGTCTGATCTCCGTCTTCTTCGCCAAGACGGAGTACTGTCCGCCGCAGTCGCCGACACGCGCGTTCCCAGCGGTGAGACAATTCCTACTCCCCCCGCTGGTTTTCGAGTGATGTTTCTTGCATTCATCATTCGCGGTCTCTCCTTGCCCCTTCACCCCTTTTTTAGGGGTCTCCTTTGTTTCTACGGGCTTCAGCCCCATCAGCTGTCCCCGAATTCCATCCTCCACATCTCTTGCTTCATCACACTCTGCGAGTGCCGGCTCGGAATCGAGCCACACTTTGGCCTTTTCAAGCGCATCTTCAAATTGAAGCGCCAGTCTGCGTCTGGCTCTTTAGTTTATGATGTAGGTGGTCGTGGAATCCACATCGATCCATCCGCCACCTACTTCGACATCAAGCTCACGGTGTCCGTCCAAGGGTGGAGGGACAAATGGTTCTACATCCGCGACTAGAAGGCCAATGGTGAGCACTTTGGACTCGCGCCCTTTGATCCCGCGACGCCGTGCAGGAGGATGCACTCCTGGAAGAACGTAGTCATGCCTGGCGAGTCCGCGGAGATAGACTTGTTGTATCAGCGTGTCTGCGACCTCGAGAGTCGCATAGGCAAAGAGGAGGGAGGCTGCGCTCTCATCCGCACTTGGCTGTGCCGTCACGTCCAGCCCCTGCAAGCCAGAGTTCACCCCATGTTTCAGTGGGCTGGTGCTGATGATACCACTCGCGTGTCTGCCGATGGCATGTCCGCGAGTGAGGTGGACAAGAGGGTTCGACTGGTCACCAAGTACACCATCAAGGATGTGCTTCCCAGTGAGCCAGTTGTTCCTCCCTTTGATGCTTCGAACCCTCCTCCTGAGGTATAGTTGTGCTACGCAGTAGCTGATTTTGTCGATTACTTTTCTGTTGCTTACTTGCTTTTTGCTGAATTTTGTTGTCTGTATGCAGGATTGGGTGGTGTCACCTTGTATGTCCCCTCTTCCTGAGGGGATTATCCCTCGCGAAGCTTTGGAGGAGGACGAGTCAGAGTCGACTGTCCCTTCTGATGTGGAGGAGGAAGCCCCCGAGTCCGATAGTCCGGATACTCGCAAGCGTTCACGCAACAAGGATTCCGATGCGTCGTCTGCTTCGACTCCGGAAGGTACGGGCGTTGGTGCGGAGTCGCCAATTCCTGCCGTTCCTGTGAGTGATGTGGCACCATCTTCTCGCAAGAAGATGTGATTGCCCAAGGAGTCTTCGTCGGAGTCGATGGAGGCCACATTTGACTTTGACAAGTTTGAATGGTAAGTTTTCTAGTTCATTTGTTCTTCTCTGTTTTTTCCTTGTTGGCTTGGCTCAGAGTTTGCCCTTTCTCAATGTGGGTTTTCTCTTGTAGTCAAGAGGCGTCGTCATCTTCTGGTGACGTCCAATTTTTGAAGGAATCAGGAGTCGCGACCTCAAGGGCCAAGAAAGAGGTCGAGCGTGCTCCTTCCCCTCCATTGGCGGCCCACTCCGGGCATAACTCTTCCAGTTCTCCTCATGCAGGAGAGCATCGAATGGTTGCCCGGATGACGGTACAGCAGACATCTTCGGAGTCACTGGAGGACCATGTAAGTATAGCTTTTCTTCTTTTTAGTGTTGCAGTCGACGCTATCTGTTGCCTCTGTTGATTCCTTGTTTGTGCGACAGCTCCTTGTGAAGGAAGCCGCGCACTTGGCAGAACAAGTGATGGATCTGCGTGAAGAGGATCTGCGTGCCTCCTTCGCGGCCAGGGAGAAGTTGTTCGAAGAACAACTGTTCTCAATCGCCAAGGCCCTCTCAAGTACTTTGCTTGTGTATATTGTACCCTTCTCTGTTTCAAATGCTTTTTCCGTTGGCGCTGATGTTTTTGTCCATGTGTGGATTTACGTACAGATGCTAACTAGTACAAAATGGGCCTTTGGTTTGGGCCATTAGTCCCGGCCGTGGCTGGGGCCAGGACTAATGGTCTGAAGCAGACGGCCCAAGGAGGCCGAGGCACTTTGTCCCGGTCTGTAAGGAACCATTAGTCCCGGTTTGAGATACAAACCGGGACAAATGGGTCTGGGCCGGCACGCGTGCTCCTGGCAGAACCTTTAGTCCCGGTTTGTATCTCAAACCGGGACTATTGGCCTGCCCCTATATATATGCACCCAGCCCTCCACTCTCTCCTGTTTTTTTCCTATGTGAGAGGTGGGTATAACTTTGTGCTAACTTTTTTTCTTCATATGCACTAGAGGTGTTCGGTGAAATGCCTATTAGAGCGATGCCACTTGAGTTCACACAAGACAAAATATGATATGAGGTGCCAGAGCGACACTTAAGGTTTCTCCTCTTTGTTTTGAAGTGTCCTAAAAGGTTAGCAACTATTTTCTCGTTTTGACTGCGCGGTACTAATTTAAGCATCGTGATTGCGTTTGATATATATGCATGGTTGTATGATGCAGATGAGCCACCCATGGATGTACGGTGACCGACGCTCTGACGCTTATAGAGAAGGCGTGCATTCTTTTCGCCTTGTGGCCGAGGCGAACAAGCGGCGGGATGGTTTTATGTGTTGTCCAAGTGTTGAATGTCGGAATGAGTATGCTCACACTTCCTCAATAGTCATTCAGAGCCACCTGCTTCGGTCCGGTTTCATGTTCGGCTATAATGTTTGGACCAAGCATGGAGAAAGAGGGGTTATGATGGAAGACGGCGATGAAGAAGAGAACGATGATGACAACTACCGATCTATGTTCCCTGAATACGATGATACCGTAGTTGAAGATAATGAAAAAGAAGGGGGTGAAGAACGGGAACCAGATGAGCCTGTTGATGATTTTGGTCGGGTCATTAGTGATGCAAGGCGAGACTGCGACACAGAAAAGGAGAGGTTGCAGTTCGAGCAGATGTTACAGGACCACAACACATTGTTGTATCCAACTTGTGAAGATGGCCAGAAGAAGCTGGGTAGCACACTAGAATTGTTGAAGTGGAAGGCAGAGACCGGTATGACTGACTCGGGATTTGAAAAGTTACTGGTAATAATGAAGAAGCTGCTTCCAAGAAATAACCAATTGCCCTCCAGTACGTACGAAGCAAAGAAACTTGTCTGCCCTCTAGGATTAGACGTGCAGAAGATACATGCATGCCCTAATGACTGCATCCTCTACCGCGGTGAGAAGTACGAGAATATGGATAAATGCCCGGTATGCACTGCATTGCGGTATAAGATCAGAAAAGATGACCCTGGTGATGTTGAGGGCGAGCAACCCAGGAAGAGGGTTCCTGCCAAGGTGATGTGGTATGCTCCTATAATACCACGGTTGAAACGTTTGTTCAGAAATAAAGAGCATGCCAACTTGTTGCGATGGCACATGGAAGACCGTAAGAAAGACGGGATGTTGAGGCACCCTGCTGATGGTCGGCAGTGGAGAAAAATCGAGAGAGACTTCCCGAACTTTGCTGGTGACGCAAGGAACTTATGGTTTGGTCTAAGTACCGATGGCATGAATCCTTTTGGGGAGCAGAACTGCAGTCACAGCACCTGGCCCGTGACTCTATGTATCTACAACCTTCCTCCTTGGTTGTGCATGAAGCGGAAGTTCATTATGATGTCAGTGCTCATGCAAGGCCCGAAGCAACCCGGCAATGACATTGATGTGTACCTAAGGCCATTAGTTGATGAACTTTTACAGTTGTGGGCCAAACCAGGTGTACGTGTGTGGGATGAGCACAAACAGCAGGAATTTGACCTACAAGCGTTGCTGTTCGTAACCATCAATGATTGGCTTGCTCTTAGTAACATTTCAGGACAAACGAACAAAGGATACAATGCATGCACGCACTGTTTAGATGAGACTGAAAGTATATATCTGGATAAATGTAGAAAGAATGTGTACCCATACAATCGTCGTTTTCTTCTGCCCAGTCATCCCTTAAAGAAGAAAGGCAAGCATTTCAATGGCAAGGCAGAAACCCGGACGAAGCCTGACCCCCGTAGTGGTGCTGATGTATTTGGTATGGTCAAGGATTTGGATGTAATCTTTGGAAAGGGTCCTGGAGGACAACCTGTTCCGAAAGACCCCATTACCGGACACGCACCCATGTGGAAGAAGAAATCTATATTTTTGGAGCTACCCTATTGGAAAGTGCATGAGGTCCGCTCTGCAATCGACGTGATGCACCTGACGAAGAATCTTTGCGTGAATATTCTAGGCTTCCTGGGCTTGTATGGGAAGTCAAAAGATACCCCGGCAGCACGGGAGGACCAGCAACATCATAAAGGACGAGACGGCAAGCATCCAGGGCAGTTTCAAGGGCTTGCCAGCTACGCTCTTACCAAAGAAGAGAAGGAAATCTTTTTTGAAGTCCTTTTCAGTATCAAGGTCCCGTCTGGCTTCTCGTCGAATATAAAGGGAATAGTAAATATGAAAGAGAAAAAATTTCAAAACCTAAAGTCTCATGACTGCCATGTGCTTATGACGCAATTGCTTCCGGTTGCATTGAGGGGAATTCTACTAGAAAATGTTCGACTAGCCATTGTGAAGGTATGTGCATTCCTCAATGCAATTTCTCAGAAGGTAATCGATCAAGAAAGTCTATCAGGGTTACAGATTGATGTGGTCCAATGTCTGGTCAGCTTCGAGTTGTTGTTCCCGCCATCCTTCTTCAATATTATGACGCACCTCCTAGTTCACCTAGTCGAAGAGATTAGAATTCTCGGTCCTATGTTTCTACACAATATGTTCCCCTTCGAGAGGTTCATGGGAGTCTTAAAGAAATATGTTCATAACCGTGCTAGGCCAGAAGGAAGCATCTCCAAGGGCTATGGAACAGAGGAGGTCATTAAGTTTTGTGTTGACTTTCTTCCTGACCTTAAGCCGATTGGTGTTCCTGAATCTCGGTATGAGGGGAGGATGACTGGAAAAGGCACACTAGGAAGGAAATCAATGGTATGTAGGGACGGACATTCTTTCACTCAAGCACACTACACAGTTCTACACAATTCCACCCTGGTGGCTCCGTATATCGAGAAACACAAGAATATTATACGCTCCGAAAACCCGGGGAAGCCTGAAACCTTGATTAAAGGGGAACACGAGAAGAATTTTGGCAATTGGTTGCAGACACATCTCATGAATAACACCACTATTGGAGATGAGTTGTACTCGTTGGCCAGGTTACCATCTTCGACTATATGTACTTGCCAAGGGTACGAGATAAATGGGAATACATTTTACACGATCGCCCAAGATAAAAAGAGCGCCAACCAAAACAGTGGTGTCCGCTTTGATGCAACAGATGACAATGGGCAGATTGACACATATTATGGGTACATAGAGGAGATATGGGAACTTGACTATGGACCTACTTTTAAGGTCCCTTTGTTTCGGTGCAAATGGGTCAAGCTGACAGGAGGCGGGTACATGTAGACAAAAAGTACGGCATGACAACAGTGGATCTCAACAATCTTGCGTACATGGATGAACCATTCGTCCTAGCCAACGATGTGGCTCAGGTTTTCTATGTGAAGGACATGTTTACCAAACCGAGAAAAAGGAAAGATAAGCAAAAGAGTACAGAATACGATGAGCCAAAGCGCCACATAGCTCTTTCAGGGAAAAGAAACATTGTGGGAGTGGATGACAAGACAGACATGTCAGAAGATTACAATAAGTTTCATGTAATTCCGCCCTTCAAAGTGAAAACTGACCCAAGCATCCTGTTAAATGATGAAGATTCTCCATCACTACGGTGTAGAAGAAAACCACAACACTAGATGTTGGTGATGTGTACTAATGTATTAAACCTTTTATTTGAGACTTAGATCTATGTAATTAAACCTTTTATTTGAGACATAAATCTATGTAATGTATTAAACCTTTTATTTGAGACATAAAGGTCCCCTTTCATGTAATACATCTTTCTCAATAAAACTAGACGTTCTGAGCCGCGGTAGGTGATCACACAAAGAGAAGGAACCATCACAAGAGAAGGAACCCACAAACACTAAGGATACATAGCACAACTGAAAATTAAGAAACATGCCTAATGGTTGGAGTGATTCAGTCATGCTCCTGCCTAGCCCTGTAATACGCGCCACAGTAGTCGGCGTAGTCGCCGGCGCCGTCGGCGTTGTCGTCGTCGGGGTCGCCGTAGTCGAACCTTGAAGGTTGGGCACGCGTGGGCTAAATTTGAGGGTACCGCAGGCGGGGGTTATTGCCGGTCGTGTTGTAGGCCATGACACTCTGGAGAGTCCGGCCGTGCCACCACAGCCGACGGCCGGCCTCGTTGAAGTTCGAAGGAGGTGGCCGTCCTCCTCTTGCCTGGCGAGCGCCCTCTCACGCCGATTGATGAAGAAGGCTTCCCAAGTCGGGAAATAGTCGGGATGCCAGTTGGGATTCCTCTGCTGCTCTGGCGTGAGCTCGAGGTAGTAGTGGTTCGTGATGGCCATCCGGCGCTCCACACCTAGAGGGACAGGAGGGACCGGCACGCCTCCGGCGCTCAGCATCCAACCGGTGGGGACGCGGTAGCCCGGTGGGCAGGGGTAGTTCGAGGCGCAAAGCGCCTATGCCTCCCGGGTGGTTAGAGATACGATGGAAGCCATGGGAAGAGAATGATGAGTCTAGATGTGATATGTAAATGGAGGCCAAGCGTACATATATATACTGAAAAAATGGCAGGAAGACAGAGGTGGGAACCGGTGGAAAGCACGGGAACGCAGTGGCGCGGAAAACTTTCATCCCGGGTGGGGGCTCAAACCGGGACAAAAGATGGGGGGCCTTATCTAGGGGAGGCTTATCTGGGAGGGCCTTATCTGGGGGTTGGCTAACCTTTAGTACCGGCTGGTGGGTGCAACCAGGACTAAAGGTGGTTTTTGTGTCATCTAACAAAACTGTCGGTGGGATAAGGACGCGTGGGTAACCTTTAGTACCGGGTGGGGGCTCAAACTGGGACTAAAGCTGTCGGTAGGATAAGGACGCGTGGGTGGACGCACTGCTCGATGAGATAAAGCATGTAGCGCACGACGCCATGTCGGAGGAGGAAGACAAAGTAGAAGCGGCGCCGTGCCTATAAAAGGAGCATCGATACGCCATGGCATGCAACTCAACAAGCCAACATGGATGGAGAGTTTCATCCCCATGGATGGAGGAAAGGGTTGGGAAATCTCCCATGGCAGAACTTCTCGATGATGCCCTTGGTGCACACGCCCTATCGCATCTTCGGAAGTTCCGCCTCGGAAAATATTTTCCTGCTAGCCCGTGAAAGACTCCATCTCCGCATCCCTGGGGTTAGAGGTATGGTGGAAGCCATGGGATAGAGTGGAGAGAGGCGACAGATATGAGTCTAGATGTGCTATGGCAACGACCAAGCCAACATGGCTGGAGAGTTTCATCCCCATGGATGGAGGAAAGGGTTGGGAAATCTCCAGTGGCGGAACTTCTCGAAGATGCCCTTGGTGCACACGCCCTATGGCATCTTCGGAAGTTCCGCCTCGAAAAATATTTTCCTGGTAGCCCGTGAAAGACTCCATCTCCGCCTCCCTAGGGTTAGAGGTATGGTGGAAGCATTGGATAGAGTGGAGAGAGGTGGCAGATATGAGTCTAAACCCTAAACCCTAAGTCAGAGGAGGGAACCCTAAACCCTAAGTCAGAGGAGGGAACCCTAAACCCTAAACTAAAAACCCTAAACCCTAAACCCTAAAAAAAAACCCTAAACCCTAAACCAAAAACCCTAAACCCTAAACCCTAAACCAAAAACCCTAAACCCTAAACCCTAAAGGGGCTACGATCCGGAAGAGAACGGGCGGGAAAAAATAAGGCGGGGTAGACGATCCGGGGCCCCCGGTCTAGGGTTTCGCCGGAGGAAGACCACCGGAGCGTCGGAATTACATGAAAATGGCAAAATGGTTAATAGTTTGACTAGTCGGAATAATTATTTTATAAAACAGAAAATTGATTTGAATCACTTATTTAAAAATATGCAAAATATAATATTTAATGCATTTTTAAATTGAAAATGGCAAAATGGTTATTAGTTTCACTAGTTAGAATAATTATTTTATAAAACAGAAAATAGATTTGGATTACTTATTCAAATTCGAGAACTTTTCATGTTAAATTTTTTCTCAAATTCATAAGTATGCAAAAACTGTAAAATTCAAATGTTTAAATAATATGCTAATTGAATTTTTTTTAAACAGGCGCGCCCTAGGGTGATTTTTTTGAAAAAGGGACCTTTAGTCCCGGTGCGTGCTACACACCTGGAGTAAAGGTGTGGCATTGGGGCGCGCCTGTTGGGCTGGGCCGAAAACCCTTTAATCCCGGTGCGTGATCCGAACCGGGACTAAACGGGGGGACCTTTAGTCCCGGTGCGTGATACGAACCGGGACTAAAGGTACATCCCCTTTATATTCTCGCGCCCCTTCTTCTCCCCAAACCACCACACTCTACTGCAGGGACGAAGCGCGCGAGGACGACGACGCACAGGACGCCGGCAGGCTGCCCGACCACTCCACCGCCAGATCCGGCCGCCACCAGCGCGTCGTCCACCCACTCCAACGCCGCCACCAGCTAGCCAGATCCAGCTGCCGCGCGTGTGCCCCCGGCCAGCAGGTATCGCGCCTCTCCCCTTTCTCCCATCCGGCATTGGCGGCGCGGCAGCTGTACGTGCACGCCGGCGCGCGGCGGCGCCGGCCACTGTGGGCGAGCAGGCCGGCCGGGGCGGCAGCCGTGCACGCCGGCGACGGTGCGGGCGAGCAGGCCGGGGCGGCACCCCCGGCCACTTCTAGCTACTAGCTAGTTAATTATATTTTTTTTATTTTTTATTTTTTAGTAGTATATAGTAGTGTAATATAAAGTGTATTTTTTTAATATATAGTAGTATATATTAGTGTAGTATATTTTTTTATTTTTTAGTAGTATATAGTATTGTAATATAGTGTATTTTTTAATATATAGTAGTATATATTAGTGTAGTATATTTTTTATTTTTTAGTAGTATATAGTAGTGTAATATAAAGTGTATTTTTTATTTTTTTAGTAGTATATATTAGTGTAGTATGTTAATTAGTGTAGTATTTTTTTATTTTTTAGTAGTATATAGTAGTGTAATATAAAGTGTATTTTTTATTTTTTTAGTAGTATAAATTAGTGCAGTATATTTTTTATTTTTTAGTAGTATATAGTAGTGTAATATAAAGTGTATTTTTATTAGTACAAGGAGTCACAACCTGCTATGGAAATGTCGGAAAAAAACAAGAAAAATGCCGCGATGAAGAAATATCACCATCACCTGGGGCCAAGGGGCTACGCGGCTGCCATGCCAAAGTGGGATGCTAAAGAGAATGAGCTGTTTGCTAAAGGGATCACTCCAGAACCAATACGCGAAGAATGAGATCTGAGAGCAAGAAATTGGTTCCTTGGGCATGGGAGTGAGTATGACGAAAGTATAGGGGACCTTATTTGCAGTGACGAGATTAGGATACCCCGGGATACATGGCAGAAAGTGGTGAAGGAGATTAAAGCGGGGACAACAAAGTTCCGTCCCGATAGAGAGAAAGACTTGCTGACAAAGGTCCTCGGGAATGACGAACGCGGAGGACGGGTACGAGGCCTTGGCCCTAGTTATACGTGGGAGATGGGGTTTCCCAAAGACAGAGATACTTATAGGAGCCGAGAGAGAGCAAGGAGGCGACGGCAGGAGGAGGAGGGAGACAGGTTCACCGAGTTGCTAGGAACACTACGAATGCATCAGCAACAGATTGACGAACTTCGAGGAGCAGCGCGCCTGCAAGATCCTGTACAGATTGACGAACTTCGAGGAGCAGCGCGCCTGCAAGATCCTGTCCCATCTCAGCGGAAAAGCAACGTGGCTGAATCGGAGGTCCCTTCTAACGATGCATGTATGGTAGATGGCGGTCCCGGCTACCCCGTGGATGGAATCAAGGAGCAGGCATCTTGTGAGCTCCATCAGAAGGTGAAGAACATATCCATCAAGGTGGCGGTCGGATGTGCTTTACCTTGTCCACCTGGCGCACGCTGGCATGGCCGTGAGATTCCAGCTGGCTATGCTAAAGTTGGTGTGGATGAAATCGCAATGGGGTGGGACTCAATGGAGCTTGACATCCCTGGACCTGAAGGTGAGAGGACACTCGGAGAAGTACTGGGTGGTATCATTCTATGGGACAAGAACAACATCAAACTTCTAGGCTGGACGCCAAAGCCAACACCGCCTCCAAGTGGTCGCATGTCACCTTCACCTCCATCACCTCCAAGAAGCCCACCCCATGACTACGACCACCACAGCCCGAGTCCATCTCGATCTCCGCCGCAGCCTCTGATTAGTACTAAACGACGCAGGAGCCCAAAACGACAAATGTCGCCCCTCCCAAGAGTACCTCATAAGAATCTTCCTATTAGACCTTACGATCGTACTGACGAGGAAACCGACATGATCGTAAAGGCCGAATGTGTTGCGCAGCTTCAAAAGAAGAAACCCGAGCCCGCCCCGGTATACACCGAGAAGCAAAAAGCGTATGCACTTTCTTTTCTGAACACAAAATCGCAATATGACTTGCACCATAAGCCAGATGACTATCGACGCACACTTTAGAAGGAAGTGAAGAAGAGCAAATCAAGTAGAAGTGCAAGCGGGAGAAAATCATCAAGTCAAAGTGCAACCGGGAAAAGAAAGGACGTCCCCCAGCTCGGGGAACAGGCCAAAAAATCGACCCCACCCCTCAAGGTGGTATCCTATGACACTCCCCAGTAGGGGAAGAAGCTAAGAAGCTTGCGGCCGCTATGAATGTGACTGTTGAGGAATTGCTAGGTTCCCAGGACGACAAGTTACCCAAGGCTCAGGTAGTCCCTACATATGTCCCAGGGAAGCCACTGGTCAGCTTTGAGCAGTTCCAACAACTGCCAACACAAAAGCGGAGTTTACAAAAAATGGTACTTGAAAGCCGTAAAGGAGGAGAGAATAATGATCGTGGCGAAAGTCCCACATGACTACTACTTCTGAGAAGAAGCGGTCCATATTGAGTTTCCAGAACTCTTCCAGTTATACACTTTCGACGCCCTCGACAAAAGTCTCATGAGTTGCTATTGTCTGTAAGTTGTTGAATTCATTGTCTATATATAAGTTGTTCATTTTTTTCAGTTGTTCAGTTCATTGCATGTAATTATCCTAATTATATCCTTTTGTACTCTATTATTATGCAGAATGAAGATCATGGAATGTAAAAGAAGGTCAATCTTCAGTGTTGGGTTCATTGACCCAGATAAAATACGTTGTCGGACGGTAAAGGATAAACCCGAGGACACACAGGAAAACCTTCTAAGGTTTCTAATGGAGAAAAAAATTTGTGACCACATATTGTTTCCTTACAATTTCGCGTGAGTGTCTTACTCTATTGTACACATTCTCTTTTGCTTACTCGATGTTAAGTGTAATTGATGAGTTACTGATGTATATATAAACGTGTACAGTTTCCACTGGATTCTCATGGACATTCAACTTGATAAGGGAAGAGTTGAAGTCATGGACCCATTAAAGAGACCCCTGGAATAGTTTAGGGACATGCAGGACATGCTCCAGAGGTAATTTTCGCGCTACAGCGGTCTCTTTCGTTGATTTCCTGAGATATCACGTAATAAATAACTCATTCATTTTCTTTACCGGGTAGGGTTTGGAACCAGTTCAAGAGTGCGGTTACGGGTGGCTTTACTGAGAAGCTGACGTTTAAGCCGGTCTCGGTAAGTAGTAGGCGCATCTCTTTACTTCTAGTTTCAATACAATTATGATGCTGGATTATTATTTTGATTGAATTCTATTCTCGTAAAGTGCGCGAGGCAGCCACAGGGGACGAATCTATGTGGATTCTACGTTTGCGAGTTCATTCGCACGTTTACCAGTGACCTGAATGATTCTAGAGTCGATGTAAGCAATACATTCATAACATTATTTTTATTACCGTCACTTTTTGTTATCATGATTGATATTCATATTGATCTCCTTTACTTATATAGTTCGAGAAAATGCGGGATCAGCTCCTACCATAGCAACGCGTAGTAGCAATTACTGAAGAACTGGCAGGATTCTTGATGAACGAGATGATAGTTGACGCCAGATAATTTAGTGTGAATAGGCGCCGATGATCCCCGACCATGTAATTGAATAGACGGGCTCTAGTCCCGATAATTGTGATCTCCATGTGTAACTATCATGTATATATTTGTATGCTCGATCTTAAGAGAAGTTATCTTATGTATGCACGAACATGTACGGTATGTGGTAGCATAGAAAACTATTTTGAAAGGAAAAAAAAGAATACAAATTAAATTCTCTGCCATGGCAGAGAAAGTGCCTAAAATTCTGCCGCGGCAGAGAACCATTTGTCCCGGTTCCTAATACGAACCAGGACTAATGGGGGGCACCCAGCGCCCGCAGAGATAGCCACGTGGATGCCCATTGGTCCCGGCTGGTAAGAGGGCCGGGACTAATGGGTGGGCCTTTAGTCTCGCCCCTCTAGTCCCGGTTACCAGGACCGGGACTAAAGCCCCTTACGGGCCAGGACTGGAGGCCCGTTTTCCACTAGTGGCTAGCGATTTGAGCTTCGACCCACGGGCCCTTCGCCGTGATGACGCTCTGGTGGGTGCGCTGTCAGCAGTCGAAGACCGCAGCACCGTCGTGCAGGACACGTCTCCAAGACCAAAAGCGTACTCAGTCGCCTTCGGTTGGAGCTGATGCCCAAGGCGGAGCTAGTCGAGAATATCGACGAGCTGGTGGAGGCACTCGCCGGAGGTGTGCCTTCTAGCTTCAAGAACTCCCTCCGCGCGGCCGGCACGTCCATGTCACTTGCCATGGTGCAGGCCCACGGAGTCGAGATCGATCCTGCCGCGGTGTCGAAGGCGATGCCTGTTAGCGCGGACGGCCAGCAGGTAGTCTTCGCTCCCTTCGCGACTGCCTGTGGCAAATATGGACATCATCTGATAAATACCGTTGCGAAGTACTCTGAGGAGCTCCAACGTGCCAAGAAGACGGCGAAAGCTTCGGCATCAGGGGCTGGCGGAAAGTCAGTGGCGTCTGATACTGCCACGGACTTGATGAAGCCCCCGAAGTCGTCGAAGTCGAAGAAGCCAGTTGCTCCTTAGTTTGCTTTGTAATAGTTAACTTAGTTTATGTCCTTTTGTTTAAGAACATGCCTGCTGGCGATTGTATCTGTTGATACTTTTGCTAGTCTTAAATGCATCTGACCCTTTTGTCTTTGCATTGATTTGGTCGTCTTATTTGCTTTTATCTTTACTTGTGGTAGGGTACATCAAGTGATCCTTTGAGGGAAACCTAGGACTCGCCAACTTTTTATGATACCGTGGCACCGCCACGCTCAAGGGTAGATGAGTTGTCCTTCCTTTCGCAACTGCGTGACCGCGTGAAGCAGCTGGAGCGTGAGATGCCCGTGCTCCGCGGTAATGCGGATGCATGGAAGTCGAAGGCAGAAAAAGCCGTCGCGCGAGAGCAGTATCTGCTTGGCAAGGTGACGCAGCTGGGCGACCAATTCAAATGTTAGTTTGCTTGCTCTCATCTTTTCCTTGTAGTTACTCGCAGTGGTACGTTGTACTCATGCTGCTGCTGCTGCTTTGTGCAGTTGTCAGCGCGCGTCATCCGCAGGAGGAGAAGGATAGAATTGCCATTTGCCTGCATGATTTTACCCAGGAGCAACTTCAAGAGAGTGGATACTTCTGGGTAGATCATGATCGTGCGATTGTGCTGGCGACCCTGCAGGATCGTGCGTCACAAGTGCTGCTCTTTCTGAAGAAGTCGCAGTCATGCTTGAAGAATATTTGTCGGGCGATGTTCCCGCTGGATGATACTCCATCAAGCTTGTTGGCCCTCCTAGCCAAGTTTCAAGATCTGTCCGCGGTTCGCGAATGCATGAGGCAACAGCTGGTGGCCGGTGCCAAGGCTGCACTGTCAATGGTGCGATTGCACAGGCCTGACGTAGATGTTGTAGTAATTGCGTCTGGGCCGCCTGCATCACTAGCAGGTTCTTCCTGGAATATGGTGCCGCACTACCAGGCGGTGGATCGCCCAGCAGAAGAGATTGCCGACTTCTTTGAGGAACAAACCAATGTTCTCCTGCTGCAGTAATAGCCTAGTTTGTATCCTGCATATAAGTGTACTTGTGTTGTAAAGTTCGTATAGGTCTTGTAAATAATTTATTGCCGAATGTGCATAAAGAGCTTTGTTAGCATGAAGTGCGTTGCACTTTGCGAGTCCTTTTCGTTAGCCTGGCCATGTTTTATCTCAATCCCTTGTCAACCTGTCAGGTGCGTTGCAGCTGGGTTGACGTTGCGTTTAAGGGTTTCGATTGATGTACCAGCTACTCAGGATATCGCGTTTTGGTTCGAAGAACAGATGTGTATAGGGTGGCGCAGCCCCCGAGTAGCTAAATCGAAAAAGTAAAGGATAACATAGAGTTTTGGGGCACTTAGCTTTTATTTATTTGAAGAACAGCGCAAGGTATAATGTGTGGCTGAGTAGCCTTGGCTGAGTAGCCTTATTTGCAATGTAAAAGTAAAACGACTAGGGGTAGAAGCGTCGCAGTTGTGCGACGTTCCAGGGGTTGGAGTATGCGACTCCTATCTCTAAATCTTTGAGGCGATAGGCGCCACCTGGGATTACTTATGTAATCACGTACGGTCCTTCCCAGGGGGACTCGAGCTTGAGATGCCCCTGCTGCTTCAGTCACAGGACCAGGTCGCCTTCGACGAAGGATCTAGGGCGAAGTCTCCTACTGTGGTAGTTGCGCAGGTTCTGTTGGTAGATCGTTGATCTTTCTACGGCTATTTCCCTTGCTTCGTCGAGGAGGTCGACAAAATCTTCGAGTTCGAGGGATGACTCTTGTTCGCTGTAAGCGACCACACGCGGCCCCTTGTACCGTACTTCGGCGGGTAGCACTGCCTCTGCTCCGTGCACCATAAAGAATGGTGTGTAGCCCGTCGCGTTGTTTGGAGTTATACGTAGGCTCCAGAGTACGGATTGCAGTTCATCCGGCCAGCAACCCGTGGATTGTTTGAGTGGCCGGAGGAGTCGCTTCTTGATGCCGCTGCAGACAAGCCCGTTTGCTTTTTCCACCTGACCGTTGGTCTGTGGATGCGCTACTGAAGCGTAGCTAATGTTGATCCCCAGGTTCTCGCAGAATTTTTGGAACTTCTTGGATGTGAAGTTCGTCCCATTGTCGGTGATGATGCTGTGTGGCACTCCGAAGCGGTAGACGATGGACTCGAAGAACTTAACTGCGATGTGCCTTGATTGGTTGGTCACCGGCATGGCCTCAATCCACTTGGTGAATTTATCGACTGCGACCAAGAGGTAGACGTAGCCTCCTCTCGAGGACCTTGGAAGTTTGCCGACCATGTCGAGCCCCCATTGCGCGAAGGGCCAAGCCAATGGGATTGGCTGTAGCTCTGCACCCGGTGCGTGTGGCTTGTCCACGAATCGCTGGCAAGCATTGCATTTTTGGACTATGTCCTTGGCGTCGCGCATGGCCGTAGGCCAGTAGGATCCAGCTCGTAGAGCTTTGGCAACGAGGGCGCGACTGCGGGCGTGGTGCCCGCAGGTCCCTTCATGGATGTCGAGGAGAACTTCTTTTCCATCGGCCATGGAGACACATCGTTGGAGTACTCTTGTGATGCTGCGTTTATACAGTTCGCCGTTGATAACAGCGAATGCCTTGGATCGCCGCGCAATGTGCCGTGCATCTGGCGGACCGTCCGGTAGCCTCTTGCTGAGGAGGTACGTGATGTACGGCTGTGTCCAGGATTGTTCAATCATCATGACGCTCATTGGTCCCTCGAGTCCGGTGTCCAGCTCCAAGTCATCGAGTGCCATTGGCTCATTGGGTGGCGTAGCCCCCGAGTCTGTTGCTGCGCTTGTTTTCTTCTCTGCGGCCTTTGGCTTGATGGAGCGTTCGCAGATACGCTCGAGAAATACCCCAGGTGGTATGGGGGCGTAGGTAGAGCCTATGTTGGCGAGTGCATCCGCCTCTTCATTGCTTTCGTGGCCTACATACCGCAGCTCGCAACCGTCGAAGTCTCCTTCGAGTGTGTCGTAGAGGTCACGGTACGCAATCATGTTGTCATTCAGTGCGTCGCAGTCATGCATTGTTTGGTTGACGACCAACTTGGAGTCGCCGTATATGATGAGCCTCTTAGCGCCGCAGGCTTTTGCCATCCTCATCCCGTGCAACAGGGCCTCGTATTCAGCCTCGTTGTTTGAGGCTGTGAACTACATTCGTAGGATGTATTTCAGCTTGTCCCCTTGAGGTGATGTCCATATGACACCTGCGCCTGCTCCGTCTTTCTGTTTGGACCCATCGAAGTGCATTGTCCAAAGGTAGGACATATTTGGCTTGTCCGGGAGCTGGTTCTCCATCCAGTGCACGAGGAAGTCAGGGAGAACTTGCGACTTGATTGCGTCGCGCTTTTTGTATGTGATGTCTCGTGGAGACAGCTCTATTCCCCAAAGCACGACTGGCCCCGTGGCTTCGGGGTTATTGAGGATATGTCCCAACGGGGCGTCATTGACCACCACGATTGAGTGTTCCTGGAAGTAATTGCGCAGTCGTCGGGCGGTCATGAAGACGCCGTACGCCAGCTTCTGGTAGTGCAGGTACCGCTGTTTTGTTGGCGTGAGGACCTCGCTGAGGTAGTATACTGGGCGTTGTACACCGTGGACCTTGTTTTCCTCAGCTCGCTCGACGACAAGTACTGTGCTGACCACCTGGTTGGTGGCAGAGATATACAGCAATAGTGGTTCCCTTTCTCATGGGGTCACCACCACTGGCGAAGTGGATAGCAGGTGCTTGAGGTCTTCGAATGCTTCTTGCGCTTCGGTGGTCCACTCGAATTTTTCAGTTTTGCGGAGGAGCTGGTAGAAGGGCAGCGCCTTTTTGCCCATTCTACTGATGAATCGACTGAGGGCCGCGATTCGTCGGCCAGTTGCTGGACGCCCCTTATGTTTTTCGGCTTCTCCATGGCCAGTATGGCTTTTATCTTCTTCGGGTTTGCCTCGATTCCCCTCACGGAGGTGAGATACCCGAGTAGCTGCCCGGATGGTACGCCGAAGGCGCATTTGTCCGGATTGAGCTTAATCCGGTAGCGGTCGAGGTTGGCGAAGGTTTCGTGCAAATCGTCGATTAGAGAGGCTTCCTCCATGGTCTTGATTACTATGTCATCGACATAGACTTGAATGTTGCGACCTAGCTGTTCTTTGAGGCAAGCCTGCATGCAGCGCTGGTAGGTGGCTCCCGCGTTCTTTAGCCTGAAGGGCATTGTGTTGTAGCAGAACACACCAAAGGGCGTTGAAAACGCTATTTTCTCTTGATCTTCCTCCTTCATTCGAATTTGGTTATAGCCTGAGTAGGCGTCGAGGAAATAGAGGCGCTCGCATCCCCCGGTGGAGTCGATGATCTGGTCGATCCATGGCAACGGGAAGTGGTCCTTTGGGCAATGCTTGTTCAGAGAGGTGAAGTCCACGCATATCCGCAGGATATCCGTGTCCTTTTTCGGTATCAGCACCGTGTTGGCGAGCCAAGTGCTTTCCTTGATCTCGCGTATAAATTTGGCCTCAAGGAGTTTGTTGATATCCATTCCAACTACCTGCGCTCGTGGCGCAGACAGTCGCCGGATTGTTTTCTTGACTGGCCTTGCGTCGGGGTTGACGTTGAGTGCGTGCTCGGCGAATTCCCTGGGAAATCCTGGCATGTCCGCAGGACACCAGGCGAAAATTTCCCAGTGCTCACGGAGGAATTCGACGAGCGCGAGTTCCTATGCGGGACTCAGGTTGTTAGCAATGAGGGCCGTCTTGGCGGGATCCGATGGGTGGACCTTCACTTTCTTTGTGTGCACAGATGAGTCGAAGGAGAGATCAGGTGAGCTTGGCCTGCTCAGGGGAGGCAGACTGTTGTCTGTCGTCTCCTTCAGTCTCGCGAGTTCCTCCTGCATGCCAAAGGACTGGGAAATTCTGTTGAATTCCCTATCGCAACTATCAGATCGCTCGAAGCTCCCGTTGATCGTGATGACGCCATTGGGACCTAGCATTTTCATCTGCAGGTAGGCGTAGTGGGGCACTGCCATGAACCTAGCGAACGCGACGCGCCCGAGGATGCAGTGGTATTGTGAGGGCCAGTCGACGACCTCAAAGTCGATGTGCTCACGCCAGAAGTTCTACGTGGTTTAGGGCTTTCGGAGATAGAAGCGGTCTTACCTACGAACATGAACCACAACGAGGATAACCAAGTTATTAGCAACTCATTTTAAATCAGATATTGACTATAGTAGGAGAGACAGACACCCGCCAGCCACTTATGCAAAACAAGTTGCATGTCAGTCGTGGAACCGGTCTCATGTACGATGACATATAAGGTTGGTCCGGGCCGCTTCATCCCACTATGCCACCAATATCCAAAATACATAGAAGATGCAATAACATGATCATCATCGCCCACATATAAACATATGTGTACTACCCGTGCAAAGCACATACGCATAGATCATGCTCTGATACCACTGTTGGGTTCGCAGCATAGAAAAAACAATCCTACGATGGGAACTATACGCCAAGATCTATCTACTAGATACAAGCAACGGGTGGATATACATCCATAGAGAACTTACGCTCGAAGACAACAAAGCTTTGTTAATGAGTTGGAACTCATGGATGATGTAGTTGTACACTTGCCGATCTCAAGATCGTGATGAAGTCCAGCAGGTCCGGCTCCAGCACGTCCATCAGATCCAGCTCCAGAAAGTCCAGCACCACCAAGTCCAGCACCGCAAAGCAGCGGTGCATACGTGATCGCACACACGTCCGGTACCCCGAGAACCTTCGTCCCTCGCTCTAGCAAAGCAGCAGAAGCAGCAACTCCTTTCTAGATAAAGCCACCGGGAACATGTATCTCACTAATCCGAGACCATGGGGAATAACTAGAGGGGAGAGAGGTCCTTCACGAGGAGGCGTAAGGAAGAAGGAGGAAGAGGGGGGCTTTTATAGGAGGAGGGGGTGTCCCTCCCCATGGCCGGCGCCTCATGGGGGTGACCCCTCACCTCCCCCATTCATGTGGTGGTAACCCCTCCACATTAAAATGCCTCTTCACATTCCCTTTTAAAGTCTCCACTTTAAATGCATTAAAATTCTCTAAGTTTAATGCTCTCTCATTTAATAAAACTCTTTTATTAAAATTATTCAGAATTTTGTTAATTACCTTAATTAACAAACATTCACATAAAACCCCTTGCAACATTTCAATATCATATGCAGAACCACTTTTTGCAATTTCACCTGAAACAATTCCTGTGCTTTGCAATTCTTTCGTCTGAAACATATGTGCTCCAAAATGGTGTCCGGTAACTCTTAAGTGTGTCACCCTATGGTTCACGAATAATGCGGACATGATTGAGACTCCTCTCAGATCAATAATCAAAAGCGGGACCTGGAGATCCATACTGACTCCTGTATATTCAACGATGTCTTCTGTGATCGTGAGAACCTTTAACGCTAGTAACTTAATCCCTTTGTCTCATGATATAATACATGTCTGAGATTCGATCATCGGTATCCAAATACCTAGTTTGATCTCTTTACCGACATGCACTCTTTTCTCGTTCCCGTGATATAACATTCTAGTGATCACATCACTTGCTTGCAAGCTATCTTAATGTGATATCACCGAGAGGGCCCAGAGTATATCTATCCCTCATCGGGATTGACAAATTCCACTCTTGATCCATGAGCCTCAACATAACACCTTCGTAGTACTGAACCCACCTTTATAGTCACCTTGTTACGGTGTGACGTTTGGTGTTATCAAGATACTCTTCTGGTGTTAGCAATTAACATGATATCATGGTCTAATGACTAAGATTACTTCGTATGATGTTATAGAAATATAAACATAATGACTTTGATCGTAATGCTATACTTCAGATGAATGTTCATCACATCATTCCACCAATGTTGTGACCTCGTTATTAACAACATCCAATGTCCATGATCAGGAAACCTTGATCATCTTGTTAATCAATTAGCTAGTTTATATGAGAGGCATTACTAGGAACTTTGTATTTTCTTTATTAAACACACATGTATTAACGTTTCCAATTAATACAATTATAGCATGCAAAATAAACATTTATCATAAACATGGAATAAGATACTAACCACTTTATTATTGCCTCTCGGGCATATTCCCTTCATTTACTACTGGTCCATGGTTCAATTATTGACCAACACATCAAACAAACAGGACAACCAAGCATTAAACAAGTGTGCCTACCATGAAATGAGCAATCAAACAATGTGTGCGTGGCTTAGAATTTCAGCAAAATATAAACTAGCTATGTCATTTAAACAAATATATGGAAGCTATTGTAAATCCTGGAATGCAAGATGTTGGGTGACTCGGAATTTGTTGTGAACTACACAATGGCATGGAGTTATGAAAGTAGCTAAGAATGAATCAGATAGAAATTATAACGGCATCATATGTGAACTTGAAGAGCAAGAATACGAACCACGAATGAACTATACAGTGCAGGATACTTATGGCGTTTCTTAGGACGAACTAGAACTTGATAAATAGTATAATGACATCTCTTGTGAACTTGTAGAACAGCACAAGCAAGTATTAAAGAACTATGCCGATAATGAAATGAGTAATCAAACAAAGTGTTTCTTGGAATTTTAGCAAATATAAACAAGCAAGGTCATTTCACCAAATATATATGAAAGCAGTTGTATATCCTGAAATGCAAGAGACATTAGGTGACTCAGAATTTGCGGAGAGCTACTCAATGGCATGCTATTACTATCATAGCTAAGAGTGAACCAGATACAAATTATAATGGCACCATACGAGAACTTGTAGAGCAGGAATGCAAACCACGAATGAACTACATAGTAGAGGATAGTAATGTTGTTTCTCAAGATGAACCACTACCAGATACAGAATATAGTGGCATCACTTGTGAACCTGTAAAAGAGGCTATGCAAACCAACATGTCCAATGTTCCATTTTAAGCTCTATGCAAGAAAAAGAAAATAGTTAGTGTTGTAGCTTTTGAAAAACAGATGGCAACAACAAAATTATAATCCAATTAGTATGAAGAGTTTAAACGGGTACTACAGCATAGCAGAACGATGCTAGGTATGAAATAATAACAGGAAGTTAGCTCAGGGCGAACTAGATATATTCAGTAACTATAGAGCAGGGAATCCACACTAATATTTTTCACTGACTTTAGATTTTTCAACTACACAATAGAAGGAAATTACTATTGTACGAAGTAGCTAAGAAGATGTGCATGACTAATGCAAACCAACATGTATAGTGACCTTGTATGTAGCACAAAGAACATGTGCGCATTGACTTGGTGTGTAGCATGATTAAAAAATACAGTTCACTGGGACAGGCTTGAACCTGCTATACTTCTGACAAAACAAAATGGGTTGGAGATTTGATTACCATGGTCGGAGAGGCTTCTAAGCATCATCCGTACCCGCACGGGTGATGTCCAGGTCACCGAGGGTGATGTGGTTGCGATGGTTATTAGCGTCGGGGAAGCGGATCTTGGGTGGTCAATGCCGGCTTAAGTGCGGTGGATGAGAGCATTGCTGAGGCAGAATTGGTGCACTATACGATGGCTCCTATACAGTATGGTTGGTGTTGGGGGGATACCCCCGGGTAGGGTCACGTCGTGGTATAAAGGCCGAGTTAGCCGAGGTTCGGCAAGGCCAAAGCAGATGCTGGCCGGGTCACCTCAAGGCAGGCCGAATCACGGGGTAATCCGGACCTAGGGGCGTTCGCCTAACTAGCCCTCATCCGACTTAAGCGGTAAGCCGGAAGTGTATGTCTAACTAGTATGCAGGAAAAGGGGGTGGCCGGATGAACCATCGTCCGGGTCGCAGCAACCTTCTAGGAGAAGGAAGGAATCTCGCTGGTCAAAAGGAGCCCCGGTACGCACTGCCTGAGCGAAGCGAGCAAGGACAGGACCACCGGGACATGGCGACAAGCGTGACGACGCCCGTGTCAGCTGACGAGAGCGCCGCAGTGGCTCACGTAGCTAAAGCATAGGTGACGCGGGGGAAAAAGCACCCCGGTCGGCTTACCACTTTGGGAGGAGGCATATTCTTAGGAATATGCCTCCACGTATGCCCTAGGCAGAAACCGAGCCTCCACTATAAAAGGAAGGCAAGGGCTTCAGTAGAGGGGGTTGGCTGTTTATTCTCTGGACGATTCTGTTAAGGTCTAGGGTTTCAGGTGAGATCTGTGGGTGAGAGTAAGAGAGCTTCTTCTTCCTCCTCTCGCCAATACAGCTCTAGGAGCACTTGTAACCTTGGAAAGAAATCAATACAAGTTCTTGTGTGGAGAATCACTTCACTATCCCTCCTTGGATCCCCCTAGCGTGTATTAGTCCCCACCTTCAGCCTATACATGGCTTCTGCCGTGACACCACCACGACAGTTGGCGCCCACCGTGGGGCTAGCGGTGCTAGCAGGGGTCTAGATCCGGACGGGAAACTTCATCGCCACTGGTGAGCGCATCGTCTCCGGGCTCGTCCAGCGCTTTGAAGAGCGGGACTTTGTCAGCGACAACGCAGGCTGCTTCGGCACGCGCCCTCTCCCGCGCAACGGCATTTTCCTCAAGCTTGGCGCGCACAAGGTCTACGTTGTGGTGGACGTGTCAGGCATTCATCCGCGCCACGTCGTCGAAGCAGGCGAACCACCCCTCACTGTGACCCGCGGGGAGCGTACCGCTTGTTCCCCGGACCATGCAGAGGTAATGATGACAGCGCCGGGTGCGGTTGCGAGCAAGGATCCGACGCCAGATGCGGAGGTGACACCAAAGGCACCAAGGAAAGCTAGAGAGGCCGGAAAACGTGCTGAGAGAGGCAATGGATAGCTTGGCAAACCCTGTAGTATCAGCGGTAGATCCGGCTCGTGCACAGGCCGAGCTGGAAGAAACTAGGCAGAAAATACTTGAGGGCGCAAAGAAAATAGCTGCGGCCCAGCAGTCGTTGAACATGACGCTGCGTGAGTACGCTAAGGCGAACAAAGTTGATACTGTAAAAGTTAAAGGGAGAAATCTCATGAGCGAGATGAACAGAGAAGGTGATGTCGAAATCGAGGAATCAGAAAACTGTTTTTCCGTGGGGCTGTCGAGGTATAGTACCCCGGCCAAGAACCTCAGAGCGGCGGATGCAGCTGCATCCGAGTTAGAGGGACTGACGGGTGAAGCCCGGCAAAGGCAGCAAAACCGGGTTAACGAGCTGGTTCGGATTGCGAATAGGCAAAACGAGGAACTACTCAGGGCGAACCCGGAGAGAGCTGGGGCCTCCAAGATCGTCCATTCGGCGATGGGTAACCCGGAGAAATCCGCTGGAGCCGCGTTGTCCCCTCATGGCGATCCAAGGAGAGAGGAGGTCGTAACCTCGGCCAGACGGAACAAACAGATTGTCCCGTATGACCCGACACGGGCAGGGAAAGAAAAAGAAGCGCAGAAAAATGATGATCGGCAGAGTGTGAGCCGAGGCGAAGCTGGCCGAGGTAACCGTGACCAAGGCAATGCTGGTCGAAGGAACGTTGTCAACGGTAATGCCGGGCAACAAAATTCAGCTGGAGCAAGACAACCGCCGCAGCGGAACATGCCAAGGCAAGAGCACAGTGCCGGCCGAGGTATGCAACAGAAAGGAGCGCCGCAGGAACAAAACCGGTATAACGACGGTGATTCGGAGATGGAAAATGCGGGATACCCAAGACAGGACTATCATGTGATAGGGTCAAGACTGGGAAGCAGGGATTTGATGCCGGACAATGCGAGGTTGAAACTGGATCGACTATATAGGTTAGAATAAATAGAATGTCAAGGCCCACCGGCTCCAGCATGTTTTGGACCCCGGATCATGAAAGAGCCACCAGTCCTGAACTTTTAGTTGCCCAGGGGCACCAAGACCTATGACGGTAGTACCAAGCCAGAGGATTGGCTGATAAACTATGCTACCGCTGTAAAAATTGCCACAGGCAACCTGAGATGGGCCGTACGATATGTACCCCAGATGTTCGAAGGCCCGGCAAGGGTGTGGTTGAACAATTTGCCACCAGGAAGCATCAACTGCTGGATAGATTTCGAGGAGATGTTCATCAGCAATTTTTCGAGTACGTATCAAAGGCCAAATAGGCCACAGACCCTAGCTATGTGCAAACAGCGACCCAATGAGACGGACCGGGAGTTTTTGACCCGGTGGTGTACCGTGAGTAATTCATGCGAGGGCGTGATAGAATCACAGGCCATAGCATGGTTTTCACAGGGGTGCAGGTATGGAAGCGAGTTGTGGATGATGTTGCAACGGAAAATGCCGGCAACATTGGCAGAGATGATCCGAATCGCAGATTCGTATGCGTTGGGTGACCCGACCCAACCAAGGCTCACCTCAAACGAGTCAAGCGATGAGTACTATCAGAGGGATGGATCCGGATCGTCCCGGAGAAATGATTACAGAGGAAAAAGGAGAGATGATCGACCGAACCATCGGTACGGTTCGCACCAAGTAGCAGCCGTGAGTCAAGATCAACCCGGAGCAGGGGGTAGTCAGCGCCAGAAAACTGGAGGTCAATGGACCCCAAGGAATGATGGGAAGAAAACTTGGACGCCGGAGCAAAAGAAGCAATGGCAAGAAAGGAAAGACCGTCCGAGGTATACTTACGAGTCGATGTTGGACCAGCCATGTAAGTTTCACACGCCAAATCCGAACAACCTAGCGGGTCATACGACGAGGCAATGCGAGTGGATGCGCAAGATCGAGCAAGGTGGTTCGGGGAATGCTCAGGCACCCCGGAACGATCAGCCTCGGCAGGAGTTACCCCGGCAGCAATTGCTCTCTGGGGCGAACACGCAACAGCTGATGTTGCCTCCCCCTCCGCCGAGGTATGATAACAATGAAAGAAGGGATGCAGTGCATCAAGTAGACAATCAGCATCAGCCGAATCAGAGGCACCCCGGAAATGAGGGGAGAAACGAGTACAGGGAGCATCACCAGAGCTACTGTGTATTTACCACAGAGGAAACTAATAGAAAAAGCTTGCAGCGTAGGCATATGGAGGTGAATGCGGTAATGCCGGCAGTGACGAGGTACATGCCTTGGTCCGATCAGGAAATCATTTCGAGCATTAAGGATCACCCCAAGCTCATGCCGAGCCCTGGTTCGTATGCGTTGGTGCTAGATCCTACATTCATTGGGCCTAGCATTAACGTAAGATTCTCAAAGGTACTGATCGACAATGGCAGTAGCATAAATATCATGTACGCGGACACAATGCGCATGTTGGGTATCTCGGAGAACATGCTCCAGGCCACGAGGACAACTTTCCATGGCATTGTGCCCGGCATTTCTTGCGAGCCCATAGGCAAGGTCCGGGTCGACGTCTTGTTCGGCACGAGGAACAATTGCCGAACTGAAAATCTGGAGTTTGAAGTGGTGAACTTAGAAAGCGCGTATCATGCATTGCTCGGAAGGCCAGCGCTGAACAAGTTCATGGCAAGTTGTCATATCAGCTATTTGAAAATGAAATTGCCCGGACCAAATGGAGTAATTACAATTGTTGGGGACTTCCGACGTTCGATGGAGTGTGCGTCGGCCGGATCAAACCTAGCCGAGTCACTTGTGACCGCGTAGGAAAAAAGGAAAATTCAAGAGGTGGCTGTGTTGGCTCAGTCCGCACAACAGTATATGTCGACGCTGAGTAGCCCGCATGGAACTGTCTCCTTCCAGGCCACGAAAGATACCAAGAAGGTTCCCGTTGATGACATGTTCCCAGAGCGCACCGTAACGATTGGTGCCGGGCTAAGTGATAAATAGGAAAGCGAGCTCGTCAGCTTCCTCCGTGAGAATCGGGACATTTTTGCTTGGTCCACATAGGACTTGCAAGGTGTTCCGAGGGAGTTGGCCGAGCACTCTTTAAATGTGAGACCCGGAGCTAAGACGGTGAAGCAACCTCTCCGCCGCTTCGCCGAAGATAGGAGGAAAGTCATTTGGGATGAGATAGCTCGGTTGCTAGCTGCAGGATTTATCATGGAGGTCCTTTACCCCGATTGGCTGTCTAATCCGGTACTGGTGGAAAAGAAAAAGGATGATCCGAACGTGGCAGTGGTTTGGCGCATGTGTACCGACTACACGAACCTGAACAAGGCGTGTCGAAAGATCCATTCCCGCTGCCAAGAATAGATCAGGTCATAGACTCAACTGCTGGATGTGAACTGTTGTCATTCATCGATGCTTATTCTGGTTTCCACTAGATACCCCTGAATCCGGATGATCAAATAAAGACTGCATTTATTACCCCGTATGGGGCTTATTGCTATCGCACCGTGCCGTTTGGTCTACGTAATGCAGGGGCAACGTACCAGAGATGTATGCAAAAAATGTTTGCACCACCAAATAGGTCAAAATGTACAGGTTTACGTGGATGATGTGGTTATCAAGACCAAGGAAAGCAAAACGCTCCTTGACGATATCAGCCAAACGTTCGCAAACCTAAGGAGGTTCCGGATGAAACTTAACCCGGAAAAATGCACCTTCGGTGTCCCGGCTGGAAAATTGCTCGGCTTTCTGGTTTCCAGCCGAGGTATCGAGGTTAATCCAACCAAAATCCGGGCCATCGAACGAATGGAACTGTCGAAGTGTCTTAACGATGTCCAGAAGTTTACAGGTTGCCTGGCCTCGTTAAGTCGGTTTGTATGTCGGTTGGGAGAGAAAGCTTTACCTCTGTACCAACTCATGAAAAAGTCGGATAAATTCATTTGGACGCCGCAGGTTGATGAAGCCTTTACCCACCTAAAGAAAATGTTAGCCACGGCGCCAGTGCTAGCCTCACCACTATCAAAGGAGCCAATGTTGCTCTATATAGCCGCAACCAACCGGGTTATAAGTGCAGTGATAGTGGTGGAGCGCGATGAGGAAGGCAAGTCAGTGCAAAGGCCGGTGTATTATTTGAGTGAAGTGTTGTCAACCTCAAAGCAGAACTACCCACATTATCAAAAAGTGGCATATGGCGTATACATGGCCGTCAAGAAATTGAAGCACTACTTTGAGGAGCATCCCATCCGGGTCATATGTGAGGCCCCTATATCCGAGATAATGAGCAACAAGGATGCAAGCGGCAGAATTGCAAAATGGGCAATTGAGCTAGCTCCTTACGCTCCGCAATATGACCGGAGAGAAGCCATCAAGTCTCAGGCTGTGGCGGATTTTTTCGTGGACTGGGCCGAGGTACAGTACGAACCACCACTTCCGGATCCGAACTATTGGCGGATGCACTTTGACGGATCAAAAACCAAAACCGGGCTAGGTGCCGGAGTTGTACTCACGTCGCCAAAGAAGGACCAGTTGAAATATGTGCTGCAGATCCACTTCACCGCATCAAATAATGTCGCTGAGTATGAAGCACTTGTGCATGGGCTCAAGGTAGCAAAGGAAATTGGTATACGTCGGATTATATGCTTTGGCGACTCAGATTTAGTGGTGCAGCAAGTATCCGGAGTGTGGGACGCCCTTGATCCAAACATGGCACTATACAGATTTCATGTGTAGAAGATTTCTGGTTACTTTGAGGGATGCGAATTTCATCATGTACCCCGGGTGGAAAATGAGGCTGCCGACATGCTGTCGAAGCTCGGGTCAACCAGACAGGCAATTCTACCAGGTGTAGCATTAGAGCACCTCAAGAAACCATCCATCAGGCCATCCCCGGAGTCCGAGTCCATCTACGTCCCAGAGGACACAGAGTCCGGAGCTGCACCCATGGACGTTGACAAGGGAAGTGGTGCGCAAAACCCGGAGACTACTTCGGCAGACCCGGGGACTGCTTCGCAAGACCCGGGGACTGCTCAGCATGGTCCGGTTGAAGTTATGCCGGTGGATCAGATGGAGATAGACGAAGACGTGTTCCCCGTGCGGCCAATACCGGCTTAGGCACTGCCTATATTTCAATTCCTGAAAGATGGAACGTTACCCACTGAGGAGGTGCTGTCCAGGCAAACACAGAGGAGGGCAAAGGCCTACACGATCATCAATTCCGAGTTATACAAAAGAAGTGTGACCAATGTCCTCCAACAGTGTGTTGACCCGGACGAAGGGCTTGAAATCATCTGAGATATACATCAGGGGGAATGCGGGCATCACGCCTCATCGCGATCCTTGGTAGCAAAAGCTTTCCGACACGGATTCTACTGGCCAAACACCTTAGAGCAAGCAGAAGATCTGGTGAGAAAATGTAATGGTTATCAGAGGTACGCTACAAAGACGCATATGCCAATGTCGGAACTCAAGACCATCCCAATGACTTGGCCATTTGCCGTATGGTGCTTGGACATGGTAGGCCCGTTCAAACCAGCAAGAGGGAACATGGCTCACATTCTGGTAATGGTGGACAAATTTATGAAGTGGATCGAGGTAAAGCCTATAAGAAAATGTGATGGAGCTACGGCCGTAACGTTTCTCAAAGATATCATCTTGAGGTACGGTTATCCACACAGTATCATAACTGATAATGGCACAAATTTTGTGGAAGGAGCATTTGCTCGTTTCTGCCAGGATAAGAGGATCCGACTTGACGTAGCTTCGGTAGCCCACCCCGCATCGAACGGGCAAGTGGAGAGATCCAACGGATTAGTATTATCCGGGATAAAACCCCGGCTCATTGAGCCACTGCAAAGATCAGCGGGGTGCTGGATAGAAGAACTACCAGCGGTACTGTGGAGTTTAAGAACAACTCTGAAACGATCAACAGGCTATGTGCCGTTTTTTCTGGTATATGGGGCAGAAGCTGTATTACCAGCCGACATAGAGCATGATTCGCCTAGGGTCACCCTACACAGAAGCCGAAGTGCAAGAAGCCCGGCAAAATGATGTTGATCTGCTAGAAGAAGCGAGAGAACTGGCACTGTCCAGATCCGCCATATATCCGCAAAATCTCCGACGCTATCATAGCCGGAAAGTGTGCCCTCTGGTCTTCCGGGAAGGCGATCTGGTGCTCCGGATGGTACAACGTACTACTGGAATGCATAAATTGTCCCTCCCCCCATGGGAAGGGCCATTCATCGTGAGCAGGGCATTGCACAATGATTCTTATTATCTTGTAGATGCAAAGCCACAGGAAAAGAACAAGGCGGGCAGGTCCGGCGAGGAATCTAAGCGTCCATGGAATGTAGCTCTCCTTCGTCCTTTCTACACTTAGCGAAGAAGTGTATGTATCCGGGTTATCTCATATGTCGGTATGTATGTCGGCAATGAGCTTATCAATGAAGTGTGGGCACCTCGAGCAGTAACTCGGGGACTGCCTTAATAATATTTGTTGTCTTTTGTTATTTGTGCGTCGGCTGGAATAGGTTATTCTACTTAGCTCGGATTAGTAGTGTGTGAGCACCAAAAACCCAACTCTTCGACTTGCTGTTGTCCAACAAGAATTGGCTTCATGGCAAGCAAGAGAATAAGTTTGGAATTGCGTAGCACATGAAAACGACTAAGGAAAAGAATTTATTCGAGCCGACGTTTGTTTTCCGGACTAACCCCGTATTTATTTTTTGAGCTAAGTCTAAAATTTTCCCAGTATTGTTAAGACAATTTTTCAGGCTCGGATTCGAAAGTTGTAAAACCGAATCAAGGTAGACACGATCCGAGCCAAAAATATTGAACGAACAAGAAAAAGAAACTCGGGGACTATGCCCAAGTTAATCCGGCATAAGTACTCAGTAGCAAAATATCACATGTATTTGGAATACAATTCCACCCGGCATACCGGGGATCTCATGAATTTTCAAGTGTTTTTACTTAGGAGCAGCAGGAGGAAGTTCGGCATCATCGTCGCCCTCTTCGATATCCGAGGCAGTGTCCTCCTCGTCTTCACCCGAGTCGTCTTCAATGTTCTCAACTTCCTCTTCGCCTACGACTTCCAGGAAGCTCGGACCCTCGGTCCATTCATGAATGGGGGCATATTCAATGAGGCTGTGGGCGCAAGCCTGGCGCCGAGCTACCCACTCCGGGTCATCTGTCCATTTGGACCCGGTGCGCAGCCGTGTGAGGAGGCTGAGATCTATCTTTTCGTACCACGTCAAAACATGGTGAAGGACGGTATCGGCAGCAGCGCGTCCAGCGGATTCTCGCCAGAGGTCGAGCTGGGTCTCAATTTTTGAAAGCCTTTCAGCGAGCTACGTGACTCTCTCCGGAGCGTCATCGGCGGGCCAGAAGGCGTTGAAGACCCGGACTGAAACATCGAGGAGGTCCCTGCCGTAGTTCTTGATAATTTCCACGCGAGATGACAGGCTGATCAACAGGTCCTCCATGTCAAAGGGAATGCTCTCACCCTCAGCAGTGACCGGGGTACCTCTTTCTCGGCGGAAATTGGCAACAGCAGCACTTGCAATGGCAGTACCCTCTGGAAAGTGGCCTGGGAAACAAGGCAAAGGACAAAGTTGAGAAAATAAGACATATGACATAACCCGGAGAAGTAAGCCGGATAAAGGAAAAGAAGATACGTGAGATGTGACTGTGAATCCGGGTCAACTCCTTGATGCAAGCATCACGCCTTTTCCAAAGCTGCTCGAGCTCAGCATTTGCCGACTCAAGTTTGACCTCGGCTTCCTGAAGAAGCTCACAATTCTTAGCACTTTGGAGTTTGAGGCGCTCGCGTTCTTCGGTGTAATCCTGGCCAACCCTTTTCAGCTCGGTTTGGTGCTGCGCTTTCATCTTAGCCATTTCAGCTTTGAGCTTGGCTATGTCATCATCTTTGGTCTAGAGGAGGGCGAGCTCATCATCTTTCTTCTTCAGCTCGGCTTGGTGCTGTCCTGCTTGTTCGAGAAAATGCAGCATCATGTCAGGCACATGCACACTTTCTTCAAGCAATGCTGAAACCGTGTGTTGGCCCGGCAGAGCCGAGGTATGAATGTTTGCCGAGCCAAGGAGGTAAAATGATGAGAAGCACAGTAAGAACAGACAAGAAGGACGTACCCTTGATCTGCTCCAAGTTCTTTCGCATTATTTTATTTTCAGCTTCCACCCCAGCTGCGGAAACCGAACAATCAGATTAGTTCGGCAAGCGAAGTGGAAGAAAAATGAGGAAAGGAATGAGAAAGAAATTTACCCCTTTTCTCGTACTCAGCAATGAGTGCAGCCTGTTTCGTGCGAAGAATTTTGTGCGTATCCAACAAGCGCTGGAATTCGGCACTTCGGCGGCTGGTGGTCACCTAAAAAAGATACAGAAACTTAAGTCAGCCTAGTGCATGTTTGAAGTGTACTAAAATCCAGGCCAAGTGGAACTTAACCCGGCTCTAGGTGTGTACATGTTCGAAGTGTACTAAAATCCGGGCCAAGTGGAACTTAACCCGGCTCTAGGTGTGTGCATGTTCGAAGTGTACTAAAATCCGGGCCAAGTGGAACTTAACCCGGCTCTAGGTGTGTGCATGTTCGAAGTGTACTAAAATCCGGGCCAAGTGGAACTTAACCCGGCTCTAGGTGTGTGCATGTTCGAAGTGTACTAAGATCCGGGCCAAGTGGAACTTAACCCGGCTCTAGGTGTGTGCATGTTCGAAGTGTACTAAAATCCGGGCCAAGTGGAACTTAACCCGGCTCTAGGTGTGTGCATGTTCGAAGTGTACTAAAATCCGGGCCAAGTGGAACTTAACCCGGCTCTAGGTGTGTGCATGTTCGAAGTTATCATGGAGCTACGTTAGTTCTATAAAAGAGCATCCGCCGAGTAACAAGTTACTGCCCCGGAGGCTCGGGGACTAATGGTTATTATCTACAATTTGCAAAGGAGAAACGGCCTACCTCCATCATCCGTCCAGCGAGGCTAATGGCCTTGGTGGCGGTATTCACTTGATCAGATTCGTGGATTACCTGGCCTTGTTCCAGTTCATGACGAACTCCATCAGGCTCGGGGGTACCGTTCACCTGTGGGCATATGTGGCGTCACCAAACCCTTAGCATGTGCCTCCTTCCTCTCCACCAAGGCAAGGGCGGGGCTGGTGTGCAGAACCAACTGCTGAGCTTCGGTTGGCTCGGCAGGCGCGTCCGTTGCCGCTGGTGTCTTCTTGGGGAGCATGGACTCAAGGGTACGTTGCCCAGGCTCGGCAGTGCTGGGCTTGGTAGCGTCTTGAGTCTTCATGCCCTTGACTTGCTGGGAAGAAGAAGCCGTAGCAGCAGTTTTCCCCTGCCGAGGTTGAGAGGACTCGGAAGATGCAGAGGAACTGGGCGCTAGTACTTTCGTTGCTGGACTTGGTGCCGGCGCTGATGTTTTCGCTGTCTGGCTTGGTGCTGTTGCCGAGGTTGGAGCTGGTGCTGTTTTGGCTGCTGGTACTAGAACAGATGCTGGAGTCGAGGTAGCTTTAGTGGCTGCTGGTTGTAGCGTCGCCGAGGTAGTGGCTGTCGTTGTTCTGGCTGGGCCAGTTCCCCCCGCCCCAGGATGATCCGGAGCGGCCGCAGAGCTTTCCGGAATGGGGCTCAGCGGACGTGACTCGTCGTCACGACGGGGTGAAGGGCTGGCCCGGAGAGGCGATGAGATACTGGATCCACTCTGAGGGACCTCTACCGGAGCCCTGTGAAATCAGGTAGCGTCAGAAGGAAAATTACGACGAAGTAAGGAAGAGCGAGTTACAGAAGAAAGAAGGACTTACGCATCCGAGGTTTCGGCTGCTCTGGGTTTCCGAGCCCTTCGTGCTGGGGCCTTCTTTCGCCTTTTAACGGGCTGGGAAGGTCCGGAGGAAGAGCTTGCGGAGGCCGCGCGTTTTTTCTTCGGCGCCACCGGAACTGGCTCGCCTGTGGAGAGGGGAGGATCCTCGTGCATATGACCACCAGAGTGAGCTGATGGCAGAAAAGCAAAAGAAAGGGGGACAGCCTCAAAGGGTTCAATTATCTCGATATCCGAGTAATCTTCATCATCGGGCCAATCTCTAGCAGAAGAGAAGTTATCCGTGTTCAGCGGACCCGGGGTATAGGCAAGCAACCGGATCAAATCTTCGGTGCCTGTGTTCTGGACGTAAAAGAACTTCCGGGCCTAACCTTTGCAGGATTCTAGCCCTGTGACCCGGGGGAAAACAGAGAACCTCCAGGGTGAGATGGAGGCCGCTCCGAACTGAGTGAGCCGCTTGTCCTCCGGATCAGTGTGAATGTCGGGAATAACGTTGCGGCGAAGGGCGAAAAACCAGATCCACAGCTCCTTTGTGGGCCATAATCCGGCATAGCCTTCAATCGTAGCAGCGAAGGAAGAGAGAGAAGTAATGGCATTGGTTGGAAGATGGTGTGGCTGGAGATGGTAGGTGCTGAGCCAATCATGGAAGAAATCACTAACCGGGAGTCCGAAGCCCCGTTGAAAATGAGACACGAACACAACGAACTCCCCGGGGTTGGGCGAGGGAGCTAGCTCGGCGGAGGCGAGGCGAGCGGCGACGCCAACGGGGATGCGTCTGGTCTGGTAGAGCCAGTCCAGATCGTCCTGGCAGACCCAGGAGCCGGCCCATGCGCCGCGGTCCGCAGCGGCGGCGTCCTCCTCCATCTCCTGCTCAGCAATGGCGAGCTCTTCTTCCGCCATCTTCTCCTCGAAGACCTCGCTGGCGCTGGAGGCGGCGGGAGACAGTGGCTTGGATTGGCGAGGACCCGTAGTGGGGGATTGGCGTCGCAGTGATGGAGACACAGAGGTGAAACGGAGAAGTGCGGCGGCGACACTGTTTTTTGGCAGTGCTGGCAGCGGCGCAGTCGCGAGGAAGACGAAGGGGAATAGCAGCGGGAAGAGGCGTGCGGAGGGGGAAAAATCCTAAGGAACGCACCCCTCCGCTATTTAACCACCCCTATCAGAGGTGAGTGGGATCACACCCTGTGGACCGGCCACACGCTGTGGCCGTGTATTACCCGTCCGAACCAATCAGTGAGGAGCCACACGGAAGGCCACAGGGCGGACAGAATCCTGTGACATGACGCACTGATGCGGTAAACGAGGGGGCAGGCGTGACGTGACCCGCGCATAGTGATAACTGACGATTACTGCGGCGGTTACTGTACCGTCCCTAAAAATAAGACAACATAATGATTACCCTTCACATGGGCTAGCATACGAGAGAAGGAAGTAAGACCCGGACAGAGCTGTGGTAACCCGGCCGGCAAGTGAAAACTTGCAATGTGCGAAGGGAACGTAAACCCAAGCCGTCCGAGGTACAGAAGTAACTCGGCTAACAACAACAGGAGCACAAGATGGAACCTGGTGTGGCCTTAGCGGCCAAGGCGGCTAAGACCGCACCAGCTTCGGGGACTAATGTTGGGGGGATACCCCCGGGTAGGGTCACGTCGTGGTATAAAGGCCGAGTTAGCCGAGGTTCGGCAAGGCCAAAGCAGATGCTGGCCGGGTCGCCTCAAGGCAGGCCGAATCACGGGGTAATCCGGACCTGGGGGCGTTCGCCTAACTAGCCCTCATCCGACTTAAGCGGTAAGCCGGAAGTGTATGTCTAACCAGTATGCAGGAAAAGGGGGTGGCCGGATGAACCATCGTCCGGGTTGCAGCAACCTTCTAGGAGAAGGAAGGAATCTCGCTGGTCAAAAGGAGCCCCGGTACGCACTGCCTGAGCGAAGCGAGCAAGAACAGGACCACCGGGGCGTGGCCGACAAGCGTGACGACGCCCGTGTCAGCTGACGAGAGCGCCGCAGTGGCTCACATAGCTAAAGCATAGGTGACGCGGGGGGAAAAGCACCCCGGTCGGCTTACCACTTTGGGAGGAGGCATATTCCTAAGAATATGCCTCCACGTATGCCCTAGGCAGAAACTGAGCCTCCACTATAAAAGGAAGGCAAGGGCTTCAGTAGAGGGGGTTGGCTGTTTATTCTCTGGACGATTCTGTTAAGGTCTAGGGTTTCAGGTGAGATCTGTGGGTGAGAGTAAGAGAGCTTCTTCTTCCTCCTCTCGCCAATACAGCTCTAGGAGCACTTGTAACCTTGGAAAGAAATCAATACAAGTTCTTGTGTGGAGAATCACTTCACTATCCCTCCTTGGATCCCCCTAGCGTGTATTAGTCCCCACCTTCAGCCTATACATGGCTTCTGCCGTGACACCACCACGACAGTTGGCGCCCACCGTGGGGCTAGCGGTGCTAGCAGGGGTCTAGATCCGGACGGGAAACTTCATCGCCACTGGTGAGCGCATCGTCTCCGGGCTCGTCCAGCGCTTTGAAGAGCGGGACTTTGTCAGCGACAACGCAGGCTGCTTCGGCACGCGCCCTCTCCCGCGCAACGGCATTTTCCTCAAGCTTGGCGCGCACAAGGTCTACGTTGTGGTGGACGTGTCAGGCATTCATCCGCGCCACGTCGTCGAAGCAGGCGAACCACCCCTCACTGTGACCCGCGGGGAGCGTACCGCTTGTTCCCCGGACCATGCAGAGGTAATGATGACAGCGCCGGGTGCGGTTGCGAGCAAGGATCCGACGCCAGATGCGGAGGTGACACCAAAGGCACCAAGGAAAGCTAGAGAGGCCGGAAAACGTGCTGAGAGAGGCAATGGATAGCTTGGCAAACCCTGTAGTATCAGCGGTAGATCCGGCTCGTGCACAGGCCGAGCTGGAAGAAACTAGGCAGAAAATACTTGAGGGCGCAAAGAAAATAGCTGCGGCCCAGCAGTCGTTGAACATGACGCTGCGTGAGTACGCTAAGGCGAACAAAGTTGATACTGTAAAAGTTAAAGGGAGAAATCTCATGAGCGAGATGAACAGAGAAGGTGATGTCGAAATCGAGGAATCAGAAAACTGTTTTTCCGTGGGGCTGTCGAGGTATAGTACCCCAGCCAAGAACCTCAGAGCGGCGGATGCAGCTGCATCCGAGTTAGAGGGACTGACGGGTGAAGCCCGGCAAAGGCAGCAAAACCGGGTTAACGAGCTGGTTCGGATTGCGAATAGGCAAAACGAGGAACTACTCAGGGCGAACCCGGAGAGAGCTGGGGCCTCCAAGATCGTCCATTCGGCGATGGGTAACCCGGAGAAATCCGCTGGAGCCGCGTTGTCCCCTCATGGCGATCCAAGGAGAGAGGAGGTCGTAACCTCGGCCAGACGGAACAAACAGATTGTCCCGTATGACCCGACACGGGCAGGGAAAGAAAAAGAAGCGCAGAAAAATGATGATCGGCAGAGTGTGAGCCGAGGCGAAGCTGGCCGAGGTAACCGTGACCAAGGCAATGCTGGTCGAAGGAACGTTGTCAACGGTAATGCCGGGCAACAAAATTCAGCTGGAGCAAGACAACCGCCGCAGCGGAACATGCCAAGGCAAGAGCACAGTGCCGGCCGAGGTATGCAACAGAAAGGAGCGCCGCAGGAACAAAACCGGTATAACGACGGTGATTCGGAGATGGAAAATGCGGGATACCCAAGACAGGACTATCATGTGATAGGGTCAAGACTGGGAAGCAGGGATTTGATGCCGGACAATGCGAGGTTGAAACTGGATCGACTATATAGGTTAGAATAAATAGAATGTCAAGGCCCACCGGCTCCAGCATGTTTTGGACCCCGGATCATGAAAGAGCCACCAGTCCTGAACTTTTAGTTGCCCAGGGGCACCAAGACCTATGACGGTAGTACCAAGCCAGAGGATTGGCTGATAAACTATGCTACCGCTGTAAAAATTGCCACAGGCAACCTGAGATGGGCCGTACGATATGTACCCCAGATGTTCGAAGGCCCGGCAAGGGTGTGGTTGAACAATTTGCCACCAGGAAGCATCAACTGCTGGATAGATTTCGAGGAGATGTTCATCAGCAATTTTCCGAGTACGTATCAAAGGCCAAATAGGCCACAGACCCTAGCTATGTGCAAACAGCGACCCAATGAGACGGACCGGGAGTTTTTGACCCGGTGGTGTACCGTGAGTAATTCATGCGAGGGCGTGATAGAATCACAGGCCATAGCATGGTTTTCACAGGGGTGCAGGTATGGAAGCGAGTTGTGGATGATGTTGCAACGGAAAATGCCGGCAACATTGGCAGAGATGATCCGGATCGCAGATTCGTATGCGTTGGGTGACCCGACCCAACCAAGGCTCACCTCAAACGAGTCAAGCGATGAGTACTATCAGAGGGATGGATCCGGATCGTCCCGGAGAAATGATTACAGAGGAAAAAGGAGAGATGATCGACCGAACCATCGGTACGGTTCGCACCAAGTAGCAGCCGTGAGTCAAGATCAACCCGGAGCAGGGGGTAGTCAGCGCCAGAAAACTGGAGGTCAATGGACCCCAAGGAACGATGGGAAGAAAACTTGGACGCCGGAGCAAAAGAAGCAATGGCAAGAAAGGAAAGACCGTCCGAGGTATACTTACGAGTCGATGTTGGACCAGCCATGTAAGTTTCACACGCCAAATCCGAACAACCTAGCGGGTCATACGACGAGGCAATGCGAGTGGATGCGCAAGATCGAGCAAGGTGGTTCGGGGAATGCTCAGGCACCCCGGAACGATCAGCCTCGGCAGGAGTTACCCCGGCAGCAATTGCTCTCTGGGGCGAACACGCAACAGCTGATGTTGCCTCCCCCTCCGCCGAGGTATGATAACAATGAAAGAAGGGATGCAGTGCATCAAGTAGACAATCAGCATCAGCCGAGTCAGAGGCACCCCGGAAATGAGGGGAGAAACGAGTACAGGGAGCATCACCAGAGCTACTGTGTATTTACCACAGAGGAAACTAATAGAAAAAGCTTGCAGCGTAGGCATATGGAGGTGAATGCGGTAATGCCGGCAGTGACGAGGTACATGCCTTGGTACGATCAGGAAATCATTTCGAGCATTAAGGATCACCCCAAGCTCATGCCGAGCCCTGGTTCGTATGCGTTGGTGCTAGATCCTACATTCATTGGGCCTAGCATTAACGTAAGATTCTCAAAGGTACTGATCGACAATGGCAGTAGCATAAATATCATGTACGCGGACACAATGCGCATGTTGGGTATCTCGGAGAACATGCTCCAGGCCACGAGGACAACTTTCCATGGCATTGTGCCCGGCATTTCTTGCGAGCCCATAGGCAAGGTCCGGGTCGACGTCTTGTTCGGCACGAGGAACAATTGCCGAACTGAAAATCTGGAGTTTGAAGTGGTGAACTTAGAAAGCGCGTATCATGCATTGCTCGGAAGGCCAGCGCTGAACAAGTTCATGGCAAGTTGTCATATCAGCTATTTGAAAATGAAATTGCCCGGACCAAATGGAGTAATTACAATTGTTGGGGACTTCCGACGTTCGATGGAGTGTGCGTCGGCCGGATCAAACCTAGCCGAGTCACTTGTGACCGCGTAGGAAAAAAGGAAAATTCAAGAGGTGGCTGCGTTGGCTCAGTCCGCACAACAGTATATGTCGGCGCTGAGTAGCCCGCATGGAACTGTCTCCTTCCAGGCCACGAAAGATACCAAGAAGGTTCCCGTTGATGACATGTTCCCAGAGCGCACCGTAACGATTGGTGCCGGGCTAAGTGATAAATAGGAAAGCGAGCTCGTCAGCTTCCTCCGTGAGAATCGGGACATTTTTGCTTGGTCCACATAGGACTTGCAAGGTGTTCCGAGGGAGTTGGCCGAGCACTCTTTAAATGTGAGACCCGGAGCTAAGCCGGTGAAGCAACCTCTCCGCCGCTTCGCCGAAGATAGGAGGAAAGTCATTTGGGATGAGATAGCTCAGTTGCTAGCTGCAGGATTTATCATGGAGGTCCTTTACCCCGATTGGCTGTCTAATCCGGTACTGGTGGAAAAGAAAAAGGATGATCCGAACGTGGCAGTGGTTTGGCGCATGTGTACCGACTACACGAACCTGAACAAGGCGTGTCGAAAGATCCATTCCCGCTGCCAAGAATAGATCAGGTCATAGACTCAACTGCTGGATGTGAACTGTTGTCATTCATCGAGGCTTATTCTGGTTTCCACCAGATACCCCTGAATCCGGATGATCAAATAAAGACTGCATTTATTACCCCGTATGGGGCTTATTGCTATCGCACCATGCCGTTTGGTCTACGTAATGCAGGGGCAACGTACCAGAGATGTATGCAAAAATGTTTGCACCACCAAATAGGTCAAAATGTACAGGTGTACATGGATGATGTGGTTATCAAGACCAAGGAAAGCAAAACGCTCCTTGACGATATGAGCCAAACGTTCGCAAACCTAAGGAGGTTCCGGATGAAACTTAACCCGGAAAAATGCACCTTCGGTGTCCCGGCTAGAAAATTGCTCGGCTTTCTGGTTTCCAGCAGAGGTATCGAGGTTAATCCAACCAAAATCCGGGCCATCGAACGAATGGAACTGCCGAAGTGTCTTAACGATGTCCAGAAGTTTATAGGTTGCCTGGCCTCGTTAAGTCGGTTTGTATGTCGGTTGGGAGAGAAAGCGTTACCTCTGTACCAACTCATGAAAAAGTCGGATAAATTCATTTGGACACCGCAGGCTGATGAAGCCTTTACCCACCTAAAGAAAATGTTAGCCACGGCGCCAGTGCTAGCCTCACCACTATCAAAGGAGCCAATGTTGCTCTATATAGCCGCAACCAACCGGGTTGTAAGTGCAGTGATAGTGGTGGAGCGCGATGAGGAAGGCAAGTCAGTGCAAAGGCCGGTGTATTATTTGAGTGAAGTGTTGTCAACCTCAAAGCAGAACTACCCACATTATCAAAAAGTGGCATATGGCGTATACATGGCCGCCAAGAAATTGAAGCACTACTTTGAGGAGCATCCCATCCGAGTCATATGTGAGGCCCCTATATCCGAGATAATGAGCAACAAGGATGCAAGCGGCATAATTGCAAAATGGGCAATTGAGCTAGCTCCTTACGCTCCGCAATATGACCGGAGAGAAGCCATCAAGTCTTAGGCTGTGGCGGATTTTTTCGTGGACTGGGCCGAGGTACAGTACGAACCACCACTTCCGGATCCGAACTATTGGCGGATGCACTTTGACGGATCAAAAACCAAAACCGGGCTAGGTGCCGGAGTTGTACTCACATCGCCAAAGAAGGACCAATTGAAATATGTGCTGCAGATCCACTTCACCGCATCAAATAATGTCGCTGAGTATGAAGCACTTGTGCATGGGCTCAAGGTAGCAAAGGAAATTGGTATACGTCGGATTATATGCTTTGGCGACTCGGATTTAGTGGTTCAGCAAGTGTCCGGAGTGTGGACGCCCTTGATCCAAACATGGCACTATACAGATTTCATGTGTAGAAGATTTCTGGTTACTTTGAGGGATGCGAATTTCATCATGTACCCCGGGTGGAAAATGAGGGTGCCGACATGGTGTCGAAGCTCGGGTCAACCAGACAGGCAATTCTACCAGGTGTAGCATTAGAGCACCTCAAGAAACCATCCATCAGGCCATCCCCGGAGTCCGAGTCCATCTACGTCCCGGAGGACACAGAGTCCGGAGCTGCACCCATGGACGTTGACAAGGGAAGTGGTGCGCAAAACCCGGGGACTGCTTCGGCAGACCCGGGGACTGCTCAGCATGGTCCGATTGAAGTTATGCCGGTGGATCAGATGGAGATAGACGAGGACGTGTTCCCCGTGCGGCCAATACCGGCTTGGGCACTGCCTATATTTCAATTCCTGAAAGATGGAACGTTACCCACTGAGGAGGTGCTGTCCAGGCAAACACAGAGGAGGGCAAAGGCCTACACGATCATCAATTCCGAGTTATACAAAAGAAGTGTGACCAATGTCCTCCAACGGTGTGTTGACCCGGACGAAGGGCTTGAAATCATCTGAGATATACATCAGGGGGAATGCGGGCATCACGCCTCATCGCGATCCTTGGTAGCAAAAGCTTTCCGACACGGATTCTACTGGCCAAACACCTTAGAGCAAGCAGAAGATCTGGTGAGAAAATGTAATGGTTATCAGAGGTACGCTACAAAGACGCATATGCCAATGTCGGAACTCAAGACCATCCCAATGACTTGGCCATTTGCCGTATGGTGCTTGGACATGGTAGGCCCGTTCAAACCAGCAAGAGGGAACATGGCTCACATTCTGGTAATGGTGGACAAATTTATGAAGTGGATCGAGGTAAAGCCTATAAGAAAATGTGATGGAGCTACGGCCGTAACGTTTCTCAAAGATATCATCTTGAGGTACGGTTATCCACACAGTATCATAACTGATAATGGCACAAATTTTGTGGAAGGAGCAGTTGCTCGTTTCTGCCAGGATAAGAGGATCCGACTTGACGTAGCTTCGGTAGCCCACCCCGCATCGAACGGGCAAGTGGAGAGATCCAACGGATTAGTATTATCCGGGATAAAACCCCGGCTCATTGAGCCACTGCAAAGATCAGCGGGGTGCTGGATAGAAGAACTACCAGTGGTACTGTGGAGTTTAAGAACAACTCTGAATTCCTACTTAGCGGGGAATGACCTTGACGACCTCCGCAATGCTAGCCGCTGGTTTTGTAGCTCCATGTATTCCTTCTTCAAATTTTCGCACTCAGCATGAAGGGTCAAGGAGTCACGCTTGTAAGATCGTGCGAGCTTCTTTGGAAAAACCAAATCGACTCAAAGGCAATCACACTCCAGGTTGATCTCGAAGTTTTTCTGTGGAATGTTGATGTTATGGCTATGGATTTCATCTACTTTGGCCGAGATTCTCGCCCAGACTTCCTGCATGGAAAATTCATCATCAGTAAGAGAGCATGGAGTGCATGCAGAGAAGAACATAAAATGCCAATACATGTATAGTGCTGATGACCCACAAGTATAGGGGGTGTATCGCAGTATTTTTGATAAGTAAGAGTGTCGAACCCAACGAGGAGAAGAAGGTGTTGACAAGTGGCTTAGATCAGGAATTTTCTGTAAATACTTAGCAAATGGATTTTTAGGGGTTTTTGATAATGCAGATAAATAAGGTATGAGTAAATAAAAGACAATAATAATTGCAGCAAGTGGCCCAATCCTTTCTTTAGCAAAGGACAAGCTGGTTGTATTACTTAAGATGACCAAACGTTCTCAAGTACACATGGGAATATTGTCAAGTGCTTTCGCTTCATATAGTTGATTAATCTTCTCTGGTTGGATAAGTGTTGTGTGGGTGAAGCTATGCTAATGTACTGACCTTCCTAAGACTAATACATACTTGTGATTATACCCCTTACAAGCATCCGCAACTACAAGAAAGTAATAAAGATAAAAACCTAACCACTACTAACAACATGACTTCTCCCATGTCCTCAAGAACTAAACGAACTACTCACGAGACATTATATGGATCAAGATCAGAGATGAAATAATGATAAGTAACAGTCTGAACATAAACAATAATTCAATGGTTCCACTCAATAGCATCAACTACAACAAGTAATCAACACCGGGAAAGTTTCCCCTAAGAACTATGCAAGATTCAACCCAATTGTTACAGCGGTATGGAGTGGTGGTGATGGTGCTGATGGTGCAAATGGAGATGATGGCGGAGATGATGATGATGATCCCGATGAAGTCTAGCTTGATGACAATGTTGATGGCGACGATCTCCCCTCCCCAGGAAGGAATTTCCCCGGCAGATTTCTGCCTGCCGGAGAGCTCTTTAGCTCTCTATAGTTTCTGCCTCGTAGAGGCAGCAGAACCTTTCTGTGGTCGCTCCCCGAGTCTTAGGGTTTCGAGGGGATTATATACGCCAAAGGGCTATGCTAGAGGTGGGCCAGGGGTGGCCCACGGTAGGGGGTGGTGTGGGCCCCCTATGGCCCATCTCCACTCCTCCTTCTGGCTTCCTTCGACTTCTGGAAAAATAGGAATTTCCATATTTTTGGGATTTTATGATCTTCGCCAATTTTGCACCTGGACAATGCCTTTTCTATCAGAATCCTGACTTCCATGGTTCATCCTCCAAAAGTCATAAACCATGCAAAAATAGATGAAATAACATAAGTATAATCTCTTAATATGAAATATATCAATCAATAACAGTAAATTATGATATAAACTAGTGATGCAAAATGGACGTATCAAGTGCCTACCTCTCTTCTTCAATGGAGAGCGGGCATGATGTCATCGGACACTTTAGAGATATCTGTCGTGATGTCGACCCATGGGGTGGAAAATTTGACACTCGAGCCGCCTGCCCTAGAAGATGTACATAGACGGTTCAATAGTAGGAGTAGACATCCTAGGAATCAATGGAAGTACAAACCTATCCGGACTCTTGGTACCCATGATAGATGCTCTTCAGATACATGCGTAAAGACGAGCCCTCGCACCATGGCTGGTCCCCTTTCTTGGTCTGAGCCTGCATGCCGACGGGGTTTCTCCACGGCTCTAACCACCACCATCTTGTTATTCTTCTGACAAGATAGGTTACTTTTTGACATCGTTGGATGAAGAAGTAAAGAAGCAAGGGAGGAGGAGTGGATGAAAATGATTTCTGCGAAAGCGGATCGAGGTAGTACTAGTAGGAAGAGAGTGAATAGTGGAAGCAAGATGTCAAGGTCTGGATCTCGTCGCCACCCTTTGATCAATCTCGTCAGTCCATCCAAGACCCAATGGGAAATATGAAGGCTCTGCCACGGTAGCAAGGAAAACCTAGGTGTCTTGAAGTAGATTATGGGTAGGTCATCATACTACCAATCGAGCTACTAGCTGTAAATTTTTACGACCCACCCAAAGGTATGTACTAATGTCTTGCCAAAGTAGTGGACAAGATTCCATTCAAGTGATATGTTTTTTATTTGCTTGTTCAGCCAATACGTGCGATGGAGAAACTCACAAAAAAGTAGAGTAGCATTAGTAACTCGGAGGCTTCTACAATCGTCTTATACTTCCACATGCAAAAAATACATACATACTAGTACTCCGTAGAACTATAGTAGTAGTAGTCACATTAAATATACTTAGGGCATGATGCCTAATCATCACAAACGGTCACTAAAAGATTGAACAACAAAATTAAAGAGAACTTAGGGCTTCTTTGCATCACAGGATTTCAAAACATAGGAATTTGACTGGGTCGCACGTACAAAATTAGTGACCGTGGCTGGCCAGCGGAGATGGAGGCAGTGCTGGCCCACCGACAGTGGGATACGCGTCAGGCAGAAGGTGGTCGGGAGGTAGGGGATGAAGGGAAACGATGGTGAGGGGTATGCGTTCAGGAATTGTTCAGTAAAATTGCCTCCAATATAGGAAGAAGATGAATAGAATATTATTCTATACATGATGATAGAATAGTCTCACCCTATATAGAGAGAGAGAACCGCTTGAGCGGGTCGAGTTGGGATGAACTAGGTCCAAGAAGTGGTTTTGTCCACTTGGATCTGTCTACTGGGTCCAAATACTTAGGGGTATTTTGGTAATTTCACAAATACCTATAAACCCAATTAAATCATAACTCACACATAAAAACTCAGAAAAATAAAATAAAAATAGTATTGTGTGAACAAAATGCAAGGAATCCAAACAAAAAAATTGGGATTTTTGCAAACACTTGAATTTTATGAATTTTTGTGTGGTTAAATTGAATCTTTAGACCATTAAAAATTCATAAAAAATCCCATAAAATCGAAAAAAATCATAATAATTATGTAAAACCCTAAGTTTCATAGAAATATGAAATTTTCAAAGTAAATACTTAAAAATACCTCGTGGATTCCTATAATAAATAAAATACCAAAGAAAATAAGATAAAACCCTAAAAGGGATAAAATCACTTAAAAGTGAAATGCAGTTAATAAAACTCAAACAAAACACATCAGAGTGCATTGCATATATATTGCATTAGAGCATCACATTTTTGCAAACAAAACATTGTCTTTATCGAACGATGTTGCAAATTCCAAAACCCGAGGTCCATGATCAAGTAAAACCTTCGAACTACATTATCTCTAAGTTACCAGGCAAGTTTACTCTTGCATTACGCTTGTGAGGTCAATCTTGCAACCATGTTGTGAGGGAAATCTTACATGTCCTTTGGCTTATTTACTAAAATGTTTCCAAAACATTATTATTACTTGCATTCAAAATACAAAAACCGTTTTTGTAATGAAATAAATAAAATGGGGGAGCGATGCAATCATGGATGTATACATGGTTGAAAGATCATGTGGTGGAGGTTCCATTGTACCTGAAAAGTTAGGATTAACAACAACTGTAGTCATCCTTTATTGTGTCGTATAGTACCATGCTAACCACAGATCTTATTATTGGGCGAGCGGGTAATAAGTATCTTCTTCCTTTTTTTTGTCCTCATATATCTAGTCGGGCAAAGATCTAGAGAGGAGATCAGCGGGTGGGAGCCCATGACGTTCCTATCATGTGCTTTATGATAATGGTTGGCTATATTAGAAGGGATGGTAATTAAACGTAGGTCTCTCGATCAAAATTCGTTACAATGGGTGGGCAGCGGGGTCATGGAGGGGGATTTGGTATGACTCGGTGAAATTTTGTATCAAGACCCCATATCTAAGAAAATATGGAATGAGTAGTAAGGCCAAGGACATTTGTGGTCAAAGTAGCGCACCTCTCGAGAGTGTAGAAACATGACATATTACTCCCTGTTCTGGGAAAAAAATATGATTGCAGCGTGGAAAGGAACTCTAGAAAGTTCATACAACCCATGAAGACTAACAACTTAGAATTTTATAAATCTAAAACTTACCTATTCTAAAAAAACATTTTCGAAAACCTACACGAGTCTTATATCTTTGATCGATGACTTTCAAACAAACATCAAACAACCACCCTAGAATTTGTTGAGTATGCGCATACTCAAGCTATCATCTTAACCCTTACTTAGGTTATAAGAAGACACGACGATTGATATGAAGGATAGAATTAATGATGGAATATCAATCTAGTAGAAACCAAACAATATGTAGATATAGGACTAACAAAAAATGCATAGATAGATGAGCTAGTAATAGTTTTGCTTCTCCAATAAGCTACCAGCTCCAATGGTTTTAAGCTTAGTATTACCATTGATTAGTAACCTATTGCTTCTACATTTGAACTTTTATCGCATTGTAAATCCTCAATATACCGAGGAGGATCTTGAAGTTTTTGTACACTTTTGGCTCTTGGTATGAATTAATAAAGAAAGATGTCAGACCCACAATGTTTGTGTTGTACCACTCTAAGGGATGTGATATTTGCGGATGGGGACTTCCATGAGTGTCACATCAAAGACTTGTATACTACAGCATGTAGTGGTGTACTGGGTCACCGCACATCATCACATCATTCAATAAGACAAGGAAGGACAAGTTCAAAAAAAGTCAAGGAAGGACATGCGTCAACTGCCCCGTGGCCCACACTTTTGGGGGCATAGCGTCGGGAATATCGCTCTTCCTGGCCCCATGCCCCGGGGCTTCTGTCATATCCACGGGAACCAGGGTACCTGTGATCCGCTAAGTGTGGGGAACGAAGCTCCAAGTGCCACATAGGCCATCCCGCGGCTTGTAAGGAAGCAGGCACCAAGATCCTTCTCACGGCCCAATCCACGAGAAGGATACGTAAGCAGTAATGCATTCTTCCACGGGCATGGGCATATAACCTTTGGGTGTGAGCTGGCTATTCCAACGGGTCCCCAAGAAGGAAGAAGTCAATAAAGGGCTACATCCACCAGGGCTCATGTGCTGCAGGCCCCACATCTGGGATGCTACATCGCCTGTCTGAGCATGAGTCAGCTAAAAGACAAGAAGTACAAAGCAAAGAGGTGCGGCTACCTAGGCCATGAGATGGAAGCGATTAGCTGGCGCATAGACCTGTCAGAGGCAATGATGTGGCCCACCCGGAGAGAGTTTAGGCCATGCTCGGTGCTGCTCAGTATGGGGTATCTAAGGCTAGTGTAGTATCCCCTTGTGATATAAAAGGAGGTCTAGGGTCTTGGGGTTAAAGAGGATCCAAAGGAGAAAAGGGGACAAAGCCAACAACTATAGAGAGAAAGGGACATCAGAAGAAGAGGATAGGTAGAAGAGAATGGCCATGGTCGGCTGCATGGCCACCGGTAGAGCTCATCCCTGCCTCCTAGAGAGAAACGAAGATTCACCTTGTATTATGTATCTCCCCCTAAGCAATACCATCAGACATGCAAGACGTAGCCTCTGGGTGGCTAAACCTGTGTAAAACTCGTGTGTCTCTGAGATCTGCGTTCAGCATCAACAACTCCGGGAAGGGACCTGGAATGTGCTTAGCACCCCTCTGCGAACAACTAAAAGAGGGTGTCTGAAACCACTAATGTCCGTGTTCACACACACGACAGAGGTGAGCAGTAGTCACCTCTTGTAAGTATCGGACGACATTGTTGCCAGAGGCATCAACCGCTGCGAACTTGATCCTCTTATTACGCCGCACTGGTTTATATTGAGCTATCGGTGGTTAGCGAGGGAAAGGGAAATGGCATCGCTACCTCTGCCCATGTTTCGCGGATTTTTTTCGAAATGGAGGCCTCGCCCCGGCCTCTACATCAAAGTGATGCATACGGCCCCTTATTTTATTGCAAGAGAACTAGTCTCATGAAGAGTTACAAAAGGTCCAAATAGGAAAACAAAAAAACAAGATCAATAGTACTAAAAACAGCTATCTCCCAAAAAGGGAGAGACAAGCTAAGGCTAGAGCATCATGAGGAGATTCTTAGGTCACATCACCACCCACATCGGCTGAAAAGGCCCCGTGTCACCTTCTCCAGCAAATTGCATCCAGTATGCAAAACATGTCTGTCCTCCGCAGGCTGCAGGAGCGACCAAGTACGGATCCCGTGGGACGCCATAAGAATAACCTGCAAAAAAGATATAGATCGATTGTTGTTAAAGATAAAATCATTCCGGGCATTCCAAATTGCCCAAACAACTGCATAGGCTCCCACCCTAATATTAACTTTTTCCTTCTTGGGGATACCCTTGAGCTAATTCCCAAAAATATTAGATATGCTAGAGGGTGGAGATAGATTTATAGTCATGTGAATTATACGTCATATGATTTTAGCAAAAGGACATTCAATGAAAAGATGTTGTATTGTCTCGGCCTTGTCACAAAAGCAACACTAAGGTTCCCCATTCCAATTTCTTTTTTCAAATTATCTTTAGTAAGGATTTCTCTATGGTATACGAACAACATGAAAATTCTGATTTTTAGTGGTACCTTAATTTTCCAAATATACTTCTTTAAAAACCTTGTGTTTCCATTTATTAAATCAAGGTACATGGACTTAACAGAGAACTCACTACCTTGAGGCAAACACCATATAAATCTATCTTTTTCGCCCGTCAAATTAATTTGCATTAACCTATTAACCAGATGTAACCATGAGTTCCATCTGTTACCTGTCAAAGCTCTTCTAAATGACATATTCATTATATTTGAGGATAAAACATCAACTATAGAAACTTGTTTCCGTAAAGTAATATTATATAGAGAGCTATATTGGTCTGCTAAAGTAGTCTCCCCTAGCCAAACATCTTCCCAAAAACGAGTACTAGAAATATTATATACTTCGAAACAACCCCTGTCAAGAAAATCTTGCTTCACCTTCATCAGGTCTTTCCAAAAAGGGGAATCATTCGGTTTTACAGTCACAAGTGACTGCGATTTCGAATGCAAATACTTATTCATCAGGATTTCCTACCAAACTCCCTCATCATGCATTAATTTGTGTAGCCATTTACTTAGGAGGCAGATATTCTTAATTGCAAGGTCTTCAATCCCTAAACCGCCTTGGTATTTTGGCCAGAAAATAATGTTCCATTTTGTTAGCCTATACTTTTTCTTATGATTGTCACTTTGCCAAAAGAAACGAGATCTAAAAAATCCAATCGTTTCCTAACCAATCGGAATTTCTAGAAAAGACAGCAAGAACATGGGAAGACTAGTTAGAACTGAGTTAATTAGGATCGAACGATCACCATAAGATAATAACTTTCAATCCGATTTCCAAGCTTAGTTTCGAAACGATCTTCCATAGGCTTCCATTCTCTGTTTTTTAATTTGCAGATGTGAATAGGTATACCAAGGTATTTAAAGGGTAGAGTCTCAGATTGGCAGCCAAACTGATCCTTGTATTCATCCTCTACCGCTTTGGCTTGTCCAAAACAAAAAAGCTCACTCTTATTAAAGTTTATTTTAAGACCTGAAAGTTGTTCGAATATACACAAAATGAGTTTCATGTTCAGAGCTTTCTACAAATCGTGTTCCATAAAAATAATTGTATCGTCCGCGTATTGAAGGATGGACACCCCCGTCCACCAAATGAGGAATGAGACCACTGACCTGTCCATACTCCTTAGCCCGTTTAATAATAATCGCCAACATATCTGCAATAATGTTAAACAGAATTGGTGATAAAGGATCACCCTGGCGCAACCCCCTTGTGGGTTCGGAAATAATGCCAAATAGTATCATTAACTCTGGCCCCCACACTCCCGCGTGTAATAAAGTTCGTTATCCAGTTACACCACTTTGGACAAATGCCTTTCATTCGCATTACTTGTTGCAGGAAAGGTCACCTAACTTTATCATAAGCCTTTTCAAAATCTATTTTAAGAAGAACCCCATCCATCTTCTTCTTGTGTAGTTCATGTATAGTTTCATGTAAGACCACCACCCCTCTAAAATATGCCTCCCTGGCATGAAAGCAGTTTGGGACGGCCTAATAACCTTGTTAGCTACTCCAGTCAGCCTATTCGTACCGCCTTTCATGAATATCTTGAAACTCACATTAAGTAAACAAATAGGCCTATATTGTTGAATTTGTATAGCATTCTCTTTTTTGGGTAATAGTATAATTGTACCAAAGTTGAGTCTATAAAGAGGTAAATCACCCTTTTGGAAATCAGTAAACATCTTTAACAGATCAAGCTTGATGACTTCCCAAAAGGTTTGATAGAATTCAGCCGGAAAACCATCCGGCCTAGGTGCTTTGGTTTTTTTTTCATTTGCATAATGGACTCATGAATTTCCTTTTCATTAAAATCCACGCACAAGATGTCATTCTCTTCCGAAGATAATTGAGGAATATCTTGTATATCCCCCTCATCCATGGAAAAAAAGTTTTGAGATGGTGGCCCGAACAGGGATTTGAAAAAATCCGAAATATACATTCTTAGACTCTCTTCCCCGACAATTGTGCATTCCTCTTGCTCCAGCTGGAAAATCATTTTTCTACGATGTTTTCCATTAGCAATTAAATGAAAGTTTTTTGTATTTTCTCCACCTTCTTGTACATGTTTAACCTTTGCCCACGTTTCGCGGATGTTATGTCCTCATTCTCATATGCGTCTATCATGGTGATTATGTCGAGGACAGCGGGCAGTTAGAACGACACCGTATAGTTGGTCAAGTACGGGTTTGAATTTAGATCTGAGCGGGCAATATAGTTAGTACTAGCAGATTGGAGATTAAGAGGTCATCAATTAATGCAAATGACCATATTGCTGTTTTAAATTTAGGGAAGGGAGGCGCACGGAAGCAGGCCTCCAGAAATGCATTCCCCCTGTGACGAGGGTTTAACTCATCAATGTCCATTGTTATGGACTTGGGTTTTGGAGAAGGAGGGAGCGCTGGAAGTCTCGATTGGCTAGCAAACAAGCACACAGGGACGTAAGGTTTACCCAGGTTCAGGCCTCGTAGAGGACCATACTCCTGCTTGTCTGCTCTTGATTAATGATGATCCGAAGGATTAAAATGTCGCCGATGGCGGAGTACGCACAGATTAGATCTGGCGTATGGGAGATTGTAGATCTGTCTATTGTCTATTGCGGTGTCTAGATCTATTGTCTATTGTGGGAGTCGTGATTGAGAGATTGCCCTTCTCGTTGGATCCTCCTAGCCTTTATATATGGGGAGGCTTGGTCTCAGGTACCAATACGAGTTGGTTACAAGTTAGATTAGAACTCTAGTCTTGAGCTTTCCTTGTCTTGTGCGTTTGAGAGTCCGTGTCCATATGGGCTTCATACCAATCGAACCATCATAGGCGTCATGGACCTTGGCAATTCGTCGAGTGGGTCTTCTGTCGGGCCGCACCAGGTAGGTTGTAGTCAAGTGCCTATTGGGCATACCCCTGTCAGTAGCCCCCGAGTGTCCATGTGAATCGTAGATTCGGATGGAGACTCAGAAGTCTTGATCTTTGCATTAGGATGTCGGATTCGACAATTGTGTCGAGTGCGAAGCACTTGCCCGAAAATTCATCAGGTCAGTCGAATTTATAGTAGCTCATAGGGATGATGGTAAACGTGCCTGGTGCACTCGACGGATCGGGACCAGTTAATTGCTCTAGGGCAAAAACAACACCACCTACTCAAACTCGAGTCTCGGGACTCGAATTCAGAAATTGCTAGCGTAATCTGATTCATGCCGTGGAGGTCTTATCGAGTTTGAATCCTAGTCTATAAGTGTGAGCACTCGACGCGTCCGTCAAGGCATATTCATCGTACCTGCAGGCACGGATATATCTCTGGTAGTGCGCAGCAGATGCGTTGTCAGGCCTTATTCAGGTCTTATCTTCACGCTGTAAGCGCGGCATCTGAATTTTGTCATCACGGAGATGATTCGGGTGGCTCAGGAGACGCGGTCTCTTTGTAGGGAAAATATGAGGCGGAGTCGCCATAGCATTCGAGTGTGGATGTTATCAACACACAGTACGATGTACAAATAACCATAGGGTGCGTGACCAGTGCTCCCTATGGGAGTAGCCCCCGAGTGCATATTCGAGTCATAGACTCGAGTGGGGACTATAAGTACTTTGCGACTGCTGTCGTATTTTGCTTGTTTCAGTCGAATATGTTTTCAGCGCTCCCTATGGGAGTAACCCAAAGTCAACAATCGAATCATAGATTCGAGTGAAGGGTTTTTATGATGCTTGGATATCTTCACAAATTTCTTTGGGTGCGCGGTCAGTGCTCCCTATGGGAGTAGCCCCCGAGTCCTTAGTCGAATCGTGGATTCGAGTGAGGATTCAGAGCGTGCCACTCGAAGATCTTGTATATGCACATTCAGTGCTCCAGTTTGGAGTAGCCCCTGAGTGTTTGGCGGAGTCGTAGACTCGGGCAGTGACTCGAGTATTGTATCTTGTAGATGTAGTCGACAATCACGCGAGGAGAAACCACTATCCGGAAGTGCATCGAATCAACGTCTCACGCATAAGGAGACAAGAGTCGACGATGTAGTCAAAGTCCTGCGGCGATTAGCCGAGTGAGTCGATGATGTAGTCAAAGTCATACGGCGATTAGCCGAGTGAGTCGACGATGCAGATGGAGTGGACACAGTCATTTCTGGCGGGTGCGCGGCCAACATCGCGTGTGCGTAGCATCAAGCGATGCAACCATCCGAGGAGGGACTCAACTCGGGTCTTGAGTGTATATCATAGCCAGTTGTTTTGTCGACTCTTATTGGAGGACCCGATAGAATAGCTCGACGAAGTCGACGTCCTTATATGCTGCATAAAACATGAAGAATTGTAAAGTATTTGTATCTTGTAAAGAATAGTTGCATGTTGGAATGTAAAGTAAGATTCTGGTGCCAATTGAGTCGACAATTTTGTACTGTATGCTAGGCCTTTTCGTTAGCCTGATTACCCTTAGTCTCAGTACCTTGCCGAGGTACTCGGAGTTCAAGGGTTAGACGATCAGGCAGAATCAGCTACTCAGGCTGTTGCGTATGAGGTGCTCGAGTGCGTGGAGTCGACGGCACATTAGGTTACTCAAAGAGGGCGCAGCCCCCGAGTGTTTCGAGTGCGATTAAATTAAGAAAGAAATCATCTGTGAGTAGAGAACTTAGCTTTATGGATAGTTGTCGTGGACGAAAACGATGCGGCCGTGGAGCGATGCGGTCGGCAGGTCGCGGGAGCCGATTCAACCAGCGGGTCACGGGAGTCGAAGATTGTAGCGGCTCGTGGTCGCGGGAGTCGAAAACTGCAGCAGGTTGCGGTAACGAGAGTCGAGGGAGCCCCCGAGTCACCCAATCTAAAGACCGCAGCGGGTCGCGGGAGTCGAAGATCGCGGCAGGTCGCCGAAGCGAAGGGAGCCCCCAAGTCGCTGGAGTTGACGACCGTAGAAGGTCATGTGGCAGAGTCAGCGCAGCTCAAGACCGTAGTATGTTGTCGCAACCGATGGTGGTCGTGGGTTGCATGGTGTTTAACCGGACGGAGTTGATTCCGGCCCGCTAGGGCAGCTATCAGAAAATGGCGAGTATGACACCTCAGCAGTTGATGGCGATGTTGATTCCTTCATAGTTAATGGTTACAGAGGATCACGTGGTTTCGTTGGCGGCCACGATGAAGTCGAATTATCTTCCGAGTTGTCCGTTTGGTCCGATGATTTGTCGGTGCAATATACTGCTGTCTTTACGTACGCATGAGCTAGCTATAGGTGTCAGCTTGATTGCTCCTTTTCCTTTTTTTCGATTGATCCGGTCGGACGTGATTGAAGTTTTTTGTATGGTTTTTCTCGGGTGACCTTGATCCAGCTGCTAGCTGCACGGGCGCCTGCTCATAAAATTATAGGTCTTCATGTTTCACACCTTGGATTATTTGGACGAGCTTCTAGGCTACACGGCTGGGAGCTACACGGCTGGGATTTTTCTTCTTCTTTTCGCATGCAGAGCACATTGCACCGATGAGACGATGCATGACACACGCGTTTCAGCACACGTACGAGCCGAATCAGTCTCATGTCGTGCCAGATTTGGATTATCCAAACCACTTTGGATTTTGACGAATCCCACGTACTTCTATCTTCTATCTTCCGGTAGGGTAGACTCGATGGATCGCGACTGGTTTGATTTTTTTTCTCATTGTGGATCCGATGATCCGGCGACTTGGCGGGCAGGACGGATCCGGGCAGATTCTTGCTGCAGCCGTACGCAGGGAACAGTCTTGATGTCGAGCCCCCATATGCCGTGATTGCCATTGTTGCAGATGTGTTTCTCGAGAATCGACGAGTCGCAGATAGCTAAGGTTGGAACCCACAAATTGTAGATTATTGGCGATGGGGTCGTCGAGATCGCAACATCAGTGCTCCCAGTTCCCAGAGACGGCGCCAATTGACGAGGGTTTAACTCATCAATGTCTATTGTTATGGACTTGGATTTTAGAGAAGGAGGGAGCGCTGGAAGTCTCGATCGGCTAGCAAACAAGCACACAGGGACGCAAGATTTACCCAGGTTCAGGCCTCGTAGAGGACCCTACTTCTGCTTGTCTGCTCTTGATTAATGATGATCCAAAGGATTAAAATGTCGCCGATGGCGGAGTACGCACAGATTAGATCTGGTGTATGGGAGATCGTAGATCTGTCTATTGTCTATTGCGGTGTCTAGATCTATTGTCTATTGTGAAAGTCGCGATTGAGAGATTGCCCTTCTCGTTGGACCCTCCTAGCCTTTATATATGGGGAGGCTAGATCTCAGGTACCAATACGAGTTGGTTACAAGTTAGATTAGAACTCTAGTCTTGAGCTTTCCTTGTCTTGTGCGTTTGGGAGTCCGTGTCTATATGGGCTTTATACCAATCGAACCATCATAGGCGTCATGGACCTTGGCAATTCGTCGAGTGGGTCTTCTGTCGGGCCGCACCAGGTAGGTTGTAGTCGAGTGCCTATTGGGCATACCCATGTCACCCCGTAAGTTGGGCCCCCCGCACCATCTCTATCCTTTATTTGTTGGAAATTCGTGCTACTCTTTTTAAAGAACACCCCTCCCACCTCACTTCTTGAGTCCATTATAGTTTTGCCTCTCAGCCCCTAGTGTTCTCAAGTTTTATACATATTTCTTCATTGTTTGTCTCCGCACTTGTTACACAGAGAAAATATTATTTTTGTTTAATTTATTAATTATCCATTTTTAGTTACAATATAGTTTCATAAAATGTTTTTCATTGAATATTTTTCACAGATTTTTCTGAAAACTGTGAACATGTATGAATCTTCACAGAAGATATATGAATCTTCACATAATATTTTCATAGATTTTTTTCAAATAGCCATACAAACGTTCATATTATTGTTTTCAAGGGAAATTTCATTAATGATTTTGCAACTATCAAATTCATGGACATTTCAAGGCACTCTTATGACATATTTCATTCATGTTTCATTCCAAATTCATGCAAGAAACATGGACAATTCATGCAAGATCCATCAAATTCTATAGGATTCAACACAATTCCATACTAGAATAATTTTCGAATTGACAGATTTATAGTTCATACTCTACAAAAATTAACCCATTAACGGAGAGATTCAATCAAGATTCATAGAAGTTCATGCCCTATCCCAGATCCATAGAGGTGTCAAAATTATTTCACTAATGGATTAGTCAAGATGCATACAGATTCATATAAGAATCATACACTTCAAAGGATTTAACATAAGGACAATAAATTCAACCAAGTTACATACATGTTTCCATCTGCAACATGATTCATAAAAAATCGAGTAGATCCATACAAGAAAAGGTGAAAAAAGAAAACAGTCTAGGACATTGCCAATCCAACAGAAACGTCCTCCCACTTTTTATTATGAACTTTATCATCGATGTTTCTTCTATGCATCAACAAAATTCAAAGAAACACACACAAAAAGATTTCGGGTTTTAGATCTAAATCTAGGATGAACAAACGAAATATGCACTCGCTGTAGCCCATGAAATGTTTGTTCATTGCCACCATAGATCCATTCTAGTATCATACAAAGAACTTGATAAAAAACAAAATAAAGCAAAGCAAAAAAACTAAAAAAACGTGGGGGATGTGCCTAGATCGGGGCCCTCTAGGCCCAGATCGAAGGGCTACGCGGTGGAGGCCTCTGATCTGCAACGACGTCGGGCTGGAGGAGGAGGAGGGGGTGCGGGCGGAGAAGGAAGGGGGAGGCACGTCGAGGCCAGATCTGCGCCGCCGTGGAGGGCCCCCGCTCGTAGCGTCGGGACCTGGGGAGGAAGCGCCGCGTCGGGGGAGGAGGCGACGCACGTGGAGCTCGGGGAGGAGGCGGCGCACATGGGAGGTGGGGAGCACGGGGGAGTGGTGGGGGGTGACGAGGTGGGGCGGTGGGGGGCGACAGTGGTGGGCGCGCCGGGTTGCGAGGTGAGGGGCGACAGGTCGGGCTCGGGAGGGATGTGGTGATCTTATCCCTAGACTCCCTGTTAAATTCTAAATAGTATGAGAGGCAAAATGCAAATGTACGATAACTAGTTAACTTCCGCACAAATCTCCAACACACATACGGGTGTGATAGTGCCGGGGGCCCTCTACATGTGGGAAATTCCTGCTGGCAGGCCTCCCGTAACAAATGGACAAAGAAAAAGAAACAGCAGTCCAGCAATCCCTCCCGATTCTGCTATCGTCATGCGCTGGCGATCCCTCGTACCATACTCCATCGCGCACGCGTCTTCAAGATCGAACGCAAGGCTCTCAGCCGTCGCGGCGTCGCGCGCTTCCATGTGCACGTGGTAACATGCACACCAACGCTAGCTCGTGTATCAAAGTCTCCTCTTCAGCCAGCTCCTGACGTGCTACTACCATAGATTGTCAACTCGGCACTGGCAATGGCGCTACTGACTCGTCAATGTCTGCTGGTCATCATCCTCGTCCTCGCCGTGATGGCGATCCCGGCTGTCGCCGCCGACGACGTGGACGTCACGGGTGGCTACTCTCTAAGCGACTGCGACCAGCACTCACGGTGGCTGTCCGCCGCCAATGGCACCGCCTTCCACGCCAGCCTCGCGCCGCTCCTCGTCGCCCTCCCCTCCGCCGCCGCGCCGATGGGCTTCGCCTCCCTCCGCTCCGGCAACGGCCGCGCGTTCGCCCGCGGCCTCTGCTTCGGCGAGTCCCCGGCGCCGCACGACTGCCGCGAGTGCCTCTCCATCTCCGTCAGCAAGATGCCCCCCTGCAAGGGCAGCCGGCGCGCAGGGTTCTGGAGCGCCGGCTGCTTCCTCGCCTACGCCGACACCACCAACGCTTCGTCCTGGGAGGACGAGGAGTTCTTCTCATCGTCCTTCGACGAAGACGGCGGCGTCGCCAACTACGACGTGCAGAGGCTCGTCGACCTGGCGCAGTCCATGGCGCCGCGCGCCGCCAACAGCACCTCGGGCCGGATGGTGGCCACGGCGAACTTGACGGCCGCGAACAGCACGGTGCGCGCGCTGGCGCAGTGCACGGGAGACATCACAGCAGCGGACTGCTCACGATGCCTGGAGAGATCAGTGCAGGACGTGGCACGGGGCCTCCAGTCAATGCACAAGAACGGCGGCGTTCAGTCGGCCGGCGTGGCCAGAGTGTTCCGGTACAACTGTTACCTCCAGCTCAAGATATCCTCTCCCATGGGAAAAGGATCAGGAAAGAAGAAGAAGATGAGAGATCATCATCTTGCCGTTGTGGTCGTGGTCGCCGTCGCAATCGTCGTCCTGATCGTCGGAGCAGTTCTTCTCGTACTGAAGCGAATTCGTGCCAGGAAGGCCCAAGCTGCCCAACATGCTCCAATCTGAACGCTCCGGGACTGTTATCAGGTTGATCAGATGTGGTCAACGAGGCCTTCTAGTCAACCGCGTGCTTGCTTGCATCTGTGTTTGCCCTTATTAGCTACCTGGACAAGTGCTCATGCTTAATAATGTTAGCTTCAGTTAACTCTCTCGCCATAGTTCAGGTTCAGTTAGTTTTGCTTTCTGTCCGAAATAATACAGCATGCAGCATGTGCCTGTACACACGTCACAACTGTCCAACATACCCTCGTGTCCATCGATGGTATGTTGATCTATCCACATTTAGAACATTGGCTGATGTAGATCCCTCACGATCCAACCTCATTTAGCACCGCAGCAGACAGGCACCTCCAAGATTTGCAAATGTATGGCTACGTGACATATAATTCTTTTTTATCCAAGCAAGAGGGGGAGGTGGATGGGATCTAGGCCAGCAGCACAACAGGGTGGTGGATATGGTGGAGGTCTAGCGTAGGGCTTCACCCAGTGAGAAACGATGATTCAGCATAGCAGGATTGGGGGCAACGGCCATAATTTTTCATGAGGCGGTCCCATGTGCCTCCCTCTTTATATGGGCGTGGTGGTCATGGTGGGCTTTCCCCCCAAGCCTCCGGGGCCAACTGCCAAAGGGGGGAAACTCCCCCTTCCCAACAAGGAAACCATAGGGTTTGCCTTGGGCGCATGGTCCAAGTGGGGCTAGGCGCCTAGGCACATGTAGGCCCATGGAGACACCCACCAGTCCATGTGGACCCTCTAGGTAGGTGGGACCCGCTAGAATATTTTAGAAAATTCCGACATTTTAACAAAAAAATCTGAAACTTTTCTGAAACCTCAAAACCAACTTTCTTTATGTAAAACTTTATCTATGGATCATTCTAAAGCTCCTCGACATATCCTAGATCCCATTCGAGACTCTGAAAAAATTTTGGTCTCACCATTAGTAATATCCTAGAGCTACCATAGCATTACCGAACGTTAAGTGTGTGACCTATGAGTTCGAGAACATGCAGACATGACCGAGACACCTCTCCAATCAATAACCATCAGCGGAATCTGTATGTCCTTAATGACTCCCACATATTCTATGAAGATCTTTCTCAGATTAAACCACAATGTCAAGGATTGGATCAATCCCTTATATGATTCCTTTGTCTCGCGATGTTTTATTTGCCCAAGATCTGATCGTCGGCAATCCATAATCAACTCTTTGATTACTATACCTAGTTATATCTCATCAGTGGAAAGTAGTCTTTACTTGTTCCATAATACAACATACTATGTGTCCAAGATCATTAATTGTTCACATTCTTGCAAGCTATATAGGATGTGTATTACCGAGTGAGACCATAGTATATCTCTCCGACACATGGAGGGACAAATATCAACCTTGATTCATGCAACTTAACAAGTACTTTCTAAAGTACCTAAAAGACACTTTTATAGTTACCCTGTTACGATGTGGCGATTGTAACCCCAAAGAATTCTTCCGTTACAAGTGAGTAACGTAATCTCATGGTTTAAGGAGTGGGATACTTGACATATACTCCCTCCATCCCAAAGCTTAAGGCATATAATTTTTTTGAAAAGTCAAGTCATGTAAAGTTTGACCAAACTTTTAGAAAAATATATCAAGAACTATTATATTATATAGATTCCATGTGAAAATATGTTTTATGATGTATGAAAGGGTATGGATTACGTATTATAAATATTAATATTTTTCACTAAAAACTTGGTCAAACTTTAGTTGGTTTGACTTTAAAAAAAAGTTATATGCCTTAAGCCTTGGAACAGAGATAGTATCATCTTAGGAAACTTAAACTATGTGAAACAATCTAATTGCTCTGCTTAGTTGGGTATATCCATCATATCATTCTCCTAATAACATGATCCCTTTATTAATTTGAAATTGATGCATGTAAAATGCATACATGAACTTTATAGTTTACTGACACATATTCCCATTTATTTACATTTTCCTAGAATGTTATATGCAGGTTTTACATTGATTTATGCGGATTTACCAATGATCCTCTTTATTTGGGTTATAATTTTATAGGACAAGAGAATCCTATTTTGTGTATTTTTATATTTTAAGGACCTAAACAAAGTCAAGTGGACCAAGAATTTTTCAAGGATTATTTTTCACGAAGAGAACCAACTGGAGCACCAGAAACACCAAAGGGGAGGCGGAGGCCCAAATGAGCTAGGTGGTGTGGGCCCCACCCTGGGCAGCCACACCACCAGGTCTCGTTTCCTCCTCAAGCCTCCACAACCATACATGTTCATCTCAGACTCGAAATCATGACCTAAAAAGCCTATAAAAGACCCCCCAGGGTGATCTCGGAGGAGGCGGAGCAGAAACATAGAAACACCGAAACAAAGCCAGAACTAGCGGAGCTGTCGCCGGTTGGATCTCTACCTTCTCCAACATCAACTCCATGATGATAAGGGAGTAGTCCACCAATGGACTATTGGTGTGTGGTAGTAGCTTGATCTCTCTCCATCTCTCTCTCTCTCTCTCTTGATCTATCATTATTCTAGTACCATATGAGCTGCCCTACATGATTATGGATATCTATGTAACTCCTATCTAGTGGATCTTTTTTATGATTTGATATTTGAGATTGGGATCATATTATGTGTAAGATGTATTGGTACATGCATATTATATACCTCGTTTTAAGTACTTGTTATGATCAAACTTGTATGGAGAAACATGTGTGAGGAAACGTGTGTATTAGATGGAGTAATATAGTGGTGGAGATTGGGCAGTGATAGAAAACTCGAGATCCACTATAGTTTTTTACCTTTCTTTTGTTACCTCACTAGGGATAAAGTGAATGCATGTGTTACAATCATCTAGTGACACCTAAGATGATCTTGTTTGTTCAAGGTAGCATATTTGATATTCAAACATCGTGTCAAAGTATCTAAGGCGATACTCTGTTTGTTCATGGATTTTTTATTTTCTATAAGAGTATAAGTGAGATGTGTTGCATCATCTTTATATTATGATGTGATGCCCATATGAATGATAACCAAACACATAGTAAAGTTTCATCAATATTATATGTTTTCTGAATAGTTTTGTCTCCACTACACCTTATGAGAGGGTACTCAAGTGAACCCATGAATCCTAGTCCACTTTTTATTATAAGAAACCAATTTCCATCACATTTAGTGTCTTTTATATTTTATGCACTAATTAAATACGAAAATGCAAAAAAAAACTTTTACTATTAGCAAACATAACAAAACCCCCAAAATATTGTACTTTATAGTTTTTACTTTCTTTGACTAGTTATAGATTCTTTACTTTTATGTATTTATAGTTTTATTTCAGTTTTACTGGCATGAAACCTTGTGCTTGACAACCACACGGTGGAGTTGGGGACACAAGGCAAATACTTTGTTTTATAGGTTGCTTGAAGAAGATATTAGGAGAATTCTTAAGTCAACTCCCCGAGAGTTTGATATAAACCCCTGAGTCACCCTTGTGAGAAAAATACATTTGCTACACCATTATTGCCTTTAGGGCATATTTCCAACACCATTATCTTAAGTGTTGAGATACAACACTTCTGCCGGTATACACACTTACGGGGTGGGACATAAAGTGCCGGATTGCAAGATACTATTGCATGACCTATGAATTTGTGGTGTATGGGGTATCCAACACATGGAACTTTCATTAAAGCGTCACCCTTGTTCATTCGTGCCTACATCTCTTATAGGGGTTCATGTGGACAAGTCTTGTGGTATCACTAAACCCTAATCATGTCCAACCTAGTAGGACTATTAGCAACCGGCTCACATCGTACTAGTTTCGTCAACTTAAGTGTGTGGTCTACGGTTTCACGACCACGCCCATCATGGCTCCGAGGTAGACTTGCTCCTATGAACACCCGACCTCAAGTCCATAGACTATAGTGGATCCTAGCAAAACATGCTAACTCTCAAATGTTGTAAAATCATAACGACAAACCTTAAAAACTTCTCACATGTCTCATTCCCTTTTCATCGTGATATACATTGTCAAGTTATAGGCAAGTTTTTATCATCTCGTTAATAGCTTGACTCTCTTATCGATCCTGCGATATGGATTTATTGGACTAACTCTTAGTTAGACTCCTTTCTTAATAATTAACTGAGTGATATGACTATGTTTCTTGAGTTAAATCGCTCGAGGGGATCAAAAATATCTCTTCGAGTCGGATAGGAAAATGGCATCGCTTATGGGCATGTTTGGTGGCCTGCATGAGTTTGGGATAGTCCTCGTTGGCAATGAAACTAAGCCGATCTGTTGCATGCCCAACCTCTACGTTGTTGCCTGCATGAACCTCAAAGCACCTAGACCAGGACCTAGAGGAACTGCTGAATCTGCATTTGGGGGTAGGCCTGGCAGAGTGCGAGGAGACTCCTCGGCTGCATGCGTGGGGAATGAGATGGAGGTGCCGCGCCCCTTTGCAAACATGTGCCATAAATCCGTTTAGCACCCACCCCCTTCTATCACTCTCCCTCGTCTAACTCTCATGTCACAACAATTCGGCAGTTCCAGTGCTACCGACCCATTCTTTATGACAGGGCAATGAGGAAGATCCAAACAGCGACCTCGAATGCGAGAACAACCTTGTCCGGATGGCATCATCATGTCCCTATGCAGCACTACCTCGACATCTTCTTCGGTGGCCCAGCAATGGCAGTGAGCCCTTCTCTGACCCTTACTAAAGTTTTCCCTTCGTAGATATGCATGACCATGGCGTGTGGATGGGTTACAGATGGCATGCAGTGTAGATATTATTAGGTAGGACGCGGATTTTATAAGAACACGGCTACCTACGCACGTAGTAGGAATCATTGGATATGGTGAGAAAATACATTCACAAATCTCGATGTAGTGATTAGAGAGCACACCACGTGTGACGGTGCATGATCTTGCCGTCTCAAACTATCACCTCCATCCCATGCATGCATGCAGGAGTACTGTTTTTTCCATGCAAGAGTTCACCACCTTTGTTTGCTCTATGTTATGCATTTTCCTATGGTTGTTTGTTGTTCACCACCATTGTTTGCCCTGTGGTTTGCATTTCCCTATGGTTGTTTGTTTTCGTAATCCATATGACAAACCAGCTTGTGGGTGCCACAACATGGTGTTTTTAGTATAGTTACATGTTTTCGTGTGGCATGTGATATGGTATTCTTTTTTTGGGCATCCATGGGAACACATCTATGGTGTGTTATAAAGGAACTCACCATGGAACTTTATTGTGGGTTAAAAATATGTGTGGCATTTGTTGTGGATGTTCTCTTTACGAGTACCTTGTGGATTGGTTTTGTGGATGTGTATACTATGTGGTGTTGCATATAGCAGATCACTTTTCGTGGCTATACATGATGGTGGTTTGGGTTAGGAAATATGAACCCGGTATAACATCGTGAGTATAGGTTTTTGCCCATGGATTCATATCTAGTACACGTTGTAGTTGACCCAATGGTTGTATGTGTATGCGTAGCAAGCTGCCTGAGTATCCCACTATTTCCATTATTAGGTAACCATTGTGATAGACTTCGAACTATCGATTAATATGACCACTTTCATATTTGGGCCATTGTATGATGGATTCATGCCTTCTTCTTGTCTATTGTTTAGATTTCAGTAGTTATGATTAACCGATTAGAGATAGGGTTTCTAGTTTATATCTATTAGACCATGATTTACAGTTCATGGTTGTGAATTTCCTTTGACTGGGTTTCTTAGAGATTGAAGTATACCACATGCAGAGTTCGGCCTATGATTGAAGTATGCGACATGGAGTGAATTTTTCTACGAGGCTTGCATTTTAATTTCTTACTATGGCCACTAACTTAAATGTGCCCCAAAAGAGTGCAAGGGATACATATTTGCATGGTGTCTGATTTTTTCAGAATGAGTTAGTGAACCTGGTGCATATACAAAAACATGGGTTGTGCTTGATCCTTGATTCACTAACTCCATACCTGAAAAACTTATGAGGCCCAAATTGATTCAACATTCATTGCTCTATGGATTTGGGATATACTCTATGTATTATAGGTTTCCTCTTGTCGGCTGCTGTGATTTTAGTACTATAGACAATTAGAGTAGAAGTTGTGGTAGACGTTAAGGGTTTTCCCTTCCGCCAATAAATAAAATTTTGCACTATGGATGACCATTGGATAATCTGCATTTACCATGTGTCGTCTACAACCACTTTTCTTATTCTAGACATTTGTTAAAATGTTGGATTATATCATGAATATTGTGTGTCATGTTATCTTATGATACTTGTAGAAAGGTTTGCTTGTCATATTTGTGTTTATCGCCGATAATTACACTTGATGAATCTCAGGATGGTGCGACCTAACCTAGTAACATAGACAACAACCTAATGTTCTGTATACTCTTTGGTTTGCTCGCACCATCCCTGATAATGATCCTTGGTTACTCTATGAGGCCAGATTTTTGTCTTCATTGTCGATGGTTGCATAATTCTCTTGGTATGGTAGAACCATCTCTTTGTAGTTGGTGTGCTATTTGTATGAGGCCAAATTTTTGTTGTGCTTGTTCCTGGAACTATGGAACCTTCTCTTTGCATTTTGATTAGTTGTTGCATGAGGCATGTTATATGAGCATATGATGAAAATGCAACATGATAGAGCTAGTGGTATTGGACTAGAAGTGGTGTACAACCTATTTGTTCTTCATTTCCTCTGGTTCCGATAGAAACAACTCTATCAAATGTGTTGTATTGTTGTCCCGATGCTCTTTATATTGCATTGGTAACAAATGTTGTTGTTTTGTAGGCTATGCATCTTGGTATATCTATGGATGTACAAGCTAAGGGTGAGGGATCCAAAAAAAAGGCGGAGAGGAAGGCCAACTAATGTTGGCCATTTCCAGCCTAACCACTTCATTAGGGTCCTCTTTGTATCTGGGTTAGCGGAGCTGCAAATGCATGATGGATCCAGGGAATACATGGGTTCACTCTCCCGAAAGATGACCATCAAGACTTACATTGGCTACAACTAGGAAATCAAGGTTAAGGAGGTAGGTGGCAAAGCTGTCCTCGATTAGGGTTGGGCAGCTGTTGCAATTGTTCATAATCTGAAAGTCGGATAATTCCTCACATTAAAGATGCTTACTGATAAGGATTACCGCATGGTAGCTTCGATCACACCTTCTATGAGGTGGTGACAAAATTCCCATACCACACTGCAGCCACCAGGAGGATCGTCGAAGACATTGACTAAAGTGATCGATTCTAGTTGTTGATGTGTCATGTGGATTATCGGTTAATATGCTATTGTCCTAAATAAACTACTATGCTTCTAAGTTAGGTACTAATTATTACCATACTAGTATGAATTGTGTGTTCTTAGGTACCAATGATTATCATAGTAGTATGAATTGTATGGTTTGGATAGAACCAAACTGTAGCACATTGTTTTTTTTGCTTGTTCCATAGTCTGCAACGCAGGCTCTCACTCCTACCTCCCCACGGTCCAAAAATATTGTATAGGCAACTAAACGAACCGGACAACGTGGCCTAGAGGCCATTTTCGTGGAGACATGACCCCTTGCCTTAGCCAGAATGAGCCCCAAAATTTAGACAGGTACTAAACACGGAATATACGTCCACATTATATGTGCTACTCCCTCCGATCCATATTACTTATCGTAGAAATAGATGTATCTAGACATATTTTAGTACTAGATACATCTATTCCAATGACAAGTAATATGGATCGGAGGGAGTAATAAGTTTTAGCCCATATGCAAAAATGTACTTGTATGTTGGTGTTTGGTCCCGTACAAATCTCTCCCCCAAACTCAACGCAAACTTAGACATAAGAAGGGCTTAGATTATTTTGATATCCCTTAGTAATTAACACTAAACTAGTATACATGATCCTGTACAAAAGCCATAGTATGACTCAACTAACTTGTACGAATATGTTGCATACTATGGATATGCGCATGTACGTACACCACCTCATAGGCGGTGAATCTAGGGAAGGCGGGAGGGATGGCAAGGAGGTGTTGGCCGGCCACGAGGCACTGCGAGGCGGCACTGGCCAACATGAACCTTGACAATGTCTCGTACGTGCGTGCCGACAGGGTTGGTGACTGCGTGCAGTGTGGACGGCGACACAATGAACGGTTGGACGGTCGGTGGAAATATGGTCGGGTGGTTCGGCGCTTTGGGAACAAGACTAGATGGCATCCTTTTCAACAGTCTCGCTAGACATGCGTCAGACTGTATTGCGGTGTCTGTGTTACACTGTCTTGTGGCGACGGCGGTCACGACATTGGCCGACGGCGGCTGTGATCGCGCGGCTAGCCGGTGCTGGCGGTGGTCATCAACGCCGGCACATACATAAGATCATCTCTAACGGAGCCTAGCCTGTAAACGAGCCCAAACTCAGGTCTACGAGGAAACAGTCGCTCTAACGGAGCCCTAAAAAGAGGCCGGCCCGTATACTCATTTTCAGTGGCTCATTAAAACCCACGTCCGGACCGTATATATACCGGCTGCCCTAGCATTTACAGGTTGAAAACCGTCACTCTCTTCTCCCGCCGTTGCTGCCATCGCCGCGAGTTCGTCCTTTTCCGGCGAGCAATTACAGCCGCTACAGCTCCAGATCAGCGAGATGTCGGGCTGCCGCTCGCACTTTGGGGTGGGAGGGGGCGCGTAGGAGGTGGGGGCGATGAAGACCGTCCCCCGCGCCGGTGCGGCGAGCTCTCCGACGAGGAGCGCGCGTGGCTCTTCCGCTCGGACGGGGCAAAGCGTCGGGCGGCATGGAGGTGGACGAACCGCAGCCTCCGTCCTCCACCAAGCCTGCGTTGGTTCACGCTGCCGCTGGAGCCCTACCGTGCGCCCTCGCCGGAGCCGGTCCCCGCCATCCGCAGGTACGCGCACACCGACGCTGTGTTCGGTGAGGATTCCTCGCGTGCACCGCCGTCCCCCGAGCTGTCTGATGACTGGAGCTCGCCCTCACCGCCGCTTGCGCGTGTCGTCGTCGCCAGCGACTTCGCCCAAGACTCCGACGAGGAGATCCTTTCGGTGGAGATGATGACGGCATAGTCCGTTCCCCAGCGTGAGGCGGTCATCCTCCGCGAGCAGGAGGAGCAGCGTCGCGCCTTCGCGCTCGTCGAGGCGTGCCAGGAGAGAGAGAGAGAGAGAGAGAGGCGCAAAGCAGGCCCGTCGTGAAGCTCAACGCGGCGGAGCTCATCGACCTAGATTGAAGCCGGTCGTCGACGCCCAATGCCGCCCACCGCCGCGTCCAGAGCGGGAGCTCGATTTTGATCAAGGATGCAGTCTAGTAGATTATGAGCAGCTTTTGATCCGCTGCAGTTTGTAAATTTATAGCTATGTTCGTGTGATCAAACATGTGTTCATCTGTTAAATTTGCCGTGACGCCGATGTTTCAAATTTGCGGTTCGAGTTTACAGGTAAGTTCAGTCGCCTCTAATAAAAGAGTTTTACAGTTCAAGAATTTAAGGGCTCTTAAGCCCCTCGTGTCGGACAAAGGTAGGACAAAGGTTGAAAGAGTACGGGTGTGCCCATATGTACACGTGGTTATACCAAGTCTTAGATATGGGATTGGTTTAGTTGGGGTAAACCCTCGTCTATGTTTGCGCCTGCATGTACTTGCTCCTCTAAGCTGGCCCCTGCTCCGTTGAAAAGAAACGAGAACATAGTTCATCATCCAAAGCGATCTCACCACGATTCCAGAGGAGTGGTTGTTGTCGTTCAATTTTTCATATCCACTCCGATCTAAATTATTGTTCTTAACTTTATCTAGATTCGAATGTACCTTGTTAATAATTTAGATTAGATTCATCCGAATCTAGACAAAGTTGAGAACATTAATATAGATCGGAGGAAGTACTATTTCTAATCTAGATGATTAGATTTCTTTAAATCTAGACAAATCTAAGAATATCAATACGAGAGTATAATAAGTTTGTAGCTAACTCATTCCGTAAAATCTACTCTGTAGCTGTTGACCCACTTCCCGTTCCGTTAAACTCATACTGCCATTTAGTACTAGCAGTCCAATCCTGTAGAATACCTTTCATTTCTTACCAGATCCAGTAACATTACATACTTGCGTGTACTTCCTCTGTTTCAAATTATTCCGCGCGCACGCTCACCTAGGTGGTCTAGTGTTCTTTCATTTTCCATCAAAAAAATCTTAGACTTTTTGTATACGTAGTACATATTTTATACTATCTATTTCAAAAATCTTAGGATTTTTTTAAGGAGAAATGAGAGGGTATTAGCCCACCTACATAAGCGTGCCGGCAGAATAATTTAAAACAGAGGGAGTATTACTTCATGCCACAGACAGGTAAACAATTAAATAAGCACATGCACAAAACTTAACCTGTCAGAAATTGAATCACACCCATGGCGGTGCACTTCACGGGTGGAGTGCGCGTGGTACGTGACGACGTATGTGTTATAGACGTAGGCAGGTAGTTGCGCGCGCGCGCCTAGATCTCTGCGGTGAGACCTTCCACCTCGAGCTGGAACTTCTCCATGGCGTCCTTAGGCAGGCAGATGGGCACCACGGTGCCTTCCTCTCCCTTGCCGTTCTTGGACCGGGAGAAGTAGTTGGTCACGCCAGGCAACGGCCCCTCGCCGCCCTTGGCAGGCCCGCCGTAGACTGGCGCGCCCCACCCGAAGTCCACGCTCTTGAACCCGGCGTGGCTCACGTCGGAGACGATGTACGTCCGCGCGAGCGCGAACAGGGGCCGGCCACGGAGCACCATCAGGTCCGCCACCGACAGCAGGTAGTCGTACGTGACCGCCGACTTTGCCTTCTTCACCAGCTCCAGCGCGTAGCCCAGCCCGCCCGCGCAGAGCTCCCCGGCCGTGGTGGCCGCCACGGAGTAGGCGAACGCGTTCCCGTAGAACCCCTCGGGGAGCGGCACGTCGGGGCGGCCCCGCGCGTTGACGATGAAGGACAGGCGCACCTCCTCGTCGGCGCCGTACCCGAGCGCCGCCGTGCGGCCGAGCCAGATGCAGGCCGCCACCAGCTCGAACCGGGAGCTGCGGCCCATGTGCGGCGGCGCGCGCTGCCGTAGCCCCGCGATCTCGCGGGGGCCGAAGAAGAAGGGCACGCGCGCCATGTCGCTCGCGGGCGTCGAGAGCATCCGGTCCGCGCCGCCCGCGGGGTCGCTGTACTCCGGGTGCGGGTAGGATGGCTGCGGGGGCTGCCGCGCCATGAACATCTCCCTGCCCCACGCTGGAGCTACCGAGGGCCCCGCCTCGGCGCGCGCCAGCTCGCAGATGACCTTCTCGAACTCCATGCCGCCCGGGGCGTCGACGACGCAGTGGCAGAACCGCTGCCCGAAGATGAAGCCGCCGCACTTGAGCCTCGTCACCTGCACGTACATCATTTTGTTAATTACACAGCGGGGAGAATCTGACAGGCCGGTGACGGTGACACGTGTTACATACACGTACCTGAATGTAGAGCAAGGGGCGGTCGATGACGGGCTCGGCGCCGGCGACGGTGGTGGCCTCGAGAATGAACTGGTCGAAGCAGGGGAAGGGCGGGCTCTGCACGTCCCCGAAGTCCGCGGCGGTGAGGTCGGCGTCGGCGTCGACGAACATGACGCCCTGCGCCTCGCAGTCCACGACGAGCTTCCTGCCGGCCTCCTCGCGGATGCGGCCGGCGAGCGGGTAGTAGGGGACGAGCGCCCGGGCCAGCGCCTCCCGGATGACCGCGGCCGGGTCCACGCCCTGCTTGGACGGGTCGGCGCGGTACAGGTGGATGCCCGAGCTGTAGAACCGCATGCCCTCGGCGTCGTCCAGGTCGGAGAGGGATTTGGTCTCCCGCGGGGTCGGCGCCGCCGGGGACACCAGCACCGGCTCGCCCCGCCGCACCGTGAACGCCGGGAGGATCGGCGACGCCATCGAGTTCGGAGTGTTCTGTGTACGTACGTGTGCCTGCTACGTAGGAGGTGTGGAGTTGTGGTGCGTTGCGGAGAAGGTGGTGCTGCTGAGTGGAGTGTGGTTCGGGTGCATTTTATAGGGCGGGGACAGGATTGGTTTCGGGGGTTGGTGCCGTGGTCGTCCAATTCTTCCACGGGCATGGCCAGTGTATGTGCATTGGGACCAGTAGTGGGCGCAGGTGGATTAATTTGGCTAGCAAAGACGCGACGCGCATACGACCAAAGTCATAATTAAGGCCAAAAACAACTGATCGATCGGGAATGATAGCAAGCAATATCCATCTCGTGAAGATGACACTACTACTACCGGCTCTGCGCATTGCCTCGCAGGGAGGGACGTGCCACCTTTCCCCGCACACATTTCGGCGATCTCGCTCGTTGGTCAAAGTAGTCGCACGGAAAACCTTAAACAAAACTCGGCTGATCGTGTGACACCACACCAGTTCAGGCAGGGATTCGATCGGCTGGGCGCAGTGCCAGTGTACGCGCGCGCGTGGATTCAGAGTGTGAGTGGCGTTTGGTGGCCGTTTTTGCCCGGAGACTCATCATCATCAGGTCGCCAGGTTCAGACCAGATGTGTAAATCGGAACCGAACCTTTTGACTTGAGGTCGTAGAATAGGAGAAGAAAAATGGTGGCCAAGCTTTTATGTGGTTTAGTTTTCTGTTTTTCTAACGTACCATTATTAGCCGGCGCCGGTCCGTACGTAGGCGTCAGAGCCAAGACACAAATTATGCGGCATGACGCACGACGGGACCGCGCGTGAGACTTATCATCATCGGAGAGCAAAATTTACCACGTCATTTTTTCTTCAAGGAACACTTGTGAGACTTATCATCATCAGATCGAGAGCAAAATTAGTGCGTCCCGTCGTCGACATGATCGATCTTGACTAATCGTCCACGAAGGTGGTGTTTTGTTGCGTGTCATTTTGTAGCGCGCTCTCCTCTCTTCGTACATGCATGCACTGACCAATACCCGCTCTCACCTGATCCATACTTTATGTTTGACTACCCCATGCATGCATACACATTGTGCGCCGTGTCGATCCAATCGATCTCTCGGCCTGGATGGGATGGGGTTAGCTGCACCAGGTGCATGCACTAATGATTAGTGGGAGCAGCAGGTTTGTTGCACCAACTCCTCCCTGGAGTACTTATTCTCGATGACACCAAATCCTCTCTCGCTACGCTTAGGCTACTAGCTACCTAGCTAGGCTACTACTGCCTGCACGCCGGAGAAATTCTACTTCCACACGTCCTGCATCCATTTCGATCAGCTGTGTAAGTAGAAACCAGAATAGTATAGCTAGGGTTGGCATCTGAAAACTCTGATTAGTTGACTCATCTACCGAACAGTTGTTGCGTCACTCTAGTCAATTTTAACAAACGTTCAGAAAGAAAGAGAGAGCATGCGCGTTTGGTACACGACACGTGCCGCGTATACGACAATGCATAGACCGTACGTAGACGCGACACAGCTCGACGACGACCCTAAGTCTACTGATTTTTTATCTTTTTTAAGAATTCACGTCCACTGATATGTGCACTGCACCATGCACGCATAATAAATGCTGGAGAAAAAAAAGAAGGAATCACTGATTTGTGCACTGCGGCAAGCATAAAGGGCAAGGAACGACTTGCGTCCTACACCTACGCGATGAGCGCGCGTTTGTGCAGCAGAAAGAGTCTTTCTTGCCGGGATACAAAATCCTCTCAGATTTGGTTGGTGGAAATGTAAGTGGATCTTTGACCATATATGAAACCTGTCTGATCGTGCGTGGGCTCCTTTGGTACCACACGGCCGGACACGGGTCCATGGGCCATGGCCATGTTTTAAATGCATATTATGTTGACCGTCTGTCCTTTGATGCTGTCGCAATTAATGGCGTGGGCATCCACGCTAGAGCAAGGACAATAGTATAGTCAGTTGTTGGTTAGTACTCCCTCCGTCCTAAAATGTAAGGCGCCTAAGATTTAGTCAAAAGTCAACATATTTTATGTTTAACCAAATTTATACATAAAAAGATAAACATTCACAATACCAAATCAATATCAATAGATTCACCAGAAAATATAGTTTCTCAAAATGTCCATTTGATATTGTAGAGTATAAACTTGGTCAAACTTAGAAGATGTTGACTTTTGGCTAAAGCTTAGGCGCCTTACATTTTGAGACGGAGGGAGTATAAGCCAAGTGTCATGTCATCTATAGCCAACTTAGAGCTATCATATATAATAATGAGCTACAAAATATAGTACTTTAGCACTACATGGCCCATCTTTCACTCTCTCAAAGTGCCTAGGAGCACGTGCTAGAGCTGGCTCTTGCATGAGAGTCCACTCTTCTTCGCTCTCCTCTTCTCTCTCTCTTTCAACTAGGCAAGAAAATTGTATTTTAATCCTTATAGCCAGCTAACTAGTACTTATTGTACTTGCTCTTATCATGCGGTGCAAGCTGGAGTGACAACGGCTGACGTGGATATGATGAAGCAAGATTTGCCTCTTCGTGCTTTCCGCGACTAATTAGTTACTACATCTCTAACTTTTTTTTCTTTGACAAGTGGATACATCTCCAACTTCATCATGGTTTATGAACCGTTCAAATGGATGGATGAACCAGTGAGCCAATCCTCGCACTCGTCGGTTCATCGGTTCCGTCACCCGGTTCGGGGTTTTCAAACCATGTGAAGCAACAAGCATACTAAGGTTCAACTATGTATGTGGCTCTTCTTCCCTTGCCTAGGAGCCCAGCGGCATGACCCATTTAGGACATCCAAATGATCAGTTTATGTCCTTTGAGTTGGATCCCGGACAGTAATTAGGTCGTGGTCCGGCCGTCTAGGACGGTGCATCCAACGAGGTGATCCATTCGCTCCGCGGTGGCCTTTTTTTTTTTGCCGGAGCTAGGCAGTTGGCCATTTCATATGAACATTTCACTAAATTAGGCACACACAAATAATTTGGCAAGTAAATAAATTGGCAAACATGTGGCATTACCCTTGAAGTACCGCCAAAAAGTGGCAAGTTCCTCCCAAATGGCGTTCATCCATGCCATTGCCCTTCAAACTATAGGCAGCAGGAGTTACCGAGCCGAGAGAGCACGCCACCATGCCTAGCGTGGCTCCCGTCCTATGATAGTATGATGGCGATGCGAGACTGGCGACAATGGTTGTAGAGGAGGCCAAGTGCTCGGCATTGATGAGACCGAACTTGTCGATGATGCACCGCCCACAACATGGAGAGGCGCAGACTGGGGCTGAACAACACTTTGGACCAATGCGACAGTGAGCGCTCTTCCTTCAACATGATGAATGCCTCGGAAGCGGCATGCCTGTTCAGCATGTCAGCGTTGGCCTTGGCCTGCATCGTGTGGATGCGGTCGTTCTCCTTCTACCTCTCGACCTCGAGCATGACCGCCAACCTTCGAGCTTTGGCGACGTCTCTGCGCCTGCACGCTTCGAGGACTCGCAGCGACATTCCTCTGGCGTCATATCCTTGGGCAGGTTCTTCGGCTTGGGCAGCATCTTGGTGTCACTGCCAGCGGTAGTTGTGGCACCAACATCCATGGCTTCCGTAGTCGCCGCCCAAAATTTGGGCGAGTTTTTTTTTTGGGAAAGTGTTTTATGTGCCACTCGCGGAGGGACCACCAAGGTCAAGGGGAGGACGTGCGCGTTCTCCGGTCCGACGCATCCGAGGACCAAATTTGGTGAGGGGATGGGTAGGTCCGTTTGGATCGCACCGCTAGGTCGTGGTTTCATTGTCCCTCGGTCCGTGCCGGCGTGTCCAGACCTATCAGAACCATTTGGATGGCACCGCCGGAGTTGCTCTAAGTTCACATTCCGCCCGAGCGCATGCCAGGTAACTCAATGGCTTGTATAAGGCAGACCCTGCTTTAGAGTACTACGCAGGTCCCGTATTTTGCCGGCATGACCTGATTATGTTTGATCCATGCATAGTGGCGTAGACATTGGCCAGTAGACACGACGACACAGGTCACACGCCGATCGACGACGAAAGTCCACTGATTTGTACGATGCACAGTAAATTAAAGCGATATACTAGGAAATTAGGAATGACTAAATTTGTGGACCAGATCCTATAAAATTATTTTTCGATCGATCAGTTGTGTCGTACTCGTACACGAGCGAGCGAGCTGTGCAGCAAGAGTCTTCTCGCCGGGCTATAAAATTCAGGGACCAGACTACCAGAGTTTTGGTTGGTGGAAATGTGAGCGGGATCTTTGACTATGCGTACCTACTTGATCGTCCGTTAGGTCATCACCACACGGGTGTCATGTCACGTTTTAAATTATAGCATTTCGTCTCACTGCCCTTTTGATTCTGCATCCATGGCGACGGGCTCCACGTCGTCATCGTGTGTGGTCGCACACATTCGCCGGTGCAAGCTGGAGTGACGGATGATGACGTGGATATGACGAAGCGAGATTCGGAGTACGGGCCACCACTGCCGTATGGAATTTCGTCTCCCCTTCTGGCCCCAGACAGAACTAAAATTTGGGGCTCTTTTCTATATTTTTTTGGATACATATGTATAAAATAATAAAAAATTGACTTCAAGTGTACCAAACGTAACATTTATATAAAAAATAAAAGTGTTTACATTTTATTTTAATTTTCACCGTAAATTCCAAGAAGCAAAGTCGGCGACGATGTAATCAATATCAGTCTCATCCAATAACTTCTTCTCGATGCATGGAGTAGCCAAAACCTCTCTTGAGACATTATCGATCTCAAATAGTTTTTCAATAATTTCGACTTTGAAAAGCTTCTTTCGGATGACGCAACAGTCACTGACATTATAAATAAGATCTGATAAGCGACAGAAATATTAGAATAGCAATCCGCTTCTCTAACAAACTCAAAAACCTTCATAGTGGACAATGGTGTATCAGGCGCTATAAGCCTATAACCAGTTAACTACGCTGAAAGTAAGAAAAATAACTCCTAACCAGAACTAGAGGACTAGAATTAGGACATACATCGATCAAGTCCATAAAGATTCATACTTACCCAGAATTGGGGAGCGCGGATAGATATTTTGATACCTTTCGCCCCGACTAGCATCAGACCAACGGTGCGCAATCGAATCGTCCTTTTTTGAGAGAACGCGTGCGCTTTTTTATCACATAGATATAAAGTCAATACAAAGAGTTTGCCGGGTACACTCTGGGGGCACACCACGCCACACACTAGACAAAGAAAACTCACTAGAACTCACACCGAACATGATGAACTGAGCACGGTGAAAAGGAAGCGATTAAACTCTTGATATCTTGTATCACTGGCCCACAGAAAGAGTTGTCCTTCCCTGCGCTTTTGATGCGCTGGACGATGGAGAGGCAATCAGTCGCCAATGACACTCTGTCTAGACCTTCCTCTCGAGCAAAGGAGAGAGCCTTCCTGATCGCCATAGCTTCGGCAAGTTCGGGGATGAAGACCTCCTGAAATACACCGCTGCACGAAACAACGCAGGTGCCAATGTGGTATCATATCACCACCCCGCTCCCATCCGACAAGAGGAAGAGAAAAGAGCTGCATCAACATTAATCAAAACCATACCCACCGGTCGCGGAACCCAACGAGGTGCTCAAGAGGGCTCACAGTCTTTGGCTATAGTTGGTCTTGAACATATGCTCAATGATCATATCAACCTAAGCCTTGATCCTTGTGGCCAGACTTGAGGGAGACACTATCAAAATTTCCCCTCTGAGTTTGTTACGTGCATCCCAAATGTGCCAACAACAGAACCGAGTGGCTCCATGATCACTCCCCCTTGCTAGATAATCAACGATCCACATCTTTGGAATGTAAAGCATTTGCGGATCAGGTGAATATCATAGTGACTTTTCACTTCAGACCACACCGGACGTGCATATGGGAAAAAGAGAAGTGCTTGCTCGATACGTTCCTCCATGGAGTAGTGCACACATGCAGTAGATGCAAGAATATGGCATCGCTCCAGCTGCATACCCGATGGGAGGCAATGTGAGCGAAACGCCATAGAGTAATCCTCATTTTCCCTTTCGCCTTGATAGCCCAGAGCTTCTTCCACGGTACAACCTTAGTGAGTGCATCAGAGGGCACACCAGGACCTGGGCCGCTGCCCGCATCGACAGTCGAGTTCGTCCTTGCCAAAATGATATGATGACCGAATAGTGATGCCACGAGACAAAATCATCGCCGCCATAGTGGCTGATAGGAACTTGAAGAACCTGATTAGCCACTTCCTCTTCAAAAACAGATTGTACCAAAGTCACGTTCCATGATTGCAAATTATCATCCAAAAGATAATTAACAGGCAGAACTTGATGCAGCCCAACATATGGCAATCACCATTGGTCAACATCATGTTACACCAACCACTCCTACAAAGGTGAATTCCTTACATCTCTTATCTTCCGTTGGCTATCATGTGAATGGATCCTACTTGAGCCAAGTATCTATTTTATGTCTAGGCCCTTGACCATGATGCCAAGAGGAGACAAGGATACCGCAGGAGCCAAGACGCCGAAGCAAGAGGCATGGAAGCGAAGAAGGAAGAAGCAGTGGGAGATAACCCGGAGTGTCTAGCCTGCACCAATCGGACTGTCCGCCGACACCACCCCGGACTGTCCGCCGACACCACCCCGGACTGTCCGGACGAAGACCACTCGAAGCCTGGTGCGTCCCTTCTGTCGACCAGTTTGGACTCCACCCGGACTAGGCCCGAACATTCCGCTAACCCCGGAGTCTCTGCTCGCTCGAGCCCGGAATGTCTGGCCCACCTGGAGTGTCCGGCCCTCCAACCTCGAAGTCTCTGGCCTAAGTGACACAGGCATGTGCGCCTCAAGTTGGACTTGGCCCATGTAACACACAGAACATCATGTTTATGCCTATTTTACCCCTAGATCGTGGCTGGCCTATATATATGCCCCCAACCCTCCTTGAAACCCTAGAGATGATGATAAATTAAGGCATGTGCCTAACCCTAGATAGGAACCCCCTCTCAATAGATTTTCTATGAGTTATACAAGACCTTGAAGTCTGTGCCCTTCTCCAAATCGTCAAGACCCTCCTCAAGTATTTGGTCTCTCCTTATCAAGTATTCTAGTAGTGTTTGGTCTCTCTCCTTTGGGATTCTACTTGTTTGCTACTCTCTCCTTGATTTGGATTCTATCATTCCGATCTCTCCTTTGGTGATTCTACCGCAAGGTCCCTCGCCGAGGATTTTATTGAATTGGTAGTTTGAACTAATAGGAGCAAATCGAATAGTGTGTATTTTGGTGTGTGTTTGTATCTTTACCTTACCTTCGCGTTGTGTTCATCATGATTCCCCTCACCTCCCGCATCAAATCCATGAAGATCGGGCCACCCTAGGGTAAATCCATAAGAAGGCCCTTAACAAAACTCCATATATCTAATTATTACTTTCAATCTTTACCGTCGAGCCATCGCCCGCACCCCATCTTACACCTTTCTTAACTACATCCCGACAGTGAAGGATATTGTGCTAGGTATAAGAAGCAGATCGAGGGCAAGTTGTATCCCAAAAATCACAGTTTGGGAAGTAAGGTCCTTTTAGGACCCGAGCACAAACGGAGGACAGGTCAATGATCAAACGCTAGCATTGTCTGCCTAACAAGGCTTGATTAAAAATCTCTAGATCACAAAACCCAAGTCCCCCATTAGCTTTGGGAGATGCGAGCCATTCCCATGAATGCCAGTGCATTTTCCTTCTTCCATCAACCGAGCCCCACCACATATTAGCAATGGTTCGTCTCATTTGATCACACGTCGCCACCGACAACTGAAAACAACTCATCACATGAGTGGGAATTGCCTGAAGGACAACCTTCAGGAAAATTTCAGTTCCCGCTCTAGGCATTGGTCAATCAGACACTCCATTAATGTGCTTCCACATTTTATCATGCAGATACCGGTATTCTCCCATTTCCGTAGGCACCAAGCATTTGCTTAACCTCATTCTATCACCTCCTCCTTGCAGCCATTACCAAAGAAAATAGTTGATTTATACAAGTTAATTTTCTGTCCAGAACCCTCACAATATAGAGTAAGAGTTATTTGCAAAGCCTCCACGCTCCTTCTATCACTTCTTGCAAAGAAAATGATGTCATCCGAAAACAGTAAATGGGAGATGCAGGACCAAGTCGACCATTTTTAATACCTTGTTGCTCACCTTGGTCCTCCTATTGTTTCAGCAAACGGTCAGAGGCGATGGGCAACGGGCAACGGGTGCCAGGCTGCGAGTGATCCACTGTGTTCACTATAATTCCCCGTTTACAATTGAGAGGAAGAGTTACATGGCCGATCAAGTCGCTACATAGGGCCATATCGCTAGGTTGTATCGTCTCTAGATTTTATTTTTCAGTGATATGAAAATGCCCCAATCTGTCCAACAGGAGATGCTCAACTGCTACTCTTCTCTAAAAAACTGCTACTCTTCTTTATTTTTTCTGGACCTACACTATGCCATATATAAATGCTTGCCTGGGTCCCCCAAACTTTTTTGGGCCCAGGTGGCCGCCCCTACAGACCCCCCAAGGGCCGACCCTCCATGCTGCTAACACTAAGTACCTCTAGCAGATTCCACGTATCCTCGACCCACAAAAACCATATGCGGGAAAATGTATCTGCATATTTTGCAATGAAAAGTGTCGGGCTGAGAAGACCCCGCATATGCGAACTACAAAAATGAATGCAGGGTCTGCTCTGTACCAATGCTGAAGATTAACACAAATTCACCTGAAATTCAGTTCAAAAGTTCCAAGAGTATAATCTAACTACAACGGATAAATCCCAAGCTAGACTACTTTGTGAGTGCAACTACTTGAAAATAGCATCGTATTCTTCAACATCACAAGCTATCTTCCTCATCTTCGCATTTAACCGTATTTCCTTCTTTGCAACTTCGAATCACTTCTTCGTCAACTCGTCAATTCCATCACTCTTCGCCACCATGATCTGTAGCTCAACCTCGTTGACCTGAAGCTTGTCCCTCCTCTTCCACAGTTTGGCCATGAGGTCAAGATGGTCAGGGTAATATTTTATCCTCTCCTAGTCGGTATATTCTTTCCACAAGCAATGGATGTCCAACCTCGCATCCAGCTCCAAATCAAAATATATGTACAAACTACCAAGCCAAGAACTAATAATCAGGGATATATTTGGCGAATTTCAAACCCTAGTGGACAAAGGGGATCAGACTTGTCGAAATCATCCAAGAGCTCATTCATCCATTTCTCGTTCATAGGGAAAAGGTAGCCATAGGGGAAGGCTTTCGAGTTCTTGTACCGGATGACCTTCCCAGCCGTGTAGTGTTCCTTTTTGCAGCGGCGACCGACACCACTATCAGAACCAGAGCCGGCAGCCAAGGGAGTGGGGTGCGCGAGCTGGGAACCAGATCAGCGCACGAGAGGGAAGCCCATGGAGATGGGGGCAGCTAGGAAACGTGTGGGCGGGAACCCTATCGCTTGGAAATTTCCATCTCGCCAAGTGAATGGAACAGATGCGGTAAACAACATATGAAGTCATGCGAGTCTCGTATATGCGGTACTTCGACGCAGGTTTGCATGAAAACAAAAAAGTTTTGTGGGCCAACCATTTTTGCAGTATTTGCCTAGTCAATTTTTTGACGGGAAACCACAAAATAACGGTTATTTAGAGCATCTCTAATGGATCCCTTAAAAGAGCCAAACCCGTAAAATTCCGGCGAGAATATGGGTTGTGGGCCGAGAGGCCGAGCTAACCGACCCCGTAAAGACCCAAGCCCGTATTCTTTTTTCATGGCCCCCCTTGAACCACCCTCCGTAGCTCCTACAAGTAGTGTGCGGGCGGGCAGATACGGGTTCCAACCCGCACGCCGCTGCAGCACAACAAACCCTATCACCCCACCACCACCGCGCAGACCAACCTCCTTTGGCGAGCGAATCAGGCCACGACAGTTGCAAATCGATGACGGCGCCCTCTGAAGGAAATATGCCCTGGGAGGCAATAATAAAGTTGTTATTATGTATTCCTTCTATATGATAGATGTTTATTTTGTATGCTATAATTGTATTGATAGGAAACGTCAATACATGTGTGTTTAATAAACAAAAAGGGTTTCTAGTTATGCCTCTCTTATAGACTAGCTCGTTGATTAACAAGATGATCAAAGTTTCCTAATCATGGACGTTGGATGTTGTTAATAACGAGGTCACAGCATTTGTGAAATGATGTGATAAACATTTATCCGAAGTATAGCATTACGGTCAAATTCAGTATGTTTATATTTCTATAACATCATACGAAGTAATCTTAGTCCTTAGACCATGAGATCATGTTAATTACTAACACTGGAAGAGTATCTTGATCACATCAAACGTCACACCGTAACAGGGTGACTATAAAGGTGGGTTCAGTGCTACGAAGGTGTTATGTTGAGGCTCATGGATCAAGAGTGGAATTTTTCAATATCGATAACGGATAGATATATTCTGGGCCCTCTCGGTGATATCACATTAAGGTAGCTTGCAAGCAAGTGATATGATCACTAGAATGTTATATCACGGGAACAAGAAAAGAGTGCATGTCGGTAACGAGATCAAACTAAGTATTTCGATACCGATGATCGAATCTCGGACATGTATTATATCATGAGACAAAGGGATTAAGTTACTAGCGTTAAAGGTTCTCACGATCACAGAAGTCATCGTTGAATGTACAGGAGTCAGTATGGATCTCCAGGTCCCGCTTCTGATTATTGATCTGAGAGGAGTCTCAATCATGTCTGCATTATTCGCGACCGTAGGGTGACACACTTAAGGGTTGCCGGACACCATTTAGGAGCACATATGTTTCAGACGAAAGGATTGCAAAGCGCAAGAATTGTTTCAATAGAAACAGGAATTGTTTCGATAGAAACCGGAATTGTTTCGGGTGATATTGCAGAAAGTGGTTCTGCATGTGATATTGAAATGTTGCAAGGGTTTTATGTGAATGTTTGTTAATTAAAGTAATTAACAAAATTCTGAATAAAATAAATTAAAGAGTTTTATTAATTGAGAGTTGCATTAAATTTGGTGGAAATTTAATGCATGTGAGTGGAATTTTGGGTGGAGTCAAAATTGATGTGAGTGGAGCTTCTACCACATGAATGATGAAGAGGTGGGGGAACCCCCCTTGGCCACCGGCCATGGGAGGGGAGGAGCCGCCCCTCTCCTATAAAAGGCCCCCCTCTCCTCCCTCACAAAGTACACCTCCTCGTGAAGGATCTCTCTCCCCTCTAGATATTCCCCCATGGTCTCGGATTAGCGAGATACATGTTTCCGGTGGCCTTGCGTCTAGAAGGAGTTGTTGCTTCTGCTGATTCACTGGAGCGAGGAGGTGGAGGTTGTCCGATGACTTGAACGTGTGTGTGAGGATGGATGCACTGCTGTTTTGCGGCGCTCGGACTTTCACACGATCTTAAGATCGGCAAGCGTACGACTACATCATCCACGAGTTCCAACTCGTTAACAAAACTTTGTTGTCTTTGAGGGTAAGTTCTCCATGGATGTATATCCACCCGTTGCTCTGTATCTAGTAGATAGATCTTAGCGTATAGTTCTCATCATAGGAAATTTTTTGTTTTCTATGTTGCGGATCCAACAGTGGTATCAGAGCCTGATCTATGCTTAAGTGCTTTGCACGGGTAGTACACATATGTTTATATGTGGGCGATGATGATCATGTTATTGCATCTTCTATGTATTTTGGATATTGGTGGCATAGTGGGATGAAGTGGCCTGGACCAACCTTACATGTCATCGTACATGAGACCGGTTCCACGACTGACATGCAACTAGTTTTGCATAAGTGGCTAGCGGGTGTCTGTCTCTCCTACTATAGTCAATATCTGATTTACAACGAGTTGCTAATAACTTGGTTATCCTCGTTGTGGTTTATGTTCGTAGGTAAGACCGGTTCTATCTCCAAAAGCCCAAAGCCACGTAGAACTTGCAATTGATAAATTAGAGGCGTCTAGTTTAGATCGTTGTTGGGCTAGTGTCTTGATATGGTATTGTTGTAAGTAAATGTTGAAGAAAATATGTCCTGAGAGGCAATAATAAAGTTGTTATTATGTATTCCTTGTATATGATAGATGTTTATTTTGCATGCTATAATTGTATTGATAGGAAACGTCAATACATGTGTGTTTAATAAACAAAAAGGGTTCCTAGTTATGCCTCTCTTATAGACTAGCTCGTTGATTAACAAGATGATCAAAGTTTCCTAATCATGGACATTGGATGTTGTTAATAACGAGGTCACAGCATTTGTGAAATGATGTGATGAACATTCATCCGAAGTATAGAATTACGATCAAAGTCATTATGTTTATATTGCTATAACATAATACTAAGTAATCTTAGTCGTTAGACCATGGGATCATGTTAATTGCTAACACCGGAAGAGTATCTTGATAACATCAAATGTCACACCGTAACAGGGTGACTATAAAGGTGAGTTCAGTGCTACGAAAGTGTTATGTTGAGGCTCTTGGATCAAGAGTGGAATTTTTCAATCCCGATGATGGATAGATATACTCTGGGCCCTCTCGGTGATATCACATTAAGGTAGCTTGCAAGCAAGTGATATGATCACTAGAATGTTATATCACAGGAACGAGAAAAGAGTGCATGTCGGTAACGAGATCAAACTAGGTATTTGGATACCAATAATCGAATCTCGGACATGTATTATATCATGAGACAAAGGGATTAAATTACTAGCGTTAAAGGTTCTCACGATCAGAGAAGTCATCGTTGAATATGCAGGAGTCAGTGTGGATCTCCAGGTCCCGCTTCTGATTATTGATCTGAGAGGAGTCTCAATCATGTCTGCATTATTCGCGAACCGTAGGGTGACACACTTAAGAGTTACCAGACACCATTTTGGAGCACATATGTTTCAGACGAAAGAATTGCAAAGCGCAGGAATTGTTTCGATAGAAACCGGAAATTGTTTCGGGTGAAATTACAGAAAGTGGTTTTGCATGTGATATTGAAATATTACAAGGGGTTATATGTGAATGTTTGTTAATTAAAGTAATTAACAAAATTCTGAATAAATTTAATAAAAGAGTTTTATTAAATGAGGGAGCATTAAACTTAGAGAATTTTAATGCATTTAAAGTGGGACTTTAAAAGGGAATGTGAAGAGGCATTTTAATGTGGAGGAGTTACCACCACATGAATGGGGGAGGTGAGGGGTCACCCCCCATGAGGCGCCGGCCATGGGGAGGGGCACCCCCCTCCTCCTATAAAAGCCCACCCTCTCCCTCCTTATTCCACACACCTCCTTGTGAAGGATCTCTCTCCCCCTCTAGAATTATTCCCCCATGTTCTCGGGTTAGCGAGATACATGTTCCAGGTGGCATTTCGTTTGGAAGGAGTTGCTGCTTTCGCTGGATCGCTGGAGCGAGGAGGTGGAGGTTGTCTAGTGGCTTGAACGTGTGTGCAAGTACGGATGCGCTGCTGAGTTGCGGCGCTCGGACTTCCACTCGATCTTGAAATCGGCAAGTGTACGACTACATCAACCACGAGTTCCTACTCGTTAACAAAGGTCATTGTCTTCGAGGGTAAGTTCTCGATGGATGTATATCCACCCGTTGCTCTGTACCTAGTAGATAGATCTTGGCGTGTAGTTCTCATCGTAGGAAATTTTTGTTTTCTATGCTGCGGACCCAAGAGATGTATGATAGATACTCTTACAACACAATCAATGTGTAAGTTCCATAGACCTTGGATTACACACAAAGGAATGATAGAGATCATACCACGATGCAAATGATAGAGATCAAATGCATGGACCATATGATCTCACTTTACACATTAGATGTTAGCATCTTATACTGCTAGTTTGGCGCTTTTGGTAGCATTGTAAGATGATCCCTCATTTAGATATCAAGATAAAATGTGTTCTTCCTTAAGTATGCACCGTTCTATGGATCGTGTTTCAAGACATCACTTGATGATCAGGTGTACTCGACTCTATGCTTCCATACAACGGGTGTAAGACAGTTTTACACACGTGAATACTAAGGTTCTTACTTGGCGAGCCTAGCATGTACATACATGGCCTCGGAACACGGACCGAAAGGTTAAGCATGAGTCATATAGTTGATATGATGCCCATATAGATGCTCGCCTTTGAAGCTACACCGACTCACGTGATGATCGGACTTGGTGTAGTGGATTTGGTTCATGTAATCACCAAAAAGACACGAGGGATGTCGTTTTTGATTGGGAGTTCATTAGTAATTTGGATTAGTTAAACTCAATCTATCATAAACTCAGTCTAAATAAACTTTATAAATTCTGTTGTAGATGGCACCACCTGCTTTTAATTTCAATGTGTTCATGGAGAAAGAGAAACTTGCTGTGAATGGTAGCAACTTCACCTACTGGGCTATGAATTTGAGGATTCTCCTCACTACTGCATAAAAGCAATATGTGCTAGAGGCTCCGCTAGGCCCCCACAAGCTCTTGATGCCCCTAACGAGGAAAAGAATGTCTATATAACTCGTTAGGAGGACCACAACTTAGTTCATTACGGCATACTGTATGGGCTAGAGCCAGAACTTCGAAAGCGTTTCGAAAATGGCAATGCATTTGATACCATGGGAGAATTGAAAATGATTTTCGATACCCATGCTGCCGTAGAGAGTTATAATGCTTCTAAAAAGTTCTTTAGCTACATGATGGAGTAGAACAACTCCGTTAGTGAGCACGTACTCAAAATGTCTGGGTACGCCGATAAGCTTGTGTCCTTGGGAATAACGATTCCCAATTACTTAGGCATACATAGTGTTCTCCAATCTCTGCCACCTAGCTACAAGAGCTTCGTGATGAACTATAATATGCAGGGCATGAATAAGTCTCTTCCCGAGCTTTTGTCAATGCTTAAGACTGCAGAAGTGGAGATTAGGAAAGAACATCAAGTGTTGATGATCAATAAGACCACCGGTTTCAAGAAGGACAAGAAAGGAAAGCAGAAAGGAAAGAAGGGCGGCAAATCTGTAGCCGCACCTGAAAAGAAATCCCGAGCTGGCCCTATGTCTGATACCGAGTGCTACTATTGCAAGGGGACTGGCCATTGGAAGCGTAACTGCCCCAAGTATTTGGCGGACAAGAAGGCCGACAAGGCAAACAAAGGTATATGTGATATACATGTTATTGATGTGTACTTGACTAGTACTCGCAGTAGCACCTGGTATTTGATACAGGATCGGTTGCTAATATATGTAACTCGATTCAGGGGTTGCGGAACAAGCGACAGCTAGCAAGGGATGAGGTCACGATGCGGGTCGACAATGGATCAAGATTTGATGTGATCGCCGTCGGAACGCTGCCTCTCCATATGCCGTCGGGATTAGTAATAAATCTGAATAATTGTTATTTGGTGCCTCATTGAGCATGAACATTATATCCAGATCATGTTTGATGCGAAGTGGTTATTCCTTTAAATCTGAAAAAAAATGGTTGTTCGATTTATATGAATGGTATCTTTTATGGTCATGCACCTGTGTTGAATGGTTAATTTCAGTTGGATCTCGATAGTAGTATTACGCATATTCATAATGTTGATGCTAAAAGGATTAAACTTGATAATGATATATCTGCATATATGTGGCACTGCCGTCTAGGTCATATTAGTGTTAAACGCATGAAGAAACTCCATTCTGATTGACTTTTGGACTCACTTGATTTTGAATCATTTGATACATGTGAGCCGTGCCTTATGGGCAAGATGACTAGAACGCCGTTTTCCGGTTCAATGGAATGGGCGACAGATTTATTGGAAATCATACATACCGATGTGTGTGGACCAATGAGTGTGTCGGCGTGAGGTGGATATCGTTATTTTGTTACTTTCATGGATGATTTGAGTAGATACGGGTACATCTATTTGATGAAACATAAATCTGAAACCTTTGAAAAGTTCAAGGAATTTCAGAATGAAGTGGAAAATCATCGTAACAGAAAGATCAAATTTCTACGGTCCGAGCATGGAGGAGAGTATCTTAGTTACGAGTTTAGCACACATATGAAAGACTGTGAAATAGTTTCACAACTCACGCCTGCCGGAACACCACAACGTAATGGTGTGTCGGAACGTCGTAATCGTACTTTATTGGATATGGTTCGATCTATGATGTCTCTGACTGACTTGCCACTGTCATTTTGGGGTTATACACTGGAAACCGCAGCATTCACTTTAAAGCGGGCACCATCTAAATCCGTTGAAATGACACCGTATGAATTATGGTTTGGAAACAAACCTAAGCTGTCATTTCTTAAAGTTTGGGGATGCGATGTTTATGTGAAGAAACTTCAGCCGGATAAACTCGAACCCAAAGCAGAAAAATGCGTCTTCATAGGATACCCTAAGGAAACGATTGGGTATACCTTCTATCACAGATCCGAAGGCAAGGTTTTTGTTGCCAAGAATGGATCCTTTCTTGAGAAGGAGTTTCTCGCAGAAGGTGTGAGTAGTCAGAAGGTAGAACTCGAAGAGGTTATTGAACCTTCTCTTCATGAATTGGCAAGTGGCGCAGCACCAGAAGTTGTTTCGGAGTTGACTTCACCTTGCAGGTCAAGCAGGACACATGCAGCTCCTGAACTGTACGGCAATCCTGTTATGAATTTCATGATTGATGAAATAGATGACCCTGCGACGTATGAAGAAGCGATGATGAGCCCTTATTCCAACAAATGGCTAGAAGCCATGAAATCCGAGATGGAATCCATGTAGGAAAACCAGGTTTGGACCTTGGTGGACTTACCTCACGACCAAAAGGCCGTTGAGAATAAATGGATTTTCAAAAGAAAAACTGATGCTGATGGTAGTGTGACCATCTATAAAGCTCGACTTGTCGCAAAGGGGTTTCGACAAATTCAAGGAGTTGACTACGATGAGACATTCTCTCCCGTAGCGATGCTAAAGTTGGTTAGGATTATGTGAGCAATTGCTGCATATTTCGATTATGAAATATGGCAGATAGATGTCAAAACCGCGTTCCTCAATGGTAATATTGAAGAAGAGTTGTATATGATACAACCTAAGGGTTTTGTTGATCCTAAGGATGCTGATAAGGTATGCAAGCTTCAACGATCCATCTATGGACTGAAGCAAGCATCCCGGAGTTGGAATCTCCGCTTTGATGAGGTGATCAAAGAGTTTAGAAAAATCCAAACTTATGGAGAGGCTTGTATTTACAAGAAAGTGAGTGGGAGCAATGTGGCATTTCTGATATTATATGTGGATGACATATTATTGATTGGAAATGATATACTCCCTCCGTCCCAAAATAAGTGACTTGCATTTGTCTAGATTCGGATGTATCTAGTCTTGTTTTAGTGTAAGATACATCCGAATCTAGACAAACTCATGTCACTTATTTTGGGACGGAGGGAGTAGATCTTTTAAACAGTGTTAAAAGTTATCTAAACAACAATATTTCTATGAAACACCTAGGTGAAGCTTCATATATATTAGGCATTAAAATCTATAGAGATAGATCAAGGCGCCTAATTGGGCTATCGCAAAGTACATACCTTGATAAGATATTAAAGAAGTTTAATATGCATGGAAGTAAGAAGGGGTTCTTACCTATGTTGCAAGGCAAGACACTGAGTAAGACTCAAAGAACGGCTACGGCGGAATAAAGAGAGATAATGGATAAGATCCCCTATGCCTCAGCCATAGGCTCTATAATGTACGCCATGCTATGTACAAGACCGGATGTGGCACATGCTATTAGTTTGACTAGTAGGTACCAATCTGATCCAGGTTCAGAACACTGGACAGCGGTCAAGAATATCCTTAAGTACTTAAGAAGAACTAGGGTTATGTTTCTTGTATACGGAGGTGAAGAAGAGCTAGTCGCTAAGTGTTATGTCGATGCTAGCTTTGACATCGATCTGGATGACTCTAAGTCTCAATCCGAATACGTATTTCTCTTAAACGGAGCAGCAGTTAGTTGGAGGAGTTCCAAATAACCTGTGGTGGCTGGATCAACGACGGAGGCGGAATATGTTGCTGCTTCAGAAGCGGCACAGGAAGCGGTTTGGATGAAAGAGTTCATAACGGAACTAGGTGTGGTTCCTAGTGCATTGGACCCAATTTTGATCTATTGTGACAACAATGGAGCCATAGGCAACTCCAAGGAACCAAGGTCTCACAAGAATTCCAAGAATATTAAGCGCCGGTTTCACTCCATCTGCAAGCACGTCAAGGATGGAGATATAAAGATTTGTAAAGTACACACGGACCTGAATGTAGCAGATCCGTTGACTAAAGTTCTCCCTAGGACAAAACATGATCAACACCAGAACTCCATGGGTGTTATATTTATCACTATGTAAACTAGATTATTGTCTCTAGTGCAAGTGGGAGACTGAAGGAAATATGTCCTGAGAGGCAATAATAAAGTTGTTATTATGTATTCCTTGTACATGATAGATGTTTATTTTGCATGCTATAATTGTATTGATAGGAAACGTCAATACATGTGTGTTTAATAAACAAAAAGGGTTCCTAGTTATGCCTCTCTTATAGACTAGCTCGTTGATTAACAAGATGATCAAAGTTTCCTAATCATGGACATTGGATGTTGTTAATAACGAGGTCACGACATTTGTGAAATGATGTGATGAACATTCATCCGAAGTATAGAATTACGATCAAAGTCATTATGTTTATATTGCTATAACATAATACTAAGTAATCTTAGTCGTTAGACCATGGGATCATGTTAATTGCTAACACCGGAAGAGTATCTTGATAACATCAAATGTCACACCGTAACAGGGTGACTATAAATGTGAGTTCAGTGCTACGAAAGTGTTATGTTGAGGCTCTTGGATCAAGAGTGGAATTTTTCAATCCCGATGATGGATAGATATACTCTAGGCCCTCTCGGTGATATCACATTAAGGTAGCTTGCAAGCAAGTGATATGATCACTAGAATGTTATATCACAGGAACGAGAAAAGAGTGCATGTCGGTAACGAGATCAAACTAGGTATTTGGATACCAATAATCGAATCTCGGACATGTATTATATCATGAGACAAAGGGATTAAGTTACTAGCGTTAAAGGTTCTCACGATCACAGAAGTCATCGTTGAATGTGCAGGAGTCAGTAAGGATCTCCAGGTCCTGCTTCTGATTATTGATCTGAGAGGAGTCTCAATCATGTCTGCATTATTCGCGAACCGTAGGGTGACACACTTAAGGGTTTCCGGACACCATTTAGGAGCACATATGTTTCAGACGAAAGGATTGCAAAGCGCAGGAATTGTTTCAATAGAAACAGGAATTGTTTCGATAGAAACCGGAATTGTTTTGGGTGAAATTGCAGAAAGTGGTTCTACATGTGATATTTAAATGTTGCAAGGGGTTTCATGTGAATGTTTGTTAATTAAAGTAATTAACAAAATTCTGAATAAAATAAATAAACGAGTTTTATTAATTGAGAGTTACATTAAATTTGGTGGAAATTTAATGCATGTAAGTGGAATTTTGGGTGGAGTCAAAATTGATGTGAGTGGAGCTTCCACCACATGAATGAGGAAGAGGTGGGGGACACACCCTTGGCCGCCGGCCATGGGAGGGGAGGAGCCCCCCTCTCCTATAAAAGGCCCCCCCTCCTCCCTCACAAAGTACACATCCTCGTGAAGGATCTCTCTCCCCTCTAGATATTCCCCCATGGTTTCGGATTAGCGAGATACATGTTCCCGGTGGCCTTGCATCTAGAAGGAGTTGTTGCTTCCGCTGATTCGCTGGAGCGAGGAGGTGGAGGTTGTCCGGTGGCTTGAACGTGTGTGCGAGGACGGATGTGCTGCTTTTTTGCGGCTCTCGGACTTCCACACGATCTTGAGATCGGCAAGCGTACGACTACATCATTCACGAGTTTCAACTCGTTAACAAAACTTTGTTGTCTTCGAGGGTAAGTTCTCCATGGATGTATATCCACCCGTTGCTCTGTATCTAGTAGATAGATCTTGGCGTATAGTTCTCATCGTAGGAAATTTTTTGTTTTCTATGCTGCGGACCCAACACCCTCGCCATGTCAATGTTGCACAACGGATGCGGGAAGGGAGGAGGCCGTAGCGGCGGAGGAGGAGGTGGTGGCCGGTGTCCGTTCCCATGGTCGTCCCCGCATCCCTACTCCGACGAGGCGGCCGCGAAGCTAGTGCGGTCCATTGGGGCCAAGCGTCGGGCTACGCGCCGCTGGACCAACAAGGGTCTACGGCCGTCCCCTCGCTGGCGCCCTATGTCACAGGCCTGCCCGAAGCGGAGGCGCCGCGAGCTCTTCTACCCCCTTCCGGCGAGGCGTCGTTCTCGTCCTCTTCATCGTGCCCAAAGCGGATGCGCCGCGGCGAGGAGGAAGAGATGGATCAGGTGCTGCGCGCGCTCGCTGAATCCAAGGCGGACGCGGAGGAGCGGGACCACCGTGAGCGGGAGGAGATGGAGGCCGCCATCGCCGTGGTGAACTTGGCCCAACACACCGAGGAGGTGGAGGCCGAGGCGGTCGCGGGCGGATCCAGAGGTAGCGCCGACGAGGAGAACGAGGTCGGCGTCACGGACGATGAGATGGCCGGCGCGGAGCTCCAGTCTTCACAGAGAGCTCGATTTTGGCCACACATGGACGCGCCGGCGTTCTTGGCGAGCTCTCCCCCTATTTAAGTTTTTTTATGATTTTGATGTATTTTATATGAACTGCTCGATCTGTCGACGAACTAATGCATTCGCGCGTTAAATTCTTCACCGAAGTTTTTTAAATTCAAATTTGCGGGTTAATTTCACAGGCTTTGATCTGTGCCAATGAACTCGAACATGTAAACAGGTACTCGCGGTTTACAGCCTAGGTGTTTAAGGGCTCACTTAGAGATGCTCTTACCGGTTCCTCATGTTTGCGTGTGCCCGTGTGCTCGGTTGATTTAATCCGCCAACCAGGGTAGTTTTTTTTGTTTGACATGGGTTACGGGTAGCTTGGACTACGTATTCAGTGTTCGGTCGGTGTCTTCTATGATGACGTGAGCCAGTTTGCGCATCCGGTTGCTGTTTCTCTCCCACCCATTCCTCTCCGGCCTCCACGCAGCTCCCCAACCCCAGTGAGCCAGCTAGCGAGCGCGCGCTCAAATCTCCATGGATGTCCACTACCTCGTCCGCCGCAACATTCAAGCGCCGCGCCAGCTTCCTCCCCTGCAGCTTCTGTCTCTCCGCCGCCGGTGCCGCGGTGGCGGTGTAACCCTCTCCGTTGCATGCTGCTCCACCGCGGCAAACGACCACCAGGAGCGTCCGTGGGAGTCCTACGACCGCGACATCCAGTCCCACGCGGTCTCCGACCTCGCCCGCTCCCTCCACCTCCTCGCAGACATGCAGGCGGCCGGGATGCGCGCCAGCGCCGCCGCCTACGCGCGCCTCATCCGGGCGCTGGCCCGCGCCGGCCGCGCGCTCGAGGCCGAGGCGCTCCTCCTCGAGATGCGCCACCAGGGGCTCCGCCCGGACGCCGCGCACTACAACGCGCTCCTCGAGGGCCTCCTCGCCAGGGCGCACCTCCGCCTCGCCGACCGCCTCCTCCTCCAGATGGCCGACGACGGGGTCCCGCGGAACCGCCGCACGTACATGCTCCTGCTCGACGCGTACGCGCGCGCCGGGCGCCTCGAGGACTCGTGGTGGGTTCTCGGCGAGATGAAGCGGCGCGGGATACGGCTCGACACCGCCGGGTACACCACGCTGGTGCGGCTCTACAGGGACAACGGCATGTGGAAGAAGGCCACCGACCTCGTCATGGAGATGCAGGAGGTCGGTGTCAGGCTCGATGTCAAGATTTACAACGCCTTGATCGACACGTTTGGCAAGTATGGGCAGCTAGCAGATGCGCGCAAGGTGTTTGAGAAAATGCGTGCGGAAGGGATCAAGCCGGATATCGCTACGTGGAATGCTCTGATTCGGTGGCACTGTCGGGTGGGGAACATGAAGCGCGCTCTGCGATACTTCGCTGCGATGCAGGAGGAAGGGATGTACCCTGACCCGAAGATCTTCGTTACGATCATCGGCAGGTTGGGGGAGCAAGGGAAGTGGGATGAGCTCAAGAGGCTGTTTGATAAAATGAGGAATCGAGGGTTCAAAGACAGCGGTGCAGTATATGCAGTTTTGGTTGACATTTACGGGCAGTATGGCCATTTTCATGATGCCCAAGAGTGTGTAGCTGCTCTTAAAGCTGAAAAACTGCAGCTTACACCTAGTATCTTCTGTGTTCTGGCGAATGCTTACGCTCAACAGGTTAGTTCTGCTGACATGGAGGAAATCAAATTTGCATAACTGAATGTTTGATGTCACCCCTTTAATTTTTTCCAGTGCATGCTAAATTTTCCTGTCAAAACAATGATCCTAAGTCTCTAGAACAATTAATAAAACAAGCCACGGCTCTAGATATGATATAATGAAAATCAACAAAATAATTCACTATAAATCCAACTTTTTGTTCAAATGTGTTACATCAAAGTAATAAAACTGCCGTGACAAATAGTTGTCTGCTATGTACATTTTACATTTCGTGTTATCCAGAAATCATAAGTGAGCGGACCTGCAAGAAGTTCCTCTTTTTCTTTTCACGTGGCTTATAGCACTATATCTGAACCAGGATTGCCCAACAGCAAGCAATTTGGCATACTTTCTACTTTAGGTTTGTAAATGATATAGAGATCTTCAAATATATTTGACGTTGTAGTTTTTTTCTCGTACTGAAGAAGTATATGGGTTTCATCGTAATAATTTCTGCATGTTGTGTCACCTATAATCATCAGTGAGACGATTTACATGAATTATTCTTCCATCTGGTTTAGCGCTTTAGCTCACCCAGGACTATACAAGAGTGTGTAATTATTATTTGGGATTTGGACACAGAAACTGTACATGAATTATTGTTCTAACTTTGTTAGTTTAGTCCCCTTCTCCTTGAGAAGAAGCTTAGTTGGTCTCTGAACCATCAATATCCATCTGTACTTTTCAGCTTGTGAGCATCATGTTCTTATGGCTATCACTTTTCAGGGTTTGTGTGAACAAACTGTAAGTGTTCTTCAGTTAATGGAGGCAGAAGGAATTGAGCCCAATCTTGTTATGCTGAATTTGTTAATAAATGCTTTTAGTACTGCTGGAAGGCATTTGGAGGCACTTGCTGTATTCCAGCATATCAAGGACAGTGTATGTACTTTCTCCTGAATGAGAATGCTGTTATTTTCATGGATTCTTGTTTGCTTCCATGATTTAACTTTCTCTCCACTATCTCTGAACAATGTTTGTTCTTTCTCAGGGTATGAGCCCAGATGTTGTGACTTACACTACACTTATGAAGGCTTTCATGAGAGTAAAAAGATTTGAAAAGGTTCTCCTTCTGTATTTCTACTCTCTGTTACTTCAGTAGCTTAAATATCCATGCTTTGTTGCAAAAAATAAAGGTAACAATTATGTTAATCTTTCAGCTCTTAACCTTAACTCTCCTTGGAGAATGAAGATTCAATTATCCTGATAAATGTGATGTTAATTAAGATTATCTAATTAGAGTAAAAAAATTGAAAAGGTTCTCCTGCTGTATTTCTACTCTCTGTTACTTCAGTAGCTTAAATATCCATGCTTGCAAAAAAGAAAGGTACTCCCTCCATTCCATAATTCTTGTTGTGGTTGTAGTCAAGTTCAAACTAAGACCGCGGCAAGAAATGTGGAACAGAGGGAGTAACGATCATGTTTATTTTTCAGCTCTTAACTGTAACTATTAAAAGAGGTTCACGCAACTTTCCTTAGAGGATGAAGATTCAATTATCCTGATAAATATGGTTGTAATTCAGATTATCTAATTAACTGAAATGTATTTTTAAAGGATATATTTGAGATTCAAATTTGGGTTCCTATATTTCTTTTTTTCCTAAAAAAAAGTACGAATCATTGAGATTTTGAAACATTAGAGATATCTATGTGCCAGGATAATTCGACAAGTTTGAAATAGTTTTGCTCATTTTCTTGATTAGGTTTCAGAAGTATATAACGAAATGGAGCGTGCTGGTTGTACCCCTGATAGAAAAGCTAGAGAAATGTTGCATGATGCCTCTGTTACAATGGAACAAATGGGATGTAAGTGTTTCATTTGCAGCTTTCCTCTTTTCTTTTCGAGGATGTATTCATTGATGCATGCTTTGGCAGGTTATTGAAATTGAGACCCCGACAACTCTGAAGTCGCTGATGCATCAATGCCTATAAGTTCAAGAATCCCTACTTCACCTGCACATGCTTGATGGGTATCTTGTAAGAGTAAATATAAGTGAGCTGATATTATTTATTCTGATATTTGCATATAAGTAGTTATCCTAATCTCTTAACACTTTACAATGTTTTTTTGCACTAAATTGCTCCAAATATATTTTTCGATTTGCTTATAGTTCACAGCTGAATTTGATGAAATAGCTCAAATAGTACCTTGTCTATGAAGCATAACAAGAGAAGTTGTGCAGATGTTCTTTTATCACTTTCTCATTTGAAAATTTGTTACACTGTTTCCTCAACATTAGTAGTTGGTACTTTTAGCCCTCTTTTGAATGGCAGAACATCAGACAACAGCCACTGCACAAAGGAAGTTCTAACCCACATGATGGGTTTTGCAGCATAGGACAAAATTTTGGAATCTGGAGAATTCACCTCTAGCATTTTCTACATCGGAGGTTCTCTGTTGTACAATAATAATGAGCCGGCAAACACTGACAGTTGCTAGACTGGAGTTTTGAGGTTGGGCAGAAAGTCATATTATACGGTGGCTCTGCATATTTCTAGCTCCACAATGCAGGTAAGGAAAAGCAAGCAAACAAACAGACACCTGGGTGCTATTTACATTCATTTACAGCGAAGGATCAACGCTTGTCTTCGTACTGAATTGCAGATCCCACTGTTCAGGGAAACAATAACAGAAGACTTTCAGGCATCAGAACTAGGAAGGGTTTGGAAGAGAACTTGAAATCATGATAGTGAGATGGGAATAAAAATATCTGTGGAGATGGTGAAGTGTCTCGTGAGCTTTGCAGGTTCCATGTATTTATCTCTTCCTGAGTCACATTGCATCCTTTTCACGATAAAGACAATATTAGGTGTACTGAGCATTGACTTGTAAATATCACTTATTTCAAAAAAGGATAGCTTATGTAAACAATCATCTTTCTTTTGAGGTAGACAGCTAAGACAATTCTTTGTAACCATTTTCCTAAAGCTGCCCTTTTGTCTTTACTATACATTCCTTCTGCTCTCAGCCGACAGACTGTAAACCCGAAACCGGATCAATCAATTAGGTCTAGTGTCACATCCTGTGTTTCTTGCGTCACTATCATGTGTTCGTCTATGTACAATCTTTTGAATTGTCAAGTCTTGTTGCTGCTGTTCTGATCTTCTGAATTGTGGAGTCTTATTGCCATTGTTCTTCAGGTTGCCAAATTATTTCGGCACAAGCTGTGCTCAACTTCTACTGAATTTTTTTAGAAGCAAGTCTGTGCATGTCATGGTGGCTATAGTTTGTAAATTCAGACCAAGAAACAGGGACAGAAAACAAACTGCAGAGTCGCTTTTATCTGAAGTTTAACTCGTATAACTACTACGCAATGTAACCTTAACATCTTCATAGTTTGTATGGAGTACAATCTTTTGAATTTTCTAGTCTCATTGCTGTTGTTCTACTCTTTTAAATTGTCAAGACAGACTGTAAACTGGAAATCCTATCAATCAAGTAGCTCTGCCACTGTTATTTCTCTGTCCGTACTACAATCTCTTGAATCGTCAAGTCTTGTTGCTGAAGTCCTAATCTTTTGAACTGTCATATTACTGCCATTGTTCTTCAGATTACGTTGCACACCCGGTTGTGTCCAACTTCTACTGAATTTATTTACAAAGCAAATTAGTGTGCGCACTTCATGGTGGCTATGGTCTGTATATTTAGAGTAAAGAAATAGGGACAGAAGAACAAACAGGGACAAAGTAGCTTCACACATCTATCTCTGTTCCTCCATCTCATGCAAAAAAAAGAAAACAGCAGAATTTATACCCTTTTATCTGAAGTTTAACTCATATAACTACTATGCATTGTAAACCTAAACATCTTGATAGTTTCTCTGAAAACGAAAGCAGAAGCTCCGGCAGAGCGACGAGCGAAGCAGAGCAGATTTCCGTTCACTTGAGCTCGTCGTCGTCGTCGTCGTCGAGGTCGCTGAGCAGGTCGTCGATGGCATCCGTGTGCGTCATGCGCGCGGAGGCCTGCTTGACCCAGCGCGCCATCTTGGCCGTCTCCCTGCTCACCTTGACCTGCTCCTCCAGCACCTTCTTGAGCCTGCGCTGCTCCTCCTTGAGCCCCGTGACGATCCGCTTGTTCTCGTCGCCCCACTCGCCGGTGCTGATGCCGAGGACGTCGTCGTCGTCCCGGTCCCCTCCGGCGTGGGTCTTGCTGCTTCTCCTGGTCGTCGGGGTTTTCTGCTGGGCCTTCTTCGGGGAGAAGGCGAAGCAGCACGCCTGGCGCGGTGGCGATGGCGACGGGGAGGAGGAGTCCCTCCCCCTGTTCCGCTCCTTCAGCGTCGGCCGGCCTCGGCGTGGCCCGAACAGCCGCTCCAGGTCCTCCTCCTCCTCCTCGTCTTCCTCCCGGACCGCGGGGACGGTCGTTTTTGGAAGATGGGTCTGCGGCTGCGGCTGCTGCGGAGGGCTCTGCTCCTCCTTCTGGGCTTCCTCCGGCGCAGGCGCGGGATGGTCCGCTTGCGGGGGCGGGTCGGCGGCAGGATGATCTTCCCGGCGCTGCGGCGGCGCGGTGACGCTCCGGGCCAAGGCCTTGACGGGCGGCGGCGCGGCGGCGGCGGTGGGGAGGGACTTGAGCTTGCGGAAGCGGGACTCGAGGCTGGACGGCAGCGCCGCCGCGTCGTCGAGGTGCGCCGTGTTGAGCCTCGCGATCTGCTCCAGCGCGACCAAGTCGGCCGCCTCCGCGAGGATGGCGTCCACGGCCGACATCCCGCCGTAGGCCATGGCCGGAACCGAACGGCGGCGCGAGGTGGGGAGGAGTGAGCTAGGAGTGAAGGACAGAAAGAGTGTGGCTTGGCTTGGCGTGGCGTGGGCGCAGCTGGTCAGTGATTGCGGCCGGGAGAATTCGGTGGGGGGAGCGCGGTGCGGTCTTGTCACGTCCGGCGCGTGGTGGAGGGCCCCGCCCCTCCGCTCCTCCTCGGATGCCTCGGCTGTTGACCGTTGTGGCCTGGACCGTGTCTACGCGCCCGGCAGCGCGGAAAGGCGCGCCACCGCCTTCTCAGGCAACGGCCGGGCGCGCGCACGTACTGCTCCGGCGGCCGTACGAAGACTGTCGGCGTTTTCGTCGCATAGCCGGGGTGAGCACTCCGGCTTATATGGGCGCAGCGCACGCACGATGGCGTGGCTCTTTTCCTTTGGTAAAAGATGATAAAAATGGAAGGCTCCAGAGATCCAGATACACACGTTAATACACCGATTGATTGATACGTATCCATGTGATTAAGGAGAGATCTGATCGTGGTCCGGTTCAATCGCTGTCCAAATCCTTCCGTCGCACCGAGATGGTAATAATGCAGATTTGGTAGTGGCCGCAAGTTTTATGGGAAAAACATGACGTGCTAGCTGTTGCTTCGTTTTGTGTTTCGAGCAAAAAAACACGCTGCAAATTTGACGGTCATAGATTCGGCCTTGAACTACTCAGCTTTGTAGTAGAGGGTAGGGTTGCGAAGCAGCAACCCGCGAGAGCTCGCGAAAGCAAAAATTAGTTCAAACTAGAGAAATTTTGATAAAAAAGATTGAACCGACGCACAGAAGTAAGGTGCATAAATAAGAGCTCGTGTATAGAGATAACCGACGCACGCGGAGACGGCGATGTTTTACCGAGTTCCTTCCAACAATGGAGTACGTCTCGATTGGAGAGGAGGTGGTTTCAAATGACCAACGCCACAAAAGGCCTCCCTGTTCTCCGGTGAATCTCACCCCAACGGGATCGATCCACACTTCCACTATCGGTGTACTTGTCGGTGGCAATCCGGAACCTCTCACAAGATTGGGGCACTTCTCCACAACTCAATTGGAGGCTCCCAACTAACAATCTTGGGGAAACCTCCACAACTTAATTGGAGGCCCCAAGTAATCCACAAACCTGCAATACAACCGAACCGTCTAGGGTTTCAAAAACCCAAGAGTAAAAGCTTCTCACCTTTCACCCGATTGAATCCTCACCGAGAACTCAAACCGATGCACCAAATACAATGGCAAGAACACAAGAAGTGCTCAAGTCCTTCTCTCCCAAATTCCACCTAAGCTATAAAAGCTTATGGGGGAATAAGAGAGGAAAAACAATGGAGGAAATCCACACAAAACTCCAAGATCTAGATCCCAAGATGTTCCCCACACTTAGAGGAGAGATTGATTGGTGGGATTGCAGATCTAGATCTCCTCTTTCAAATCCCTCAAGAATATGCAAGAATCATAGGAGGGATTGAGGGATAGCAAGCTCAAGAAGGTCAACAATGGAGGGGAAAACTTGTAAGAAAGGTTATCCAACTGTTGGGGAAGAAGGGCCCCTTATATAGGTCCTCCAAAATCCAACCGTTGGAGCTCTGGAGCGCACGGGCCGGACATTCCGGCTAGTTTCCGGGTGGTTTCCGATATGGCATACAGAATGGCAACAATACGACTGAAAACTGAGATCTATGCGCGATACCGGAGTGTTCGGCGTTTTCACCCCGGATATTCCGGCCAAGGCAAAACTGACAGAAACGGCAATACGAAAATACCCATAACTTTTGCATCCGGATTTTGATTTTGATGAACTTGGGCTCGTTTTAAAGAGGATAACAAACTCTACAAGATCATGCAGGGAACCATCATAGTCCAGCAAGAGAGGATAGAACCAAATGACGAAACGTTCGACCTCTCTCAAAAAGACGAACCAGTAAAACCTCCAACATCGAAAACGCAATAGAGAATGCATATGAAATCTGTTTTCTATGAACTTGGGCTTGTCATGAAGATTAACACAAGCTCTAAATCCTCACATGGATAAGATCCAAATAACAATCAAGAAATATGATGCCAAGTATGCAAAGATTTGATCTCTCTCCGAAGGATATGATCAAGTTACCCACTCGAGAGCCCCTCTTGATAGTACGGCTATCTATCCTATAAACCAGTCTCCCTAACTAACACCATGAGACCAGTAAGAAAGAAACCCTATCAAGAACATACCTTTTCCTTGAGCATATTTCACTTGAGCTTGACGATAGCGATCTTGTCCTCCTCAAGATGGAACACCTTTCTTGATTGCGCTAGCTTGGTGAAGACTTGCAAATTGCTCTCCCATACTCCACTATGGTAGAGCTTCTCTCTTGGGCATATAATCTTCCCATATCCATGATAACCATAGGATGGCGAGCTTCAAGCAAATGATCTCTCCGAGATGGCTCATCTCATCTTGAACTTGCACTTCATTTCTTCTTTCATCATCATGTTGGTGTCTTGAAGGTACACAAGAGATATCACTCCACCTTATTATTCAAGACACACTTTCCATAGGCATAACTCTCACATGACCAATCTTTGGATCCCTCCTTGAACACCTTGGTCATCACTTGATCTTCTTCACTTTCTTCTTCTCCCAATCTTGAAGCCAACATATTGTTCAAGCATTGCATATGGACAAATCCTACAAGTAAAACTCAATGCAAACATAAGTCCATAAAGATTGTCATTAATTACCAAAACCAGACATGGGGGCACACATGCACTTTCAATCTCCCCCATTTTGGTAATTGATGACAATCCCTTTGAGAGGGTTTATATAAGGAATTAACTAAACAAAACGTTGTGCTAATATCAAATACAACACAAGTATGTGATGTTAGTACAACCATAATATAGAGCAAACTCCCCCACAATCTATGAACGTGTGGATGAACTTGAATTTCATTGCATATATTGACAACCATTACCGGTGGTGGAGTTTCCTCGATATATTCAACATGCAAAGCAATACACTAAGATGCAAAGCACACGAGGCTAGTGTTTAAGTACAAAACTCACAACACACACAAAAATTCCCTAAACCCCTCTAAAACTTCTCCCCCATTGGCATCGATTGCCAAAACGGGTGAAAAACTTTAGAAAGCCAATTTAGTGAGAGTTCCTCCATATGGTGTGCATTTCTCACAATATGAGTGGAATCAAATGCACGTATCCAATGAAGAATACCATGAGGAAATCAAACTAAACTGAGGATCCAAAGACTGCAAAGAAATAAAATGGTGAAGAAGCATCAACGAATGAAGCAAGCAATCAAAAGATCGAAAGAAGCACTTCACAGAAGGAAGATACCAAAATAAAGATAGATATTATGACAAGGTTGAAAAGAGAGTGATCTAAATAATATGAGGAGACTCCCCAAGGTTTGTGCACAAATTATAATTTGTGTTTGAATACAATATGCACAAACATGGCATCGTCGTTCCCTCTATATCATTTAAACCACAAGCACGAGCAACTGAGAAGATATTATGATGAGAGCAAATGAGTGTTTAGATGAAAATAGGAAGCTCCCCAAGGTTCATGCACAATAAAGTGCATAATTATGGAATCCTAACTCCCCATAATCAAACAAAACACCAAACAAGAACAAGAAAGCAAATGTGTGTTCTTAGATATATTAGGAAAGCTCCCCAAGGTTTATGCCCCGAATGTAATAGTTGCTTTGAATGCAAAGTGCATAAACATGGTATCCTTGCTCCCCCAAACTTACATAACAACACAAAGGCATGAGAGATCAACTTTCTTAACACCAATGAGTGCCAAAAGATGCAAAATGAAAAGGTCAAGCACTCAAAGCAAAACTTTTGGAGCCACCAAAGAATAAAATTGAGCACAAGGTGTAGACTCTAAAGCAAAAGGATATCAACTAGAGATTCAGCCATAATTACGTGTATAAGTTTCTAGGTAGACAACAATCACCAACATACACATCCACAAAGAAACATGTACACACAAAATGGATACTCAAGAATGAACAAGATATCCAAAAGAAAGCCATAGATAATGCCAATAAGATTTTTGCTAGAAAGCATGGTCAAAGGCTCAAATTTATCTTATGGATCATCAATGACCTTCAAACACCAACGGATACATCACAACTATCACAAGGGAACAAGAGATAGTTGGAATGCATTGGAAAAAAGAACAAGTATCATAAAGAACAAATAAACCTTGCAAATTCATCCATATTGCACATAAGAGAAATTGAGGAAATGATTGGCAATAGAATTGCGAGATTGGCATATGTGGGATTAGTGAATCATAAACATGAATTTTATATACTCCACAAAATATGCGTTCATCTCAACTTACTCATATAACAATAAGGATGATACAATAAAATCTTGCAAGAACCACAATAAAAGCAACTGAAGGAAATCATGCCATGATGCAACCACAAAGGTTGGATGCTAGAAAAGTATGCATGAGAGGGATACTTGTTACCGAGATACCATTGGTAGGATGAAGTAGATATGAGTTTGTTGATCATCCTAGCTTGACTCTAATTATCATTTAGTCCCCACATCTTCTTATTATTGAAAAGCATCCAATGAATCTCCAATGTACCTGACGAGGGTTTAACTCGTCAATGCCCATTGTTATGGACTTGGGTTTTGGAGAAGGAGGGAGCGCTGGAGACATCTATCGGCTAGCAAACAAGCACACAGGGGACTCGAAGATTTACCCAGGTTCAGGCCTCGTAGAGGTCCCTACTCTTGCTTGTCTGCTCGTGGAATTATTAAAGGAATCGAGGATTATGATGGTGCGCAGATGTAATCTAGCGAGGGTTGTGGAAACTAGGGTTGTGTGTCCTCCTCACCGGCCCCTCCTAGCCTTTATATAGATAGGCTAGGTCACGGGTAGCAAGTCGAGTCGGTTACAAGTTAGGGTTTTCCCCTTTGAACTTTCTATCTTTAGTTTCTTCTTCTTCTTCAAGCCATCGAGAGTCCGTAGGCTACTCGAATTCTTCATTTGGGCCTTGGCGACACCGTGGGCCTTGATACATTGCAAATGTATCTATAATTTTTGATGTTCCATGCTTGGTTTTATCCACTTTCTTGTGTTTTGTCCACACTTTGGAGTACTTTTCATATGATTTCTTGGACTAACCTATTAACAAGAGCCACAGTGCCAGCTGCCCGTTTTCTGCTATTTTCGGTTCTAGGAAAGTCAGAAAATGAATATTCTCGGAATTGGATGGGACAAAAGCCAAAGTGCCTATTTTTTCGGAAGTCATCAGATGCCAGAATACGAGACGGAGAATGGCTGGGGGCCAGCCACACCACCTGGCCGGGCGGCCAGGCCTAGCCCACGCTAGGGGGTGGTCTGGTCGACCCCAGCACCCCCTCGGCCTCTCCTTTTGCCTATATATTGCCCTCGGGACGAAAACCCTAAGTACCCAATCAAAAATCCATGAAAGAGTCTGTAGCCGCCGTCATCTCCATCCCTAGACCGAGAGGGATCTGAAGCTCTTCCCGGCACCCTGCCGGAGAGGGGAATTCACCCTGGAGGTCTTCTTCATCACCATGCAAGCCTCCGGTGTGATGCGTGAGTAGTTCATCCTTGGACTACGGATCCATGTAGTAGCTAGATGGCTGGTTCTCCTCCTTTGTGCTTTCATGTCTAGATCTTGTGAGCTCCGTTCATAATCAAGATCATCTATTTGTAATTCTACATGTTGTGTTTGCGGGGATCCGATGGATATTGAGATGCTATTTCAGATTGATTATTGATTCTATCATGTCTTTGTTATTTGTGATCTTGCATGCTTTCCGTTGTTAGTAGCTATCTTGGCCAAGTATATGCTAGCAAATCCAAGAGTTAATATTTATGCTCGATAGTGGGTTCATGCCTCTGGTAATCTGGGGAAGTGACAGAAATCTCTAAGGTACTAGATGTGCTGTTGCTACTAGGGAGAAAACAACAATCCTTTGTTCATAGAACAATCGTATTGTTTACTTTACACGCACTTCGTAAAGCAATAATCTGTTGCTAGCAAGTTAATACTGGAGGGGGTTCGGATGATAACCTGAAGGTGGATTATTAGTCATAGATGCAGTTGGATGGCGGTCTATGTATAATGTTGTAATGCCCAATCGAATCTCAAAGGAGTCAAGATGATTAGTATATGCATGTATTGCTTTCTCGATGTTTGTCAATTGCCCCGCTGTAATTTATTCACCCAGCATGTTATCTATCTAAGGAGAGCCACCTCTAGTGAACTATGGATCCCGGTCCTTTTTCTTTACATACAATCTACAAACTGTTTACTTCTTTGTGTTTACTTTCTGCAAACTATTACTTATTTCCATTCGATACATTTAATCCTTTGTTTCCACAAAACACGGTGAGATTGACAACCTCGTCGCAAGTTGGGGACAAAGTTCTGTGGTTGTGTTGTGTAGGTCTCCACGTTGCTACTAGCACCGGTAGTACTCCCTGCCAAGGCTCAGCTAGCAACACCTTGGGGTGTTTCCTTGCTCCTACTGGTTCGATTAAACCCTGGTTTCATAACTGAGAGAAACTTGTTGATGTGCTCATCATACCTTCCTCTTGGGGTTCCCAACGAGCTCTACATCAACATCGCACCAGCATTTTCCTGGCGCCGACACTGAGCCATCAGGCCTCTACGTATTCAGGCCGTATATACCAAGCTCGAGTACCTGTAGGGTATACCCATGTCGGTAGCCCCCGAGTGTCTTGTGGAATCGCAGATTCGACTGGAGACTTTATGAATCCTTTCGAGTGCATGACTGAGTATGTTTTTCGACTGTTCTATTTGTGTCATAAGGATTGCTGATGTGCGTGCCTGATTTAACCGATGTATCGGTATCAATTAACTACCTTAGGGTAAAACAACGCCATCTACTCGAACTCGAGTCCCCAGACTTGAATCCGGGAAAGTGCTGGTGTAATTCGACTCAAGCCACGGAGGTCTTACAGGAGTCGAATTCCAGTGTATGGGTGTGAGCACTCGACGCGTCCGTCAAGGCATGTTCATCGTTCCTGTAGGCACGGTTATATTTCTGGTAGTACGCAGCAAATGCGGAACATGGCCTTATTCAGGTCTTATCTTCACGCTGTAAGCGCGACATCCGAATTTTTGTCATCGCGGAGATGATTCGGGTGACCCAGGAGACACAGTCTCTTTGTAGGGAAAAATCATGAGGCGGTGTCGCCATAAGCTTCGAGTGTGGATGTTATCAACACACAATACTTTGTACAAAAAATCATAGGGTGCGCGACCAGCGCTCCCTATGGGAGTAGCCCCCAAGTGCCTAGTTGAGTCGAAGACTCAGGCAGGGACTAAAGAACTTTTGTGACTGTTGTCGTCTTTTGTTTGCTTATTTCAGTCGAATTTGCTTTCGGCGCTCCCTATGGGAGTAACCCATGTCCATAGTCGAACCGTGCTTTTGAGTGGTTGGGTTTGCTTTGATTGTCCATGTTCCTGCAAAAATTAAAAAAAATCGTAGGGTGTGCGACCAGCGCTCCCTATGGGAGTAGCCCCCGAGTGCTTGGTGGATTCGAAGATTCAAGCAAGGACTAAAGTAGTCGAAGTCTTCTGCTGCAAAATTGAGGATGACGTTAGTGCTGACGATTACATGACCTTAGTTGTCCGCGTGAGCAAGTTTGACGGGACGTGACGAGCGGTGGGTCCCATTTCCTGACTCTGATTTCACCGGGCATGCGTAATCTTTATTTTAACTACGCCTCCTCGATTTCCATGCGTAATGGGAGTAGTGGGGGATGGTTTGCGCTTCAGGTCCTCCACGTGTCGAGCACGATGAATGCCACGCGTCTGATAGGGTTTTTCTTAGCCGTTGGATTGCATCTTCCAGGGGGTTAAGTAGCGATGCGGCGACGGTAAATTTCACATCTACTTCTCTTCTGCCTTTGCCTCCATCGCCATTGCCGCTACTCCTCTGCTTCTTTGCGCTCCTTTCCTTCGCGGCGCTGGACCAGCTCCGTGTATTTCCCAGCTACTTCCTCCGGTCACATCGCTGCCACGGAATGGGGAAGAAAAAGGGAGGTGCTGCGGCTGATTCCGCTGCTGCTGTTGCTATGAAGATGAAGCGCGGCTCCACCGCTGCGGGCACCAGCACCGCTGCCGGCGGAAAGAAGAAGGGCACGGGCACTCGCGTCACAAATGGTGCGTGGCGTGCATCTGTGATCAAGTCCTCAGAGCTTCGTCTTCTTCGTCAAGATGGAGTTTTGTCGTCCATAGTCGCTGACGCGCGTGTCCCTGGCAACGAGGTAATCCCCTCTCATCCTGCCGGCTTTCGGGTGATGTTCCTAGCGTTCATCATCCGCGGCCTCTCATTGCCCCTGCATCCTTTCTTCAGGGGCCTTCTCTGTTTTTACGGGCTCCAGCTCCATCAGTTGTCCCCCAATTCCATCCTCCACGTGGCTTGCTACATTACCCTTTGCGAGTGCTGGCTCAGAATCGAGCCGCACTTCAGCCTCTTCAAGCGCCTCTTCAAGTTGAAGTGCCAATCGACGTCTGGCTCCGTAGTCTACGATGTAGGCGGCTGCGGTATCCACGTCGATCCCTCCGCCACGTACTTCGACATCAAGCTGATGATGGCCGTCCAAGGGTGGAGGGGCAAGTGGTTCTACGTCCGCGACCAGAAGGCCGACGGAGACCACTACGGACTCGCGCCCTTCGACCCCGTGACGCCGTGCAAGAGGAGGCATTACTGGAAGAACGTGATTACGCCCGGCGAGTCTGCGGAGATAGATGTGCTGTACGAGCACGTCTGTGACCTCGAGAGCCGCATGGGCAAAGAAGAGGGAGGATGCGCCATCATTCGCACATGGCTGCGCCGTTGCGTCCAGCCCCTGCAGGCTAGAGTCCACCCCATATTTCAGTGGGCTGGCACGGACGATGTCACTCGCGTGTCTGCCGATGGCATGTCCGCGAGTGAGGTAGACAAAAGGGTGTGCTCCCCAGTGAACCAAGTATACCGTCAAGGATGTGCTCCCCAGTGAACCAATCGTTCCTCCGTTCGATGCTGCTAACCCTCCTCCTGAGGTACAGTTGTGCTACGTAGTAGCTTTGTTTGTCGATTGCTTCTTTGCTGCTTCTTGACTTTGTTCTAAATTATTGCCTATATGCAGGATTGGGCGGTGTCACCCTATATGCCCCCTCTTCCTAAGGGGGTTATCCCTCGTGAAGCCTTGGAAGAGGACGAGTCGGAGTCGACCATCCCATCTGATGTGGAGGAGGAAGCCCCCCGAGTCGAGTAGTCCGGATACTCGCAAGCATTCGCGCATCAAGGATTTGGATGCGTCGTCCCCTTCGACTCCGAAAGGTGCAGGTGTTGGTGTAGAGTCGCCGATCCCTGCCATTCCTGTGAGTGCCATGGCGCCATCCTCTCGCAAGAAGATGCGGCTGCCTAAGGAATCGTCGTCCGAGTCGGGGGATCAAACCTTCGACTTTGATAAGTTTGATTGGTAAGTATTCGAGTCTTCCTTTTTGGTTCTTCTGTGGAGTTTCCTTTTCTTGACATTGGTTTTGTTTTGCAGCCAACAAGTGTCGTCATCTTCTGACGACATACAATTTTTGAAAGAATTTAGAGTCACGACCTCCAGGGCCAAGAAAGAGGTTGAGCGTGATCCTTCCCCTCCATTGGTGGCCCACTCCGGGCATAATTCATCAAGCTCTCCACATGACGGGGAGCATCGGATGGTTGCCAGGATGACTGCACACCAATCGACTTCGGAGTCACTGGAGGATCATGTAAGTGTAGTATCTTTTCTTCTGATGGTGCAGTCGATTTTATCTATGTCATCTGCTGACCCTCTGTTGTTTTCCTTTTATGACAGCTCCTTGTGAAGGAAGCCGCCCACTTGGCGGAGCAAGTCCTTGCGATGGGTCACCAGCATGCAATGCTGGATACGCGCCATCGTGTGGTGGAAGGTAGGTGCTTTTTACTTCTTCTTCTTCTCCATCGTTGCTATGTATTCATCTTATAGTCTATCATTTGTGTTTGTTTTTCAGCTAAACATAATGCCCTTCTTCGCGACGCCGCCACCCGGGAAAAGACGCTCGTCGCGGCTGTGAAGAGCCGTGATGAGGCAATCACGGCGCGTGATGAGTCGCAAAAGCGCGAAGAGGATCTGCGTGCTTCCATCGCGGCCAGGGAGAAGATGTTCGAAGAACAGCTTTTTTCGATTGCCAAGGCTCTCTCAGGTATTTGCTGGTCTGCAATTTCCTCAAATGCCTCTTTTTTGATTGCCTTTGATGTGGTTATTTGCTGCTGATGTTATGCCAATGCTCGATTTTCATGTAGATGCTAGTTGGCTGAGCTTTGACGCACAGGCTCCGCCGTGATGACGCATTGGCAGGTGCCGTCTCGGCAGTCAAAGAACGCAGCGCTGCTGTGCAGGGTACGCTCGCCAAGGCTAAAGACGTGCTCAGCCGTCTTCGGGAGGAGATGACACCCAAGGCTGGCTTCATCGAAAATCTGGATGAGCTAGTGGAATCACTTGCTGGAGGCGTTCCTGCGAGCTTCAAGAACTCACTCCGTGCGCCTGGTGCATCAATGTCACTCACAATGGTGCAAGCCCACGGAGCCGAAGTTGATCCTGCAGCAGTCTCAAAGGCAATGCCTGTCAGCGAGGACGGCCAGTAGGTAGTCTTTGCTCCTTTCGTGACTGCCTGTGGCAAGTATGGGCCACAGCTGATCAACACAGTTGCAAAGTACTCTAAGGAGCTGCAGCGAGCAAGAAAGTAGCGAAGGCTACGGCGTCAGGGGCCAGCGAAAAGTCAGTGGCATCTGATACCGCCACGGGTGCGATGAGGCCCCCAAAGCCAAAGTCCAAGTCAAAGAAACCAGTTGCTCCTCAGTAGCTTTGTAATAGTTAGATAGCTTATGTCTCTTGTCAAAAACATGCCTTTTGGCGAGTGTATCTGCTGATACTTTTGCTAATCTTGAATGCACTCGAATCTTTTGTATGTGCATCGCTTTAGTCTTCTTATTGCTTCTTGCTTGGCTTGTGATAGGGCACATCGAGTGAACCGTTGAGGGAACCTCAGGATTCGCCACCCCTTGATGACACTTTGGCACCATCGCGCTCAAGGGTGGATGAGCTGTCTCTGCTCTCGTGACTCCGTGATCGCGTGAAGAAGTTGGAGGGTGAATTGCCCGTACTCCACGGTAATGCGGATGTATGGAAATCGAAGGCAGAGAAGGCCACCGCCCGAGAACAATATCTATTGGGGGATGTGACGCAGCTGGGCGACCAATTTAAATGTTAGCTTTCTTACTCTTATCTTTTCCTTGTAGTCACTCGCGATGGTTTGCTGTCCTCATACTTCCGCTTTTGCTTTGTATAGTTGTCAGCGCGCGCCATCCGCAGGATGAGAAGGATCGAATTGCCATTCGTATGAATGACTTGACCCAAGAGCAGCTTCAGGCGAGTGGATACTTCTAGGTAGATCATGATCGCGCGATCGTGTTGGCGACCTACAGGATCATGCGTCGCGAGTGCTTCATTTCTTGAAGAAGTCGCAGTCATGCTTGAAGAATATTTACCAGACGATGTTCATGTTGGACGTCGTTCCATCGAGCCTGCTGGCCCTTCTTGCTAGATTCTAGGATTTGAGTGCGGTCCGCGAGTGTGTGCGGCAACAATTAGTGGCTGGTGCCAAAGCTGCTCTGTCATTGGTGCGATTGCATAGGCCTAATGTGGACGTTGCAACAATTGCGGTTGGGCCACCTGCACCTCCAACGGGTTTTGTTTGGAACATGGTGCCGCATTATCAGGCATTGGATCGCCCGACAGAGTAGATTGTCGATTTCTTCGAGGAGCAGACCAATGTTCTCTTGGTGCGATAGTAGTTTAGTTTGTATCCTGCACATAGTTGTATCAATGTTGTAAAGTGCGTATATATGCTGTGTATAATTGATTGACTATGATGTATAAAAGAGCGTGTTAGCGTGTATGTTTTGTGAGTGCGTTGCACTATGTGATTCCTTTTCGTTAGCCTGGCTTTGTGTTTATCTCGGTCCCTTGTCAACCTATCAAGTTCGTTGCAACTGGGTTGATGTTTTGTCAAGGGTTTCGATTGGTGTGCCAACTACTTAGGATATCGCATTTGAGTTCATAAAACAGATGTGTACAGGGTGGCGCAGCCCCCGAGTGGATAATTTGCGAGAAATGAAAGAAAAACACGGAGTTTCGGGGCACTTAGCTTTATTTATTTCCGGGGTAGTACGAAGTACAATGTGTGGCTAAGTAGCCTTGGCTGAGTAGCCTTATTTGTAACGTAAAAGTAAAAAGTGACTAAGGGTAGAAGCGTCGCAGCTGCGCGACGTTCCAGGGGTTGGAGTATGCGACTCCTGTCTCTAAATTTTGAAGGCGATAGGCGCCACCTGGGATTACTTTTGTGATCACGTATGGTCCTTCCCAGGGGGACTCGAGCTTGAGATGCCCTTGCTGCTTCAGTCGTAGTACCAGGTCGCTTTTGACGAAGGATCTGGGGTGTAGCCTCCTACTGTGGTAGTTGCGCAGGTTTTGCTGGTAGATCATTGATCTCTCCGTGGCGATTTCCATTGCCTCGTCAAGGAGGTCTACGGAGTCTTCGAGTGCGAGAGTTGATTCCTTCTTGTTGTAAGCGACCACGCGCGGTGCTTTCTATCGTACTTCGGCGGGTAGCACCGCTTCAGCCCCGTGCACCATGAAGAACGGGGTGTACCCTGTAGCACTGTTTGGAGTTGTGCGTAGGCTCCAGAGTACTGATTGTAGTTCGTTTGGCCAGCAACCTGCGGCTTGTTCCAGTGGCCGGAGGAGTCGCTTCTTGATGCCACCGCAGACGAGCCCATTAGCTTTTTCGACCTGACCGTTGGTCTGTGGATGTGCTACCGAGGCATAGCTGACGTTGATTCCCAGATTCTTGCAGAATTCTTGGAACTCCTTGGATGTGAAGTTCGTCTCATTGTATGTGATGATGCTGTGCAGCACTCCGAAGCGGTAGACGATGGACTCGAAGAACTTGACTGCGTTGTGTCCTGATTGATTGGTCACTGGCATGGCCTCTATCCATTTGGTGAATTTGTCGACTGTGACCAGGAGGTAGACGTAGCCTCCTTGTGAGGACTTTGGGAGCTTGTCGACCATGTCAAGTCCCCATTGCGCGAAGGGACATGCCAATGGAATTGGCCGGAGTTCTACGCTAGGTGCGTGTGGCTTGTCCGCGAATCGCTGGCAAGCGTTTCATTTCTGGACGATGTCCTTGGCGTCGCGCATGACCGTAGGCCAGTAGAATCCAGCTCGTAGAGCTTTGGCAATGAGGGTGCGACTTCCGGCGTGGTGCCCACAGGTCCCCTCATGGATGTCGAGGAGAACAACTCTTCCATCGATCATGGAGACGCATCGTTGGAGCACTCCTGTGATGTTGCGCTTGTACAGTTCGTTGTTGATAACAGCGAATGCCTTGGATCGCCACGCGATGTGCGGTGCATCAGTCGGATCGTCTAGTAGCCTCTTGCTGAGAAGGTACGTGATGTACAGTTGAGTCCAGGATGGCTCGATCATCATGACGCTCATTGGTCCTTCGAGTCCTGTATCCAGCTCCAAGTCGTCGAGTGCCATTGGCTCATTGGGCGGCGTAGCCCACGATCCGTTGCTGCGCTTGTTTTCTTCTCTACGGCCTTTGGCTTGATGGAGCGTTCGTAGATGCGCTCGAGAAATACCCCGGGTGGTATGGGGGCGCAGGTAGAGCCTATGTTGGCGAGTGCATCCGCCTCTTCATTGCTTTCGCGACCTATGTGCCGCAGCTCGTAGCCGTCAAAATCCCCTTCGAGTGTGTCGTAGAGGTCGCAGTAGGCGATCATGTTGTTGTTCACTGCGTCGCACTCGTGCATTGTCTGATTAACCACTAGTTTGGAGTCGCCATATATTATGAGTCTTTTGGCACCGCAGGCTTTTGCCATCCTCATCCCGTGGAGCAGGGCCTCGTATTCAGCTTCATTGTTGGAGGCGGTGAACTGCATTCGCAGGATATATTTCAGTTTGTCTCCCTGGGGCGATGTTAGTATGACACCTACACCAGCTCCGTCCTTCCGCTTGGATCCGTCAAAGTGCATTGTCCAGAGGTAGGACATATCTGGTTTTTCGGGGAGCTGGTTCTCCATCCAGTGCACGAGGAAGTCAGGGAGAACTTGTGACTTGATTGCGTCGCGTTTTTCATATGTGATGTCTCGTGGAGACAGTTTGATTCCCCAAAGTGCGACTCCTCCGGTTGCGTCGGGGTTGTTGAGGATGTGCCCAAGCGGGGCGTCGTTGACTACCATGATTGGGTGTTCTTGGAAGTAGTGGCGCAGTCGCCGAGCCATCATGAAGATGCCGTACGCCAGTTTCTGGTAGTGCGGGTACCGCTGTTTTGTTGGCGTAAGTACCTCGCTGAGGTAGTAGACTGGGCGTTGTACCCCGTGGACCTTGTTTTCTTCGGCTCATTCGACTACGAGCACCGTGCTGACCACCTGGTTGGTGGCGGAGATGTATAGCAACAATGGTTCCCTTTCGCGTGGGGTCACCAATACCGGCGAGGTGGATAGCAGGCGCTTGAGGTCTTCGAATGCTTCCTGCGCCTCATTGGTCCACTTGAACTTGTCAGCTTTGCGGAGGAGTTGGTAGAAGGGCAGTGCCTTTTCACCCATCCGACTGATAAATCGACTGAGAGCCATGATTCGCCCAGCCAGCTGTTGGATGCCTCTTATGTTTTTTGGCTTCTCCATGGCCAGTATAGCTTTTATTTTCTTTGGATTTGCCTCGATTCCCCTCGCGGAGATAAGGTACCCGAGTAGTTTCCCAGATGGTACGCCAAAGGCACACTTGTCCGGATTGAGCTTGATCCGGTAGCGATCGAGGTTGGCGAAGGTTTCGCGCAAATCGTCGATTAGTGAGGCTTCCTCTTTGGTCTTGATTACTATGTCGTCGACATAGACTTGAGTGTTGCGACCGTGTTGGTTTTTGAGGCAAGCCTGCATGCACCGCTGGTAGGTGGCTCCTGCGTTCTTTAGCCCGAAGGGCATTGTGTTGTAGTAGAACACACCAAAAGGCATTGTAAATGCTGTTTTTTCTTGGTCTTCCTCCTTCATTCGAATCTGGTTATAGCCTGAGTAGGCGTCGAGGAAGCAGATGCGCTTGCATCCCGCGGTGGAGTCGATGATCTGGTCAATTCGCGGTAGCGGGAAGTGATCCTTCGGACAATGCTTATTCAAAGAGGTGAAGTCCACACACATTCGCAGGATGTCCGTGTCCTTTTTTGGTACTAGCACCGTTTTGGCGAGCCAAGTGCTTTCCTTGATCTCGCATATAAATTTAGCATCGAGAAGTCTGTTGATCTCCATTCCAACTGCCTTTGCTCTTGGTTCAGACAATCGCCGAATTGTTTGTTTGACCGGCCTTGCGTCTGGATTGACATTGAGTGCATGCTCGGTGAATTCCATGGGAACTCCTGGCATATCCGATAGACACCAGGCGAAAATTTCCCAGTGCTCATGGAGGAATTCGACAAGCGCGAGTTCCTATGCGGGACTCAAGTTGTTGGCGATGAGGGCCGTCTTGGCAGGATCCGATGGGTGGACCTGGACTTTCTTCGTGTGCACTGATGAGTCGAAGGACAAGTCGGGTGAGCTAGTCCGGCTTAGGAGAGGCAGACTATTGTCTGCCGAATCCTTTAGTCTCGCGAGTTCTTCCTGCATGCCGAAGGACCAGGAGATTCTGTTGAATTCCCTATCGCAACTGTCAGACCTCTTGAAGCTCCCGTTGACCGTGATGACACCGTTAGGGCCTGGCATCTTCATCTGTAGATAGGCATAGTGTGGTACTTCCATGAACCTAGCGAACGCGACACGTCCGAGGATGTAGTGGTACTACGAGGGCTAGTCGACGACCTCGAAGTCGATGCGCTCGCGCCGAAATTTTTTCAGCGTGCCGAAGATGACGTTGAGGTTAATTTTGCCAAGGGGATACACGCCCTTGCCTAGGATGGCGCCGTGGAACGTTGTGTCTGAGGCTTCTTAGCAAGTCAGAGGGTTCCTCATTGCTCGCAAGGTACTCGCGAATATAAGGTTGATGCCGCTTCCGCCGTCCATGAAGACGCAGCTCATGTCGAAGCCTCCGATTTGCGCCTCAAGTACGAGGGGACAATGGCCTGGGCGACATACTTGGGGGGATGGTCGCGCTTGTCAAAGGTGATGCAGGACTCGCTTCCGCTGAGGTACTCAGTGGTAGATGGTGGCGAGTTTCTGGCCAAGTTGACTTGGCGAGTGATGGCCTTCTGCACCCGATACGAGGGGCGCCCCTTTTGGATCATCATGGTACCCATGGCCCATGGGTATGGTTCGCCTCCGTGGTGCTGGTCCTGCGAGCTGCATTCGGGGGTGGCCCGGGTGGTGGTGGCGGAGCTCCATGTGCCACGGCGCCTGGGGCGGCTCCGTAACCCCTTTCGACTGCGCTACGGTTTATCCGAGCTACTCCCTCATGTAATTTGAGGAACTCGCGGCAGTCCTTGAGGAGGTGACTTGACTTCTTCTTTCCGTCATGCTTGTCGATGTAGAAGTGCACAGTGCATGGCCCGAACAGCTTGTCTTCAATGGATGTTGCGGGTGCCTCATCGCGATTGCGGCGCTGCCATACTTGCGTGGTTTTTCCAGAGTCGCGGTATCTGCTGCTATGGTAGCTGCTCTTGCGGTTGTCGTCGCGTCTTTTGGCGTAGCCGGCCGCGACCATGTTGACGTCGTCGCGGTCATCATAGATGTGCATGCGGCGTTTGCCTCGGCGATCGCGTCTGCGCTCGAGTTCTGCCTCGTCATCGGAGTGAACACGGTTTTTCACCGAATCTTCTCCATCTGCCCCGCGATTCGCGATTTCCATCAGGTGGTCGATGGCTTTGGGCTTTGAGTGGCCCAACTCCTCCCTGAGCTCTATGCAGCGTACGCTGCCGTTGAATGCGTCAATTGCGCGATCCTCCGAGATGTTCTCTGCAGAGTTCTTGATGATGGACCACCTCTGGATGTAGGAGCGTAGCGATTCGCCCGGTCTTTGTTGATAGCATCTCGGCTCTTCGATTGATGCGGGTCGTTTGTATGTGCCCTTGAAGTTGCGCACAAAGCTATATACCAGCTCTTTCCAACTATGAATGGATCCGCGTGGGAGGTTGTTGAGCCAGGCTCGGGCGGCGCCCTGCAGTTGTAGCTGTAGGCATTGCATGGTCGTGCTTCGACTCCCACCATGGAGCCTGACGGAGGAGATGTGGTCCTCCAACCAGATCTTCGGGTCCTGTAGGCCGTCAAACTTCGGGTTCTCCGACAGGAGCTTAAACCCCTTGGGCATTCGCTTTTGCCTGATGACCTTGCTAAAGCATCTAGCGCCACAGAGCTCCACATCTTTGTCTTTTGAGTCAGTCGACCGAGCACGTCGCGCCCTTGATTTGTCGATATTGTGTTGCATGAGGTCATCGCACGCATCATAGTCGTGGTCATGTCACCGTGAGCAGCGACGTCAAGACAGATCGTGACTGTCGTCGCTAGATGAGGGCGATGAGTAGCGTTTTGCCAGAGCCTTGCCTTTCTTCGGCTCTGGTGCTGGGTCTTTATCGAGGGCGGCCTTGACTAGTCCCAAGCCTGCGATCATAGATCGGTGCATGGCGGCTCAGGGATCTCCAGCTGCCGGCTGGTTGTTCAGGAGGTACATGGTGGCTGCCGTCACCGTGGCTTGCGGCGTCTTCGGGACCAAGTTGCCCCGTGTGTCGACTGTCATAGAGCTGAAGTCGAGGACCTTTGTAGCATCTATGCATTCTTTCTCGGTGAGATGGGCCATCCGGGATCGCCTCTTGTTTGCGATGTGCTCGTTGCCCTTTGAGGAGGATCCTCCATGGGAGGAGAGCCCAACACGTTGAAGACTCGACTCATCTGCCGCCTTTTTGTGCGCCTCGAGTTGCGCGATTGTTTGTACTTGATGCTTGAATTCTTCCTCCAGGAGCCAATGATAGCCTATTAGCAACTCTTGCGGGGAGCCAAAGGGTAGAGGGTTACCCCTTAGGGCTTCGCGGTAGCGAGCCCACTCGAGTTCATTGAGCCTGATCACGACGCATTAGCCAGTCTGCTTGTTTATTATGGTTGAAGGCTCGACTACTCCCCCGTTGTTGACGGGGCGCCGTTTGGTGATGGCCCGCTATTTGGTGGTGGTCCACCGTTGGGTATGCCGCCGTTTGACGAATCAGCTCCGTGGCCACCGTTGCCCGTGTTGTCGCGATTGGCGGAGGTGTCGCCTGCGTTGATGACGGCGCACATGAAGTGGTTGGGGAAGCTACTGCTCCTGCAACTTTCAGATCCGGAACCGTAGGTTCCATCATCAGTTGCCAGATCTCCTAAATCAGATTCGCGACTGCTGTCGTTGTCCATACTCCCAGTTGTTGCTGGGGCGTTGAGTTCGCTAAGGGTGCCGATCGATGGAGGGAACCATGATGCTGGGGCAATCGATGGTATTGTTGGCTGGTCAGGCATGCGAAGCGTGCCCATCAGACCAACTTGGAAGTGGAGGCTCCCGATCGCCAAGCTGATTCCGTCGCCCACAGACTTGAAAGTCGGGCGAGTGGCTGGCGTGTGGACGGTGAAGTCAAACGCGCCGAAGAGTTGGCGAATCTCCGCTATTGCGGAGTTGTAGATCGCGGTTGATGGGACCGAAGAAGCCGTGACATCAGCACTCATAGTTCACACAGACGGCGCCAATTGACGAGGGTTTAAATCATCAATGCCCATTGTTATGGACTTGGGTTTTGGAGAAGGAGGGAGCGCTGGAGACATCTATCGGCTAGCAAACAAGCACACAGGGGACTCGAAGATTTACCCAGGTTCAGGCCTCGTAGAGGTCCCTACTCCTGCTTGTCTGCTCGTGGAATTATCAAAGGAATCAAGGATTACGATGGTGCACAGATGTAATCTGGCGAGGGTTGTGGAAACTAGGGTTGCGTGTGTCCTCCTAGCCGCCCCCTCCTAGCCTTATATAGATAGGCTAGGTCTCGGGTAGCAGGTCGAGTCGGTTACAAGTTAGGGTTTTCCCCTTTGAACTTTCTATCTATAGTTTCTTCTTCTTCAAGCCATTGAGAGTCCGTAGGCTTCTCGAATTCTTCATTTGGGCCTTGGTGACACCGTGGGCCTCTACGTATTCAGGCCATATATACCAAGCTCCAGTACCTGTAGGGTATACCCATGTCGGTACCTATAACACATTCAAGTACACAATGGTCCCAAAACTCATTGGGTCCAAAGTAGTTAGATAAACTACAATACATAGGAGACACTCCATATAAATATGTGCATATTGATATGAAATTGAATTTAATGCACATCTTAGCCGATAGGATTTGGTGAGAATCCCCTATATATTGGATCAAGAAAGAAAGCATGCCATAATATAGAACATGTAGTAAATATGCATGCACAATATTTCATGAACCAAAAAGGAGACACAATTTGAACAAAAACACCAAGTAAACCAAAAAGTCGCCCATAAGAGTGTGACACGACAAAAGGGTGTCCAAATTGTATCAAAGATCCAAATCAACACATGAAAGGACACAAAGTCAACAAATGAACAAGGCAAAAACCAAAGAGCAAAATATAGACAAAAACACCAATGCTCAAGGATTTATCTCATCCTAAGGGATCAAACAAGTAACAAGGAAAGAGACAAAACCAACTCCCAAAATAGCAAGTTCCAACACACAAACCAAACTCTCTACACTTTTCATCATGGCACAAAGTACCAAAAGAAAAAATCAAACATCCAAGCACAAAAGGGAGTGTTCTAAATAATATAGGAGAGCTCCCCATGAATGGTGCATTATGTAGAATTTTGATTTTGAATGCAAAATGCACATAAATGAGATCATCACTACTACCTATATTAAATAAGACACAAGAGGGTACCAATAAAATAAAAATATCCACACGAGGCAAGGAAGACATGGGAGAAAAATAAAACATTTTCTTGGCCAAAGATAGGACAAAGAAAACCAAAGATCAAAGTGAACATGATCAAAAAATTATACCATATACGGAGTACCACTTGCCAATGACAAGAATTATGGGGAAACATTTCCCAAGGTAGTTTTCAAGGATATCATGATCATATTCACAACAAGAAGCATATGAAAAAATATAAAAATTAAGCTTGATGCTTAGATAGAGATTCTTGATAGCTCCAAATAGTCACACAATCACAAAAGATTAAAGTAACTTGAAGCAAATGGTTTCCATGGAGGCTATGGAGGTCCAAATATGGGGAAACACATCCCAAGAAAAATCTCACAAACAAGATCCAAATGATGAGCAATAAAATCAATCCAAGGGAATTTGAACTTGTTTGAGCTAAATGTGCCACTTAGGAGCTAGATAATTATAAATTTCAATTCTAAGTGACACTACCTCGAATATTCACATTTTCTAGTCTTGTAATATGCACTAAGCATATGACTCCCCCATCATATGATAAACCATAAATATCGACACGAGGCAAAAGGATCCAAATAGAGATGATTAATGGACATTATAGAACTTGAATTTCTCATGAGAAACATACCACATAGAGACTAGATAATATTGCACTATCAATACTAGGTGGTATTCCTCATGTACACACATTTAGGATTGTGAGGTGCCCAAAAGGACAACACACTCCCCCAAAATGGGATAGTCCATTAATCTCCCGCAAGAGCCAATTAAGATATGAATAAGATGCAATAGGCTCAAACATAAAACACATACATGGTGTGAAAGCCAACATACACAACCTTGATTTCTCAAGTTAAGCAAGTAGGAAGCACAACATATGTAAAACACGTGCAAGGTACAAAACTAACACATGCACAAGGGGCAAGTAACTTTCAATGTAAAAGAGTTGAGAACATGTTACCGCAAGGAGGAGCAATGGATATATGATAGAGATATGAGAATATAAATGACTTGGATTTGAGAGAGTATAATTGAAGTCCCCTTAACTCTTCATGATGTAGCCAAGTCTTCAATGCCCTCCAACAAACACCTATTGATCAAGTTTTAGCTTGATGGTTCCTAACCAAGTTGGGTCCTAAGAAGTTAGTCACAATAGGCTTGGCAACCCAAATGGTTCTTTTCTTGACACCACTTTGAGCACCAACATATTTGGCAAACACATTGCCAACCTCATCCTTCCTAAGAGAATAAACATCATCAATCATGATTGGTTGGATGAGGAGTTACCAATAGTGCAAGAGGAAGTTCTTCTCTTCCCATTATTTTCACTTGATTTCTCCACAATGAGAGTATTAGCTTGAATCTTCTTGGGAACTGGCCTTTATCCAACTTGAGATAGGCCATGACCTTGAACTAGAGGCTGCTTCCCCTTTTGCTTCTCACCAAGAGGCTTCTTCTTCAAGGGGAAAGATCTAACATGATGCCCTTCAATTGTGCACTTGAAGCAAACAAGCTTGGCTGAATTTTTGACTTGTTCTTGACCCTTCTTATTGTTGCCATTGGACGTCTTCTTATTAGTGGACTTGTTCCTCACATTGGATTTGAATCCAAGCCCACTCTTGTCATTGGGGGATTTTTGCACACTCAAGATCTTGTTGAGTGTGGTCTTCCCTTCATGACCCTTTTTCAAGTCATTCTTCAAAGAAGTGACTTGAGCCTTGAGCTCTTTGATTTCCTCTACATGGTTAGTGACAACACATATACTAGAGGAAGTAGAAATTTCATTGCTAGAGCAACAAGGCAAAGAATGTAATTCATCACAAGATTTAGCAATAATGTGAGTGGACGAATTACAAGGACTAGCACGTGGCAATATAGCATTATTCGTAGAGATTGTGCTAGTGACCACATGAGGCTCAGAATATGTTACCTTTGTACAGATAGACTTATGAGCTAACTTTAGCCTAGCATGGGATGCTAGAAGATCCTCATGAGAGCTTGATAGCTTACCATGACTTTCCTCCAAGATCCCATACTTGCTAGTTAGCAAAGCAAGTCGAGTCTTTAGCTCAACATTCTCCTTCAAAATAGATGCTTCACAAGAAATAGAGTTAGTAGCACAAGCATCATAATTAATTGCAAGAGGTGAGGGCAACTTCGAAAGCTCTTTTGAGTAAGAGGCTTTAAGTTACTCATGTGACCCGGTGAGTTTGATGAGCTCACCCTTGATGACCCTAGAGCCATTTTTGAGGTGCTCAAAATCCTCAAGAAGTTTAGCATAAGCAACTTTAAGCTCATCATTTTTACTTTTGAGACCACTAGCCACCTTAGGACCTATATTATGAGATTCCTTTACTCTAGACAACTCTAGAGAAAAAGTCTCCTCAAGAGATTCCTTAGTGGTTTGTTCCTCTTCAAGAGCTTCATTTAGATGTGAAATTTGATTAGCATACTCATGCTCAAGGCTACTCATTTTATCAATGGTGTTCTCATGCTCCTCAATTTGTGCTTCTAACTTATCAATATGTTCTTTGCTCTTAATAGCAAAGTCCAAGATTTCAACGAAGTTAGAGCAAGAAATATTATTCTTAACAAGAGCATGATAAACCATCTCACCCATCCACCTCTTCTACCTCATTATCCTCATCCTCATCATCACAAGAGGTATTGGGTTCCAAAGTAGGATTTACCTTTGAATCCCTAGCCATAAGGCATAGGTGGGTAATGAGAGGATGATGATGAATTATTTGAAGCTCCATTCAAAACCTTGTCTTGGCCCATATAATCTTCATTTTCCTCTACATGGTTAGCAACACAAGCACTAGAGGAAATAGAAGGATATTTATCATGGCAACAAGACAACACACGCATATCACCATAAGATTTATTCAAGTCATTTCTACATGATATGCAAGGACTACCAACATAGGCATATCAGGAATTTTGGGTGCTACAAGTGTTAGAGTCCAACGATAGACCATTGCAGCTAGATAGACATGAAGGATGACTAATAGTAAGCTCACTATCGATATTGCAATTTCTATCACCACTCACCATACCATTACCTTGTGAAGAATCACATGTTGGTGAGGTGGTAGAAGATGAGAGATCATCTCGACCGGAAGTGGAAGCAACACAATCATCCTCAAGAATATTGGACCCAACATATTGATCTTGAAGTTTTGTCCATAACTCATGAGCACTCCAAAAAGCTATGATTCAAGAAGTAACTACATAGCTCAAAGCATTAACAAGCACATTAGAAGCTTTAGCATCGAGACATAAGTTGTTCTCATCCTCACAAGATAGATTTTTTTAATCCATTGGAGGAGAAAAATGCATATCTACAAAACGCTCCAAATTTGGGTCCATGTCCCGAAAAAGAATAAGCATACGAGTTTTCCATATATCATAATTTGTGCCATCGAATATGAACATTTCATTGTGCACTAATCCTCTAGCCGACATATTTACTCTCAAGGCGATGAAGCCTAAAATGAGAGACCGGGATCTGATACCAATTGAAAGGACAAGGATGTCGCCTAGAGGGTGGTGAATAGGCAGTTTAAAGCTTTTACGAGAGAGGCTTAACAAAGGCGGAATCAAACTAGAGTTTACTTTGTCAAGCACAAAACCTGGAACAACTAGGGTTCACCTATGTGCACCAACAACTTATGCTAAGCAAGACAAGGAACTATGTGATAGGAAGATATAGACTTCAAGCACGAAGGCTATCACAAAGTAAGGTGCATAAGTAAGAGCTCGGGCATAGAGATAACCTAGGCACGCGGAGACAATGATGTTTTACCAAGTTCCTCCCAACAATGGAGTACGTCTCGTTTGGATAGGGGGTGGTTTGAAACCACCAATGCCACAAAAGGCCTCCCTTGTTCTCTAGTGAATCTCACCCCAACAGGATCAATCCACACTTCCACTATCGGTGCACTTGTCGGTAGCAATCCGAAACCTCTCACAAGATTGGGGCACTTCTCCACAACTCAATTGGAGGGCCCCAACTAATAAGCTTGGATAAAGCTCCACAACTTAATTGGAGGCCCCAAGTAATCCACAAACCTGCAATACAACCAAACCGTCTAGGGTTCCAAGAACCTAAGAGTAAAAAGCTTCTCACTTTTCACCCGATCGAATCCTCACCGAGAACTCAAACTGATGCACCAAATGCAATGGCAAGAACACAAGAAGTGCTCAAGTCCTTCTCTCCCAAATTCCTTCTAAGCTATAAAAGCTTGTGGGGGAATAAGAGAGGAAGAACAATGGAGGAAATCCACACAAGACTCCAAGATCTAGATCCCAAGATGTTCCCCTCACTTAGAGGAGAGATTGATTGGTGGGATTATAGATCTAGATCTCCTCTTTCAAATCTCTTAAGAATATGCAAGAATCATAGGAGGCATTGAGGGATATCAAGCTCAACAAGGTCAACAATGGAGGGGAAAACTTGCAAGAAAGGTTATCCAACCGTCGGGGAAGAAGGGCCCCTTATATAGGTCCTCCAAAATCCGTTGGAGCTCTGGAGCGCATGAGCCGGACATTCCGGCCAGTTTCCGGGTGGTTTCCGATATGGCATACAGAATGGCAACCATACGACTGAAAACTGAGATTTCTGCGTGATACCAGAGTGTCTGGCGTTTTCACCGCGGACATTCCGGCCAAGGCAAAAATGACAGAAACATCAATGCGAAAACACCCATAACTTTTGCATCCGAACTTTGATTTTGATGATTCGTTTTAAAGGAGACAACAAACTCTACAAGATCATGCAGGGAACCATCATAGTCCAGCAAGGGAGGATAGAACCAAATGACGAAAGGTTTGACCTCTCTCAAAAAGACGAACCGGTAAAACCTCCAACATTGAAAACACAATAGAGAATGCATATGAAATCCGTTTTCGATGAACTTGGGCTTGTCATGAAGATTAACACAACCTCTAAATCCTCACATGGATAAGATCCAAATAACAACCAAGAAAGATGATGCCAAGTATGCAAAGGTTTGAGCTCACTCCGAAGGATATGATCAAGTTACTCACTCGAGAGCCCCTCTTGATAGTACGGCTATGTATCCTATAAACCGGTCTCCCCAACTAACACCATGAGACCGGTAAGAAAGAAACCCTATCAAGAACATACCTTTGCCTTGAGCATATTCCACTTGAGCTTGACGATAGTGATCTTGTCCTCCTCAAGATGGAACACCTTTATTGATTGCGTTAGCTTGATGAAGACTTGCAAATTGCTCTCCCATACTCTACTATGGTAGAGCTTCTATCTTGGGCATATCATCTTCCCATATCCATGATAACCATAGGATGGAAAGCTTCAAGCAAATGATCTCTCTGAGATGGCTCATCTCATCTTGAACTTGCACTTCATTTCTTCTTTCATCATCATGTTGGTGTCTTGAATGTACACAAGAGATATCACTCCACCTTATTATTCAAGACAAACTTGCCATCGACACAACTCTCACATGACCAATCTTTGGATCACTCCTTGAACACCTTGGTCATCACTTGATCTTCTTCACTTTCTTCTTATCCCAATCTTGAAGCCAACATATGGTTCAAGCATTGCCTATGGACAAATCCTATAAGTAAAACTCAATGCAAACATAAGTCTATAAAGGTTGTCATTAATTACCAAAACCACACATGGGGGCACACATGCACTTTCAGGTGGCTTTGTGATATCGCCCGGATATTCAGGGAAGAAGAGCTTCATTAGTTTCTTCGGCTATGGAAAATGGTGGATGGGGTTCAGCTCACTGAGGAGGAGCCTGACTCAATTTAATGGTTGCCATGCGCATATGGAAACTACTCGGCTAAATCTGCCTACGAGATGCATTTTATTGGAAGGATGCCACAACCTCAGTAAGAGGATGGCATGCAAAGGTCGAAGACAAGGTCAAGTTCTACATGTGGTTGCTCTTGCGTAATAGATGTTGAAGTATGATCCAAATTCTATTAAGGAGGGTAACTTCTAACGGACGGAGTGAGCACGTCGCCGAAAGAACGAATCGTGCAGTTTCTCAATACATGGTGGCATCCCTTGTAATATCTTAGAACTGCTAGGGGCAAAATCGTCAAATAAAGGGGCATACTGAAGATCAGGGCGACGACGAACTTATGTGAATATTTTTAATAGTATAGATAAGCAGCGCTCCTCCGGTTGCGGGTCAAAATCTTCCTCAACGTGAAACTGTTGCATCAACTTTACACTTGATCATATCAGACTGTGGCGGGTTCCATTTCGGCTGTCTGCGGTGAGGTTTTGATGGACCTTTCTTCTTCACAATCGGTTGTGCATCACGCGGATCATGTATAAAGCGATTCGCAAAATAATACTCTAATTTCTAAGATAGCTCATAGGATACACGCAAAAAGACTAAGAGCATCTCTAGGGCTGAAATCGCGTAATAAACGCCATTTTTGCGATTTGGAATGAAAAAAGCGGCCACAGCAGACCCCATAAAACCGGTCGAACCACAATTTTTTTAAGGGTGTCTGGAAAAGCACACCCTGAACACACAGATTTCCGGATTCGGGGACGGAACCGAGGGGCCCCCGTATCGAACATTTTCGTTGGCGGGAGGGAAATTTTAGCTTGTTCCCCTCCTTCTGTTGTGAACGACCATTGTCGATTGAGGCCTCGCCATGCCGATCCTCCCGCGAAGATGGATACCGCCGTCCCCGTTCCTGACCCTCGTTCCGGACATTGATGCGCGAATGAGATCTCACCACAATGGAGATATTGGCCATGAACAAGATAAATCCATTAATTTGACGAACAAGGTATCATACATATTAAATAGAACGATAAATACAACCCTAATATACTATTTCACTTCCGCTGTCTTTGTCAGCCGTCTTGTCTTCATCGCCGGCCGCATTCTCCTAGTCGAAATTTATTTTGACGATCCCCGCATTGTTCGCCTTCCTCGGGAACTCTTCGCGGCACGCGTCGTCGATGGCGTTGTAGATCATGCGCCAAGGCACGGACCAGAATCGCGCCCTACCTTCGGGGTTGCAAAGGTCGGGGTGGAGTTACCTCCCGTGGACAAGGAAAAGGCCAAGCGCCGCCCTGCGCTCCCTCTTAAAGCGCTTCCACCGGTAGGAGCTCGTCGTCGAGTAAGGGCCATAGCTCTCTTCCACTCTGCCTTTTTGCGGCGGCACTCTTCAATCTTGCTAGCCAACTCGGTGCCCCTCGCAAGAGGCCCCACCGGCACTCTGGCGTAGCTTAGTTCCCAGTCGGCCAGCAACGTCGCGCGAGGCAGCACAAGGATGTCAAAGTGGGCGAAAATCACCACCTTGTAGAAGTTGAGGGTGGGTCTAGCCATGGCGCGGGAGGAAAAAATGCAGAGGGTGGGGAATTAGGGATACGCCGGCTAAATAGATGGAGACGACGGTGGAATCAAAATCAAAATCTAATACTCTTTCACAGTTCGCGAATACGGGATCTGATCTGCCTGGCTCTTTTAACCCGTACAATCTTCTCGGCTCGTAAAACATGTTTACAGGTCGCCCGTCCTTTTATAGCGTCTGCTATAGATGCTCTAACAATGGTACAGGTCTTTTTCGAGGATTCTTGGTTGCATACCCCATCTCTGTCAACTTTATGGTCATGACAGTCCATGCGAATCGGCTCGATTTTCGCCAAATGACAGCATAAATCCTTTCTACTAGCAGATCTTTCACTGATCATAAAACATACATGAACCTTCAAGTGGACAAGATAGCTCGTGTACCCATGTATACAAGCATAAATATATTTATGTTTTCTTTATTTTTTTCTACTTTTTGTTTTCTTTTTTCGTTTGTCTTTTTTTCAGATTTAAATAATGTTTAAATTTGAAAAAGTTCAAATTCAAAAAATAGATTAAAAAATGTTCAAAAAGCATTCATATTTTTGAAAAAATATTTAAATCAAAAAATGTTCAGAGTGAAAAAGTTTAGATTTTTAAAAATGATCAAAAAATTTGAACATTTTTCGAAAACCATAAAAACCAACAAAAACCTTTAGTAACGAACAAGAAAAACCGTCAAAAAACCGGATTGAGAATCGGACGGAAAACCCACCTCACGTTAAATTTGCCAGGCCCATGGAAACACGGGGCGTGCGGCCAGCCTTACAGAAGCCCCCTAGGAACACCCTATGTATTTTTTTCCCTTTTGAGACAAGGAACACCCTATATATCAGCTCCCCATTGATACATTCGTTCGAAATAGTTGCTAGACCCAACTCACAAGAGCCTGCGGCTTTCTGGGCCGGGATATCCTTTTCGTGTTTTACCTGGGCTGGGCTGGGCTGGGCTGGGAATTCTCTCCCGTAGTGCGGCTGGTAGGTGCTTCGCGTGGTACCGGGTGTGAAAGCACGTTCTTACTACTATCTCTCTTCCGGTTTACAAGGCTCAACTAGTTTTGCATCAAGACCAAGATTTTTTTTTTGACCATAAAAACTCTTTTAAGTTGTGCCTCTCTCCAATCAATTGCTGCCATTTATGAAGTAGTAGACTACACTGTGCGCATGCAGCGAGCCCATTGGCTTTTTTTTAGAGCAACATACGTATTTCATTAACAGAAAATCAAGTTACATGACGCAACATACGTAGAAACTAAAAGACACATCGTGATAAAATGATTATCCTGAATTTACAGATAAAATCATAAGAAATCGAAAACAAGACGATCTCTAGAATTTCCAGCAACCACCATAGCCAGCGGTCGCCGCCCAACACCAGCGCCGCCAAGGCGGACGCCAGGAGAGACACCAAACCTCCACCATTGCAAGATCCAAAACCGCACCATCGCCAATGAGACTTTGTGAGTCGATGAACAGGCCTGCTGCACGCAGCGAGGCACATGTCGCTGTGGCACGTCGACCGGGGGACGTCCCTGTGCTGTCTTGGACCAAGATCCGCCGCCTCCCATCGACGAGGTCGGAGAAGAACGACAAATCCACCACCTTCGGACCAACATCCTCGCTCCAGAAGAACCACCTCGCCTCGACCGCCAGCGCCGTCGCGGATAACAACGAACGTCAGCGAGAAACTATTCTCGCCAGTTCTGAAGAACGGCAAGAAAACCAAGCTGTCGACTGAAGGACCGATCAACACACGTTGGCATCAACTCCGAGGCACCGCCTCGAAGGTCGTCGCCGGTGTGGGAGTAGAGTTGAGGCCGATTTATTCGCCTAGGCACCGCTCCCACCACCCCAACGGTGCACCAAAGAAGACAAAATCTAACCCTGATTACTAGACCAGAACGAAGGAGCAAGGCCTCCCCTCCCTCCCACCGCCGCTGGAGCGGCAGGCAGAGGGAGAGGGGACCAAGGCCAACGCCCTGGCCAGATGAGATCGGGACGACTTTTTTTTCGCGCCGCCGCCGCCTGGGAGAGGAAAACTTTTCGTGCGGATGTGTGGTTATTGCTTTGTCAGCCAGCCCATTGGCTTAGTTTCCCACTCCACCGCATGCACCACATAATTAGTGTTGGGTCCGCATGGAAAACAAAAAAATTCCTACGATGAGAACTATACGCCAAGATCTATCTACTAGATATAGAGCAACGGGTGGACATACATCCATGGAGAATTTACCCTCGAAGACAACGAGTTTTGTTAACGAGTAAGAACTCGTGGTTGATGTAGTCGTACGCTTGCCGATCTCAAGATCGTGTGGAAGTCCGAGGGCCGCAAATCAGCAGCGCATCCGTCCTCGCACACACGTTCAAGCTATCGAACAACCTCCACCGCCTCGCTCCAGCGAATCAGCGGAAGCAGCAACTCCTTCCAGACGCAAGGCCACCGGAAACATGTATCTCGCTAATCTGAGACCATGGGGGAATATCTAGAGGGGGAGAGAGATCCTTCACGAGGAGGTGTGCCTCGTGTCTTCGTACACATCCGGTGCACGATGAGACCTCCGGCTCCCCGATCCCGCCGGGAGTGCGAAAGTTGATATCCGGCTAGGAATCTCTGCAGCGCAGCGGCGTACTGCAGGAGTGCCTCGATCGCACAGCCTAGACTTGGGGCCATGCACACGAGGTATAGAGAGAGAGGGAGGGAGAAATTCAACCAAAGGACTTCTCTCATTGTTGTTTTTTTGGGTGTGTTTTAATCTCACCCATGGGCACCCCTTTATATAGGCTAAGGGGGTGTACCTTTCTCAAAGGCTAAGCCATGTGGGACTAATACTAAAAGAAAAAGTCAGCAGATTTTCGGACTTGCCAAATGAGCCAAAAGTACTCAGCCCAAATAGCAAACAAAAATTAAACAATAAAAAGAAAAAGGAGCAGAAGCAACTAACAGCACAGTCGCCGGATGGGCCAACCGCGCCCGGCCCAGCTAACTGGCGGCCTGCAGCAGGCGCCCCAGGTGGGCCGGCGCTGCCCACCTCGGCAGCCCATGCGCTCGCGTGGCCCGGTTGCCAGTAGCAGCAAGCGACAGGGAGAGGCGGCCGGGTGGGCCGGCCTGCGGTGCCCAGCGGCCCGACCTGCCAAGCACGGGTGGGCTGGCGGTCAGTGGCGGCCCGCGGCGGCCTGGTCTGCCCACTCGCCGGCGAAGCCCAGTTATGTGCCGCCCTGTGCGGCAGCGATTATCCGCCGCCCACAGGGCTGGCTGTTTTGCTCTTTCCTATTTATTTTTCTGCACTTTTATTTCTAGGCCTTTTCCCTCTGGGATTTGGCCTAATATAAAAGTTGACTTTATAAATCTTAATCTAAATATTATTTATAATATATTAATTCATAATTAACATATAATAAATATATATTTAAATTCCCATTTATCCGAAAACACTTTTCGGGACTTTTCCTTTATTCTTTTCTCCGAACAACTTCAGATCTCTCTGCGGAATGATTCCGGCTTTCTCTCTTTCTCTACTGTGATTCCGTCTTACGAATGATCGCTCTCATCGTACCCTTAAGTGTATCCTCTCACGGCTCGGGAATGCTCTAGACATGATCTGTATCAATAATCAACAGAGGGGCTAGGGATGTCCATGTGACCCCTATGCATTCCTGATGACAATGTCGTTTGAACCGTCTAAATGTAGCATCCTCTTCCTTTTGTTTCTTGATACAACTTGTTCGAGATCCGATCAATGGTATCTTATACCTTGTTCAATCTCATTCACAACAAGTTCTGTTTTCTTGTTACCGTGATATTACATCCCCGTGACCTAGTCACATGTTGCAACATTTATGGATGTAATCTCACCAAGCCGGCCGTATGTATCTTTACCCGTCATGTGGGTGAACAAATCTCGGTCTTGAAGTCACATGTCATCTACTGTTCCTTCGGAATACCCAACATACACCTTTATAACCACCGCATTACCAAGTGGCGTTTGATGCAGTCAAAGCAACCTAGGGAAACAGTGAGTAATATGAGCTCACGGTCTAAGGAGAAGGAGTCTAGGTATAGATGTTGCAACAATGAACTATATGACTTGATCGTGTTGCAATCCTTCGAGGAATGTCCAACCACATCATTCTCCAATGATATGATCTCGTTGTCAGTCGGCATAAATGCTCATGATCTTGAAACCCAGATCATCTTCGTGACCAATGAACTAGTATGAATAGAGGCTACTAGGGACTTGGTTGTTTCATACCACACCTATACCAGTGTTTCTACTTGGCACGGTTCTAGCACAATATGAAACTATTATAAACTAATTGAGATATGATAATAAGAACCTATTTCTTATTTGCCTCTAGGGCATATCTCCTTCAGTCTCCCACTTGCACTAGAGTACAAATAAACTAGCTTGCATTTTGCTCATATAAACCATATACCATATGCGTTTACAGATCATTCATGCTCATGGGAAACGTCATGTCCATGTTCTGTTTTACCAGATCATTATGTCTTTTGCAAATCGTTAATGTCTTCCTAATTTTGACATTCACACCATTATCTTATAATGGGTCGAAGTATTTGTTTGGCAACAAAGTGAGACTTTTGTTTCTAGTGTTTATAATGACGGTCATTATTCACTGTTGTCATCTAAACTTCAAAACACACTTTTCTATCCTTTGTGTATATACTATAGTCATGGGAGCAGAACGAGGCCGGATTCCAGGAGCTTACAGTGACGTTAGATCAACCTCGAGGGCTTTCTCATGGGCACTGGGCCCTGGGACACATCATTCTACGTTAAAAGCGAATTAGCCCCGCCATAACATTATACATCACATTAGATGTAGCATTTATATTTCTGTATCTATGTAGATCCTAGTGCATGAAATGCATCTATGTCACTTACATTGCTTCTTGCTACTTAAGTACAAACTTAATTCTGGTTCAGTGATCAACTCAGGAATCACTTAAGGACATGTTCTTACAGTTAAGAGTCAGTCCTTCCAACCAGAACCTTGGGTCACATTATGTCGAGTATGCAACATGGTTATATGGAAGAACCTATGACTGAGGCATAGGAGATGCCACACATCTCTTTCTTTCCACCATAGTTTCAATACTCAATGCTTCATATAGTAAAAACTTCTTTCTTACCTTGTTCCATTCGGAACTTCTTCAGAATCTTGCTTAGGACATTCTGAACACCTTTCAGAATCAAGTCCAGGAAGCATTCGACATTCAGTGTTTTATTAAACTCACCAATCTATCATGATAGATCTCTTTGTTTAATAACTTCAACTTCATCCTTATTTAACTAACTTAAACGTTATTAACACCAATCACATCATTCACATATGTCGTCCATATATCCCAGAATGATTTCACGCTCCCACTCAAATATGACATTCATGTTTGAGATCCAGGGATTTCACTTAGCTCCCACTCAGAATATGTCAACTACATATTATGAATTAGCCAAGCTGATTTGCTCCCACTCAAATCTAGGTCCTCTCAATAATCTTGGACATTCCAAAATTCTTTGATCATCATCAAATCGAGAATTCCACTAATGAGATTTCAATGACCATTGATTTCTCGTACTTAGGTCCATCACGCTTCTTTGTAATTCGTAGGTATGTCTTGTTCAAAACATGACAAGTGAATCAACAATATAATTCCACGAACTTGTAGAATATATAGTTGAATCCTACATACTTTAGTAAAAGTATTCACTTGAAACTTTATGATCATTATCAATAGTTTCTTCTCTATTTGTAGAGTTTGGTTTCACGAAACAAATTCCGCTGCGACACTCAACAATTCGGAGGCAAGGTCAGATACCTTGATCTTTTACTTTCTTCTACCTGTATCTTCATCAAGACACATCAATTTAGGACAACAGCAAGTTTGCTCCTTGTGGAAGATGCATTCATAGCTTCCTAAGAATCCTTTACAAAGACTTGTTTATTCGCCACGACTTCGACTTGTCGAAATCTCCAGAAACTCGAACTTGCCATAACACTTATGGTGTTGTTTCCACGAATCTTTAGATGTTCCTTTGTATTTCAAATGAGTGTTTGCTTATTTTGATCTCTAACTCTAAACGACAACTATAACCCCTATAAGAGATGATATTATACCATATGTATCTCAATACATAATGATTATGATGTTTAGACACTTGAACAAAGTTTGAATTTATCCAATTATCATAATTTGTGAAACATCTTTCACAAGTTCCTTTTATGCTAAACTTTAACTTCAATACTTTTGTCGTTTTGATCAAATCGAAGAGACTTGTTAATTCAGTTAATTCAATATCCCATTTAGTTATGAACTCATTTGGACAATTCAAATCATTTCAAACTTAATGTTTCATTAAGTAAATACACTTATTCACTTAAGTCCACAATTAACTAATGATTTCCACTACTTGTTGAAAATACGATACATCCTATGTATAAGATTCAACATTTCTTCGCATATCACCGTTTTACCAGAATGCGGAGTTTTAGTCATTCTGCCCAAGAGGCATGGTTTTGCAAAGTCTCTAGATTATGCATCTAGGACCCTGATCTTTCATAAAGAACCTGCAATAACCAAAATGACTTAAACTGTAGTGTCATTTCATTATTAAGCTTTGGATATCTTTTAGCATTCTAATCCTTTATAAATGTTTAAACTATTATCATTAACATAGTGATGAGAATAACTTATTTGTAATCGTAATGTGACCATAAGGTATTATTCATAAGAATAGTACAAACTGGTTTGTAACTTGTTCATATGAATAATCGTCTCGCCAAAAGCAAGACACACATACAAGGATTACAAATTTATATTCAAGTCCACTAATCCAAATGATAAACTTTGAGGGAAGTGGTGATGTCGGCCATCAACTGTTTTGCTTGCCGTCACCAAGTCACGTTGCCTCAAAACAGCAATTCTCAAGCAGATCATCATGTTTTCACAAAACGGGACAAGTATCAAATACTTGGCAAACTGCAATAAGTTCTGCAAGAACCACATTTATAATTTGTATATCTTACATATACCTTTTCCATCCATGATCTCCATTAGCAATCAAGCCCTTCTAAGAGTTCTCAACTCTAATGCAAGATCACTAAGTGTTTCTCCAAACATTCTGGAGTCATCGAATTATCTCCTAACGGTTATTGTATCAAGAAGAGAAGATCACCTTTTACGAGGATATCCCTCAGGCGTGGGTATTAATCTATGAAGTTGGACCCTTTTGCTAAGTTCCATATTAAGCAATATATTCCCATGGTCGCAAAGGACCTCAATGGGATAGGCTAAGGTCTACTAAGATATTTGCAAACAGACATCTAGACTAAGTTTATAATAAGAGATCAATTTATAATTGATCTCCACTAAAATGGTCATCCCCTGGACAATTTTAGTGATCGCATGATCCCTATCATCTGCACCTCCCCCGATCGTCACGGCCATCAGTGCAATATCAAAGGTAGACATTCAATAATGCCAATCACATCATCCATGTGACTCATGCTCGATCTTTCGATCTCTTGTGTTCCGAGGCCATGCTTCTCTAGCGTGCTAGGCTCGCCAAATTTAACTTGTGTGTATTCGCTGTACAACATGGCTTACACCCACTGTATGCGAACGTAGATATGTTTGACACCCAGGCCTGTAACCCTGGATCGCCTCATACCGAAGAACTTTCTTGGTGGTGCACACACAAGGGGAACACGGAACATTGGAATTAGGGACTATCTTATTTGCTACCGTTGAGTATTTAAATACTAGCACAAAATAAGATATAAAAAACTGGTATCAACATCAAATGTATAATGTGATATGATATGGTCTTTCTTGCGCCTTGATCTCCATCGAACGCTCTGGCATGATCTCCATCGTGCCCTTGGTTTGACGCCAAGTCCACGACGCCTCCACCAGGTCGTCCATCTTAACGATGACTATTACTATGCTACTTAGCAACAGAAAAGTAAACTACTTTACCTTCGTAATGACCAATGCCATATCATAATCACATGCCCCCCTGCAAAATAAAGTTAGACGCCTCTACTTTATCTATTGCAAGTTTTACATGGTTGTTAGGGCTTTCGCACTAGAACCGTTTCTAAACTACAAACTTTCCAACCACAACATGGATCCGATAGTTGTCTCTATTATACCCCTTTCGGGCCCTCCGTTGTAAATGCTATATCAACTATCGAATGAGAGATAGACACCCGCTAGCCACTTATACGGTACAAGCCGTATGTTGAGCGTGGAACCAGTCTCGCGTACGAATACGCGTAAGGTCGGTTCGGGCCGCTTCATCAAACAATACCGCAATATAAACAAGTACACGTTAGAGGGTAACAACTAAGGGATCAATGCCCGCACAAAACTTGTGCGTACTGGCCGTACATCACTCCTACGCATAGATCGGCTCTGATACCACTGTAGGAGATCGGCCCATAAAACAAAAATTTCCCTATGAAGGATCCCCGGAAACTTAGCCTAGGATCTATCTATGTAGTAATGCGGTAATGGCCGATGCGTAGAGAGTACATACCCTTGTAGTCTGTACGCGGCTAATGTTCCGGGGGGGGGGGGGACGTGGTTGATGTAGTCGTACTCGAAGCCGACCTCAAGGTCACGAAGCTCCTCGCAGGTCACCCCTTGCTCCTTCTTGATCTTCATCATCTTCATCGTGCAACAGCTCCAGCTCACGACATTTAAGCGCCCCAAGTGTTGCGCCTCGTGTCTTCGTACATATAGTTGAGACTTAAATGTCATGAGCCGGAGCTGTTGCACGATGAAGATGATGAAGATCGTGTTGCAATCCTTCGAGGAATGTCCAACCACATCATTCTCCAATGATATGATCTCGTTGTCAGTCGGCATAAATGCCCATGATCTTGAAACCCAGATCATCTTCGGGACCAACGAACTAGTATGAATAGAGGCTACAAGGGACTTGGTTGTTTCATACCACACATGTACCAATGTTTCTACTTGGCACAGTTCTAGCACAATATGAAACTATTATAAACTAATTGAGATATGATAATAAAAACCTATTTCTTATTTGCCTCTAGGGCATATCTCCTTCACATGAGGGGGGGACTCCTCCCATCCTTCATTCATGTGGTGAACCTCCACTCACATAAACATGGCCTCCACCTAAAATCCCACTCACATGTATTTAATTTCCACCAAATTAAATGCAACTCTCAATTTAATAAAACTCTTTTATTTATTTTATTCAGAATTTTGTTAATTACTTTAATTAACAAACATTCACATAAAACCCCTTGCAACATTTCAATATCACATGCAGAACCACTTTCTGCAATTTCACCCGAAACAATTCCGGTTTCTATCGAAACAATTCCTGTTTCTATCGAAACATTTCTTGCGCTTTGCAAACCTTTTGTCTGGAACATACGTGCTCCTAAATGGTGTCCGGCAACCCTTAAGTGTGTCACCCTACGGTTCACGAATAATACAGACATGATTGAGACTCCTCTCAGATCAATAATCAGAAGCGGGACCCGGAGATCCATACTGACTCCTGCACATTCAACGATGACTTCTGTGATCGTGAGAACCTTTAACGCTAGCAATTTAATCCATTTGTCTCATGATATAATACATGTCCGAGATTCGATCATCGCTATCTAAATACCTAGTTTGATCTCGTTACCGACATGCACTCTTTTCTCGTTCCCGTGATATAACATTCTAGTGATCACATCACTTGCTTGCAAGATATCTTAATGTGTTATCGCCGAGAGGGCCTAGAGTATATCTATCCGTCATCAGGATTGAAAAATTCCACTCTTGATCCATGAGCCTCAACATAACACCTTCATAGCAATGAACCCACCTTTATAGTCACCCTGTTACGGTGTGACGTTTGATGTTATCAAGATACTCTTCCGGTGTTAGCAATTAACATGATCTCATGGTCTAAGGACTAAGACTACTTCGTATGATGTTATAGCAATATAAACATAATGACTTGTTCGTAATGCTATACTTCGGATGAATGTTCATCACATCATTTTACAAATGCTGTGACCTTGTTATTAACAACATCCAATGTCCATGATCAGGAAACTTTGATCATCTTGTTAATCCACAAGCTAGTCTATAAGAGAGGCATAAATAGGAACCCTTTTTGTTTATTAAACACACATGTATTGATGTTTCCTATCAATAAAATTATAGCATGCAAAATAAACATCTATCATATACAAGGAATACATAATAACAACTTTATTATTGCCTCTCAGGGCATATTTCCTTCAGTCTCCCACTTGCACTAGAGACAGTAATCTAGTTTACATAGTGATAAATCTAACACCCATGGAGTTCTGGTGTTGATCATGTTTTGCCCTAGGGAGAACTTTAGTCAACGAATCTGCTACATTCAGGTTTGTGTACACTTTAAAAAAATTTATATCTCCATCCTTGACATGCTCGTGGATGGAGTGAAACCGACGCTTAATATGCTTGAAATTCTTGTGAGACCTTGGTTCGTTGGCATTGGATATGGCTCCATTGTTGTCACAATAGATCACCATTGGGTCCAACGCACTAGGAACCACACCTAGTTCCGTTATGAACTCCTTCATCCAAACCGCTTCCTGGGCCGCTTCTGAAGCAGCAACATATTCCGCCTCCGTCGTTGATCCAGCCACCACAGGTTGTTTGGAACTCCTCCAACTAACTGTTGCTCCATTCAAGAGAAATACGTATCTGGATTGAGACTTAGAGTCATCCGGATCAGTGTCAAAGCTAGCATCGATATAACACTTAGCGACTAGCTCTTCTTCACCTCTGTATACAAGAAACATATCCTTAGTTCTTGTCAAGTACTTAAGGATATTCTTGACCGCTATCCAGTGTTCTGAACCTGGATCAGATTGGTACCTACTAGTCAAACTAATAGCATGTGCCACATCCGGTCTTGTACATAGCATGGCGTACATTATAGAGCCTATGGCTGAGGCATAGGGGATCTTATCCATTATCTCTCTTTCTTCCGTCGTAGCCGGACTTTCAGTCTTACTCAATGTCTTGCCTTGCAACATAGGTAAGAACCCCTACTTACTTCTGTCCATATTAAACTTCTTTAATATCTTATCATGGTATGTACTCTGCGATAGCCCAATTAGGCGTCTTGATCTATCTCTATAGATTTTAATGCCTAATATATATGAAGCTTCACCAAGGTCCGTCATCGAAAATTTGCTGTTTAGATAACTTTTAACACTGTTTAAAAGATCTATATCATTTCCAATCAATAATATGTCATCCACATATAATATTAGAAATTCCACATTGCTCCCACTCACTTTCTTGTAAATACAAGCCTCTCCATAAGTTTGGACAAATCCAAACTCTTTGATCACCTCATCAAAGTGGAGATTCCAACTCCGGGATGCTTGCTTCAGTCCATAGATGGATCGTTGAAGTTTGCATACCTTAGCAGCATCCTTAGGATCAACAAAACCCTTAGGTTGTATCATATACAACTCTTCTTCAATATTACCATTGAGGAACACAGTTTTGACATCCATCTGCCATATTTCATAATCGAAATATAATCCTAACCGACTTAAGCATCGCTACGGGAGAGAATGTCTCATCGTAGTCAACTCCTTGAATTTGTCGAAACCCCTTTGCGACAAGTCGAGCCTTATAGATGGTTACATTACCATCAACATCAGTTTTCTTTTGAAAATCTATTTATTCTCAACTGCCTTTCGATCGTGAGGTAAGTCCACCAAGGTCCAAACCTGGTTTTTGTACATGGATTCCATCTCGGATTTCATGGCTTCTAGCCATTTGTTGGAATCAGGGCTCATCATCGCTTCTTCATATGTCGCAGGGTCATCTATTTAATCAATCATGAAATTCATAACAGGATTGTCGTACAGTTCAGGAGTTGCACGTGTCCTGCTTGACCTACGAGGTTCGGTAGTCTCCTCTTTCAGAGTTTCATGATCAATATAATTAGCTCTCTTCTCATTAGGTGAAGTCAACTCCGAAACAACTTCCGGTGTTGCGCTACTCGCCATTTCATGAAGAGAAGGTTCAATAACCTCTTCGAGTTCTACCTTCCGACTACTCACACCTTTCGCGAGAAAGTCCTTCTCAATAAAGTATCCATTCTTGGCAACAAAGACCTTGCCCTGGGATCTGTGATAGAAGGTATACCCAATCATTTCCTTAGGGTATCCTATGAGGACGCATTTTTCTGCTTTGGGTTCGAGTTTATCCAGTTCAAGTTTCTTCACATAAACATCGCATCCCCAAACTTTAAGAAATGACAGCTTAGGTTTGTTTCCAAACCATAATTCATACGGTGTCGTTTCAACGGATTTAGATGGTGCCCTATTTAAAGTGAATGTAGTGGTTTCCAGTGCATAACACCCAAAATGACAGTGGCAAGTCAGTCAGAGACATCATAGATCGAACCATATCCAATAAAGTACGATTACGACGTTCTGACACACCATTATGTTGTGGTGTTCCGGCAGGCGTGAGTTGTGAAACTATTCCACAGTCTTTCATATGTGTGCTAAACTCATAACTAAGATACTCTCCTCCACGGTCGGACCGTAGAAATTTAATCTTTCTGCTACGATGATTTTCAACTTCATTCTAAAATTCCTTGAACTTTTCAAAGGTTTCAGACTTATGTTTCATCAAATAGATATACCCATATCTACTCAAATCATCCGTGAAAGTAACAAAATAACGATATCCACCTCGCGGCGACACACTCATTGGTCCACACACATCAGTATGTATGATTTCCAATAAATCTGTCGCCCGTTCCATTGAACCACAAAACGGCGTTCTAGTCATCTTGCCCATAAGGCATGGCTCACATGTATCAAATGATTCAAAATCAAGTGATTCCAAAAGTCCATCAGAATGGAGTTTCTTCATGCGTTTAATGCCAATATGACCTAGACGACAGTGCCACATATATGTAGATATATCATTATCAAGCTTAATCCTTTTAGCATCAACATTATGAATATGCGTAATACTACTATCGAGATCCAACCGTAATAAACCATTCAACACGTGTGCATGACCATAAAAGATATTATTCATATAAATCGAACAACCATTGTTTTCAGACTTAAACGAATAACCACTTTGCATCAAACACGATCCGGATACAATGTTCATGCTCAGTACTGGCACCAAATAACAATTATTTATGTTTATAACTAATCCCGACGGCATATGGAAAGGCAGCGTTTCGATGGTGATCACATCAACTCTTGATCCATTGCCGACCCGCATCGTGACCTCATCCCTTGCTAGCTGTCGCTTGTTCCGCAGCCCCTGAACCGAGTTACATATATTAGCAACCGATCCCGTATCAAATACCCAGGTGCTACTGCGAGTACTAGTCAAGTACACATCAATAACATGTATATCACATATACCTTTGTTTGCCTTGCCGGCCTTCTTGTCCGCCAAATACTTGGGGAAGTTGCGCTTCCAATGGCCAGTCCCCTTGCAATAGTAGCACTCGGTGTCAGACTTAGGGCCAGCCCGGGGTTTCTTTTCAGGCGCGACAACAGATTTGCCGCCCTTCTTTCCCTTCTACTTGCCTTTCTTGTCCTTCTTGAACTCGGTGGTCTTATTGATCATCAACACTTGATGTTCTTTCCTAATCTCCACTTCTGCAGTCTTAAGCATTGATAGAAGCTCGGGACGAGACTTCTTCATGCCCTGCATATTATATTTCATCACGAAGCTCTTGTAGCTAGGTGGCACAGATTGGAGAACACGATGTATGCCTAAGTCAATGGGAATCGTTATTCCCAAGGACACAAGCTTATTGGCGTACCCAAACATTTTGAGTATGTGCTCACTAACGGAGTTGTTCTCCTCCATCATGCAGCTAAAGAACTTTTTAGAAGCATTATAACTCTCTACGGCAGCATGGGTATCGAAAATCATTTTCAATTCTCCCATGGTATCAAAGGCATTGCCATTTTTGAAACGCTTTTGAAGTTCTGGCTCTAGCCCATACAGTATGCCGCAATGAACTAAGTTGTGGTTCTCCTGACGAGTTATATAGACGTTCTTTTCCTCGTCAGGGGCATCAGGAGCTGGTGGGGGGACTAGCAGTGCCTCTAGCACATATTGCTTTTGTGCAGCAGTGAGGAGAATCCTCAAATTCATAGCCCAGTTGGTGAAGTTGCTACCATTCGCAGCAAGTTTCTCTTTCTCCATGAACACATTAAAATTAAAAGCAGGTGGTGCCATCTACAACAGAATTTGTAAAGTATATTTAGACTAAGTTTATGATAGATTGAGTTTAACTAATCCAAATTACTAATGAACTCCCACTCAAAAACGACATCCCTTGTGTCCTTTTGGTGATTACATGAACCAAATCCACTACACCAAGTCCGATCATCACGTGAGTCGGTGTAGCTTTAAAGGCAAGCCTCTATATGGGCATCATATCAACTATATGACTCATGCTTAACCTTTCGGTCCGTGTTCCGAGGCCATGTCTGTACATGCTAGGCTACACCAAGAACCTTAGTATTTGCATGTGTAAAACTGTCTTACACCCATTGTATGAAAGCGTAGAGTCGAAAACACCCGATCATCACGTGATACCTCAAAACACGATCCATAAAACGGTGCATACTTAAGGAAGAACACATTTTATCTTGATATCTAAATGAGGGATCATCTTATAATGCTACCAAAAGCGCCAAACTAGCAATATAAGATGCTAACATCTAATGTATGAAGTGAGACGATATGGTCCATGCATTTGATCTCTATCATTTGTATCATGGTATGATCTCTATTATTCCTTTGTGTGTAAGGCCAAGGTCTATGGAACTTACACGTTAAGTGAGTTGTAAGAGTATCTATCATACATCTACTTACAACAATACCATATCAAGACACTAGCCCAGCAACGATCTAAAATAGACGCCTCTAATTTATCAATTGCAAGTTTTACGTGGCTTAGGGCTTTCGGAGATAGAACCGTTCTTACCTACGAACATGAACCACAACGAGGATAACCAAGTTATTAGCAACTCGTTGTAAATCAGATATTGACTATAGTAGGAGAGACAGACACCCGCTAGCCACTTATGCAAAACTACTTCCATGTCAGTCGTGGAACCGGTCTCATGTACGATGACATGTAAGGTTGGTCCAGGCCGCTTCATCCCACTATGCCACCAATATCCAAAATACATAGAAGATGCAATAACATGATCATCATCGCCCACATATAAATATATGTGTATTATCCATGCAAAGCACCTACGCATAGATCAGGCTCTGATACCACTGTTGGGTCCGCAGCATGGAAAACAAAAAAAATTCCTACGATGAGAACTATATGCCAAGATCTATCTACTAGATACAGAGCAACGGGTGGACATACATCCATGGAGAACTTACACTCAAAGACAATGAGTTTTGTTAACGAGTAGGAACTCGTGGTTGATGTAGTCGTACGCTTGCCGATCTCAAGATTGTGTGGAAGTCCGAGCGCCGCAAGTCAGCAGCGCATCCATCCTCGCACACACGTTCAAGCTACCAGACAACCTCCACCTCCTCGCTCCAGCAAATCAGCGGAAGCAGCAACCCCTTCCAGACGCAAGGCTACCGGGAACATGTATCTCGCTAATCCGAGACCATGGGAGAATATCTAGAGGGGAGAGAGATCCTTCACGAGGAGGTGTGGTTTGTGAGAGGGGAGAAGGGAGCTTTATATAGGAGAGAGGGAGACCCCTCCCCTCCCATAGCCGGCGCATGAGGGGGGGGGGACTCCTCCCCTCCTTCATTCATGTGGTGAACCTCCACTCACATAAACATGACCTCCACCCAAAATCCCACTCACATGTATTTAATTTCCACCAAATTAAATGCAACTCTCAATTTAATAAAACTCTTTTATTTATTTTATTCAGAATTTTATTAATTACTTTAATTAATAAACATTCACATAAAACCCCTTGCAACATTTCAATATCATATGCATAACCACTTTCTGCAATTTCACCCGAAACAATTCCTGTTTCTATCGAAACAATTCATGTTTCTATCGAAACATTTTCTGCGCTTTGCAAACCTTTTGTCTGGAACATATGTGCTCCTAAATGGTGTCCAGCAACCCTTAAGTGTGTCACCCTACGGTTCGCGAATAATGCAAACATGATTGAGACTCCTCTCAGATCAATAATCAGAAGCGGGACCTAGAGATCCATACTGACTCCTGCACATTCAACGATGACTTCTGTGATCGTGAGAACCTTTAACGCTAGCAATTTAATCCCTTTGTCTCATGATATAATACATGTCCGAGATTCGATCATCGGTATCCAAATACCTAGTTTGATCTCGTTACCGACATGCACTCTTTTCTCGTTCCCGTGATATAACATTCTAGTGATTACATCACTTGCTTGCAAGCTATCTTAATGTGTTACCACTGAGAGGGCCCAGAGTATATCTATCAGTCATCGGGATTGACAAATTCCACTCTTAATTCATGAGCCTCAACATAACACCTTCATAGCACTGAACCCACCTTTATAGTCACCTTGTTACGGTGTGACGTTTGATGTTATCAAGATACTCTTCTGGTGTTAGCAATTAACATGATCTCATGGTCTAAGGACTAAGACTACTTCGTATGATGTTATAGCAATATAAACATAATGACTTGATCGTAATGCTGTACTTCGGATGAATGTTCATCATATCGTTTCATAAATGTTGTGACCTTGTTATTAACAACATCCAATGTCCATGATCAGGAAACCTTTATCATCTTGTTAATCAACAAGCTAGTCTATAAGAGAGGCATAACTAGGAACCCTTTTTATTTATTAAACACACATGTATTGACGTTTTCTATCAATACAATTATAGCATGCAAAATAAACATCTATCATATACAAGGAATATATAATAACAACTTTATTATTGCCTCTCAGGGCATATTTCCTTCAATTAGAGGGATTACTACTCCTAATTAATTGCATGCAGGCCTTAGAGAGGAGCTAATGTGGGACAAATATTTTTTCAGATTGAGCCCTGTAAACTGAGACGGAGGGAGTACTTTCATCCAAAAAATAAGGAAAACGCTAGGCGTCCCCCGGACGATGGAGGCTTCCCATCGTCCTCCTTCCCTGCGCGCCACGTGTCCCTCCAAATCCCGCTTTTGCTGCAGAACACACCGTTTTTGCTACATATGTTCCCGTTTTTGCTTCCGAAGTAAAAAATGTTCGTTTTAGAAATAGAACGTCTCGCCGGAGACTTCACCGGAGACCTCGCCAGAGACCATGCAGCAAAAAAATTGTACTAATGTAGCAAAACGACTTCGCCGGAAACATCGTCGAAAAAAGCTCGCCGGTGACTCTCGCCAGACCTTGTAGCAAAAAGTTGACACTGTTGTAGCAAAACTACAAGACGGTTGTTGCAAAGAAAGTATGATAATGTAGCAAAACATATTAGAAAATGTAGCAAAAATCAGACTTCGCTGGAGACATTGCAGAAAAAGGTGCTACCTAGCAAAACGACTTCTCCAAAGTCTATCGTCGGTAATCTTGTAGAAAAAATATTGTGTGAAAGTAGCAAAAATTATATGAATACATAGCAAAAATAATACGCTAAGGTAGCAAAAACGCTCGTAGCAAAAACAAAAATAAAAATATTGTCGGTAATCTTGTAGCTCCCATGGCTGTAGGGGAGCGGCGGCTCTCCAATGGCTGCAGGGGAGCGGCGGCTGGGGAGGCGGGGGCGGCGCACACGTGATGGGGGGTTGGCGGCGCGAGTTGCAGGGGTGGCGGCTCCCATGGCTGTAGGGGAGCGGCGGCTCTCCCATGGCTGCAGGGGAGCGGCGGCTGGGGAGGCGGGGGCGGCGCACGCGCGACGGGGGGCTGGCAACGCGAGTTGCAGGGGTGGGTGGCGGCTCCCATGGCTGTAGGGGAGCGGCGGCTCTCCCATGGCTGCAGGGGAGCGGCGGCTGGGGAGGCGGGGGCGGCGCACGCGCGACGGGGGGCTGGCGACGCGAGTTGCAGGGGTGGGTGGCGGCTCCCATGGCTGTAGGGGAGCGGCGGCTCTCCCATGGCTGCAGGGGAGTGGCGGCTAGGGAGGCGGGGGCAGCGGCTGAAAAGGGAAGTGGCGGAGGCGGCAGCGAGGCCGCAGACGAGGAGGCATATATAATCAACTTCGTACTACACGAGGAGGCATATATAATCAACTTCCAAAAAATAATACAGTATTAATTGCAGAAACACACGTGCATGTATACACGAGGAGGCACAGAATCTGCGTTCATCTAGAAACATGATGGATGCGCGTAGTCGGCGGACCGGATCAATTGTCCTCCTACGTAGTAGTACAGAATAATCAACTTCGTACTACATACCGGCCTTCTTTTGCACGCGATCTTTGAACAGGAGACCCACGCGGTTCCACGGACGAAGCGGTTCGGTGCAGTAGTACCTACCAGGCTGGTAGTACCAGCCATGCCTTGCCTGGTCTTTAACAATTCAGCTTCACTCGTAAACCCAGTACACCCAACCTAACCTCAGAGGTTGTTGGATTACTAGGGCTTTGATTAATTAACGGGGACAGTGGTCGGATGGGGGGTCGTCCAGACGACGACGGAGCTTGCTACGTTCGAGAGGAAGGAAGCAACTGTGCTCGGCAACGGGAGGGATCGCGACAGCGTCGGATGGGAACGGTGGAGCGTATGCCCTACTATTGGCCATCTGCATGCGTGCGTGCGTGAAACCATATTTTGGTGGGGTGGAGAAGAGAACTTGTTAGTGACATAATGTCTAACAACGTTTTCATTCTAGTCCTCACGCTTTGCACACGCTATATACGTGGATTTTTTTATCATTCTTATAAGTCACATGAATGTACGCATTGTTTGTTGTGTCCGACGAATTCTTTGCATTTTGCCCTTTTTTGGTAATAAGCCCCCAAGACAAGTTATCGAATCACCGGCGAACTATAGGTAGAAACTCTGAACAGAATGTGCCTGATGACACTATTGTCGTCGCCACCACCAATACATGACGAAGCGTCGACGTCCGCAAGATAGACCGTCGCTAAAACGTCACCGACTCTCCAATGTCGGACACAACGACTATCCATGACGGGGATCATGGCATCGTCCGACAAGGACAAACAAACATATTACCAAGAAGAAGAGTGGGTGACAGAGACAAGGGAATAAAGGAACCTAGGTGAGATAAACATCTCCTTTTAATCTTGTAGGTTATTTTTCAGATATGAAAGACACAAAGTGTCTGATTTTGAATTCCTACAAACAACTCGTTTGTTGAGATAATCAACTTGAGTTTACCAATTGGAAACATGACAACCACCACTTTTGTAACCATCTAAGGGTATGAGCAATAGTTTAGACGGTGGTTGTCTATAGTGCTCCTCCACGTCACCTATAGACGGCAGGACCATCCCATCATACAGTGGGCTTGTCTGCAAAGGTGTCTGTCGAGAAAAACTGGAAGTTTGCATGCACTTGTACTGTCCTTCTCCGGAGAGCGCGTGCGCGTGGACTCATGGGATTTCTCATGACCCAGGACGCGTGAAATAACTACTCCTGCGTACAACGGGAAAGAGGCTATGTGTAAAACCCAATTTACACGGGAATAAATCGTCGGTAATTCGGCAGAGGGACTCGTTCTTTTTTTCCCTCTCTCCTCCACGTCATTAAAATTCCTACATGGCACTGGACTATTGTACATGCCCTAATGTCAGGGTTTCGTGTACCATTTCCTTTTTCTCATCCATTGTATTCTTGACATTTGACCCTGAACAACAAGATGTTTCTGCAGAGGAAAAGCCCTGCATGATCCCGAGCTAACAAAAATCAAGCTGATTAATTAGTCCGAGAACGTTAGATGGTAGTAGAAAGGTGGTTCTACCCTCCAAAACTCACGTTCGAGGATGTATTTATAAAGTTTGAATAGTAAGCGATGTTAAGCCTTTGGTGCAATTTCGTTAATTTTGAATTAGAAACGCGTTAGGCGTGTCTATGTTATTATGACCATGATACTAGTAGTATATTTTTAAAACCAAGGTCAATTCGTCAACCGTGTGGGCGGGATGACGTGGCGCCATCTTGTTTTCCATAGGCTGCTTTGGAGAGTACTAGTTTACTCGCAAGTACTACAAGGACGAGCGAAAACAGAAAAGAGGAACACGACGACGACGAAGAGGAAGAGGAAAGAGACCATCAGATTGGACCGGCCTCCGCGGCGCAGCTACCGGATTGGACCTCTTCGCCTCCCCCAGCCCCCGTCCTCAGAGTCTCCCTCCCACCCCTCCTCGTCAATCCCCCACTCCACCCGTCTCCAATCCAAGTTTCCAACACGCACGGAAGCCAACCCTCCCCCAACTCCTCGCCGCACCCAAGCTCCCGACTTCCGTGTCCTTTAAATCGTCCGCGGCCTCTTAGTAGTAGCTACGAGTCAAAATCCTGCTGCTTTAGCGTTCTTGCGGTAGCTGCGGAGGAGGAGGAGAAGGGTAGGTGGTCTGCGGTCGCCGGCCGGCGATGGGCGAGGAAGCCAGAGGGCGGGGCGCCGTCAACCCGGCCTGCCCCAACGCCGACAACCCCTTCCACCGCTGCGCCGAGTACTGCCCCGTCCCGCCCCCCGCTCTGGCGGCCAACAAGCCTCGGCCGGCCCGCGCCGCCCAGAACGGGACCGCGCGTGGCGACGGCGGCGAGGAGGCCGAGGCCGCGGGAGGGAGGCAACAGCGGCAGGCGGTCAACCCGGACTGCCCCAACGCCGAGAACCCCTTCCACCGCTGCGCCGAGTACTGCCCCGTCCCGGCCCCCGCCCCCGCGGCGGCGGCGGCGAGGACCTTTCCGCTGCCGCCGGGGCCGAGCCGGGAATTGGGCCCCGACGGGAGGACGCAGAGCGATGGCGACCTTAGGCCCACGGAGCGCCGCCGCGACAGGGCAGCCGGCGGCTCCGGGGGGCTCCCCCTCTACGTCTTCCGTGAGCGACCAACCAACCCTTCCCTTTCCTCCCCCCAATTCCTGTGATGATGGTACCTGTCTTTACACGTTCATATCTGACAAACTAAAAATCTATTTTCAACTCTACTGCTGCAGTGCGCGAAGAAGGCAAGAAGGTGGATCCCCGGTGCCCCAACGCGGCCAACCCGTTCCACGTCTGCACCAACCACTGCCTCCCCAAGATGGTCGAAGCTGGCCGCTCGTCAGAGGGTGGCAAGTCCCCCATTTCCCTCTTCTCCCGCCGCTCCAGCCGCTCCTCATCCTCCTCAGATGGTTTGTTCCTTTGCTTCATCACCCTCTACTGATAGCCACACACTTATATTGTATCAATGCGTCTGCTGGCATCTTGGTCCTTGGTCGATGCATGATCGTGATGATAATTACCGCGCTTTCTCGGTTGATAGGTGGCAGTGTCAAGTCCGGGGGCAGTAAGAAGACGAATCCCAAGTGCCCAAATGCCGGTAATCCGTTTCATGAATGCGGAGAGCACTGTACTGCCAAGATTAAGGAGGCAGAGAAGCTGAAGAAAATCGATAAGAAGTTACTGCGCAAGAAAGGTAGAATAAAATACCAGTACAGGCCCTTCCTCTAGTTGATTTGGATTTGTTAAGTCTTAATTTGTGCGGTTGCAATGCTGTGCTCAATCATGATATTTACTTTTCCATTGCAATGCCGGTGGTTCTCAGATGAGAAATTTACAAACTCTGAGGAATTTTAGTGATTTTTTGTTGCATTCGCGCCTGTCCTACCTAAATATGATTTATTTATTTCTGGAGAAAATGCTCAATGGATGCTCTCTATGGTTCTTTCTAGCTGAAGATGCTCATTGGGTTAATTTTCACATTTCAGTTTTTACTGGTTTAACTGATATTACTGCCCTTGCAGGTGGGAAGGATGCTTCACCGGTGCAAAATTGGAAGGTCGATCCGAGGTGCCCAAATGCTGGCAACCCGTTCCATATATGTGCCCAGTACTGCTTCGATTATTTGAATGAAGCAGCACCGACAGCTCCAAGCAAGCCAGGTGTGTTCTTTTAGTTACCCTCAAACTTCTAGTGGTCTATGCATAGATATGACACATTGATTTAAGGTCCACTTGGCATCCATATTTATGCTTCTACATTTCTGTTTATGTTTAGACTCGAGGAAAGGAAAGGCTGTCATGAAAGCGGAGCCAACAGGAGAAATCAATCCGGATTGTGCCAATGCATCCAATCCCTACCACAAATGTGGAGAATATTGCAAGAGAAATGGCAACAGATAGACAAGGTACATTCACAGTTCACTCTTTATTGTGTGAGAATAAGATTGCTGTGAACTGAAGTTATCTTGTAAAATGTAATTCCTTGATTAGTTCTGGGTAGTAAGCAAATATAATTCAATTTCTGCAGTACTCTATAAAGCCATGATTTCATATTTGCGTTTTCAACATGCTGAGTCATTTTGACCGAGCTCGCCTCCTGGTTTGAACCCCTGGTGGATTAGAATTTGGTGGTTGTAAAATGTCAACTAACCCAATTCCTTTTGACAGAGTTCACCCTCCATTAATGTCAACTATCCCAATTCCTTTTGCAAGAGTCCACCCTCCATGTAATTTGTCATCTTTCAGTCACCTGCTAAGTTAATGTTCTGCTCGTAGTTACTCAACCAATGTATTTGTAACATAGCTACGGGCTCATGCTTCCAGGCTCCCCGAAAGACCACTAATAAGGTCTCTCATCATCTGCAATCTTTTTCAGCGACACTTTTTGTCGCTGTTGTTGAGTGAAATGCTTTGAGGAGTTTAATACACATGACATACATAATGCTTAATATGTCATGTTCTTGTTTTCATATTGCATTCATTCTGTCCTAGTTAATTAAGCAATGATTCAGATCAGATCATAGGAAAGAGAAGATCAAGATTTATGACCTTTCTTAAGACAACAAGAGGGATTTGTTTGTTGGACCAGATATCTGTCAGATTTTCTTGGTAGACACTTCAAACCCGGAGAAAATGTTATTTTGCCAAAAGGCGTATGAATTCAGATTTCCTTTTGTCCACACAATCGGGGTGTTTTCTTTGCCGTTGGTTGAATCCTGTGATACCCCTGCATTGAATATGGCCCAACTTAGTTAGTTCATCTACACCCACTTTATTTGATTTTCTTTGGTCCAGCTCTGAACTTTCTTGTTAATTTCTCAGTCAATCTATCATTCTATTTTCCCTAGCCAAAAAAAAACTATACTTTTTATAACACAGCCAAGTCCAGCTCTGAACTTTCTTGTTAATTTCTCAGTCAATCTATCATTCTCTTTTCCCTAGCCAAAAGAAAAAAACTATACTTTTTATAATACAGCCAAGTCAATCTCAACGTGCTATCGGTTTGCTTCTTCTAGTGCATTGTGGTAGTTGAATATAAAAACATACGTCTGAGGACAATAAACATTATTCTGGATAATGTCAACAAACGGCAAACATAGGTAGCACACGCATCGTGGTAGTTGGATACGAAAACATACATCTGAGAAGAGTAAAACACTATTTTCAGGGTAATGTCAACAACAAGAATAAACATAGCACATGCCTTGCTGTTTACTATTCGCTTCAACCATACAATCAAAGATCGCATCCTCTGTTTGGTGACACTGCCTCCTTTCGTGCTGCCAGGCTGTCAAGACGCCGGCCGATTCTTCTCCAGGCAGATGATGGTGAAAAATAAGCAATTTTCTCGCGACAGTAGGCCTCATTAAGTTGCAGTGCTAGTAGCTGCTGCGTGTGTGTGTTGAAGTCGGCTCGTTTTGTAGCGTGGCTGCAGCGGCTCCCACCATTGCTGGTATCTGCCTGAGTGCCTGTATACTTCTATATATACTCTCCGTGTGTGTGTGTGTGTGTGTGTGTGTGTGTGTGTGTGTTGTGTCAGGGAGTTGCGTGTGTGTATATGTAGTATAGGCCAGTGTGATGTATTGCTACCTGAAGGCTGTAAAAATAGAGAGGTGTGTACGCATTCTTTTGTAAGATATATTGCCATTTTAGCAGTGGTTTGTTTTGTTCTATTACAAGAAAGAAAACTGTTTTTTTTTCACGGAGCAACCCCGAGAAGCGATGTTCGTCGGTGCCGAATTTTGTGGGCATTTATATACTATCAGTTTCCCTTGAAAGTGTCGTCGTGTTGTGGTTGAGGCGTTGATGATGTACGAGGAGGAGGGCTCATAATGGGATCAGCGCTTGCACATGAATGAGCTGCTAATTCTTGTTGGAAAGCTGGGTCAGGGTGTTTTCTTTTCTGTGCTTCTAGAATGTGTGTCATGGTGATGGAGGGAGGCATCATCGTCATGGCCAGCGACCTAGTAGCACCGGTGTCTGATACCACCCGCTGCAGAAAGTCGCGCCACTGACCGACCGGTACTACTACCGGTACCGGAGACGGGAGAATGTGAGATCGGAAAGGTGGAAACCACCACGAGTCCAGCCACCGAGATTCTGAGCTGAGAAACGTGGAATTCCGAGGCGTGTGTATGTGGCTGGAGCTCCCGTTTCTTTTGACCAAAATGTTGATGTACGACGTCGCTGATGGATGCGATCTCCGTGCCACGTACGGGTGGTGGATGCGTACGTGCGTGCGGCGGCGGCCCCTTTTGTCTTCTTCATCCGTGGTTCATACGTTACGCAGCGTGAGGAGGCAAATACGTACTAGTTAGAGGAAGAAGTCGCCGGAGGAGAGTTTTTTTTTTTTTTTTTTTTGGGTTTCTGGAAGCTTTGTCTCCGTGACGTGAGACCTGACGTCGAATGACCCGATCGAGCGATCAGCAGCGGACCGTGTCGGTTGATCTGGTAGTACTAGTCCTTGGCCTCGCCCGCGGCGGCATACGATTCAGCGGTTGGTGTAGTACGATTTTCCACGGGCGATCTTCCGCACCGGGCAGCTAGCTACTTCACCGTACCTGCTCGAGGAAGATGATGTCAGAAAACGGCAACCGTATGTCAAATTTTCTTCAAATTCAGAGCTTTATCGATTGATTCATAGGATTACAATCACTTCAAAGAGAATCAGCGAGAAAACCCGTGTTATAGTTAATCCATATGCATCTTCACGTATGTATCAACACTAGCCTGTTTAGCACATAAACAGACCGCGGCGTTTGCATCATGCCTAACCGAGACTACGCTAAAGCTAGCCCAAAGCTCTACCCAACTCTCTAATCTCCTCACATATAGACAATGATCTCTAGCTAGCCTGTTCCGGTCATCCATTTGAGAGTTTCTTTTCGATGATCACCTTGCTATACCCTCTCTCCACAACAAGTCTAGTACCATCCCAGCTGATAGCCAACGCCTCCGTAGTCAGGGCATTCAAGACATGATCGTACCATTGAGCTTACGCTCTGATCAGGCTACCTTGATGCTCACGGACGACAAGGCCTACACTCCCCTCTGAGATACTAGACTCAAAGAAACTCGCATCTGTGTTCACCTTTCTCTTGGTAGCCTTCCTTCTCTTCTTCTCCCGCCCGGATTGGGCGAGGTCTAGTGTAGTTTGCATGACCCAACACACTGAATCCATCACAGAACGACCCCCCTTCTCCATGCTTTCCAACATTTCTTTCTTGCCATGTTGCCCAGCACCCACACAGGATCGTGCTGACATGTTCCGATGAGCATATGTCTCCGCAATTAAGTCTATCACCCATGAGTCCGGATGAAGTATCGGTACTTTGACACCAGCAGTGCCCTTAAGATCCCCCGAGAATTTTCGCCCATGTACCGCCAAATAGTGCATGCTGTATTCTTTCTTCATAAGCACCACATGCTCGCAACACGCTATCAGATCCATATGCCCCGCTTTCAGCACATGAGTAGCATGAAAATATTCCTTTATCACTCTCCACCAATAAGGCTAGGCTACTCGTTAGATCGACGAGATCTCGGTCTGTAAACCAACCACATCGAGAACACTCCATTTTTCTCTTGACTCCAAGCCCAATCGTCCCCAATAAACTGACCGAGAGGAATCTGGCGAATAGCCCGCCTATCTGTCTCCAATAAATTTTCCTCGAGTTTATCCTCCATCCAGCGCAACTGCTCCAAATCGATCAAACTCATGTGCGACTTCTTCACCCTCAGGAAATTAGCGCAATGGTCAGCCATTGGTATTAGCAGGTATCCATGAATCCTCGAAGGCATGGATCGTACCTTCGTCATCAACTCTGGTTAGTTTTTTCCTTAAACTTTCTCTATGGAAGCTTCATCTCCATGCTGCGAGACCTGAGGTTGAATGATCCGATCGAGTGATCAGCAACGACTGTTGTCAGTTCATCTGGTACCTTTCTTTTAGTCCTCGCCTCGACAATGTTGGCATATGCAGTTCAACAATCATTAGGCAGTTGTTTCACCTGCTCGTGAAAATGGATTCCACAATGCCAACCGTCGGAATCAGTGAAGAAAGGATTGAGTAAAATTTGAACTAAATTTTACTAGCATTAGATCAATGTAGTATCAAATATGATAAGACAATGGAGCAACCGAAACCACACGCGTAGAAAGATCTAAACAAAGGGGGGGGGGGGGGGGGTAACAAAGACACTAGGCCTCAAAATTCTGGCCAAAGCCATAGTCGTCCGCCACAACAGAGGTTGCCAACATTTGGTAATTTGTGAACCTCTTGTTGTAGAAGCACTGGCGCTAAGGGACGCTGCAACGTTCACAGTTCAGCAGGGTTTTAGCAACGTAGTCCTAGAAGTGGATTGCTTGGTGTTGGTGTGGCATTGGCAAGATCTTTGGGTTGATCGATCCGTGATCAAGCCCATTTCAATCGAGATTAGTGAGCTAAGTTTGTCTTCAAATTTATTTACTATTGTTTTTGCACATTGTGGGCCTAACCTGGCGGTCCACTCTTGTGCGAAGTATGGAATTACACATGATGAGTCGTTTTTATGGGATGCTGAGCCACGTGCTTTTTTAGTGCACAGTCTTATAATCGATTGTAACAACTTTGTGTTAAGTTAATAAAGCTCGCAATTTTCCTAAAAGAAATACTTGTCAATTTCAAAAAATCCAATTTTGTGCTGAGAGCACTGGATTTAATTTGGAGTGAGGATGACAATTTTAAGCACGTGTACTCGGGACCTGCGGGTATCATGCCCGCATAGGTAGGATATGAACAACTTTATATCCTGGTTAGTACTTGTACCTTGTGTACATCACTAGTATAGACTTATATCCGTTGATATACCCATACATTGGTCGTGTAGATCTTGCTTGTAGAGTTCCATGTAGCTGAGCAATTCGGTAGCGCAAGGGAACGTGTATAAAATTTCTGATCTCTTTTGGCAAGGGGAAAACGAGAAGAAGTATAGACTGGCAAAGTGGTCTGTGGTTTGCCGACCCAAAGATCAGGGAGGGCTTGGAATTCACGATCTCGAGATCAAGAATCGGGCTCTCCTTGGCAAGTAGCTCTTCAAATTGTTAACAGAAGATGAGATTTGGCAAAAAAACTCCTAAAACAAAAATATGTTGGCTCCAAAGCGTTATCCCAGGTTCTATGGAAACTGGACGATTCGCATTTCTGGGCTGGTCTAATGACAATGAAGAAATACTTCTTCCACTTTGGATCGTTTTCGATAAAGGACGGATCCGAGATATGTTTCTGGGAAGATAAATGGCTAGGTAACACCACTTTACGGGAGCCGTATCTGGCATTGATAGTATTGTTCGTCACAAGGGTGATACAATCGCCAAAGTGTTGGAGTCTTCTCTACCAAACGTGTCATTTAGAAGAGATTATTTGGAATTCGATTTATATCTTGAAATGCATTGCTACAACGCTTGATGATACGTCATAAACGTATCTATATTTTTTGATGTTCCATCCTTGTTTTATATCTACTTTCTTACGTTTTGTTCACTTTGGAGTGTTTTTACACATTTTCTGGAACGAACCTATTAACAAGATGCCACAGTGTCAGTTGCCTATTTTCTGCTGTTTTTGGTTTCAAAAAAGCTAGTAAGAAAATATTCTTGGAATTGGACCGGACAAAAGCCAAAGTCAATATTTTACCTGAAGCAACACGGAGTCCGGAGGGGAGACGAAGAGGGCACCATGCCGACCACACCCTAGGGTGGCGCGGACAGCCCTAGGCGCGCCGCCACCTGGTGTGGGCCCCTGGTACTCCACCGACCTAGCCCTTCCGCCTATAAAAGCCTCCCGGGACAAAAACCCTAAGTACCCGATCAAAAAATTCCACGAAAGAGTTTATAGCCACCGTCATCTCCATCCCTAGATCGGGAGGGATTTGAATCTCTTCCCGGCACCCTATCGGAGGGGAGAGATCACCCTGGAGTCCTTCTTCATCACCATGACTGCCTCCGGTGTGATGCGTGAGTAGTTCATCTCTGGACTATGGGTCCATGTAGTAGCTAGATGGTTGGTTCTCCTCCTTTGTGCTATCATGTTTAGATCTTGTGAGCTCCATTCATGATCAAGATCATCTATTTGTAATCCTACATGTTGTGTTTGCGGGGATCCGATGGATATTGAGATGCTATTTCAGATTGATTATTGATTCTATCATGTCTATGTTATTTGTGATCTTGCATGCTTTCGGTTGTTAGTAGCTATCTTGGCCAAGTAGATGCTAGCAACTCCAAGAGGGAGTATTTATGCTTGATAGTGGGTTCATGCCTCTAGTAATCTGGGGAAGTGACATGAATCTCTAAGGTACTAGATGTGATGTTGCTACTAGGGATAAAACATCAATCCTTTGTCCATGGGACAATTGTATTATTTACTTTATACACTTTGCTTAATGCAATTATCTTTTGCTTGCAACTTAATACTAGAGGGGGTTTGAATGATAACCTGAAGGTGGATTATTAGTCATAGATACAGTTGGATTACGGTCTATGTATAATGTTGTAATGCCCAATCAAATCTCATAGGAGTTAAGATGATTAGTATATGCATGTATGCTTTCTCGGTGTCTGTCAATTGCCCCGTTGTAATTTGTTCACCCAACATGTCATCTATCTTAAGGAGAATCACCTGTAGTGAACTATGGACCCCGGTCCATTCTTTTATCATCAATCTACCATCTACTATTTACTGTTTACTGTTTACTTTCTACAAACAATTACTATCTTTCACACAATACGTTAATCCTTTGTTTTCAGCAAAACCGGTGAGATTAACAACCTTACTGTAAGTTGGGCGAAAGTTTTGTGGTTGTGTTGTGCAGAATTCCAAGTTGGAGGCAACACCTTGAGATTGTTTTCTTGCTCCTACTGGTTCGATAACCTTGGTTTCATAACTAAGGGAAAACTTGTTGTTGTGCTCATCATACCTTCCTCTTGGGGTTCCCAACAAGCTCGATATATTTTGAGCCATCAAGCCTTTTTTCTAGCGCTGTTGCCGGGGAGTCAAGGGTAGCTTCACAAGGGGAGTCCTTCATAACCAATCTCTTTACTTTGTTTTTTTGTTTTTCTTAGTTTATTTCTGCTTTGTTTGCTTGTTTCTTTTATCAAAAACACAAAAAAATTAGTTGTTCTAGTTTGCTCTTTTTTATCAAAAACACACACAAAATTAGTGTACTAGTTTGCTTCCTTTATTATAAACACACACAAAATTGAATACTCTTGAAAATACTAAATTGTGTGACTTTACCAGCACCAACAACAATGATTTAATGTTCACACCTATTGCTCCACTTGTTCCTGAAGCTACTTTCTTTGAAATTAAACCTGTTTTGCTCAATCTTGTTATGAAAGAACAATCTTCTGATGTTGGTACTGAAGATGTTGCTGCTCACCTTAATAACTTTGTAGAACTTTGTGAGATGCAAAAACATAGAGATATAGATGGAGATATTATTAAGCTTAAATTGTTTCCTTTCTCTTTGAGAGGAAAAGCTAAAGAATGGTTGCTATCCCTAACTAGAAATAGTATTGTTTCTTGGAATAAATGCAAAGATGCTTTCATTGGAAAATACTATCCTCCTGCTAAGATTATATTTATGAGAAGTGAAATAATGAAATTTAAACAATCTGATAATGAACATGTTGCTCAAGCTTGGGAAAGAATGAAATCTTTGGTAAAGAATTGTCCCACTCATGGACTGACTGCTTGGATGATTATCCAAATCTTTTATGCAGGACTGGATTATTCTTCAAGAAATCTGCTGGAGGTACCTTTATGACCATTACTTTGGGTGCTGCAACAAAGCTCCTTGATAATGTGATGGTTAACTATTCTGAATGGCACACTGAGAGAGCTCCACAAGGTAGGAAGGTAAATTCTGTTGAAGAAACCTCCTCCTTGAGTGATAAAATTGATGTTATTATGTCAATTCTTGTTAATGTGAAAGCTCATATTGATCCAAATCATGTTCCTTTAACCTCTTTGGTTGCTCAAGAAGAGCAAGTTGATGTGAACTTTATTAAAAATAATAATTTTACAACAATGCCTACAAGAATAATTTCGGTAATAATAATTATAGACCATATCCTCCCAATAATGGTAATGCTTATGGAAATTCCTACAACAATAATAGAAGTGCACCCTCTGAACTTGAATTCATGCTTAAAGATTTTATTAGTAAACAAACTGCTTTTAATAAAACTATTGAGGAAAAACTTTCTAATGTTGAAAGAAATATATCATCTTTGCCTGAAGCACAATCTTCTTTGATTAATAAAATGGCTGCTAAACTTGAAACTATTGAAAATCCATTTGCTGCTACTAATGCCATACAAGTTAGAATTGATGAAAATGTTAGACTGTTAGCTGAATTGCATGCTAAGTGGGAAAGAGAAGATCAAATTGCTAGAAATAGTAGTATTTGTACTATCACCACCATTAATGTTCATGCTAGAAATCCACATGAAGTCCCCATTCCTTTAGCAACAATGCCTAAAACCGATGGAACCTTCTCTAATAAAAATGCTGAAATTCTTCGAAATATGGGAAACTATAGCTCTACTACCTTGGATGGTAATTATGATTTTGATCTTGATGGTTGAAATATCTCTGAAGTAATTATGTTCCTACAAAAGCTTGCTAAAACTCCTAATGCTAGTGCTATGAATATGGCATTTACAAAACACATTACTGATGCTCTCATAAAAATTAAAGAAGAAAAGATGAAACATAAAGCTTCTATCCCTATGAAATTAGAAGATGGTTGGGAACCCATCATTAATATGAAAGTGAATAATTTTGATCTCAAAGCTTTATGTGATCTTGATAGTAGCGTTTCTATTATACCTAGAAGAATTTATGAAATGCTTGATTTACCACCATTGGAAGATTGTTATTTAGATGTCCAACTTGATGATAATGCTAAAAAGAAACCCATGGAGAGTATTAATGATGTTCTTATTATGGTTAACAATACCTATGTCCCCTTTGATTTCTATGTTTTGGATGTTGAATGCAATGCTTCTTGTCCTATTATTTTGGGAAGACCTTGTCTTATAACTGTTGGTGCCATTATTGATATGAAAGAATACACCATTAAATATCAATTCCCACTCAAGAAAGGTATATAACACTTCCCTAAGAAGAGACAGAAGATTCATTTTCCTCTCCTATTAAAACAAAATTTTCTCTTAATGCTTCTTCATTTGAGAATACTTGATTCTTGCTTCTTATGCCTAGCTCAAAGGCGTTAAAGAAAAGCACTTATTTGGAGATAACCCAAATTCTTAGTCAATAAATTTTTATTTTGTTGAGTCTTGGAAGTTATTGCTTCTGTATAACCTCTCCTTATCCTTTTTATGTGGTTTTTGTGCCAAGAGTAACCTCTAATGAGAGAGAAGTAAGACTTGGGAAAGTTGTTGTCCCGAGACAGATTTTTGTGCTTCGCTATAAAAATTCATGAAAAATCTCTGTATGTCGGATTGAGCTGTAATTTTTGGTTCTTCTGCCCTAGGTTGTTATCCAACATTCGTTAGTTTAACACTTCTCGATTTGAGCAAAAGAAGGTTTTCGAAAAAATGGTTTTTACCAGCTGGTCTATTTTGACAGATTTCTGCCATTATTTGCATTTGCCTCTTAATCTCTTTCTCTTTGAGTTCTCTTTGATCACTTGAAATTTTAAAGGAATTGCTACAGTAGCTTGTGTTTTAATGGAAGTTCTACTTGTGTTGAAACTGAACCAAAAGATTTATTATCTTGAAGACACTAATGTTGCTAATGAAGATTATGTGAAGTTTTGTATGAAGGAAATTTTAAAGTGTAGGGAAGAACAATGTGATAAGATAAAGTATGGACAAACGCTCAAGCTTGGGGATGCCACCCGTGTCACCCCAAGAAATATTCAAGAAGAACAAGCATCAAAGCTTGGGGATGCCCTGGGCATCCCCTTCTTCATCAATAAAAATCTCAGGTTTCTTCCAAACACTTTATTTTTATTGTTTCATGCACAATTATGTTGTTCTTGGAGCATCTTCGTTTTTGTTTTTAGTTTTCGTTTGCTTAGTTTGCTTAAACAAATTGGTTGGACCCCCGCATCTATACATAGTTTCAAATAAGTTGATTTGGATTGGAAAAGAGTAGGAAAATTCATGCTTATAAGTGGTATAAAAGGAGTCTTGTTTTTGACTGTGGCTTAGACTTTATCATGTCATGCTTGGTACTGCTTTGATTTTATGCTTAGTGATTATTGTTGTAGCATGACTTGTTACAGACAATTGAGATTGCTTAATGTGCCTTGAAAGAATCATGAGTTGTTTTAGCATATTAAAACATAATATTGTGGTATTCTCCTTTGATGCTTTATTTGGATTGACTTGGCGCATGGTCACACCATGTTAAGACTATACCAAGTCACCATAGCCTCTATTATCATTTATTTTTCGACTTGTAATATCACTTTATGCTTTAAATGATAATGTTTTATCGCTTTGCATGATTATGGCCATTATTGCTCTCTTAGTTGGTCGCTCCTAGTCTTTTGCTAGCCTCCACATGTACCAAGTATGAGTTCCACTCATGCATCCAACTCCAAATAAAACCAAGTTATTCCAAAGAGTCCACCATACCTACCTATTAGCATTATTGCTGTTCCAAGTATATTCATGTTTTTATCTACCTTCCAAATTAAACTTGTTATGTGAAAATTAGTGATTAAAGCTCTCACGAACTTGATGGCACACTTTACTTTCTTGCACTTAGTAAACTTGAACTATTGTGCCCATCTATGTTGCGTATATGCTTGCACTTTGTAAGTTGTGAATTAGCAGAACCATGAAGGAAATATGCCCTGAGAGGCAATAATAAAGTTGTTATTATATATTTCTTGTATATGATAGATGTTTATTTTGCATGCTATAATTGTATTGATAGGAAACATCAATACATGTGTGTTTAATAAACAAAAAGGGTTCCTAGTTATGCCTCTCTTATAGACTAGCTTGTTGATTAACAAGGTGATCAAAGTTTCCTGATCATGGACATTGGATGTTGTTAATAACAAGGTCACAACATTTGTGAAATGATGTGATGAACATTCATCCGAAGTATAGCATTACGATCAAGTCATTATGTTTATATTGCTATAACATCATACAAAGTAGTCTTGGTCCTTAGACCATGAGATCATGTTAATTGCTAACACCGGAAGAGTATCTTGATAACATCAAACGTCACACCGTAACAGGGTGACTATAAAGATGGGTTCGGTGCTACGAAGGTGTTATGTTGAGGCTCATGGATCAAGAGTGGAATTTTTCAATCCAGATGACAGATAGATATACTCTAGGCCCTCTCGGTAATATCACATTAAGATAGCTTGCAAGCAAGTGATGTGATCACTAGAATGTTATATCACAGGAACGAGAAAAGAGTGCATGTCGGTAACGAGATCAAACTAGGTATTTGGATACCGATGATCGAATCTCGGACATGTATTATATCATGAGACAAAGGGATTAAATTGCTGACGTTAAAGGTTCTCACGATCACAGAAGTCATTGTTGAATGTGCAGGAGTCAGTATGGATCTCCAGGTCCCGCTTCTGATTATTGATCTGAGAGGAGTCTCAATCATGTCTGCATTATTCGCGAACCGTAGGGTGACACACTTAAGGGTTGCCGGACACCATTTAGGAGCACATATGTTAGACAAAAGGTTTGCAAAGCGCAGGAAATGTTTCGATAGAAACCGGAATTGTTTCGGGTGAAATTGCTGAAATTGGTTCTGCATGTGATATTGAAATGTTGCAAGGGGTTTTATGTGAATGTTTGTTAATTAAAGTAATTAACAAAATTCTGAATAAAAATAATAAAAGAGTTTTATTAAATGAAAGAGCATTAAATTTGGAGAAATTTAATGCATTTAAAGTGGAGACTTTAAAAGAGAATGTGAAGGGGAATTTTAATGTGGAGGGGTTACCACCACATGAGTGGAGGAGGTGAAGGGTCACCTCCCCCATGCGCCGGCCATGGAGAGAGGGGGCACCCCCCTCCTCCTATAAAATGCCACCCATTCCCTCCTTCATCCTCACACCTCCTCGTGAAGGATCTCTCTCCCCCTCTAGATATTCCCCCATGGTCTCGGATTAGCGAGATACATGTTCCCGGTGGCCTTGCGTCTGGAAGGAGTTGCTGCTTCCGCTGATTCGCTGGAGCGAGGAGGTGGAGGTTGTCCGGTGGCTTGAACGTGTGTGCGAGGACGGATGCGCTGCTGATTTGCGGCGCTCGGACTTCCACACGATCTTGAGATCGGCAAGCGTACGACTACATCAACCACGAGTTCCTACTCGTTAACAAAACTCGTTGTCTTCGAGGGTAAGTTCTCCATGGATGTATGTCCACCCGTTGCTCTGTATCTAGTAGATAGGTCTTGGCGTATAGTTCTCATCGTAGGAAAATTTTTGTTTTCTATGCTGCGGACCCAAAAACCATGTATCATGAGGAACGCTTTCAACATTGCACTTTATTTAGTTGATATTATCTTCTTTTGCTTATGGATCCCGGCGGTGTGAAATGAGAGGGGAGCTTGTAAGGCTCATGGAGTTCGTATATGTGTTAGAGAAATGGTTGGGCGGCTGGTCTAAGCCATGCCTAATCATGGTGAAAACCTACAGCATAACCATAGTGAGCAATCTGTGAAGCATTCAAAAAAAGAAAAAGAAAAAAGGGAAATCCCTATGCAAATTGCAAATAAAAAGATTGTCGAGATGCTCATTGTCTGCTTGCCTTGTCATTTTAACATGGGGATTCTTCCGTATCATCGGGTAAGGGGTACCCCGTTGGCGGTTCTCTATGATACACATGTACTTACAATGACAAAAACTTACTTGTGACTAAAGTTGAGTAGCATGAGGAACGATACTCGTAAGTAAGGGGCATGCGATTTTCAGCTTATAATTTGTCAAGCATATCCTCATATTTGTTCATTTTAACCTTAATCACCTTAAAGATGCTTATGATAGGGGCAATGAGAGATGAAAGCTAATAAGTACCATAATTTTTGGAAGCTCTTTATGAGACTTGAATCTCTGCTTCCTTCTATGAAGGGCCTTTCTTTTACTTTTATGTTGAGTCTCCATCTTCTATCTTTATGCACCTATTAAGAGAGCATAGTGGTCATTCTTAGTTTAATGTGCATTGTCCCAAATCTTGTTGATTGATTCATAACTTTGATATTGCTTGTTCTTAAACTATTTGTATCTAGTCACCCTTATGAACTTTGAAGGTGTCCTATGCATTTATGTTTTGCTACACTATGAGGGACAAGCTGAATACCATTCTCATTATGTTTTCTATATGTGAAACAAACAAACGTCGTTCAAAGCATTGTTATTCATGAATCTTTTGTTTTGTACCTCTTCATGTTGTAACATAATTGCTATGTCTTATTATTAGAACTGTATCTTTCATGCTATGTTAAAGTACTATGATCCTAGCTATCAATGTTTTACAAATACCTTGATCAAGATTGTGATGGTGCATGTCACCTCAAAAATTATTCTTTTCTTTATCACTTACCTACTCGAGGACGAGCAGGAGTTAAGCTTGGGGATGTTGATACGTCATAAACGTATCTATAATTTTTGATGTTCCATGCTTGTTTTATATCTATTTTCTTATGTTTTGTCCACACTTTGGAGTATTTTTACACATTTTCTGGAACTAACCTATTAACAAGATGCCACGGTGCTAGTTGCATGTTTTCTGATGTTTTTGGTTTCAGAAAAGCTAGTAAGGAAATATTCTCGGAATTGGACCGGACAAAAGCCAAAGTCAATATTTTACCCGAAGCAACACGGTGTCCGGAGGGGAGACAAAGAGGGGCACCAGGGCGGCCACACCCTAGGGTGGCGCGGCCAACCCTAGTCGCGCCGTGATACATTGCAAATGTATCTATAATTTTTGATGTTCCATGCTTGGTTTTATCTACTTTTTTGTGTTTTGTCCACACTTTGGAGTACTTTTCATATGATTTCTTGGACTAACCTATTAATAAGAGCCACAAAGCCAGCTGCCTATTTTCTGCTGTTTTTGGTTCCAGGAAAGTCAGAAAATGAATATTCTCGGAATTGGACGGGACAAAAGCCAAAGTGCCTATTTTACCGGAAGACTCACGAAGCCAGAAGACGAGACGGAGAGGGGCCATACGGCGGCCACACCATGTGGTGGCGCGGGCTAGCCCTGGCCGCGCCACCAGGTGGTGTGGGCCCCCTGGCTGCCCACCGACCTTGCCCTCTGGCCTATAAGAAGCCTCCCGAGGCATAAACCCTAGATAGTCAAGCCTCCAGCCACGAAAAGCTCCGTAGCGCCGCCGCCACCGAAGGGGAGATTCGGGGGACAGAAAGTCTCTGTTCCGGCACCTTGCCGGGACAGGGAAGTGCCCCCGGAGCCATCTCCATCGATCTCCACCACCATCTCCATCACCGTTGCTGATTCCCATGATAAGGAGGGAGTAGTTCTCTCTCGAGGCTAAGGGTTCTACCGGTAGCTATGTGTTTATCTCTCTATCTATGCATGATCTTGTTGTGGTCATGAGCTTTGTAATCAAGTAGATCTACCTTGCTACTCAAGTGATTTATTAGATCTCTACTCTCCCCATGTGTGTGAAAGTGACAGCGTGCTCACCATAGTGGCACTTAGGCTAGAGATTACAAATACTTGCTATGAGTTATATTTGGAGTTGGATGTCTTTATGAAATTGTGGTGTTTGTTGGACTCGTCTAGTACTCAAGGTGACAGTGTGGGGTTTTCTAGATGGGAAATACTTACTTTGAGGAGTGTTGTTATAGCCCTACCAACGATTAGAGTGTCCAACCAGAGAGTAGTTTAGAGTAGTATCATGAGAATAATATATTTATATGAGAGTGTTCACTAGTGAAAGTATGATCCCTGGGCCTTGTTTCTTAGCATTGATACACCGTTTGCAATTAGATCTGTTATATGTTTGCTTGCTTCCATCTTTATTTCAGTTTGCCTTTAGTCTCTTCCACGCCATCAAGTTATTTTCTATCACCGTTACCACTTATAATTATCTATACCACTTGTATTTCACTATCTCTTCGCCGAACTAGTGCACCTATACACCTGACAAGTGTATTGGGTGTGTTGGGGACACAAGAGACTTCTTGTATCTTGATTGCAGAGTTGCTTGAGAGGGAATACCTTTGACCACTTCCTCCCTGAGTTCGATAAACCTTGGGTAATCCACTTAAGGGAAAACTTGCTGCTGTTCTACAAACCTCTACACTTGGAGGCCCAAGAACTGTCTACAAGAATTACTATCTTCCACACAATATGTTAATCCTTTGTTTTTAGCAAAACCGGTGAGATTGACAATCTCACTGTAAGTTGGGGCAAAGTTCTGTGGTTGTGTTGTGCAGGATTCTAAGTTGGAGACAACATCTTGGGATTGTTTCCTTACTCCTACTGGTTCGATAATCTTGGTTTCATAACTAAGGGAAAATTTGTTGTTGTGATCATCATACCTTCCTCTTGGGGTTCCCAACGAGTTCGATATATTTTGAGCCATCACTTGACATCTATCCAACTGATACATGGTACTGATGAATTTTGATGGAACTTGTTTGAGAATGGCCATTTCTCGGCTAGTTCAATGTATAATGTTTTGGCTCAGCCAGTCTTACCAGCTCATAATAATAGGAAAATCTGGAGAATAAAAATACCATTAAAAACCAACATTTTTGCATGGTATCTTCACCGTGGGGTGATCCTTAGTAAAGATAATCTTATTAGGCGTAACTAGCATGGGATAGACATGTATTTTTTGTCATCATGATGAGACAATCAAACATTTGTTTTTCGAATGCCAGTTTGTCTGTTCTATATGGTCAGTAACCCAAGCAGGTTCAGGCTTGTATCCTCCGTGTAGTGTTGCCAGTATTTTTGGAAACTAGTTACATATAATCGATCACAAGTATAGAATTCTTCTTAAGGTGGGAGCGATTGTCGTTATTTGGTCGCTATAGCTATGTAGAAATGATAAATTGGCTACCCTTTTGTAGGTTATCTACCGGTGTACACATACATACCGCTTATGGTCACCCCTTCATCGTGCGGATGTTCATGACCTATTTACGGAGGTGTGCACGCGACTGAAAGATACGGCGAGAGACTTATTTACTCATCATAGACGATAGCATAATCTGCGGATATGACTCCACCATCCTAGGCATTTCTACAATTTCTGATGATGACTAGGAAATTTGGCGCGGCGACACGCCGCGCCCATGGCTTCAATTTATCTGTGGACATGGCTAGGTTCGACATCAGCATGATTTCCAGAAGTTGTTAGATGTTACTCAGTATGCACCATATAAGAGGAGTAGTAGATATACACTCACTGATACAATACAAAAGTAAGTACATATGTTCACACCGTCCTACTGGGTATGTCTGCCCTGTGAGATGATACTCGTGATCGCAAAAGTTCTATAGATAACATTGTGGGTTAATACTATCTGGTTGACAGATTCATCACGAAGACTCCCATAGGAGTAGGGGCAGAAGCCCCAAGAAAAGGTACTATTACAATGTACAGCTAGCTATCAAATACCATTTCCGTCCAGAAAAGACGAAAACTCCATGTGCATAAAACATCCCTTCTAAATGTCTGGAAAAGGCGAGAAAATTATAAAAACTAAAGATAACAGGAAACAACCAAAAAGATAGAATAAAATCGTTATCCCCTCCAAAAGTATGATTTTCCTGCAAGAAGCCACATTGCACATTCATTCTTTAAAGATAGTTGACAAACAAAATTTTGAAGCATTTGGTTCCATAGCTAACACATTGTAAATATTCATCAACCATGCCGTCCTATAGTTAAGTACTAAAGAAACTGTGATCTATGTGTAAAGGAAACTGAAACATACTATGCATGGTAGACTTGAAGATAATAAGCATATTAATTTCGGATATATAATTTAAGCAGCTATTTGGTAGTATATGCATAGAAAATGAAATAGCTCAAAGTGGATGTTATTTGTACAGCATCGGCATGTCTGATGTAAGAAACATGGAGTCATGTGGTCGCAACACAGGGTGTTTTTCAAGAGGGGATTACAACAAGTGCGTCTATTTAAATTGAACCGATATACAACTCGAAAGTTAAGTAACCAGAGAGGTAAGTTTGCATGTATGGTGATGATAGTATGGCAAAAATAGAACTAATAAGTAATCATTGCCATTCCAAGGATAAATTATAGGCTCTATTCATAGTGGACTTGATGGTTCAGAAAGAAGTAGCTATGTTCATTGAGCAGCTAATTTGGTGATGTAAATTTTGAAGTGCACATAATTGGTTAAAAGTGGAAATGAGGCAACCAACAAACCGCATGACAAATAAATTAGAGTGGAGATAGTAAGTAACACGCTGCTTGAATTGGAGAGATAACACGATCCACAACTGCCACATGTGGAAAAAAACAATGAGAGAATGTATAATCTAAACTCCAAACATTAGAGTCTCCTTTTATTAGAGCATGGTAACCTGAAAAGGTTTTAGCTATGCATTAAAATATTATAGCACAGAGGTATTAATTTTGCACTGATATACTGAAAGGCCTGTCGTTTAAGACGGAATAGGGTGCTAGCTTTACAGAATCCCCACAAAAATGAAAGAGAAGCCCACACCTATGGTAGCCCAAAGGCACACGCCAAGACCCTATTGGCCAAATCACAACACCTACAGTACCAACGCTGGTCAATCGAAGAGGATCGCTAATAGGGCGCCATTTGCTTATGCCAAATTGTCATCATAGTAGGGTCTAAATGGTATCCACTGAATTAGTGTTCAGAATTTCTATCTACAGCAGTCGGATATCAAATAAAATTAATGTGCAGTGTGCTAATATTTAAATACCTTAAAATCTAAAGTACAACTTAGGTCTTAGTTACATAATAGCAATAGAGAAGCAGTATGTGGTAAAAAGTGCAAGCGCTGAACAAACAAACTGCAAAGTAATTAAGGGTCTTAATTCCTATTGCTATTATATATAGTGCCGAAATGGGCATTCCAGGTCAATTTATCCACCCTAAACTGGCCAAAGTTGCAAACTAAGCAAATCAATCAAAACAGAAAATGAATGAGTTGAAACCAGATACCATATAGTTTGAGTTCAGAAGGCTGAGTTCTCGAAAATACTTGGAAATACACATCAGGCTTTGAATTGTCCTCTAGGTATGTGCATTTTAATTTCATTCTCGAACATTCGTAGTTCAGGATTACACAAAAAAGAACTGAAATTGAACAAAATTTAGGACAACAAACTGTGAAAGAACTATTTATTAATCTAGAGAAAGAGTATGATAAGCTACTGCATGGTAATCAAATAAGTGTCTCACTGATAGTAACAACGTACCTTTCTTTGATAAGGCATAAATGAACTGAAAAGGGTTGGAGAAAATAGACACACCAATCCGTCGTGTATAACTAACACCAAGGGAGATTTGGAAGTGTATAGGAATTTTCTTCCACCTTTCTAGCATCACCTCTATGATCTGCATGTTTGTGTTAATTGGTAAAAACATTCCTAGTCGAAAGTTAAAACCTGTCTAGGATATCATGCCTTTATGGAAACAGAGAAGGTTGTTTTGATTAACAGAACACATGGCCTTCTATCTTTTACACGGTGAAACTAAACGTGCTCCTTAAATACGTGCAATATCAAACTGAATCTGCATTTCCTTAGTTACTCAAGGGAAAAAAATCAGGAAATAAACCTACATGGGGATCATGTCGGCATACTTCCAATGTCACAATGGAATCCCATGTTATTCTATGCAACCAAGTACATAATTCAATCAAGCAACCAGTGGATAATTTAAATTGGCAGTAATACCTTTTTTAATGGAGTTGACAATCCATATGGTGGAACAAGCAAAATTGTAGGGTTGCAAGAATGCAAATTATTCTCTTTCGTTGGATCCTTCGTGTTCATCTTGGAATCATTTACTTCCAAAATATCTTAGCAAATCAGCAGTAGCCTTGTAAATCCACTCTACTCACTCACTATCTATGCTTTGTCCTGTCATCGTGAAGAAGATCCAATTATTCAATTAAACTCCATAAACAAAGTAGTGATGAAGACAATGAACTTTAACTTTCAACATAAATTCGTCCGAAAGGTGGACATAAGTAAAACACAAACATTATTATAATTTAGTAATCCCTACTTGTTAATTTCAATATGTTATCTTCTCGACTTAGTACTAATTGCTCAATAGTACGAATCTCATACTATGTTATTATTTCGTAACCCAAATAAAAAAGATTTGGGAAGTAGGGCTGCAGATTTAAAGAAGAAACGGATTGGGTGCTCGTAATGAGTAAAGTAGTGGAATAGAAATTATATAGATACCTTCTCCTTTTCTCAAAGCTGAAAATGAGGAAGGTTCACGCAATTCAGGAGATAGCAGTGAATAAACCCATGGCTTCTTTTGTGTCACCCTTAACGAATACACCTTGTTATAATACTCAATCCTGGCACAGCAACTGAAAACCCTTCAAGCATATTCACGATGAGATAGATTCCTTGGAGAACTATGTGGTGGATGATACACCACCAAGCAATATTCCACCAATAATCATATACTAACATAGAATCCGATCGAAAGGACCTTCCAATGCAAAATATGTTGCCTATTATTGCTTCCACACAGTTGATTGGTGCATACCTTGATATGATACTTGAATCCCTACTTCCTTTTATAAATGCATTTTTTCCACCATTATATTGAGTCTCCACCTTCTACCTTTATGCACCTACTTTGAGAGCATAGCGGCCATTCTTAGTTCTATGTGCACTGTCCCAAGACTAGTTGATTGATGCATACCTTGATATTGCTTGTTTTAAGCTATTTGTATCTAGTCACTCTTATGAACTTTGAAGGTGTCCTATGCATTTATATTTGCTACTCTATGAGGGACAAGCTGAATACTATTATGCTATGTTTTCTTTATGTGAAACAAGCAAACGTCTTGCAAAACATTGTTATTCATGAATCTTTTGTTTGTGCCTTTTCATGTTGTATCATAGTTTCTTTGTCTTATTGCTAGAACTTTGTCTTTCATGTTATGATTGATGTACTATGATCCCAGGTTTGAATGTTATACAAATATTTTGATCAAGTCTTTGTTGGTGCATGTCACCTCAAAAATTATTCTTTCTTTTTATCACTTACCTACTCGAGGACGAGCAGGAGTTAAGCTTGGGGACGTTGATACATTGCAAATGTATCTATAATTTTTGATGTTCCATGCTTGGTTTTATCCACTTTCTTGTGTTTTGTCCACACTTTGAAGTACTTTTCATATGATTTCTTGGACTAACCTATTAACAAGAGCCACAGTGCCAGCTGTCTATTTTCTGCTGTTTTTGGTTTCAAGAAAGTCAGAAAATGAATATTCTATTGGGTTCGCAGCATAGAAAACAAAAAACTTCCTACGATGGGAACTATACGCCAAGATCTATCACTAGATACAAGCAACGGGTGGATATACATTCATAGAGAACTTACCCTCGAAGACAACACAACTTCGTTAACGAGTTGGAACTCGTGGATGATGTAGTCATACACTTGCCGATCTCAAGATAGTGATGAAGTCCAGCAGGTCCGGCTCTAACACGTCCATCAGATCCAGCTCCAGCAAGTCCAGCACCACCAAGTCCAGCACCGCAAAGCAGCGGTGCATCCGTGATCGCACACACGTATGGTACCCCGACAACCTCCGTCCCTCGCTCCAGCAAAGCAGCGGAAGCAACAACTCCTTTCCAAATAAAGCCACCGGGAACATGTATCTCGCTAATCCGAGACCATGGGGGAATAATACTAGAGGGGAAGAGAGATCCTTCACGAGGAGGTGTGTGTAAGAAGGAGTGAGAGGGGGGCCTTTTATAGGAGGAGGGGAGGGTGTCCGTTCACCTCCCCCATACATGTGGTGGTAACCCCCTCCATATTAAAATGCCCCTTCACATTCTCTTTTAAAGTCTCCACTTTAAATGCATTAAATTTAAAACTCTTTTATTAATTTTATTCAGAATTTTGTTAATTACTTTAATTAACAAACATTCACATAAAACCCCCTGTACAATTTCAATATTACATGCATAACCAATTTCAGCAATTTCACCCGAAACAGTTTCGGTGTCTATTGAAATAATTCTAGTGCTTTCTTAAATCTTTATCTGAAACATATTTGCTCCAAATGGTGTCAGTATCCCTTAAGTGTGTCACCCTACGGTTCGTGAATAATGCAGACATGATCGAGACCCCTCTCCGATCAATAATCAGCAGCGGGACCTGGAGATCCGTACTGACTCCCACATATTCAACGATGACTCTTGTGATCGTGTGAACCTTTAACATCGTAACTAAATCCCTTTGGCTCGCGATATATTACATGTCCGAGATTCGGTCATTGGCATCCAAATACCTAGTTTGATCTCGTTACTGACATGCACTCTTTTCTCGTTCCCGTGATATAACATTCTAGTGATCACATCACTTGCTTGCAAGCTATTTCAATGTGATATCACCGAGAGGGCCCAGAGTATATCTATCCGTCATCGGGATGGACAAATCCCAATCTTGATCCATGAGCCTCAACATAACACCTTCGTAGCACTGAACCCACCTTTATAGTCACTCTGTTACGGTGTGAGGTTTGATGTTATCAAGATACTCTTCGGTGTTAGCAATCAACATGATCTCATGGTCTAAGGACTAAGATTACTTCGTATGATGTTATAGCAATATAAACATAATGACTCTGATCGTAATGCTATACTTCGAATGAATGTTCATCACATCATTCCACCAATGTTGTGACCTCGTTATTAACAACATCCAATGCCCATGATCAGGAAACCTTGATCATCTGGTTAATCAACAAGCTAGTTTATATGAGAGGCAGTACTAGGAACTTTGTACTTTGTTTATTAAACACACATGTATTAACGTTTCCAATTAATACAGTAATAGCATGCAAAGTAAACATTTATCATAAACATGGAATAAGATAATAACCACTTTATTATTGCCTCTCGGGCATATTCCCTTCATATTCTCGGAATTGGACAGGACAAAAGCCAAAGTGCCTATTTTTCCGAAAGTCATCAGATGCCAGAATACGAGACGGAGAGGAGCCAGGGGGCCACCACACCACCTGGCCGCGTGGGCCAGGCCTGGCCGCGCCAAGGGGTGGTGTGGCCGCTCCCGGCACCCCCTCGGCCTCTCCTTCCGCCTATAAGTTGCCCTCGGGACGAAAACCCTAAGTACCCGATCAAAAATCTATGAAAGAGTCCGTAGCCGCCGTCATCTCCATCCCTAGATCGGGAGGGATCTGAAGCTCTTCCCGGCACCCTGCCGGAGAGGGGAATTCACCCTGGAGGCCTTCTTCATCACCATGCAAGCCTCCGGTGTGATGCGTGAGTAGTTCATCCTTGGACTACGGATCCATGTAGTAGCTAGATGGCTGGTTTCTCCTCCTTTGTGCTTTCATGTTTAGATCTTGTGAGCTCCGTTCATGATCAAGATCATCTATTTGTAATTCTACATGTTGTGTTTGCAGGGATCCGATAGATATTGAGATGCTATTTCAAATTGATTATTGATTCTATCATGTCTTTGTTATTTGTGATCTTGCATGCTTTCCATTGTTAATAGCTATCTTGGCCAAGTAGATGCTAGCAACTTCAAGAGTTAGTATTTATGCTCGATAGTGGGTTCATGCCTCTGGTAATTTGGGGAAGTGACATAAATCTCTAAGTTACTAGATGTGCTATTGCTACTAGGGAGAAAACAACAATCCATTATTCATAGAACAATCGTATTGGTTACATTACACACAATTCGTAAAGCAATAATCTGTTGCTTGCAACTTAATACTGGAGGGGGTTCGGATGATAACCTGAAGGTGGATTATTAGTCATAGATGCAGTTGGATGGCGGTCTATGTATAATGTTGTAATGCCCAATCAAGTCTCAAAGGAGTCAAGATGATTAGTATATGCATGTATTGCTTTCTCGATGTTTGTCAATTGCCTCGCTGTAATTTGTTCACCCAGCATGTTATCTATCTTAAGGAGAGCCACCTCTAGTGAACTATGGATCCCGGTCCTTTTCTTTTACATACAATCTATAAACTGTTTACTGCTTTGAGTTTACTTTCTGCAAACTATTACTTCCTTCCATTCGATACGTTTAATCCTTTGTTTTCAGCAAAACACGGTGAGATTGACAACCTCATCGCAAGTTGGGGACAGAGTTCTGTGGTTGTGTTGTGCAGGTCTCCACGTTGCTACTAGAACCGGTAGTGCGCCCTGCCAAGGCTCAGCTAGCAACACCTTTGGGGTGTTTCCTTGGTCCTACTAGTTCGATTAAACCTTGGTTTCATAACTGAGGGAAACTTGCTGCTGTGCTCATCATACCTTCCTCTTGGGGTTCCCCAACGAGCTTGTTAATACACGAGCCATCAGTACTCGACGTTGCGTAGGTGCCCGATGAACTGGCCAGACGTCCTTGATCGATGCCAACGCCGTCGGATTCTAGAGGCCGGGCAAACCTTCACAAAACGACCAATACGATAGTGGAGACGATGCCATCGGAGAAAAACCACAAATTCCCCTAGTGAATCGAACATGAAATCGACAGCTGAACTCCAACACCATAGGCCTACATCAAAGAAGTAGAGACGGTGAAATCCCCAAATCAAATTTCTGGATCAACCTTTGGAGAAGAGGGGAGGGGGATCCATTGGGCGTTGCGCTGGAGTCACTCCAGTGATGCCAACCTCCACGCCTAGCGCCACCACCTTCACCGCTGCATCGATCATCGGTGAAAGATCACGGATGCCGCCTAGAGGGGGGAGGGGGTGAATAGGCGGTTAAAACCTTCTATGAGATGGGCTTACCAATGGCAGAGTAAAACTAGCGTTTTCTTTTGTTAAGCACAAAGCCTAGATATACTAAGGTTCACCTATGTGCACCAACAACTTATGCTAAACAAGACAAGCAACAATATGATAGCAAGATAATTACTTCAAGCTCGATGGCTATCACAATGTAAATTGCATAAGTAAAGAGCTCGGGTATAGAGATAACCGAGGCACGCGGGGACGACGATGTTTTACCGAGTTCCTCCCAACAAGGGAGTACATCTCGTTGGAGGGGTGGGCGGTACTAAGACCACCAACGCCACCAAGGCCTCACCCTATTTTCCCGAGCACCCACCACGCGGGCAAACACTCGTTCCACTATGGGACACTTAAGGGTGGTCACTGAACCCGTACAAGATTGGGGCTATCTCCACAACTTTATTGGAGGATCCTAATAATCGCCACCAAGGCCTCAATCTTGGGGGAGCTTCACAACTCAATTGAAGACCCCAAGCACACGCCACAAAGGCCACACAACCGTCTAGGGTTCCAAGAACCCAAGAGGGACAAGCTCCAATGAATATCACCGAACAAATCCTCCGGAGAGAACACACACCGATGCACCAAATGCAAAAGGCAAGAACACCACAAAGATACCCCAAATCTCCACTCTCAAGTTCCAACAAAGCTACTAAAGCAATTGGTGGAACAAGAGAGAAAGAACACAAAAAGGGAACACAAAAAGCCCCAAAGATCTAGATCCAAAGATTCACTCACAAAGAGTGGATTTTGATTGGTTAAAGTGTAGATCTAGATCCCCTCTACCTTCCTCTCAAAAATAGGCAAGAACCATTGGAGGAGAAGGATTAAATCAAGCTAGAGATGAATCAAATCAATAGGGCCAAAGCTTGAAGAAAGAGGGAGAAGAAGCAACCACAAAAAGGAGAGAAAAAGGCTATTTAAAGGATGGCCAAAAGTCTGCCCGTTGGGGCTGGATTTTTGGCCTGGGCTGGTAGTACCGGCCCAGTCCGGTACTACCGCCCAGCCTCCCAGCAGCAGGTTAATGCTGCCAGGAGGCAACGCGAGGCAGCGAGCGAACATGGGAAGAGCGAGGCGGCTCGGAAGGGGATCGGGCGCGCGAGCAAACAACGCGAGGCGGAGCGGCTGTGTGCGTGGCCCAACGAGAGAAGTGGTGGCGGCGGCCTGGCAGAGAGAGAGCGAGGGAGGCAGGCGGAGGCGAGCTGGGGAGGTGGGCCGGTACTACCGACCCGCCCGGGCGGTAGTACCGGGTCGAACCGGTAGTACCGGCTGGCGGGACCGGGCCAGGCAGAGGGAGAGCAGCGTAGGCCAGTGGCGGGCGGTACCCGGCTCGGTAGTAACGCCGGGCCCAAAACATAGGTTTTCTTTTTTTCTTTTTAAAACAAAAGGCAATACTCCAAAATTCATAACTCGGGCTAGGAGACTCCGATAAACCCGAATCCAATTGCGTTGGAAAGAGGATATCACCAAGTGAGAAAGTATCAAGTAGAATAATATGAGATACCTCACTTGGTGAGAATCGGGAAAGCCGCCAAGATCAAAATCGCAACAAGATATAACAGGGAGATCCGATTTTGATGAACAAGAGCTTGTTATGAAGATTACCACAAGCTCTATATCCTCGTATGGATAAGACAAATAGACAACCAAAAACGATGATGCAAGTATGTAAAGGTTTAATCTCTCTCCAACGATATGATCGAGATACTCACTCGAGAGCCCCTCTTGATAGTACGACTATCTATCCTAAACATGTCAACACAAGATCGGTAAAAGGAAAAACCTATCAAGAATACATTTGTCTTGAACATCCTTTGGTCTTGTCTTTATCGATCCATAAACACCAAGTATGTCAAGCACCAAACATGAGATCTTCTAGGAATGACGCATATTGAGCTTCCACAACGTATCTTCTTCTTCATTCCATCGACCTTGAAGCCAACAAATGCTCCAAGCGATGCCAATGGACAAATCCTACAAGTACACATTAATACACGCATTAGTCCATAAAAATTGTCATTAATTACCAAAACCACACATGGGGGCCCACATGCTCTTTCAGTCGAGCGCCTTGCAGCTGCACGAGAACCAAATCGGGCCACTCCCTCAAGTGGAGAGGTGGTGGAGGCGAGGGAGTGCCCCAGGCCAGATGCCGTAAGTGGTTTGGGGAGGATTGTCGTGGGAGGAGAAAAGCTATCGGTCTTTTCGTCCGGTCAAGCGGCAAGGTGGCAACGAGCGACGGCTAGATATTTCTAGGATGCGTCCATGGGCATCTAGCGGTCAGGACGGACGAACAAACGTGCACCGTAGAAGTTTCAAATCCGTGCCTCTACGGTACCAGGGGATGACGTGGACGCACGGTACGATCGTTGAAGTGCTCCTATTTCATATATGTAGTTATATGTAATTTGCTGTTTTTTGTTCGTTTTGTAGATCTGAAAACGACTGTATGCATAGCCGTGCAGAGGCTGGGTGTAAATGCTTAAAACTCTTTAAGTAATAAAATCATCCTATATATTAAAAAAATAAAGATTTTCACTTTTGCCGAAGTTTTAACGACCACACTGTAGACCAGACTGGATTTTGCAAGCAATGACAATCCATTCCTTTTTGTTTGTGTTTTTTCTCGGAGAAGCAGCACTCCAAGCCTCTGACGGCCCTTGTGGATGTACTAATTCGGCATGGATCCAGTGGATTGTCGGTACTCCAGCCAAACCAGCTGCGGCCTGTTTCGAGCCTGAGTGGAATAAGGAATCCCGCGGAATAGGCAGCCCATACAGCACGGCCCAAATCGTGCACCTGCCCTCTCGTTTCACTTTCAACCGAGCACAATCCGACAGCGCTTCTCCAGGCGAACCTAGGGTTCGTCTCGATCCCAGCCCCCGCCCGCCGGATTTGACCGTCGACCAGCTCCGCCGGATCTCTTCCCGACGCCGGTGCCAAGCCCCTCCCTCCAGGGATCCAAGGCTTCTACCAGAAAGCAGCCGCCGTCGACCTGCAGCCCTCAATCACAAGGTAAGAGCTCCGAATCAAACTGAGATGTACTTCCAACCGTAGCGATTTGTGCCAAAACCTAATCTAGGGTTCCGTGGAATCCGCAGCCGCGCGAGCTCGATGGGGAACTCGGACCCGGACTGCATCAACTCGTCGAACCCGTTCCACGACTGCACCGACTACTGCCACCACAAGATCGCAGAGGCCAAGCGGCGCCTCCTCGAGGAGCAGCCCGAGTCGTGGAAGAAGCCTGCCGAGGAGCGTACCGTGCACCCCGACTGTATCAACGCCTCTAACCCATACCATGACTGCTCCGAGTATTGCTTTAAGAATATTGCCGACGCCAAAGCAGGTCTGCATGACCTTGCCTCTTCATTTGCGACCTCGGACATAATGAGCCGCTGTCTGTATTCTTACCGTTCATTTGATTGACTTGTTAGCATTGGAGCGTGGGGAGCCAGAGCAGCCTGCTGGAGGTTCTGGCAAATCAGACATTGCCTCGGAACAGGCTGATGGTGGAGATGTTGATTCTGAGCAGCAGGAGGACGCAGACGCAGCTAATGACGGTTATCCCCAGATGACTGAAAAGCAGAAGAAGCTGTTTGAGCTGCAGCTTAAGATGGTACGGTGAACTGTTGATTCTGCGTCCTTCATTTAGCTAATGTAACTGGTGCATGTGCTAAATGGAAACTCATCCCCTTTCTATGTGCCTGCCAGAACGAAGCTAGGAAGGCGAATCAGCAGGCGATGGTTGCGGAGAAGAAGAGGATGGAGCCTCGCGGCGAGAGCAAAGGCGTATCCAAGGAGAAGTGGTTGGAAGACAGGAAGAAGAAGATTGGGAAGCTGCTCGACTCGAATGGTCTTGATATGTCAAAGTCTTACATGCTTGACACACAGGACATGGCAGAAGCAAAATACAAGAAGTGGGAGAAGGAACCTGCACCACATGGGTGGGATGGTGAGCTCATCTCCCAAATTTATTCATTTCAATTTGTGTGTGGAGTGTCTGCTCACGGCTTCAGTGAAATGTAGGCAAATCCATATTCCATAATAAACTGTTATATTGCTGTTGCACTATCTCATGATCAACTGTTTGTGCTTTTAACTTAGTTCCAATTCAATTAGAGATATTCCATAATAAACTGTTATATTGCTGGTGCACTATCTCATGATCAACTGTTTGTGCTTTGAACTTAGTTTCGATTACAGATACTTATGTCAGTTGGATAATCATCCAGCTGTATGCTACTGCTTTTTGCTCTATTGTCATCTTGATTCAGTACTAAGATTGGTTATTGGATAATCACCCAGCTGCGTGTTACTGGCCTCTGAGGCAGTATTTGTTTTAAGCTAGAGAAAGGGGGGAAATTGAAGAAGCTCTAGTAGAATTGTAGATATCATACTTTATTCCGTGGCTGTTTGAGTTTATCCTGCATTTAACCAGTGACCAGAAAACAATTATGAATCTTGAACCACATTTATATTGAGATATGCTTCCTGTCATTCTTGCACATATCTTCCTTCATTGGATTAGAAGTTTAGAGCATTGTTTGTTACTAAATCTGTTCCAAAAATGTAGAACGTTTTAGCACACTAATTTAGTTTAGAACATTATGTGACGGAGGTAGTAGTTAATATTGAATGACAGGCAGTGTAAGGTGCTGAGTTACATATTTAATTCGTGATAAAGTTGATATAAATGTCTTCATAGTTTAAGATAAGTCAGCAGCTATCTAGGTAGCAATACTTGTAATATATAGGGTGTCAGGTGGGATCCCGGCTCAAAATTTAAACTAGATTTTGGCAAATGAACTAGAAGTGGGACTTTGGCGGGATCCCACTTGACACCTTATACTAATATACCATATTCAGTACTCCCTCCGTTCCAAAATAAGTGACTTGGATTTGTCTAGATTCGTATGTATCTAGACATGTTGTAAGACTAGATACATATGAATTTAGAAAAAGCCAAGTCACTTATTTTGGGACGGAAGGAGTAATTATATCCAGAAGGCATGTAACTGTTGTCTTTTTTATTCAATTGTTACATGTTTCTGAATAAGATTTTTCTTACCTGCAGTTTTCAACCAGAAAACCTTGTATGATGCGTACAAGAAGAGGACGAAGAATATACAAGTCGACATGGATGCATACAATAGATCAAAAGACAGCGATCCTGAATTCTACCGCGAGGCTTCAAGTCTGCAATATGGAAAGGTACTGCCATCACACCAAATTTTTTGTAAATTTTTTATGGTCCTTTTATTTCTTTATAGTAATATAAGGAGTCAAGAGTCCTTGCTGTTATTGATGCCCTGCCTTCCGCGTTGCCCAGGTGTCTAAGGTGGCGGAACCAAACATCGACCGGATGGTCAACGAACTCAAGGAGCGGGACGAGAAGCGGAAATCGTTCAGCAGGAGGCGCAAGTTCAACGAAGACAAGGACATCGACTCGATCAACGACCGGAACGAGCACTTCAACAAGAAGATCGAGAGGGCCTTTGGCAAATACACGCTCGAGATCAAGAACAACCTGGAAAGAGGGACTGCCTTGCCAGATTAATATCCTTGTCCAATGCTCTGGCGTTTGAAGCTATCCACTCAACTTGCAGAGTGGAGCCTTCTGTTTTCTCCACTGGCGTTTTTGCTTGTAACTTGTGGTCACAATGTTTTTCTGAACTGTAAGAAAGTGATAGTACTTCATTGTAATGTAATGATGCTGAAAGTGGTAACATGTACAAACATTTCTGTATCCAAGTGAGCTCGAAGTAACTATTCTCATACTAGCCTCTGGTCCTTTCATTTGCCGACATGGTACTGCTGCACTGGTTGTCCAGCCATAGAGTAGCGTTATGGCAAACTTTTGTTGGTGCATCTAATTCAGACATCGGGGAAATTTTTTATCCATCTATGTGTTGTGTGATATTGATTTGTTCATGTGCACACGGTGCGATACGTCAATGATCCTGCACAGAACCAGGGTGGACACTCACGATGGAAAGGGCCATGTAGCATGGATGGTGGGAAGTGCAAACATTCATGCCAGAATATCTTGGTCTCACACATTTTCTTGTAAGCAAACACACTAATTTGGTTCTATTTTCTTCTGTAAAACTTCCCATACGTTGCAGCGAAGCTGCAGTTTGGAATTCGGCACTGCCGTTCTCTAAACCCATCCTGGGACACTGCTGCACATGTTGCCTGTGCTGGGTGGTATTTCTGCTGCGCCAGCGAACATGAGGCTCTTAGAGCATCTCGAGCAGTGGCTGGATATTTAGCATGTAGCATGGATGGTGGGAAGTGCAAACATTCATGCCAGAATATCTTGGTCTCACTCTCTCCAAAAAAAAAAAAAAGAATATCTTGGTCTCACATATTTTCTTGTAAGCAAACACGCTAATTTGATTCTATTTTCTTCTGTAAAACTTCCTACACGTTGCAGCGGAACTGTAGTTTAGAATTTGGCACTGACCTTCTCTAAACCCATCCTGGGACACCGCTGCACATTTTGTTTGTGTTGTGTGGTATTTCTGCTGCGCCAGCGGACATGAGGCTCTTATGCGCTGTGTGATCTGATGGCAAGTCTGTGTTTTGTCTGCCATCTTCCAACCCCTCCGGGGCCACAGGAAGAAAAAACAAGGGAATTATTCTCACTTACGAGCATCATCATCTCGAAGCCTTCTTTTATACAAGTACCGCCAGCATGTATATATGGCATGGCAACAGGTCACGGTGGAACTAGAACTATCTTTCTAAGAGCCGGCAAAACATATCTAGTTTAGAGTATCTATATGTAAGTAGGATGAAATTTACATGACTTTGCCTTAGCTTCAAACAAAACATGTTATAAACCATAGTCACGGTTACATATTTATAAGGAATCCATGATGAAATCTGCATAGATCTTAGTAGCTTCGAACAATACTCGTTATTAGTAATCTCCGTATTGCTTGGTTGCATATTTTGCAGGAAGTCCATTATGTTTGCATTTTTTTTGAAATACTAATATGCTTTTATTGATTAAACATACAAAGTATCCAGAATGGATTAATTGGAACAAATTCAAATACAAAGAAAAAAAAAAGACAGTGCAGGCCCTTCCTGCCGTGACTATTAGATGCGGGCTTTTGGCAGGCACTAATCCAACTGAAATATGTTAACCTTAGTTTGTGCCATATTTCCCATCACATGTTCATAATTAATCAATCGAGTTAGGAAGCAAATAAAAAACAAGTAATACATATACTAACAGTTTCTCATTTATATGTTGCAAAATGAAATATAAAATGAATAAAACGTTTTTGTTATAAGCTTTGTAGAAAATGTTGTGAGTAATAATTGTGAAAATAATTTTTTGTGCAGTTTTAGGTTATATATTAGGCCCTTTATTTTGGAAGGAAATAGCGTAGAAGTGAGATTTAAACTCATAGCCTAATGCAGTAGAATACATAAAATAACAACTCTAGATTGTTAACATTTATACTTATCAAATTAGTTTGTATTTGTATATCATGTGAAACACAACCGGTTAATCAACAGCCAGAGTGGCGAACTAAGAACTTACCCAATCCGGTCACAGTTTTAGATTATAAAACTATGCTTAATATTACGTTGTATCATTATTGCAGAAAATCTTGTACCTACGTTGTATAACTAATGTGTAATAATACTCATATACTATGTTAGCTTACATTTAATCAAAACATTTTTAGTGCTAATGTGCTACGGAAGATTAATTGCAACATTTTTTTTGCGGATAAGAGCTCACTATATTAAAGCACAGTTCCTTACAGAAAGGTCCAGAATTACAAGAAATTTAATAGTGTACTCCATTGTGTCAAAGATATATATTGATAATCTATTGTGGTTATTCAAACATGACATTAATCTTGTATGTAGTCCATTGTTTGGAATACATTACATTTAAACGAGATTCAATGAGGGACAAAAGGATTATTATACTTTTGCATAGGCTAGTTAGAAATCGTATCAAACACATTGAGTCATATATAAAATAATAAATAATTTTGGATAACCAATGGTTATTTGTTATTGATTATGGTAAATTTTATTCATGAATTAAAAAATTGGAAGCTCCATCGTAGAATTTAGACCTAACCATTCAAGAGATTAGAAATCTTTCTCCCCTTGAGATTAAACTTGGATTATCTATATCCTTCAACGGACTATTAGAGCCAAAGTTGATTCCTGTAAACACAGAAGTAAAATCTGTGCTGCGGTTGAAGTAGATGAAAATACTAATACTTTCACGCTTGTGCTTCCAATCGCTTACGCCGTAACAATTTTTTTGTTCTGGTTTCCAATGGGACCAAATTCTTCTCCCACGATCAAAAAATGACCATCTTCGCCGACTTCTACACTCGCCTCTTAGGAACTACTCCATCTACCTCCTCAAAATTTTCTCTTCAAACAATCTACCCCAGCCCTATTCCAGACCTCCATCACTTAGATGCCCCCTTTTCGGACTAAGAAATCTTCAAAACCTTCCATGACATGAACCTCTCTGCTAGCCCAACACCTGATGACTTCGGCCCTTGGTTCTACAGGAAAACGTGGAACACGGTTAAAACGCCTATCCTTTTCCTATTTGATGACTTCTACGACCATCACACTAACACTGGTTACGTCAATCGTGCTTACGATGTGCTTCTTCCTAAGACTGAATCTTCTCGCACGACTGATGCTTTCCGCCCCATTTTCTTACAGAACTGCCCTATAAAATGCATCACTAAAGTTCTCACTAACAGACTCAAAGCCCTCATGCCACTCCTCATTGATCAGGACCAATCGGGCTTCATCTCCGGGTGTTGCATCTCTGACAACTTCGTTTACGCTGCTGACCTTCTCAACTGCTGCCACAAATCCAAATCCCCCACAATCGTCATTAAGCTTGACTTAAAAAAGCTTTCGATCCTGTGAAATGGGACTCCCTCCTTACCCTCGAGCATAGGGGTTTCCCGCCCAAATTATTTCAATGTATTAGAGACATCCTAACTTCTAGTAAAACTGCCATCCTTCTCAATAGGATCCCTGGCCTTGGATTAACTGCAAAAATGGCATGTGCTAGGGAGACCCCCTCTCCCCTTTTTATTCAATACAGTTGCCGACGTTCTTCAAAACTCATTCCGCATGCCTGCTCCCTTGGTATCTTTTCCCACCCCATCATCCCTGCCCTTCAGTGTACGGTCCTCCAGTATGCCGCACTTTGATCCTTTCTCACACAACCCCCGCTGCTGCTACACAGCTTCAATCTATTCTTGATGACTATGTTGCGGCTACATGCTTAGGAATTAATTTTCACAAAACAACCTTCATTCCTATGAACGTCTCCGATTCCGACGCGGACTCCATGGCCACTTCCTTAGGCAACCCTATCTCCCACTTCTCTCAGATTTACCTTGGCTTGCCTGTCGCCCCCAAAACTCCCCTTCCCCGCTTTCACCCCTGCCCTAAGTAAAAGTAACATCCACCTTGCCGGTTGGAGCGCATCCCTCCTAAACAAAGGGGGAAGGCTTGCTCTTCTCCCGGCCATCCTCGACAGTCTCCCCACGTATCTTATGTATTCCTTTTTCTTTCAAAAGATAACATAGAAAAGCTGAATAAGAAAAATAGGGCATTTTTTGGGGCCCAAGAGGAAACCTATACTGTTGCCCAATGTCTTGTCACATAGGATAAGATTTGTACTCCAAAAAATGTTGGCGGTCTAGGTGTTAAGAACCTAGAAATTCAAAATATTTTCCTTTTGCTGAAAGTTGCTTATAAATTCATGCATGCAGCAAACCTCCCGTGGCGGGACTGGTTGCTCTACCACTAATCATACCCCATACACCACTCTTCAAAAATACCACATACTTAGCAAAACTAGTCAAGCAAAATCTTGATACACTTCGACTCATTTCTCAATGCACTCTAGGAAACGACCAAAGTACTTTCTTCTGTTTTGATAGGTGGCTCCTTCTCGAGCCCTTAGCCACCGCCTTTCTTGCCATATTTTCACACCACCTTAAACCACATGCTTTAGTTTTAGCAGTTCTGCAGATCGGGCTCGAATCTGACCTTCGTAACAGGCTAACCCCGGCTGCTGCTAGCGAGCTCTTGTCTCTTCGTGCCCTGTTGCATGATGTTTAGCTGCTGGGTGAGGCGGATCAGCGGACAATGCTAGATGGCTCAAGCTTCTCCACCAAAAGCGCCGGCCTCTCTACTGAGTTGAGGAACCAACATATGGTACATGTGTGGGACTCCTTCGTGCCGCGAAAGGTGAAGGTTTTCAGTTGGGTTCTCTCCATGGATAGACTAAATACGAGGGAAAATCTACACAAAAAACGATTGTTGGCTCACCGATCTTCCCAAGGTGTGGCCATCCAATGGAGACTAGGGACCATCTGTTCTTTTTGCGCCCTCATGCGCAGGAGGTCTAGAATAAGATCAACATCCAACCGTCCTATCAAGCCTTCTCTGACCTTTGGACTACATCGACCCCTATTGGGCTTCACGCCTCCATGTGGCCTTCTGTCGCCCTTGTAATACTTTGGAAGATTTGGGACGCGAGAAACAGTATGGTTTTCAGGAATATTGACCAACCCTCTTATGTTACAATTGCTAAGGTTGTAGATGATATTACTCTATGGTCCCATTGATGTAAGGACTTGGTCTAAAAAATTCACGCCGACCTGTGGCATGACTACCTCTCTTCACGACGCTCGTGAAACCTGTATCCTAGCGTTGCCAGTAGCCAAACCATGCATGCCGTATCTCCACCGCTGCCGCCGGCCCTCGCCGCCATAGTGGATCTAGCTACCAAAGGTCGCTTGGGGTAGGACGGCGTCGACAACATGTTTCGGCGGCTAGGGCGACTACAACTAGTTTCGTCGGAAAACGGAGCCGCGGAGGCTAGGATGGCGCCCCGTGCCATGGTGGTGGTGCTAGTGGTTGATGCGTCTCCGCTAGGGCGGCGGCGGCCATCGGGCGTCCGAGGCCCGGGAGTTTGTTGGTGGCAGATCTGGTGCTCCTAGATTTACTTACACATGTTAAAGTTATGTACGCATACCTATATTGTGACTTTGTTAAATGATTTCTAGTAGTTACTTAATCCATATGTTGTGACTTTGTGAGAAAGATTTCTAGTTACTTAATCCGCTGCCCCGTAGAGGATTCACAATGATAAGAACACAAATATAAACTTACAAAAACATTGTGTTTTGGGACAACTCCGAATGAGCAAAATTCCGAATCGAAATTTGCGAAACCCAAGAATCTTTGTCCATGACGTCATGAGTTACAAACTACCTTTTCCGAAAAATAGGTGCTGCGCAGTAGTTACACACAGGAGATTACCATCTACAAATACAAGAGTTGGACAGTATACCACACCGGAGATTATTACCGGTACGATACCAATTGGAGCAGTGGTACACCACGGTCACCACCTAGTAAAGGTTTTGATTGGCTGGCGAAGTCATTCGGTGGGAGCACACATAGGATGAGTATCGATGTGGCCTGTGTCCGCTGCCAAGATCACAGTGGCAATCCACTGCAGGAGGTATTGATGGTGCGCTGAAGTGTGTTGGCGGCAGAAGAGCCTGTGATGGAGCCTGAGGCAGGCGTAGGTCATTCTGCGGAAATGGATGCGCGATTGGTCGAAAGGATGATGTGTTAACCCCTGGGTATGCTGGATGAGGGTTCATTTGGGATGGAGTCGGAAGCAGGCGCGAGTCATTCTGCGGAAACGGATACACCATTGATCGGAAGGATGCTGTGTTAACCAATGGGTATGGTGGATGAGGGTTCACTGGTGGTATGGGTGTGAACCAATTGGGATGATGATGTTGCCAGTTAGGTAGATGACTTGGCTGCTGCTGCAATGGCAATGGCTGCCGGTAGTTGCCATAGTTTGAGCGTGGGTAATAATCAGCATCATCCTCATAGTGACTATTTGGTGCACCAATTACTTGCTGATCGCAGGACCTCGGGCGTTTATTTCCAGTTACGTTTTGAGAGTTGCTTGCTTGTACAATCTGGGACAAATCGGGATGCACATTTTCAGAGTTTCTTGCTCGCACAACCGATGAAAAACCAAAACTTGGCCCGTCATCCTTAGCTCGATTTGGCACACCCATTATTTCCTGAGCACAAAACCTCTGGCGTTTCTTTCCAGTTATTAAATTTTCTGAATGGCTTTGTTGCACAATCTGGGGCAAACCTTGATTGACGACATTTCCAGAGTTACTTGCCTGTGTAGTATCCTGGGGCAAAGCTGGATGGTTGCTCAGATAATTTGAGAGCACACATGGGAAGTAGGGGCATTCGTCATCCGCTTCAAGAGGAGGACTCGGTGCCAATGCCTTGAGTGTACTACTACTCATGCCAATAGAGATCATCTGCGTCTTGCCATTTCCCAACTCCAACCTCCCGGAGGAACTCATGTGGACAACATCGCCGCCGCGGATGCTCAGTGTCGGGAAAGACGGCAACAAGTTCCTTGCCGTTGAGACCCCAACAGTGTGGCCCAGCAGCTCCTCGACCTGCACGTCATTACCATGAACCACAACCCCCTTGCGCCAGCAGTTGTCAGAAACCAGTCTGTTCCATACGGTGGCCTTCCAGTCGAGAAACTTGGGTGGCTCCGGTTCCGGATCATCCCGCCGACTGATAAAGTAGTCCTCATCATACATCACATCCGGCAGTGCCGCGACGACCGCAGGCGGCGGTTCCGAGAAAAGATGTTCGATCTCGATGAACTTGAGTGATCCGTCGTCGGTGCAAGCGACGTCTCGGATGACCCACGGGCATGTATGATCGTATGTGTTCCCGGTCAGAGGAAGCGGGATGAACCCGATCGCGATTTGGGGATCCCGGCAGAGCACGTCGCATACCAGGATACCCTTCCAGAGATCGACCCAGCCTAGCAGGCTGCCTCCGAGTGGGATCACCTTGTGCGTTGCGACGGGCATGCGCTCGCTGGTCAGCCGGTCCTCCACCTCCAGGTCAGCAGGTCTCGCGGTCCAAACTTTGGACGAGGATGAGTACGAGTGGAGAAGGTACCCGGTGGTGTATGCCAGCCCGGCCAGGATGAACTCATCCCCATCGTCGCCGTCGCAGCAGTATATGCCGAAATGATCTAACGTGAGAAACCTGCGAAATCTAGGACCCAGATCGGGGATCTGGAAGAGCTTAGGTTTCCCCCCGCGAATGGCGGCCTGGTACATGTAGTACTCGGCAACCTGCTCCTCGAACCTGGCGCCCCACAGTGATAACTTCAGGAGAAGGAATTGCTTCTCCGAGCGGACGACGCGTGGCTCGTCGGAGAAGTCGGCCTTTGTGTGGCCAGGGCAATGGATGCAGACGTAGGAGAGGGCCGGCGGGGCGGCGAAGCAGATCGATACCTGGATGCCGCGGCCTGGTTTGCCTGTATCGAGTGTGGCCGTGGTTGAGTTCCTGCGGTCGGCGAAGTAAGCCCTTGCGTGTTAGATTGCGACAAGTAAATAACGAAGAACGAAAACAAAATCACAGCAAGGGGACACGGATTTAACGTGGAAAACCCTCTCCAACAAAGAGAGGGGAAAAACCACGGGCGCCAGCCAGCGAAACTTCACTATAACGGAGAGTGTTTACACAACGCCGGGGATTTCACAGATGCAACTTATCCCAGCCGGCGGCTTACAAGAAGTATATATAGCGGTGGTAACCTAGGTCATCAACGATCCGTACCGCGAGGCGTCCCTCTACTTTGTATAATTTGGATCAACATATAACAAACTCCACCTTGAGACAAATTCCTTCTTGTAGCATCAACGGTAATCATCTCCCTGAACAAACAAAGAAAACACTTTCGGCGCCAATAGCCACTTGGGCTAAGCAGTTATACCAACTAAGCTTGAGCATAGCTCAAACTTAGCAACAGGAACAGGCTTTGTCATCATATCAGCAGGATTATCATGAGTGCTTATCTTGCATACCTTCAGTGTACCTTGTGCAACAACATCACGAACATAATGGTACTTGATATCAATGTGCTTTGTTCTCTCATGGAACATCTGATCCTTAGTAAGGTAAATAGCACTTTGACTGTCACAGAACAGGTTAATGCAAGAATCATCCTGACAAAGCTCAGCATACAAACCTTTCAACCAAACAGACTCTTTGCAAGCTTCAGCAACAGCCATATATTCTGCTTCGGTTGTAGATAAAGCAACAACTGGTTGCAGCGTTGCCTTCCAACTCACGGCACATCCACCTACCGTGAACACATAACCTGTGAGGGACCTCCTCTTATCCAAATCGGCAGCAAAATATGAATCCACATAGCCTGCGAGTCCCTCACCAGTCTTGCCAAATTTCAAGCAAGCGTTGGATGTGCCACGAAGGTACCTGGAAATCCACTGAACAACTTTTCAATGTTCTTTACCAGGATTAGCCATGTAACGACTCACCAAACTCATAGCATATGATAAATCAGGGCGAGAACAAACCATGGCATACATCAAGGAACCAACAGCACTAGAATAAAGAACTCGAGACATGTACTCAATATCTTCATCAGAACTAGGACATTGCAATGCTGACAATTTAAAGTGAGGAGCAACAGGAGTACTAACTGACTTTGCATCATGCATATTAAAACGTTGAAGAACTTTCTCAACGTAACTTTGCTGACTAAGAAACAACAACCTAGATTTTCTGTCCCGTTTAATTTCCATACCTAGGATTTTCTTAGCAGCACCAAGATCTTTCATCTCAAATTCACTACTTAGGTGTGCCTTCAAAGTAGTGATTTCTTTCATGCTCTTGGCAGCAATTAACATATCATCAACATATAACAGCAAGTAAATAGGTGACCCATTAACAAACTTTATATAAACACAGCTATCAAACTGAGATCTCTTAAAACCTTGTGAGATCATAAATGAATCAAACCTTTTATACCACTGTCTTGGAGATTGCTTCAAACCATAAAGCGATCTCTTCAATTTGCACACAAAATCCTCTTTTCCAGGAACTATGAACCCTTCAGGTTGGTCCATGTAAATCTCCTCCTCCAGTTCACCATGCAGAAAAGCAGTCTTTACATCTAGCTGCTCAAGCTCAAGATCATGCATAGCAACAATACCAAAGAAAGTACGAATAGATCTATGTTTCACAACCGGAGAGAAAACATCATTATAGTCAATACCTGGAATCTGGCTAAAACCTTTTGCTACTAACCTTGCCTTAAACCTTGGAGGCTCATTAGGAGAAAAACCTTCCTTTCTCTTGTATATCCACTTACAGCGAACAGCCTTCTTCTGTTTAGGCAAGCGCACAACTTCCCATGTGCCATTCTTATCAAGCGATCGCATCTCTTCTTGCATAGCAGAAACCCACTTCTCGCGGTCAACGGATGTAATAGCCTCATTGTATGTAGCAGGTTCAGTATCATGCTCCACCTGTTTAGCACAACTCAAAGCATAATGAGCAAGATTACACTCTTCAATTAAACGACGAGGTGGAACTATGTTACGCCTCGGTCTATCAGCAGCAATAGATTCTTGTGGCTGCTGCAAAACAGTAGGTGAGTGCTGAACAACATCATCATCAATATTTTCCTCATGAGTATCATCAACACCAACATTATTATCAATAGTTTTCTGCAGGTGCTCCACCTGCACACGAACTCCCTCCTCTCCAATAGCAACAGGAGAGGGATCTGATGGCAAGCTGTCATGATACATAACGGATTCATTGAAAACAACATTCCTACTCAACAAAATCCTTTTAGTTTCAGGATTCCATAGTTTATATGCCTTAACTCCTGAACCATAACCAAGGAATATGCACTTAACAGTTCTTGGCTCTAACTTTCCATTATCAACGTGAGCATAAGCTGTGCAACCAAAAACTCTCAACTGTGAATAATCAGCAGGCGAACCTGACCATACCTCAATGGGAGTTTTCTTCTCAAGTGGAATAGAAGGTGACCTGTTGATGAGGTAGCACGCTGTGTTGGCTGCTTCAGCCTAGAAACGTCTATGCATACATGCATTGGACAACATACATCGAGCCCTCGAGATGATGGTTCTGTTCATGCGCTCAGCCACGCCATTCTGCTGAGGAGTGTAAGGGATGGTGTGGTGCCTGATCATACCATCGTTACTGCAAAACTCCTCAAACTCATTAGAACAGAATTTCATACCATTATCAGTACGTAGTACCTTTACCTTCTTTTCAGTTTGCTTTTCTACCATAACTTTCCACTTCTTAAAAGCATCAAAAACATCAGATTTGTGTTTCAGAAAATATGGCCACACTTTTCTTGAGTAGTCATCAATAATAGTAAGCATGTAATTAGCACCACCAATAGAAGTCTTACGGGAAGGTCCCCATACATCAGCATGCACATAATCTAATATGCCTTTGGTGGTATGAACTGAAGCATTGAATTTAACTCTTTTATGCTTACCAAAAACGCAGTGCTCACAGAACTGAAACTTACCCAAGTTGCAACCATCAATCAACTCTCTCTTAACCAATTCTGCCATGCCATGTTCGCTCATATGCCCAAGACGCAGATGCCACAAATTTGTTTTACCACAATCATCAGAATCATTAACAGTAACAGCAGCAGCAATACCAGGCAAAGTGCTACCTCTAAGAACATATAACTTAGCAGAATTCATATCACCTATCATGTGAATAAGAGAGCCTTTCGATACCTTTAACAACCTACGCCCACCGGCGTACTTGTATCCATCAACGTCCATGGTACTCAGGGAGATCAGATTTCTGGCCATGCTTGGTATGTGCTTCACCTCATTCAACGTACGCGTCACGCCATCATGTGTCTTGATCTTAACAGATCCAACTCCAACAATATGGCATGGGTTGTCATTCCCCACACGTACAAAATCTCCAGTCTGCACAGACTCATATGAACTGAACCAATCTTTGTTACAGCAAATATGAAACGAACATGCAGTATCAAGAATCCATTCATCATCACGAGATGCACAAGCAGCAAAAACGGCTAAACATTCACCGTCAGAACTATCACCAGAAACAACAGCAGCCTTACCATTACCTTGATCCTTATCTTTCGGTTGGTAAGTACCGTTCCTTTTCTCCTTATTCTGCAGCTTCCAACAATCATCAATAACATGATTAGATTTCTTACAATACCTGCAGAACTTGTCCTTTTCCTTGGACTTCGAACGACTTCTGCCGTCTTTGCTCTTATCTCGGTTGCCATAGTTGTTAAATCTCTGATCGGTCCTGCCACGAATCTGCAGAGCTTCAGCCTTGGAAGACGCCCCATCTGCCTGCACCATAGATTTCATCTTTTCCCTCTGTTTGAAGGCATCTTGCACTTCATCAAGGGTTATCTTATCACGGCTCAACAACATTGTATCACGAAAGTGAGTATAAGAACTAGGCAACGAGCATAAGAGTAATAGAGCTAGATCCTCATCATCATATTTTACTTCCATAGATTACAAATCAGAAATAATCTCTCTGAAAAGAGATAAGTGATTCATTACCGATCCACCTTCTTGCAATCTATGCGAGAACAACTTCATCTTCACATGCATCTTACTGGTTAGATCCTTTGACATGCAGATCGATTCCAGTTTCCCCCAAAGGGTAGCAGCAGATTTTCTCTTTCAAGACTTCTTGCAAAATATTATTGGATAGATGAAGTTGAATCATAGACAAAGCCTTACGGTCCTTCCGCTTCTCTTCGTCAGACCAACTCTTGGCATCCTTTTCCCCGAATCCATCCAGCGCATCATCCAGGTCTGAAGTTTGGGCGAGAATCGCCCGCATCTTCACCTGCCACAAGCAGAATCTTGTGGAGTAGTCCAGCTGCGGTAGATCGAACTTCAATGACGACATGTCGCAAACCCTAGATTAGAACCTGTGGCTCTGATACCACTTGTTAGATTTGCGACAAGTAAATAACGAAGAACGAAAACAAAATCACAGCAAGGGGACACGGATTTAACGTGGAAAACCCTCTCCAACAAAGAGAGGGGAAAAACCACGGGCGCCAGCCAGCGAAACTTCACTATAACGGAGAGTGTTTACACAACGCCGGGGATTTCACAGATGCAACTTATCCCAGCCGGCGGCTTACAAGAAGTATATATAGCGGTGGTAACCTAGGTCATCAACGATCCGTACCGCGAGGCGTCCCTGTTGGGCACGGAGTGGGCCAACTTCAGACTCCGCTCCGCATCGGCCCAAGCCTCCGGCGACGGGCCTCGCTCCGCTCCGTCAGAAGTTGGCCTCTACTTTGTAGAATTTGGATCAACATATAACAAACTCCACCTTGAGACAAATTCCTTCTTGTAGCATCAACGGTAATCATCTCCCTGAACAAACAAAGAAAACACTTTCGGCGCCAATAGCCACTTGGGCTAAGCAGTTATACCAACTAAGCTTGAGCATAGCTCAAACTTAGCAACAGGAACAGGCTTTGTCATCATATCAGCAGGATTATCATGAGTGCTTATCTTGCATACCTTCAGTGTACCTTGTGCAACAACATCACGAACATAATGGTACTTGATATCAATGTGCTTTGTTCTCTCATGGAACATCTGATCCTTAGTAAGGTAAATAGCACTTTGACTGTGACAGAACAGGTTAATGCAAGAATCATCCTGACAAAGCTCAGCATACAAACCTTTCAACCAAATAGACTCTTTGCAAGCTTCAGCAACAGCCATATATTCTGCTTCGGTTGTAGATAAAGCAACAACTGGTTGCAGCGTTGCCTTCCAACTCACGGCACATCCACCTACCGTGAACACATAACCTGTGAGGGACCTCCTCTTATCCAAATCGGCAGCAAAATATGAATCCACATAGCCTGCGAGTCCCTCACCAGTCTTGCCAAATTTCAAGCAAGCGTTGGATGTGCCACGAAGGTACCTGGAAATCCACTGAACAACTTTCCAATGTTCTTTACCAGGATTAGCCATGTAACGACTCACCAAACTCATAGCATATGATAAATCAGGGCGAGAACAAACCATGGCATACATCAAGGAACCAACAGCACTAGAATAAAGAACTCGAGACATGTACTCAATATCTTCATCAGAACTAGGACATTGCAATGCTGACAATTTAAAGTGAGGAGCAACAGGAGTACTAACTGACTTTGCATCATGCATATTAAAACGTTGAAGAACTTTCTCAACGTAACTTTGCTGACTAAGAAACAACAACCTAGATTTTCTGTCCCGTTTAATTTCCATACCTAGGATTTTCTTAGCAGCACCAAGATCTTTCATCTCAAATTCACTACTTAGGTGTGCCTTCAAAGTAGTGATTTCTTTCATGCTCTTGGCAGCAATTAACATATCATCAACATATAACAGCAAGTAAATAGGTGACCCATTAACAAACTTTATATAAACACAGCTATCAAACTGAGATCTCTTAAAACCTTGTGAGATCATAAATGAATCAAACCTTTTATACCACTGTCTTGGAGATTGCTTCAAACCATAAAGCGATCTCTTCAATTTGCACACAAAATCCTCTTTTCCAGGAACTATGAACCCTTCAGGTTGGTCCATGTAAATCTCCTCCTCCAGTTCACCATGCAGAAAAGCAGTCTTTACATCTAGCTGCTCAAGCTCAAGATCATGCATAGCAACAATACCAAAGAAAGTACGAATAGATCTATGTTTCACAACCGGAGAGAAAACATCATTATAGTCAATACCTGGAATCTGGCTAAAACCTTTTGCTACTAACCTTGCCTTAAACCTTGGAGGCTCATTAGGAGAAAAACCTTCCTTTCTCTTGTATATCCACTTACAGCGAACAGCCTTCTTCTGTTTAGGCAAGCGCACAACTTCCCATGTGCCATTCTTATCAAGCGATCGCATCTCTTCTTGCATAGCAGAAACCCACTTCTCGCGGTCAACGGATGTAATAGCCTCATTGTATGTAGCAGGTTCAGTATCATGCTCCACCTGTTTAGCACAACTCAAAGCATAATGAGCAAGATTACACTCTTCAATTAAACGACGAGGTGGAACTATGTTACGCCTCGGTCTATCAGCAGCAATAGATTCTTGTGGCTGCTGCAAAACAGTAGGTGAGTGCTGAACAACATCATCATCAATATTTTCCTCATGAGTATCATCAACACCAACATTATTATCAATAGTTTTCTGCAGGTGCTCCACCTGCACACGAACTCCCTCCTCTCCAATAGCAACAGGAGAGGGATCTGATGGCAAGCTGTCATGATACATAACGGATTCATTGAAAACAACATTCCTACTCAACAAAATCCTTTTAGTTTCAGGATTCCATAGTTTATATGCCTTAACTCCTGAACCATAACCAAGGAATATGCACTTAACAGCTCTAGGCTCTAACTTTCCATTATCAACGTGAGCATAAGCTGTGCAACCAAAAACTCTCAACTGTGAATAATCAGCAGGCGAACCTGACCATACCTCAATGGGAGTTTTCTTCTCAAGTGGAATAGAAGGTGACCTGTTGATGAGGTAGCACGCTGTGTTGGCTGCTTCAGCCCAGAAACGTCTATGCATACATGCATTGAACAACATACATCGAGCCCTCGAGATGATGGTTCTGTTCATGCGCTCAGCCACGCCATTCTGCTGAGGAGTGTAAGGGATGGTGTGGTGCCTGATCATACCATCGTTACTGCAAAACTCCTCAAACTCATTAGAACAGAATTCCATACCATTATCAGTACGTAGTACCTTTACCTTCTTTTCAGTTTGCTTTTCTACCATAACTTTCCACTTCTTAAAAGCATCAAAAACATCAGATTTGTGTTTCAGAAAATATGGCCACACTTTTCTTGAGTAGTCATCAATAATAGTAAGCATGTAATTAGCACCACCAATAGAAGTCTTACGGGAAGGTCCCCATACATCAGCATGCACATAATCTAATATGCCTTTGGTGGTATGAACTGAAGCATTGAATTTAACTCTTTTATGCTTACCAAAAACGCAGTGCTCACAGAACTGAAACTTACCCAAGTTGCAACCATCAATCAACTCTCTCTTAACCAATTCTGCCATGCCATGTTCGCTCATATGCCCAAGACGCAGATGCCACAAATTTGTTTTACCACAATCATCAGAATCATTAACAGTAACAGCAGCAGCAATACCAGGCAAAGTGCTACCTCTAAGAACATATAACTTAGCAGAATTCATATCACCTATCATGTGAATAAGAGAGCCTTTCGATACCTTTAACAACCTACGCCCACCGGCGTACTTGTATCCATCAACGTCCATGGTACTCAGGGAGATCAGATTTCTGGCCATGCTTGGTATGTGCTTCACCTCATTCAACGTACGCGTCACGCCATCATGTGTCTTGATCTTAACAGATCCAACTCCAACAATATGGCATGGGTTGTCATTCCCCACACGTACAAAATCTCCAGTCTGCACAGACTCATATGAACTGAACCAATCTTTGTTACAGCAAATATGAAACGAACATGCAGTATCAAGAATCCATTCATCATCACGAGATGCACAAGCAGCAAAAACGGCTAAACATTCACCGTCAGAACTATCACCAGAAACAACAGCAGCCTTACCATTACCTTGATCCTTATCTTTCGGTTGGTAAGTACCGTTCCTTTTCTCCTTATTCTGCAGCTTCCAACAATCATCAATAACATGATTAGATTTCTTACAATACCTGCAGAACTTGTCCTTTTCCTTGGACTTCGAACGACTTCTGCCGTCTTTGCTCTTATCTCGGTTGCCATAGTTGTTAAATCTCTGATCGGTCCTGCCACGAATCTGCAGAGCTTCAGCCTTGGAAGACGCCCCATCTGCCTGCACCATAGATTTCATCTTTTCCCTCTGTTTGAAGGCATCTTGCACTTCATCAAGGGTTATCTTATCACGGCTCAACAACATTGTATCACGAAAGTGAGTATAAGAACTAGGCAACGAGCATAAGAGTAATAGAGCTAGATCCTCATCATCATATTTTACTTCCATAGATTACAAATCAGAAATAATCTCTCTGAAAAGAGATAAGTGATTCATTACCGATCCACCTTCTTGCAATCTATGCGAGAACAACTTCATCTTCACATGCATCTTACTGGTTAGATCCTTTGACATGCAGATCGATTCCAGTTTCCCCCAAAGGGTAGCAGCAGATTTTCTCTTTCAAGACTTCTTGCAAAATATTATTGGATAGATGAAGTTGAATCATAGACAAAGCCTTACGGTCCTTCCGCTTCTCTTCGTCAGACCAACTCTTGGCATCCTTTTCCCCGAATCCATCCAGCGCATCATCCAGGTCTGAAGTTTGGGCGAGAATCGCCCGCATCTTCACCTGCCACAAGCAGAATCTTGTGGAGTAGTCCAGCTGCGGTAGATCGAACTTCAATGACGACATGTCGCAAACCCTAGATTAGAACCTGTGGCTCTGATACCACTTGTTAGATTTGCGACAAGTAAATAACGAAGAACGAAAACAAAATCACAGCAAGGGGACACGGATTTAACGTGGAAAACCCTCTCCAACAAAGAGAGGGGAAAAACCACGGGCGCCAGCCAGCGAAACTTCACTATAACGGAGAGTGTTTACACAACGCCGGGGATTTCACAGATGCAACTTATCCCAGCCGGCGGCTTACAAGAAGTATATATAGCGGTGGTAACCTAGGTCATCAACGATCCGTACCGCGGGGAGCTGTCGCCCCCCCTCCCCCCCGCACCCCCCACAGACGTCCCTGTTGGGCATGGAGTGGGCCAACTTCAGACTCCGCATCAGCCCAAGCCTCCGGTGACGGGCCTCGCTCCGCTCCGTCAGAAGTTGGCCTTTACTTTGTAGAATTTGGATCAACATATAACAAACTCCACCTTGAGACAAATTCCTTCTTGTAGCATCAACAGTAATCATCTCCCTGAATAAACAAAGAAAACACCTTCGGCGCCAACAACCACTTGGGCTAAGAAGTTATACCAACTAAGCTTGAGCATAGCTCAAACTTAGCAACAGGAACATGCTTTGTCATCATATCAGCAGGATTATCATGAGTGCTTATCTTGCATACCTTCAGCGTACCTTGTGCAACAACATCACGAACATAATGGTACTTGATATCAATGTGCTTTGTTCTCTCATGGAACATCTGATCCTTAGTAAGGTGAATAGCACTTTGACTATCACAGAACAGGTTAATGCAAGAATCATCCTGACAAAGCTCAACATACAAACCTTTCAACCAAACAGACTCTTTGCAAGCTTCAGCAACAGCCATATATTCTGCTTCGGTTGTAGATAGAGCAACAACTGGTTGCAGCGTTGCCTTCCAACTCGCGGCACATCCACCTACTATAAACACATAACCTGTGAGGGACCTCCTTTTATCCAAGTCGGCAGCAAAATCTGAATCCACATAGCCTGTGAGTCCCTCATCAGTCTTGCCAAACTTTAAGCAAGCATTGGATGTGCCACGGAGGTACCTGAAAATCCAGTGAAGAACTTTCCAATGTTCTTTACCAGGATTAGCCATGTAACGACTTACCAAACTCATAACATATGATAGATCAGGGCGAGAACAAACCATGGCATATATCAAGCAACCAACAACACTAGAATAAGGAACTCGAGACATGTACTCAATATCTTCATCAGAACTAGGACATTGCAATGCTGACAATTTAAAGTGAGGAGCAACAGGAGTACTAACGAGACATGTACCCACGATCGGCCCAAGCCTCCGGCGACGGGCCTCGCTCCGCTCCGTCAGAAGTTGGCCTTTAATTTGTAGAATTTGGATCAACATATAACACTATATACTATGTAGACGAAAACCAAACGTGCATACTCAGGAAGCTGAAAAGGAGTAGCCTATCGGCAGAACGGATCGCCTCCGTCTAGGCCTCCTGCAACGACATCTTCCGACGCTCTCACCACCAACTGGGGACAAATCACATGTTCGAGTATGAAGATCGAGATTGTTCTCAAGAATTTTTGTTGTCTCCAGTGCGCTTTCTGCCATGAATGACCTTTCCTCAGACGAAGCTCTGAGATGGTTCAATATTCTTCCCTTGACATGATTTAGAACACATTTGCGTTTTGTAGAATTAAATATCTAAGGGTTGAGATTTGCCCCAAGTGTTTGGTAAATCAGTGACAGTGAGCATGGAAGAGGAAAACTGGAAAAGGTGGGGCTTGAAACCATCCGCGACAGTGAGCACGACGACTGGGAGGAAACAACGTGGCGACCAGAAACAACGTACCATATTTTGGTGGGTCTTCAAGCCATCCGTGGTAGCGTGGCTCCGGCGGCATCCGCATGAGATCGACGACGGGGTCGATGATGGTGGCGAGAAGGAAGCCGTCAAGGACGGTCAGTATCAAGAACCAACTCCACAATCAACGGCGTGGGTGTTGGAGACATCTATAAAGAAAACATGGTCCTATTTGTAATCAGTACACATACGGTAGTTGTGGGGTATTTCTTGCGACACTAGGAAATCGTGGGGTTTTCTATGCATGTTACCTGGGCTGACCAGGAGCCACCGTGGCTGCCACATATCACGCTGGGATCGATTGGGACTAGTTTTGCACCTAAAGGACAACTATTGGGATTAGTCGAGCCCATTGTACAACTAGTGGGACTAAAATGCACCTAATGGACAACTATTAGGACCTCTAGTGTATTTAGCTCTTCTAGTTCTCACGAAAATTATGGCTTTGTCAGTCAGAATGTTGACCTGGAGAAAAGCCATTGTGTTTGACGATTTTGACCACTAACTTGCCAAAATTAAGACGGCTCCCGTCTCCGTCCGTGACAGGGCTACCTGGCATGTGGGCTAACATCGTCAGAAATCGTGTTAACCCGCGTCAAATGAGCAATCAGTGCTACCTTTCATCCACCAGCCCCTGAGTTCGGTGCTCTGCGTCAAAACGCGCGCATCAAACCACCATAATTGGGGCAAGGGTGACACATAAGTTGAGCATATGTGGCTATCCTCGGAGCATGCCACTATCCACACATTCCCATGTACATAAGTTCAGTCACTTTCCTCAAGTAAGAGGACTTCAATCTGCGAAAACAGTTTTGTTTTGAACAACGAGCTCCCTTCGTCGATTTCTATTAAATAAACTGCCAACATGTCTACAAAAAATCGCAAAGGAAATTTCTGAGCATAAGCAAGTCTGCTTGTGCAAGTGTGAGAAACTTTTAGGACCATTCAAAATTTTAATGCTATAACCTGCCCATTTTTCTCATAATGCTTACCCTAAATAGTTTCATACAGAGAGTCAAATATGTTCTAGAATTTTGTTTGAGAAAAACACTGGTTCGGATTCATATGCCCTGTAAAACCGTACCATTGCAATGTTTGGTCTGAGCAGCAGCGGCAACAGCAGCAGCAGCAATATGCTAGAAAGAACCGAACCCTGCACAACAAGTTCAACGATTTGAATGAAGGACAATAAGCTCAACGACGATATATGAAAAGAAAGGGCAATACGTCGAACCCCTCGGAATAATACGAGATGAATGTTCTAGAGATGTTGTTTCCTTTAAGCTCACATTCCCTGTGGATACTTACTGTGATCTTCCGTATATCGCGGCGTCTCTCATCCTGGGTTATTCTGCAGAGAAAAGTTTGAGAAATAGACAATGCAGGGGTAACGATCAGTCTCCAGAATTGAGAAAAGCTTGGGAAATATAGTCATTTTGCACAACCACTCTCCAAAATTGCTGGACCACTGCCCCTCTTTTCCATTGACGCAAGCCGTCAAAGCAAGCAGTAACAAAGCAGAGGCCTCCTGTTTACGCCATGAACCCCAGGCCGCCGTTGTGATCACGCGCTATAGCTGTACCACTGTCCAGTATGCCCTGCCGCCCAACTTACCCTACAGTGTGAATGAACCACTGTGCATTGCAGTGACAGCTTCTGAAGTCGAATGTGTTCTGAACTCAAGTGGGACGTCCTTGTTTGGAAAGTAGCCATCGGAGTTGGAGCTGGAGAGTGGAGAGCAGCTTTGCCTTTCATTTCATCAGCCGTGTTCATTGTGGTTGGAGGTTAAAGGAAGGAAGGGGATTAATTGTGATGTAACTAAAGGTGCAGTTATTGGTACGGCCAACCAGGGTGATGCTTGTTTTGTTGGGTGTGCGATGACAGGACCAAAATGCAGACTCCTACTATAGGCTCTCCCTTTTAGCACAGGAGGAGCAGCATGTGTTGATTTTTTCGATTCAGTACAGTACGCGTCTGCTTCTGTTTCCTTGGGTTATTAAGGGCCCGTTGTTTTAAGGGTTTACCGTTTTAAGGGTCCCGTTAGAGATGTTCTAAGAGCAAAAACAACAACAGAGCTGACTGTTGGTTCTATAGTCATGCCATGTCGTCTAAAATCCGTATATATAGAGCCATAGTTATACAATGTGCTAGCTATAGGCGGGCTGTTAGATAACTTTTACTAAACAATTAAGTATGCGATGCTTGCATGCTATTGGAACTGGTAGTAGCACAGGCTGCATGCAAGCCTTTTCTCCTAGGAGCTTGTGCCCCCTCCACTCTCTCCTCTCTTCTCTCTTTCACCTAGGATTTTGATGATATGGAACGTGGAAAGAGGATATCTAGTGATACCATCCATTAGGTGATACCATGATACTACTATTCAAAAATTGAATTTTGTGTTTCAAAAAATTTCGGAAAAAATCTGTGGATGTTCACGAGATCCGTGTCTACAATCCCTAATACTTGCATAACCAAATTCATGATACACAGAGATAAAAAACAAATCCAACATGAATAGTGCACAAAAAGACAAAAATAGAAAATGCCACCTAATGACACTATTCACATAGCATTTTGTCTGTTTTGTGCCCGTGTGTGTGTCATAAATTTGGTTATACAACTATTAGGGATTGTAAACACGGATCTCATGAACATCCATAGATTTTTTCCAAAAAAATTTGAAACATAAAAAATCGATTTTTGAACGGTGGTATCATGGTATCACCTAAGGGGGTGGAACGTGCTATATCTTGCTGAGTACTAGCACTTATTGTACTGGCTCTAAGGGGTTATGCACTTGCGAGATGTTTGCTTCGCCGCCTTTTCGAGAGGTTTAGCAGGTGACGGCATCCATCTAAGAGAATCTCTAGCTGTCGGTGCCCCCCACACCTTTTTCAGCGCTAAAATGAGCCTATGGGGGGAGGGGCAAAGCTATTTATCATCAAGGGGCGCGCGATTTCCTAGCCGTATCCCGAGGACAAGTACGGCAGAACGTTACAAACAAACACACGCGAATTCGAACGGATTTCATAAATTTAAGCAGAATTGTAGATATTCGGTTGTAATATGCCGTCCAGGCGGAGTGGTAGTCGGTGTTCCAGGCCGGGTCGGCCCGCTGCTCATCGCTGAGCTCGCCCTAGTACACATGCTGGATCCGGGCGAGGAGCTTGTGGCGGACGGGGACCGGTAGCACTTGTATGCCGTTGAAGTAGAGCTTCCACATCGACGGGCAGCAGAAGTCCGATGGCGTTGGATAGCCCGCCTCGTATAAAAGGCGCGCCTCCCACTCGTGAAGCTAACAGTGGCCGAAGGCATCGGCCGTCGCTTGATCGACGGGGTACCATTCAACTATTGGATGTGGTCTGGTGGAGGCGGGGTGGTGGTCGGGATTTGGGGATGGCGGTGAGCTTGGGTGTGTGTTCTCGCCGGCGAGAATGGGGGATTATATAGAGGCGAGCAGAGAGACGGGAGGGGTGTAGACGTCACAGGGAGTTGGGCGGGAAACCAGAGCGTTAGTGTGCCATCACTTTGATGCATGGCCCGCGATTGGACGCGTCAGCCGCTCTCCTAAAAGGGTGACCAGCGGCAGGCCATTAATGTGACGCAGAAGATGAGGCTTCGGCTCAAGGCGGTTATTCAACGCACTTATTATTTCCGTTGGTACCCCTAGCACCCCTAACATGTTGGGTTCGGCCTGTGAACGTCAGGTAAAAGTTTGATACAATCTAGTGAATTTTAGGCTCTTGGGGGCCAACCGGGAGAAATTCTTTACGCTAGTGAAAAAAAGGCCTCTGAGGAGTTATTGGGGGTCTAGATGGAGATGCTCTAACACCAGTTTATGGAAGCTAGGTAGAACTACAGTTTACAGTTCGCCGCTGGATGCAAGTCATCTACCATCCTGCACTTATGAGCGGTGTACGATGGTAAGCACAAGTTGATTATAGGGCATGTTTGGTAGCTAGTATGGATTTTGGGCTCGTTCTGATTAGGCCATGGGTGGGGACATGTTCACGCAAAAAAGGCCTTTGGGTCATGTTTTCCACTTTGTTTGGTAGCTTGTATTACATCGGTAGGACAAAAAATGATCCAGTGATTGGTTAACTGCATGTAAACGCTAATGCTTGTTTCGATGTAACAACCTCCATTTGGTTGTGTGCAGGCTAAAACTATGGTCACCTCTTCTCTCTGCCAATGAGTTAACCATCAAACACATCCATGTAACACAACTGACTAATGAAGTAGAAATTCATCAGTTTATCCGTAGATACTACATGTACTTAAAAAATGTACTACAGTCCTAGCTACGAATGGCAGTTTATTGGTAAATTCTAATGGTGAATGAAATATCTGTTTATAATTACAAACCGATGGCGATGAAAGGGTAAATGCATCATCAACTTATTCTTCTTGCTCTTCTTCTTCTTCCTCTTCTTTTTCTCACAACCTCACATTAGCTCTGTCTTGCCATGTTGCCTGCGTCCACTTGAGCCTCTCTTTTTTCCAAGTTTCATTGTCACTTGGCTTCATGCCATGCCCAGTTTCAATTTAAACAAGGTCAATAGATTCCTCGTCCAAGAAAAACTCATCAAGACCCCAACCCAATATTCAGTTGTGAAGAATGCAAAAAGTGTGGATTTTTTTGCTCAAGGATCTTGTATCTAATCTTCGGTCCAGAAAATGCCCACTCAATGATGACTCAATACTAGAGTGTCTCAGATTGAACAATTCCATAGGATTTATGGTTTGTTCCTTGGAAAGAACTCGTACATATGGTACCTTATTTTCCTTAAGGGTGGAAGAATCTAGGTCAGCATGCATATCAAGCATCTTCAAGATAGAACTTACCATAGCGGATGCTCAACCTATTAGCTCTACGCTATAAAAATACCCCCATATCCGGCGAAATTTTGGGGCGGCATAAGAGCTTCTCCAACAGCAATGCTAAATTTTGGCGCTGTAAACCTGCATTGCAGCGTGCACTAACCGGATGAAGCGCGTGGCGCTGGCGATTCCTCCACCGAAAGCTCTATACTGCAGCGCCAAAACAACCCTTTTGCAGGCGCCCAAAATATAGCACGCAGCGCCGGTGCAAACAAGAAACACACACATATATGCAAGCAACAAGATCAAACAAACCCAAATAAAGCAACAATAAATCGTCTAGTTATTATTACAACACATGCAAATAGTACACAAATAATAGTACAAACACAAAAAATTGTTTACCAACAAATACAACAAAAAGTCACAAACGACCCACTTCCTCTCTTGCTGCTACAGTCGTCTTCCCCCTTGAGAGTCCCCTATGCCCCCCCGACACATCCCTCCTCCTCTTCCACCGGCCTCGCCGGTCGGAGAGGAGATGGGGGAGGTCGCCGGGCTCCTTTGTGTAGAGTAGTTGTAGGGCTTCTCGCCATAGGTCTAGGGTTAGGGTTAGTTGTCTATGTCGTCATGGCGTTTGGAGAGATGCCGCTCGGCTCGTTTGCTCCGTCGTTGCCGCTCGGCGATGAACGGCTGTTCTCCTCATGCTCCGGCGAGTCCCTGAGGTTGGGGAGCGCCGGTGGTGCATCTGAGGATGGGAGCCACCTCAATAATAGCGTCGGCTTCTTATTCAAGATCTGGAGGCCGACGGTGAAACTTCTCCCCCTGTCCGGCCATGGTGGCGAGGGGTGGGAGAAGGTTGACAAGGTGTAGGCCAGATCCGTGGAAGAACCAAGCAGCGATTCGCTGGATCCCTCTGACCAGATCCAGCATCTACTAGGGGAAATCTCCATTGCGGTGCTTCAATGGAGGAAGCTTGATGCAGCGGCGCGGATTTCCACTGGTGACTCCTCTCATAAGGACAGTGCATGTCTTCGTGTGTGGCTGAGGTGTTGTGTGCCTGTTCCTCCCCTGGCCGGTTGTGGAAGTGAGGGGCGAGGAGGGAAGGCACAGAGGATGCTGATCCGTTCCTCCTGGTCGGCCGTGGTGGTGAGGAGGTGGTGCGGTGTGGCGGGCCTTCCTCTACTTTGCGTCATCGGCATGGGAGTCTGTCTGTTGGAGCGTTCCCCTCGGCTCCCTCTTCTCTGTATTAGTGTCATGGCGGTGCAGGTCAGAGAGAGCTGCTGGAGGGGGATGTTCTTCGTGAGCTGTAGCGTCGAGCAGATTACGTGGTGGCCTAGGATGGCGCCGTGATCTTTGGATGGAATAGCAGCCTTTCTAGACGCCTTGATGGCGGTCTTCTCAACCTCCAAGTCGGAGGCCTGTCTCAGAGCTTCTCGCCGGACCCCTCGTCTCCCTAGCACCAAGTGGTTCGTCCCTAGCGCTCTGAAGATGACCGGCAATGGAGGCTCTCTCGTGGTGGAGGAGGAACAGGACCGGATTGATTTTTCTCTTTTAGTCCTAGGGTCCTTTGTATATTTTGCAAGGCATTATCCTTGAACTGCAATTCTTGCGAGGATGTTTGTGCAAGTGCACTTATGGGCCTTGTTGTAACTTCCCACCCTCTTGTTGTGTGTAGTTATTGAATGTAGCTATGGGGTCCTCGTGACCCTTTACCATTCAAAAAACAAATACAACAAGTTGTTCATCAACAAATCAAATAAACAAGATCATCTATTGGTGTCCATTCCATTTCCACCACTCCTCCATGAGATCATGTTGAAGACCTAAATGCGCATCTTCGGACCGAATCGAATGATACGAGGTGCAATTCTTTGCACTTGCACGGGTAATCCCATCAATTCATAATGGGTGTGGTCTACGTCTTTGCCACAATCATTCTCTATGATTATGTTATGCATGATGATACATGCGTTCATGATATACCAAAGGAACTCTTGGTCCCAAAATCTCGTCGGTCCTCTCACAATAGCAAATTGGGATTGCAAAATCCCAAATACTCTCTCCACATCTTTCCTTGCCGCCGCTTCTGCATTATGGAATTGGGTTTGTTTCTTACCTTTTGGGCCTAACAACCGGTTTGACAAATGCTTGCCACTTGGGTAGATGTCGTCGGCAAGATAGTAGCCATAGTTGTACTTAGTCCCATTTACTTTGAACTCCACCTGTGGACCTTCACGCAATGCAATCCTTTTCATAGGTGGTGATCGTTGGAGAACATTGATGTCCTTGCAAGATCCGGGCATTCGAAAGAATGCATGCCAAATCCAGGTGTCATGATTGGCCACCACTTCAAGAATGATAGTGGAATCCTTTTTGTGCCATTTGAATTGTCCATGCCATGCCATGGGACAATTCTTCCAACTCTAGTGCATGCAATCAATTGAGCCAAGCATACCTGGGAACCCCCGAGCGACATTGAACTCCAAAAGCCTTGCCGCGTCTTGAGCATTGGGAGCTCTCTAGTATGTCTCGCCGAACAATTGCACAATTGCTATGACGAACCGCTTGATACACAAGATATCGGTGCTCTCACCCATGGCCAAGTGGTCATCAACTAGATCCGCCGGTCTACCGTATGGCAACATACGCAAGGCTCGTCGGTGGCATTCCTCCTTTGCTCAAAAAACCGATCATGCTTCTTCACCTCCTTTGCTATGTGCTCAAACAAACCGGTGCTCATCCGAAAACGCCGACGAAAATAGCTCTCGGTAAATGTTGCATCTTTGTTGAAATACATCTGCATCAATTTGTTCTGGCCTTCAATTCGCTCCCTTCACAACTTCTGCCTGCTAAAAACCGAGCCACCAATCCTTGGCTTTTTGTTGGCGTACCATGCCAATAGCATGGAGATGTCCTCTTCTTCCTCAATACCCAATTCTTTGTCATACGAATTGTAGCACGAGCGAATCTACAAACAAATGGAACTACAATGAGCTAAAACTACCAACAAAAAAAATCTATAAGAAGGGCGCGCACGCCGCGGCACATACCTTGTTGGCATTTCGGTGACCACGTAGGGTGCGCCAAGTAGCTTCACAGCTAGAAGAGGACATCGTCGGCCCCGAAGACAGCGGGACACCACGGGAGCACGGCGACCCCAAAATCGACCGAAGCGCGGCGTGGAATCGCCGGGTCGACCGATGTTGAGGTGGCGGTGACGACCACAATTTACGGTGCCGTCGCGGCTAGGAAAGCGGGCGCGGCAGCGGCAGATCTGCAGCAGGCGGGGGGAGGGCGGATAAAATGGTGGCGCGTGGCACCGGTTTGGTGGCGGAAATAGGGAGGGAGAGGGCGCGAGCGCGGGTGAAAATTCCTGTGGTTGACCTTCGCACCTGACATCCAGCAATAGCGCGCGCTGCAGCGTGCGCCCGAAATATACCGCGTGTGATAGCACCAAGGGCCGCCCGAGCTAAAATATTTACCCCACGCGCGTTTTTGCAGCACCCACTGGAGGAAGAAAAAATGCGTGCGGAGCTCCAAATCGGCAGTTATTATAGCGCAGGCGCGTTATAGCGCTGCTGCTGGAGATGCTCTAAGTGAAAAGAACCTGCAATAGATGGTTACGCGGCGGATGAGCTGTCACAATACCATTTCGTCGCGGCATCCAATTATACACTGTGACACGCAGGGTACCAGCGTATGTTCGTGCAGTGGTTGGTGTCCGAGTTGACCGGGGCATTTTAATGCCACGGTAGATGGATGGAGGCATTGCGATATGTGCCGCCTATTGCAAGCGTCGTTAACTGCTGGTCTCACAGTGAAAAACGTCAAGCGCATCCTGTTGACTAGTTTGGTCTGTGTCGCTGACTTGGATGGCCCACCACCGAGCCTAGACTTGTCTTCATATCTGGCTTTCCTCTCTGAAACCTCCCTCGGGACGAATCTTAGGCTTGCGAGCGGTGGCAACAGAGACTGTGGAGGCACTCGGTGATAGCTTCAGCAGATGTCGGGTAGATAGCTTCACTATGACATGTCGGTACGTGCGTCGATTATACTCCCTCCATTTACAATTAGATTGCACCATGCTTGCTGTTTGATTGATCGAGATCTGACTTGGGAATTTTTCGATTTCACACATGGCTGTTTTCCATTTGAAGATCCACCCCAATGTACCTGCGGATATCTATGACCTGGATTGGAACAGAGTCGACTCGTAGCTAGACCAGAGTTGCAAGTGCAGTTTACCACCGCGTCACTATGTGGTGTGCAACCGGACGAGGCCGAAGTACACCGGCCAGAAGTTCTATCCGTGCGGCCATGAGAAAATGGCCTGCGATTTCGTGGCATGGGTTGGAAGAGCACAAATCGATAGTACATTAACACACTTTAATTCATATGTGGTGTGAGGTCAAAGCGAAAGAAGATTTGAACACGCCACGAAAAGAAATCTGCAAGGAAAACTGACATGGGTATACTCTACAGGTACTCGAGCTTGGTATATACGGTCCAGATACTGCAGAATCCCACGGCGTTGCCAATGCCCAATACAAGATTTAGGTGATCCACAGACTGTTCGATTGCTTGTAGCACAAGATGAAGCTTAAGATAGAAAGTTTAAAGGGGCGAACCCTAATATGTAAACGACTCGACCTGCTATCCCGAGACCCAGCCTATCTATATAAAGGCTAGGAGGGGGCGGCGAGGAAAACAATCACAACCCTAGTTTTCATAACTCTCGCCAGATTGCATATGCGCACCCCTGTAATCTTCGATTCCTTCGTTAATTCCAAGAGCAGACAAGTAGGAGTAGGGACCTCTACGAGGCCTGAACCTGGGTAAACCTTGCGTCCATGTGTGCTTGTTTGCTAGCACACTGATGCCTCCAGTGCTCCCTCCTTCTCCAAAAACCAAGTCCATAACAATAGGCATTGACAAGTTAAACCCTCGTCAATTGGCACCGTCTGTGGGAATTGGGAGTGCTGATGTCGCGGCTTCTTCGGCTCCATCAACTGCGATCTACAACTCCACAATAGTGGAGATTCGCCAGCTCTTCGGCGTGTTCGACTTCACCGTCCACACGCCGAACACTCCCCCGGATTTCGAGTCCGTGGGCGATGGGATCAGCCTAGCGATTGGGAGCTTCTGCTTCCAGGTTGGCCAACTGGGCACGCTTCGCATGCCTGATCAGCCAACGGCACCCACGATCGATCCAGCATTGTGGTTCCCGCCACCAATCGGCACCCTCAGCGAGCTCAACTCCCCGACAACAGCAGGGAGCACGGACAGTGACAACAAAAGATCTAGCCACAGAAGATGGAGCCTACGGCTCCAGATCTGAAAGTTGCAGGAGTAACAGCTTCCCCAACCACTTCATGTGCACCGTCATCAACGCGAGCGATACCACCGCCAATCGCGAAAACGCCGGCACCAGATCTGGCACCGGACTGCCCAACAGCGGCATACCCAACGATGGCATACTAGTCGCAAACGGCGACCCCACCAACGGTGGCAACGGCGTGCCCGTCTGTTAGGCCCGCAGCATAGAAAACAAAAAATTTCCTACGATGAGAACTACACGCCAAGATCTATCTACTAGGTACAAAGTAATGGGTGGACATACATCCAACGAGAACTTACCCTCGAAGACAACGAGTTTTGTTAACGAGTAGGAACTCGTGGTTGATGTAGTCGTACACTTGCCGATCTCAAGATCGTGAGGAAGTCCGAGCGCCGCAACTCAGCAGCGCATCCGTACTCGCACACAAGTTCAAGCCACCGGACAACCTCCACCTCCTCGCTCTAGCGATCCAGCGGAAGCAGCAACTCCTTCCAGACAAAATGCCACCGGGAACATGTATCCCCATGCCACCGACAACCTCCACCTCCTCGCCTTTTATAGGAGGAGGGGGGTGCCCCTCCTCTCCATGGCCGGCGCATGGGGGGGTGACCCCTCACCTCCCCCATTCATGTGGTGGTAACCCCTCCACATTAAAATGCCTCTTCACATTCCCTTTTAAAGTCCCCACTTTAAATGCATTAAAACTCTCCAAGTTTAATGCTCTCTCATTTAATAAAACTCTTTTATTAAATTTATTCAGAATTTTGTTAATTACTTTAATTAACAAACATTCACATATAACCCCTTGCAATATTTCAATATCACATGCAGAACCACTTTCTACAATTTCACCCGAAACAATTTCCGGTTACTATCGAAACAATTCCTGCGCTTTGCAATTCTTTCGTCTGAAACATATGTGCTCCAAAATGGTGTCCTGTAACTCTTAAGTGTGTCACCCTACGGTTCACGAATAATGCAGACATGATTGAGACTCCTCTCAGATCAATAGTCAGAAGCGGGACCTGGAGATCCAAACTGACTCCTGCATATTCAACGATGACTTATGTGATCGTGAGAACCTTTAACGCTTGTAATTTAATCCCTTTGTCTCATGATATAATACATGTCCGAGATTCGATCATCGGTATCCAAATACCTAGTTTGATCTCGTTACTGACATGCACTCTTTTCTCGTTCCCGTGATATAACATTCTAGTGATCACATCACTTGCTTGCAAGCTATCTCAATGTGATATCACCGAGAGGGCCTAGAGTATATATATCCATCATCGGGATTGACAAATTCCACTCTTGATCCATGAGCCTCAACATAACACCTTCGTAGCACTGAACCCATCTTTATAGTCACCCTGTTACAGTGTGACGTTTGATGTTATCAAGATACTCTTCCGGTGTTAGCAATTAACATGATCTCATGGTCTAAGGATAAAGATTACTTCGTATGATGTTATAGCAATATAAACATAATGACTTGATCATAATGCTATACTTCGGATGAATGTTCATCACATCATTCCACCAATGTTGTGACCTTGTTATTAACAACATCCAATGTCCATGATCAGAAAACCTTGATCATCTTGTTAATCAACAAGCTAGTCTATAAGAACTAGGAACCCTTTTTGTTTATTAAACACACATGTATTGATGTTTCCGATCAATACAATTCTAGGATGCAAAATAAACATCTATCATATATAAGGAATACATAATAACAACTTTATTATTGCCTCTCAGGGCATATTTCCTTCAGTCTCCCACTTGCACTAGAGACAATAATCTAGTTCACATAGTGATAAATCTAACACCCATGGAGTTCTAGTGTTGATCATGTTTTGCCCTAGGGAGAGCTTTATTCAACGGATCTGCTACATTTAGGTCCGTGTGTACTTTACAAATCTTTATATCTCCATCCTTGACATGCTCGTGGATGGAGTGAAACCGGCGCTTAATATGCTTGGAATTCTTGTGAGACCTCGGTTCCTTTGCGTTGGCTATGGCTCCATTGTTGTCACAATAGATCACCATCGGGTCCAATGCACTAGGAACCACACCTAGTTCCGTAATGAACTCTTTCATCCCAACCGCTTCATGCGCCGCTTCTGAAGCAGCAACATATTCCGCCTCTGTCGTTTATCCAGCCACCACAGGTTGTTTGGAACTCCTCCAACTAACTGCTGCTCTGTTCAAGAGAAATACGTATCCGGATTGAGACTTAGAGTCATCCAGATCAGTGTCAAAACTAGCATCGACATTACACTTAGCGACTAGCTCTTCTTCACCTCCATATATAAGAAACATATCCCTAGTTCTTCTCAAGTACTTGAGGATGTTCTTGACCGCTATCCAGTGTTCCGAACCTGGATCAGATTGGTACCTACTAGTCAAACTAATAGATGTGACACATCCGGTCTTGTACATAGCATGGCATACATAATAGATCCTATGGCCGAGGCATAGGGGATTTTATCCATCATCTCTCTTTCTTCCGCCGTAGCCGGACTTTGAGTCTTACTCAATGTCTTGCCTTGCAACATAGGTAAGAACCCCTTCTTACTTCCGTCCATATTAAACTTCTTTAATATCTTATCAAGGTATGTACTCTGTGATAGCCCAATTAGGTGCCTTGCTCTATCTCTATAGATTTGAATGCCTAATATATATGATGCTTTACCAAGGTCTTTCATCAAAAATTTGCTGTTTAGATAACTTTTAACACTGTTTAAAAGATCTATATCATTTCCAATCAATAATATGTCATCCACATATAATATCAGAAATGCCACATTGCTCTCACTCACTTTCTTGTAAATACAAGCCTCTCCATAAGTTTGGACAAATCCAAACTCTTTGATCACCTTATCAAAGCGGAGATTCCAACTCCGGGATGCTTGCTTCAGTCCATAGATGGATCGCTAAAGTTTGCATACCTTATTAGCATCCTTAGGATCGACAAAACCTTTAGGTTGTATCATATCCAACTCTTCTTCAATATTACCATTGAGGAACGCAGTTTTGACATCCATCTGCCATATTTCATAATCGAAATATGCAGCAATTGCTAACATAATCCTAACCGACTTAAGCATCGCTACGGGAGAGAATGTCTCATCATAGTCAACTACTTGAATTTGTAGAAACCCCTTTGCGACAAGTCGAGCCTTATAGATGGTCACATTACCATCAGCATCAGTTTTTCTTTTGAAAATCTATTTATTCTCAACGACCTTTCAATCATGAGGTAAGTCCACCAAGATCCAAACTTGGTTCTCGTACATGGATTCCATCTCGGATTTCATGGCTTGTAGACATTTGTTGGAATCCGGGCTCATCATCGCTTCTTCATACGTCGCAGGGTCATCCATTTCATCAACCATGAAATTCACAATAGGATTGCCGTACAGCTCAAGAGCTGCACGTGTCCTGCTTGACCTGCGACGTTCAGTAGTGTCCTCTTTCGGAGTTTTATGATCAATATCATTAGCTCTCTCTTCATTAGGTGAAGTCAACTTCGAAACAACTTCCGGTGCTGTGCTACTCGCCATTTCATGAAGATAAGGTTCAATAACCTCTTCGAGTTCTACCTTCCGACTACTCACACCTTTCGCGAGAAACTCCTTCTCAAGAAAGGATCCATTCTTGGCAACAAAAACATTGCCCTCGGATCTGTGATAGAAGGTACACCCAATCGTTTCCTTAGGGTATCCTAAGAAGACGCATTTTCTGCTTTGGGTTCGAGTTTATCCAGCTGAAGTTTCTTCACATAAACATCGCATCCCCAAACTTTAAGAAATGACAGCTTAGGTTTGTTTCCAAACCATAATTCATACGGTGTCGTTTCAACGGATTTAGATGGTGCCCGATTTAAAGTGAATGCAGCTGTTTCCAGTGCATAACCCAAAAATGACAGTGGCAAGTCAGTCAGAGGCATCATAGATCGAACCATATCCAATAAGGTGCGATTACAATGTTCCGACACACCATTACATTGTGGTGTTCCGGCTGGCGTGAGTTGTGAAACTATTCCACACTCTTTCATGTGTGTGCTAAACTCGTAACTTAGATACTCTCCTCCACGGTCAGACCGTAGAAATTTGATCTTTCTATTACGATGATTTTCCACTTCATTCTGAAATTCCTTGAACTTTTCAAAAGTTTCAGATTTGTGTTTCATCAAATAGATATACCCGTGTCTACTCAAATCATCCGTGAAAGTAATAAAATAACGATATCCACCTCGCGCCGACACACTCATTGGTCCATATACATCAGTATGTATGATTTCCAATAAATCTGTCGCCCGTTCCATTGAACCGGAAAACGGCGTTCTAGTCATCTTGCCCATAAGGCATGGCTCACATGTATCAAATGATTCAAAATCAAGTGATTCCAAAAGTCCATCAGAATGGAGTTTCTTCATGCGTTTAACGCCAATATGACCTAGACGGCAGTGCCACATATATGCAGATATATCATCATCAAGTTTAATCTTTTTAGCATTAACATTATGAATCTGCGTAATATTACTATCGAGATCCATCAGAAATAAACCATTCAACATAGGTGCATGACCATAAAAGATATTATCCATATAAATCGAACAACCATTGTTTTCAGATTTAAACGAATAACCACTTTGCATCAAACACGATCCGGATACAATGTTCATGCTAAGTGCAGGCACCAAATAACAATTATTCAGGTTTATAACTAATCCCGATGGCATATGGAGAGGCAGCGTTCCGACGACGATCACATCAACTCTTGATCCATTGCCGACCCGCATTGTGACCTCATCCCTTGCTAGTTGTCGCTTGTTCCGTAGCCCCTGAATCGAGTTACATATATTAGCAACTGATCCCCTATCAAATAGCCAGGTGCTACTGCGAGTACTAGTCAAGTACACATCAATAACATGTATATCATATATACCTTTGTTTGCCTTGCCGGACTTCTTGTCCGCCAACTACTTGGGGCAGCTGCGCTTTCAATGACCAGTCCCCTTGCAATAGTAGCACTCGGTATCAGACTTAGGGCTAGCTCGGGGTTTCTTTTCAGGCGCGGCAACAGATTTGCCACCCTTCTTTCCCTTGTGCTTGCCTTTCTTGTCCTTCTTGAAACCGGTGGTCCTATTGATCATCAACACACTATGTTCTTTCCTAATCTCCACTTCTGAAGTCTTAAGCATTGACAGAACCTTGGGAAGAGTCTTCTTCATGCCCTGCATATTATAGTTCATCATGAAGCTCTTGTAACTAGGTGGCAGAGATTGGAGAACATGATGTATGCCTAAGTCAATGGGAATCGTTATTCCCAAGGACACAAGCTTATCAGCGTACCCAGACATTTTGAGTACGTGCTCACTAACGGAGCTGTTTTCCTCCATTTTGCAAGTGAAGAACTTTTCAGAAGCATTATAACTCTCTACGACAGCATGGGTATCGAAAATCATTTTCAATTCTCCCATGGTATCAAAGGCATTGCCATTTTCGAAACGCTTTCAAAGTTCTGGCTCTAGCCCATACAGTATGCCGCAATGAACTAAGTTGTGGTCCTTCTGACGAGTCACATAGACATTCTTTTCCTCGTCAGGGGCATCAGGAGCTGGTGGGGGGCCTAGCGGCACATCTAGCACATATTGCTTTTGTGCAGCAGTGAGGAGAATCCTCAAATTCATAGCCCAGTTGGTGAAGTTTCTACCATTCGCAGCAAGTTTCTCTTTCTCCATGAACACATTGAAATTAAAAGCAGGTGGTGCCTGATACATTGCAAATGTATCTATAATTTTTGATGCTCCATGCTTGGTTTTATCCACTTTCTTGTGTTTTGTCCACACTTTGGAGTACTTTTCATATGATTTCTTGGACTAACCTATTAACAAGATCCACAGTGCCACACCACCCCTAGGCGCGGGCTGGGCCTGGCCGCGCCAGGGCATGGTGTGGTGGCCCTAGGCACCCCCCTCGACCTCTCTCTTCGCCTATAAGAAGCCTTCTGACCTAAAAACTTCGAGGGGTTCGACGTTTTTCCACGAAAAGTTCCGTTGCGCCGCCGCCACCGAAGGGGAGATTCGTGGGACAGAAAGTCTCTGTTCCAGCACCCTGCCGGGTCGGGGAAGTGCCCCCGGAGCCATCTCCATCGATCTTCACCATCATCTCCATCGACCATCCATGTGTCCCCCATCTATGAGTGAGTAATCCCCCGCTGTAGGCTATGGGGATGGTAGGGATTGGATGAGATCGTTCATGTAATGGCATCAGATTGTTAGGGCATGATGCCTAGTATCTTTTATTAGTGCTTTATGACTTTGTTGCGACTTGTTGTGCTTAATACTTCTCACTAGGGCCCGAGTGCCATGATTTCAGATCTGAACTTATTATTGATTCATTATGATAGTATTGTTCTTGGTCTTATCTACAAGTTGTATACACACGTTGTTGTCCGGAACCTATGGCCCCGAAGTGACAGAAATCGGGATAACCGGAATAGAAAGGCTTTGATGTGAGGATCACATGTGTTCATGGAGTGTTAATGCTTTACTCTGGTGCTCTATTAAAAGGAGCAGCTTAATTGCCAGTAGTTCCCTAGAGGCCCCGCTGCAAACAGGCTGGCAGGACAAAAGATGTTGTGCAAGTTCTCATTGCGAGCACGTATGACTATATATGGAACACATGCCTAGGATTGTCTAGTACTTGGGTGCTTTATCTTATTTATCTGCAATTGCCCTATGTTCTGATTGTTATGTGAATTGTATTGTGCATGCAACGCCCGTCCATCCATCCCTATGCCTACCGCACTCGAATCCCACTGTCTACTGCTTTTGTTACTATTGTCTTTGCTTTACTACTGCTGTTACTTTGCTATTTCTACTACAAAACTGTTGCTACTGATAAACTGCTGTGAGCAAGATTGTTTCCAGGTGCAGCTGAATTGACAACTCAGTTGTTAAGGCTTATAAATATTATTTGGCTCCCCTTGTGTCGCATCTATAAATTGGGTTTAACTTCCCCCAAAAATACTACGATACACCCCCTATACTTGTGTGTCATCAAGACTATTTTCTAGCGCCGTTGTCGGGGAGCATAGCTTTATTTATCAAGTTCACTTGGATTCTCTATTGTTCGCTGCTACTCATCCATCATGGGTAAGTCTCGTGATGGCAAGGTTCCTATTTTACCATCCACTACAAGAAGAGGTACGGTTCTGAACACATCTACTGCTCTCTTGATTCACTGTCTCTTTTGAGTAAGTTCCTTACACCACCACATACACATGCTACACACACTGCTACTACTGCTGAATCTAAAACTTCTGATACTTATGATGTTGCTTCTACTGTGCTAGATAAAAGTGGTTCATTAGGTCCTTTCCTAGATGCTACGATTGCTAGAACTATAGCTGGAAATACCGAAACTCCTAATGAAGGCACTGCCACACCTGTTAGCTCACCTAAGTCTAGTAAGAGTTATGATGCTGAAGAAGATTATGTTGAGATGACTGATGAGTTTATTGAAGAATGTAGGAACACCCATGATAAGAGCGCTGCTAAGAGTCTCCTTGAGAGGCGTACTATTAGACCCAAATTATCTCTTGATGCTAAATTTGCTGCTTCTCCCATAAACATTATAGATGAAGATTATGATTTCTCTCTTGATCTATCTTACATAGCTATTGTCGAGAAAGAACCTTTTTGTGGGACTAAGAATGAAAGTGTGGTAGCACATATGAATGAACTTTCTACGATGAGTGGCTTGTTTTCTGATGATATTAAGATGCGTACTTATTTTGTTGCTAAGATATTTCCTTTTTCACTGAAAGGAGAAGCTAAAACGTGGTTTAGTAATTTACCTCCTGGATCTATTGATAGCCTGAGTGCTTGATTAGTACTTTCCTGCAGAAATATTTTCCTCCCAGTGCTAGACATGCTATTTTGCAGGAACTTTTTGATTTTAAACCGGGAGAAAAAGAGGTATTGCCCGAATCTTGGGCAAGGTTTTGTGCTTTGATTCATGCAAAGGCTGGAAGTCCTTTACCTAAGAATGAGCTTCTTGATATATTTTATAATGGACTAACCGAGGAATCTAGGACATACCTAGATAGTTGTGCTGATTGTGGGAATAGGACTCCAAAGGAAGCTGAGGAATTAATGGCTAAAATAAGCAAGAATTATGAAGACTGGACTCCTCCTAAACAAGCTATACCTGAAGTAATTGTACCTGAACCATCTATTCTTGTGCCTATTCCAACATCAAAGAAGAGGGGAGTTAATGAATTAAATGATGAAGTGATGAAGGAAGCTAAGAAATGTCTTAAGGAGAAGGGAATTAAAGCTGCAGATGTTAAGAATTTACCTCCTATAGAAGAATTATGTAAGCCTATTCCCTACTCATCCACTATTGAGGTACACTCTCTCCAACACTTTGATGAAGGTGATATCCCTTACTTGAAACCTCCACATCAATGCTTAGAAGAATTTGATATCTTTATTGTTAAGCAAGATAACTTAAAAGGGTGCAAAATCATCTAATGGAAAACACTAGAGCTATTGTTGAGTTGAAAGATATTGTGGAAAGAACCTCTAATGATGTTAAAATGATTGTTAAACACTTTCAAATGGTTCAAACTCAAATAGATCAACTCGTAAAAGTGCAAAACGACTTGCTAGTTAATGCTGCTAAAGAAAAACATGCTTATGAAATTAGAACTAGAAGTGGTGATGCTACCCATGATCCTCTTTATCCTGAGGGGCATCCCAAAAGAATTGAGAAGGATTGTCAACTAGCTGAAAATAGTGGCTCTACTCATAAGAAAAGGAAAAAAGAAACATAAAACTGTTGTAGAACCCTCTGAACCTGATATAGATCCTAATAGTATATCTATCTCTGATGCTGAAACTAAAAGTGGTAATGAAGGAAATGAAGTTCCTAATGAAGAAAAAGTTGAAGAAGAACCTGGAAACCACACTAAGACTGCTAAATACACCAAAGAAGATTTTATTGCTAAGAAACATGGTAGTGAAAGAGAACCTTGGGTCCAAAAACCTATGCCTTTCCCTGATAAGAAACACAAGTCAAAGGAAGATGAACACTATAATAAGTTTTGTGAGTGGATGAAACCTTTATTCCTGTAAATTCCTTTGACCGATGCTATTAAATTGCCTCCTTACTCAAAGTATATGAAGGACATTGTCTCGAATAAAAGGAAGATCCCTAATGAAGAAATTTCTATTTTGCTTGCTAATTATTCCTTCAATGGTAAGGTTCCTAATAAACTTGGAGACCCAAGGATTCCAACTATCCCTTGCTCTATTAAGAACAGTTATGTTAGAACTGCTTTGTGTGATTTGGTAGCTGGAGTTAGTGTTATGCCTTTTTTCTCTATAAGAGGCTTCAACTTGAAAAATAATACCAACTGTGATATCTTTGCAAATGGCTGATAAATCTACCACTATTCCTGTGGTTATATGTTAGGATGTACTTGTTCAGGTGGCTCATAATTGCTTGATATTAACTGATTTTGCTGTGCTTGAAATGCATGAAGATGATAATATATCTATTATTCTTGGGAGACCTTTTTTAAATACTGCAGGAGGTGTTATTAATTGTAATCAAGGAAAGGTGACCTTCAATGTTAATGACAAGGAACATACTGTCTATTTCCCCAAGAAGATTGAAAGGACTTATGGCTTGAATTCAATTGAACATGTTGAAGGCATTCAAGTTGGAGAAATATATTGTCCCATAACAAGAGAAAAATTTGAAACAATTATGATTGGGACCATTGCTATCAAGGTTGAGGTAACATAATCATTAGTGGGATACAAAGTTTTGTCTCATATGGAATTGTTTTCATAACAAGACCTGATCAACCTTGTTAACAAAAGGATTTCATTGAACAAAACAATGTTTTCACCATGATTATCTCCGCTTACTTCTATTCTATCCATTTTAGTTTTTGCTTCTTATGCCTAAATTAAAGGCGTTAAAGAAAAGTACTTGTTGGGAGATAACCCAAGAGTTTTAGATGACCCTTGGAAGTTATTACCTCTGTAATAACCACTCCTTATCCTTTTTATTTTCTTTTTGTGCCAAGAGTAACCTCTAATGAGAGAGAAGTAATGATTGGGAAAGTTGCTGTCCCGAAATAGATTTCTGTGCTTCATCGTAAAAATTCGTGTAAAATATCTCAACATCTTTTTGAGGCATGAATTTTTGTTATTCTGCCCCAGGTTGTTATCTAACTTTCCTTAGTTCAACACTTTTTGATTTGAGCAACAGAAGGTCTTCGAAAAAATTCGTCTTTACCTGCTGGTCTGTTTTGACAGATTTCTGCCATTTTCTGCATTTGCTTCTTGTTGGTTCCTTTTTGAGTTCTTTTGGGGAATTGAGCTTTTTTGAGGGAAGTGCTACAGTAGCTAGTGTTCTAATGGAAGTTTATTTGGTGTTAGAACTGAATCTTAAGACTTATTTATCTTGAGTGCATTAATGTTGCTAATAAAGATTGTGTGAAGTTTTGTATGAAGGAAAAATTCCAGGTGTATGGAAGGAATGAGTAATGAGATGAAGGATGGACTAAAGCTCAAGCTTGGGGATGCCATGCGTGTCACCCCAAGAAATATCCAAGAAGTACAAGCGTCAAAGCTTGGGGGTGCCCAAGGCATCCCCTTCTTCATCAATAAAAATCTCAGGTTTCTTCCAAACGCTTCATTTTTATTGTTTCATGCATAATTGTGTTGTTCTTGGAGAGTCTTCTTTTTCATTTTTGTTTTGGTTTTTAGCTTGCGTGGTTTGCTTAGTTTGCTGAATAAATTGGTTGGACCCCCCCTCTTTCATACATTGGTGTTCAAATGGTTTGGTTTGGATTGGAAAAGAGTAGGAAAGTTCATGCTTGTGTGGTAAAAAGAGCTTGTTTTTGACTGTGGCCTATGCTTTGTCATGCCATGCTTGATATTGTTTTGACTTTATGCTTAGTATTATTTGTTGTAGCATGACTTGTTATAAACAATTGAGATTGCTTAATGTTCCTTGGATGAATCATGCGTTGTTTTAGCATATTAAAGCATGGTATAGTGGTATTCTCCTTTGATGCTTTATTTGGGTCGACTTGGCACATGCTCACACCATGTTATGACTATCTCAAGTCACCATAAGCCTTTATGATCCTTTAGTTTTCAACTTGTAGTGTCATTTTATGCTTTGATTAATGATGTTTTGTCACTCTGCATGATTATGGCCATTATTGCTCTCTCGTTTGTCGCTCCCTTACTATTTCTAGACTTCACTTTCACTGAGTATGTTTTACTCAAGTTTCCAACTCCCTAAACCAAAAATTGCCAAAGTGTCCACCATACCTACCTATTAGCATCATTTTCTACTTCCGTGCATATTCAATATGCCTTGTTTTCTTCCAAATAAAATGTTCGCTTGTTTTCGGAAAATTAGTTAGTAAAGCTCTCACGAACTTGATGGCACACTTTATTTTCCGCACTTAATAAACCTGAACCATTGTGAACTCTCCATGAAAGTTATATGCTTGCTAATTATAGGCTGGGGATTAGCAGAACCGTGCTGTCATGGGGAACGCTTTCAACACTTGTAAATATATACCCAGTTGATACCTTGATCTTTTGTTTGCGGATGTCGTCGGTGTGAAATAAAGGGGGAGCTTATAAGTCCATGCAGTTATGTATCTGTGTTAGAGAAACGCCTAGGCCGCTGGTCTAATCCATGCTGACATGGTGGAAACCTGCAGCGTAACCATAATGATATCTATGAAGCATTCTTCTTATAAAAAAAGAGAGAGAGATAGCTATTGACAAAAGTAAAAAAAAGGAGATTTATGAAAAGAGGAAAAAGAGAAAAAAGCACCATTTTCCCATGGTAAATAAGAAGATTGCTGAGATACTCATTGTCTGCTTGCCTTGTCATTTTGATATGGGGATTCTTCCGTATCATCGGGCAAGGGGTACCCCGTTGGCGGTTCTCAATGATACATACATACTTATGATGACAAGAACTTACCGGTAACTAAAGTTGAGTAGCATGAGGAGCGGCCCTCGTAATCAAGGGACTTGGGATTTTCAGTTTATAGTCTGTCAAGCATATAACTCAGATTGGACCTCACTTTCACCTTAACCACTTTAAAGATGCTTATGATAGGGGCAATGAGAGCTCAAAGCTAATTAGTACCATACTTTCAGCATTTGGAAGCCTTTCAAATTATGCAAAACCTTTTCTTTTCCTTATTGAGTCTCCACACATTCTTTGAGCACTTTCTTGAGAGCATAGTGGCCATTCTTAGTTCTATGTGCATTGTCCCAAGACTTGTTGATTGATGCATACCTTGATATTGCTTTTTTTAAACTATTTGTATCTAGTCACTCTTGTAAACTTTGAAGGTGTCCTATGCATTTATGTTGCTACTTTTTGAGGGACAAGCTGAATGCCACTATGCTATGTTTTCTTTATGTGAAACAAACAAACGTCTTGCAAAGCATTGTTATTCATGAATCTTTTGTTGGTGCCTTTTCATGTTGCATCATAGTTTCTTTGTCTTATTGCTAGAACTTTGTCCTTCATGTTATGATTGAAGTACTTTGATCCTAGCTTTGAACGTTTACAACTACTTTGGTCAAGTCTTTGATGGTGCATGTCACCTCAAAAATTATTCTTTCTTTTTATCACTTACCTACTCGAGGACGAGTAGGAGTTAAGCTTGGGGATGTTGATGCATTGCAAATGTATCTATAATTTTTGATGCTCCATGCTTGGTTTTATCCACTTTCTTGTGTTTTGTCCACACCTAGAGTACTTTTCATACGATTTCTTGGACTAACCTATTAACAAGAGCCACAGTGCCAGCTGCCTATTTTCTGTTGTTTTTGGTTCCAGGAAAGTCAGAAAATGAATATTCTCGGAATTGGACGGGACAAAAGCCAAAGTGCCTATTTTTCTAGAAGACTCCAGGAGCCAGAATACGAGACGGAGGAGGGCCAGGGGCTGGCCACACCACCCCTAGGCACGGGCTGGGCCTGGCCATGCTAGGGCATGGTGTGGTGGCCCCAGGAACCCCCTCGACCTCTCTCTTCACCTATAAGATGCCTTCTGACCTAAAAACTTCGGGGGGGGGGGGGGTCGACTTTTTTCCATGAAAAGTTCCGCTGCGCCGCCGCCACCAAAGGGGAGATTCGGGGGACAGAAAGTCTCTGTTCCGGCACCCTGCCGAGACGGGGAAGTGCCCCCGGAGCCATCTCCATCGATCTTCACCATCATCTCCATCGACCATCCATATTTCCCCATCTATGAGTGAGTAATCCCCCGCTGTAGGCTATGAGGATGGTTGGGATTGGATGAGATCGTTCATGTAATGGCATCAGATTATTAGGGCATGGTGCCTAGTATCTTTTATTAGTGCTTTATGACTTTGTTGTGACTTGTTGTGCTTAATGCTTGTCACTAGGGCCCGAGTGCCATGATTTCAGATCTGAACTTATTATTGATTCATTATGATAGTATTGTTCTTGGTCTTATCTACAAGTTGTATACACATGTTGTTGTCCGGAACCTATGGCCCCGAAGTGACAGAAAAATCGGGATAACCGGAAGGGAAAGGCTTTGATGTGAGGATCACATGTGTTCATGGAGTGTTAATGCTTTGCTCCGGTGCTCTATTAAAAGGAGCACCTTAATTGCCAGTAGTTCCCTAGAGGCCCCGCTGCAAACGGGCTGGCAGGACAAAAGATGTTGTGCAAGTTCTCATTGCGAGCACGTATGACTATATATGGAACACATGCCTAGGATTGTCTAGTACTTGGGTGCTTTATCTTATTTATCTACAATTTCCCTATGTTCTGATTGCTATGTGAATTGTCTTGTCCATGCAACGCCCGTCCATCCATCCCTATGCCTACCGCACTCGAATCCCACTGTCTACTGCTTTTGTTACTATTGTCTTTGCTTTACTACTGCTATTACTTTGTTATTTCTACTACAAAACTGTTGCTACTGATAAACTGCTGTGAGCAAGATTATTTCCAGGTGCAGCTGAATTGAGAACTCAGTTGATAAGGCTTATAAATATTGTTTGGCTCCCCTTGTGTCGAATCAATAAATTGGGTTTAACTTCCCTCGAAAATACTGCGATACACCCCCTATACTTGTGGGTCATCTGTGCCATCTACAAGAGAATTTGTAAAGTTTATTTAGACTAAGTATATGATAGAATGTGTTCAACTACTCCAACTTACTAATGAACTCCCACTCAAAAACGATATCCCTCATGCCTTTTTGGTGATTACATGAACCAAATCCACTACACCAAGTCCGATCATCACGTGAGTCGGTGTAGCTTCAAAGGCGAGCATCTATATGGGCATCATATCAACTATATGACTCATGCTTAACCTTCCGGTACGTCTTCCGAGGCCATGTCTGTACATGCTAGGCTCACCAAGTAAGAACCTTAGTACTCGCGTGTGTAAAACTGTCTTACACCCGTTGTATGAAAGCGTAGAGTCGAGTACACCCGATCATCACGTGATGTATCGAAACACGATCCATAGAACGGTGCATACTCAAGGAAGACCACATTTTACCTTGATATCTAAATGAGGGATCATCTTACATTGCTACCAAAAGCGCCAAACTAGCAGTATAAGATGCTAACATCTAATGTGTAAAGTGAGATGATATGTTCCATGCATTTGATCTCTATCATTTGCATCGTGGTATGATTTCTATCAATCCTTTGTGTGTAAGGCCAAGGTCTATGGAACTTACACGTTGAATGTGTTGTAAGAGTATCTATCATACATCTACTTACAACAATACCATATCAATACACTAGCCCAGCAACGATCTAAACTAGATGCCTCTAATTTATCAATTGCAAGTTTTACGTGGCTTAGGGCTTTCGGAGATAAAACCGTTCTTACCTACGAACATGAAGCACAACGAGGATAACCAAGTTATTAGCAACTCATTGTAAATAAGATATTGACTATAGTAGGAGAGATAGACACCCGCTAGCCACTTATGCAAAACAAGTTGCCTGTCAGTCGTGGAACCTGTCTCATGTACGATGACATGTAAGGTTGGTCCGGGCCACTTCATCCCACTATGCCACCAATATCCAAAATACATAGAAGATGCAATAACATGATCATCGCCCACATATAAACATATGTGTACTACCCGTGCAAAGCACCTACGCATAGATCAGGATCTGATACCACTGTTGGGTCCGCAACATAGAAAACAAAAAATTTCCTACGATGAGAACTACATGCCAAGATCTATCTACTAGGTACAAAGCAACCGGTGGACATACATCCAACGAGAACTTACCCTCGAAGACAACGAGTTTTGTTAACGAGTAGGAACTCGTGGTTGATGTAGTCGTACACTTGCCGATCTTAAGATCGTGAGGAAGTACGAGCGCCGCAACTCAGCAGCGCATCCGTACTCGCACACACGTTCATGCCACCGGACAACCTCCACCTCCTTACTCCAGCGATCCAGCGGAAGCAGCAACTCCTTCCAGATGAAATGCAACCGGGAACATGTATCTCGCTAATCCGAGACCATGGGGGAATAATTCTAGAGGGGGAGAGAGATCCTTCACAAGGAGTTGTGAGGAAGAAGGAGGGAGAGGGTGGCCTTTTATAGGAGGAGGGGGGTGCCCCTCCTCTCCATGGCCGGCGCATGGGGGTGACCCCTCACCTCCCCCATTCATGTGGTGGTAGCCCCTCCACATTAAAATGCCTCTTCACATTCCCTTTTAAAGTCCCCACTTTAAATGCATTAAAATTCTCCAAGTTTAATGCTCTCTCATTTAATAAAACTCTTTTATTAAATTTATTCAGAATTTTTTTAATTACTTTAATTAACAAACATTCACATATAACCCCTTGCAATATTTCAATATCACATGCAGAACCACTTTCTGCAATTTCACCCGAAACAATTTCCGGTTTCTATCGAAACAATTCTGGCGCTTTGCAATTCTTTCGTCTGAAACATATGTGCTCCAAAATGGTGTCCTGTAACTCTTAAGTGTGTCACCCTACGGTTCACGAATAATGCAGACATGATTGAGACTCCTCTCAGATCAATAGTCAGAAGCGGGACCTGGAGATCCATACTAACTCCTGCATACTCAACGATGACTTCTGTGATCGTGAGAACCTTTAATGCTTGTAATTTAATCCCTTTGTCTCATGATATAATACATGCCCGAGATTCGATCATCGGTATCCAAATACCTAGTTTGATCTCGTTACCGACATGCACTCTTTTCTCGTTCCCGTGATATAACATTCTAGTGATCACATCACTTGCTTGCAAGCTATCTCAATGTGATATCACCGAGAGGGCCCAGAGTATATCTAAACGTCATCGGGATTGAAAATTCCACTCTTGATCCATGAGCCTCGACATAACACCTTCGTAGCACTGAACCCATCTTTATAGTCACCCTGTTACGGTGTGACGTTTGATGTTATCAAGATACTCTTCCGGTGTTAGCAATTAACATGATCTCATGGCCTAAGGATAAAGATTACTTCGTATGATGTTATAGCAATATAAACATAATGACTTGATCGTAATGCTATACTTCGGATGAATGTTCATCACATCATTCCACCAATGTTGTGACCTTGTTATTAACAACATCCAATGTCCATGATCAGGAAACCTTGATCATCTTGTTAATCAACAAGCTAGTCTATAAGAGAGGCATAACTAGGAACCCTTTTTGTTTATTAAACACACATGTATTGATGTTTCCGATCAATACAATTCTAGCATGCAAAATAAACATCTATCATATATAAGGAATACATACTAACAACTTTATTATTGCCTATCAGGGCATATTTCCTTCACCGTCAACAATGGAACGGGAGGAGAACTGCCGATCATAGTGAAAAAAACACCGGAGAACGTATAGTGATCAGGCTCAACCACAACGAGTGGGCCCACTATCAAGAAGCTCTACAGGACAATCCTCTGCCCCACAACACCTCGCAAGACATGTTGATGGGCTACCATTGGCTGCTGAAAGAGGAATATAGACGCCAGCTACATGCAATCGCGCAACTCGAGGCGCGTAAAAAGGCGGAGGACGAGTCAAGCCTTCGGCGAGCTGGGCTCTCCTCCCATGGAGGATCCTCCTCCAAAGGCAACGAGTACCTGGCCAACAAAAGAAGATCTCGGCTGGCCCACCTCACTGAGCAAGAACGCGTGGAAGCCACGAAAGTCCTCGACTTTAGCTCCATGACAGTGGATACGCGGGGAAACGTACTCCCGAAGAGGCCGCAAGCTGCGGTAACAGCGGCCACCATGTACCTCCTCAACAACCAGCCGCCAGCTAGGGACCCGCGAGCTTCCATGCACCAATGTATGATCGCGGGCTTGGGGCTAATCGAGGCCGCCCTTGACAAGGAGCCAACGCCGGAGCCAAGGAAAAGCAAGGCTCTGGCAAAATGCTATTCCTCGCCCCCATCCAGCGACGATAGCCACGACCTGTCTCGGCGTCTCCGCTCACGGCGGCACGATCGCGACTACGACGCGCGTGATGACATCGCACAGCACAAAGTCGACAAAGAGCGCGCAAGACATGCTCGTTCGACTGACTCGGATGATGAAGACGTGGAGCTCCGCGGCGCCAGATGCTTCAGTAGAGCCATCAGGCAGAAGCGAATGCCTAAAGGGTTCAAACTCCCATCAGAGAACCCAAAATTCAGTGGCCTACATGACCCGAAGATCTGGCTATAGGATCATATCTCCTCCGTCAGGCTCCACGGTGGAAGTCGAAGCACGGCCATGCAATGCTTACAGCTGCAGCTGCAAGGCGGCGCTCGCGGATGGCTCAATAACCTCCTGCGAGGATCCATTCGCAGCTGGGAGGAGCTGGTCTACAGCTTCGTGTGCAACTTCAAGGGCACTTACAAAAGGCCCGCATCAATCGAAGAACTAAGAGGTTGCCAACAAAGGTCTGGCGAGTCGCTGCACTCGTACATCTAGAGCTGGTCCATCATCAAGAACTCCACAGAAAACATCTCGGAAGACCGCACAATTGACGCGTTCAACGACGGTGTTCGCCGCATAGAGCTCAGGGAGGAGCTGGGTCGCTCGAAGCCCAAAACGATCAACCACCTGATGGAAATTGCGAATCGGTGGGCCAATGGAGAAGAATCAGTGAAAAACCACACCCACTATAATGATGACGATGACCTTGGGCGCAGACGCGACCGCCAAGGCAAGCGTCGAATGCGCATCTACGATGACCGCGATGACATCAACGTGGTCGCAGCCGAATACGCCAACAAACCCGACGACAACCACAACAGCGGCTATTGCAGCGGTGGATACCGCGATAGCAGAAAAACGACGCAGGTGTGGCAGCGTCGCACTCGCGGAGAGGCACCGGCAACATCTATCGAGGACAAACTGTCCGGACCATGCAACATGCACTTATACATCGACAAGCATGACGACAAGAAGAAATCCAGCCACCTCCTCAAGGACTGTCGTGAGTTTCTCAAACTCCACGAGGGCCTGGCTCAGATGAATCACGATGCGATCAGCAGGGGCTACGGAGCTGCCCCAGGTGCTGCGGCACATGGAGCTCGTCCACCACCGCCCGAACCACCACCACCCGTGGCCGCACCAGTCCAGCACCATGGAGGCGAGCCATATCCGCGAGTCGTAGGCAACATGATGATCCAAAAAGGGCGTCCTTCAAATCGAGTGTAGAAGGCCATCACTCGCCAAGTCAACTTGGTGACAAACTCCCCACCTTCCACCACTGATTACCTCAGTGGAAGTGACTCCTGCATCACCTTCGACAAGCGCGACCATCCGCGTCAAGTCCCTCGTCCAGGCCATTGTCCCCTCGTACTCGAAGCACAGATCAGAGGCTTCGAAATGAGTCGCGTCTTCATGGACGGCGGGAGTGGCATCAACTTCATGTTCGCGAGTACCTTGCGTGCAATGAGGATCCCTCTAACTTGTCTGGAGGTCTCAAACACGACATTCCACAACATCGTCCTAGGCAAGGGCATATATCCCCTTGGCAAAATCAACCTCGACGTCATCTTCGGCACGCTAAAATACTTTCGGCGAGAGCGCATCGACTTTGAAGTCGTCGACTGGCCTTCGCAATACCACTGCATCCTCGGACGCGTCGCGTTCACTAGGTTCATGGCAATGCCACACTACGCCTACCTACAGATGAAAATGCCAGGTCCAAACAGCGTCATCATAATCAACGGAAGCTTCGAGAGGTCTGACAGCTGTGACAGGGAATTCAACAGAATCTCCCAGTCCTTTGGCATGCAGGAGGAACTCGCAAGATTGAAGGAGTCGACAGACAACAGTCTGCCTCCCCTGAGTAGGCCAAGTTCACCCGATCTGTCATTTGACTCATCGGTGCACACGAAGAAAGTCCAGGTCCACCCAACAGACCCGACCAAGGCAACCCTCATCGCCAACAACTTGAGTTCCGCATAGGAACTCGCGCTCGTCGAATTCCTCCATGAGCACTAGGAAATCTTCGCCTGGTGTCCAGCGGACATGCCAGGGGTTCCTAGGGAATTCGCCGAGCACTCACTCAACGTGAACCCAGACGCAAGGCCAGTCAAGCAGACAATACGGCAACTGTCGGAACCAAGAGCAAAAGCAGTCGGAATGGAGATCAACACTCCTCGACGCAAATTTCATACGCGAGATCAAGGAAAGCACCTGGCTCTCCAACATAGTGCTCGTGCCTAAAAAAGACATGGATATCCTGTGGATGTGCGTGGACTTCACCTCTTTGAATAAGCACGGCCCAAAGGACCACTTCCCGTTGCCACGGATCGATCAAATAATCGAATCCACTGCGGGATGTGAGCGCCTCTGCTTCCTTGACGCCTACTTAGGCTACAATCAGATTCGAATGGAGGAAGACCAAGAGAAAACATCGTTTACAACGCTCTTTGGTGTGTTCTGCTACAACACAATACCTTTCGGGCTAAAAAACGCCAGAGCCACCTAACAGCGGTGCATGCAGGATTGCCTCAAGAACCAACTTGGCCGGAATATCCAAGTCTACGTTGATGACATCATCATCAAAACCAAGGAGGAGGCCACATTAATCGACGATCTCCGCGAGACCTTCGCTAACCTCGACCGCTACCAGATCAAGCTCAATTCGGACAAGTGCGCCTTCGGCGTACCATCTGGGCAATTACTCATATATCTCATCTCTGCGAGAGGGATTAGGCGAACCCGAAGAAAATAAAGGCCATACTGGCCATGGAGAAACCGAAGAACGTAAAAGGCGTCCAACAACTAGCTGGATGAATCGCGGCACTCAGTCGATTCATCAGTCGAATGGGCGAAAAGGCATTGCCCTTCTACCAACTTCTCCGCAAAGCTGACAAGTTCGAGTAGACAGACGAAGCGCAAGAAGCATTCGAACACCTCAAGCGCCTACTATCTACCTCGCCAGTCCTGGTGACACCCCGCGAAAAGGAGCCACTCCTGCTCTACATCTCCGCCACCAACCAGGTGGTCAGCACCGTGCTCGTGGTACAGCGAGCCGAAGAAAATAAAGTCCACGGGGTCCAGTGCCCAGTATACTACATCAGCGAGGTGCTCACACCAATAAAGCAGCGGTACCCGCACTACCAGAAGCTGGCCTATGGTGTCTTCATGACAGCCAGGCGACTTCGCCACTACTTCTAGGAGCACCTATCATGGTGGTAAAGGACGCCATGCTTGGGCATATACTCAATAATCCTGACGCCACCGGACGAGTCGCGCTCTGGGGAATCGAGTTGTCTCCGCAAGACATCACATATGAGAAGCACGACGCAATCAAATCACAAGTTCTCCCGGACTTCCTCATCCACTGGAAGGAGAACCAACTCCCTGACAAGCCAGCTATGTCCTATCTCTGGACAATGCACTTCGACGGATCCAAGCGAAAGGACGGAGCTGACGCAGGTGTCATACTGACATTGCCCCAAGGAGACAAGATGAAATACATTCCGCGAATGCAGTTCACTGCCTCCAATAATGAAGCCGAGTACGAGGCCTTAATTCATGGAATGCGGATGGCAAAAGCCTGCGGCGCCAAAAGGCTAATTATCTACGGCGACTCCAAACTGGTGGTCAACCAAACGATGCACGAGTGCGACGCACTCAGGGACAACATGATCGCCTATCGCGACCTCTACTACACACTCGAGGGAGACTTCGACGGCTGCGAGCTATGACACGTAGGCCGCGAAAGCAACAAAGAGGCGGACACACTTGCCAACATTGGCTCCACCTACGCCCCTATACCACCTGGGTTATTCCTCAAGCGCATCTACGAGCGCTCCATCAAGCCCAAGGCTCCAGAGAAGAAAGCAAGCACGTCAACGGACTCGGGGGCTCCACCATCTAACGAGCCAATGGCACTCAACAACATGGAGCTCGATACAGGGCTCGAAGGGACAATGGGTGTCATGATGATCGAGCCATCTTGGACAGAGCCGTACATCACATACCTGCTTAGCAAAAGGCTGCCAGGGGACCCGACTGATGTGCGACACATCGCACGATGATCCAAGGCATTCTCCCTCATCAACGGCGAACTGTACAAGCACAACATTACAGGGGTACTTCAATAATGCGTCTCCAACGGGGACGGAAGGGCCGTCCTCCTCGACATACATGAAGGCACCTGCGGGCATCATGCTGGCAGTCGCACCCTCGTCGCCAAAGCTCTGCGAGCTAGGTTCTAGTGGCCCACGGCCATGCGCGATGCCAAGGACATCATCCAGCGCTGTAACCCTTGTCAGCGATTCGTGGACAAACCTCACGCACCTAGCGCAGAACTCATGCCAATACCATTGGCTTGGCCCTTCGCACAATGGGGACTCGACATGGTCGGCAAGCTCCCAAGATCCTCGCAAGGAGGCTATGTCTACCTCTTAGTCGCAGTCGACAAGTTCACCAAGTGGATTGAGGCCATGCCAGTGACAAATCAATCAGGATCTAGCGCCGTCATGTTCTTCGAGTCCATTGTCTACCACTTTGGGGTGCCACATAGCATCATCACGGACAATGGGACAAACTTCACCTCCAAGGAGTTCCAGGAGTTCTGCGAAAACCTGGGGATCAACGTAAGCTACGCCTCGGTAGCTCACCCACATACCAACGGTCAAGTTGAAAAGGCCAACAGCCTCGTGTGCAGTGGAATCAAGAAGAGACTCCTTCGACCACTCGAACAAGCCACCAGGTGCTAGCCAGACGAACTACAATCCGTACTTTGGATCATGCGCACAACTCCAAACAGCGTCGCGGGCTATACTCCGTTCTTCATGGTGCACGGTACTGAAGTGGTTCAACCCGCAGAAGTACGCTTCAAAGCCCCACGGGTGGTCGCATACAGCAAGAAAGAGTCAACCCTCACACTCGAAGACTCCGTCGACCTCCTTGACGAGGCACACGAGATAGAAGTGGAGAGATCAACGATCTACCAGCAAAACCTCCACAACTACCACAGCAGAAGGCTACGCCCTAGATCCTTCGTCGAAGGAGACCTAGTCCTGCGATTGAAGCAACAAGAGCATATCAAGCTCGAGTCCCCTTGGGAGGGACCATACGTGATTATGGAAGTAATCCCAGGTGGCGCCTATCGCCTTAAAGATTTCGAGAGCGGAGTCACATACTCCAACCCCTGGAACGTAGCGCAGCTGCGTCGTTTCTACCCCTAGTCGTTTTTTACATTAAAAATAAGGCTATTCAGCCAGGCTAGTTATCCACACATTGTACCTCGTACTATTCTACGAATAAATAAAGCTAAGTGCCCCAAAACTCTGTGTATTTCTTATTTTCTCGCAATTTCATAACTCGGGCGCTACGCCACCCTTTTACACTCCTGTTAAAAAACAAATCGCAGTATCCTGAGTAGCTGACACAATACCAATCGAACCCTTGATAAACACCAACCCAGCTGCAACGCACCTGACAGGTTGGTAAGGTGCTGAGATAAACACAAGTCAGGCTAACGAAAAGGAACTGCAGTCTACAACACACTCGAATAAAATATAAGCTAGCAAGCTCTTCACAAATCAATGAGTATTTACATACACCCAATACAATCATATGAACTTTACAACACTTATACAATTGTGTGCAGGATACAAATCACGCTACTGCTGCAAGAGAAGAACGTTCGTTTGCTCCTCAAAGAAATTGACAATGTCCTCTGCTGGCCGATCAACCGCCTGATAATGCGGAACCATGTCCCCGGTCATACCTTCTGGCGGAGACGACGGCCCAGCGGCAATAGATGCAACATATACATCCGGCCTATGCAGCTGCACCAGCGACAACGCAGGTTTAGCACCAGCTACTAACTGCTGCCGCACGCACCTGCAGAAATGCCATCGGCAGATACGCGAGTGACATCGCTTGCACCAGCCTAGCAGTACATTGGTGGACTCTGGCCTGTAGGGGCTGGACGCGACGGCGCAACCATGTGCGAATGAGAGTGGCACCCTCTCTTCTTTGCCTATGCGGTTTTCGAGGTCATAGACGCGCTTATACAGCACCTCCGTTTCCTCAGACTCGCCAGGCATCACGACATTCTTCCAGGAGCGCCTCCTCTTGCAAACCGTCGTAGTGCTCTCCGTCGGCCTTCTGGTTGCGGATGTAGAACCATTTGTCCCTCCACCCTTGAACGGACGCGGTGATCTTGATGTTAAAGTAGGTGACAGAGGAGTCGACGTGGATCCCGCAGCCTCCTACGTCGTAGACTACCGAACCGGACGCCGACTGACGTTTCAGCTTAAAGAGCCTCTTGAAGAGGCCAAAGTGTGGCTCGATTCCGAGCCAGCACTCGCAAAGCGTGATGAAGCACGAGATGTGGAGAATGGAATTTGGGGACAGCTGGTGTAGCTGGAGCCCATAGAAACAAAGGAGACCCCTGAAGAAAGGATGCAGGGGGAGAGAGAGACCTCGTATGATGAACGCAAGGAAGATCACCCGAAAACCTGGAGGAGGACAAGGGATTACCTCGTCACCGGGCACTCGCAAGTCGTCTTCCGTGGATGGAAGAACTCCATCTTGGCGATGAAGATGCAGCTCGGAAGGCTTGATGATGGATGCTCGTCAGGCGCCGTTGGTGATGCGGGTGCCCGCACCCTTCTTCTTCCCAGCACCGGCATCACTGGTGCCCACTGTAGTGGTACCGCCCTTCTTTTTGGTGGCGGCAATGGTGGCCGCAGATCTAGCGGCGGCGCCTCCCTTCTTCTTACCCATCTTTCGATGGCGGTGAGAACGGAGAAAGTAACTGGGGAAGACATGGAGATGGTCTAGTACCGTGAAGAGGAAGCGCGCAAGGAAGCAGAGAGAGCAGCAATGGCGAAGGAGGCACAAGCAAGAAGAGATGGGGAAATTTACCGCAGCTACGCTGCTACTTAACCTCTTCACGGATGCCATCCAACGGCCAGCAGAAACCCTACTGGACGCGTGGCGCACATCGCCATCGACACGTGGCGAGGCTGAACAACGAACCATCCCCTACTATTCCCATTACGCGTGGAAATCGAGGAGATGCAGTTAAAACAGAAGATTAAGCACACCCATTCAAATCGAAGTCAGAAAGTAGGACCCACTGCTCGTCTCGTCCCATCTAAATCGCTCATGCGGGCAGCTAAAGTCATCATGTCGTCAGCACTGACATCATCAAACTCAACCAGAAGATGATCTCGACTACTTTAGTCCTTGCTCAAGTCTTCAACTCAACCAAGCACTCGGGGGCTACTCTCATAGGGAGTGCTAGTCACGCATCCTACGATTATTTTTATGCAGGTGTATAAACATTCAGGACAACCCATCACTCGAATTAACTATTCGATTGTGAATTGCGGGTTACACCCATAGGGAGCGCCGGAAGCATATTCGACTGAAACAAGCAATAACGGATGATAGCAGTCGCACGAAGATTTTTAGTCCCCACTCGAGTCTACAACTTGAGTAGGTAGTCGGGGCTACTCCCATAGGGAGCGCTGGCCGTGCATCCTATGATTATTTTTTCTTAAACGTCACACCGTGTGTTGATACTATCCACACTCGAATGCTATGGCGTCTCTGCCTCATATTTTCCCTGCAAAGAGACTGCGTCTCCTAGGCCATCCGAATCATCTCCGCGATGACAAAAATTCGGATGTCGCGCTTACAGCGTGAAGATAAGACCTGAATAAGGCCTGGCAACGCATCTGCTGCGCACTACCAGAAATATATCCGTGCCAGTAGGTACGATGAGCATGCCTTGACGGACGCGTCGAGTGCTCACACTTACACACTGGAATTCGACTCATGTAAGACCTCCGCAGCCTGAGTCGAATTACGCCAGCACTTTTCCGAATTCGAGTCCGGGGACTTGAGTTTGAGTGGATTGCGTTGTTTTGCCCTAAGGCAGTTAACTGATACCGATACATCAGATAAATCAGGCACGTATATCAACAATCCCTATGACATAAATATAACACTCGGAAAATGCTCAGTCATGCACTCGAAAGGCTTCATAAAGTCTCCAGTCGAATCTGTGATTCCACTGGACACTCGGCGGGCTACCGACATGGGTATACTCTACAGGTACTCGAGCTTGGTATATACGGTCCAGATACGGTATAAGCCCACGGTGTTGCCAAAGCCCAATACAAGATTTGGGTGATCCACAGACTCTTCGATTGGTTGCAGCACAAGATGAAGCTTAAGATAGAAAGTTTAAAGGGGAAAACCCTAATCTATAACCGACTCGGCCTGCTATTCCGAGACCCAACCTATCTATATAAAGTCTAGGAGGGGTCAGCGAGGAGGACAATCACAACCCTAGTTTCCACAACTCTCGCCAGATTATATCTGCGTACCCTTGTAATCTTCGATTCCTTCGTTAATTCCAAGAGCAGACAAGCAGGAATAGGGACCTCTACGAGACCTGAACCTGGGTAAACCTTGCGTCCCTATGTGCTTGTTTGCTAGACGACTGATGCCTCTAGCGCTCCCTCCTTCTCCAAAACCCAAGTCCATAACAATGGGCATTGACAAGTTAAACCCTCATCAAAAACCGTACTAAGAAGAAAGATATAATCTTGATTAAGAAGGAGTGCAATAGTATTGTCAAATATATACTGTCGATTAGGAGTGAATTAACCGACTTAATTAAGCATATATAATAAGTAATACCTATACCGTTTACTGAGTATGTATATTTGTGATTTCCTTGCAAAAATTGAATGTTTATTTCTATCGACTACTTTATCAAATCTGTAATAACTAATATCTGTGTTGTAGCTGGCTGACATCCACTTTGCACATAAGAGAAAGAAAGAAGTAGATAGATTGAAGATTAAGAGAATTAGAAAATTTGCTCTAGAAAAGCAACCGGTTTGCAACATGCAACCTTTTGCATTGCAATATTAGTAGCAATTGCGATATTTAATTTAGGATCATGTAAATGTATGTAATCTATTTTATTGTGTAAATAAATATAGTTATATCCTTATTTAGTACATTTCGAATTTAGTGAGAAATCATATTTTTTAATCACTAATTGCCATTAACTATTGTGCCGCTGGAAGGTGCCAAACACGGCAGAGTAATGCGTTGCACCATGTGGTTACATGACACTATATTTACACCGTCTTCATTAATGTAGCGAGATATATCCTCTGTCACGCCGCAGAAGCGCTAGATCGGCGGATCACGTTGTGCCGCGCCATAAAATCCACCGACACAGTTATCTCTAGCAGCTTTTTTACCACGCTCGTGCGAGCACAACAACTAAGGTTGTGCCTCGAGGTCTATAAGCGTCAGCGCCCGAGCTCCGTGTTGTAGTGCTAGACAAGTTATTAGTAAGAATGCTTGCGTCATGAGAAAATCCTTCCTAACCAGCTAGCACATAGCTAAATTTCAGATCAAAATCAACAGCAGCCAACACATTGTGGCTAGTGTAGTAGCTCCTTCCTATATATGCTGCTAACTATGACTTCAGCACTCTAGCAGTCACATGAGTACCATGAATGGCGCCAATACAATCTTGTTAACACACGAGTAAAGCATCATGTTTTGCACAATGTAGTCACTTTATGAAGAAAGAAGAAAAATTAGTACACACCCTGAAATATAGAAACCATCTACTGGTTGGTTCGTATCTGGCTTGGTGTGCGACCACCTAGTTTGATCATCTCTCCTCTGAGCTCTCTAGTTACATACAAGACTTGTTTGAAATAGCGAGCAATAGTTTATTTGGATCTCCTAAATTTGCTATGGATCACTCTGAACCTTTGGTGATGACTCACAGCATGAAAAAACATAGCAACTTGTTCTTAAAATAAGACTTGTTTGAAATAGCGAGCAATAGTTTATTTGGATCTCCTAAATTTGCTATGGATCACTCTGAACCTTTGGTGATGACTCACAGCATGAAAAAACATAGCAACTTGTTCTTAAAATAGTAACTTGTTCTTGAAACGAGGTGTGGATTCTATCTTCCAGCAATTCTCGTTCCCTAAACCTTTTTACCAGTTCATAGAAAGGGGTTCTTGTCATCTGCGGCATTTGGAGAGCCTCCACATCGCTAGAGTTGTAAATGTAGTTGAGATTTTCCATCCTCTCCTGATCTCAGACCAACATAGGATGGTATGTGAGCCTAAGAAAGTCATCTTGATGGATGGATCAGATCCAACTGGTTGACCTAAGAAAATCGATGTACGGTGAGTATTCACTAAATTGACTCTACATACTCTCAAGTGTCGGGCAGAATAGAACAATAGGAGCGTCTGCTTTACCCCCGCCATAGGAGACGAGGGATAAGAGCCCCTGGTCCAGACGACTACGATTGGTCCGATGCTGGAGAAGGAGATGAGATCGTCCTGGAGAAGACAACTTCGGTCTGATGCCGACGTATATCAGTGTCGCCGCTGCCGCCACCGGTGTCGAAGGGGTAATGTATATTTTATTCCTTGCCCGGAATGTTGGGAAGTCACCAAATGGGGGAGGTGACACCCAGCTTTGCCGCGAAATGGAGGCTGGATTTCACAGTCTCCTTCAATCTCGCGTTGAGCTCCCCCGCGCGAGGTGTCCTCAGTTTTCACACCGCCGCTGTCTGCCCCTAAAAACACTGTTGATCCGGACGTTCCCGTGGGGCCATGACCCGGAAGTGCTTTAAAATCCGTGCGGGCACAACACGGACCCAGGTCAACCATCCAGTCACCCGATTCTAACATCCAGCGAGCATGTCCGAAGGGAGTCAGCACTACCAATTGCGCATGTAGAGTTCCACTATCAGTATGTCCCAACTTGTATTCTGTGCTAGATACCCTTTTAGTGTACTTGTTGCTTGGTGGTGATGCTTGAACGGACTCATGTTCACCGTACTCATTCTCTCATTTGCTCTCTCGCCTGTGTTCCGTTTGAACTGAAGGCCTTGGAGTAAGGTTTTAACAGCTGTGGTCCTTGTCGTCGCTAATTATAACTGTGATTATGTGAAGGCGAAGAAGTTCTTATTACTGCGGCGTGGTGATGGCTAGAGCGATGTCGGACTACTGCTAGGTTGGTTTTCCTTTTATCACAGGGGCAAAATGTTCCGATTTCTTCAGTTCAGTACAGTACACTAGATTCAGGGCAGCGGTTTGCTGTTGGTGGCCTGATGATTGCCGAAAGGTGTGGGACCAAAATGCGCTTGCGTCGTTGGCCTTTTTGACAGGTTTAGCAGGTGACGGCATCGACCCCACCTAACTCCCGTTTATGGAAGCTGAGCAGAGCCGATGCTTTTTGCGGTTTCGGGTGCCTCTCGTCTCGTCAGCCTTTCCGGGATTCAGACAAGACAACAGCACCGTACTCAGCAAAAGCTTCCACCAAGGCACAGTCATCACTACTTTATTAACAGACTCGGTCGTTCTAGTTCTAGCCCTGGGTTTCTGAATTCTGAAGCTAATTATTAGACGGACAAACCCCGGCAGCAATCAAGCTGACATCAGGCATGAGCGAACGTGCGCATCGCCGGACGCGCGTAGCTTGCCTGGCCGGGTCGGGGTCGCCGTCGACCGCGGCGGCCATCATCCCAATTAACGCCACCTTTTGGAATGAATTCCGCGCAGCCATATCTGTCCCGTAGCCAATAAACCCACGCACGAGCACGACACGATGATGGCCTCGCTGGGAACGGGAACCCATAGCCAGACGCAGGCAGGCAGCAGTCGCCCACGATGCAACGGACGGGGTAATTAACGGTCGCCGTCTCCGGCCGGCCATTCACTCCCATCCGCCGGTCGCTCTCGCCGGCCTTTTCCCCCCGCTCTTGCTAGGCAAACTTTCCGCGAACCCCTTTTCCGTCCGTCGGAAAAGGCGGCAGGGATATATATGTCCCGCATTGATCGATCCGGGCCGGCGTCGTCTGTCAACCAGGAGGAAGAACCGAGTTTAATTGAGGGGAGAAGGAGGAACCGTTCGGTTCGGAGGCACCCGAAACCGGAAATGCATGGGCCGCGCGTCGTTATGGATCGAGGGGGACGTGGCGATGGCGAGCGCGGGGAGGAATCAATTCGAAAAGCTATGGCGTGGCCGCGAGCCGTGTCTGTGCGGGCGCTCCTGCTGCCGAGCTGGGGTGAGCAAAAATATCAGGCTTTGTGTGGCGAGAATGCCTCCCAGAGGCGGTATCGCCGGCCGACAGAGCGATCCCAACGTTCCAGTCAGCCCAACTCAAAGCCAAACACGGCACCGGCATTGGACTCATGGATGGTATTAGCTGGAAATTAGCAGTCTATTTCATTTCATCTCTGTATGTGTTATGTAGTATGTAGATTTACATCAAAAATCAGATCTTGGCGAAAGAAGAAAGAAAAAGAATCTGGAATCCTGCTTTTGCTCTCTGGACGAGTAAAGAGGAACGCAAGGATCAAAAACTGAAAATCTAATGGCTAAACCTCCAAAAATATCGGCCTTTGAGCAGAAGCACGCAGGAATTAATCGAATCGAATCTTGGCGAACTCGGAGAAAAAAAATCAGGTTTGGAAAAATATCATGTTCGTGCTGCTGGATGGATGCGGAGTCGCCGCAGGAAGAGAAGGAGCGCAAGATCGAGGAATTTGTTTTTTGTATACAGCGGCGTGGCGGGAAGGAAGGAAGGAAGGAAGCCTACTCGGGCCGAGTCATCCTGGGCAGCACGTGCAGGGACACGATCCGCCGCCCGGCTGGAACCTCCACCTCCCACATGCGTGGCGCCGCCGTGGACATGGACGTGGATCCCCTCCTCGTCGTCGCCTTGGGGGTCGCGACGTCCACAACCACCACCTTCGTCCCGCACTCGGCCAGGACGCACACTCGACCGCCTCCCGCCGCCATCTCCGACGCGCCCTTGAGCCGCTCAGCCTCCGCGACAGTCCTCCACCTGTCCGTCTCCCAGTCGTACGCGTTCAGCGCCCCGTGCTCCTCGTCCACCAGGAAGATCGTGTCGCCGGTGTCCGGGGACGCGGCGGCGGGGCCCTTCCAGCCGGCGAGCATCCCGGGCGGCATGTCCTCCCACCGCCCGGCGGCGACGTCGAGCACGGCGCCCTCCTTGGCGCCGCGGCCGCGGAGGCTGACCATGCAGACCTTCCCGCCGGAGCACACCGCCTCGGCCGCGTCCCGGCTGAACCGCCCGTCCCGGAGCGGCGGGACCGCCTCCCACGCCGCGGACGGCGCCGCGGGGTCCCAGGACGCGCCGGAGCGCGCCACGGCGAGGTCGTAGCCGGCGCCCACGCCGCCCGCAACGAACACGCGCCCGCGCGCCGCCCCCGCCGCGCACCACCTGCGGGGGGTCAGCGGGATCCGCGGCCCAACCAGCCACCGCGGCGCGGCCGGGTCGAACACGAGGGGGCGGGACAGCGCCGGGTGGAGCGACTGCGTGGAGCCCGCGACGAGCACGAGCCTTCCCGCCGCGGCCACGGACTGGAGCGGGAGGCGGCGGGAGAGGAACGACGGGTGCCAGAGCGTCGGGGGTGGCGAGGGCATAGGCGGCGCCGGGAGCGCGTCCCACCGCCCGGCGATCGGGTCGTACGCCGCGAAGGACGCGCTGCCGTCGCCGGCGTCCTCGAGGAGCGCGTAGAGGGACAGGAACGGCGGGAAGGACGGCGCGTACAGGAGGCGGCGCCAGGGGCTGCAGACGGCGTGCAGAATCCTCGGCGGGAGCGGCGACAGGCAGAGCTGGGCGAGGTGGTCCGGCAGGCCCGGGAGCAGCGGCTGCGACGGCGCCGCCTCGGCAGCGGCAGCCTCGTTTCTGAGGTCCATGAGCGCCGGCGTGACCGCGCGGTGCCTCTTGGGATCGCGACAGGAAGAAGAAGAGGAGGATGAGGAGGGGGGAGGGTTGCAGAGGCGCTTGGCCACCGCGGGTGCGGCCATGACGGGATGAGGCGGTACTAGTAGAGCCGCCTTGCCTTGCTTGGGCTAGCACGGCGACCCGTACTATTGGCTAGCTAAATTATGGCGCGCGCGTGCGTGCGTGTGCATGCGGTGACGGTGTGGGATCGCAATAAATCCGGAAAGGTGCGCGGGCGGATCGGAGCGACCGAGGCCGAGCAGAGGAGGAAGAAGGATACGGCCCCGCCGCTCGTTATGTACTGCTACTGTGCCGTGGTTGTGTGGCGCAGGGGCGGCAACCAAACAGCAGGCGGGCGCCGGCAGGGCAGGGGATGTTGTTTGTCGGGTCGGCGATCCGTTGTCTGGCTCGCCGCAAATTCCTGAGGCTGCGAGACAAAGCCAGCCTTTTTGGCAGCCGCCTACGGTCCACGCGGTTGCTTGCTGCGAGCTGGCCCATGCTCGCTCTTTTGTAAATGCCAAGCTACCGGACGTGCATCGGGATTAGCTGATGAAAGCAAGGATCACTGAAAGAGTAAGCTGAAATCGATTCTTCGATCATTGCATTGACTGTTTTTTTTACACGTACTGTACATCCTTCCTAGGTGAGATAACACGTGCCAAAGTTGAGTGGGATCATTTACATGCAATGCTAGTATTTATTCAATATATGTTTGTTTCAAACTCGTAGGTGCCGTGTATAAGGATAAAATGATGAAAGCAAGGAAGGATTTCTTTCCTTGAAAGAGTAAAAGCTGAAATCGGTTCTTCGATCACTATGTTGACCGTTTGTTTTACACGTACTTCCTTCCTAGCCTCCTAGGTGACATCACACGTGTCAATGTCAAGTGAGACCATTTACGGAAAATGTTATTTATTTATCTATTTATTTTAATATGTTTGTTTCAAACTTGTTGGTTTCGTGTATTTTGTTATGCATCGGCTGGATGTACACTATTTGCAGTTGCGTCGTCTTGATATGACCTTCGAGTTGATAAAAACTTCCTTTATGAAGAGTAATGAACTTAGTTTGTGCGGAAAAGTTATCATCCGTTATCAAACAGAAATCCTGAACTTAGGTACCTGCCTCTTTCTAAGGTTATGGTTTGGGGACGCCGCATCGGCGTGGATGGCTGAATCGCTATCTCTGCAAACACACTCAAGAATCGCCCGTTCATCTTGATGTCAATACAAGAATTTTGAGGTCGTGTCCTCTCTTGGGTTGGCATTCAAGGCACAAGCACGGGCTGTTATTTAAATGAGTGATATAACCCGGATCAACCCGATGAAAAGGCCTCGCTGTTATATTGTGCCTTGAAATATTGGTAATGAAAATATGCTAGTGTGGTTCGGAATGTTGTGTCTATTTCCCCAAGGTTGTCCGCAAGAGTCACATAACCTATGTGAGCAAAATGTATTAAGCACAAACCCCAATGAATAATAAACTGAAACATATTTAAATACATAGTATATTGGCAAACTATAAAATCAAAAGATGTTAGGCGTCTTCGCATAGTTTTGGTTATGGGACCTAAATATAAGCTGACTAACACACATGAAATCCAGATATACATACCGATCGATTTGAAATTTGTAAAATAAATTGATAAATCTGCCACTAAGACTCAATGTTGGTAGTATTACGTTAAAGAGGAGGCCGGAAACAGGCTCATGGCCGGTGCAGTGGAAACATTGGAGTAATAACTAGATGCCTGTGGAAGTAGGTTTTTGTTTTTCCCTAGAGTCACCTTGGGATAATTGTTGTTTCCTTCTTTTCACTTCGCCATACATAATATTTGTTCTCCTTAATTCATTAACGAAAAGGTAAATCTTTTTTGTCTTCATTCAAAAAAGTTCCGCATGAATTTTGAGCCTAACATCGATAATTAATTAAAAAATAAAATACCAGCTATACGAAATAAAAAGCATAGCATTGGGATAGTATCCAAAATAATTTCTAATGGCATACTTCTTGTGCAAATAACTCATATTTCGTTAGTTAGATTCTCTATCCATTCTTAGTTGCGCCACAATTAGCTTAGAACCGAGTAAGCCCTAACCATTGCACGCCACATTCATAGCATGTACTATGGCCCAATTCGACAAACAAGATAGGCAGTCATTTAGGTACATGTGCTATACCCTTGCTGGCTAAGCTATTTGATTCGATCCAGAATGTGGAGCCAAGGAGATACCATTCTCACACAATTCTGGTATTCTTAGCAACTCCTTAGGGATTTCGCATATTCACATTCCTTTTTTACTTCTCAGCTTTGTGTAAAGATGTTTCGGATAGCGAGTTCAGGCCTACGACTGTGCAACACACATATATACTTTTTGCGCCGAGCTAGACAACTTGATTATAGGAAAAGTTGGGAACCCAGTTGCTTAACCAACGCACCAGCATCGATGTGTAAAGCTAGTTAGTGACGCACCTGCATAGTTGCATTGTCCGATTGCCTGCCTTTTCGGATGGTACGTTAGCAGGTGAGACGCATCAATCCAACACCCTTTTATGGAAGACTAGCTAGCCTTTTTAGGGCTAGTTATTTTGTACTCATAGTCCTTTATTTCGTTCTATGCCGGCCTAGGAACTTTGTTATTCTATCACGCGCGTGGTACGAGCATTAACAACTCCTAATCTACTTTTGCCTGTTTGTCCTTTTGTGATTGTAATCTGGGACTAAGTCTGTTCATTGCTGTCCACTTATGAACTTGTTTACCTTCAAGTTGAGGTGGGTGGTTGTCGATCATGGCTCTAGCACTACCAATTCTACATCTAGCTCTTTTTCTTTATGGCCAAAATATATATTTATATACCTAGCTTAGTGGAAGGTCACAGTTTGACGAGATGATCTTATGCGTGTAATTTACCATGGACAAGACTCTGTCTCTGATACATGCATGCTTGTCTCGAAGGAGTGGTTACTTCTCAATGTGTTTAACACCGTGGATAAGACTATTAATGCATATTTCGAAATCCTTGAAGAAGTAATAATTTAAAGTGTTGTCCGCCTTCGGTGTATCGCATGTGGAGGGTGATAGATGCCCCATCGAAGCCGGCGTATGCTCCATATTCTCTGATGATGCCCAGACAGGCGCGTCGATGACCTCGTCGTTCACTCTACTCTGTAGCTGGAACCTCTACAAACACGTTAATGGCGTGGTGTTCATCGAGTAGCAGCCCTGCCTTCATCTTCTAGATGTGCCAGCACGACGAGAAGCTCTCAAGGGAATGCAGTAATTTAGGGTTGAACAAGAACTGGGAAATGTTGTGCAGCTCCTCAAGGGCCTGCACTACTCTCCATATATAGTTAGATTGATTACACATTACGAGGCAGGATAGGTTCAATAAAATCATTGATAAATAACTAGCCTTTTTGAGAAAAATAACTAGTAGCCTTTTAGGACTATTTATTCTGTAGGAAGTCCAATCTTTCTTTGTTTATGAGCTTTGTCATAAATTTATTACTCGTGGTACGAACACTAACAACTCCTACTTTTGATTGTTTGTCCTTATGTGATTGTATTCTGGGACTAGGTCTGTTCATAGTGTCCTTTTTGTTTCTTAGCAGTCTAAAGCTTTGTTAAATTTATTACTCATGGTACAAACACTAACAACTCCTACTTTTGTTTGTTTATCCTTATGTAATTGTATTCTGGGACTAGGTCTTATTCATAGTGTCCTTTTTATGAACTTGTTTACCTTCAAGTTGAGGTGGTGATTGTCGATCATGGTCCAAGCACTACTAATTCTACACCTAGCTCTTCTCTTCGTAACCAAAATATTACACCTAATTTAGTGGAAGAATGTTGTTGACAATAAGATCTTTTGGGTGTAACACTTTGGGAAAGACTATGTCACTGATACATATTTCAAAGGAATTTTTGTTTCCAAATTCCAGAGAAGTTGTTGCTTTAAACTAGCATATTCTGATGAAACACCATGGACAAGACTCTTATTTTATTTTCAAATCCCAAGTACTAATTTTAAGTGACTACACTTCACCAAGGAGGGCAATTGTGCCATCTGCGACGGCATAGTGGATACGGTGTCCCACATCATCTATCATGTCGTTCCGCTCTCCATTTCTGGCGTGTCGATGGTGGCAGTTTCAACAAAAACTCTCCACACTAGGTGACAACCTCGTCTTTCACTCTACTCTATTGTAGGAACCTCTAGAAACAACGCAATGGTGTGTTCTTGAGAGAGCAGTGTCCCATCCTGGTTCACATGTACTATTTCCACCGGGCGACAAGAAGCTCTAGAGGGCACGTTTTCCTCTCAATACCCAACATGAAGTTGATTGTTCGCTTCGGTGGCAACTAGACATGGGTATACACAGCCTAGCCCGACCCAAAAATCCGGGGCTAGGCCAAATCGTGCTCTTGGGCTGCACTTGGGCCTAGAATTTGAGCCAGAAGATCGGGTCAGGCCGGGCTAGGGCGTAATAAATTCGTGCGCTCAGGAATAGGTTGACCCACGCCCCGCATATCCTCTAGGTCTTATCATTTTGTGTTGGCCCAAATTTCTAGCCCCGACTATCGGGCCAGGCTTGGGCTTGGATTTTGCTGTCAGGCTTTTTAATGGCCGACCCGACTTATTCCCGGGTATAGTGGCAACCACCTCATCCCTCCACCTGAAATCCAATTCGGCTGACGGGTGCAAATGAATCCATTGTTGGAGAGCACATTTCAAAATACAAAAAAAAGAAAAATATATGCATGCGGATCTTATATGTTCGTACACAAGTTTTTGGGAAAAAGGAATGTTTTTTTGCCCCACGTAAAAAAGAAATTTTTTGGTGCTGCAACATGACTATTTACAAGCATTCATTTTTTCTTTTGTACACAATCCACATAAAATGTTCATTTTTCTAATAATCTTGTGTATTAACATAGAATGTTCAGATGTACATGCGAAATTTTTATTCATTTTTCTGTCGTTTTAAATTTTGTTTTATACATTTTTAACAATAGGTTCATTTGCACCCGTTAGCCAAACCACTCCACTCCCTAATTTATTTGTCCCCTTGGATAAACTTGGCTTGTTACCCCTTTTGAAACGAACATTAAGGTAGGAAATCCATCAATGCGTGGTCATTACAAGAAAAATATTTTTCCTTCCAGAGTACTTTAGATTTTGGGACGACGTTTAACTAATTCAAAATATCTTGCCATATTTTAGCTTCCATTTATAACATTGTGATGAAAACTTGTATTATTATTACTATTATCATCATTATTATTAATATTGTTGTTATTGTTGTTGTTATTGTTGTTGTTGTTGTTGTTGTTGTTGTTGTTATTTTCAATCTAACAAGCTGGACCCATTCGTTAGAACTATGTGGTAGCAAATGGGTGAACTACTTGGACGTGTATTTTTCAGAAGAGTACTCAATTATATCGAGTTCTCTCCACATTTATCAAATATTGTTTAGTTACATGAATCTTGTTAAATGGTGCTGACTCGACTCACACTAGTGTATTCACCTATTTATATATAATTTTATTACTTGTAGGGCTCTTCGTACTATTGTTGATGATTATTAATATATCGGTATAATTTTCGGAAAAAATGTATGGCTAGCCACAACACATTACTCTAGTGTCACGTCGAATACATCAGTCCTGATGAATACATGTAAAAGTTGCAAGCCAGCTACCACGTCGTTCTTACATGTGGGACTGGCCTATCCGTTTGGAAAAAATATAGTAACAAAGATAGGATTAAAGTTGTCATAACAACTAAATGGTAAAATATGGCAGATTTTTGTAGTGAGATAAATATTTTCACAAGATAAGGGGTAAATGAATTCTTTCTAAATTATCTAGTTGCACCCAATTTCTATTATACTGATTTCTTGCATACAAGATCGTTTTTCTACACCAATAGACATGCATAATAATCATAGATTGCGTATCATCAATTTTGAAATAACTATGTTTGCATCTAGCTCACGTTCATTTTGTACCGCGATGCGAGCAAAACTGAGAGGTGCGTGAAGAACATACAGCTATATGATGGCAAAGTTTAAATATAGACACGACCTATGCGAAAATCAGAACCAGTGCATATTTTCAACAGTTTGATGCATCCCTCTGCGGATAGTTACCTACTTACCTTGTATTATGGTTGTACTTGAAATGAAACTTTATAAATTTTGTCCAAGCATACAAGGAAAAATATCAACATCTAGAATATAAAATAATTTTATTAGAATCATCATATTTTTTTGCATATCATATACCTTTGGTATTATAGATGCTGATATTTAGTTTATACTCTTACCACCCTCGGCTACACTTTTTGAATGCCCTATGTTACATGAACCTCGCTTTTGCGATTCATGTGGTAGGCAAGCGGATTCATGTGGTAGGCAAGCGGGATCGATCTCTCTCGATGAACTTCTCCCACCTATGTCAAGCACCTCAAACATACTTGTGCATTCGTTTGGATTGTAGATTTTGACCTCCCGAGCACCGATGCTCCTGTTATTTAAAAAGAATTAAAAAAAATCATATTTATGAGTTTCAAAATAATTAGAAAAAAGTATCTGGATGTAGCCAAATGTAAATTTTAAATACTTCCTATTTTGAGCTACACAAAAATGAGAAAACTGTAGATATGTGCATACTTTTCAAATCCCCAAACCTTATCAGATTTTGTTATTTCCATGTATCACATATTGAATTGGTGCCGACCGCGGAATATTTTTTTAATACTATGTGAGCAGGATCTTGAACTTGAGATCTTTTGGATTAAACTAATGTACTAGCTATCTAAACCAAAAGTCCAAACTGATGGAAAAAATTAGACTATATATTTATATTCTTAACAGCCTAACATGCCACGGTGTAAAGAATTTCCTGGTACGATTTTGCTGCTTGGGGAATAAAACATTGACTACGTCTAAAATTATTTTAGTTTTTTTATTTAGTATATAGTATACATCCAGTTTAAACAAATTCGCGACATCTATTTTGAAATAGAGAAAATATGATACTTGAATTGTTTCAAAAAATGAAAGTAGCACGGGTTCTCGTGAGCCAAAACACTTTCCGATTCGTCTCTATTAGAATTGAGTTTGAGTTAGAGTAGGACTGTAGTCCTAAGTCGGTCCTAAGTCGGTTTAGGCCGGCCGACCCCCTCCTCTCTTCTATATAAACTTTGTACCGTTGTTCAAATCAATACAAGTTATTATTATCCTAAAATATCATGGTATCAGACGCCTAGATTTTTCCGTTCCTAGATGGCTCCGCCAACTCCGTCGCCGCCGACGACGCATCCACTCTGGATGCCGGCCGAAGCCCGCGCCGCCGGCGCACCTCTATCTTCCTCCTCCACCTCTACTCTCCACCAAATTCTTCCAGCGCCGTCCCCTCCAACGCCGGCCCCTCCAGCGCCGACACCTCCCTCCGTCGCGGCCCCCTCGCCAACCTGGCAGTCGCAGCATGATCCATGGACGGGTCTCGTTCAGGCATGGCCTATGCCTTGGTCGGCTCCTTCTCCCTATGGCACCCAACCGGCCTACACCGGGACATGGAATGCTAGTCTTCGTCCATCCATAGGTTCGCCAGGGCCTCTTGGACCTCGACCTCCACATCAGGTGTACACAGCCCAAGCTCCACCGACGACCTACATGGCGCCCCACGCGCCACAATACTACATGTCATCCTCGACGCCAATGAACTACATGTACGGGGCTCCTCCGGCACTACCGTACATGCCTACGCCATCGCCATCAACCGCTTCATCAACTGCTCCACCAGGCTGGGACCAATCCGCCTTCATCGCTGCCATGAACAATTTCACGCTCAACAACCATGAAGATACAGATTGGATTTCCGATTCTGGTGCATCTTCGCACATGTCTTCAAATATGGATTTTCTGTCAGCTTGTTCTTCTTCCCTTTTTCCTCTATAACTATTGGTGATGGTTCTTCAATTTCTATATCTTGTGCCGGTCAATCATACATCACTAATCCCCACACAAATTTTCTTCTCTTTAATCAAAAATCTCATCTCTGTTTGTCGATTTACTATCGACAACAATGTTTTTTTAGAGTTTGATCCGTTTGTCTTATCTGTGAAAGATCTGAAAACGGCGAAGGTCCTAGCTCGCTACAATAGCTCGGGCGATCTCTATCCTCTACATGGCACACCATCTTCTACACCTCAAGCCATGCACACCTCCGTCGACCTTTGGCACCATCGGCTCGGCCACCCCCAATAAAAATACTATGTCGTCTTTGCTTCAAGAATTTAGTCTCCCTATTGATAGTTCTAATTCTTCTCATGATCCCTCTATTTGTAATGCCTGTCAATGCGGCAAACATGTTAGATTACCTTTCGGCACATCATCTACCTATAGTACTTTTCCGTTTGAGTTATTGCATTATGATCTATGGACCTCTCCGCTTCCTAGTGTTTTTGGTTTTAAATACTATCTTGTTATTCTTGACGATTATTCTTATTACATATGGACCTTTCCTATTCGCGTCAAATCCGATGTGCACTCAATTTTTCTAAAATTTCGGCGATATGTTCTTACACACTTGGCCTTCCCATACGTTTTATCCAATGTGACAATGGCCGAGAGTTTGACAATACCCAAAACAGATATTTCTTTTTCTCTCAAGGCATTCTCTTATGTTTTTCTTGTCCATACACTTCTCCTCAAAACGGTAAAGCTGAACGATCCTTACGATCCATCAATGACATACTCCGTACTTTACTCATCCAAGCCTCTCTCCCCCTCGGTTTTGGGTTGAAGTCCTTCGCACAGCAACATATCTCCTCAACATCTGACCAACCAAAACATGTCCACTCTATACTCCCTTTTAGTCTCTCTTCCTACATCATCCCGACTATTCCGAATCGCGTGTTTTTGGTTGTCTTTGTTTCCCCAACACCGCCTCCACCGCCCCTAACAAACTTTCTCCTCGCTCATTACCATGCATTTATCTCGGACCCTCCGACAATCACAAAGGCTCTCGATGTTTCGACCCCTCTTTTGGACGTGTTCTTGTCTCACGTCATGTCATCTTCGACGAAAGTACTTTTCGATACTCCATCGTCCAGTCGTCTACGCCTACTTCTTCCCCGCCTACCCAACATACGATCACGCTGTACTCCCTTATTCCCGCCTTTGTGCCCGCGGTTACCTCTGCCGCGGCAGCCAACCAGCCTGCCGAGGCCCCGCGGCAGCCTGCCGCACCACTTTCTCCTACCGCAGCAGGATCTCCTGCCGGGTCGTCACCCACCACCACCGCGTCCTCTGCAGGAATAAACACACCTACCCCGTCTCCTGCTAGCACCGCTAGTATTCCGAGTAACTCTCCCACTCCACAACTTCCTCCTCACACCTTTTCCGTCACTATTCCCGCTAACGGTCATGTCATGTGTACTCGTGGTAAAAAAGGCTTCACATTCCTCGCCATTTTCTTAACCTTAATGACACCCCAAATATTTCCCCAATTCCTACCTCCTACAAAAGAGCTCTTCTAGATCCTCTTTGGCATTCTGCCATGCGTGACGATTTTGATGCCCTTCTTCAAAATAATACATGGACTCTCGTTCCTAAACCTCCCGGCGCCAACGCTGCTTCAAGAAAGTGGGGTTTTCGCCACAAATATAATTCCGATGGGTCTCTCGCATGGTACAAGGCTCATTGGGTATGCCGGGGGGTTTCTCAACAGCAAGGGATTGACTTCGATGAAACCTTTTTACCTGTTGTTAAACCAAGTACTATTCGCATTATTCTCAGTCTTGTTGTATCTTCCTCATGGCTGATTCATCAACTTGATGTTACAAATGATTTTCTGCATGGCACTCTCAGTGAGATCGTCTATTGTAAACAACCCTCTGATTTTGTAGATTCTTTCTATCCCGACTTTGCATGTCTTCTCCAAAAGTCTCTCTATGGTCTCAAACAAGCACCACATGCGTGGTTTCAACATTTCACCACATTTATTCAAACTATAGGTTTCCTTCCCTCTAAATCCGATTCCTCTCTCTTTATTTTTCGCTCTTCTCCTCAAACCACTTATCTTCTTCTCTATGTCGATGATATAGTTCTAACCGCCTCCTCCAACTCCTTTCTTAGCCATATTATCACCCTTCTCAATCAGGAATTCTCTATGACTGATTTAGGACCACTTCATCATTTGCGCGGTGTTACCGCTTCTCGAAATTCTTCCACTCTCTTTCTTTCTCAACGCCAATATATTATTGATCTCTTATCTCTTGCTGGCATGCTTGACTGTCAGCCCAGCCATACCCTTGCTGACATCGGCACCAAACTGTCGGCGGATGGTGATCCTGTTCCCGATCCTACATTCTATCACAGTCTCATAGGGGCACTACAATATGCTACTCTCACTCGTCCTGATATTTCTTATTTTGTTCAACAAGCTTGCTTGTATATGATGATCCTCGTGTTCCCCACCTTTCTCATGTCAAACGAATTCTCCGCTATCTCAAATGCACTCTCGACCATGGTTTACTTCTTAATTCTTCTACTCCTGCAAGCTTGACAGTTTATTCTAATGCAGACTAGGCAGGTTGTCCAGATACTCGACGATCGACATCCGAATTTTGTGTTTATTTGGGTGATAATCTTGTTTCTTGGTCTTCGAAAAGGAAGGTTACAGTTTTCAGGTCATCGGCAGAAGCAGAATACCGGACGGTTGCTCATGAAGTGGCCGAAGCGGTCTGGATACGTCAGCTTCTTGCCAAGCTTCATCGACCAATTGAGAATGCTACCATTGTCTGTTGTGACAATATATCTGCAGTCTACATGGCCTCTAATCCGGTTCAGCATCGATGCACCAAGCACATAGAGATTGATATTCATTTTGTTCGAGAGAAGGTGGCTCTCGGCGAGGTTCGCGTTCTTCATGTTCCGACCAGCGCTCAATTTACAGATATCTTCACCAAGGGTCTCTCCGCTGCAGCATTTATAGATATTCGCTCCAGTCTCAACATCGTGGCATCCGACGTTGACACTGTGGCGGAGGGGGGGGGGTATTAGAATTGAGTTAGAGTTAGAGTAGGACTCTAGTCCTAAGTCGGTTTAGGCCGGCCGACCCCCTCCTCTCTTTCATATAAACATTATACTATTGTTCAAATCAATACAAGTTATTATTATCCTAAACTAGCATAATGGCCCTCGCAAATGCGAGGGCATCACCTCAATTATTATTATATTATTTGTGAGGGATCACCTCCATTATTTTTAAGTTATAAACATTTTGATCCTTTTTAGCTTCTTCATTGTGAAATACACAATGTCTTGGCCATGGACATATTCATAAATGTGTAACTTTGAATTTTCGGAATATGATAAATAAAAATTATTATTACAAAACTTTTTATTTAAAAAATGGCTATATAGATTTAACATATGTTGTTTGTTTAGGAATGGTTATATAGATCTGACATGCTATGATATTGTTAGATAGATCTTGGTAAAGATCTACCATTTATGAGTTGTTTGGATAATGTTATAAATATCTAACATACGAGCTTTTTTAGAAACATAAGTGATATGTTTGGATAGATCTAACGGGTTATGACAGTTTGAGATAAGTTTTTGAAGGTCTACCAAATGAGATATCTTTGTTTATAATTAGTGCAATGGTCATGACATGCTTAAGTCAAATCATGTAGTTCTAATGGATGTCATTTATTTATGTGAAATTTTGATGATCTAACGAATGTGATATGTTCAAGTACGGCTATGTAGATATCACAACTATGATCTTTTTAGGTGAAGTTGCGTAGATGGAACAATTGTATATGCTAATAAAGATATGACCACCATATCGTCAAGTGGTGTTTTGAACTTTCTTTCTGGAAGTTTTAGTTCATCTCTGTATTTGCTTGATATCATCCTTTTATAATTTAATAGATAGATGTGTAAGTTTAAGTCCCTTTCTATGATAAAATAATACACATGTACATGTGTTTCCAATATGCGCTAGCTCTCTTGACCTTGAAAAGCTAATCAGACATATGAAGGCAAGGGATCCCCATATCAACCTCTGTTGTGTCATTCGGATTCCTTTATTATTAGATTGTAGTTCTATGTGGTGCAACAACGTTTAAGATTATGTCACAAGTAATAAGGTCTCATGACTTTACTCTCCTTCGCATGGCTGCCAAAATACTTCATAGAACATGTGTGTTCGTCCTTTTGAATTTACAATAAGCCCTTGCTAGGTCTACGTGTTCTTTGGAATGGTAACCCGATTGTGCTGACGATGTCTTAAAAATAAGTAGGCTCGTGCCTGCCCTTCGTAGTATGGCCATTGCAACACTATGGAGTTAGTCGTTCCCACACCTCATCTTTTTATGTTTACGTTTCTTCATTCGTGGTCGAGCAATGGACCAATGTTTGGTAATTGTGTGTATCTAGTGGGGTGTTTACCGATCTTAGGGTCTCTCTTTTTCCGATGGGTGGCCCATGCTCTCTTTGAAATCTATTAGGTTAGTCAGCTTCCGTCTTCTGCTATATATTGTGACCGGAGCCATGAATGACCATGAAGATACAGATGGTGCACATAGACCATGGTTTTGAAGTCCATCAATGGAGCTTCATATTTTATAAAAAAATCAATGCATTGTATTTTGTTTAATACATAATCAGTATCTAAAAATAAGAATAACTTGATGGAATAGTTTAGGTAATAATTACTCCAATTTCATATTTGAGAGCGTTTGAGAAATTTTGCAAACATCGAGGAATCCAGAACATAGCGGCCTACATGTGGCCTCTGTTTTTAGTTGGCCCTATATTATGGGTTCAATAAAAATAAAACTTTGTAAAGTTTAACCAAGTATGTAGAAAATATCGATGTCTATAATTGAAATATATATAATATATTGCATGAGAATAGCAACAACTTTAGTTTATTTGTGGTATAATGGATTAATATTTTTCTTATATATTTGATCAAACTTGAAAAGGTTTGATTTTGAGAACGACAATGCAGAGCTATTTTAAAAGGAAGGAGTACTGCTTTTCCCTTGCTAATTAGGTCGATGGTGATGTAATCGTGCTACACAGATCCATGCTCTCTCTAATGCATGAACTGCCCATAATTAATTCTGCATGGAGCCAATAGTTCCTCACATAGACGTGTAGTGCGCGCTAAACCAATGTGTCCTAGTCAAGACACACATGCCATGGTAGAAACCGGGATAGTCTAGCAAGGTATTCGGACCATCGTTTGAATAAATATTGAACCAGAACCTATTGATTCAAATCGGAGTTGCATGGACTCCAGCGATACAAGTTCAGTCAAAACGAATAAGGATATGACTCGTATAAGATTGAACTCGATCGTTCTCTGTTTCGTATAAGCTGATGCAGATCGGAGTGGACATGGACTCTAGCGATACACAGTTCAGTCAAAACGTATAAGGATACTACTCGTATAGGATTGAACTCACAGATCGTTTTCGGTTTCATTGAAGTACACAGGGACGTGGCATTAGATCTTTTTTTTTTTGAATCATTGGACCGTTTTTAATTATATGCACATACTTTTACGTGTAGGACTAAAAAAATAGCATACAACTTATCTCATAAAATCCTAGCCTTAAGTTGCAGATCTAATGGCTAATATAATTTAGATGATGTGGATCAATCTGGTGCCTTGAAAAACACTCTTATATTACTTTTAGTATATAATAGAATATCAGTCTCCATTTTCGGAGAGGTGTGGCCTCAAACGCAAACGAACCAAGGCGACATGCTCGGCAAGTTGCCACCCGATCGCGCTGTCCTGCTGGCCTTCGCGCGCAGCTAGAAGTCACTAGCACGTGCCCATCTTACCACTGTTTTTTCTTTCAACAAGTTCGGTACCACCTGCTGCTCGATAAGCTATTTGGCTGCGTGCTTAATCCATACTGTACTCATGTTCGTGCCCGATCTCCACTCTTCTACTCCGTAGTTAGTAGCAGTTGCATAATAGTCCAGGGATCGCCTTTTCGCCATGATTGACTGCCATGTGGGCAGGGGACCCGCTGCTGCAACTACAAAAACACGTACATACTGATAATCTATTTTTTATGTTGGCACAGAGTGTGCAGACAAAGTCTCCGCTTCCCTGTATCTTTTTTAACGAGGATAGGAACCCAATACAATACTGCAGGAAGTACCTAACAATAAAAGAAAATTACAATCATGTCCTTGTAATTTGCAAAAAGGACCTAGAAAGATAGAGCAAAAGCACAATCGAGTCCCTGTGCAAACTCCGACCTCGCCGGCAATGCTATTGCCACCATCACCGGCCGCGCGCTTGCCAACAACTAGCGAGGTTGAGAGGGCCTCCTCCGCCGGAGGTTGAAGGAGGGGGCTTCGGAAATTTCCGACGAACCAAATCGATGTCGGAGTACCAACCTTGCCACCCTGAAAGCTCGCTGGAGAAGATTCGAAGGAAGCACCACTGCTCCAGGAGCAGAGGAGGTCGTTGTAGTAGCGGTAGTGTGGCGCCCCGCTAAAACCACTACTAGAAAATCGATGTGTTTTGTGCATTGCATCGTCATGACCGCATACTCATGTCATCATGCCACATTCCATTTGAGCATCGTCATCATCATGCGTGGTTTGTTTGAAAACTATTTTCGAAAAGTCTGGTTTTGTTTTTGAAAGGATAGAGATGTCGCCTAGAGGGGGGGTGAATAGGCAATTTCAAAACTATTACGGTTTTGGCTTGATAGAATGCGGAATTAAACTAACGTTTATTTGACAAGCACAAAACCTAAATACACTAGGCTCAACTAAGTGCACCAACAACAAGATAAGCTAAGAAAGATAGCACAAGATAAATATACCACAACTGATAAGCAAGATATAAGTACTTCAAGCTCGATGGCTATCATAAGGAAAGTAAGCTCGGGTATAGAGATAACCGAGGCACGCGGAGACGAAGATGTATTCCCGTGTTCCCTTACAAGTAAGGTACGTCACGTTGGAGAGGTGTGGGATTCCACAAAGGATTTCCCAACGCCACGAAGGATCACCTTCTTCTCCGAGTCTATCCCACGAAGAAATAGGCCCTTTCCGTATGGCTAGCTTTTCCTCCACTCCGGAGATGGCAAGCTCCACAACCACTTCACAAGCTCCACGAAGGAGAAGCCCGGGTCTCTTCACAATCTTCCACGAAGAGGACACCGCGGCACCAACCGCGAAGCCAACTAGGAGGTCACCCTCCAAGAGCAACAAGCTCACGGTCTCTCACTAGAACAAATCGTAGTGGAGAGCTCAACACTTATGCAAGAATGCAAAGCAAGAACACCAAGGGTGTTCAAATCCCTCACTCTCAAATCCCACCAAAGCAACAAGTGCTAGGGAGGAGTTAGAGAAGAAGAACAATGGTGGAAGTCAACCAATGACTCCAAGATCTAGATCCAAAGGGTTCCCCGCACTTAGAGGAGGAATTGATTGGTGGGGATTGTAGATCTAGATCTCCTCTTCCAAAACCCTCAAAAAGATGCAAGAATCATAGGAGGGAAGGGAGAGGAGGCAAGCTCAAGAGGGTAAACAATGGAGGTCAATTTCGTGCTCAAGAACGCCCAAAAACGTTGGGGGAAGAACCCCCTTTTATAGGGAAAAGCAAATATGGCCATTGGAGAGAAAACAGCGAAAACTCGGTTCTAAAGTCGGTTGGACCGGCCCCAGAACCGGGAAACTCGGTCCCCAGGCCGGAGGACCGACCTACAAACCGAAATACCTCTGTTGGCCAACCCGGAATAGACTCGGTCGCGAAAACCGGAAAATCCGGTCTGAGATCCGGTCTACCGGAGCTGGAACCGGACCGTCCGGTGTGTGGCTCTGTTGAACCGGATCCACAAACGGGATGAAACAGACTTCACGAAAAACGTAATAACTTTTGCATCCGGACTCCGATTTCGATGATCTTGGGCTTGTTTTGACGAGGACAACAAGCTCTACAATATGGTGCATGAAAACATCATAGTCCAACAAAGGAAGATAGAACCAAATGAGGAAAGGTATGGAGCCTCCCTATAAGAAGAACCGGTAAAACCTTCAAACTCGAAAACGCCATATAAGATGCATACGAATTCCGTTTTCGATGAACTTGGGCTTGTTGAAGAGCTAGAAACAAGCTTAAGAACCTCCCATAGAGAAAATACCAAGAAGCAACAAAATAGGAAGATGAAAAGTATGCCAAGGATTGAGCTCCCTACGATGATGTGATCAAGCTACCCAACTAAAAGCCTCTCTTGATAGTGCGGCTATCTATCCTATAACCCGGTCTCCCAACAAACACCTTGAGACCGGTAAAAGGAAAACCTAGCAAGGCCATACCTTTGCCTTGCGCATCCCGCTTGATCTTGATGACAATGCTTCAAGCTCCATCCAAGCCGGAATGCACCACTTGATCATTTTTGCTTCGTGAAGACTCATAATTTGCTCCCCCATACACCACTATGGGATAGCTTCATTAAGACACGTCTTCACATGTCCATTATCACTAATATGGACGGCAAGCTTCAAGCAAATGATCTTCTCGAGATGCTTATCTTGAACTTGCCCTTCTCAACCTTGATGGCGATCACCACTTGATGCCATCCTCTCATGGGCTATTGAGATCTTCACTTTTGAAGCATGCCCATGGAAAGATACCTATCCCATATATAAAACACAAAGGAACATATATAATGGGTTAGTTCATGATGCATAAATGACAAGGCTTACCACACCACAAGATCCATGTGGTACATTCTTTATGCTTCATGTGTTGACCAACTTGAAATCACTCTTCACTCTTTGCATTGGTCAACCAAGTGTCTTCTCATGCTCCATCTCAATATCTTGAGGTACATAAGGAACTCTTCATTTGATTACATGCTCCAAATCTTAATCAACCATAGCTCAACTAATGAGGCTATCATGACATCGACTTAGAGCCATATCTTGAATTCTTCTATTGAGATCACACTCTCAAGATCTTGAACATATCATATTCTTCTCTTCAATTTGATGATCGTGATGCCAAAACTCAAGGTATATCTTTATATTCATGGCATCCATACTTGAATCCAACATATGGACTACATGCATGACCTATGGAATATTTCTTCATATAAAACTCAATGAAAACATTAGTCCATAGGGATTGTCATTAATCACCAAAACCACACATAGGGGCAATTACCCTTTCAGTTTTCTAAACGCCCCATCTTTATTCAAATACAAAACCCGGTTCTCCGGATTATTTTGTTTCGTCTAAAAACAGATTCTAAAAGCCTTGTTGTGTTCAATAAAAATATTTATATTATTTTTGGGAGGCAGCCAGCCAGACCCGAAAGCCCAGCCGGCCACCTCCAAGCTGAAACTACCCTAAAGCTAACCCTACCTCTAAAACCTGTCTAACCCTAGCCCACCTATCCAGCCCACACCCTAACCCTCTTCCTTCCCCGCCACCAAACAGCCGCGCGCGCAATTCCCATCCCCTCCTGCCAGCACACCCTATTGCCACCTCACTCCCTCCACTCGCAGCGCGCCACATCACCCCACCTGGCCCCACCGCGTCTCACGCCGCACGCTCCATCCATCCACTGGCCACGCCACCTGCCCCGTGCGTGGGCCCCACTAGCAGACGCGCCGCTTGGCCCCGCCAACTCCCGTCCACACACGCCACCTACCTCGTGCCGACAACTCCCTCCTCGGGATCTCCGCCGGCCCCTGGCCCACCACTCCCGCTCCTCCCGCTCTTCTCTCCCCACGTCCCGTCACCTACCTTCTCCCCTTGATTCCTCTGCGTCTCCCGCCTCCGGCCGCGCTACCTCCATCCCGCCACCTCCGGCCAGAGCCCCGCCGCCTGGCCTCGCTTCTCCTCTGGTCGCAGCCATCCACCTTCGCGCACGAGCCCGCCTAAGCTCCTCCGTCGTCCTGTTCTGTGTGCCGCCTGCCGGCGTGCCCTGCAGCGCCGCCCTCTCCCGAGCGGACGAGTCCCGGGCCGCCGCCACGTCTCTTCCACCTTGCCGGCCGACCGCATCGCTCCCTGGTGCCCCTCTTCCCCCCTGCGTTGCCCTGCCGTCCTCTGCCCGACCCCACTCGTCGTCGGCCTCCCTCTACCCCGCCGCTCAGGGTGGACCTCACCGCCGCGGTCCGGCCACTCCCGCGTGTCCCGTCGGACGCCTCTACAACGACACCCTGTCCTCTGCCCAGTGCCGCCGCGGGCGTCCTTCTCTCGGCTGGAAGCTGCTTTGCAGCAGCGCACACGGACGTGCCATGCGGCCTCCCCGTCCGCGTCGCCGTGTCGCCTGTTCTCCAGTCGCTGGCGGCTTCCCCTCTGCAGCGACGCCTCCCTGCGACGCACAGGTGCCCCTGCCCGGGCGAGTGCCCATGTTCTCGCCCTCTAGCCGCGAGCACGCGCTGATGCTGGCTGCTGTGCGCTCGTCTCCGCTCTCGTAAGCCCTCGTGTTGCACATGCCCTATGTCGTTCGTCTGTTTTGGTGCTATAGCCGTAACCAGTGGCCATATGACGTGAGAGCTTTATTGTTTATGCAATCTTCGATGACGATGTGTTGCTATCCGCGAGACCAAGACCAAGAGGATCTTCATCGACGATGAGACTATCGAGAACCGCCAAGTTCGTCCACCGCCGACGCCACTCGAGACCGATCTCGCCGACGCCGAAGCCTGAACCCGCAGATCACCGTCATGGAACCGCTCGGAGGCCAACCAAGTCCGCCTTCGGAAATCGACGCTGTGGACCCCCAAGTTCTCCATTGTCGAACCCCATGATCTCCTTCCCGGAACATCAGGACCGTCCGGCGCCGAGACTGACACCGTCGCCCGAGGACTTCGACACGAACGCCAAGTTCGCCGAGGACCTGGATCCGAAGATCGCCACCGGAACGCCAAGTTCTTCATCCCGAATGCCAAGACCGACCCGATACGTGGACCCGACAAGATCATTGCTATGACAAGATCGTCCCAACCCGCCAAGTTCGCCTACCCGGACACCGGGCGACAAGATCTACTTCTCGGATCCGAAGACCCGGTACCCGATCCACTCAAGTTCGCCATCGACAACAAGGTCGACCGCGTGGAACCCAAGTTCTCCATCTTGTAACCGATCACGCTGATCCCGTCGAACCGATCCCCCATCGAACCCTGAGTCCGACCCCGAACCCCCGGAAACCAAGATCCGCTGAACCTAGATGTGTGACCCTAAGCCTCTATTTTTATAATATGACATATACCTGTCGCATCATTAAATCATCATGCTTGCACACATGTCATCTGGTGGGTTGGGTTAAATAGTTGATTCACCTAAATGAAATATGGAGTCTATATGCAGGCTATTCTAGTCTTATTCCGGACTCCATTTAAATTTGTGTAGCGAACCGATGCCATGTTTTGCCTTGTTATGTCAATATTTAAATTGCGGGATAGCTAAATAACTTGAACCTTATAATTAATTGTCGAGACCTCGGTTCCGCTTAATATTGCCTAATTGCATCTCATCTTTGCCATGTCATGCATCATACACGCAACATGCTGATTCTTCTGTCGTAGTATTAAATATTGCATCTGGTGTTTCTTTTAGTGATTTGCTTCTTCGTGGATTAGGCCGTTGAGTTGATGCGAGTATCGACAAGTTCTCCGGATATGATCCTTCGGCAGTGTTTCCCAGGCGAGCATCTCTCCCCCTTCTATCTATTTTTGCATTTATAGTCTTTATTTCCTCATGTTGATCTATTGCTAACCGTGTCGCGATGCTTTAGTTTCCGTGCACCAGTTATATCCCGTGCAACCTCTATATTGCCATGGACACCTCCTAATACCTGTTGTTTGCTAGATAGCTGGCCTTGCGAGTCGTAGTTGCTTGCTCAGGTGCGATCTCGTGTTGTCGAGTACCACAGTTGTTGGAATGCTGACAGATGTTTATGGTGGAAATGATCATGTCTTTAAATACAACTACTAAATTGCTGGGATAACTAATGAAAGAGGCACCGGTGGGCAATATATGCTATTTGGTTTTTCATGTCCACTTGTGTCACGTAGGCCCCGAGTACTTGATACCTGTTCCTTGACTATTCGCACTATCCACATACGGGAGACTCTATGAATCCCCCTTAGCCAGAGCTTGATTCATTTCTTATTTCTTGGGGCCACAAACTAGTTTGGGGATTTATTACTATCCTGTACTTATGCCATGTTTTACTTGTTTATTTAAGATTGTGCGTGGAGCACCTGTACTGTTTTGGATCGTGCCACATTTTTGCGGTATCGATAAGCCCAGTCACACTTTCGGGTTCCCAGTCGTTTACATCCGTCGTCACAAACCCTGGGTCCGTTCCGGAGCCGGCCAACTTTGTTGCGGGTAGCTTAGTGGGGTGGCCCCCTGAAATAATTTATGAATCCTGTGATTGCTTTGTCGTGAAAGCCTCGTTGGGTTTTGATTTGGTTTTTTCCGAGGTTGATCGTGTGTGTGTTGCTATTTGTGCACCCCTGCAGGGTAAATCTTTCCGAAAGCCGTGTCCGCGGTTATGGACGACTTGGAGCACAGTATCTCGATCATAGACAAGCATAACGAAAGTAGTGCTATAAATTTGACTTAATATGTGACTAGTAATTCAGCTTCACTACAATGGAATGGATAATAAAAATGCCTACAACCGGTGGATCTGTGGTGATCTGTGTCATACTATACCTGCCTAGTAAGTATTGCAACTCCAATGGAATGTGATAAAAGTGCCAACAACTGCTTGGTTTTGGGATTCCTCAGGACAACTATAGCTGACTAGTAAATGTTCCAACTACAACGGAATGTTAACTAAAACTACCCACTACTTATGCTATCGGGATGACTCATGCTATATATCTGACTAGTAAATGCTACAACTAAAATGGAATGAGTAAAAATGCCAACTGTGTGAGTTCCTTGGTCCGACTTCCTCGTTTGGTCTCGAGGGGGAAATACCAGGATGGGTATGTTTGGTGTTAGTATCAGGAAGGATCCGAATAGGTCTTTCTTACCCCTCTCTAATAGCCGACAGATGTATCGAGCCTCTACAGGTTGTTTAGTGCATGCTGCGCTGCCGCTTCAGTCCACCATACCTATGTAGGCGAGGACCGCCGAATTCTAGCCTCGTCGTGTACTGGCCTCAGTACTGACGCTCCTCTTTTTTCTTTGCCCTTGTCAGCACCCCTTTTGTTTTAGCAGGTTTGAGATCGACGTCGTTAGCAGAGTTACCCTTCCGGCTTGGCCTGGGCAGGGTTATGCACGCCATTGGTTATTCCTCAGGGCTCTTAGCCCAATTTGCATCTTGTCCAAACTCGGGCGCTGTATCGATTTCAAGGTGATTTGGATCTTTGAATTGTATATCTGTATTCTTGACTCATGGAGTCGTGTTGTATATATATATGTTCTGTGGGTCCCATCGAGGACTATTGTGTAATGGTATTACTTCGTTTTCCACCCGCACGAAAGTGCCCGGTGGGCGTCCTTGAATCGTTTCTATGCGGGTTTGGCGGAAAGGGCTAAAACTTGCATAGGGCCGATTCGAGGGTGTTATAGAGTGGTATCAGAGCCCAGCAGTTGCGATACCCCACAAGTCTAGCATGTAGGATAACCTAGCTAACGGCCGAAGTAAAGTGTCAAAACTATTTTGCAAAATCGGTTGGATAGATCTGATTAGGTCTGCTTTTACTCCTTACCCCTCTATTGTTCTCCTTTACCTCCGCGTGTTTTGGATCTGTTCTCTTATCTTTTCTTCGAGTCCAGGAATTCTCGTGGTTGGGTTTCTGTCGTACCTTCAGGGTTTCGCTTCCTCCTTTGGTAACGGTGTTGCTACATCCGGTCTTCATGCTAACGTAGGAATCCTTCATCTGTTGGACTTCTCTTTGTTCCTTCTCGTGCCTTCCGGTGTTTTCCGACGCGATGACATCAGCTACGCCAGATCCGATGCAGAGTCTGCATCACTCCTTTGTTCCGCACCTCGCTTGTTGAGATCTACAGTCTGATTCCGAGAGTTTGTTGCATAATTCTGCTATTCATGTACGGAGTAATGATATGAGTGCAGGATGGAGTCGCGACCATACCACTACTCTTATCATTCGCTTTTGTATATTGAATCGGTGAATCCAGCAATTTTACTCCGTCCATGGAAGCTAGAGGTGGCTTTATTTGTTGATACCTCTACCTTCGCCCTTTGTTCCCGGAGTGTTCTCTCGACGATCACGGACAATGACCTCTTGTCAGTGGTGTCGCGAGGATCTACACGAAACGAGAAGATTCAGATCGCGGACCTTCTTCCCGGTACCATGAGGCGGATCTCAAGGGCGAGATCCCTTGTTAGTGGTGTCGAATTGTGGCGCCCCGCTAAAACCACTACTAGAAAATCTATGTGTTTTGTGCATTGCATCGTCATGACCGCATGCTCATGTCATCATGCCACATTGCATTTGAGCATCGTCATCATCATGCGTGGTTTGTTTGAAAACTATTTTTGAAAAGTCTGGTTTTGTTTTCTAAACGCCCCATCTTTATTCAAATACAAAACCCGGTTCTCCGGATTATTTTGTTTCGTCTAAAAATAGATTCTAAAAGCCTTGTTGTGTTAAATAAAAATATTTATATTATTCTTGGGAGGCAGCCAGCCAGGCCTGAAAGCCCAGCCGGCCACCTCCAAGCTAAAACTACCCTAAAGCTAACCCTACCTCTAAAACCTTTCTAACCCTAGCCCACCTATCCAGCCCACACCCTAACCCTCTTCCTTGCCCGCCACCAAACAGCCGCGCGCGCAACTCCCATCCCCTCTTGCCAGCACACCCCATTGCCACCTCACTCACTCCACTCGCAGCGTGCCACATCACCCCACCTGGCCCCACCGCGTCTCACGCCGCACGCTCCATCCATCCGCTGGCCACGCCACCTGCTCCGCGCGCGGGCCCCACTAGCAGACGCGCCGCTCGGCCCCGCCCACACACGCCACCTACACCGTGCCGACAACTCCCTCCTCAGGATCTCCGCCGGCCCCTGGCCCACCACTCCCGCTCCTCCCGCTCCTCTCTCCCCACGCCCCATCACCCACCTTCTCCCCTCGATTGCTCTGCGTCTCCCGCCTCCGGCCGCGCTACCTCCACCCCGCCGCCTCCGGCCAGAGCCCCGCCGCCCGGCCTCGCTTCTCCTCCGGTCGCAGCCGTCCGCCTTCGCGCGCGCGCCCGCCTAAGCTCCTCCGTCGTCCTGTTCCGCGCGCCGCCCACCGGTGTGCCCTGCAGCGCCACCCTCTCCCAAGCGGACGAGTCCCGGGCCACTGCCCCGTCTCTTCCACCTCGCCGGCCGACCGCATCGCTCCCTGGCGCCCCTCTTCCCTCCTGCGTCGCCCCGTCGTCCTCTGCCTGACCCCACTCGCCGCCGACCTCCCTCTACCCCGCCGCTCAGGGTGGACCTCACCGCCCCGGTCCGACCTCTCCCGCGTGTCCCGTCGGACGCCTCTACAACGACACCCCCTCATCTGCCCAGCGTCGCCGCGGGCATCCTTCTCTCGGCTGGAAGCTGCTTTGCAGCAGCGCACACGGACGTGCCATGCGGCCTCCCCGTCCGCGTCGCCGTGTCGCCTGTTCTCCAGTCGCTGGCGGCTTCCCCTCTGCAGCGACGCCTCCCTGCGACGCACAGGTGCCCCTGCCCGGGCGAGTGCCCATGTTCTCGCCCTCTAGCCGCGAGCACGCGCTGATGCTGGCTGCTGTGCGCTCGCCTCCGCTCTCGTAAGCCCTCGTGTTGCACATGTCCTATGTCGTTCGTCTGTTTTGGTGCTATAGCCGTAACCAGTGGCCATATGACGTGAGAGCTTTATTGTTTATGCAATCTTCGATGACGATGTGTTGCTATCCGCGAGACCAAGACCAAGAGGATCTTCATCGACGATGAGACTATCGAGAACCGCCAAGTTCGTCCACCGCCGACGCCACTCGAGACTGATCTCGCCGACGCCGAAGCCTGAACCCGCAGATCACCGTCATGGAACCGCTCGGAGGCCAACCAAGTCCACCTTCGGAAATCGACGCTGTGGACCCCCAAGTTCTCCATTGTCGAACCCCATGATCTCCTTCCCGGAACATCAGGACCGTCCGGCGCCGAGACCGACACCGTCGCCCGAGGACTTCGACACGAACGCCAAGTTCGTCGAGGACCTGGATCCGAAGATCGCCACCGGAACGCCAAGTTCTTCATCCCGAATGCCAAGACCGACCCGATACGTGGACCCGACAAGATCATTGCTATGACAAGATCGTCCCAACCCGCCAAGTTCGCCTACCCGGACACCGGGCGACAAGATCTACTTCTCGGATCCGAAGACCCGGTACCCGATCCACTCAAGTTCGCCATCGACAACAAGGTCGACCGCGTGGAACCCAAGTTCTCCATCTTGTAACCGATCACGCTGATCCCGTCGAACCGATCCCCCATCGAACCCTGAGTCCGACCCCGAACCCCCGGAAACCAAGATCCGCTGAACCTAGATGTGTGACCCTAAGCCTCTATTTTTATAATATGACATATACCTGTCGCATCATTAAATCATCATGCTTGCACACATGTCATCTGGTGGGTTGGGTTAAATAGTTGATTCACCTAAATTAAATATGGAGTCTATATGCAGGCTATTCTAGTCTTATTCCGGACTCCATTTAAATTTGTGTAGCGAACCGATGCCATGTTTTGCCTTGTTATGTCAATATTTAAATTGCGGGATAGCTAAATAACTTGAACCTTATAATTAATTGTCGGGACCTCGGTTCCGCTTAATATTGCCTAATTGCATCTCATCTTTGCCATGTCATGCATCATACACGCAACATGCTGATTCTTCTGTCGTAGTATTAAATATTGCATCTGGTGTTTCTTTTAGTGATTTGCTTCTTCGTGGATTAGGCCGTTGAGTTGATGCGAGTATCGACAAGTTCTCCGGATATGATCCTTCGGCAGTGTTTCCCAGGCGAGCATCTCTCCCCCTTCTATCTATTTTTGCATTTATAGTCTTTATTTCCTCATGTTGATCTATTGCTAACCGTGTCGCGATGCTTTAGTTTCCGTGCACCAGTTATATCCCGTGCAACCTCTATATTGCCATGGACACCTCCTAATACCTGTTGTTTGCTAGATAGCTGGCCTTGCGAGTCGTAGTTGCTTGCTCAGGTGCGATCTCGTGTTGTCGAGTACCACAGTTGTTGGAATGCTGACAGATGTTTATGGTGGAAATGATCATGTCTTTAAATACAACTACTAAATTGCTGGGATAACTAATGAAAGAGGCACCGGTGGGCAATATATGCTATTTGGTTTTTCATGTCCACTTGTGTCACGTAGGCCCCGAGTACTTGATACCTGTTCCTTGACTATTCGCACTATCCACATACGGGAGACTCTATGAATCCCCCTTAGCCAGAGCTTGATTCATTTCTTATTTCTTGGGGCCACAAACTAGTTTGGGGATTTATTACTATCCTGTACTTATGCCATGTTTTACTTGTTTATTTAAGATTGTGCGTGGAGCACCTGTACTGTTTTGGATCGTGCCACATTTTTGCGGTATCGATAAGCCCAGTCACACTTTCGGGTTCCCAGTCGTTTACATCCGTCGTCACAAACCCTGGGTCCGTTCCGGAGCCGGCCAACTTTGTTGCGGGTAGCTTAGTGGGGTGGCCCCCTGCAATAATTTATGAATCCTGTGATTGCTTTGTCGTGAAAGCCTCGTTGGGTTTTGATTTGGTTTTTCCGAGGTTGATCGTGTGTGTGTTGCTATTTGTGCACCCCTGCAGGGTAAATCTTTCCGAAAGCCGTGTCCGCGGTTATGGACGACTTGGAGCACAGTATCTCGATCATAGACAAGCATAACGAAAGTAGTGCTATAAATTTGACTTAATATGTGACTAGTAATTCAGCTTCACTACAATGGAATGGATAATAAAAATGCCTACAACCGGTGGATCTGTGGTGATCTGTGTCATACTATACCTGCCTAGTAAGTATTGCAACTCCAATGGAATGTGATAAAAGTGCCAACAACTGCTTGGTTTTGGGATTCCTCAGGACAACTATAGCTGACTAGTAAATGTTCCAACTACAACGGAATGTTAACTAAAACTACCCACTACTTATGCTATCAGGATGACTCATGCTATATATCTGACTAGTAAATGCTACAACTAAAATGGAATGAGTAAAAATGCCACATCACCCCACCTGGCCCCACCGCGTCTCACGCCGCACGCTCCATCCATCCGCTGGCCACGCCACCTGCTCCGCGCGCGGGCCCCACTAGCAGACGCGCCGCTCGGCCCCGCCCACACACGCCACCTACACCGTGCCGACAACTCCCTCCTCAGGATCTCCGCCGGCCCCTGGCCCACCACTCCCGCTCCTCCCGCTCCTCTCTCCCCACGCCCCATCACCCACCTTCTCCCCTCGATTGCTCTGCGTCTCCCGCCTCCGGCCGCGCTACCTCCACCCCGCCGCCTCCGGCCAGAGCCCCGCCGCCCGGCCTCGCTTCTCCTCCGGTCGCAGCCGTCCGCCTTCGCGCACGAGCCCGCCTAAGCTCCTCCGTCGTCCTGTTCCGTTCGCCGCCCACCGGTGTGCCCTGCAGCGCCGCCCTCTCCCAAGCGGACGAGTCCCGGGCCACTGCCCCGTCTCTTCCACCTCGCCGGCCGACCGCATCGCTCCCTGGCGCCCCTCTTCCCTCCTGCGTCGCCCCGTCGTCCTCTGCCTGACCCCACTCGCCGCCGACCTCCCTCTACCCCGCCGCTCAGGGTGGACCTCACCGCCCCGGTCCGGCCTCTCCCGCGTGTCCCGTCGGACGCCTCTACAACGACACCCCCTCATCTTCCCAGCGTCGCCGCGGGCGTCCTTCTCTCGGCTGGAAGCTGCTTTGCAGCAGCGCACACGGACGTGCCATGCGGCCTCCCCGTCCGCGTCGCCGTGTCGCCTGTTCTCCAGTCGCTGGCGGCTTCCCCTCTGCAGCGACGCCTCCCTGCGACGCACAGGTGCCCCTGCCCGGGCGAGTGCCCATGTTCTCGCCCTCTAGCCGCGAGCACGCGCTGATGCTGGCTGCTGTGCGCTCGCCTCCGCTCTCGTAAGCCCTCGTGTTGCACATGTCCTATGTCGTTCGTCTGTTTTGGTGCTATAGCCGTAACCAGTGGCCATATGACGTGAGAGCTTTATTGTTTATGCAATCTTCGATGACGATGTGTTGCTATCCGCGAGACCAAGACCAAGAGGATCTTCATCGACGATGAGACTATCGAGAACCGCCAAGTTCGTCCACCGCCGACGCCACTCGAGACCGATCTCGCCGACGCCGAAGCCTGAACCCGCAGATCACCGTCATGGAACCGCTCGGAGGCCAACCAAGTCCGCCTTCGGCAATCGAAGCCGTAGACCCCCAAGTTCTCCGTTGTCGAACCCCAAGATCTCCTTCCCGGAACATCAGGACCGTCCAGCGCCGAGACCCGAGACCGACATCGTCACCCGAGGACTTTGACAAGAACGCCAAGTTCGCCGAGGACCCGAATCCAAAGACAAATACTGTATCCTACTAATAATGTATTATACTGCCCCTGAAAATTATAGATGGATGACCGATCTGACCTGAAAACAGGCTGCCATCGACAGCTCAACAAGCCATGTCCCGTATGACAAATGCTAAGACTAAAATATGCACCTAGCTAGTAGATGGACATGAGATGACCGAGGACAAATGTAACTCGAGCTACATGGAACTCATTTGTTTTCTGAAAAATAATAAAAACAGTATTTCAAAGTTTCATGCACTGAGCAAAGTAGTTATGTATGAGTTGTTAAACATATCGTTATGTATACCAAGACCAAAATTAAAGACATACTAGTGTTCTCAACGGAAGGATCCAACTTAAAGCGAAGAGATATTCCTGATGCTAGCTTGCTCAACTCATCGGCCAGCTAGCTGCCGGCCCTGGCCATTGTATATGAGCACATTGTAGTCGGCCACAGCATAGCATAGGCACAACTCGACCGGTTTCTCGCCACTGCCTACACGTATACATCATACTACTACAATATATCTATACAATATATTATTTGATCATAGTGGACAAAAGTGAACTTTCCCCCCTCCTATCCCAATCACGTTACTGGATTGTGCAGAAATGGTCATTACTCATTAGTCAACAGTGCATGCCTGCGTAGGATAAGTATAAATACTTCCCTCTGTTTTTCTATTCATCGCATTTTTTTAGTCAAGCTCAAAGCTATCTTGTAAAGTTTGACAAAGTATATACAAGAAAGCAACCCACATATGTAATATTAACTTGATATTATTACAACCACTACGAAGCACACATTCATATGATCAAGTTTTTTGCTTGGTTGGTAACACAAAGTAGGATTTGAGCGGCGGATAGATTACAACCTAGAGGGTGACCAAATTGCGGAAATTGTTCTCTGTGCAACCAAGTGCAAGAACCGTCGGCGTGTCTCCTCTACAAGTGTAGATTTACTACGAGAATTTGGGAAGGATCCTCTCATGGTGTGGCATCAATGCCACGTTCATGGCTACTTGGGCTAATGAACCATCGTTGGATATATGGTGGACAAATGTGGCTCTAGAAAAGGGAAAGGAAAGTAAGGCTATGACTTCTATGATTACGCTAATCTCTTGGGAAATTTGAAAGAAGCAACACTAGAGTTTATTGACATACATCCTCTCCTGCCTACTTCGTGATCATAGTGCCTACGTCGGCATAGCCAAGATTAAAGACCAAGTCCAGACTTGGAGCCTTGTCGGTGTGAAATTTTTGAGCGATGTAATGCTGAGAGATCAAAGCTATATTTGTTATGTAAATGTCCTATGGCTATCTTCTCCTTAATTAATAAAAATGACAAATCTTTTGCCTTGTTTAAAAAAAATTATACAGGACACTTACGCATACCCTAAATTTCCATCAAAGCACCGAGGGAGCCAGCAACGGGGGCATGGAAGCACCACATGGGGCAGTAGTAATCCCCCTCCCACCGCTTGCACGAATCGAGAGGCACCCTTGCGCTGCTTCCTCAGGACCGGGCCACTCCAATGGCGCCTTCGACGGAGTAGCTGGCGAGTGGTGGCCAGGAGTTGGCACCGGAGTAGTTATGTGTTGGTTTTTTCTTTGTTGTTATAGTTGTAGCCCCTTAGGGGAGTTTTGGAGCTGTGCTCTAGATCTTTGCAGCCAGATCTAGAGTGTAGGACTCATGTTCTTGATGTTCTTGCTCTTCTGGCTGGAGCAGAGCATCGAGGTGGGTGTCACCGTCTCCGCAAATAAAGAAGTTGCGGGTCTTCTTGTGGCGTCGGGGATCTGCGCGGCAACCATCCTCCTGGCCTGCTATGGTAGCGAGGGGGAGGGGCGTTGTGGTGTGGACGGGCGGTTGGTGGTTTTTCTCTTGGCCGGCCGTGGTGGCGAGGAAGCGAAGCGTCGTCGGTTGCTGGCCTCGACGACTCGAAGAAGACGGTTCTCTGGCATCGACTTCTGCAAGCTGTTCCCCTTCCTTCGTCCTCCTTCGAATGGTTGTGGTGGCGAGGGGAGAAGGGGTTGGGAGGTGGTGCTGGAGCAGTGGCCTCGACGCCAGCGGGATTCTGTGAAGCTCAACCTGTGGCTGTTTCCAAGCGACGGCAATGAGCGCCGCTGCTATCCTTAGCCAAGGGGGCCACTCCGCGCCTCGAGACTCGAAGCTTAGAGGATCTTTCTCCTCCAGACATGGAGGTCTTCCGATCCCAGCACAGCGCCCCATCCTGACGGTGGACCAAGTGGCGCAGTCCCCGGCGCCGCCGCCAGAGGCCATGCTGTGCGATCCAGACATCGACGCGGTGGAGATAAACGACTGGATTCCTCCCCTTTTTTGTTTTCTGGGGTCCTTCATGTTAATTTAGAGGCCAAGCTTGTATTTCTAGTTATTGCTAGGGTCCTCTTTGTAACTTTGCCCACCGAGTAATGGAGGGCCTTCGGGCCTATTCCCGTTAGAAAAAACGACCGCATGGAACAAAACCGATCTTGGCTGGCTAGCTACCTGGTCTGACGAGTGACGAGTGATGGATGATGGACTATAGACGCAGCAGGCCAGACGCGTGCGTCACCGCGAAAAGGCGCCCTTGGTCGGCAGCTGCACATCCGTCTCCTCGTCGTTCCCCGGTTGCGTAGAAAGATCGGAGGTACTACTCCCAGTCGCTCTGTATCTGAGTTTCGCTTTTGCGATTTATTGGGTAGGTAGGCGAGCGAGATCTCTCGCCCGAATAATTAGTTAAACTCAACGGCTGCTCATCACCGAACTGCTCCCATATCTCGGTTGGCCGCAAGCACCGCAAACATCGACAGATCGGCATTATCCTTTTCCGAAAAATGATGTGGCTGCCGACGCAAACGAGCCAGGGCGACACGTTCCTTTGGCAACTTGCCACGCGATATCGCTGTCCAAAAGGGAGGAGTAGCTTTTGTTTGTTTGGCCTTCGCCACCACAACGCCTCGCTCACTTTCGCGTGCCCTTCCCTCTCAATCCAAGTGATCACTCCTAATTAATCGTCCAATAATAGTTCATGTCGCATAGTCCAGCGATCGCCTTTTCGCTCTGATTGATTGGAAGTTGGCACATATGGGCATGGGATCCCCTCCTGGCTCCTCCTGCAACTGCGAAACATGGATACTGTACTACTTTGTGGATAATAATCCCCTTCTGACACAGAGATGGTGGATAATAATCTCGATTTTGGGGTCTTGACTGTTCACCGCTTCTCCACGGATATTTGAGCTGGCAGGAGGATTCAGTCGGTCGATCACCACTACTCTGGTCCCGGTTGGGTTCATCTGCTGGCTGCGTGTTGCTGGTCAGCAACGGCGGCAGCAGCAACATCATTTTATTCTTGGCTGCGATCTGGATCTTGTACCAGTGCAGTATATATATTTGCGATTAATGTATCGTAGCTGGTCGTTCGTGTAGACAAGTACTAGTAGTAGTACTACTACCGTCGACTTGGAATAAGTCTTCTGAATATATGTAAATATGTACTGTACATCGATCGTGGAAGAAATGAAACGGGCTATTTCTTGCTGCTCCTGCAATTCTTCAGAAATTCTTAGTTTAGACAGATTTAATTTTCGTTTTGGTGGTAGTAGAAAAGATGTGTTTAGCAGCTAGAATGGAATGCGGAAATTATAATCCAAGCTCACTGTCTAGGTTGCGATTCTCGTATTTGGTAGTTGGATGCAACCAAAGGCCATTATCTCTCTTTCAGATATGTTTGCGTTAACTGCCAGCTTCAAGACAAATGGAGCATCATTTCTGCACCTAGCAGCAACATATACAAACGCTACAGACAGCAAGATTTGATAGTTTATGAAGTCAGAAGAAAAGAAAAATGAGAGCAGAAGAGACGAAGAAGAATACAAATGATGCGCACAACATGACAAAAATGCCCTTTTCGACCACTCGGCCCACATGTCAACGAAATCGGATGTCGTACATAGCATAAACAACACACCCTACGTATAGTACACTGGGAGTAAGTAAATTGTAGCCGGTGACAAATCCAAAGAACCGTGGGTTTTAAAAAAGGGTTATTTGATACTTGGATTTGTATAGCCTGTCAACTCATAACTACTACTACCTCCGTTTCCATAATATAAGCATTTTTAGGCTTATCTTATGGAACAGAAGTACTCCCTCTGTTTTATAATATAAGATGTTTTTGTTTTATAAAAGGAGTGTATCTAGACGTCTTTTAGTATGTAGGTTCGGAGTGAACTACACACTAAAAGATATCTAGATACAATCTTTTTATAAAGCTAAAACATCTTATATTATGAAACGAAGAGAGTAGTATATACAGTACAGCTCCGGTAAATACAGCGATCAACTATCTGACATGAAACCAAGCTATCATCAATCAACAACAACTTAAAAAGAGAAGAGATATTCCTTTAGCTCGATCCACAAGCTGCCGGCCTCGGCATTGTATATGCATGTGTAGTAGTAGTCGGCAACCAAATTAAATAGGCACATCCCGGTTGGTGCGTGACAGCATATATATCCAACTTATAACATTTGTTCAAAGTGGACAAAAAGTTCACTTTTGTCCATGCCCTTGTCCCAATCATATGCGTGTCGAACTCGCACGGCGTGCTACGCCGTAAGCACGTTACTGGATTGTGAAGAAATGGTCATTAGTCATTATAGTTAGTTATGCATGGACTGAGTGGGTACCTACTATGTTTCTCGATACATTGCATATTAGTTTGCCAAGGTCAAACTTTCTACAGTTTGAGTAAGTATATATTCCCTCTGTTCCATAATATAAGCCTTTTTAGTAACTTGTTTTAGCTTTCTAAACAGGCTTATATTGTGAAACGGTAACACCCCGTAACTGTAAAATAACAGCTCATTTTCCATGTCCGCAAAAAAATGTCGCTCTAGCGATACACGTAAAAGGTGACAAAACCATAAACAAGTTTATTGTTCACGGAGAAACTGCTCGCCCAAACCCTACATGTGTCGTGCGCGAGGCCGAACCGAGTGAGCCCTGTATTGTTAGAGTCATTCGCGCGGGAGGGACATTTCACCTTTCTTCTTTCCCGCTTCCACACCGCCGCCGTCGTCAATCTCCCCCCACTCGCTTTCCGGTGTCGCTGTCCACCGGATCTAGGCCGATGGACCTCATAGAGGTTCCGCTAGCCACTGCCGAGGTCGCTCCATTGCAGCCAACCCCCGTCGCCGCTCGATTTGGATCTAGTTTGCTCGCTGCAAGAGCCGTACCCAGCCATCCCGGAGCCGACAAAGCTTTGAAGAGGAAGAGGCTGGGGATCACCGGCATGTCGCTGGCCGACGGTGCGTCCAAGAAGTGTGCGTGTGCGAGGGTCGGGAAGAAGACCTCCCTGACCAAGTAGGTCTTACACCGCGCAGGCCTCCCTCCCATGACCGCCCAGCCTCCTCCCATCACCGATGAAACGCCAGGTATGACCACTGTCTTTCCCCCGATGCTTTGCTCATAATTACTAGTAGCACATGACGCCTGCATCTGACGCATCTCCAATGCTCATGCGGCCCCGAACTCATTCGTGGATCTTCTCAATGCGAGCGAGCTTGACATCACGGACAACCAACTTCCTTTCGGCGATGAGGCTGACGTCGGTGAGGAGGAGGAGGCTCAATTGGAGGAGATCGCGGAGCACAATTGGAGTTGCATCAATTGATGCTTGCCGACATCTTGGAGAGGAGGAAACAAACACGCCTAGGTGAGTCTCCTATGAGTGGCGGTGGCGGCGATGGTGACGGTTGTGTGCACAATGATGGGCTGGCCGGTAACGATAGGGCTTGATGATCTCTTGCATTCATCATGGCGGATGTGTATTTTGGATCTTATGGTTGAACATTGCATTGTTTGATGTAAAAACTATGATGGATTGCATCGTTTGATTGTCCTAGTATTCATTACCGTTGTTTGAAATGCTGATGCAAACACCTTTTTTACTGTTCGAAATGAGCTGGCACGGAATGAATCCCGCAAACGCAACCTATGTAAGAGCTAATGATAGGGCTTGATGAACTCTTTCACAGGTCGCGTTTACGGGCTTCGTTCTGCGCCGGCTCATTTCGAACGGTAAAAAGTGTTTTTCTTGGTCTATATCCGTGTTTTACAGTTCGCGAGTTTACAGTCTTTGTTAGAGTTGCTCTAACAACATATGTAATACCAAACTGATATTACTAGAATCATCATCAAATTTACTTTCATGTAGTATATATTTGGTATTGTAAATACTAATAATTCTTCTGTACAATTGGTTAGGTTTTTACAAAGTTTGACTAGTACTAGAATTAGTATGAGATTTATTGGAACTTGAGAATGAAAAGAGTACACACTAGTATAGAACAACAATACCTACTAAGCAGTCGCATTGAGGTCCGAATTCCTATCGGTTTCAGATGCAGCCATGGGCGGAGAGACAAAGACATGACTAGTAGCATGCGAGCACGCGACGCCTCGCCTTGCTACCGTAATGCGGTGACCATGGTATATTATACTATGTGTGCGCGCCTGTGGCAGTCCATTGTGGGATAACTAAACCGGGAAAGTTTGAGGAGCGGTGGAACGGTGGAGAAGGAAGAAGGATATTGACACATATAAGTGGAGGACGATAGCTCACAGCTAATGTATGTAGTCGTACGCGTTATGGAGCTTCATGCGTGGGTTTATGGAGTAGGGCGAGTGAGTGATATTTCATAGATGTATATTATAGACAAATGATCACATTTGGGCGCCAACACGACATGGCATGTTGGGTCGGCGATTTGTTGTCTTGCTCGTCAAAAAATTATGAAGTTACATGACATCATCTATAATGGTCTTGTTTTAGCAATGTTACATAGGATGATTGTTAATTTGTACGAGAGATAAACATAAAAAAGGTTTGTCTTTTATCAGGTAAGAGATGATCTCTAAGACAAGATATTTTCTTCACTCTACCAGACTTGCACATTCTTTATCTAAATTTAGCAACTCCATAATTTATTAACATGCAAACATTAGTTGTTGCAGATAACTTTGGAGATTAATTGTACGTGATGCTCCTTCATCTTCACTAGATGACTTGAAACAAATAATAAAATACCATTTTATCAACCATTGTATAGAGCAACATTTTATACACCCCCGCGGTTGCGGGCCTAAAGCCTACTACTAGACAGCCAATGCTCCTACAAAGTTTTACGTAACGATATCGGGGATAGGTAAGACAACAAAGAATTTTCTTTGGAGAAATTAGTCAGGGCACTCAACATGATGTGTTCATGGCTCATCCTTTTGATTGTTTTTCTGTGCACACATGAACACGTGTCCATATTATGGAAATGATGTTTTATAATATATGTTTGGAGTTGTCATGTATACTCCCTCTAAATAGCAATGTCGTGTAACATAAAAGAAAAACTGAGATAGTCGTATACTTGGGTAGAGTGGCGGTGTTGGACCTACCTTGTGATGTCGATCCACCTGAACTTTTCCTAATTATTTTGATGAACATAAATAAGATCAACAAATTGGGATGTCAGTTCACATCACAAACAATGTGTAGTACTAGATCTGCCACTAGTCACGCTATATAATCCCACATTTTGTGGAACACGCAATAGAAAACATAATAGTTATCTCGAGAGCATGGACAAAATGTAAGATCTAATCTAGGTAGATGCAAGTAATGAGATGAGTAGATGTCATACACATGAAGAACATGCGAGAAAAAGATTTAACAACGTCGGTTGATGCAGATCTCCTCGTGATCCAATCTGATCTAGCACCACAACGGACGGCACCTCTGAGATTTGCACACATATGGCTCGGTGACGTCTCCTTCTTCTTGATGCAGAAAAACACAAGGGTGAGGTAGATGGGATCTATGCCAACAACACGATAGGATGGTGCATGTGTTGGAGGAGTTCTCATGCACAAGGCTTTGCTAGTGTGCGAGAGAGGATCAAGGAGGAGGAGTAAGAGGGGGGTGGTGATGTCTATGCACTTCTATTCTTGTAGACAGTTGTTGGGCCTCCAAGTGCTGAGGCTTGTAGAACAGCAGCAAGTTTTCCCTTAAGTGGATAACCCAAGGTTTATCGAACTCAGGGAGGAAGTGGTCAAAGGTATTCCCTCTCAAGCAATCCTGCAATCAAGATACAAGAAGTCTCTTGTGTCCCCAACACACCCAATACACTTGTCAGGTGTATAGGTGCACTAGTTCGGCGAAGAGATAGTGAAATACAAGTGGTAAGGATAATTATAAGTGGTAACGGTGCCAGAAAAGAGCCTGATGGGTGGGAAGAGACTAAAGGCAATCTGAAATAAAGATGGAAGCAAGCAAACATGTAATAGATCTAGTTGCAAACGGTATTTCAATGCTTAGAAACAAGGCGTAGGGATCATACTTTCACTAGTGAACACTCTCATATAAATATCTTCTCTTTATGATACTACTCTCGGGTTGGACACTCTAATCCATGAGTAGGGCTATAATAGCACACCTCAAAGTTCGCTTTCCACATCTAGATAACCCCACACTGTCACCTTGAGCACTAGATGGTTCCAACAAACACCAAAATTTCATAGACATCCAACTCAAAATATAACTCATAACAACTATTTGTAATCTCTAGCCTAAATGCCACCATGGTGTGCACGCTGTCACTTTCACACACATGGGGAGAGCAGAGATCTATTAAAGCACTTGAGTAGCAAGGTATATCTATTTGATTACAAAGCTCATGATCACAATATGATCATGCATAGAGAGAGATGAACACATAGCTACCGGTAGAACTCTTAGCCTCGAGGAAGAACTACTCCCTCATCATCATGGGAATCAGCAACGGCGATGGAGATGGTGGTGGAGATCAATGGAGATGGCTCCGGGGGCACTTCCCCACCCCGGTACGGTGCCGGAACAGAGACTTCTGTCCCCCAAATCTCCCCTTTGGTGGCGGCGGCGCTGCGGAACTTTTCATTGCTGGAGGCTAGATTCTTAGGGTTTCTGTATCGGAGGCTTCTTATAGGCAAAAGGGCAAGGTCGGTGGAGGCTGGAGGGGCCCACACCACCCCCTGGCGCGTCCTGGCCTAGCCCGCGCCACCAGGTGGTGTGGCCAGCCCCTGGCCCCTCTCCGTCTCGTCTTCTGGCTCCGTGAGTCTTCCGGTAAAATATCGACCTTAGCTTTTGTCTGGTCTAATTTCGAGAATATTCATTTTTTGGCTTTTCTGGAACCAAAATTAAAATAAAACAGGCAACTCGCACTGTGGCATCTTGTTAATAGGTTAGTTTCAGAAAATGTGTAAAAGTACTCCAAAGTATGGATAAAACATAAGAAAGTAGATATAAAACAAGCATGGAACAAAAATTATAGATACGTTTGCAACGTATTAGGCGGCGGCCAGGGTTGGGATGGGATGCACATGTGCCTCCTCTCTTTTATATAGGCGTGTGGGGGGGGGGGAGGGGGCTGGAGAGACTTGACCCCAAATGACATCTGGACAGGAGCCAAGGGGAATCCCCCCTAAGGCACCTCCCCCTTTCCTATTTTAAGCCAAAGGTGTTCCATTGCCTTGGTCGCATGGGCTAAAAGCGATTGTGGAGCCTAGGCCCATGTTGGCTTGAGACACTAACCTTAGGTATGTTTGGACCCTCCAGGTAAGGTGGTCCCTACCATGGGACCCACTAGAACCTTCTAGAACATTCTGGTACTCTACTGAAAATCTAGAACATACATGAAACCCTAAAAACAACTTTCTTTACATGAAACTTTGTGTTCGAACTATTTTGGAGCTCCTCATAATGTCCTTGATCCCATTTAGAACTCCGAACAAACTTTGTTCTTACAATTATGAATATCTAGAGCTACCCCAATGTTACCGAACATTAAGTGTGTGATCCTACGAGTTTGAGAACATGGTGACATCATCTAGACATATTTTCCAATAAATAATCATCAATGAGACCTAGATGTTCATAACGGTTCCCACATATTCAACAAAGATATTTAACAGTTTGAACTACGATGTTGGATTGAAACATCCCTATTCCATTACCTTTGTTTCACGATATTTTACTTGCCTGAGATTTGATTGTCGGTACTCCATGATCAACACCTTGGTCATACCTAGTTCAATCTCGTCACTAGCAGGTTCTTTCTCATATCCGTGTGAACAAACTCATCAGTTACGTGCTTTTTCAAGTGATATATGATGTGTGTTATTGAGTGGGCCTAGAGTATATCTCTCGGTCACATGGAGGGACAAATCCTAGTCTTGATTCATGCAACTCAATAAGCACTTTCTGAGATACCTGAAAGACACATTTATGGCCACCATGTTATGGTGTGATAGTTGATTTCCCCAAAGCATTATTCCGGTACTAGTGAATATCATAACCTCGTGGTCTAAGGATTGGGATACTTGACATTTAACAGCTTCGGCAATTTAAATTTTGTGATGCGACCTAATTGCGTCCATTAGTTGTGTTTGTCCATCATTTCATTCTCCTAATGATATGATCCCATTATTAATTAACAACACATGCTCATGGTTAGGAAACTATAACCATCATATATCAACAAGCTAGCCAAGTAGAGGATTACTACGGATACAATGTTGTTTGTGAAACCACACATGTATAATGTTTCCTATTAATACAATTATAGCATCGAGTATAGACATTTATCATGAACTAGAAATATGATAATAACAATATTATTATAGCATGTAGGGCATATCTCCAACACCACAAACCATCTAGTTACTTTAATTTTGCATAAACTATCAACCATCTAGTTGATTATATTTGGTCGGCTATAGAGAAGGTATGGGACCAACGCCGCGTGATGGTGGTATCCCATGTCCCAAATACACCTACGTATAACTTGTATCATGAAAATATGGCCTCTTAAAATGTGAACTAGACACCACTTATGTGATGTAGTTCCACAAGAACCAAGGTAGTATTTTAGCTCATATTTAGTTCAAATATCCATGAGAACTGGAAAATGCTCAGATCCTCTTATATTCGTCTTTGATTCACCAAGCTGCTTATGCCAACATTTTCCTAGAAATTCAAAATATGTTTAAAAACAGAGTTCTCTTTACATGGACTAGGGTTCAAAATCACGAAGAAATTTTGCAATTTTGGAACTTTGGCAGATACCAAATAATTTCATCACAAAGTTCAAGTGTAGATTCAAAGTAAATAAAAAATAAACTCAAAATTGGAAAAAAAATCATAAAAAATGTTGAATGGAGTTTGGAATAATTGGTTAAAATCACTCATTTTTAGTGAGAACCCAAATATTTTCTTTTCAAAAATGTTCATCTTGGTTAAGGAGTCATCCTCACAAAAGATAACTCTTTCTCATTTGCTTCCTATAGTGCTTCTTTAGGAGGCTATCACAAGCTTTTAACATGCCACTCGAGACTAGCAATATAGGCGCAAGAAACTACAATTATAGACATATTGTCGGTCGCATCACCATTGTTGTACCTGTAGTAAAGCAAAAAAACTCTTCATTTTTTCTTGAAAAATAATTGCGCTTGTTACCTTACTGGCTAAGCTATTTGGTTCGAGGCTGAGAATATGTCGTTACAAAAAATGTTGAATGGAGTTTGGAATAATTGGTTAAAAAACACACATTTTAGTGAGAACCCAAATATTTTCTTTTCAAAAATGTTCATCTTCATTAAGGAGTCATCTTCACAAAAGATAACTCTTTCTCATTTGCTTCCTATAGTGATTCTTTAGGAGGCTATCACAAGCTTTTAACATGCCGCTCGAGACTAATAATATAAGCGCAAGAAACTACAGTTATAGACATATTGTCGGTCGCATCACCATTATTGTACCTGTAGTAGAGCAAAAAAAACTCTTCATTTTTTCTTGAAAAATAATTGCATGTGTTACCTTACTGGCTAAGCTATTTGGTTCGAGGCTGAGAATATGTCGTTACAAAATATTGTGGTAGTCCTACTCCATGTTCTCCTGATATGTATGTATTATCTTTGTGTAGATATTCTAGATAGCAATTGCATGCCCGTGCCCAATTTTATAACAAACTGTTCGTTGAGTCATACACGAGACCGCTTGGGGCCTCTTTGATTTCAATCAAGGATTCTAAAAATGCATGAATAAAAACACATGATTAAAATGTGATAATCATTACAATGCAACCTGTTTTCGTATGCACTAAATTTTGTTGATTCCATTGCATAAACATCAAAGGATTCTAAAAAAGAGGTTTGACCGGATCTAAGATTTCCTATGAAATTTAGTGCCATGATTTCTGAGGAAAAACTCTTATGGGGTCCGATCCTATAAATCAAACAACCAAGGATTTGAAGCCTCCAAAATTTCAATTAAAATTTTGTGAATCCAAGAGCCCCTAAATGTAGTGCAAAGGATTTACTAGCACCAATGGTCAGAGTCAGTTAATGTGTAAAGCTAGGCATGATATGATCTACATGCATAGTTGCGCTGTTTGTTTGCTTGCCTTTTGGAAGATAGTATATATGTTAGGTGCATCAATCAACACCCTTTTATGGGATGGGTGTCTCTTTAGGACTTCTTATTTGTGCAACCACCTTCATTAATTTTTTGATTGTGAATAGTTGTTTATACATCATTGCATTTCTTTAAAGGAATGCGGTAGGGGACGCCCCTATAGCTATTTTGTTTTTTGAATAATAAGAACCTAAATATGTGTCCGTGAAGACTTGAACATAAGTGGCTGGATTGTACATCCTCTCCCTAACCAAGTGAGCTAGGCTTACTTCTTAGTTATACATCATTGTAGAAGAACTAATATAACAACTCCAACTTTCTGGTTGTTGATTTAGTGATATTTTTTATTTCAAGATTAAAGAAACACAGGAATATGAAAAACGCTAGATTGCAATGTTATGCCAATCGGAATTCTACATGATTTCATATGCATCAAGATTTGTTTGATTCCATGACAGGAAAAGCGGATATTCTTAACAAGAGGCTTGCGTGGATACTGAATTTTGTATGAAATGTATTTCCAAGAATTTACTAGAAAATATTACATGTATAACCGAGTTCTACAAATCAAACAATCACCGTAGGGAAAAGTTCCTAAGTATCTGTGCCTCCGGAAATTCCTACATAATCACTTGAATCAAAAGGACCCTTATGCTTGTCCTTACGACTAAGTCTTCTCGTTCATCGGTGTGTTTTTCCTGATCATCATTCCTCAAGAGAGCTACTCCAACTTTGCCAAATGAATGTGCGTTTCAGATTTGGTCGAAATCGAAATTTCTAATGTTTGGCCAAGTAGTAGAAAAAGCATCAATATCTACGATACCATTTGCATAGGATACGGAAGAATATTCTTGATGGTCCTCATAATGTTAATTTCTAATTGTAGATGCTTTTTTCTATGTAGCTATTATCCAGACCTTACACATGTCGAATTTTACCAGAGCTAAATCGCGAGATTACTAGAGATAGAGGGAGGACCAGTTGTACACTAGATGTTTACTTGAAGAAAAAGGTACCCTATTTTTCCCATACAACAATTTGACACGAACTTTTTTTGTGTGTGAAATTCCACCGATTCAATTAATAATAATCAACAACAGTACAATTTGACACGAACTTTTTGTTTGCGAATGAAAATTTACACGTACTTTAGCTGAATTATTATGGAGTTGAAAAATAGGAGGAGAAGAAGCCTTTGCTGAGTGTACAAGTGTGCGCTGCGATGATTCTGCTACCTGGAAAAAACGGGGACCAAGCGTGGCCGTGTCTCGGTTAGGACTAGGCTAGTACTACTAGGAGCCAGCCTCGGGACAGGAAGCCGTATGGCACAGAACCGGTCGTGGCGTGGCGGATGGGCCATGGACGACGCATGGGCAGGAAAACGCGGGGTCCGCACGGATGCGTCAGCGTCCAAAAGGCGTCCTTCGTCGTCGGTGGTGCGCGGAATCGTCCAGCAGTCGAGATATTTTCTCATCTTCTTCCGGCGGCAGCAGCAGCCAGCCACGCCCCACGCACGTGCTCCCACGCTCCACGCCTCCGATCCATTTGCGTAAGTCGCTGTCTCGAGAAGACATGATAATTTATTTACCATTCCTTGACATACGTACCTCTCCAGCTTTGAATTCTATGGATTGAAGGAGTACTCTCAACTTTTTCTGATGGTGATACTACTCGATAAACTCTCGTTTTTCTCCACCTACACCTCTCTGCTTTTGCGATTTATGCGTGGCAGGCGAGATCTCTCCTGACGAACACAAACCTAACCAACCAACCATTCACGATCCAAGTCCAATACAATCCCCCTGTGGTTGTAGTGCCGCAAGCACCAACATACGAGACGAGGCAAACCTGCTGTTGGCAAATACACAGTGTGGCTACGCGATCTCACGCAACAGCGAGCGACGAAAAATAATTCTATGGGACCTGGTCTATAAATTTAGTTCCATGGACCAAGTTCTGCAAGTGATACGTGTACAGGAGAGAGAGAAATTGACAACAATTGATTGTCTATTTTTAGATCTAAACAGTCACGCATGTCACATGTCACTTGCAGAACTTGGTCTACGGATTAAATTTACAGATCAGCTCCCATAAAATTATTTTCCACGAGCGACGACTGGTCTCGCCCACTTACGAGCCAAAACAGAATGAGCCTCACGTGCCGTTCGCTTATTTTGGTACAGTACTACCCAACGGTTACAGTCTTCTTGCTCGATCAGCTGCATGCTTGATTAATACTCCTATTCGTACCTGATCTCTACTCTTCTACTAGTGGCGGTTGCACAACAGTCCAGCGATCGCCTTTTCGCTCTGACTGATCAGTCTACATGGAGATTGATCGGCACATGGGCATCGACAAGATGGATACTACAGTTCGTATGGCACTCCATCCGTCTCCATGAAGATTGAGCTGGCAGGATTCGTGATTCAGTCTCCGTCTCACGATCGAATCCGCTCGAGTTAATTTACTAGCCGCCTGTTCTGTTGGTCAGCAGCATGAGCTGCAAAGCTGGATCACTCCTTCGTTTTAGCTATAGCCTTGAATTATTAATGGTGTGTAAACTAGTAGAACTATATATTGATTTTATTTTTTTAGGGCAACTAGAACTATAGACTTGGAACAAGTCATGTGGCTGACAGCCTCTATCTGCGACTCCCAACAGGGCGTGATCTGTAATTATGCTCGCTACAAAAAAATTGTGGACTGTTCTTTTCCCCAAGATCGAGTATTAGTCTGATAGATTCTTGGTCGCTCCCGAGTTTTGTACGATTCGTGCGTTGGGTTATTCTACAGTACCAAAGATGTCTGTTCCTGAACTCCTTTTCAGGAACGTTTTCCTTTTCGACGCCATTCGTTTATTACAGACATTTGCTTTAGACCCAAGCTTCAAGCATCAACTTTTTTCAACGACATGTGGAGCATCATCTCTCTGTGAGTACTACACAAAAGCTGGATCGCTCGTTTGTCCTCATTTCTTAAAGCGAGAAAATAAAATAAGGAGCGGATTAAGGATGGCAATGGGCAGGGTATGGACAGGGTAGAGCAATACCATACCCGTACCTGTATAGTCAAGGGTATAAAAGTTTACCCATACCGTACCCGTGGGTATAAAATTTTACCCATACATATACCCGCTGGGTACCCATACACATTGGGTACCCGGTGGGTAGATCTAATAGTATATAAGTTATTCACAATTTTACGTTCATCAATAACATATATTTGAAAAAAGACAATTATCTCTACTTAATAATAAGTAGACGAGTATATGAAAGTAGCGAAGTTTAGAATTCGCAATCACATACTTGTCCCTAGGCTTCTTGGCCATATAGATTGATACTCTACATGTAAGTTTGACATGCCAGTTTAAATGGGCAGGACATGGATATACCAATGGGTACAAGTTTATACTCATTCTCGTACCCGTAACTTAACGGGTAGGACATAAGTATTACCCATGGATATGAAAGTGTCTGCGGGTACCCGTACCCATGGGTAAAATTGCCATCCTTAGAGCGGATGCACCAAAGAAGGATCCATCCGGATCTTGGGGACCACGGCATCTGTAGAAGGAGTGCACGGGCATTGCCAAATGTAGCTGTTTTAGATTACTTTAGACAACTCACAGCCTAAATGAAAGTATACCACTAGTCGGCAGAAAATGGAGCAATTGGTAGTTGGTGAAAAAGCTACCCATACTGTTCTTAAGGCTTTGTGTTTTTTTTCTATTAAGGAGCTCTTACCGTACTACAATTTGCAGTACAGAAGAGCTCGAACAGTGATGTCCCGTGTATAAATGTATAATCGTATTCATGTCATCATGTGCCAATACTAGAATATGCACCTAGCTGAAGTCTAGACATATACTACCACTACTGGTTGTTTTGCTAACGATGGAAAGATCTCTAAAATAATGAATGCCCAAGGGATGGTAGAACATATTTTAGACAAGGAAATCCCTGTATATTCAACGGGGCTGCCGGCCTGACCACTGTATATGCTTGCGTTCTAGTCGGCCAGCAAATAAACGCAATGGGCACGGCGCCTGACTGTAGCGTATCAGTAAACACGTACTACCACGGTGGACAAAAGTGAACTTTTCTCTCTTCCCTAGCATGGACTCCCTCTGTGTGTGTGTGTCAAAGTCGCAGGGCCAGGTCGTAACCACTTCATTAGATTGGATCATGGAGAGGCGGTCATCGTGTAATTAATATACTATATTAACTATGCAATATTCATATTGTAGCTTATGTACTGGTCATGATTCGACCAGTAGAACAAATTAGACCGCGGTATTAACATACAGCCAATGGAATAGAGGTAGCCATCGGCACGTACACAACTTCATCAGCCCAAGAGTGACATATGGATAAATCATCATGTTGCATTACATCATCTAAACAGACAAAACATCATGAACCTAAATGATGTCATCTATAATAGTGTTATCTTGGCAATGTTACATGATTGCTGAGTTGAACGAGAGATGAACATATTTTAAGACAAGATATTTTCTACATTGAGAACCAAGCGCTAGCTTGGTGGCAAGACTTGTGAGTGCGCAGCCAGTCCATCCGGGTTTGAGTTCCATAGGGACCGAATTAAATGCGGTGTTATCCAAGCGCGTATAATCCGTTGTTGTAGAGGTCTCATCTATCTAAAGATTTCCGAGCTACAAGAAGAGTTTATCTGCATAAGAACCACAACTGCAGTGCCCGAGAACAAGGGATGCCATTATTATCTAGCGGAGGAAATAACCCAAAGACATCCGAACGGCGGACGACGACCGATTTCAAGTTGGAAAAGTTCAACATTGAGATTATGGTTGTGGATGTAGGAGATCGAGTGGAATCAAAATGAACTCAGCTATGTTTTTATTTAACTCATGTTTTGAGACTAGTTAAAGTCAAACTTCATCATGTTTGACCAAGAATATAGAAAAACTATAAACACTCATAATACCAAATGCATTTAATATGAAAATACAATTTATGATGATTCCAAAACCATATATTTTATATTGTAAACAATGATATTTCTTCCAAACTATTTGATCAAACTATATAAAGTTTGATTTTGACTACCCAGAACGCGAGGTAAATAAAATGTATGCATATTGGCGGCACTACCATGGCAATTTCTTCGCTTAATTTTGCTTAATTTTGCGGACGGTGTGGCTGCCGAGGAGGAAAGTCCTTTCACATGCATCATATTGTGATTGTAGTACCACGAGTTCATAATTGTTGCAACTTGGGTACACGAAGGGTTGATTTTGTGTAAACTTTGAGGACATCGTCAAATTTGTTAGCCGACTTAACATGCATATCAAAATAAAATGAGTTTATTTTATATAGATGTATTTTTTTATTTTATGACAACGCACGGGCATTCAGCTAGTCTATCTAACAATGTACAGCCCGCGAGGGATCATTCCCCGGGTGTCAATGTTTTTTTAAGATATTTTCTCTACTCAATAACCTGGATGATCCTACTTGTATTTTTATTTGATTTTAGCTACTCCATAACTTTAAGAACATGCAAACATCAGTTACCGAAGATAACTTAGGAGATGATCAGTTGCCCACATTTTACTTTTTTAGAAACAAAGAACTAACGCAAGCGCTCACAACACGCACACGCACTCATCCCTATGATGTTGGAGATATGCCCAAGAGGCAATAATAAAAGTGGTTATTATTATATCTTTGTGTTTATGATGAATGTTTACATCCCATGCTATAATTGTATTATTAGGAAACACTAATACTTGTGTGTTTTTGTAAACATATAAGAGTCCCTAGTAAGCCTCTTGTTGAACTAGCTTGTTGATTAATTGATGATCATGGTTTCCTGATCATGGACATTAGAATGTGATTAATAACAAGGTTATATCATTAGGAGAATAATATGATGGACACACACCCATAGTAAGCGTAGCATAAGATCAAGTCATTAAGTTCGTATTGCTGTAAGCTTTTAAATGCATAGTAACCTAATCCTTCGACCATGAGGTTGTATTAATCACCATCACCGGATGGGTACTTTGATGACATCAAACACCGCTTCGTAACTGGGTGGTCATAAAGGTGTCATTGGGTATTCTGAAAGTATGTGTTGAAGCGCATGGACCAAGATTGGGATTTGTCCATCCATATAACGGATAGATATGCTCTGGGCCCTCTCGGTGGAATGTCATCTAGTTAGCTTGCAAGCATGTGACTGGGTCACAAGGGATGACATATCACGGAAGGAGTAAAGAGTACTTATCAGTAACGAGGTAGAACTAGGTATGGAGATACCGACCATCAAACCTCGGATAAGTATAGTATCGCGTGACAAAGGGAATTGGTTTCGTATGTAAATGGTTCAATCGATCACGAAGTCATCGTTGAGTATGTGGGAGCCATTATGGATCTCCAGGTCCCGCTGATGGTTATTGATAAGAGATGTGTCTCTGTCATGTCTACATATTCACGAACCGTAGGGTGACACACTTAAGGTTCGAAGTTGTTTTAAGTAGATATGGAATGTGCGTTGGAGACCGAATGTTGTTCGGAGTGTCGGATTGGATCCGGGACATCACGAGGAGATCCAGAATTGTCCGGAGAATAAGATTCGTATATTGGGGATCATTTTCTGAGTTAGGAAATGTTCCGGAGCATTTGTATGAGGATTCTAGAAGGTTTCGGAATGTTCCGGAAGGTTCTGGAAGATTTCTTGGAGTTTGCTTGAAAACCAAGAAAGGGATCAAGGAGTCTTGGTGGGGCAAGACAAGGAGTCGTGGGGGAGGAGGACTCCTTCCCCCCTCCCCAATCCGCCGGCCATAGGAGGGAGGGGAGTCCTACAAGGACTCACCCTCGCATGGCGCCTCCCCCCTTTAAATAGAGGGGTGGGGGCGCCACCTCCAAGCCCTCCTACACAACTCCAAATCTCCGCCGCCTCTCTCCTCCTCCTTTCTTCTGCACAGGCATAGGTGAAGCCCTGCAGAATTCTCTACTCCACCACCACCACCACGCCGTCGTGCTGCTGGGATTCCGTGGAGAAGATCTACTACCTCCGCTGCTCGCTGGAACGAGGAGAGGAAGGTCTGCTTCGACTCCGCACGTGTGACCGACTGTGGAAGCGCTGCCGGAACGCGGCGCCGGAAGGATCGTCCACACGATCTTGAGATCGGCAAGTGATCGACTACATCAACCACGAGATCTAATCTCGTAACACTTTCGGATCTACGAGGGTTAGTACATATCTATCTCGTTGCACATGTCTAATAGATTAGATCTTGGCTTTTATCTAGATTAGATCTGGGTTTTGTTCGTTCTTGCGGTAGAATTTTTTTTGTTTTCCATGCTACGAACCCTTCATATGAATGCACACATGCACCCCTACATCTTTGAGCACCTCTGAGATACTGAGCCTATCGATCGGGTCTTAAGACTGACGAAGTCACCACGGACGCCGCGCTATGGATGGAACATTGTCTCCCGCTGAAAAAAAATTCCGTTATGAGCCACATATGTGTCAAACCTGAGTTTTGGACTCTGTGTTGGAGATATGCCCAAGAGGCAATAATAGAAGTGATTATTATTATATCTTTGTGTTTATGATGAATGTTTACATCCCATGCTATAATTGTATTATTAGGAAACACTAATACATGTGTGTTTTGTAAACATAAGAGAGTCCCTAGTAAGCCTCTTGTTGAACTAGCTTGTTGATTAATTGATGATCATGGTTTCCTGATCATGGACATTGGATGTGATTAATAACAAGGTTATATCATTAGGAGAATGATGTGATGGACACACACCCATAGTAAGCGTAGCATAAGATCAAGTCATTAAGTTCGTATTGCTGTAAGCTTTCAAATACATAGTAACCTAATCCTTCGACCATAAGGTTGTGTTAATCACCATCACCGGATGGGTACTTTGATGACATCAAACGCCGCTTCGTAACTGGGTGGTTATAAAGTTGTCATTGGGTATTCTGAAAGTATGTGTTGAAGCGCATGAACCAAGATTGGGATTTGTCCATCCATATGACGGATAGATATACTCTGGGACCTCTCGGTGGAATGTCATCTAGTTAGCTTGCAAGCATGTGACTAGGTCACAAGGGATGACATATCACGGAACGAGTAAAGAGTACTTATCGGTAATGAGGTAGAACTAGGTATGGGGTTGCCGACGATCAAACCTCGGATAAGTATAGTATCGTGAGACAAAGGGAATTGGTTTCGTATGTAAATGGTTCAATCGATCGCGAAGTTATCGTTGAGTATGTAGGAGCCATTATGGATCTCCAGGTCCCGCTGATGGTTATTGATAGGAGATGTGTCTCTATCATGTCTACATATTCACGAACCGTAGGGTGACACACTTAAGGTTCGAAGTTGTTTTAAGTAGATATGGAATATGCGTTGGAGACCGAATGTTGTTCGGAGTCTCGGAATGGATCCGGGACATCACGAGGAGATCCGGAATGGTCCGGAGAATAAGATTCATATATAGGAGATCATTTTCTGAGTTAGGAAATGTTCCGGAGTGTTTGTATGAGGATTCTAGAAGGTTTCGGAATGTTCCGGAAGGTTCTAGAAGATATCTTGGAGTTTGCTTGAAAATCAAGATAGGGATCAAGGAGTCCTGGTGGGTAAAGACTAAGAGTCGTGGGGGAGGAGGACTCCTCCCCCCACTCCCAATCCGCCGGCCTAGAGAGGAGGGGAGTCCTACAAGGACTCCCCCTCCCCAGGCGCCCTCCCTTCTTTAAATAGAGGGGCAGGGGCACCCCTCCTCCCCTGCTCTCATAACTCCAATCTCTGCCGCCTCTCTCCTCCACCTTTCTTCTGCATAGGCATAGGCGAAGCCCTGCAGAATTCTCTACTCCACCACCATCACCACACCGTCGTGCTGCTGGGATTCCGTGGAGAAGATCTACTACCTCCGCTGCTCGCTGGAACGGGGAGAGGAAGGTCTGCTTCGACTCCGCACGTGTGACCGATTGCGGAAGCGCTGCCGAAACGCGGCGCCGGAAGGATCGTCCACTTGATCATCTGCGGAAGCGCTGCCGGAACGCGACGCCGGAAGGATCGTCCACACGATCTTGAGATCGACAAGTGATCGACTACATCAACCACGAGATCTAATCTCGTTAACGCTTTCGGATCTACGAGGGTTAGTTCCTATCTATCTCGTTGCTCATGTCTAATAGATTAGATCTTGGCTTTTATCTAGATTAGATCTGGGCTTTGTTCGTTCTTGCGATAGAAATTTTTTGTTTTCCATGCTACGAACCCATCAGTGGTATCAGAGCCGTATCTATGCGTAGATCTGTTGCACGAGTAGAACACAATGTTTTTGTGGGCGTTGATGCTTTTGTTGTCGGTGTCTTAGCGTGTACTTTGCATCTTGCGGCATGGTGGGATGAAGCGGCTCGGGCTAACATTACATGTCATCGCACATGAGACTTGCTCCACGCTTGACGTGCAACTTGCTTTGCACAAGTGGCTTTGCGGGTGTCTATCTCTCCCACCATAGTTAAGATTCAATTTACAATGAGCATCTTGACAACACTTGTATCAACGTTGTGGTTCATCTTCGTAGGTAAGATCGGTCTTATGCGAAAGCCCCAAACCACGTAAAACTTGCAAAGAAAATTAGAGGCGTCTAACTTGTTTTTGCAGGGGTTTTGTGATGTGATATGGACACCATGTGATTGTGATTGTATTTGATGTATGCAATGATCCTTGTTGTAATATGGCAACCGGCAGGAGCCTAATGGTTGTCTTTAATTCTGTTAAGACCTGCGTGTCTATTCATCTTGTAATTGCTTTATTTCAAGTAGTTGTAATAGTTGCTGGTGATGATGGACAACCATGAAGCGGCGCCACTGACCTTGACGCAATGCTGGTGATGATGGAGATCATGTTCGTGCTTTGGAGATGGAGATCAAAGGCGCAAGAAGAAAAGGCCATATCATATCACACTAATTATGAATTGCCTGTGATGTTAATCCTTTATGCATCTTGTATTGCTTAGATCGCGACGGTAGCATTATAAGATGATCCCTCTCACTAAATATCAAGTAATAAAGTGTTCACCCTTAGTTGGCACCGTTGCTAAGACTCGTCGTTTCGAAGCATCTCGTGATGATCGGATGTGATAGATTCTACGTGTGCATACAACGGGTGCAAGCCAGATTTGCACATGCGAAAACTAAGGTTATCTTGACGAGCCTAGCATGTACAGACATGGTCTCGGAACACGGAATACCGAAAGGTAGAGCATGAGTCATATAATTGATATGATGAACATGAAGATTGTTCGCCGATGAAACTACATCTTCTCTCGTGAAGATCGGACTTGGTGTAGTGGACTTGGTTCGTGTAATCACTAAGACAATGTGAGGGATGTTGTTTTGAGTGGGAGTTCACCTAGTTAGTTTAAGAATTAAATTAGAACTCAATTTATCATAAAATTAGTCTAAACTACTTGCAAATTGTTGTAGATTATGGCGACCCCCTCCATCAATTTCAATGCGTTCCTAGAGAAAGAAAAGCTTAAGAACAATGGAAGCAATTTCACGGACTGGTTCCGTGGACTGAAGATCGTCCTCAGGGCTGGTCAGTTGACCTATGTGCTCGATGCACCGCTAGGTGACCCACCTGCAGATAATGCCACCGATGACGAAAAGAATGTTTTCACCACTCGGAAAAATCATTACTCCACAGTTCAGTGTGCCATCCTGTACGGTTTAGAAGCAGAGCTCCAACAGCGTTTTGAGCACCACGACCCGTTCGAGATCATTAAGGAGCTCAGGCTAATTTTTGAGACTCGCGCGGCCATGGAGAGCTATGAGGCCTCCGAAAAATCCTTTAACTGTAAGATGGAAGAAGGAAGCTCCGTTAGCGAGCATGTGCTCACCATGTCTGGGTACGCAAAGTAGCTCCAAGAGTTGGGAATATCGATTCCTAATGAATTGGGGATTCACCGTCTCCTTCAATCACTACCACCAAGTTACAAGAACTTTGTGATGAACTACATCATGCACTGCATGAACAAGACGTTGCCTGAACTGTCGTCCATGCTGAAAACTGCTGAAGTGGAGATCAAGAAGGAGCACCAAGTGTGGATGGTCAATAAGACCACCAATTTCAAGAAAAAGGGCAAGCCTAGGAACAAGGGCAACTTCAAGAAGGACGGTAAGAAAGTTGCCGCACCTGCTAAGAAGCCCAAGGCTGGTCCTAAGCCTGAAACTGAGTGCTTCTACTGCAAGGGTGCTGGTCACTGGAAGCGTAACTGCCCCAAGTACCTGGCGGATCTGAAGAACGGCAACATCAAGAAGAAAGGTATATTTGATATATGTGTTATAGATGTGTATCTTACTAGTAATCGTAGTAGTGCCTGGGTATTTGATACTGGTTCGGTTGCTCATATCTGTAACTCGAAACAGGAGCTGCGGAATAAACGAAGACTGGCAAGAGACGAGGTGACGATGCGCGTTGGAAATGGCTTCAAGGTTGATGTGATCGCCGTCGGCACGCTCCCTCTACATCTACCTTCGGGATTAGTTTTAAATTTAAATAATTGTTATTTGATGCCTGCGTTAAGCATGAACATTATATCTGGATCCTGTTTATTGCGAGACGGTTACTCTTTTAAGTCCGAGAATAAAGGTTGTTCGATTTATATGAGTAATATATTTTATGGTAATGCACCTGAGATGAATGGTTTATTCTTACTGAATCTCGATAGTAGTGATACACATGTTCACAACATAGATGCCAAACGAATAAAATTGAATGATAATTCTACATACATTTGGCACTGTCGTCTTGGTCACATTGGAGTGAAGCGTATGAAGAAACTCCATTCTGATGGACTTCTTGAATCACTTGATTTTGAATCACTTGAAAGATGCGAAGCATGTCTAATGGGAAAAATGACTAAGACTCCATTCTCTGGAATAATGGAGCGAGCTACAGACTTATTGGAAATAATACATACCGATGTGTGCGGTCCAATGAGTGTAGCATCGCGTGGTGGATATCGTTATGTTCTCACTTTCACGGATGACTAGAGTAGATATGGGTATGTCTACTTTATGAAACATAAGTCCGAAACTTTCGAGAAGTTTAAGGAATTTCAAAGTGAAGTGGAAAATCATCGTAACAAGAAGATTAAGTTTCTGCGTTCTGATCGCGGAGGTGAATATCTGAGTTATGAGTTTGGCATGCATTTAAAGAAATGTGGAATACTTTCGCAGTTGACACCGCCGGGAACACCACAGCGTAATGGTGTGTCCGAACGTCGTAATCGAACTCTCTTAGATATGGTTCGGTCCATGATGTCTCTTACAGATTTACCGCTATCGTTTTGGGGCTATGCATTAGAGACAACCGCATTCACTTTAAATAGGGCACCATCTAAATCCGTTGAAACGACACCGTACGAATTGTGGTTTGGTAAGAAACCTAAGTTGTCGTTCCTTAAAGTTTGGGGTTGCGAAGCATATGTAAAGATGTTACAACCTGATAAGCTTGAACCCAAAGCGGAGAAATGCGTCTTCATAGGATACCCTAAAGAAACAATTGGGTATACCTTCTATCATAGATCCGAAGGCAAAGTTTTTGTTGCCAAGAATGGATCCTTTCTTGAGAAGGAGTTTCTCTCGAAGGAAGTGACTGGAAGGAAAGTAGAACTCGATGAGGTTATTGAACCTTCTCTCGGATTTGAGAGTAGCGCAGCACCGGAAGATGTTTTTGTGCCGCCTGCACCAATTGGAGAGGAAGCTAATGATGATGATCATGAAACTTCAAACGAAGTTACTGCTGAACCTCGCAGGTCAACGAGGGTTCGTACCACTCCTGATTGGTATGACTCTGCATTGAACGTCATGTTGGTGGACAACGCTGATGACCCTGCGACGTATGAAGAAGCTATGGTGAGCCCAGATTCCGACAAATGGCTAGAAGCCATGAAATCCGAAATGGGATCCATGTATGAAAACCAAGTGTGGACTTTGGTGGACTTACCGGATGGCCGTAAGGCTGTCGAGAACAAATGGATTTTCAAGAGAAAAATAGATGCTGCTGGTAATGTTACCGTCTATAAAGCTCGACTTGTCGCGAAAGGGTTCCGACAAATTCAAGGAGTTGACTATGATGAGACATTCTCACCAGTAGCGAAGCTAAAGTCTGTGAGGATTTTGTTAGCAATTGCTGCATATTTCGATTATGAGATTTGGCAGATGGATGTCAAAACGGCGTTCCTTAATGGTGACATTGAGGAAGAGTTGTATATGGTACAACCCAAGGGTTTTGTCGATCCTAGTGATGCTGACAAGGTATGCAACCTTCAATGCTCCATTTATGGACTGAAGCAAGCATCCCGGAGTTGGAATCAACGTTTTGATAAAGTAATCAAAAACTTTGGGTTTATACAAACTTATGGAGAAGCTTGTATTTACAAGAAAGTGAGTGGGAGCTCTGTAGCATTCCTAGTACTATATGTAGATGACATATTGTTGATTGGGAATGATATAGAACTTCTTAATAGTGTCAAAGCCTATTTGAATAATAGTTTTTCAATAAAGGATCTTGGCGAAGCGGCATATATTCTAGGCATCAAGATTTATAGAGATAGATCAAGACGCCTAATAGCGCTTTCACAAAGTACATACTTAGACAAAGTTCTAAAGAAGTTTAGAATGGAAGATAGCAAGAAAGGGTTCGTGCCCATGTTGTCAGGTAAGACCTTGAGTAAGACTCAAAGTCCAGCTACGGCAGAAGATAGAGAGAAAATGAATAATATTCCCTATGCCTCGGCCATAGGTTCTATCATGTATGCCATGTTGTGTACAAGACCAGATATAACACATGCTGTTAGTTTGACTAGCAGATATCAAAGTGATCCTAGAATGGAACACTGGACAGCGGTCAAGAATATCCTAAAGTACCTAAATAGTACTAAGGATATGGTTCTTTCTTATGGAGGTGATGAACAGCTTGTTGTAAACGGTTACACCGATGCTAGTTGGAACACCGATCCGGATGACTCGAGCTCACAGTCGGGATACGTATTTATTTTGAAAGGTGCTGCAGTAAGCTGGAGGAGTGCGAAGCAAAGCGTTGTGGCGAAATCTTCAACTGAATCAGAATACATAGCTGCTTCGGAGGCTGCACAAGAAGCCGTATGGATGAAGGAATTCATTACTGAACTCAGCGTGGTTCCCAGTGCGTTGGACCCGATGGCCATCTACTATGACAACACAGGTGCCATAGCTAATGCACAGGAGCCAAGGTCACATAGCAAGCTGAAGAACATCAAGCTACGTTTCCACGCTATTCGCGAGTATGTCCAAGATGGTGACATAAAGATTTGCAAAGTACACACTGATCTGAATGTGGCAGATCCGTTGACTAAACCTCTCCCTAGGGCAAAGCATGACCAACACCAGAACGCCATGGGTGTTCAGTATATTACCATGTAATCTAGATTATTGACTCTAGTGCAAGTGGGAGACTGTTGGAGATATGCCCAAGAGGCAATAATAAAAGTGATTATTATTATATCTTTATGTTTATGATGAATGTTTACATCCCATGCTATAATTGTATTATTAGGAAACACTAATACATGTGTGTTTTGTAAACATAAGAGAGTCCCTAGTAAGCCTCTTGTTGAACTAGCTTGTTGATTAATTGATGATCATGGTTTCCTGATCATGGACATTGGATGTGATTAATAACAAGGTTATATCATGAGGAGAATGATGTGATGGACACACACCCATAGTAAGCGTAGCATAAGATCAAGTCATTAAGTTCGTATTGCTGTAAGCTTTCAAATACATAGTAACCTAATCCTTCGACCATAAGGTTGTGTTAATCACCATCACCGGATGGGTACTTTGATGACATCAAACGCCGCTTCGTAACTGGGTGGTTATAAAGTTGTCATTGGGTATTCTGAAAGTATGTGTTGAAGCGCATGAACCAAGATTGGGATTTGTCCATCCATATGACGGATAGATATACTCTGGGCCCTCTCGGTGGAATGTCATCTAGTTAGCTTGCAAGCATGTGACTAGGTCACAAGGGATGACATATCACGAAACGAGTAAAGAGTACTTATCAGTAATGAGGTAGAACTAGGTATGGGGATGCCGACGATCAAACCTCGGATAATTATAGTATCGTGAGACAAAGGGAATTGGTTTCATATGTAAATGGTTCAATCGATCGTGAAGTCATCGTTGAGTATGTAGGAGCCATTATGGATCTCCAGGTCCCGCTGATGGTTATTGATAGGAGATGTGTCTCTATCATGTCTACATATTCACGAACCGTAGGGTGACACACTTAAGGTTCGAAGTTGTTTTAAGTAGATATGGAATATGCGTTGGAGACCGAATGTTGTTCGGAGTCTCGGAATGGATCCGGGACATCACGAGGAGATCCGGAATGGTCCGGAGAATAAGATTCATATATAGGAGATCATTTTCTGAGTTAGGAAATGTTCCGGAGTGTTTGTATGAGGATTCTAGAAGGTTTCGGAATGTTCCGGAAGGTTCTAGAAGGTATCTTGGAGTTTGCTTGAAAATCAAGATAGGGATCAAGGAGTCCTGGTGGGTAAAGACTAGGAGTCGTGGGGGAGGAGGACTCCTCCCCCCACTCCCCAGGCGCCCTCCCTTCTTTAAATAGAGGGGCAGGGGCACCCCCTCCTCCCCTGCTCTCATAACTCCAATCTCTGCCGCCTCTCTCCTCCACCTTTCTTCTGCATAGGCATAGGCGAAGCCCTGCAGAATTCTCTACTCCACCACCATCACCACACCGTCGTGCTGCTGGGATTCCGTGGAGAAGATCTACTACCTCCGCTGCTCGCTGGAACGGGGAGAGGAAGGTCTGCTTCGACTCCGCACGTGTGACCGACTGCGGAAGCGCTGCCGAAACGCGGCGCCGGAAGGATCGTCCACTTGATCGTCTGCGGAAGCGCTGCCGGAACGCGACGCCGAAAGGATCGTCCACACGATCTTGAGATCGGCAAGTGATTGACTACATCAACCACGAGATCTAATCTCGTTAACGCTTTCGGATCTACGAGGGTTAGTTCCTATCTATCTTGTTGCTCATGTCTAATAGGTTAGATCTTGGCTTTTATCTAGATTAGATCTGGGCTTTGTTCGTTCTGGCGATCGAAATTTTTTGTTTTCCATGCTACGAACCCATCACTCTGATGTGCTTTTTTTTGGAGCAACCAACAAGAACTCTGCCTTTTCTATTAGAAGAGGAGAATAAGCCGGTTTGGAAGGGAAACCGGTCGAAACCCGGTGGGCCAGGGGTACAACTAACATCCTAGCCATCCAACCATAGGTTGGTTCTCCATATTTTACAAATTTTGAATTTACCAAAGCTATATGGCAAGATAACTAGAGAGGGGGAGTACCAATTCTAAACTCCTTAATTCAGAAACAGACAAACATAAGCGAAAAAAACTACACCTATTTTTTCATATGAAGAATCTACGTGTGCTTAAGCTGAAGAATTGAGTTGAAAAAGGAAAGGGGGAGAAGCCTTCGAGTGAACAAGCTTGCGAATAACAATGAGTGAAAAGCTTGCGCCCGATAGTTCTGCTACGTGAAAGCCCGGACAAGCCGACCTTGATCCGCCGCTTGGGGATGGGAGGGTGGGGTGGCTCGCCTTGTAGCTTCTAGGTTTAGTTGTTCCGGCCCTCTGCCGGCGTTTTGGAGTAGGCGGCTGTCGTCCCCTGGCCGGACGAGGCACATCTGGAGCACCATCTCCTTCTCCGTTGAGATTCCATGGTGGAAGCAAGCGGCGGCGAGATACAGCTCCAGGATCTCCAGAAATAAGGTCAGCTTTGTGGTCGACTTCCTCTTTTGCGTCGCGTCTGCTCTTCTCGTTCTCTCGGCCGGCCGTGACGGCGAGGGAGAGAGGGGGAAGATCTGTGTCACGCGTAGACCTGGGGGTGGCTGGGGACGGTCTCCTGCGATGATGCTTCGGCGCAGCATCTCGCAGGACTCGACATCGATCTCCGTCCTGCTTTTGTGGTGGAAGTAGATGGGATCCCTGCAGGAGAGTCCCTTCAATAAGCGCCTGGTTGATGCTCTCATCGGCGAGATGGGAGACTGCCCGGTGATGCTTTCTCCGGCCAGCCGTGGAGGCGAGGGGAGGAAGCAGAGCAGGCGGTTTTTCCCGGCTTCGCTGTCGATTGGCTATCAACATCTGCTGCTGCATCGAGCTAAACACATGGTCGACTCGAGCATCGCCATGATCTGTGGCCAAGGTGAAGGCCATCCAAGTCGCTGCCAAGACAGCGCACCCTCAACCTCCAAGATGGAGGCCCTAATTCGAGATCCTTGCCGGCACTTCACGCCTACCAGCTGCCAAGTGGTTCGTCCCCGGCAGATGGTCGCAGGCGGTCGGCATTGGAGGCTCATCGCCGGTGGAGAAGATGCTGGACTTGATCGCTTTTCTTATTTTCATCCAGGGTCTTTTTTGATAGTTTTTAGGACTGCTTTTCAGTTTTACTTTTCTCGAGGTTCTAGTTGTAAAATGTTCCCACCGTTCCAGAATTAATGAAGCGTTTCGGGGTCTTTTCCCCTTTAAAAAAAAGCCGACCTTGATGCGTACGCCAATTTTGACAAACACGTAGATAGCCATTTGAGAGCACAAGCTGGTCTAGGAGACAGTATCGGGACAGGGAAGCACGGCATGGCACAGAACCTGCCGTGACCGATGGGTCATGGACGCATGGGCAGGAAAACACTGTCCACACGGATGCCTCAGCGCGAAAAGGCTTCCTTCGTCGGCGAGTGAAATGCATATACGGTCCTGGAAGTTACCGGTCATGTTTAAAACAGTCCTGGAACTTAGGATTTATATTACTTTAGTCCTGGAAGTTGCTCTGGATGTCCACCTACGGTCTTGAATACGAATCTCTACCGTATAAAGATGATGTGGCAATGAAGTGGCCTAGTACAACGCACCAGGTTGACCCACGATGAGAGAAATGCAACCATGGACCTGAAAGTTGTCGGTCATGTCTAAAACAATCCAAAACGAAAAATTATTTATATTTCAAAATTTCCGAAGCTTGTACGTGTACATATTGAGATATTCGGTCTATGTATTTGTACTTGTATAAGTCTATATATATGAGTAACATCATCTTGCCGGCACTTCACGCCTACCTGCCAAGTGGTTCGTCCCCGGCAGATGGTCGCAGGCGGTCGGCATTGGAGGCTCATCGCCGGTGGAGAAGATGCTGGACTTGATCGCTTTTCTTATTTTCATCCAGGGTCTTTTTTGATAGTTTTCAGGACTGCTTTTCAGTTTTACTTTTCTCGAGGTTCTAGTTGTAAAATGTTCCCACCGTTCCAGAATTAATGAAGCACTTCGGGGTCTTTTCCCCTTTAAAAAAAAGCCGACCTTGAAGCGTACGCCAATTTTGACAAACACGTAAATAGCCATTTGAGAGCACAAGCTGGTCTAGGAGACAGTATCGGGACAGGGAAGCACGGCATGGCACAGAACCGTTGCTGCCGTGACCGATGGGTCATGGACGCATGGGCAGGAAAACACTGTCCACACGGATGCCTCAGCGCGAAAAGGCTTCCTTCGTCGGCGAGTGAAATGCATATACGGTCCTGGAAGTTACCGGTCATGTTTAAAACAGTCCTGGAACTTAGGATTTATATTACTTTAGTCCTGGAAGTTGCTCTGGATGTCCACCTAAGGTCTTGAATACGAATCTCTACCGTATAAAGATGATGTGGCAATGAAGTGGACCTAGTACAACGCACCAGGTTGACCCACGATGAGAGAAATGCAACCATGGACCTGAAAGTTGTCGGTCATGTCTAAAACAATCCAAAACGAAAAATTCTTTATATTTCAAAATTTCCGAAGCTCGTACGTGTACATATTGAGATATTCGGTCTATGTATTTGTACTTGTATAAGTCTATATATATGAGTAACATCATCTTGCCGGCACTTCACGCCTACCAGCTGCCAAGTGGTTCGTCCCCGGCAGATGGTCGCAGGCGGTCGGCATCGGAGGCTCATCGCCGGTGGAGAAGATGCTGGACTTGATCGCTTTTCTTATTTTCATCCAGGGTCTTTTTTGATAGTTTTTAGGACTGCTTTTCAGTTTTACTTTTCTCGAGGTTCTAGTTGTAAAATGTTCCCACCGTTCCAGAATTAATGAAGCGCTTCGGGGTCTTTTCCCCTTTAAAAAAAAGCCAACCTTGATGCGTACGCCAATTTTGACAAACACGTAGATAGACATTTGAGAGCACAAGCTGGTCTAGGAGACAGTATCGGGACAGGGAAGCACGGCATGGCACAGAACCGTTGCTGTCGTGACCGATGGGTCATGGACGCATGGGCAGGAAAACACTGTCCACACGGATGCCTCAGCGCGAAAAGGCTTCCTTCGTCGGCGAGTGAAATGCATATACGGTCCTGGAAGTTACCGGTCATGTTTAAAACAGTCCTGGAACTTAGGATTTATATTACTTTAGTCCTGGAAGTTGCTCTGGATGTCCACCTACGGTCTTGAATACGAATCTCTACCGTATAAAGATGATGTGGCAATGAAGTGGACCTAGTACAACGCACCAGGTTGACCCACGATGAGAGAAATGCAACCATGGACCTGAAAGTTGTCGGTCATGTCTAAAACAATCCAAAACGAAAAATTCTTTATATTTCAAAATTTCCGAAGCTTGTACGTGTACATATTGAGATATTCGGTCTATGTATTTGTACTTGTATAAGTCTATATATATGAGTAACATCATCTTGCCGGCACTTCACGCCTACCAGCTGCCAAGTGGTTCGTCCCCGGCAGATGGTCGCAGGCGGTCGGCATCGGAGGCTCATCGCCGGTGGAGAAGATGCTGGACTTGATCGCTTTTCTTATTTTCATCCAGGGTCCTTTTTGATAGTTTTCAGGACTGCTTTTCAGTTTTACTTTTCTCGAGGTTCTAGTTGTAAAATGTTCCCATCGAATGAAGCGCTTCGGGGTCTTTTCCCCTTTAAAAAAAAGCCGACCTTGATGCGTACGCCAATTTTGACAAACACGTAGATAGCCATTTGAGAGCACAAGCTGGTCTAGGAGACAGTATCGGGACAGGGAAGCACGGCATGGCACAGAACCGTTGCTGCCGTGACCGATGGGTCATGGACGCATGGGCAGGAAAACACTGTCCACACGGATGCCTCAGCGCGAAAAGGCTTCCTTCGTCGGCGAGTGAAATGCATATACGGTCCTGGAAGTTACCGGTCATGTTTAAAACAGTCCTGGAACTTAGGATTTATATTACTTTAGTCCTGAAAGTTGCTCTGGATGTCCACCTACGGTCTTGAATACGAATCTCTACCGTATAAAGATGATGTGGCAATGAAGTGGACCTAGTACAACGCACCAGGTTGACCCACGATGAGAGAAATGCAACCATGGACCTGAAAGTTGTCGGTCATGTCTAAAACAATCCAAAACGAAAAATTCTTTATATTTCAAAATTTCCGAAGCTTGTACGTGTCCATATTGAGATATTCGGTCTATGTATTTGTACTTGTATAAGTCTATATATATGAGTAACATCATATTGCCGGCACTTCACGCCTACCAGCTGCTAAGTGATTCGTCCCCAGCAGATGGTCGCAGGCGGTCGGCATCGGAGGCTCATCGCCGGTGGAGAAGATGCTGGACTTGATCGCTTTTCTTATTTTCATCCAGGGTCTTTTTTGATAGTTTTCAAGACTGCTTTTCAGTTTTACTTTTCTCGAGGTTCTAGTTGTAAAATGTTCCCACCGTTCCAGAATTAATGAAGCGCTTCGGGGTCTTTTCCCCTTTCAAAAAAAAGCCGACCTTGATGCGTACGCCAATTTTGACAAACACATAGATAGCCATTTAAGAGCACAAGCTGGTCTAGGAGACAGTATCGGGACAGGGAAGCACGGCATGGCACAGAAACGTTGCTGCCGTGACTGATGGGTCATGGACGCATGGGCAGGAAAACACTATCCACACGGATGCCTCAGCGCGAAAAGGCTTCCTTCGTCGGTGAGTGAAATGCATATACGGTCCTGAAAGTTACTGGTCATGTTTAAAACAGTCCTGGAACTTAGGATTTATATTACTTTAGTCCTGGAAGTTGCTTTGGATGTCCACCTACGGTCTTGAATACAAATCTCTACCGTATAAAGATGATGTGGCAATGAAGTGGACCTACTACAACGCACCAGATTGACCCACGATGAGAGAAATGCAACCATGGACCTGAAAGTTGTCGGTCAGGTCTAAAACAATCCAAAACGAAAAATTCTTTATATTTCAAAATTTTCAAAGCTTGTACGTGTACATTGAGATATTCGGTCTATGTATTTGTACTTGTATAAGTCTATATATATGAGTAACAGGCCATCCTGTTGAGGGTTGAGCCGTTCTCCCAAACAAAACTTGTTTTAGGTTTTACATTGGTTTTAAAAAAAGAATATTGACCATGGTCAATTGGTCTCTTTATGGCATGGCATGGTCTTGCACGTCATGTATGTATGTTCGCTCGGGAGAAAAAAGAGAAAATAAATCAGAATTTTTTGATGTCCGCTGATCAATACAAGTCTAGCTAGTCGATTGACAAGCGACATAGCAGATAATTCAGAGGAAACGTATGCGTGCCATATAATTTCTAGTTGACATTTGCATAAATAATCATTTGTAAAATATTTATGAAATAAAATCTATACCTAATAATAATAAAAGCAACGCTTCTATCAACCAGTCTTTTTTTAGACGGTTTTACCCTCCCACCAAACATGAAATTACAACTTATAAGTAACATACCCGTTTGTTTATTTTCTGGGTCCGTCGTTTCTTCCCGAGTCCCGACCAAAAATTCCCCTTCTTCCACCGACCAGCGGAGAGGCTCTCGCCTCGGCGGTGAAGTGGACAGAGACGAGCAAGGGGATGGCTTGGCATCCTCCTGGGCAAGGCGAATGAATCGATTGGTTCGTGAGGAATTTGACCTCTATACCACATCGCCTAGGGTGCTCTAATGCTCGCGGGTATGACCACCTGGCACCTGGGTGACTACGATCTGCACGAGCTCTGACCCGTCCTCATGGCTGCCTAACTACAAGAGGAAGAGGCAACGAGCCGGGCCATAGCTGACCGGTGTAGAGATCTTGCGTCCTGGTCGCACGCCATGGAGACAAGAGTCGCCGGCGTGGTAGTAGAGGACGCGGAGGACAAGGGTGAGCGCCGGAAAGGGATGGGAAGGCGGCGGAGGAGCTCGGGGAGGGGCCGGTCGCCAGAGGGATTGGAGGCAGTCACGCGGGCCGAGGGGACAGGAGCGAGCACGGGAGAGACGAGGACGGGGTAGGTGGCCTGGAGGCGCTTGGCTGTGAGGAAGAAATTGGCGGCGGCCGCTCCGTCGCCCAAATCCAGGCGCTGCATGCCTCTAGGGAACAAATCGGCGGCAGCCGCTCCCTGTCCAAATCCAGGTGCTGCATGCGAGAATTAGGGGAGGAGAAAATGAGTGTTGGATGTTGGGTGGCGGCCGAACAGAGCATCGCTGCGGAGACAGAGGAACTAGACGCGTCGTCTTCTCCTCAGTAAAAGCCGAAGGGGCGGCGAGAGCCTCCAACACGCCATAGAGCTACCCGGCGGCCTGTCCTCTCAATTTGTGCGGTCGTCCGACGTGCCGTGCGGCTGCACTGGCGGCCTAGCCATGTCAGCAAGGCAAACCGCACGAGCATCCCCAACGTTGTTCGTCGCCCCCCGAGGCTTCGTATTCGGCTGTGGCTCCGACGGCCTGGTCCTGATGGCGATGGAAGCCGTGTCGCTGCTTCTGCCCAGCTGTTGCCGCCACCGCTCCGGCAGGACCTCCTCGCAGCGATCCGCCCTCTGCCTCACGCTGGCCTCGCTGGCCATGCCTGGACTCAAGCACGTCTCGTATCTCTGGCAGGCACCGCATGTCCAGCAGACCTTAGGCCCGTCCCCTACCATTCCGCCACTTAGCCCTCCGACGAATCCTCCACGCAGGGCAGAGGCCACCGCGTCAGATCCTTCTGCTCTGTCGTCAGTCCATGATGGAGACAACAATGGACGCCAGTGCCGCACATCAACATGGACGGTCGCGCTCGCTCACTGGATCCTGTGCTACAACGCGTGGCCCAGGTCTAATGATACCGATAGCAGGATCTGGTGCCACAGTGATTAGCCAAAATCTGACGCCGCAGTGCTGGGCTTATAGAGAGATACTGCAGCGGCGACAAATCAACCATGGATTCGAGGGGAAGTGGCTAGAAGCTCCGATTCACGGTAATTGTTAATTTTGAGATTGCATTGCCAAGAATCGAAAGCAGCGACGAGAGAGGTCGCACGATTCAGAAAGGGGATCCGTATTTAGAAAGACATGCAGGCTGCCAAGGGAGGATCTTCTGTTCTGAGCAAAGTTTAAAATAGCCGGCTATTTCATTTAGGGGCAACATTTTCAGAAGCTATACAAGGCTATAGCGGGCTATTCCATTTTAACCGTTTTTCAAAAATAAAGGAAATTTTAGTCATATCTTGCCAAAAAAGTGAAAAACTATGACACAAAAACATGATTTGAGCTACAACTCGTTCAAATATGCAACGCAAATAAATATTTAACCATTCAACTCACAACATTTTATTGAATCAGATTGAACAGACTGAAACTAAAAGAAGAAAAGAGAACTATCCATAAAGCATGACCTTTAGCGGCTAAATTGAAGGCTAATTTACGGCTAAATCGGGCTATAGCTATTAGCGGCTATTTTCCATTTAGCCTATGAACGTCATAGCCATAGCGGGGGGTCTCTCGATAGGCTATAGCGGGCTATAGCCGGCTATTTAAAACTTTGGTTCTGAGCAGCTCGAGGTTGACTCAGCGGTATAGCTACAAATTATAAAGTGTGCTACGGATATGTGCTGTCAATACATGTATGTTGCTGTGTGCGTTGTGTAGGTAACACCACAAGTGCATCAGCGTGTGCCCAACATTTATAATAAAACAAATTCAATAATATTGTTTTGTTGACAACATACTAAGTCATGATGGCACGTGCACGAAGACTTCTACTATCATCAACACCGACATGCCGACTCCGGTAAGCAGTGGCGGAGCATGGCGAAAATAGAAGAGGGGGCAAATTTCCTATGAAAACACACGATGTGCACACAAAAAATTAAGACATGGTACGAACTAAGAACTAAGTGATATTAGATGGCGGTATCATGGTGAGATATATATAGCTCCACGCGAATATGTAGGCATTGTGGACAAAAAATAATGAAGTGAATTTACTATAATTTCTCAATTTCGTTCAAAATAATGAAGTGTGGATTTGGCCGGAATCGGAGCGTCATTGTGGAATTATACTAGATTTTGGTGACTCTGATGCATGTGTGTTGACGGGTGGGCTGAAATTCCCCTCTCGCCAACCGTTTCCGAGCAAACTGAACAGGAGCGGGCGAAAACTAGAAATTTTGGGTAGGAGGGTGTTTATTTGGAGGGAGTTGGATATTTTTTTTAGTACCAAAGTATTGCGGGATCTATTCGGTGTGTGTGTTTTAGACTAAAACTGTGAAAGTGCTAATCTCTCCGTCTCGAAATAGATGTCGGAGATTTGTCTAAATTTGAATGTATTCAGTACTAAATAGTGTCTAGATACATTCAAAATTTTAACAAATTTGCAACATATATTTTGAGACGGAGGAGTAGTACATATGGTATGCTCATGTCGTAAACAAGGGCAACTGGGCGGAATCGTGTTTTGATCAATTAGTGGTCAAATGTTAATTAGCTAAACATATTCAACGCTAATGGGCTAGATGAGCAGAGTGCTAGTATACATAGTAATTTGTTTTTTGCGCATTTGAAAGGGGGGGGGGGGGGGGGCGTGGCCCAGTTTCATCTCCATGTAGCTCTGCCAGTGCCGGTAAGGGAACGGCGACAGCGGCGCGTCGGTGGCTCGCTCTGACGGCAGTACTATTCGTTAGGTGGTCCAAGTACCTCAATGTAATTTTTATTATGTTTGATGTGTCTTATACTACTTGTGAACTTATGGAATAGATCCACACACAAAAAAATAATAGTATTAGGACAGTTAGTATTCTCGATCTACATATTATGCAATGAACAATGTATTCTGCATTTGTAACCATATTTTTGATTTTGCATTGTTGGACTATTGCTCAACTTTTGGACATGAGCTGCTACCGAAAATTCCCTCGTCGAGACCTAAAAAATTGAATCCACCCGGAGCAACCCACGGGCAATTGTGCTAGTATATGAAAAAAATACTCAAAATCCACATTTAAAGAAATTTGAATAACATAAACACTATAAGAATTGGAAACTAAGAGTGTCATCCTATTCTACTCCGTCTAGTGTTTCCAAAAAAGGTACAATTTGTAATTTTTGGATAAAGAGAATAAAATCTATAAATTTTTGAAGTTTAAAGAATATTTCATTTCGGACCGTTTTAGGCATGGCCAACAAGTTTCAGGACCGTAGATACATTTCTCTTATCGTGGGTCAACCTGGTGCGCCATAGTGGGCCTGCTTCGTCGCCACGTCAGTTTTATATGGTAGAGATTCGTATTCAGGACAGTAGATGGACATCTAGAGCAACTTCCAGGACTGAAGTAAGGCAAATCCTAAATTCCAGCACTGTTTTAGACAATGACCAGTAACTTCGAGGACTGTAGATGCATTTCACTCTTCGTCGGGCCTGCGCAGGCCTCGTCCAGCCCAATTTTTTTTTCCACTTCTTCCGGCAACAGCGGCCACGCACCCACGTGCGCCTACGCTGCAGTCTCCTTGAGCGTAAACCGCTGTCTCGAAAAAAGATTAAATTAAATTAAATTAACTGTCTCTATTCCTGGCCTACCTTTCCAGCTTTGAGTTTTAGCTAATCGAACTCTTTGTTTTGCCTCCTTGATTTATGGATTGAAGGAATACTCTAAAGTAACTTTTTTTGATGGTGATACTACTGGATATACTCTCGTTTTTCTATGTTTACATCTATGCTTCTGCAATTTATGTGTGGGCGAGATCTCTCCGGACAAACCTCCATTACAGATCCAATAATAGCACGATTTATGGAGGCAACGGTATGTGTTGTCCCTGATCTATCCAGCTCGGTATGGATTATGGAAAGAGATTCGCCCGCTCCCTCAAAAGTTGTCTTGGTTTACCTTTTTCTCCTTCACCTTCGTCCAAGAGACCATCCCCCTCAAAGGGTATCTATCACCAGAGCGTGGCTCGGACCATCCGAACCTAGCTAGGCCCCGGAAACATAGCCGTGGCGACCTGTCGGCAAATACACAGTGGCCACGCGATCACACGCGCCAGCAATGACGAAAAGGTGGAAGCTTTTGGCCTCGCCCAGGAGCCAGCCAAACACAGCGCGCCTCACCTGCACTTCACTTGATTGGAACCCAAACGATTAGTTGCACCGCTGCCCGATCAGCCGCATGCTTGATTTAACCAGTAGCAGTTGCAGAACAGTCCAGCGATCGCCTTTTTCGCTCATTATTGATCGGCACATGGGCATGGACGAGATGATATTGGATCCCAAAATATCTCGATCTGTGCACTGTATTCAGTCCTCGTCTCATGAATCATGATCGAGTCCGCTAGACTTAATTTAATGGCCGCATGTTCTGTTGGTCAGCAGCAATGCATGAGCAGCGAAGCTGGATCACTCCTTTGTCTTTAGCCCTTTAGGTATAGCCTTGAATTAATGATGTGTAAACTAGAGCTATATAGACTTGTTCCAAGTCCTGTAGCTGACCTGAGAGGGTCTATTTACGTCATTCAACAGTGCAGAGTTTTTTTCCCCTTCCGATAACGGAGGGCAGAATTTGTGATTACTTACTAGCACAGCTTGTCTGCTTTAACAAAGCTGTATTACTTTTATTTTGCCAAGATGGAGTATTAGTCGGATAAAGGATCCTAGGACGCTCTTGAGTTATGATTCGCGTGTTGGGCTGTTCGATACTACCAAAGGCCCTTCTAATTGTTAGATTTACTAGCACAGATGCCCGTGCATTGCATCGGGAATGAAAGCTAGGAGTCCTTTTGTCTAACTCCAACTTTTCATTCTACTGTTAAGAATGACAATCATTTCTTTGCGGTTTTCTTTCCACCCTCAAAAGCATAATATCTTATTTCTTTTGCCGTGTATCCATCCTCGTGGAGGTACTAAGTATGTGTGTGATGTTGATGTAGGCCGTCTTTCAAACGATGATTAACACGCGTCCATGAGTTCATAGAAGGACATGTTCTTCCTCTTATCTTGGAGCTCTCTCCAACGTGACTTTCATGTCGTGGGCCTTCAACATTGAATTGACAAAGTCTTCCCGCTGTTGCAATGCCGTCCACTCGTCGACATGCCGTACCCTTCCTCCACTCGCAAAGCCCACATAGAAATCAAAACATGAACTCCTGAGCCTTGCGTCGCACTCACCAGGAACCAAGTTTACTACACATATTTGAGGGAATGGCAATCAGCCAATATCTCAAATCTTCCTGTCCGGACAACGGCACATGTATCGGTAATCCTAGACTACGAATGATACAGTTCACGGAGTGCTTATGGACTGACGTGTAGTACATGCTTTGGTTGAATTTTTATTCTTCCTGAAAAACCGGCGCACGTTCTGAGGGCATGTACAATGATTGATAAGACTGTCTAACTTTAATAAATAGACATCCTAAATTTATGGTGAGAGAGATTGTTACTAAGAGATGATCTCTTGGCTAAGAGAAAGCAAACCTCTTTTTTTGTTCTCTCTCCTCCATGTCACCTATCATCCTACATGGCATTGCTATGATATGACCGAGATATAAGCATTGTACGATGCCCTGATTTTTCCTGCCTTGTCTTGTAGTCCGCGCCCACACATGTATCATGAAGTAGCTCTAGCTATCTTAAGCCAAAAGATAATCAGTGGAGCACATGGACACACATATATAAAATAAAATAAGTGGACTAAACTGCAAATCTCCCGAAGGGATAATATTTGTCTCTCTGATTTGCGGTCACCACCGTTGTGTACATTGCCGTGCCGGCCGTGGGACGTTCCAGCCGCCAGCCACCGCCGTTCCAGAGGAGCAGGCTGCGTTGTTGCCGGTCGCCGCCTTAGGGCGATCCTGCCGCAGGCCGTATGTCGTTGTGTGGAGTGAGGCTACACCGCAGCCATGGAGCAGGCCGCGTCGTGCACCTGCAGTGGGCCACGGTCGCCGCCGTTAGAGGAGCATGCCACGTCGAGTGCTGGAGCCATCTGTGGGCCGTCGGGGAAACGCCACACGGAGCGTTCTAGGCGGCTATGACACCGGGAGCCAGAGGGTTGTGCTTCATGCCCAGGCCGAAGGCCACGGATGTGCCATGGACTTGCCTCGGTTCATCAGGGCCGGCTCGCCTTCGCCGCAGGTTCGTCGGGGTCGGGGAACCTTCGCCTTAGGCCAAAGCGGTGGTAGCAGGCTTGTGAGAAGCTAGGAGATCCCGCATTGGTGACTGTCGTGGTAGCTAAACTGGTAGGCCTCAGATGTGCTCAGATGTGTTGATTTGGGGTAAAAAAATCCCTCTTGGCAGATCGACGACATGCGGAACAGATCAACTACAGGCTGGGGTCGGCGGCATAGGGCACGACAGTCGGAAAGCTCGGTTTTGACCTTGGATCGATGATTAGGGAGTATGGAGGGGCAGAGGGAGCATCGGGTACCTAGACGGAACTCCACTAGCATCTTATGCAATCGATCTGATTCGATTCGATTTGATTTTTCCTTTGATTTCTCCGGGACTATATATGGATGGACTTTCGTGGGACGGGGGAAGAAATCCACACCATGATTTCTCCGAGATTATTACTGTGTACGACTCGACATCGACGCCCTTGCCTCCTCTGTTTCGCGAGACGCCGCCATGTCCCTCCTCCACGAGGTCCGCCATTGTCATGTGCTTCGGCGCTAGGGCCGCCACCCTCCTCCGCGCTTGCGCAAGCTCCACCACCGGACCAGCTCGAGAATCCCCGCCAGATCGTATGGGCTGGTCTACGAATCAATCTCTATGCTGGGCGTGGTCCCAGGTCGTGCTCTCCTTCTCCGCCAAAATCTCCGCCGACCAGGCTGGTGCATGCAAATGGGCTAGTACGGTGCGGTCAAATGCGAGTGAGGAAGACCCGAGAAAGGTTGCCCCTCGTCCTGTACGTAGGAGGAAAAGAAACGAAACGTTTCGTGACTTAGCAGTGGCATTGGTGGGTAATATTAGTTTAGTGAGAGGGCAAAAAGGGTCCATAAAAAAACTGGTTGATAGAAGCGTTGCTTCCTTTATTATTAGGTATAGATATAGATATGGACCGTGGTCCATAGGCAGTCCATCTAGCCTAATAAATCCTAAAATCTTAAGGTCCATCTACTATGACAGGCTGAGTGCTCTGTGGGAGACAAAATTTAGTTCCACGTTGCTAGTTGGGAGAGAGTTGAACCAACTTATAAGCTGAGCTGTTTCATTCCCACTAAGTGAGTGAGAAGAGAAGGAGTCCACGTGCACTCCTCATCTGCCGCCCGCCTCGCCTCGTCCGCACGTGCGTCGCGTTTTGTGAATCGAGTTAGGAAACTCGTTTTGAGAAAAACTAAATTTTTGCTTGGTGCACCAGCTGTTGGGTACGTGTCAACATTCGTGTGCATGTTTGACACGTGTCCTTGTCTTCCACCGCGTGGCGACTCAGTTGGCTCACCTCCTAGGCTATAGAGTGAGAGACAGACAGATCTAGATGCATCCAGTTCTTTCTCAGTCTCTCTCGTCGTGTGTTCCTTTTGTTGTGTTGCTCTCTAGCCTTCCCATCCTGACGGCTGCGTGCACTGCTGTCCGGGAAAGCAGGCCTCCGAAACTCCGTCCGTTGAGATCCCGCACCGGGAGATGGGCGATAAGGTTCCTGGGGAGCGTCTCAGCGCGACTGCTCACCTCCGTTTGTGTGTTCTTCTTCAGCAATCGGCAACCTCATCAACACCATGTGCGACATCAACAAGGACCAAGGTGCTGCTGTGGTGACGATCTTCCCGGTCAACATGTATGTACTATACTTCTCTATGTATGCACTAGTTCTTACTAGATTTTCAGATCTACTAGATGTGGTTGTTTGGTTGTATGTGTTTAGATCTGCTAGTCCTTACATGTTGATTTTGATAATAAATCTTATGAAGAAATTGCCTAATATTCCAACAATCCAAAAACCTTATTTATTTAGGCAATTTTCGTCATCTGCCTTTGCTGCTTCGCTGAAACCGAGCCCTTTTATGGGTGCTAATTTTAAGAGATGGCAAGGGAAAACCCTCTTGTGGCTCACTGCAATGGGCATAAAAAAAGTTGCAGATGGCACTCCCAGAGGTCCACTTACGCTCGAGGAAGAGAGAGCATTCAGGGAGGCCACTGTACTTTTTGTTGGCTCTATACTAAGTGTGCTTGGAGACAAGTTGGTTGATGCATATTTGCATATTCGTGATGTCAAGGATCTATGGGATGCGTTGGACACTAAGTTCGGTGTTGCCGATGCCGGTGGTGAACTGTATGCTATGGAGCAGTTCAATGACTACAAGATGGTTGAAACCGATCTATAGTAGAACAGGCTCATGAGCTACAGATCATGGCCAATGAACTCGAACTCCTCAAGTGTGTTCTTTCGGACAAGTTTGTCGCGGGATGCATTGTCGCTAAGCTTCCCCCTTCATGGAGGAACTTTGCCACTTCTCTAAAACATCAGAGGCATGAGCTCTATGTTGAGTACCTTATTGGTTCTCTTGATGTTGAAGAAAAGGCGAGGGCAAAAGACAAACACACTAGTAGAACCAAGGGACATTCTGCAGCCAATATGGTGCAAAAAATGCCCACAAGTCCAAGGGAAATAACAAAGTCTGCCAGACTACCATCTTCAAGAAGAAGAAGGGGCATGACAAGGAAAAAAAGAAACTTGTTGGGTGTGTGGCGAGATTGGTTATTGGGCTCATCGTTGTTCACATAAGAAAGGCAAGAAGGGTCAGGCTGGACAGAGTTCTAAATCTGTCAACATGGTTATTGGCAATACTGATGCATGAACTTCAGGTTCTAGGTACGGTAATTTATTACCTACTGTTCTTTCAGTATTTCAACCACAAAATAGTGGGTTGATACTATTGAAAATATGCCCTAGAGACAAATAGTAGTAAGGACCATAATCATATTTCATATAGTTTATGATTAAGTTTTATATCATGCTATAACTGTATTGAGTGGAAACATCAATACACGTGTGATATAGAAACAAACCAGGGGTTCCCAGTGAAACTCTAGTCACTGGTTCATTGGTCAACAAATGATCATGCTTCCTGATCATGTGGCATTTATGCCAGTTGGAAATGAGGTCATCTCATTCTGACAATGAGATGATGAACCAATACCCAAGCTAAACATCGTGATTCGATCATGTCACGAAGTTCAAGTTACGATGATTAGAAAAGGATCCTCGTAGACTATTCCTTAGACCATGAGGCTATATCAATCACTGTCTCCCGAGAGTGCTTAGATAGCATCAAACGCCACTTGGTAATACAGTGGTTATAAAGGTGTGTTCAGGTACTCAGAGGAAACCGTAAAGGCAATATATGTCAAGAGCGGGATTTGTCCGTCCATGTGACGGGAAGATACTCAAGGGCCCATTCGGAGAAGTTATATCCAATAGCTGCGCAGCGTGTGATTTGATCACAGGGATATCACTTGTCGGAACGAGTCAAGTATCATTGTTTAGTAACGAGATTGAACACGACATGGTGATGTCATTGATCAGATCTCGGGCAATGCAAGTATCGAGTGACAAAGGGAATAAGACACGACTGTCCCGGTTCAAACGACGAAAGATCTTCGTGGAACGCACAGGGGTCACATGGCCATCCAGGTCCCTCTGTCGATCATTGGTGCGGGAGTGTCCCGACCTTTTCTGGAGTGTTCCTGAACCGTGGGGGTATCACGCTTAAGGGCTTGATGATGCTTAGAGACTGTTAATAGGATCGGTAGAATCACCAAAGAAAAGAAGGGAGAAAACCGGAAGGGTTTCGGTAAGTCCGGAGGATGTCTGGAGTGGAGGTGGAAGGTGTTCCATGGCCACGGAGATTGAATAATATGTGAATGAATGTTAAATATTGATTTAATCATTTATTCATAATTATTTAATAAAGAGAAAATCAATTAAAGGTAAAAAAGGGTTAATGGGCCAATTCCGGAGGGAGAGGGCCCATTAGGGAAAGGAGAGAGGGAGAGGGGCCAAGGGGGCTGGCCGGCTGGGCCTAGCCCCCCCGTGGGGCCCACTAGGGGCTGGCCGGCGGCCTCCCCACCCCCTCTCCTTTAGTACCACCTCGGGACTTTTAGGGAGGTAGTACCTCCCCTCCCCCTATATATAGTGGGGTATTTGGCCTAGAAAAATACACCAATAATCAATAAAAGGTCTCCCCACTTTTGGGAGGACCTCCAATTGATATTTTCTCTCTCCCCCTCTCTCTGGTGACCGTGGTCCCAAGTCTAGACTGCGCGAGCGAGAGACATCTTCACCGCGGAGCGCCGTCGCGCTACGGGATTCGGATCCGGGAGCTCTACTTCCGCAACTGCTGCTGGATCGAGGAAGCGGGAGTCATCGTCAGGCACCGGACGTGTGTAACTCCCCGCGAGGTGTTGCACTTGAGGCACTCAAGTCGTTGGAGCTAGAAGGAGCGCAAGGACTTCATCACGACCTTGAGGTCGGCTTCGGTTCGTCTACATCAACCACGCGCTCCTAAGCGTTGACAACGCTTTTCAGTCTTCAAGGGTAAGTTCGTGAAAAGCCCCCCTCCCTCGTTACTGTATTACTAATAGATAGGTCCTAGCAGCTTCAGGGGTTCAGGGGCGTAGAGTAAAATTTATTGTTTTTATGTGCGGAACCCCTATAGTGGTATCAGAGCTAGATCTATGCGTAATAATGCTAGTACGGGTAGAACACACGAGATGTAGCGTGTGGGCGTTGATCTTTTAGTTGTTACCCTCCCACGTGTACTTGTGCATACCGCAGTAATGCTTGATGAAGCGGCCCCCAACCGACTTTACGCGTTCATTCGCGAGACTGGTCCACGCTTGACATACGGCTTGTACCGTACAAAGTGGCTTAGGGGGGGTGTCTGTCTCTCTCGCATTAGTTGGTATGCCATTTGCAACGGAAGGCCCCGAAAGGGGTGTAGTAGAGACAACTAATTGATCAGCGTTGTGCTGAAAGTTCGTAGGTAAGAACGGTTCTTGTGCGAAAGCCCATTCAGCCACGTAAAACATGCAAAGGTAAAGTAGAGGCGTCTAACTTTGTTTTGCAGGGGGGAGTTGCTTTGTGATATGGTTGTGGCAAAGGTAAAGTGATTACCTTTTGTTACGTAGTAGTAGATAGTCACGAAGGTGACGGACTACCACGCCGGGAAGACACCGGTACCCTGGTGTCTACGGCGCCGGAACCCTGGCACCGGAACCCGGTGACGGCGGATGGAGATCACGACGTGAAGGACCATATCACATAGCATTTACATTCAATGTTATTGTTTGTATGTCTTATTGTGTGCTAGTATTAGATACTCGACGGTAGCCTAATAAGATGATCCCTATTAAAATTACCAACGATTGTGTTCCCCCTTAGTGTGCACCACCAAGAAAGTTCTTCGATATGAGGCGATCCAGGGTTACATGCCTGGGTGTCATACATATCTACGTTCGCATACAGTGGGTGTAAGCCATGTTGCACATCGAATACACTAAGGTTGAGTTAGCGAGCCTAGCACGCTAGAGAAGCGTGGCCTCGGAACACGGATGATCGAAAGATCGAGCACGAGTCGCATAAATGATGTGACCGACGTTTAGCGTCCACCCTTGAACCCACATTGATGGCCGTGACGATCGGGGGAGATGTGGCGGATAGGGGTCATGTTGTCACTAGGAACCCTCACTGGGGATAGGTGTTTCTGTAGTGGAGTTATTATTAACTCATTTAATTATAAACTTAGTCTAAATTCCTTTTGCAAATTATAAATGTAGAAAATGGTTCTTCCCGAGATTACATTTCTATCGATGATTGGTTAAAAGGAGAAAAGCTCAAGTTAGATGGATCAAAATTTTCTGCATGGGTCATACGCTTGTTTGATCTCCTTGGGGAGAACAATGTGGCTGACTACATGACATGCGAGATGTATCTGGAGCCACCCTATTCTCATGAGACCCACGAGCAGCGGGATCTGCGTTATCGTCGTCGTGTGATGGCCACATTTATATCAGTTACCATGCGTCTCGGAATGGAGCATGGGCTATGACAAATGGTGGGGAGTCTCAAGCCCCGAATGGTCATGGCACATCTGAGAGCACATTTCGTGGAACAAGTGCGCATGTGGGAGTATGAGCTGATGGGGGACTTCCTCTCCATAAAGATTAAGGAGGGCTCCTCACTGGATGAGCACTTATTGTGCCTCTACGATGCGTACATGAGTCTGGCATACTACCTGGACAACTGGTTCTCAAGCTCATTTGCGATGGGAGTTGTGCTACGGTCGCTTCCTCCAAGCTTCCAAGCACAAGTCAGGATCTGCATTATGAGAGGCGACACGGAAACACTGGATTTTCTCGAGTTCATATCACATTTTAGGAATGTGGTAGATGAACCAAACGTCGCTAGAGTCATCAACGACAAAGGTATATATTTGATATACAATTTTATAAATGTTATAATCTTGCAAACACATTGTAGTGTTAAGTATGTCTGATACTTGTTTTGTTTTACTGAAAACAAGTCCTTCTGCATGAGAGGTGCTTGCTGGAGAGGACGTGACGTTGCGTGTTGATGGCGAGCATGATGATGGCCAACGACACTCTCCCTCGACATTTACCATTTAGTTTATGTTTTAGGATGATTATTGTAATCAAGAGATTGTGAACTTCTTTAGTGTGTCTCACACTTCGTGAGACGGTTATTCATATCAGTTTGTAACAAACCGTTGTTCTGCTTTTATGAATGATTTCTATTCGTGTTCATATCTTGTTTGATTACTTGTGAATTATCCTTATTGTTTGAAACTAATTGATAATGCATGAACATTTGTAAAACATTAAAATGCCTTGTTTAAAATACCCAACTTAATGATATATTCATTAGTGAATGAAACCATTGTTTAAAATTCAAAGTTATGCGATAATATGTGAAAGTCATTCGATTTCTTCTCACATATAGATCATGCCTAAGTTCGGCAAAATAACTTGAACACCGTGTATTACTTGAATACAAAGTGTTTAATGAATTGTTAAAAGTCAATACATATTCGATGTATTGTGTTTTAACGAAAATGGTAATTATCATTATATGATTGTTTAAATGTGTAAAGTAGTTTACCAAAGGAAACATGAATATGAAACTATTTGATTTGATCAAAATGTTTCATTAACAAAGGGTACAAAGATAAAAGAGAATCTAATTGCTATGATTTGATCAATAGTAATGACATTCGACTTTATAAGAATGACATAAAAGAAATTGTGGAATGCAAATTGTTTTGAAACGTCAAAATGCAAGGCATCACAATGTGATATTAGATATCAAAGGGCTTAAATAGAAGGCACCAAATAAATCATTGTAGTGTAGATGTAGAGACCATTAGTTAGAAATAGTTAGCACTCAATTAGAATGTAGTGAACCATTTGAATTCGTGAAAGTTTTGGGGTTATTCTATATAACCAAAACAATAGCGAATAAGTCCTTATAGAGTATTCATTGGAAACTTTGAATACGAAACCCATAGCTCAAACCAAAAGGAAAGCAAGATTCGTATTGCTGATATTTTGGTGCATTCTTGAGAAAGCTCACTTTAGTGATGTTTCTCAATTATGGAGCAAATGGAAAATAGTGTGAAACATGATGAGGATTCAAAACCCTGCATCAGAGTGTTGAGAAGCGCAACGGACAGCAGTCCTGAACGATTCTCTACACGGAGGGAAAGAATCAATGATTTTGATTATTGTGTTTTTCCCTCCACTATTGTTTTTCACTACATGAAGTAGGATTCAAAATGTAATCCATATCTTGTATGGAGACATTTGTGAATCATTTGTCATGATTCTTGGAATGTGACATACCTACGAACTACAGAGAAAATAATGGTAAACTAAATTATGAGAAATCCTAGAAGTAAAATTCCCTTGAGATTAGAAAGCAATTCGTTGCTGAATCTCACAAGTAAAAGGGGTTACTTGGAATTTTCCCAAATGACTGCAAAGCCATAGTAGGAAAAAGGGGGTGAATGACAAAAGCACAAACTTGTCAAATATTGGATGAATTCAAATGAATTTGATTCATGTGTGCTAAATGTCTAGGGGATTTAAAACTAGTAAAGTACTAGTATCTCATAGTAAATCTCCAAGTTTGATATTTGATCAAAGGATTTTGAAGTTATTCAAAATAGTGAGTGGATATGCAATTTGCATAAAATTGAGTGGGAGCTATGAAAGTCTTCCTGAAAAAATATGTGATTGACATATTTTAAGTGGGAGCAACATAAGACTCAAATTCAAATATGTAGGAACATATTTTGAGTGGGAGCTTATAGGAGTAATTCTTAAGTGTGTTAAGAATGAAAGGGCAAATACTTATAAATAATGATTTATAAGATGTAGAAATTGGTAATAAACTGTATTATGATATTATGTAGTATTCCTTAAGGGATTCTGAAAAGCGTTTTAGAATAGAATTCAGTTAAGGAACTGGTCCTTAATAACTCCAATTAGGAATAGAATTAAGTTTAAATATCAATGGTTGAAAGAAAGAAAAAAGGATGATCGTCATCCACTATGTTAAGACATAGGTTCTATCTTAGTAAACCATGATGATGACTTAGCATAATATGTGATCCAAATAAGGAACGTGTGAAAGCGATTAAGTTCGAATCACAGAACGTTGAGCTAAGTTTGTCCGCAGTGTCTAATAGAGAACCGTAGACATGTTTTCCAAATCCATAAAAGGATAACATATCTTATAGCATAAAGAGTTATGTTATAAGGGAATATGTTGGAAACTCATGTAGATACCAATCAAAGTCAAATAGGAAGCGAGGTGAACAAAACATCGAAAGTTGCACATAGTGCACTAGTGTTTTGATGAATACATTTATAATAATAGATAAGGGTACCATCTAAAGTGTTGTATAATGTTAGGCGGAGCTAGTTCGCTTTTAACGTAGAATGATGTGTCCCAGGGCACAGTGCCCATGCGAAAGCCCTCGAGGTTGGTCTAACGTCACTATAGGCTCCTGGAATCAGGCCTCGTTCTGCTGCCATAGCGACGATGCATACACATAGATGCTATCATATTTGTACTCTAGTGTATTTGTACTCTAGTGCAAGTGGGAGACTGTTGGAAATATGCCCTAGAGACAAATAGTAGTAAGGACTATTATCATATTTCATATAGTTTATGATTAAGTTTTATATCATGCTATAACTGTATTGAGTGGAAACATCAATACACGTGTGATATATAAACAAACCAGGGGTTCCCAGTGAAACTCTAGTCACTGGTTCATTGGTCAATAGATGATCATGTTTCCTGATCATGTGGCATTTATGCTAGTTGGAAATGAGGTCATCTCATTATGAGAATGAGATGATGAACCAATACCCAAGCTAAACATCGTGATTCGATCATGTCACGAAGTTCAAGTTACGATGATTAGAAAGGATCCTCGTAGACTATTCCTTAGACCATGAGGCTATATCAATCACTGTCTCCCGAGAGTGCTTAGATAGCATCAAACGCTACTTGGTAATACATTGGTTATAAAGGTGTGTCCAGGTACTCGGAGGAAACCGTAGATGCAATGTATGTCAAGAGCGGGATTTGTCCGTCCATGTGACGGGAAGATACTCAAGGGCCCACTCGGAGAAGTTATATCCAATAGCTGCGTAGCGTGTGATTTGATCACAGGGATATCACTTGTCGAAATGAGTCAAGTAGCATTGTTCAGTAACGAGATTGAACACGACATGGTGATGTCATTGATCAGATCTCGGGCAATGCAAGTATCGAGTGACAAAGGGAATAAGACATGACTGTCCCGGTTCAAACGACGAAAGATCTTCGTGGAACACACAAGGGTCACATGGCCATCCAGGTCCCTCCGTCGATCATTGGTGCGTGAGTGTCCCGACCATGTCTGGAGTGTTCCCGAACCGTGGGGTATCATGCTTAAGGGCTTGATGATGCTTAGAGAGTGTTAATAGGATCGGTAGAATCACCGAAGAAAAGAAGAGAGAAAACCGGAAGGGTTTCGGTAAGTCCAGAGGATGTCCGGAGTGGAGGTGGAAGGTGTTCCATGGCCACGGAGATTGAATAATATGTGAATGAATGTTAAATATTGATTTAATCATTTATTCATAATTATTTAATAAAGAGAAAATCAATTAAAGGTCAAAAAGGCTTAATGGGCCAATTCCGAAGGGAGAGGGCCCATTAGGGAAAGGAGAGGGGAGAGGGGCCAAGGGGGCTGGCCGACTGGGCCTAGCCCCCCGTGGGGCCCACTAGGGGCTAGCCGGCGGCCTCGCCATCCCCTCCTCTCCTTTAGTACCACCCCGGGACTTTGAGGGAGGTATTACCTCCCCTCCCCCTATATATAGTGGGGTATTTGGCCTAGAAAAATACACCAATAATCGATAAAAGGTCTCCCCACTTTTGGGAGGAGCTCCAATTGATATTTTCTTTCTTCCCCTCTCTCTCCGGTGACCGTGGTCCCAAGTCTAGACTGTGTAAGCGAGAGACATCTTCACCGCGGAGCGCCGTCGCGCTGCGGGATTCGGATCCGGGAGCTCTACTTCCGTAACTGCTGTTGGATCAGGGAAGCGGGAGTCATCGTCAGACACTGGACGTGTGTAACTCCCCGCGAGGTGTCGCACTTGAGGCACTCAAGTCGTTGGAGCCAGAAGGAGCGCAAGGAGTTCATCACGACCTTGAGGTCGGCTTCGGCTCGTCTACATCAACCACGCTCTCCTGAGCGTTGACAACGCTTTTCGGTCTTCAAGGGTAAGTTCGTAAAAAGCCCCTCCCGTTACTGTATTACTAATAGATAGGTCCTGGCGGCTTCAGGGGTTCAGGGGCGTAGAGTTAAATTTATTGTTTTTATGCGCGGAACCCCTACAGATACATGTGCCAATGTTCATGTGTGTGTTGACATTTCCATGTTCACCTCTTATCATACTCGAGATTCCTCAGTCATGATAGGGAATGGGTTACATATTACTATTCTTGGTGTTGGCATGGTAGGTTTGAAGTTTACTTCGAGTAAGATCGTGCAATTGAAGAACGTGCAGCATGTCCCTTCTATCAAGAACAATCTCGTTAGTGGTTTCCGTCTTCTGAAAGATGGGTTTAAGTTGGTATTTGAGTGCAATAAAGTTGTATTGTCTAAGTATGGAACCTTTCTTGGAAAAGGCTATGATGCGGAGGCATGTTCTGTTTTTCATATGTAGACTTATGTGATGACGTAGTGAACCATGTTTACACTACTAGTAATGAAACTAATGTTTGACATTCACAACTTTGTCATATTAATTTTGGTTGTATGTCATGGCTTGCTGGTATGAGTTTAATTTCGAAATTCACCATTGTCAAAGGTTCTAAGTGCCATGCTTGTGTGCAAGAAAAGAAGCCTCGCAAGACCCACAAGCCTGCAGAGGAGATAAACTTGGCACCTCTAGAGCTCATACATTCAGATCTATGTGAGATGAAGGGTGTGTTGACAATTAGTGGGTAGAAGTATTTCATGACATTGATTGATGATTCTACTAGGTACTGTTACATATATCTCTTGAAAACAAAAAACGAGGCTTTAGATTTCTTTAAAATCTATAAGGCAGAAGTTGAAAATCAAGTTGAGAGAAAGATAAAAAAATCGGTCTGATCATGGTGGAGAGTACTTTTCTAATGAGTTTAATTATTCTGTTTGGAACATGATATTATACATGAGAGGACGCCTCCCAATTCCCCTCAAACCAATAGGATTGCTGAGAGGAAAAATTATACTCTTACAGATTTGGTTAATGCCATGTTAGACACTGCTGGTTTATCCAAGGAATGGTGGGGGGGGGGGGCTATATTGACTTCATGGCATGTCCTAAACAATGTTCCAACTAAGAATAAAGAGATTACTCCATTTGAAGAATGGGAAAAGAAAAGGTTGACACTCTCCTACTTACGTACTTGGAGTTGTTTGGCAAAGGTCAACGTGACAATCAACAAGAAGCGTAAGCTTGGACAGAAAATAGTAGATTGTGTCTTTCTTGGCTATGCTTCTGACAACATTGCTTACAGATTTCTTATGGTGAAATCTAAAGTGGACGACATGAGTGTCACTACCTAGCATATCTAATAAGGAATATGATCCAGTTTCTGAACCTGAAACTCCCATGGAGACTAATGAACAATCAGATGATAAGAGTTCAGATTTGGATGAGGATGACAATGAAGCTTCCACAAGGAGCAAGAGACAAAGGACCGCAAGGTCTTTTGGTAAAGATTTCATTGTGTACCTAGTGGATGACACTCCCACTACCATTTTAGAAGCTTTTGCATCTCCGGATGCAGACTACTAGAAGGAAGCGATTCAAAGCGATATGGATTCCATCTTGGCTAATGGAACATGGGAGATATCTGAACGTACGTATGGGTGTAAACCTGTAGGATGTAAATGGGTATTTAAAAAGAAGCTTAGGGCTAATGGTACTACTAAAAAGTAAAAAGCTCGGCTTGTCGCTAAAGGCTATACCCAAAAGGAAGGAGAATATTTCTTAAATACGTACTCACATGTGGCTAAATTGACCACAATTCGAGTACTACTATCATTGGCTACCTCGCACGGTCTTCTCGTTCATCAAATGGACGTTAAGATGGCTTTACTAAATGGAGAGTTGGATGAGGAAATTTACATGGAACAGCCTGATGGTTTTGTACTAGAAGGTCAAAAGAGAAAGGTGTGTAAATTGAAGAAATCTTTGTATGGCCTCAAACAAGCTCCCAAGCAATGGCATGAGAAGTTTGAAAGAACTTTGACATCTGTGGGCTTTGTTGTAAATGAAGCCGACAAATGTGTGTACTATCACCATGGTGGGGGTGAGGGAGTTGTCCTATGTCTCTATGTTTATGACATACTAATTTTTGGGACAAGTCTCAAAGTGATTAATGAGGTTAAACCTTCTTGTCTCAATGTTTTGAGATGAAGGATCTTGGAGAAGCTGATGTTATCTTAAACATGAAGCTACTGAGAGATTATAATAATGGGATTACACTTGTGTAATCACATTATGTGGAGAAGGTATTGAGTAGATTTGGATATGATGATTGTAAATCCTCTCCTACACCTTATGATCCTAGTGTTTTGCTTCGAAAGAATCAAAAGGAAGTTAGAGATCAATTGATATACTCTCAGATTATTGGCTCACTTATGTATTTAGCTTGCGCTACGAGGCCTGACATCTTGTTTGCTGTGAGCAAACTTAGCCGGTTTGTGGCCAACCTGGGAGATGATCATTGGCATGCTCTTGAGAAAGTAATGCGCTATCTAAAGAGAACCGTGAGCCATGGAATTCATTATACCGGGTATCCAAGAGTACTTGAAGGGTATAGTGATTCAATTGGATATCATATGCTGATGCCATAAAGGCCACAAGTGGATACATATTCACTCTTGGTGGTTGCGCTGTTTCATGGAAGTCTTGCAAGCAGACCATCTTAACAAGGTCAACTATGGAAGCAGAACTCACAACATTAGATACTGCGACTGTCGAAGCATAATGGCTACGTGAACTCTTAACATATTTGCCTATGGTTGAAAAACCAATACTAGCAATCCTTATGAACTGTGACAACCAAACAGTGATTGTCAAAGTGAATAGTTCTAAGGACAATATGAAGAGTTCAAGACATGTCAAGAAAAGACTGAAGTCTATCAGAAAGCTGAGAAACTCCAGAGTTATATCATTGGATTATGTCCAAATAGCTAAGAATCTGGCAGATCCTTTTATGAAAGGACTATCAAGAAATTTGATAGAAAATGCATCGAGAGAGATGGGTTTGAGACCCACGTGAGTTGTCAAGGGGGTAACCCAACCTATGTGATCGGAGATCCTGTGAATTAGGACCCGGGAAAACAAACTGAAACAACTGAGTTGAGAGAAACTTTTAAAACTCCCACTCCACTGCAGATGCAATTCTCTCATAGCATACTGTAAGGAAGGTTGATTACATCTTAATGTGTTATGTCTGTCTCCTTGGGAGCAAAGACGCTGTCCTATAGAGAGATCTTGAAAAAACAGACCTATATGAGCTACACTGCTGGTCACAGTGTATGAGATTTGGGTGAATCTCTAGGAAACTCATGAAAGGCCGAGGAGTATGACTTATAAGCTCCACCCGAGGGGTAGCCTATGGCAGCCAAGTACCGGTAACGGCATTGAGTGAAACTTGCTGCGCAAGACTGGCAATTCAAGGCATAATCGATTGTTCAGTTGTAGTAAGCGTATCTCTTTGTCTAGGTGGAAGTTCAACTTAACAGTCTCCACTGAACTGCAGGTATATTAAACAGTGATTGAAACTAATGAGCCATATGATGTGCCTCTAAGATCTGGTGGGGGATTGTCATATTTATATGGGCTACGGCTCATATAGGCAGCCCATCTAGCCTAATAAATCCTGAAATCTCAAGGTCATCTACTATGGCAGCTTGGGAGCTCTTTGAGAGACAAAGTTTAGTCCCACATTGCTAGTTGGGAGAGAGTTGGACCAAATTATAAGGTGAGTTGTTTCACTCCCACTAAGTGAGTGAGAAGAGAAGGAGTCCACACGCACTCCTCCTCCTCCGCCGCCAGCCTCGCCTCGCCCGCACGCACGATGCGTTTCGTGAATCGAGTTCGAGTTAGAAACTCGTTTTGTGGAAGACTAAATTTTTGCTTGTTGCACCAGCTGTTGGGTAAGTGTCAACATTCGTGTGCATGTTTGATGTGTGCCCTTGTCTTCCACCGCGTGGCAACTCGGTCGGCTCACCTCCTAGGCTATAGAGTGAGAGACAGATAGATCTAGACCCATCTAGTTCTTTCTCAGTCTCTCTCGCCGTGTGTTCCTTTTGTTGTGCTGCTCTCTAGGCTTCCCCATCCCGACGGCTGCGTGCACTGCTGTCCGGGAGAGTAGGCCTCCGAAACCCCGATCATTAAGATCCTGCACCAGGAGACGGACGATAAGGTTTTTGCGGAGCGTCTCAGCGCGCGTGCTCACCTCCGTTTGTGTGTTCTTCTTCAGCAATCGACAACCTCATCAACACCATGGGCAATATCAACAAGGACCAAGGTGTTGCTGTGGTGACGACCTTCCCGGTCAACCTGTACGTACTATTCTTCTCTATGTATGCACTAGGTCTTGCTAGATTTTCAGATCTACTAGATGTGGTTGTTTGGCTCTGTTTAGATCTACTAGTGCTTACATAATATTAATTTTGGTAATTAATCTTATGGGAAAATTGCCTAATATTCTAATAGTAATGTGCGGGTTATTTTTTCTCAGGAGTTCTCAGCTCTTCTCATCTCGTAATAGCATATCTATGTATCTTTTCAATGCAGATGCCGGGATTCCTAACCTGCTTTTCGGGGAAAAGATGTCATGATATAGTACTGCAACTTGCGGTGCACAAACTTGCCATCTCATAATACTGTACTACAACTTGCATTACGCAACGTTGACAAGTGCTCTTACGGAGGACACGTGTAGTCATCAGCCCCGTCGATGAGGGTGTTCGAACAACTCGATGGAACAGGGACCCCAAATTTGTGAGGCTCCCGAATAGGAACCTTCTACACTAGTAAATGTGCATGTGCGATGTGTAATCTTAGAAATTTCTTTGTTTATGAACATATTTGTACAAAATCAACATAATATAAGAAAAATAATAGAGATCTAATAATGTATTCCCTCTGTCTCGAATTAGATGTGATTAGATTTGTTAGATTCACATGTATCTAGACGTGTTTTAGTATATAGATGCGATACATGTGAATCTAGACAAATCTTCAACATCTAATTCAAGACGGATTGAGTACTTAACAAAGACATAAAAAAATGAACTAATGCATGCACAAATGTCAGCGATGAGAACATAATACACATGCTTACTTTGATATAATCTGAGCATACAACTTTCGTCCTGAATGAGATTTCATATAATTTTGCGCTTCATTTTGAGCACTTCTCGAATGTCAATCAATCCCAAAGTTCAAGACTTACAAGCCAAACTTAAGACAGTCTAGTTAAAATTTTAGCATCTTAGGGACATATTTCAATATGCATCAAGTGTTATATTTTCCAATATTTGAAAGTGCTATGCTAATGTACCGGGAGAAAGTCTGTGAAAGTTTTTCTGAAAGAGCTATGTACATGTATACCAATGAACCTCGGACACTCAATACCCATGCCCCATGAAATGAACAAACATGGCCTCATTTGTTTCACGAACACTGTGACATGTCAGTTCATGTGCAAAGACACCTTTAATGGTAAAAAATGTCGACTGCATTTCCTAAAAATCAAGAAAGCCAGGAGGACGCAAATAAAAATAAAGAAAGAAAATGAATGATCCATAAGCTAAAGAAATATAACATACTTTTAAACAGATGAATTTGTGTTCATTTAGAGAATTTGCTCATTGTAACTCTAAATTGTGTGCGGGAAATCTAGAAGCACAACAATTAAAAACCATAGAAACTCCACAAGACAAACCAATATTTTTTTGAATTGTGCGAGGAAAAGGTTGTTGTATCTGCCGGCATATCTTATAGCTTATGCCCAGTTTCTTGAATGTACCTCAGTGTGCGCTCCTTTGATCTTGCTGACCACCGGTAAGCAAGGTCTTAACTCCGTTCATCCTCTCCACCAAGGTTGACTATCTATTAGCTTTGTTCTTGCTGCTACCGAGGGATGAAAAAGTAAAATGTGTAGTCTTAAACAAAACAAATATTGGATTATAATATTCTGGAAACACAACGCTCTCAGCTAAGCATAAGTTGAATTTTGACTGCTTCTAGTTCAGTTGCATCGGCAAAATCATTTAAACATTAGAATGTTGATTGTTCCCAAATGACATCAACCATATGATTGGATATATCTATCGCCTCATAGTTGTCCAATGATGCATCACTATCAGTGAAACCCCACTATCATAGCCTTTAGTCACCTGAATCTAATTGACTGTATTATCTTAATGATTTTCAAGAACATGTGGATTATGCTAACGATGTATTAGAAAAACATTGATATCACAGGACATACCACACCAAATCAAACCATCTCCCATGTTACCCTCAAGATCATACACCATGGTCGCACCCGACGTGAACCTACCAACATCACGACACACCATGCCCATTGGCCATCGGCGCCTGTCAACACCCTCCCCATCAGTGAATCTCCATGGGCTCCCCTGGCGAAGCATCCTCTCCATGGCACCCCCATGTCAAACACTGCCTCTGCACTCAGCGGCCAATTGCTGGATGTTTCTTCATATGTGCTGCGGCGTCTCGTCTTGCAATCTACGTAATGCCAAGCCAAACCGCCGGCAAATTTCCCACAATACAAGCAGCCAAATATTAATAATTCAAAAAGGGCAATCATTGTGCCAATAGTCAATGAATATATTAGCTATATGTGAAGGTCATCTGCCAAAACAGAAAGATTAATATACTGTCTGATCATAATTTCAAATATCAAATATGCAAGTTTTCCACGCGAATTAGTGTTCACATGATCTAGTATCACCTCGATGTAAATAATTCATACAATTATGGCATTTCACCAAACATACTAATTTCAGTAGGGTTTCAAAGTTGGCTAAACAATAATCTCATTCATAGTAGAAAAATTATGATGTGACCATAATCAAGGAGGGGCTACAATATGGCGCTCCACCCAAAACATAAAAATATTCTCAACAATTCTAAAAGATGGAGTGAGCATATTTCATCATGTCACAATCTATAGTCATAAAAAAATCATGTCACAATCTGGCCATTAGAATAAATTTCAGAAATAAGACAAGGTAGCAACCATTGTTGTAGATATAATAGACATTTCTCCAAGAGTGCAGTCGAAGGGAAAACCATACCTTAATGCCCAAGATCTAGGAGATAGCCATCATAATGAAGGGTGAAATACAATGAGATAGAGCACTTTGATTATTTATCAACCGTGTTTCCACTTTTCAGTATAGCAACAAGTATGGTCTAGTATTCCAGTACCGTTGACTGCAAAGAAAAGAAAAATTCTCTCATCAGTCATATAGTCAAATGGATAAGTGCCAGCTGCTAATCTGATAATATAAAATCTAAATGGCATAGATGAAACATAACTACATCTTTACCATTTATACAAATGGATAGGTATGTCCAAACTGGGGAGGCTACCAAAAAGTTTGAACATTCACTGACATTCATCATTTTTCTATACCAACCTAAAGGTCACATCCTTGTGATACATAAATCTTACCTAAACTGACAAAGAATTTTCCATGAGTACACTAAATCGAATAAAAAACAACAATGTCACAAATCTTTTCCTTAGTTCAGACATAACAAAACTCAACGTCAGACCATGTTGTCTTGGAGCAGGGAGGTGGATCTGGCGACGGGCAGCCGGTGGACCCTGTGCCGTCGAGGAGCTAGGAACGGGCGGGCAGCTAAACTCAGGTCAGACCATGTAATCAGCACTGATCTTTTTCTTAGTTAGACGGTCACATAATTAGATCTTGAACTCGACCAAATATGCATAAAATCATTGAAGCCATCTTGGGATATGAAATTGCAAAAAAAAATGCTTTATGATAATTCTTTACAAAAATCTATCTTCTGAAAAGGTTGCGGTAATCACTGTTATAAATTTTGCAATACTTGTCAGTAAAAGCATATCTACTCCTATCTGGCTCAGCTTCCCATTTTAAGTTGTTTTATCGACAACAAGCAACAGTGTGTTTTCTACTTTAGAAACTGCACACAAATCACCAATTAATCTAGGCAAGCACTTCACACAACGTATAAATTTAATAGGATCACTCAAAGATAAAGCCACGCACCTTGCAGCTAGAATCTATCGGCACCATCTCTCAATGTTCCTGCACTGAAGAATTAATCTCTGCCCCAAGTCGGAACTATTCCATACCCTATAACTGACGAAATTATTAAAATTTCAGAAAATAGCAAAATATCCAATTTATTGACTAAGTACGTGCAGTCCTTGACAGAGCATGACCATAATCCCCACTACTACGCATAACCTGGCAAAGCATTTACAATTTACTGAACTACAAAAACACATACACATGCTATATTATCAGAAAAGTGTTCTTAGAGGATTGGAATAAGAGCTCTATTGGCAAATATATGTTTCCATGGACCTACATGCAATTGGAGTTGATAATGGCCATACATAGTAGCACAAAAACTGCAGCGTAATCTCTAAAATAGTCAAACATGAAACATCGAAGGTGAGGCTCCAGCTAGTACCTAGATGGTGACCGACAGGCGGCAAGTAGACAGCAGGGGAAGCGATGTCGTCGCGGAGGTGCGGTCAGCAGCCCTCCGTTAGAGTGAGATGATGACACATTGGGATGTCTGCTGGGTTATCGCGCACCTCCTTCCCTGTTGCTCGCCCGCCGCCCTCTCCCGATTTTGAAACCCTAGTGAGCAGGCCATGGAGGCGCAGGTGGTTCACTCTCCATCTCACCGTGATCCCGATTGCTCCGCGTCGTTCATTAAGGCGGAGCCTAGGTACGCATGACGACCAGCGCCGTCGAGTGGGGAGGCGGCGGGCAGGGGTCTCGCGTGGAGAATTGGCAGGATCGTGATCTAGATCGTTCGAGTATGTTTCTTTTTTTTTCCTATGGAGACAGAGTGCGGGGTGCGGGTGCGGGGCAGAGTTTCTGTCCGTCAAAACAAAGTGCTATGCGCACCAAAAGAAAAATTAGGCTAATGAAGGACGTCAGATTGTGTCCAGAGGGGCTGATCGTGGGGTTGCAGTACGTCCGTGTATGGTTGACGGTGTGCGTGTAAAAAAAATCTTGTTCGCTATTTTATAAGTAGTAGAGAAGAGATAGAGATGAAGCGGTGAAACCTAGCTGAGTAGGATGGTGCGTGAGCGTGACTACATGTGGCCCTCTAGCGGAAGTTAATGCGTGACTTCAGAACGATCGCAATACCCGATGCCCAAATCGACTCATCTCCCTATCATTAGCGTCCAGCTTTAGTTCCGCCCAGCCGCCTAGGCCTCGCGACGTTCCTGTTGCCCGCTACCTTGTTGCCTATTTTGCTTCTCGCCGGAAGTTCCAGCGACAGGCAGCGGATCGATCTGGCTGCTCTTCTCTGAAATCTGCTGACTGCCGACTGCCGACTGCCGTGACCAAGAGTTGGACAAACAAATTCCAATAAGACAAGAAGTTCATCAGCTATCACTATCAGCCCTAGATTTACCGCTCGCCCGACAAGTTTCCTGATTCCTATGCGATCACCTTCATGTGTCAAGGTAATTATAAAATTGTTTGTTGTAAAACAATTGATATTATAGTGCAAAAGGTTCTAAAATAAATTTGTCTATTGAGCATGGTCCTAGAGACAAACATTTTAAAGATTTTCTGCATCAGTTTATAATGCAGTTTTCTGCTAGTTATCAGTTTGAATAAAAATTAGGACCTCATTTTATAAGTCGTATTGGGGTCCCCCAAATCTTGGAGGCGGGGCTGGTAGTCTTGTGTCCGACAAATCTCTTGTGGTCTGATTGTTTTTCGTTTTTTTGGTGTGGTTTGAGACCATTCTCTTTCGATCTGCGTTTGTCATCTTCGGCGATGGTTTTCGTCCTGGTGCGTTGGTGTTTAGGTCTTAACACGACGACTTCCCTTTTGTCACAACAAGTTCTACTACGAAAAGATCTAGTCGTACGACATAATGTATGCTCGACGAATGGTAGCACATAATTTATGTTGGAATTCGGTGAGTATTGGGCTGTTGGCCCATTAGACAAATTCTGAAATTCTCTTTGGCCCATTTGTGCATGGCAGCATATGGTTGGGCTAGTGGTTTTAAAGTTTAGTCCCACATTGCTAGTTGAGTGAGAGTTACACCTCCTTATATACTACTAGGCTGTTCCACCACTTACTAAGGTGTGAGAAGAAGAGCAGCCCTCGTGCACTCCTCCTCCTCCGACGCCGCCCTTCTCGTCTTGCCGAGCCGTGCTTTATTTTTGTTGTTCAGAAAAATTAATCATGGATTGATTACGAGTCATTAATGGATGCGTTAATTAGTCAGCTGTTTATAGACTTTCTAGAACATGGGCTGTTACCGACTCGGATGTGGGCTGAGCCCCACGATCTCCCCGGCCTTCACTATATAAGCGCATGCACTAAGCCTAATCGGCACTACCTAACTACTCGTCTCCTTTCAGTCTATTGCGCCGCCGCCTTCGTCTTCCCCATCCTCTCTTGCGGCGTGCACCGCAGATCGGGATAATAGGCCTCCGGAACCCCGCCTCTTGTGAACCTATATGGGTGAGGGGCGATCAAATTTTTGGGGATCGCTTCTGCGCGACTACTGACACCATCATGGAAGACTCCTCCCCCGACGAGGACTTCTTCCCGGACATCAGCAACCTCTACATCGATGACATGGCTGACGACGCTGCTGCTGCCACTGCTACACCGTATGTGATCTCAATCCATCTCTTTTAGATTATGCTAGAGTGTCTAGTTCTAGCGCATGGTATAGATGTAATAGGTTTGTTTGTTTAGATGTAGTTTTTTCATCTACTCTATTAGTTTGCATGATCTATTTAATTCTATATGTATGATCATGCTTTGTTGATTATTTATTCGGATTAAATCATATGGATTATTGCTTATATGTTGAATAATCCAAAAATCTGATTATAGGCAACTGAATTCCACTGGTGTAGCCGCAGCTACTAGGCCTCCTTCTTTTGATGGTATGTACTATAAGATATGGCGCGCGAGAGCAATTCTATGGTTTAAAAACCAAAACTGCTATATCACCACTCTTGGCAAACCTGAAGGTGATCTTTTTGCTGAGCAGGAAGCGGCCTTTAAGGAAGCCGATACCATATTTACGGCGGCTCTGTTCAGTATTCTTGAGGACAACATTGTTGATCCATACATGTCATTTGATAATGGCAAAAACGCGTGGGATGCGCTCGAGGCTAAGTTTGGAGTCTCGGACGCTGGCACTGAGTTGTATGTCATGGAGCAATTTATGACTACAAGATGGTTGATGAGCGCTCCGTCGTTGAGTAATCTCATGAGATACAATCACTTACCAGAGAACTTGAGCAGTTCAAGTGTACCCTCATGGGCAAGTTTGTGGTCGGAGGCATTATTGCCAAGCTTCCTCCCTTGTGGAGGAATTTTGCTACTTCTCTGAAACATAAGAGACAAGAGTTTTCTGTTACGGATCTCATTGGATCTCTTCATGTGAAAGAGAAGGCGAGAGCAAAGGACACACGTGCTCAAGGATTTGAGGGAGCTTCTAGTGCCAATTTGGTATAGAAGAAAAACTTCCAATCCCACAAGTTCAAGAATAAGAACAAATCTGAAGGCAAAGGGAAGTTTGATGGCAAGTTTAAGGCCACGCACTCAACCACTTTTAAGAAGAAACATGGTAAGAAGAAAGGCTCTTATCACGTTTGTGGCGATCCTAATCATTGGGTTGCTAGCTGCCCTAATCGCTTTGACAAGCGACAACATGGAAACAACGACAAGATCGCTAATGTTGTTATTAGCGATACTGAGATAAAGTATGCTGGATACGGTATTTTACCTACTATCTTTTTAGTATGTCATTCTCTTGAACGGTGGATAGACACAGATGCTAATACACATGTATGTTCTGATATTTTCATGTTTTCTTCTTATCAGGTTTTAAGGACTTCTTCCGTGCTGATGGAAAACGGCTCACGTGCTTATGTTCATGGTGTTCGTATGGTAAATCTGTATTCGGGGAAGACCGTACAACTGATGAATGTGCAACACGTTCCCTCCATCAATAAGAATCTCGTCAACGGATCGCTTTTATATCGAGATGGTTTTAAGTTAGTCTTTGAGTCTAATAAAGTTGTAATTCTAAGTATGTATAATTTATTGGAAAGGGTTATGAGTGCGGAGGTCTGTTCCGCTTATCTTTGTCAGACTCATGTACTAAAGTTATTAATCATGTTTGCAATGATAATAAATCCAATATTTGACATTCACGATTGTCATATTAACTATGGTTGCATGACGCGGCTAGACAATATGAGTTTAATTCCGAATTTACCACTGTCAAAGGTTCTAAGTGCCAAGTTTGTGTGCAAGCAAAGCAACCCCGCAATTCTCATACGGCTGCGGAACCGAGGAACTTAGCACCACTAGAACTGCGAGAGCTGCCGGAGCGGAAGAGGGCGTTGGCCCGGTACGCGCCCACAAGCGTGTACTAGCCGAAGAAGTTCAAGAAGGAGCGGGCGAAGGAGCTCACGCTGTGCCGAACTCACCGGCGGCAGCTCCACCCGGATCAGCGCAACCCCGAAGGGAGGCATCGCTTCTAGGCAGTGCGCGGGCATACGGTCTACACGGCTATCGACGAGGCGCACCGTCGAGCCGAGGCGGCGCGCCGTGAAGAATTCATGAGGAGAGTGGAGGCCATCGGGATCGTCGACCTCGATTCCGACACGGAGGAGGAGGGCGACGACTCGGGGAATATCGTCGATGGCGAGGACGGCGATAGTAGCGGTGAAAGCGGCGTCGTAGATTAGGTTGGCACGGAGTTGGCGATGCAGAATCACAATGTAATGTAAATTGAATATATTGAGAGGGGGCGTAACTAAGAACGCTATCCCTCTTAAATTAAGAAATAGCCGGTGTCATCCTAAATGGGCTAAAAATTGCTAGCGCCGGAGCCTATATAGGGAGCCGAGTGGAGATGCTCAATCGGATAAAAGATCCTAGGTCGGGCTGTTCGATACTACCAAAGACGTCTTTTCATGAAATCTTTTTGAGAAACATCTTCCTATTCCATAGACATTTGCTTCAGATTGAAGCTTCGAGCATCAATTTTCAACGGATGTGGAGCGTCATCTTTCTGGGAGTAGTATCCAATCCAGATGCTACAGACAACAAGATCTCTCATCCCTCATTTCTTAAAGGGAAAATGAAAGTAAAATAAGGAGCGGATGCACCCAAGAAGGGATCCATCCAAATCTTTGGACCGTGGCATCTGTAGTAGGAGAGCATAGCATGCCAAATGTAGCTTCTTTTAGATTACTTTAAACAACTCACAGCGCATCTTAATTTATTGGAGTAAAGTAGTCGGCAGAAAATATACTAGTAATTATGAGTTGGTGACCAAGGTACAACTCCATTTTTCAATGTGTCTGTTGTTTTTTCTTAGGAGTTCTTAGCTCTTCTCATCTTATAATAGTGTATGTATGTATGTATCTTTTCGATGCAGAGGCCAGAGTTCCTAACGTGTAGTCGCGTATCCATGAATCTCTTGTGATATGTGATCTTATCGTTTTTCCTATTCTTTGATGTGGCCCGAGACCATTCTCTTTCGATTTATGATTGCCATCTTCGGTGATGGTTGATGCTCTGGTGCATTGGTCCTTCAGGATCTTAGCACGACGATTTTTTATCAGTCTACTGCACAAGTTCTACTACGACAAGAGTTGTCCGGCTATGGTGATGGAGGGGCGAGGACGGCGCCGCGCTTTCGACTCGTGCTAGTGTATATAGTCGTCACTAGGTGGTCTAGTTGCATATTTGTATTTTTTGTTACTTTTAGTCTCCTTTATACTGATATTGATGATTATTAATAGATCGGTGGAATTTGAAAAAAAAAACCCAGCTCGACCAGTGATGCCCCGTATATAAATGTATGATCGTATTCATATGCCAATACTAGAATATGCACCGAGCTGAGTTGTTCCAGAAGCGGTCTTGATCCCGTACATGCTGAATTTTATAATACGGAAATATCTACTCGTATAGCATAATGTATGCTCAACGGATGATACCACATAATTTAGCCAAGGAAATCCCCCCATATTCAACGGCATCCACCGGCGGCCGGCCTGGCCGTTGTATATGCCTGTGCTCTAGTCGGCCAACAAATAAATGCCCTAAATGAAATGGGCACGGCGCCTGACCGATGCATAGGCATGGCTACGTATATGCAGCGTACAATAAACTAACACGAGTACCATAGTGGACAAAAGTGAACTTTTTCTCTCCATCTGCTCCCATCTGTGCGTGTCAAAGTCGCACGGCTAGGCCGCAACCACTCCATTAATTTAACCAATCGAGAAGTGGTCATGATGTGCTTAATTGATTGATTATGTGAGTAGTAGTATGTAATTTGCCTATGGTAAGCATAAGACAGTAGTCGTGTTCCACCACTAGTATAAGTTAGTCCGCAGTATTATCATATGGCTAGTGGAGTGGAAGTAGCCATCAACAAGTACACAACTTAATCAGATGACAAGGAAAATATCGATCTCACCTAAGAGTGACATATGGATAAATTCCGCACGTGAGTTTCGCATCTAAACAGACAACATGTTGAAAAAAATGCAAGTTATTTGCATTCCATTTTCTGTCTGAAGTTTCTTTCTTTCTTTATGATACTATTATAGAGATGCAAGGTTTGGACCTTTAGGGTACCCTCTATTTTAGTCTAATACAAACAAATGGACTAGTTCTCTCAAAAAGTTGAGATTTGTGAAAAATTTAGTTTATTTTTTGTACTCAGGAGGGTAGAGAGTAGCCTAAAGATTTCCCGTTTGCATCCTTAATACTATAGGCATGAAGAATGTAGAGATTTGGAGATGCGAACGATTGCCATGCAACAGTGGCTCCTTGTACATTCTCTGCGTGATCTGGGCCAGGCCAGACTGTGGAGACGGCCCCTGTGAAAGATGGTCCAGTTACATGGAAGCTGGTTCTGCATGGGTTTTCTCATGGGCTGCAGCCTTAAGCTTGCGCCCCAGCTACCTGTGGCCCGTGGCAGACTCAGCGCTTAATCTGTCGGCCAGCAGGGACATAGCACGATCACAGCTGTCCAGGGACATAGCACGATCACAAACTTTGAACCTCACAACCTAGCAAGATTTGCTATTTCTTTAGAGGCTGGCCGCCATCTATGGTTGGGCATGCCATATTCTGCAAACATCCCTAAACATTATTACCGGTTAATAAAACCTAGCAGGTTGTTCTAAAAAAAAAGGCTGTCTAGGGAGGTAAAACCTATACACAGACTAGGTCAGTGTATATTAGGGCACGTACAATGGTTGATATGACTATCTTATCTTAATTCTGCCACATAATCGAGATATAACTATAAAACATGATGTGCAATTTCACTCTTATTTTTAATAAATAGATATCCTAGATTTGTGGTGAGAGAAATTATTGCTAAGAGATGATCTCTTAGCTAAGATAAGACAAACCTCTTTTTCTGGATTCTCTCTCCTCCATGTCACCTATCATCCTACATGTCATTGCTATGATATAACCATTGTACGTGACCTTAGGCACCGCACACCCCTCGCATGGTTCGGGCGTGGTCATTTTTGGTTTTCTTTTTCGTTTTCTGTTTCTGTTTTTCTTTTCTTTTCTTTGCGTTTTTTCTTTTCTTTCCTTTTTTGTTTCCGTTTTCTTTTACTTATCCTTTTTTATTTTCTAAAACAGTTCAGATAATGAAAATTGTTCAGTTTTGAGAATGTTCAAATTTTAAAATGTTCAGCTTTGAAATTGTTTAAATCCGAAAGAATCAGATTTTAAAATTGTTCAAAATCTGCTAAAAAAATTAAGAAACTTGTTCAATTTGTGTAGGTTTGAGAAATTTTCAGATTCTGAAAACCGTTCAAATTTTAAATAGCGTTCAGGTTATAAATTATGAGAGTTTGAAAATTTCACAAAGAAACAAAAGAAAAACAGGAAAGGAAAAAAGAAAACCCAAATAGAATACCTGATCTGATTGGGCCGCCACCCAACTAGCTGACGTTGGTTCACCGGGTATGCAGCAACCCATCCTATGCCGCTTGAAGCGGTATATAGGAGCACCCGTCCAGCGACCAGGATGATGCTAAAAAAACCTATCCATGATTATGCGCAAGCGCAACAGTGGAGCCGTGGACCAACTCTCTGGTCCACTAAGGACGCGTTTGGTAGGTTAGGAAAAATTTCTGATTGGCAGTGCCCAGGCACAGCAGGACCAGATGAAACCATCCTCTAGGCCATTTGTGCGGCCAGTTTGGTAGGCCGGGTCGAATGAATGGATCGCTCTCCGTAGTATGTTTGGTAACGTGCTTGCAAGCACCGAGAGCAACTACAATAGACGAGCGATATCACGGTGCACGAAAAATGCTATGCAGCGTGTGCGATCCAGTTTTATCGCGCACACCGTGTTTTTCCTTCGGTGGTCGTGGTAAAATCGGCGCGCGAAAATATAGCTCAAAATAGGCCCCCAGTAGGCACGCTAAAATTCAGCGCGCGGGCGCCGGCGCCAAACAGATTTTCACAGCACACACCACATCAACAAGATCAAACAAATTAAAATAAATAGAACAACAAATGGCTCTCAACAATCACCAAATGCTTGTTTCACACAACCAAGTTCAACACAAATTTAGGATATAGTTCAAATGCAAATGATAATTTCACACAACCCAATTCAACACAAAATGGACTTGAACACACATGTTGACACATCATTTGTCAACATCGTCATAGCCATTGCCATTGCCACTTCCATCTTGTGCTTCTTCTCTTTGAGTCTTGGACGGTGATGTTGGCATGCGATGAATCTCCATAGTCATCAACATTGATAGTGATGGGTTCGTAGCATGGAAAACAAAAAATTTCTACCGCAAGAACGAACAAAACCTAGATCTAATCTAGATAAAAGCCAAGATCTAATCTATTAGACATGAGCAACGAGATAGATGGAAACTAACCCTCGTAGATCCGGAAGCGTTAACGTGATTAGATCTCGTGGTTGATGTAGTCGATCACTTGCCGATCTCGAGATCGTGTGGACGATCCTTCCGGCGTCGCGTTCCAGCAGCGCTTCCGCCTTCGGTCAAGTAGACGATCCTTCCGGCGTCGCGTTCCAGCAGCGCTTCCGCCCTTGGTCAAGTTGACGATCCTTCCGGCGCCACGATTCGGCAGCGCTTCCGCAGTCGGTCACACGTGCGGAGTCGAAGCTGACCTTCCTCTCCCCGTTCCAGCGAGCAGCGGAGGTAGTAGATCTTCTCCACGGAATCCCAGCAGCACGACGGCGTGGTGGTGGTGGTGGAGTAGAGAATTCTGCAGGGCTTCGCCTATGCCTGTGCAGAATATGGTGGAGGAGAGAGGCGGCAGAGATTGGGGATTATGAGAGCAAGGGAGGAGGGGGCGCCCCCTGCCCCTCTATTTAAAGAGGGGATGGCGCCATGGGGAGGGGAGTCCTTGTAGGACTCCTCTCCTCCCTAGGCCGGCGGGTTGGAGGTGGGGGGGAGGAGTCCTCCTCCCCCACGAATCCGTATCTTGACCCACCAGGACTCCTTGATCCCTATCTTGATTTTCAAGCAAACTCTAAGATATCTTTCAGAACCTTCCGGAACATTCCGAAACCTTCTAGAACTCTCATACAAACACTCCGGAACATTTCCTATCTCATAAAATGATCTCCTATATATGAATCTTATTCTCCGGACCATTCCGGATCTCCTCGTGATGTCCCGAATCCAATCCGAGACTCCGAACAACATTCGGTCTCCAACGCACATTCCATATCTACTTAAAACAACTTCGAACCTTAAGTGTGTCACCCTACGGTTCATGAATATGTAGACATGATAGAGACACACCTCCTATCAATAACCATCAGCGGGACCTGGAGATCCATAACGGCTCCCACAGACTCAACGATGACTTCGCGATCGATTGAACCATTTACATACGAAACTAATTCCCTTTGTCTCGCGATACTATACTTATCCGAGGTTTGATCGTCGGTATCTCCATACCCAGTTCTACCTCGTTACCGATAAGTACTCTTTACTCGTTCCGTGATATGTCATCCCTTGTGACCTAGTCACATGCTTGCAAGCTAACTAGATGACATTCCACCGAGAGGGCCCAGAGCATATCTATCCGTCATATGGATGGACAAATCCCAATCTTGGTTCATGCGCTTCAACACATACTTTCAGAATACCCAATGACACTTTTATAACCACCCAGTTACGAAGCGGCGTTTGATGTCATCAAAGTATCCATCCGGTGATGGTGATTAACATAACCTCATGGTCGAAGGAATAGGTTACTATGTGTTTGAAAACTTACATCAATACGAACTTAATGACTTGATCTTATGCTACGCTTACTATGGGTGTGTGTCCATCACATCATTCTCCTAATGATATAACCTTTTGATTAATCACATCCTAATGTCCATGATCAGGAAACCATGATCATCAATTAATCAACAAGCTAGTTTAACAAGAGGCTTACTAGGGACTCTTATATGTTTACAAAACACACATGTATTAGTGTTTCCTAATAATACAATTATAGCATGTAATGTAAACATTCATCATAAACACAAAGATATAATAATAATCACTTTTATTATTGCCTCTTGGGCATATCTCCAACAGTCTCCCACTTGCACTAGAGTCAATAATCTAGATTACATAGTAATATACCGAACACCCATGGCGTTTTGGTGTTGGTCATGCTTTGCCCTAGGGAGAGGTTTAGTCAACGGATCTGCCACATTCAGATCAGTGTGTACTTTGCAAATCTTTATGTCACCATCTCGGACATACTCGCGAATAGCGTGGAAACGTAGCTTGATGTGCTTCAGCTTGCTATGTGACCTTGGCTCCTGCGCATTAGCTATGGCACCTGTGTTGTCACAGTAAATGGCCATCGGGTCCAACGCACTGGGAACCACGTCGAGTTCAGTAATGAGTTCCTTCATCCAAACGGCTTCTTGTGCAGCCTCCGAAGCAGCTATGTATTCCGATTCAGTTGAAGATTTCGCCACAACGCTTTGCTTCGCACTCCTCCAGCTCACTGCAGCACCATTCAAAATAAATACGTAACCCGACTGTGACTTTGAGTCATCCGGATCGGTGTTCCAACTAGCATCGGTGTAACCGTTTACAACAAGCTGTTCATCACCTCCATAAGAAAGAACCATATCCTTAGTCCTATTTAGGTACTTTAGGATATTCTTGACCGTTGTCCAGTGCTCCATTCCAGGATCACTTTGATATCTGCTAGTCAAACTAACAGCATGTGCTATATCCGGTCTTGTACACAGCATGGCATACATGACAGAACCTATGGCCGAGGCATAGGGAATGTTATTCATTTTCTCTCTGTCTTCCGCCGTAGCTGGACTTTGAGTCTTACTCAAAGTCTTACCTGACAACATGGGCACGAACCCTTTCTTGCTATCTTCCATTCTAAACTTCTTTAGAACTTTGTCCAAGTATGTACTTTGTGAAAGCCCTATTAGGTGTCTTGATCTATCTCTATAAATCTTGATGCCTAGAATGTATGCCGCTTCGCCAAGATCCTTCATTGAAAAACTATTATTCAAATAGATTTTGACGCTATTAAGAAGTTCTATATCATTCCCAATTAACAATATGTCATCTACATATAGTACTAGGAATGCTACAGAGCTCCCACTCACTTTCTTGTAAATACAAGCTTCTCCATAAGTTTGTATAAATCCAAAGTTCTTGATTACTTTATCAAAACATTGATTCCAACTCCGGGATGCTTGCTTCAGTCCATAAATGGAGCGCTGAAGCTTGCATACCTTGTCAGCATCTTTAGGATCGACAAAACCCTTGGGTTGTACCATATACAACTCTTCCTCAATGTCACCATTAAGGAACGCCGTTTTGACATCCATCTGCCAAATCTCATAATCGAAATATGCAGCAATTGCTAACAAAATCCTCACAGACTTTAGCTTCGCTACTGGTGAGAATGTCTCATCATAGTCAACTCCTTGAATTTGTCGGAACCCTTTCGCGACAAGTCGAGCTTTATAGACGGTAACATTACCATCAGCATCTATTTTTCTCTTGAAAATCCACTTGTTCTCGACAGCCTTACGGCCATCCAGTAAGTCCACCAAAGTCCACACTTGGTTTTCGTACATGGATCCCATTCGGATTTCATGGCTTCTAGCCATTTGTCGGAATCTGGGCTCACCATAGCTTCTTCATACGTCGCAGGGTCATCAGTGTTGTCCACCAACATGACGTTCAAGGCAGAGTCATACCACTCAGGAGTGGTACGAACCCTCGTTGACCTGCGAGGTTCAGTAGTAACTTCGTTCGAAGTTTCATGATCATTATCATTAGCTTCCTCTCCAATTGGTGCAGGCGGCACAAAAATATCTTCCGGTGCTGCGCTACTCTCAAATCCGAGAGAAGGTTCAATAACCTCATCGAGTTCTACTTTCCTTCCAGTCACCTCTTTCGAGTGAAACTCCTTCTCAAGAAAGGATCCATTCTTTGCAACAAAAACTTTGCCTTCGGATCTATGATAGAAGGTATACCCAATCGTTTCTTTAGGGTATCCTATGAAGACGCATTTCTCCGCTTTGGGTTCTAGCTTATCAGGTTGTAACTTCTTTACGTAAGCTTCGCAACCCCAAATTTTAAGGAACGACAACTTAGGTTTCTTACCAAACCACAATTCGTACGGTGTCGTTTCAACGGATTTAGATGGTGCCCTATTTAAAGTGAATGCGGCTGTCTCTAATGCATAGCCCCAAAATGATAACGGTAAATCTATAAGAGACATCATAGACCGAACCATATCTAAGAGAGTTCGATTACGACGTTCGGACACACCATTACGCTGTGGTGTTCTCGGCGGTGTCAACTGTGAAAGTATTCCACATTTCTTTAAATGCATGCCAAACTCGTAACTCAGATATTCACCCCCGCGATCAGAACACAGAAACTTAATCTTCTTGTTACGATGATTTTCCACTTCACTTTGAAATTCCTTAAACTTCTCGAAAGTTTCGGACTTATGTTTCATGAAGTAGACATACCCATATCTACTCAAGTCATCCGTGAAAGTGAGAACATAACGATATCCACCACGCGATGCTACACTCATTGGACCGCACACATCGGTATGTATTATTTCCAATAAGTCTGTAGCTCGCTCCATTGTACCAGAGAATGGAGTTTTAGTCATTTTTCCCATTAGACATGCTTCGCATCTTTCAAGTGATTCAAAATCAAGTGATTCAAGAAGTCCATCTGAATGGAGTTTCTTCATACGCTTCACTCCAATGTGACCAAGACGACAGTGCCACATGTATGTAGAATTATCATTTAATTTAATTCGTTTAGCATCTATGTTGTGAACATGTGTATCACTACTATCGAGATTCAGCAAGAATAAACCATTCATCTCAGGTGCGTTACCATAAAAGATATTACTCATATAAATCGAACAACCTTTATTCTCAGACTTAAAAGAGTAACCGTCTCGCAATAAACAGGATCCAGATATAATGTTCATGCTTAACGCAGGCACCAAATAACAATTATTTAAATTTAAAACTAATCCCGAAGGTAGATGTAGAGGGAGCGTGCCGACGGCGATCACATCAACCTTGGAGCCATTTCCAACGCGCATCGTCACCTCGTCTCTTGCCAGTCTTCGTTTATTCCGCAGCTCCTGTTTCGAGTTACAAATATGAGCAACCGAACCAGTATCAAATACCCAGGCACTACTACGATTACTAGTAAGATACACATCTATAACACATATATCAAATATACCTTTCTTCTTGATGTTGCCGTTCTTCAGATCCGCCAGGTACTTGGGGCAGTTACGCTTCCAGTGACCAGCTCCCTTGTAGTAGAAGCACTCAGTTTCAGGTTTAGGACCAGCCTTGGGCTTCTTAGCAGGTGCGGCAGCTTTCTTGCCGTCCTTCTTGAAGTTGCCCTTGTTCTTAGGCTTGCCCCGTTTCTTGAAATTGGTGGTCTTATTGACCATCAACACTTGTTGCTCCTTCTTGATCTCCACTTCAGCAGTTTTCAGCATGGACGACAGTTCAGGCAACGTCTTGTTCATGCAGTGCATGTTGTAGTTCATCACAAAGTTCTTGTAACTTGGTGGCAGTGATTGAAGGAGACGGTGAATCCCCAATTCATTAGGAATCGATATTCCCAACTCTTGGAGCTTCTTAGCGTACCCAGACATGGTGAGCACGTGCTCGCTAACGGAGCTTCCTTCTTCCATCTTACAGTTAAAGAACTTCTCGGAGGCCTCATAGCTCTCCATGGCCGCGCGAGTCTCAAAAATTAGCCTGAGCTCCTTAATGATCTCGAACGGGTCGTGGTGCTCAAAACGCAGTTGGAGCTCCGCTTCTAAACCGTACAGGATGGCACACTGAACTGTGGAGTAATGATTTTTCCGAGTGGCGAAAACATTCTTTTCGTCATCGGTGGCATTATCTACGGGCGGGTCACCTAGCGGTGCATCGAGCACATAGGTCAACTGACCAGCCCTGAGGATGATCTTCAGTCCACGGAACCAGTCCGTGAAATTTCTTCCATTGTTTTTAAGTTTTTCTTTCTCTAGGAACGCATTGAAATTGATGGAGGGGGTCGCCATAATCTACAACAATTTGCAAGTAGTTTAGACTAAGTTTATGACAAATTGAGTACAAATTTATTTCTTAAACTAACTAGGTGAACTCCCACTCAAAACAACATCCCTCACATTGTCTTAGTGATTACACGAACCAAGTCCACTACACCAAGTCCGATCTTCACGAGAGAAGATGTAGTTTGATCGGCGAACAATCTTCATGTTCATCATATCAATTATATGACTCATGCTCTACCTTTCGGTATTCTGTGTTCCGAGACCATGTCTGTACATGCTAGGCTCGTCAAGGTTAACCTTAGTTTCTGCATGTGCAAATCTGGCTTGCACCCGTTGTATGCACACGTAGAGTCTATCACACCCTATCATCACGAGATGCTTCGAAACGACGAGTCTTAGCAACGGTGCCAACTAAGGACGAACACTTTATTACTTGATATTTAGTGAGAGGGATCATCTTATAATGCTACCGTCGCGATCTAAGCAATACAAGATGCATATAGGATTAACATCACAGGCAATTCATAATTTGTGTGATATGATATGGCCTTTTTCTTCTTGCGCCTTTGATCTCCATCTCCAAAGCACGAACATGATCTCCATCATCACCAGCATTGCGTCAAGGTCAGTGGCGCCGCTTCATGGTCGTCCATCATCACTAGCAACTATTACAACTACTTGGAATAAAGCTATTACAAGATGAATAGACACGCAGGTCTTAACATAATTAAAGACAACCATTAGGCTCCTGCCGGTTGCCATATTACAACAAGGATCATTGCATACATCAAATATAATCACAATCACATGTTGGCCATATCACATCACAAAACCCCTGCAAAAACAAGTTAGACGCCTCTAATTTTCTTTGCATGTTTTACGTGGTTTGGGGCTTTCGCATAAGACTGATCTTACCTACGAACAAGAACCACAACGTTGATACAAGTGTTGTCAAGATGCTCATTGTAAATTGAATCTTAACTATGGTGGGAGAGACAGACACCCGCAAAGCCACTTGTGCAAAGCAAGTTGCACGTCAAGCGTGGAGCAAGTCTCATGTACGATGACATGTAATGTTAGCCCGAACCGCTTCATCCCACCATGCCGCAAGATGCAAAGTACATGCTAAGACACCGACAACAAAAGCATCAGCGCCCACAAAACCATTGTGTTCTACTCGTGCAACAGATCTACGCATAGATACGGCTCTGATACCACTGATGGGTTCGTAGCATGGAAAACAAAAAATTTCTACCGCAAGAACGAACAAAACCTAGATCTAATCTAGATAAAAGCCAAGATCTAATCTATTAGACATGAGCAACGAGATAGATGGGAACTAACCCTCGTAGATCCGGAAGCGTTAACGAGATTAGATCTCGTGGTTGATGTAGTCAATCACTTGCCGATCTCGAGATCGTGTGGACGATCCTTCCGGCGTCGCGTTCCAGCAGCGCTTCCGCCTTCGGTCAAGTAGACGATCCTTCCGGCATCGCGTTCCAGCAGCGCTTCCGCCCTTGGTCAAGTTGACGATCCTTCCGACGCCACGATTTGGCAGCGCTTTCGCAGTCGGTCACACGTGCGGAGTCGAAGCTGACCTTCCTCTCCCCGTTCCAGCGAGCAGCGGAGGTAGTAGATCTTCTCCACGGAATCCCAGCAGCACGACGGCGTGGTGGTGGTGGTGGAGTAGAGAATTCTGCAGGGCTTCGCCTATGCCTGTGTAGAATATGGTGGAGGAGAGAGGCGGCAGAGATTGGGGATTATGAGAGCAAGGGAGGAGGGGGCGCCCCCTGCCCCTCTATTTAAAGAGGGGATGGCTCCATGGGGAGGGGAGTCCTTGTAGGACTCCTCTCCTCCCTAGGCCGGCGGGTTGGAGGTGGGGGGGAGGAGTCCTCCTCCCCCACGAATCCGTATCTTGACCCACCAGGACTCCTTGATCCCTATCTTGATTTTCAAGCAAACTCCAAGATATCTTCCAGAACCTTCCGGAACATTCCGAAACCTTCTAGAACTCTCATACAAACACTCCGGAACATTTCCTATCTCATAAAATGATCTCCTATATATGAATCTTATTCTCCGGACCATTCCGGATCTCCTCGTGATGTCCCGAATCCAATCCGAGACTCCGAACAACATTCGGTCTCCAACGCACATTCCATATCTACTTAAAACAACTTCGAACCTTAAGTGTGTCACCCTACGGTTCATGAATATGTAGACATGATAGAGACACATCTCCTATCAATAACCATCAGCGGGACCTGGAGATCCATAACGGCTCCCACATACTCAACGATGACTTCGCGATCGATTGAACCATTTACATACGAAACTAATTCCCTTTGTCTCGCGATACTATACTTATCCGAGGTTTGATCGTCGGTATCTCCATACCCAGTTCTACCTCGTTACTGATAAGTACTCTTTACTCGTTCCGTGATATGTCATCCCTTGTGACCTAGTCACATGCTTGCAAGCTAACTAGATGACATTCCGCCGAGAGGGCCCAGAGCATATCTATCCGTCATATGGATGGACAAATCCCAATCTTGGTTCATGCGCTTCAACACATACTTTCAGAATACCCAATGACACTTTTATAACCACCCAGTTACGAAGCGGCGTTTGATGTCATCAAAGTATCCATCCGGTGATGGTGATTAACATAACCTCATGGTCGAAGGAATAGGTTACTATGTGTTTGAAAACTTACATCAATACGAACTTAATGACTTGATCTTATGCTACGCTTACTATGGGTGTGTGTCCATCACATCATTCTCCTAATGATATATCCTTGTTATTAATCACATCCTAATGTCCATGATCAGGAAACCATGATCATCAATTAATCAACAAGCTAGTTTAACAAGAGGCTTACTAGGGACTCTTATATGTTTACAAAACACACATGTATTAGTGTTTCCTAATAATACAATTATAGCATGTAATGTAAACATTCATCATAAACACAAAGATATAATAATAATCACTTTTATTATTGCCTCTTGGGCATATCTCCAACAGATAGAAGGTGATGAATTCACCAAGGAGGCGTGCGCTGGAGCTCGCGGTGGCGGCAGTGGTAGGGTTAGGGTTTGCCGCCGCCAGAACTCCCGCGTCGGCGCCATCGGTGCGGGGGATCGAGTACTGCGGTGACGCGGAGGACAAGTCCATCGCCGGAAAGTCGCCCGCGTGAACGCACAGGCCAGGTTGGAACCGTGGCGCGGGCAAGGAGGAAGTTTTGGGCATTCGCGCGTGAGCGAGAGGGATAGTGCGCGCTAGCGGCCGGACACCAAATTTGTAGCGTGTACGGGGCAAATTGACGCGCGCTGGATTTTGTTTTCAGTGCGCACGATTATCGCGCGCCCGCTGGAGGAGAAAAAAAAGGCCATGCGTGCTAAATCGGCGGTTACTTTTAGCGCCCTATGATATCCCGCGTCTGTTCGAATTGCTCTAAGCACAACCAGACATGTCTGTAGGATTTGGGGCCTGGTGCGGCTTACAAAATGGGACCCTAATTTTTATTCACATTCACTAACAAATAAAACAAAATTATACATTTACTTAATTATATAAGTTCAAAATGTGTGATTTCATTAAGATTTGGAAATATATCAAGTATTCATTCTAAGCCACAGAAAATTACTAGTGTAGTTTGTACTTCATCTGTTCCATAATATACGCCTTTAAAAAAATATGTTTTAGCTTGCTAAAAAGATTTATATTATGAAACCGAGGTAGTATGATGCAATCAGTATTAGTACCTCGATCAACCGAATACACAACTCAAATTGTCGGATCAATCTGACCTATCCGTGTCAAGGATGAAAGGGAAACGGATGTCGCCTAGAGGGATGGTGAATAGGCGTTTTAAAAATATAACGGTTTAGGCTCTAATAAATGCAAAATAAAACTTAACGTTTAATTTATCAAGCCAAAATCTATATCAATTAGGTTCAACTAAGTGTACCAACAACCTATGCTAAGCAAGACAATCAACAAGGTGATAGCAAGATATAATACTTCAAGCACGATGGCTATCACAATGTAAACTGCATAAGTAAAGGGCTCGGTTTAAAGATAATAGATGAACGCGGAGACGACGATTTATTTCCGAAGATGACTTCCAATGAAGCTACGTCTCTGTTGGAGAGGTGTAGTGGTGTAATTACTTCGAACACCACAAATGGCTCATCTCGAGGTGTGGTGGCTTGATGCTCACCCAACGCCACAAAAGTCCTCACCCCAAGATGCGAAGGAACGCAACTCACCAATGCCACAAAAGGCTCAACCTATTCTCCTGTGAGCTCGCCACAAAGGCCAACGCACGCACCACTATGGGACACTTGAGGACGGTCACCGAACCCCGTACAAGGCTTGGGGCAAACTCCACAACTCAATTGGAGGGCTCCCAAGAAATTTCACAAAGGCTACAAGCTTGAGGAACTCCACAACAATTGGAGCCCCCAAGAACAATGCCACAAAAGGCTACAAGCTTGAGGAATCTCCACAACTCAATTGGAGGCCCCAAGAACACACCACAACTCCACACGACCGTCTAGGTTCCAAAAACCCAAGAGAAACAAGTCCAAGACCTTGAACTCGCCGAATCTCCGAGAAGAACTCAAACCTATGCACCAAATGCAAGAGGCAAGTCCTTTACTCCCAAATTTCACCAAAGATACAAAAGCTATTGGGGGAATAAGAGAGGAAGAACACAAGAGGAGAACACAAAACTCTCCAAGGTCTAGATCCCAAGGATTCCTTCACAAAGAACGGATTTGGTTTGGTGGGGCTTGTAGATTTAGATCTCCTCTCTCAAATCCCTCAAAGAGATGCAAGAATCATGGGAGGGAGAAAGGGAGAGGGCAAGCTTTTGAAGGTCAACAATGGAGGAGAGAGTGGAAGAGCTAGCAAAAATGACCTCAAAAGTTGGGAAAACATTGGGGAAGAGGGGCGCCTTCAATAGGGAAAGAAAAATCTGCCCGTTTGGGTCATTTTCGCGCACCACCGGAACTACCGGTGCCCCACCGGTACTACCGGTAAATAGAAACACAAGTTATTGAACAAAAACTATTTTTACCGGAACTTTGGGCGGAACTTGGGCCGGTACTACCGCTCAAGCAAAAACGTTAGACATCATTGCACGAAAACTTTAATAACTTTTGACTCCGGACTTCGATTTCGATGATCTTGGTCTTGTTTTGAAGAGAACAAAAAGATCTAACAGATTATGCAAAGAAACATCATAGTACAACAAGGGAGGATAATGATGTCTGCAAGAGCACAGATTGTTTGTAGCTAGTTTCGAAGTTCAGATATCGATCCCACAGGGAGCCCAAAGGTAAGTGTTTATTGGTGAAGTCTCTGTCACACCCGAAGTTGTCACAAGTCTTTGAGTGAATTGACTGCAAGTGTTGAAATAAGAATGGGGTTTTGATTAAATGCGATATATTTAAATAAAACTAAAATGTAAACTTCAGAAATATAAAGCATAAAAGTAAAGAACGATTTTGCTTGTTTGTTGTTTCCTGCAGATGGCGAAAGAAGGCGCGTGAGATTCAGTTCATGGTGATAGTCACTGTGCCAGGTGGTCGAGTGGTAAATGTAACAATTATAATCTTATAGATATATGTGTAGGCGAGCAACCCATAATTAGCCGAAACTCCTCTTGGTAGATTTCATCCGAACTTCAATAATCCTACTAGCCTGCTACCAAAACCATGGTTAGACACTAGATGATTAAGACCCTTCAGGTTTCTTAGCGATTAAGCTCCTTGGATTGGACTAATGCAATAAGCACAGTGGTTACTCATTATCATCGAGTCAACTAGCTTTCCACTGATATCACCGTGTCACCCGAGGGTCACCGGTCCACTAGCGTTCAAGATCTTATCTATGTAGGATAAAGTATCATGTTGTCTGGTCCCTTAATTGGACAACAAGCATTAGGCATCCCATAGATAGTCAAACACACATATTATAGTAATTAGAATCAATCATAAACTAGCGGAAAATATATGAAGGCACATCACATCTCACCAATCCCCTACATCTCCCACGCCCAAGGGAATTACTCACACATTAGAGAAGAACGGATCATCAATATAATTAAATAAAGGAAATCATCTTTGTATTACCGTGGGGATCCACAATAAGGAAAGAAAAATATTGAAGACAATTCAAGATGGGAAGAAACAATCTCAAACCCTAGTCTTGGAAGGTGGAGATCCCTCTCTCTCTCAAGTACAAGTATATCTATGGGGTGTATTGGCTAGGAGGTTGAAGATCGTTGAGCGAGATGAAGAACGTCTTATCCTTCTCCGGATCTCTTCTTTCTCCCTTCTGGATGGTGTGGCGGGTGCTGCGTTGTGTTTTCGTCCCCGGTCACTTCACGGAAGTTGTCCCTTTTGACAAGATAGAGGCGGCGGCAACTATACGGCGGGAACTATACGACCAGAAAAATATTCCCGTCGTATAGTTGCTCGTTAAAGCTTCGGTGACCTCCCCTCGCGAGCTTCCAAGGTGGGACTCGCCTGTTTTCTCTAGAATATTGTGTTTCTCTAGTTAAATCCCTCTGTTGGCGTTCAGAACCTTAAACACACATTAAAAACCAAGTTTTATTCGCTACCAAAGTATTAGCGTTAGGTAAAACCAGAAAACGATCAAATCCGGGAGAAAACCATCAATAAAAGCCATAAAAAAATGTGTTGAATCTCATAGCTATCAACTCCCCTAAGCTTAGATGTTGCTCGCCCTCGAGTGACAAGGAAATAAGGAAGAATAGAAGAGATTCAAGACTGAAAATAAAGGAACTCACAAGTTTGAATTGGTGCTAAATTCTTTTCTTCACAATCCCTGCAATCTTAAATATGATCATACACGTATTCACAAGATTGCATTGAGTCCACTCGTAATCACGTATATCTTTTTAGCAAATAAATCATATGCCCAAGCAAGTGTCGAAAGTTTAGCTAGGAAGGTGAGACAAATTCTTTTGGTGTCTCTCTTTATTGAGAGATGAAAACTTTTTTCTTGTTCATTTAACCAATTAAGAGTACTCAAGTTGGCATCAAAACATTTAATTTAAGAACAACTCATCTACTCCCATGTCAAAATTTCAAGGTTCTCAAAGCACATTTTTCTTTCTTTTGTCTTTCAAAAACTTCAGCTCTTTCATAGAGAAATCATGCCAATATTTTTATCATATTAATTGGGGTTGTGTTGTGCACTCGTGACCATGCCAATAAATGATGTTGAGCAATAATGGGCTAGAGGAGTACTACAACTTCACTTGGAACATGAAACCATGAGGAGTCTAAATTTTTTAGATGTCATAGCATTGCTGCTACAAACGTTTACATAACTCAATAGCCGAAATCAAGTGGTTTCCCACATTTAGATCGTTTGTTGGCCAGCGGAGTTAACAGTACCCCATGGAGCACAACAGAGTTGTAATGACACGCGTAAAGCAATATCTTACAGTAATTATTAGAAAGAGTAGTGGCATAATTTCTACTACTTCGAAGCATCCGTTTAATCAAACAATTTCAATCAAGGGTATTATCGAATCTATTTATATTAAGCTCATATGGGATGGAGTAGTTCTAATATCAAATTCTTTGAGCTAAGCATGGACTGAAGTCATCTTTGAGATGCTTTTTCTTGTTGTAAAAATGTAGGAAGTATTTTTGACCAAGTTCTTTGCTCATTATTTCAAGGCTAAAAAGGAGACACTAGCAAAAGAATAGAATTTGTGGGATGATAAGCTAAGTGGGGAGTGTCCACACTGCAAGCGAGTAAAGATTTGTAGGATCAATTTAAGGTTGCAGAGAGGATGATGAAAGGAACGTGATACCTCTTCTAACTTGCTTCGTTCTTGTATTTGAGTTGAAACCTCTCTATGCTTTCCTATTGCCAAGTCACCTGAAATTAAGCAATCTCCGAGAGAAACAAATAAACAAACTTGCAAATAAAATTACAACTATTTTTTATTTTTGTTTTAGACTTGCAAAGCTGAAAGTAAACATGCAAATTTGAAGTAAATGAAATAAATCAAAAGAAGAAAATAAAAATATGAATGCAAAGTTTGGAGGTTTTCAAACCTCCCCCAAGCTTAGGCAATTGCCAGGCTGAGTTGTCGCCGTCATTTGGCGGCTGGCGCGGATACTGCTGGTAGAAGTCGGGGAAGTGGGTCATGAAGTGACTGAAGTTGTGAGTCAAAGTGTTCACATCTTCATTCACATCCTGAAGTGTGTGGTCGATCTCCCCAACACGCTGGTGGAGCTACTAGAACTTCTGGTAGAGACATAGTTGTACCCCTACTGACGAGGGTTAAACTCATCAATGCCCGTTGTTATGGACTTGGGTTTTGAAGAAGGAGAGAGCACTGGAGGCATCAATTGGCTAGCAAACAAGCACACATGGATGCAAGGTTTACCCAGGTTCAGGCCTTGTAGAGGTCCTACTCCTGCTTGTCTGCTCTTGGAATTATCGAGGGAGTCGAAAGTTACAAGGGGTGCGCAGATGCAATCTGGTGAGGTTGTGGAAACTAGGGTTGTGATTGTCCTCCTCGCCGCCCCCTCCTAGCTTTATATAGATAGGCTAGGTCTCAGGTAGCAGGTCGAGTCGATAAAAAGTTAGGGTTTCACCCTTTTAAACTTTTTATCTTAAGCTTTGCCTTGTGCCGCAGGCAGTCAGAGTCTCCGTATGTCACCCGAATCCTGGATTGGGCCCTGGTAATGCCGTGGGATTCTGGCAGATCAGGACGTATATACCAAACTCAAGTACCTGTAGGTATTCCCTCGTTAGTAGCCCCCGAGTGTCAAGTGGAATTGCAGATTCAAGTGGAGACTTTATGAAGTCTTTCGAGTGCGTATCTGAGCATATTTTTGAGTGCTCTATTTTGTATCATAGGGATTGTTGATATACGTGCCTGATTTATTCGATGTATCGGGATCAGTTAACTGCCTTAGGGCAAAAAACACAATCTACTCAAACTCGAGTCCCTGGACTTGAATTCGGAAAAGTGCTGGTGTAATTCGACTTAGGGCACAGAGGTCTTGCAGGAGTCGAATCCCAGTATGTAAGTGTGAGCACTCGATGCGTCCGTCAAGGCTTATTCATCGTACCTGCAAGTCCAGATTTATTTCTGGTAGAGCACAGCAGATGCGTTGCCAGACCTTATTTAGGTCTTATCTTCACGCTGTAAGCGCGGCATCCGAATTTTGTCATCGCGGAGATGATTCGTGTGACCCAGGAGACACAGTCTCTTTTTAGGAAAAACATGAGGCGGAGTCGCCATAGCATTCGAGCGTGGATGCCATCAACACACAGTGTAATGTATAAGAAAAAATCATAGGGTGCGCGGCCAGCGCTCCCTATGGGAGTAGCTCTCGAGTGCCTATTCGAGTCGTAGACTCGAGTGGGGACTATAAGTATTTGCGACTACTGTCGTCTTTTGCTTGTTTCAGTTGAATGTGCTTTCAGTGCTCCCTATGGGAGTAACCCGGAGTCCACAATCGAATCGTAGATTCGAGTGAAGGATTTTTCATGCCTGGAAATCTTTACAAATCTCTTCGGGTGCGCGGCTAGTGCTCCTATTAGGAGTAGCCCCCGAGTGCTTAGTTGAGTCGAAGACTCGAGTAAGGACTAAAGTAGTCAAAATGTGCTCCTGCTAGAGTTGATGATGTCAGTGCTAACGGTGAGAGGACCTCAGTTTCCCACGTGAGCGGCTTGACGGGACGTGATGAGTAGTGGGTCCCACTTTCTGACTTGGACTTGACCAGGCATGTGTAATCTTCTGTTTTTAACTGTGTCTCCTTGATTTTCGCGCATAATGGGTAGAGTGGCGCGACGGTTCATGGTTTACCCTGGTCACGCGTCGATGTCTATGTGTGCCACTCGTCTGGTAGGTTTTCCTCTGGCCGTTGGATGGCATATGTGGGGAGGTTAAGTAGAGGCTCGCCATGCGGTAATTTCCCCACATCTTATTCTTGCTCGCGCACCTCCTCCATTGTTGCTCTTGCTATTCCATTGCTCACATCTCCTCTGTGGCACTGGACCAACTCCGCACCTTCCCCATCTACTTCCTACGCTCACATCGCCAGCACAAGATAGGAAAGAAGAAGGGAGATTCCACCGCTGGATCTACGGCTGTTGCCGTCGCAGCCAAGAACAAGGGTGCCGCCGCCACGGGCACCAGTGCCGCCAGAGCTGGGAAGAATAAGGGCGCGGGAACTCGCGTCACCAATGGGTCATGGCGTCCATCCATCATCAAGCCGCCGGAGTTGTTCACCCAGCACCAGGATGGGGCGCTCTCTGCCACGGAGGACGACTCGCGCGTTCCCGGCGACGAGGTAATCCCTAGTCCTCCTGCGGGTTTTCGAGTGATTCCTTGCGTTCATTATTCGCGGTCTTTCTCTCCCCTGCATCCGTTTGTTAGGGGTTTCCTTTGCTTCTATGGGCTCTAGCTTCACCAGCTGACCCAAAATTCTATCCTCCACATCGCCCGCTTCATCACTCTTTGCGAGTGCTGGCTCGGAATTGAGTCACACTTCAGCCTCTTCAAGAAGCTCTTTAATCTCAAACATCAATAGGCGTCGGGTTCATTAGTCTATGACATAGGAGGCTGCGGGGTCCACGTTGATTCCAATGTCACCTACTTCGCCATCAAGCTTACTGCTTCTATCCAAGGATGGAGGGAGAAGTGGTTCTACATCCGGAACAAGAAAGCTGATGGAGAGAACTAAGGACTCGCACTTCGATCTAGTGGCACCCTGCAAGCGGAGGAGGTCCTGGAAGAACACTATGATGCCCGCCAAAGTCGAGGAAACAGAGACCCTATATCAGCGTGTCGGCTACCTCGAAAAGCGCATAGGAAAAGAAGTAGGTGGCGTAGAGCTCATTCGCACTTAGATGCGTCGCCGTGTGTAGCCTCTACAGGCTAGGGTACACCCAATGTTGCGCTGGACTGGTACTGGTGATGTCACTCATATCTCTATAGAGGGCATATCTTCTGGCGAGGTAGATAGGAGGTTTCGACTACTGACTAAGTACACCACCAAGGAGGATCTCCCGGGTGACTCAGTCGTGCCTCCATTCTGCGCCAGCAATCCTCCGCCTGAGGTGGATTTCTCTTTGAAGTTTCTTGATTTTTCGATTGCTTGTAGGTGCTTTGTTTTATATACTGATGCTTCTTCTGCTGCTAGGACTTGACCATGGCTGCCAACTTTCCTCCTCAGCCTGAAGGAATTATTCCTCGCGAGGTGGAAGAAGAGGATGAGTCGGGCTCCCCCGTCCCTGTTGAGGAGGAGCAGGAAGCCCCTGAGTTGTCAGGAGATTCCTTTGACCTCAACAAATTTGATGGGTAAGTTTTATATCCTTGGGGGTTCGTCTGATATTTCTCAAAGGCTTCTCCTTCTGATTTGGTGTTGATGTTGATAGTTAAACGGCGTCGTCGTCCTCCGACGACTGCCAATTGTCAAGGAGTATGGAGTCGCAGACTCCAGAGATGAAGAAGTTGCGGCAAAATCTCCTTCTCCTCCGGTGGTAGCCCACTCTGGTGCCAATTCTTCGAGTTACCCCCACACTGGGGGGGGGGGGGGACCAGATGGTTGCCCGGACGCCCCCTCGATAGGAACCTTCGGAGTCCCTGGAGGAGCATGTAAGTGTCTTTTGCCGCGGGCAGTCGAATTTTGGTTGATGTTCACATTTGGTCATTTTTGCTAACGCTGATTCTTCTTTTCTTTTGGTGTAGCCTATTTTGAAGAATTCTGCTCGCCTCGCCGAACAAATTATGTCCTTGGGTCGGCACCATGCCATGCTGGACAACCGCCACCGTGTAGTCGAAGGTTTGTGTTAAACTTGTCTCTTTGCTCTTCTTGTGTAGAGGTTTCTAAACTAAGGTGTTGTCGTGATCTGCCCTTTGTAGGTGAGCATAATGAGCTTCTCCGTCGCGTCACTTCCCTCGAGAAGGGACTTGCCACAGCGGAGAAGAAACGCGCTGAGGCAGTCGCGGCTCAGGAGGAGTCGCAAAAGCGCGAGGAAGGTCTGCGTGCTTCCACCACTGAGAGGGAAAATTTGTTCGTAGAACCACTTTTCTCTATCATGAAAGCGCTCTCAGGTATTATGCTGCTTCTCTTGCATTTTTCCCTGTTTTCGTATTCATGCTGTTGTGCTAATACGTGTGTGTTTTAGATGCTGCCGGCATGAGCTTCGACGCTCATGCCTTGATCCCCGTGAATGCCTTGGCTGGCGCCGTGGTTCCAGTCGAAGACCACAACGCCTCCCTCTAGGATACGCTTGGGAAAGCCAAGGGCATGCTGAGCCGCCTCCGAGAGGATATGGTTCCCAAGTCCAGCTTAATCGACAATCTTGATGGCTTGGTGGAATCCTTCGCTGAAGGCATCTCAATGGAATTCAAGAATGCGCAGCGGTCTGTCGGCGCCACAATGGCACTCGCAATGGCGCAAGCCCATGGTGTGGAGATGGACCCTAGCGCGATCTCCGAGGTGATGCCTGTCGACGCGGGTGGCCAGCAGGTAGTGTTCGCTCTCTTCGCTGGTAGTTGCAGTAAGTATGGGCACCAGCTCATCGATGCAGTCGCCAAATATTCTGCGGAGCTGTGGCGAGTGAAGGCTGCGAGGCTGCGACGTCTGGGGCTACCACTAGGAAGTCTGTGGTGTCAGAGACTGCCACAGATTTGAGGAAGCCCCCGAAGCGGAAGTCAAGTCAAAAAAGCAGAGCATGCCTTAGTTGCCTTATGTAATAGTTTAGCTTTCCTTTTGCTGAACCATATTTTGTGGGGGTACCCCTTGTTGATACTTTGTTGAAATTGAATGCACTCCGTCCTTTTATCAATGTATAGTTGGTCTTATTTTTGCCTTTTGTTTGGCTGTAATAGGGTCCTTCGAGTGGTCCTCCAGACTCTCCTCCCATTGATGAAACTGCGGCGCGACCGTGTTCAAAGGTGGAGGAGCTGTCAGTGCTTGCGCGACTGCGCGATCGTATATAGTAGTTGGAGCGAGAGCTACCCATTATCCACGGTAACACGAGCGTGTGGAAGTCTAAGGCTGAGAAGGCCAGTGCTCGCGAGAAGTATCTCCTGGATGAAGTTGCAGAGTTGAACGAGCAATTTAAATGTTAGCTCTCTATCTTCTTAACCTTTTCTTTAGCCATTCGCGGTGATGCCCTGTCTTATTCTTTGGTCTTGCTTTTGTACTTGTTAGCGCTTGTCACCTGCAGGATGAGAGAGACCAGGTTGCCACTCGAATGAATGACTTAACCCAGGAACAGCTACAGACTAGTGGGTACTTCTGGCTGGACCACGATCGTGTAGTCGCGTTGGCGATGTTTGTAGGATCGTGCATCGCGGGTGCTTTAGTGTTTGAAGAAGGCGCAGTCGTGCCTGAGGTATATTTTTAAGACGATGTTTCCACTGGACGTGGTGCCTTCAAGCATGTTGGCTCTGCTGGTGAAGTTTCAGGATATTAACGCGGTCCGCGAGTGCGTGCGCCAACAGCTGGTCGTGGGTGCCAAGGCTGCGTTATCGCTTGTTCGACTGCATCGGCCAGATGTGGACGTCATGGCTGTTGCCGCTGGGCCACCACTGCTGCCAGAAGGGATGACTTGGAATATGGTGTCGCACTATCAGGCGGTTGACTGGCCAACTAAAGATATTGTAGATTTCTTTGAAGAGCAAACAAATGTGCTCCTTTTTCGGAAGTAGTGTAATATAGTCCTACACAAAGATCTACAAGTGTTGTAAAATTCATACAATCGTGCCGAGTGTGTTTGATACCCGTTAATGTAGAGAGCTTGCTAGCTTGTATATATTTTTCGAGTGTATTGTACTCTGTAGTTCCTTTTCGTTAGCCTAACGTGTATTTATCTCAGCACCTTACAAACATGTCAGGTGCGTTGCAGCTGGGTTGGTGTTATCAAGGGTTCGATTGGTAGTGTGTCAGCTACTCAGGATACAACGTTTGTTCGTAGAACAAAAGTGTAAAGGGTGGCGCAGCCCCCGAGTGATATAATTGCAGGTAAAATAGAAAAAACACAAGGTTTGGGGCACTTAGCTTTATTTATTCACAGAATATCACGAGGTACTATGTGTGGCTAGCCTGGCTGAATAGCCTTATTTGTAAAGTAAAAACATCTAAGGGTAGAAACAGCGCAGCTAAGCAACGTTCCAGGGATTGGAGTATGCGACTCCGCTCTCTAAGTCTTTAAGGCGATAGGCGCCACCTGGGATTACTTCGGTAATCACGTAAGGTCCTTCCCAAGGGGACTCGAGTTTGAGGTTCCCTTGAAGTTTCAGTCGTAGGACCAGGTATCCTTCGGCGAAGGTCTGGGGCGTAGCCGCCTGCTGTGGTAGTTGCGGAGGTTCTATTGGTAGATCATGGATCTCTCTGCTACAATCTCACGTGCCTCATCAAGGAGGTCGACGGAATCTTCGAGTGCGAGAGTTGATTCTGTCTCGTTGTATGCTACCACCCGTGGGGCTTTGTAGCATACTTCTGCGGGTAGCACCGCTTCAGCTCCGTGCACCATGAAGAATGGAGTGTAGCCTGTGGCACTGTTTGGAGTTGTGCGCAGGCTCCATAGTATTGAATGCATCTCGTTGGGCCAGCACCCTGCAGCTCTTTCGAGTGGCCGAAGGAGCCTTTTCTTGATTCCGCTGTAGATGAGGTCGTTGGCCTTTTCGACTTGATTGTTGGTCTGAGGGTGTGCCACGGAGGCGTAGCTGATGTTGATTCCCAGTTTTTCACAGAGACCCTGTAATTCCTTCGAGGTGAAGTTTGTTCCGTTGTCTGTGATGATGCTGTGTGGTACCCCGAACCGGAAGATGATGGACTCGGAGAATTTGACGGCGCTAGCTCCTGATTGGTTTGTCACCAGGATGACCTCAATCCACTTGGTGAACTTGTCGACTGCGATGAGGAGGTAAACGTATCCTCCGGGGGAAGACTTATGGAGCTTTCCGACCATGCCGAGTCCCCATTGTGCGAAGGGCCAGGCCACAGGTATGGGCCTGAGCTCCACACCAGGCGCGTGCGGTTTGTCCACGAATCGCTAGCAGGCATTGCAATGCTGGACGATGTCCTTGGCTTCGCGCATGGCCGTTGGCCAGTAGAATCTAGCTCGTTGAGCTTCGGTGACGAGGGCGCGACTGCCGGCGTGGTGCCCGCAAGTGCCTTCGTGTATGTCAAGGAGGATGGCTCTTCCATCCCCGTTGGAGACGCATCACTGAAGGACTCCTATGATGCGGCGCTTATACAGTTCGCCGTTGATGCGGGCGAATGCCTTGGATCGTCGCGCTATGTGACGCGCATCAGTCGGGTCATCTGGTAGCCTTTTGCTGAGCAGGTATGTAATGTATGGCTATGTCCAGGATGGCTCGATCATCATGACCTCCATGGGGCCTTCGAGTCCTGTGTTTGGGTCCATGTTGTCGAGTGCCATGGGCTCGCTCGGTGGCGTACCTCGAGTCCTTTATCGTGCTAGCTTTAGGCTCTATAGCCTTTGGCTTGATGGAGCACTCGTAGATGCGCTCTAGAAATAAGCCAGGTGGCACTTGGACGTAGGTGGAACCAATGTTGGCGAGTATGTCAGCCTCCTCATTGCTCTCGCGGCTGACGTGTCGCAGCTCGCAGTCGTCGAAGTCCCCTTCGAGTGTGTCGTAGAGGTCGCGGTAGGCGATCATGTTGTCGCTGAGAGTGTCACACTCGTTCATTGTTTGGTTGACCACCAGTTTGGAGTCGCCGTAGATGACAAGTCGCTTGGCACCGCAAGGTTTTGCCATTCGCATCCCATGGAGCAAGGCTTCATATTCCGCTTCATTGTTGGAGGCTGTGAACTGCATTTGGAGAATGTACCTCATCTTTTCACATTGGGGTGACGTTAGTATGACACCTGCGCCAGCTCCTCCCTTGCGCTTGGACCCGTCGAAGTGCATTGCTCATAGGTGGGACATATCTGGCTTGTTGGGGAGCTGGTTCTCCATCCAGTGCACGAGGAAGTCCAGGAGAACTTGCGATTTGATCGCGTCACGCTTCTTGTATGTGATGTCTCATGGAGACAGTTCTATGCCCTAGAGCGCGACTCGTCGAGTGGCGTCGGTATTATTGAGTATGTGCCCAAGTGGGGCGCCGTTCACCACTACGATTGGGTGCTCCTGGAAGTAGTGGCGCAGTCGCCTAGCGGTCATCAAGACGCCGTAGGCCAGATTCTGGTAGTGCGGGTACCCCTGTTTTGTTGGCGTGAGCATCTCGCTGAGGTAGTAGACTAGGCGTTGTACCCCATGGACTTTATTTTCTTGGCTCGCTCCACCACGAGCACAGTGTTGACCACCTGGTTGGTGGCAGAGATATATAGAAACATCGACTCTTTTTCACGAGGCGTCACCAATACTGGCGAGGTGGACAGTAGACGCTTGAGGTCTTCAAATGCTTCTTGTGCTTCATCTGGCCACTCAAACTTGTTAGCTTTACGGAGAAGTTGGTAGAAGGGCAATGCCTTTTCACCCATTTGACTGATGAATCAACTGAGCGCCGCGATTCGCCCAGCTAGCTGCTGGACGCCTTTTACGTTCTTCGGCTTCTCCATGGCCATTATGGCCTTTATTTTCTTTGGGTTTGCCTCGATCCCGCTTGCGGAGATGACATACCTGAGCAGTTGCCTAGATGGTACACCGAAGGCGCATTTTTCCGGATTGAGCTTGATCCGGTAGCGATCGAGGTTATCGAAGGTCTCGCGGAGATCGTCGAGTAACGTGACTTCCTCTTTGGTTTTGATGATGATGTCGTCGACGTAGACTTGGATATTGCGACCAAGTTGGTTCTTGAGGTAGGCCTGCATACACCGCTGATAGGAGGCTCCTGCGGTTTTTAGCCCAAAGGGCATCGTTGTGTAGCAGAACACATCAAAGGGTGTTGTGAGCGCCGTTTTCTCCTGGTCTCCTCCTTCATTCGAATCTGGTTGTAGCCTGAGTAGGCATCAAGAAAGTAGAGGCGCTCGCATCCCGCAGTAGAGTCGATTATTTGATCGATCTGTGGCAATGGGAAGTGATCCTTCGGGCAGTGCTTGTTCAAGGAGGTGAAGTCCATGCACATCCGTAGGATATCTGTGTCCTTTTTAGGCACAAGCACTGGATTTGCGAGCCAGGTGCTTTCCTTGATCTCACATATGAATTTTGCGTCGAGGAGTCTATTGACTTCCATAGCGACCGCTTTTGCTCTTGGTTCAGACAGTCACCGTATTGTTGGTTTGACTGGCCTTGCATCAGGATTTACATTGAGTGAGTGCTCAGCAAATTCCCTGGGAACTCCTGGCATGTCAGCTGGACACCAGGCGAAAAATTCCCAGTGCTCATGGAGGAATTCGATGAGCGCGAGTTCCTATGTGGGACTCAAGTTGTTGGCGATGAGGGCTGTCTTGGTTGGGTCCGTTGGGTGGACTGGAATTTCTTGGTGTGTGCCGACGTGTCAAAGGATTGGTCGGGTGAGCTTGGCTTGCTCAGGGGAGGCAGACTATTTTCTATCGACTCCTTCAACCTCGCGAGTTCCTCTTGCATGCCAAAAGACTGGGAGATTCTTTTGAATTCCCTATCGCAGCTGTCAGACCTCTCTTTTATTGTGATAATGCAGTTTGGGCCCGGCATCTTCATCTGCAGATAAGCGTAGTGTGGCACTGCCATGCACCTTGCAAACGCGACACGCCCGAGGATGCAGTGGTATTGAGAGGGCCAGTCGACAACTTCAAAGTCTATGCGCTCTCGCTGAATGTTTTGCAGCATGCCGAAGATGACGTCGAGGTTGATCTTGCCCAGGGGGTACACACCCTTCCCTGGAACAATGTCGTGGAACGTCGTGTCTGAAACTTCTAGACATGTCAGAGGGATCCTCATTGTGTGCAAGGTACTCGCGAACATGAGGTTGATGCCGCTTCCGCCGTCCATGAAGACGTGACTCATCTCAAAGCCTCCAATCTGTGCCTCAAGCACTAGGGGACGGTGGCCCGGGCGAGGAACTTGTTGTGGGTGGTTGCTCTTGTCGAAAGCGATGCAGGACTCGCTTCCACTGAGGTACTCAAGGGTGGAGGGCGGAGAGTTCATCGCCAGATTGACTTGGCGAGTGATTGATTTCTGCACTCGATTGGAAGGGCGACCCTTTTGGACCATCCCCATATTCCCCAATGGTCGGGGGTACGGCTCACCTCCATGGTTCTGGACTGGTGCAGCCACAGGTAGTGGTGGTGTCCCTGGTGGCGGTGGAGGAGCTCCATGTGCCATGGTGCCTGGGGCAGCTCCATAGCCTTGATTGATCGCGTCGCGATTCATCTGGGCCAGGCCTTCCTGGAGCTTGAGGAACTCGCGGCAATCCTTTAGGAGGTGGCTGGACTTTTTCTTGTTGTCGTGCTTGTCTATGTAGAAGTGCACGTTGCATGGTCCGGAAAGTTTGTCCTAGATGCATGTTGCGGGTGCCTCATCGCGAGTGTGGTGCTGCCACACTTGCGTGTTTTTTCCGCTATCATGGTATCCACCGCTCCGGTATCCGGTATTGCGGTTGTCGTCGCGTTTGTCAGCGTAGTCGGCTGCGACCATGTCGACCTCTTCACGATCCTCATAACCGCGCATTCGGTGTTTTCCTCGACGATCGTGTCTACGCTCGTGGTCGTCGTCATCATCGGAGTGGACACAATTTTTCACTGAGTCCTCTCCATCGGCCCACCTATTCGCGATCTCCATCAGGTGGTCGATTGTCTTGGCCTTCGAGCAGCCCAGCTCCTCCCTGAGCTCTCTGCGGCGTACGCCGCTATTGAACGCGTCGGTTGCACGATCCTCAGAGATGCGTTCCGCATAATCTTTTATGATGGACCATCTCTGGATGTACGAGCGCAACGATTCGCCCGTCTTCTGGTAGCAGCCGTGCAATTCCTAGATTGATGCGGGCCTTTTGTAGGTGCCCTTGAAGTTGTGCACGAAGCTGTAAACCAGCTCTTCCCAGCTGCGAATGGATCCACGCGGGAGATTGTTGAGCCACGTACGGCGGCAACTTGCAACTGCAGCTGGAGGCATTGCATTGCCGTACTTATGGTTCCACCATGTAGCCTGACAGAGGAGATGTGATCCTCTAGCCAGATCTTTGGGTCCTGCAGGCCGTCGAATTCCCAGTTCTCCGATGGGAGTTTGAACCCCTTAGGCATTCGCTTCTACCTGATGGCTCTGCTGAAGCATCTAGCACCGCAGAGCTTGATCCCGTCGTCCTTCGAGTCAGTCGAACGGGCACGCCTTGCGTGCATCTTGTCGACCTTGCGTTGTGTGATGTCATCACACACATCATAGTTGTGGTCATGCCGCCGTGAGCGGCGACGTCGAGACAGGTCGTGGCTGCCATCGCTGGAGGAGGACGAGGAGTAGCATTTGGCCATAGCCTTGTTTTTCTTCGGCTCCAGCGTCAGATCCTTGATGAGGGCAGCTTCGATTAGCCCCAAGCCTGTGATCATAGATCGGTGCATGGTAGCCCGTGGATCTCCAGCCGGAGGCTGGTTGTTGATGAGGTACATGGTGGCTGCAGTCACTGCTGCCTGCGGTGTCTTCGGGAGCATGTTGCCCCGCATGTCCACCTTCATAGACGAGAAGTCGAGGACTCGTGCGGCCTCTTCTCGCTCCTTGTCGGTGAGGTGGGCCAGTCGAGAGCGTCTCTTGGCTGCCACGTAGTCGTTGCCCTTGGAGGAGGATCCTCCCATGGAAGAGAGCTGAGACCACCAAAGGCTTGACTCGTCCACCGCCTTTCTGGGCGCATCGAGTTGCGCGATTACTTACTGTTGGCATTTGTATTCTTCCTTGAGAAGCCAATGGTAACCCATCAGCATGTCTTGCGACGAGTTCGGGGGCAAGGGATTACCCCGAGAGCTTCGCGGCAGCAAGCCCAGTCATTGCTGTTGAGCTTGATCAGTACGCGCTCTTCAATGTGCTCATTCGCCGTGAGATGCGGGTCTCCTCTCGTCCCGTTGTTGGTGGGTGTGCCATTGGCAGGACCACCGTTTGCGACTGGGATGTCGCCGTTGGTTGGACTAGTGCCTGTGTTTTCGTGACTGGTGCCAGTGTCGCCTGCGTTGATGACGGTGCACATGTAGTGATTGGGGAAGCTGTTGCTTCCGCAGCTTTCAGATCCAGAGCCGTAGGCTCCGTCTTCAGTGGCTAGATTGCCCAGATCGGATCTGCAACTACTGTTGTTGATTGCGTTCCCAACTGTTGTCGGGTCGTTGAGTTCGCTCAGGGTGCCGATCGGCGGCGGAAACCACGATGCTGGAGCAATCGCGGAAACAGTGGGCTGGTCATGGAGGCAAAGTGTGCCCAGCTGACCAACTTGGAAGCGTAAGCTCCTGATCGCCAGGCCGATCCCCTCGCCCATGGACTCGAAAGCCGAGCGAGTGGCCGGCGTGTGGACGGTGAAGTTGAAGGCAGTTGATGGAGCCAAAGAAGCCGCGACATTAGCACACCCAGTTCCCACATACGGCCCTAATTGACAAGGGTTGAACTCATCAATGCCCATTGTTATGGACTTGGGTTTTGGAGAAGAAGGGAGTGCTGGAGGCATCAGCCGGTAAGCAAACTAGCACATAGGGATGCAAGGTTTACCCAGGTTCAGGCCTCGTAGAGGTCCCTACTCCTGCTTGTCTGCTCTTGGAATTATCAAGGGAGTCAAAAGTTATAGGGGGTGCGCAGATGCAATCTGGCGAGGTTGTGGTTGCCCTCCTCGCCGCCCTCCTAACCTTTATATAGATAGGCTAGGTCTCAGGTAGCAGGTCAAGTCGATTACAAGTTAGGGTTTTGCCCTTTTAAACTTTCTATCTTAAGCTTTGCCTTGTGCCGCAAGCAGTCGGAGTCTCCAACATCGTGGGCTTTTGCCAGATCAAGCCATATATACCAAAATCGCGTACCTGTAAGGTATGCCCACATCACCTACTGTGGCTGGTTGGGCCACGGGTCCCATGCTCCTCCTTGCTACTGCTGTCCCTCCCAAGCAGGGTTGAGTCCCTGCTCTTCCTCCTGCTCCTGCTCCTGCTCCTCATCATCCTGCTGCCCTTCATCTTCCTCCTCCTCGGGCTAGTGCTCGGCCAGGATCGCCGTCACTTGGTCCTTGGTGAGGATCCAAGTGTTGTTGTCCACAATTGAGAAGGCCTGGGGGCAGGCAACTGAACCTGCTGATGCGCTCGACTTTCGACGTAGATCTCGTTGGGAACCCCAAGAGGAAGGTACGATGAGCACAACAGTAAGTTTTCCCTCAGTTATGAAACCAAGGTTTAATCGAACCAGTAGGAGCAAGGAAACACCCCAAAGGTGTTACTAGCTGAGCTTTGGCAGGGCGCACTACCGGTGCTAGTAGCAACGTGGAGACCTACACAACACAACCACAGAACTTTGTCCCCAACTTGCGATGAGGTTGTCAATCTCACCGTGTTTTGCGGAAAACAAAGGATTAAACGTATCAAATGGAAAGAAGTAAAAGTTTGCAGAAAGTAAACACAAAGCAGTAAAAGATTGTAGATTGTATGTAAAGAAAAAGGACTGGGATCCATAGTTCACTAGAGGTGGCTCTCCTTAGATAAATAACATGCTGGGTGAACAAATTACAGCGGGGCAATTGACAAACATCGAGAAAGAAATACATGCATATACTAATCATCTTGACTCCTCTGAGACTTGATTGGGCATTACAACATAATACATAGACCGCCATCCAACTGCATCTATGACTAATAATCCACCTTCAGGTTATCATCCGAACCCCCTCCAGTATTAAGTTGCAAGCAACAAATTATTGCTTTACGAACTGCGTGTAAAGTAAACAATACGATTGTTCTATGAACAAAGGATTGTTGCTTTCTCCCTAGTAGCAATAGCACATCTAGTACCTTAGAGATTTCTGTCACTTCCCAAGATTACCAGAGGCATGAACCCACTAGCGAGCATAAATACTAACTCTTGGAGTTGCTAGCATCTACTTGGCCAAGATAGCTACTAACAACAGAAAGCATGCAAGATCTCAAATAACAAAGACATGATAGAATCAATAATCAATCTGAAATAGCATCTCAATATCCATCGGATCCCCGCAAACACAACATGTATGGATTACAAATAGATGATCTTGATCATGAACGGAGCTCACAAGATCTAAACATGAAAGCACAAAGGAGGAGAAACCAGCCATCTAGCTACTACATGGATCCGTAGTCCAAGGATGAACTACTCACGCATCACACCGGAGGCTTGCATGGTGATGAAGAAGGCCTCCAGGGTGAATTCCCCTCTCCGGTAGGGTGCTGGGAAGAGCTTCAGATCCCTCCTGATCTAGGGATGGAGATGACGGCGGCTGTAGACTCTTTCGTGGATTTTTGATCGAGTACTTAGGGTTTTCGTCCCGAGGGCAATATATAGGCGGAAGGAGAGGCCGAGGGGGTGCTGGGAGCCACCACACCACCCCCTGGCGCGGGCCCAGCCTGGCCGCGCGGCCAGGTGGTGTGGCCGGCCCCTGGCCCTTCTCCGTCTCGTATTCTGGCACTTGATCACTTCCGGAAAAATAGGCACTTTGGCTTTTGTCCCGTCCAATTCCGAGAATATTCATTTTATGACTTTCCTGGAACCAAAAACAGCAGAAAACATGCAACTGGCACTGTGGCTCTTGTTAATAGGTTAGTCCAAGAAATCATATGAAAAGTACTCCAAAGTTGGAACAAAACACAAGAAAGTGGATAAAACCAATCATGGAACATCAAAAATTATAGATACATTTGCAATGTATCACCTGCTCACCCTGTACATCATCAAGATAACTGAATTGATATGCTCGGAGCCTCTGGTTAGCATGGTAAACACCAAGGAAGCCACAAGCAGTCAAATATTTGACGTCCATAAGTTTGGATCCATCAACAGGTTCCATGATAGGTAGTATAACATTTAACGCATAAGCAAGGTGGGTTACCAATCCACCAATGCGAATATCACCTTTGGTCTTGTTGCTTTGGTGGTGGAAGTGCTGGATGAGTAGAGCTGCAGGACTGGGGCTCTGTGGTGAAGTAGGGAAGAGAGCCTTGGTGATCATTGCCATGTCCGCATTGGCCATGGAGGCTGTGTCACCTCTCCCCAGTAGTGTGTTGGCGAGGAATAGAGCATAGTAGCAAATGGTTGGGTTCTGAATGGTGGACATCTTCTTCTGGTAAAAGTGCCTGCCACCATTAACATAAATAACCTCCCAAGTCGTTCCACTTGTGACGCTATAGAGGTTAGTAATATTGGGATCCCTAGTATGGGGGAGGCTAAAAGCATTGCAAAATTGTTCGAAATTTATTTCATAGTGCTGTCGGTTCATGGTGAAGCTGATCATGCACATGTTACCTTTCTCCTTGTGGTCATCGTAGAAGGAGGCAAGGAACTCGTGGGGTGAGTTTAGTGTAGGTGTCATGGCTTGCGAAGCTGATCACCGCCAACCCCAACCTGCTGCACATGAGGTCGAAGTCCTCCTTCAACCCTATCGCGGTGAGAAAGTTGTGGTCGGCCCAACATGTGGGCAACACCCTCCTAGCTGAGACAATGTCCAACTTGGAGTTGCACAAAGCTCGGGACCCCAAGCTTGAGCCCTCACCCCGTTGGCGCTTGCTCGAACGAAAGTGGTTACCGATTTTCTTCATCGTGATGCACTAAAAAATTTCACCATAAAACCTTAGGCATATAGTTTCTATATGATATATGAATGATTCTACGCGGAAAAATTCAATCCTAACATGAGAAATTAATAGGAAAAATGAAATAAGCTTGAGTTCATCCACTAGACCAATGTTAGAGTTTCAACCATGGAAATCTGAAAATAAAGCATGGATAGGGAGAGAAACATACCGATATGTTGATTCCCCCACTCAAACAAATGAAATCCGTAAAGAATCAAAAGTTCGAGGTGGATTTTGAGAGGTTTGGAGAGAGAATATGAGAGAAATAATGAGGAGAGGAGGAAGACCTAGCCGCCCCGGTGCGATTAAGTGGTCACGCCGACCTATATGGCTGGAACTATACGGGTGGGTGATGTTGCTCCACCTGTATAGTTGTGGTGGCACTGCCAACTAGGGTTTCTTTATTCAGAAAGTAGCTATACGGGCACAACTATACAGCCGGATCAAAATGATCCCGCCGTATAGTTGGTCGTTAAACCGTCTGCCTCTCGAGATAAATTTCTAAAACTAGCATCGATATCTATACGACCATAGCTATACGGCGGGAATTTTTATTCCCGCCGTATAGTTGGTCGTTAAACTCTCGGAACCTTTCAGAATTTTTTTGTACGGAGGCATCGATATCTATACGACCGGAGCTATACGGCAGAATTTGTATTCCCACCGTATAGTTGGTCGTTAAACTCTCTGTGCCTTCGGAGAAAATTTGTTGATGACAAAGATAACTATACGACCGGAGCTATACGGCCGGAATTTTTATTCCCGCTGTATAGTTGGTCGTTAAACCATCAGTAAACATCAAAAAATTCTATTTCTTCGAGGATACCTTCTTATCCCAGAACTTAGCGAAATATCTAGTTTTTAACAGAAATATGATAGTAAAAACTATTGACCAACATTAGCATATTAAAAGAAAAATTTTAGCTTCTACAAATAGAAAACTCAAACTTTTATTCTTATTATTATTCTGTACTTATTCAATCGATGTTTCTACTACCTTTTGACAGCTGCATGTTCACGGGCGTGCTTCCACAAGAATGACTGTGAAAGAGTGGTAGGAATGCGATGAACTTCTTATTCTTTATTCTACTAAATTGATGAAAATGGGTTGACTCCTATCAAGCATTTATTAAAAATGGTTGAATAACTCAACCTCTTCTCTCTTCTTGAATTCTTACCTTTGGTTGCCCCTTATCCATGGCACTTACCACGTGAACTCGTTTTGCCAGTGGAACATATATTTCTCATGCTTCTAGCTTCTTTGGGAAATACCGAATGATTTCAGCATCATAAACATTAAAGATTATCTTCCCTTCTGCACAATCTACTGATGCACCTGCAGTACTAAGGAAGGGTCTTCCAAGTATTATAGTTAATCTTTCATCTTCTGGCATTTCAAGAATAATAAAGTCAGTGGGAATAACATGTTTGTCTATCCTAAGTAAGACATCCTCAAACATACCAACGGGTCGCTTAGTGGACTTGTCAGCCATCTATAAAGTGATAGTAGTAGGAGAATGGTCCCCTAATACTAACCTTTTATAGAGGAAGTATGACATTACACTAACTCCTGCTCCTAAATCACACAAGGCATTGTGAATACCAATTTTACCTATTGAGCATGAAATAGTTGGTATTCCGGGATCTCCAGACTTAGACAACATCTTCCCATTAGCAAGATAGCTAGTTACCATGGCAACAGTTTCAGTTATTTCTTTCTTTCTACTAAGAATATCACGAAGGAATTTACCATAAGTTGGAACCTTGATTGCATCCGCAAATGGAATTTCCAGATGATGGTCACTAAATGCCTTTGTAAAAGAATTATAAATTACCTCATCTAGTGCTTTCTTTTTTTCGATTAGGATAAGGAAGTTTTTTCTCACCTGACTTACTCTTGTCTTTTACCTTTTTTGGGGGTCAGGATCTTTTGCTGCTTTCTTTTTTTGTTGCTTATTGCTTTTGTTCTTTTCTACTACAACAACTTCATCTTCCTTACTTGTTTCTTTATCTTCTCTTGGATCAAACGTCTTTGCATCAGAGTCAAAATGATCATCTTGTGCATCATTTTGGTCCCCCTTGATCTACTTTTGCATCTCAGTTTCATCTTGAGAATCCACCAATTTATCATCTTCTTGGCTTGCTTCGATCAAGGATTTTTCCTTGCCCTCTTTTTCAGCTTCATATTCCGATGGTCCTAAGGGTCCTGTAACAAATGGACCCCTCCTTGTGACAACATTAGCAAAAACAGGAATATCTTCGTCTTCACAAAGAAAAATTTGATAACCAGATGCTATTTGCTCACGCTGGGTTTCAATCATACTAAGATACTTATGAAATAATTTTATTTCTTGGCCTATCTCATCATAATTTTCTGTGAGTTCTGCCAAAATCTGTTTATGTTTTTGGAAATGCCTATGCAAGTTATTATGAGATTTTACTTGTCGATGTTTTAATTCTTGAAAAACTTTTCTAGTTTCATCTTCTTTAGTTAAAACTTGGAACAAATCTTATATGTTTTCCTTAGCAAGTTCAGAAGGTATACCTTTTTCTTTCATAGTTTTGCGTACCTCAGGCATAATATCAGGAGTTATCCGAAGTATCCCTTTTTCCGGCTTAGTACCAAAATCAGGATTATATAAAAAATCATTCTTAGCCCTAGTAGACATAAATTCCAGAAATTCTTCAATAGTTAAAGTATTTATTGATCCTCCTGCTGAGAAGTCAAGCAACTCTCTACATTGAGTATTGAGACCATGGTAAAATAAATGGCAAATTGTTAGTTCAGATTAGCCATTATTACGAAGGGAATATGCCCTGAGAGGCAATAATAAAGTTGTTATTATACATATTCCAAGTATATGATAGATGTTTATTTTGCATGCTATAATTGTATTAATTTGGAAATGTTAATACATTTGTGTTTAATAAACAAAAGGAAAGTTCCTAGTTATGCCTCTCTTATAAACTAGCTCGTTGATTAACAAGATGATCAAGGTTTCCTGATCAAGGACATTGGATGTTGTTAATAACGAGGTCAGATCATTAGTGGAATGATGTGATGAACATTCATCTGAAGTATAGCATTACGATCAAAGTCATTGTGTTTATATTGCTATAACATCTAACATAGTAATCCTAGTCCTTAGACCATGAGATCATGTTAATCACTAACACTAGAAGAGTATCTTGATAACATGAAACGTCACACCGTGAAAGGGTGATTATAAAGGTGGGTTCAGTGCTACAAAAGTGTTATGTAGAAGCTCATGGATCAAGAGTGGGATTTGTCCATCCCGATGACGGATAGATATACTGTGGGCCCTCTCGGTGATATCACATTGGTTATCTTGCAAGCAAGTGATAAGATCACTAGAATGTTATATCACGGGAACAAGAAAAGAGTACATGTCGATAACGAGATCAAACTACGTATGGAGATACTGATGATCGAATCTCGGACATGTAATATATCGCGAGACAAAGGGATTTAGTTACTAATGTTAAAGGTTCTCACGATCACAGAAGTCATCGTAGAATGTGTAGGAGTCAGTATGGATCTCCAGGTCCCGCTTCTGATTATTGATCTGAGAGGGGTCTCGATCATGTCTGCATTATTCACGAACCGCAGGGTGACACACTTAAGGTACACCAACACCATTTGGAACAAATGTGTTTCAGACGAATGAATTGCAAAGCGCTAGAATTATTTCAATAGACACCGAAACAGTTTCGGGTGAAATTGCTGAAATTGGTTCTACCTATAATATTGAAATGTTGCAGGGGGTTTTATGTGAATGTTTGTTAATTAAAGTAATTAACAAAATTCTGAATAAATTTAATAAAAGAGTTTTATTAAATGAGAGAGCATTAAATTTGGAGAAATTTAATGCATTTAAAGTAAAGACTTTAAAGAGGAATGTTAAGGGACACTTCTATGTGGAGGGCGTTACCACCATATGAATGGGGGAGGTGAGGGGTCACCCCCGATGGGGCGCCGGCCATGGGGATTTACAATGAGTTGCTAATAATTTTGTTATCATCGTTGTGGTTCCATGTTCGTAGGTAAGAACGGTTCTATCTTCGAAAGCCCTAAGCCACGTAAAACTTGCAATTGATAAATTAGAGGCATCTAGTTTAGATCGTTGCTGGGCTTGTGTCATGATATGGTAATGTTGTGAGTTGATGTATAGTTGATACACTTACAACACACTTAACGTGTAAGTTCCATAGACCTTGGCCTTACACATAAAGGAACGATAGAGATCATACCATGATGCATATGATAGTGATAAAATGCAAGAATCATATCATTTCACTTTACACATATGATGTTCGCATCTTATATTGCTAGTTTGGTGTTTTAATAGCGTTATAAGATGATCACTCATTTAAATATCAAGATAAAAATGTGTTCTTCCTTAAGTACGACTGTTTATGTTTCACCGCTTCAAGACATCACGTGATGATCGGGTGTACTTGAATCCACGATCATATTTCAGGTGTAAGATAGTTTTACACACGCGAGTACTAAGGTTCTTACTTGGCGAGCCTAGAATGTACAAACATGGTCTCGGAACACGGACCGAAAGGTTAAGCATGAGTCATCTAGTTGATATGATGCCCATATAGATGCTGGCCTTTGAAGCTACACCGACTCACGTGATGATCAGACTTGGTGTAGTGTATTTGGTTCATGTAATCACCAAAAAGACACGAGGGGTGTTGTTTCTGAGTGGGAGTTTAGTTGAACTCAATCTATCATAAAATTAGTCTAAATAAACTTTACAAATTCTGTTGTAGATTGCAACACCTGCTTTTAATTTCAATGTGTTCATGGAGAAAAAGAAACTTGCTGAGAATGGTAGCAACTTCACCAACTGGGCTATGAATTTGAGGATTCTCCTCTGTGCTACACAAAAGCAATATGTGCTAGAAGCGCAGCTAGGCCCCCCACCAGCTCCTGATGCCCCTGACAAGGAAAAGAATGTCTATGTGACTTGTCAGGAGGACCACAACTTAGTTCATTGCGGCATACTGTATGGGTTGGAGCCAGAACTTTGAAAGTGTTTTGAAAATGGCAATGCCTTTGATACCATGGGTGAATTGAAAATGATTTTCGATACCCATGCCGCCGTGGAGAGTTATAATGCTTCAGAAAAGTTCTTTAGCTGCATGATGGAAGAGAACAACTCCTTAAGTGAGCACGTACTCAAAATGTCTAGGTACGCCAATAATCTTGTGTCCTTGGGAATAACGATTCCCATTGATTTAGGCATACATCATGTTCTCTAATCTCTGCCACCTAGCTACAAGAGCTTCATGATGAACTATAACATGCAGGGTATGAATAAGACTCTCCCCGAGCTTCTGTCAATGATTAAGACTACAAAAGTGGAGATTAGGAAAGAACATCAAGTGTTGATGGTCAATAGGACCACCGGTTTCAAGAAAGACAAGAAGGGTAAACAGAAGGGAAAGAAGGGCGGCAAATCTGTTGCTGTGCCTGAAAAGAAATCTCGGGCTGGCCCTAAGTCTGATACCGAGTGCTACTATTGTAAGGGGACTGGCCATTGGAAGCGCAACTGCCCCAAGTTTTTGGCGGACAAGAAAGCCGGCAAGGCAAACAAAGGTATATATGATATACATGTTATTGATGTGTACTTGACTAGTACTCGCAGTATCACCTGGGTATTTGATATCAAATCGGTTGCTAACATATGTTACTCAAATCAGGGGCTGTGGAACAAGCGACCACTAGCAAGGGGTGAGGTCATGATGCGTGTCGGTGATGGATCAAGAGTTCATGTGGTCACCGTCGGAACGCTGCCTCTCCACCTACCATCGGGATTAGTTATAAACCTAAATAATTGTTATTTGGTGCCTGCACTGAGCATGAACATTATATCTAGATCTTGTTTGATGCGATGTCGTTATTCGTTTAAATCTGAAAACAATGGTTGTTTGATTTATATGGATAATATCTTTTATGGTCATGCACCCGTGATGAATGGTTTATTTCTGTTGAATCTCGATAGTACTCATACGCACATCCATAATGTTGATGCTAAAAGAATTAAACTTAATAATGATATATCTGCATATATGTGGCACTGCCGTCTAGGTCATATTGGTGTTAAACGCATGAAGAAACTCCATTCTGATGGACTTTTGGAATCATTTGATTTTGAATCATTTGATGCATGTGAGCCATGCCTTATGGGCAAGATGACTAGAACGCAATTTTCTGGTTGAATGGAACGGGCGACAGATTTATTGAAAATCATACATATTGATGTATGCGGTCCAATGAGTGTGTCGGCGCGAGGTGGATATCGTTATTTTGTTACTTTCACGGATGATTTGAGTAGATACGGGTATATCTATTTGATGAAACATAAGTCTGAGACCTTTGAAAAGCTTAAGGAATTTCAGAATGAAGTGGAAAAATCAACGTAATAGAAAGATCAAATTTCTGCGGTCCGACCGTGGAGGTGAGTATCTAAGTTACGAGTTTAGCACACACAAGAAAGAGTGTGTAATAGTTTCACAACTCACACCTGCCGGAACACCACAATGTAATGGTGTATCAGAACGTCGTAATCATACTCTATTGGATATGGTTCGATCTATGATGTCTCTGACTAACTTGCCACTGTCATTTTGGGGTTATGCACTGGAAACTGCTGCATTCACTTTAAATCGGGCACCGTCTAAATCCGTTGAAACGACACCGTATGTATTATGGTTTGGAAACAAACCTAAGCTGTCATTTCTTAAAGTTTGGGGATGTGATGTTTATGTGAAGAAACTTCAACTGGATAAAATCGAACCCAAAGCGGAAAAATGCGTCTTCATAGGATACCCTAAAGAAACAATTGGGTATTCCTTCTATCACAGATCCGAGGGAAATGTTTTCCTTGCCAAGAATGGATCCTTTCTAGAGAAAGAGTTTCTCGCTTAAGGTGTGAGTAGTTGAAAGGTAGAACTCGAAGAGGTTATTGAACCTTCTCTTCATGAAATGGCGAGTGGAGCAGCACCAGAAGTCGTTCCGGAGTAACTTCACCAAATTGAGAAAGAACTAATGATAATGATGATGAAACTCCAAAAGAGGACACTACTGAACCTCGCAGGTCAAGCAGGACACGTGCCGCTCCTAAACTGTACGGGAATCCTGTTGTAAATTTCATGGTTGATGAAATAGATGGCCCTGCGACATATGAAGAAGCGATGATGAGCCCGGATTCCAACAAATGGCTAGAAGCCATGAAATCTGAGATGGAATCCATGTACGAAAACCAGGTTTGGACCTTGGTGGACTTACCTCATGACCGAAAGGCCGTTGAGAATAAATGGATTTTCAAAAGAAAAACTGACACTGATTGTAATGTAAACGTCTATAAAGCTCGACTTGTGGCAAAATGGTTTCAACAAATTCAAGGAGTTGACTACGATGACACATTCTCTCCCGTAGCGATGCTAAAATCAGTTAGGGTTATGTTAGCAATTGCTGCATATTTCGATTATGAAATATGGTAGATGGATGTCAAAACTGCGTTCCTCAATGGTAACATTGAATAAGAGTTGTATATGATATAACCAAAGGGTTTTTTCGAACCTAAGGATGCTAGCAAGGTGTGCAACCTTCAGCGATCCATCTATGGACTGAAGCAAGCATCACGGAGTTGGAATCTCCGCTTTGATGAGGTGATCAAAGAGTTTGGTTTTGTCCAAACTTATGGAGAGGCTTGTATTTACAAGAAAGTGAGTGGGAGCAATGTGGCATTTTTGATATTATATGTGGATGACATATTATTGATTGGAAATGATATAGATCTTTTAAATAGTGTTAAAAGTTATCTAAATAGCAAATTTTCTATGAAAGACCTTGGTGAAGCGTCATATATATTAGGCATAAAGATCTATAGAGATAGATCAAGACACCTAATAGGGCTATCGCGAAGCACATACCTTGATAAGATTTTAAAGAAGTTTAAAATGGACGAAAGTAAGAAGGGGTTCTTACCGATGTTGCAAGGCAAGACATTGAGTAACACTCAAAGTTCGGCTACGACATAAGAAAGAGAGATAATGGATACGATCCCCCATGCTTCAGCCATAGGCTCTATAATGTATGCCATGTTATGTACAAGACCGGATGTGGCACATGCTATTAGTTTGACTAGTAGGTACCAATTTAATCCAGGTTTGGAACACTAGATAACGGTCAAGAATATCCTTAAGTACTTGAGAAGAACTAAGGAAATGTTTCTTTTATACGGAAGTGAAGAAGAGTTGGTCGCTAATTGTTATGTCGACGCTAGCTTTGACACTAATCCAGACGACTCTAAGTCTCAATCCGGATACGTATTTCTCATGAACGGAGCAGCAGTTAGTTGGAAGAGCTCCAAACAACCCGTGGTAACAAGGTCAACAACGAAGGTGGAATATATTGCTGCTTCAGAAGCAGCACAAGAAGCGGTTTGGATGAAGGAGTTCATTACCAAACTGGGTGTGGTTCCTAGTGCGTTGGATCCAATGGTGATATATTGTGACAACAATGGAGCCATAGCCAATGCGAAGGAACAAAGGTCTCACAAGAATTCCAAACATATTAAGCGCCTGTTTAACTCCATCCGTGACCATGTCAAGGATGGAGATATAAAGATTTGTAAAGTACATATGGATCTCAATGTAGCAGATCCGTTGACTAAAACTCTCCCTAGAGCAAAACATGATCAACACTAGAACTCCATGGGTGTTAGATTTATCACCATGTAACTAGATTATTGTCTCTAGTGCAAGTGGGAGACTGAAGGGAATATGCCCTGAGAGGCAATAATAAAGTTGTTATTATACATATTCCAAGTATATGATATATGTTTATTTTGCATGCTATAATTGTATTAATTTGGAAACGTTAATACATGTGTGTTTAATAAACAAAAGGAAAGTTCCTAGTTATGCCTCTCTTATAAACTAGCTCGTTGATTAACAAGATGATCAAGGTTTCCTGATCATGGACATTGGATGTTGTTAATAACGAGGTCAGATCATTAGTGGAATGATGTGATGAACATTCATCCGAAATATAGCATTACGATCAAAGTCATTGTGTTTATATTGCTATAACATCTAACAAAGTAATCCTAGTCCTTAGACCATGAGATCATGTTAAAAACTAACACTAGAAGAGTATCTTGATAACATCAAACGTCACACCGTGAAAGGGTGATTATAAAGATGGGTTCAGTGCTATGAAAGTGTTATGTAGAAGATCATGGATCAAGAGTGGGATTTGTCCATCCCGATGACGGATAGATATACTCTCGTCCCTCTCGGTGATATCACATTGGTTAGCTTGCAAGCAAGTGATAAGATCACTAGAATGTTATATCACCGGAACAAGAAAAGAGTACATGTCGGTAACGAGATCAAACTAGGTATGGAGATACCGATGATCGAATCTTGGACATGTAATATATCGCGAGACAAAGGGATTTAGCTACTAATGTTAAAGGTTCTCATGATCAAAGAAGTCATCGTAGAATGTGTAGGAGTCAGTATGGATCTCCAGGTCCCGCTTCTGATTATTGATCTGAGAGGGATCTTGATCATGTCTGCATTATTCACGAACCGTAGGGTGACACACTTAAGGTACACCAACACCATTTGGAGCAAATGTGTTTCGAACGAATGAATTACAAAGCGCTAGAATTATTTCAATAGACACCGAAATTGTTTCGGGTGAAATTTCTAAAATTGGTTCTACATGTAATATTGAAATGTTGCAGGGGGTTTTATGTGAATGTTTGTTAATTAAAGTAATTAACAAAATTCTGAATAAATTTAATAAAAGAGTTTTATTAAATGAGAGAGCATTAAATTTGGAGAAATTTAATGCATTTAAAGTAAAGACTTTAAAGAGGAATGTTAAGGGACACTTCTATGTGGAGGGCGTTACCACCATATGAATGGGGGAGGTGAGGGGTCACCCCCGGTGGGGCGCCGGCCATGGGGAGGGGTACCCCCTCCTCCTATAAAAGGCCACCCCTCTCACCCTTCTTCCTCACACCTCCTCGTGAAGGATCTCTCTCCTCTAGAATTATTCTCCCATGGTCTCGGATTAGCGAGATACATGTTCCGGGTGGCATTTCGTCTGGAAGGAGCTGCTGCTTCCGCTGCATCGGTGGAGTGAGGAGGCGGAGGTTGTTCGGTGGCCTGAACGTGTGTGCGAGTGCGGATGCACTACTGGTTTGCGGTGCTAGGACTTCCACATGATCTTGAGATCAGCAAGCGTATGACTACATCATCCACGAGTTCCTACTCGTTAACAAAACTTTGTTGTCTTCGAGGGTAAGTTCTCCATGGATGTATATCCACCCGTTGCTTGTATCTAGTAGATAGATCTTGGCATATAGTTCTCATCGTAGGAATTTTTTTGTTCTCTATCCTGCGAACCCTTCAGATTAGGAATACTATTGATCATTCCAAAGAATCTTTCCCAAGCTTGTGGGTAGTTTTCTCCCACGTTCTAACTAAAATTGCCTATGTTCTTTCTTAGTTCACTTACATTTTTAAAAGGAATAAACCTGTTTATGAATTTAGTAATCAGTTTTCCCAACATTTAATGTAATGGTGAGGGAGAGAGTTTAACAAGTCTAGAGCTTTACCTTTAAGGATCCATCAAAATAATTTAAGACGAGAGAAGTCTCTGGGAAAACCTTTTGGTCCGAGTGATGTTATCACATCATCAAATTCTCTAATGTGTCTTCCTGGGTCTTCATCTTCCCTTCCACTGAAAGCTTTTTCCTGCAAATTTTTAATGATTCCACCATCAAATCAATATTCTCTACATCCAGGATTAGGGAATTCTATTGGTTGTTTAAGAAATTCAAAACTTGAAGCACTGTATTCCCTTAGAGTTTTCTCAGGTTTCATAGGAGTTTTCCTATAAATAGACATAATTTCCATAATATCACTCAGGTTTTCAACTTCAACTTGATTTGATCTTAAAATTTTTCAATAATTTCTCTGCGCCTTTGAGCAGGCACGCGCTCAATATAATTTGGTAGGTAGGTCCTACCAGAGCATGTAGACCCTTTGTCCCCTAAGGAGAACATTTTGTAGTAGAAACACCTGAAATGTCAAAAGACAAACACTTAGCGCTTAGCTCCCCGGCAACGGCGCTAGAAAATAGCTTGATTTCTGCAAGAGCACAGATCGTTTGTAGCTAGTTCCGAAGTTCAGATATGGATCCCACAGGGAGCCCAAAGGTAAGTGTTTATTGGTGAAGTTTCGGTCACACCCGAAGTTGTCACAGGTCTTGGAGTGAATTGACTGCAAGTGTTGAAATAAGAATGGGGTTTTTATTAAATGCGATAGATTTAAATAAAACTAAAATGTAAACTTCAGAAATAAAAAGCATAAAAGTAAAGAACGACTTTGCTTATTTGTTGTTTTCCTGTGGATGGCGAAAGAAGGCGCGGGGAGATTTAGTTCATGGTGATAGTGACTGTGCCAGGTGGACGAGTGGTAAATGTAACAATTATAATCTTATAGATATATGTGTAGGCGAGCAACCCATAATTAGCCAGAACTCCTCTTGGTAGATTTCATCCCAACTTCAATAATCCTACTAGCCTGCTACCAAAACCATGGTCAGACACTAGATGATTAAGACCCTTCAGGTTGCTTAGCGATTAAGCTCCTTGGATTGGACTAATGCAATAAGCATAGTGGTTACTCGTTATCCTCGAGTCAACTAGCTTTCCATTGCTATCCCCGTGTCACTTGAGGGTCGCCGGTCCACTAGCGTTCAAGATCTTATCTATGTAGAACAAAGTATCATGTTGTCTAGACCCTTAATTGGACAACAAGCATTAGGCATCCCACAGATAGTCAAGCACACATATTATAGTCATTAGAATCAATCACAAACTAGCGGAAAATATATGAAGGCTATGGGGTGTATTGGCTAGAAGGTCGAAGATCGTGGAGTGAGATGAAGAACGTCTTCTCCTTCTTATCCAGATCTCTTCTTTCTCCCTTCTGGATAGTGTGGCAGCTGCTGCGTTGTGTTTTCATCCCCGGTCCCTTCACAAAAGATGTCCCTTTTGACAAGGAAGAGGCGACGACAAGTATACGGCAGGAACTATACGACCAAAAAAATATTACCGCTGCATAGTTGCTCGTTAAAGCTTCTGTGACCTCCCCTCGCAAGCTTCCAAGGTTGGACTCGCTTGTTTTATCCAGAATATTGTGTTTCTCTAGTTAAATCCCTCTGTTGATGTCCAGAACCTGAAACACACATTAAAAACCAAGTTTTCTTTGCTACCAAAGTATTAGTGTTAGGTAAAACCAGAAAACAATCAAATTCAGGAGAAAACTATCAATAAAAGCCATAAAAAATGTGTCGAATCTCACATCAATCAGATAACAATAAAATGGAGAAAGGTATGACCTCTCAGAAGAGACGAACCAGTAAAACCTCCAAAATCCAAAACGCAAGAAGTTGAGCTTGGAAACTCCAATTGGGATGAAACCAATTTTGTTGGAAAGATAATAAAGAGTAGAATCCAACAAAAGGTGAAATATTGGGTATCACCAAGGGATAAAATATCATGAATATATATGTGAGATATACCCCAAGGCATGGAGCCAGAAAACTTGCAAAATCAAAAACACAATAAGATATGCAAGGGAAATCTGTTTTGATGAACTAGAGCTTGTTAGGAAGATAACCACAAGCTCTAGATCCTCACATGGACAAGAACCAAACAACAACCAATAAACATGATGCTATGTATGAAAAGGTTTGAGATCTCTCTGAAAGATACGATCGAGCTACTCACTCGAGATCCCCTCTTGATAGTACGACTATCTATCCTAAACCCGGTCTCCCAACACTACAAGAGACTGGTAAAATAGAAAGCCTGTCAAGATCATACCTTTGCCTTGAGCTTGATGAAGACCGTCTTGTCCTTCTCAAGATGGATCACCTTTCTTGATCGCTCGTGATTTCTCTTGCTTGATGAAGACTTCTGAAATGTTCCCCATACTCCATGGGGAAACCTCTTCTTTGAACTTGTTCTTGATCACACCATGATCGCCGAGGATGGCAAGCTCCAAGCATGAGATATTCTAGAGATGGCGCACCTTGATCTTGCACTTCATTTCTTGATGATGTCTTGAAGATTGCCATAAGGAAATCCATCTTCTTCTTCAACACATATTAGGTTTTCTTCTTTTCAACCTTGAACCCAACACAGGGTCCAAGCGATGCCAATGGACAAACCTACAAGTGAAACTCAATTTACACATTAGTCCATAGAGATTGTCATTAATTACCAAAACCACCATGGGGAATACATGCCCTATCAATCTCCCCCATTTTGGTAATTGATGACAATCCCTTTTGAGAGGGTTTAAATATGGAGTTTAACGAACAAAATAGTTGCACCAACATCAAATACTACACAAGTATGTGATGTTGGTACAACCACAATATATAGAGAAAACTCCCCCACAATGTATGCATGTGTGATGAACTTGAATTTCATTGCATAGATTGCCACCATTACCGTTGGTAGAGTTTCCTATACATATTAAACATGCAAAGCAACAACAAAAATGCAAGAGCATGCAAGTCTAATTCTTAAGAACCCAACTCAAAGCATAAACCAACTTCCCTTAAACCCTCTAAAACTTCTCCCCATTGGCATCGATTGCCAAAATGGGTGAAACGTTCTAGAGGGCCAATATAATGAGATTTTCTCAGAAGGTGTGCATATGCACATATCCTATGATGAATAATTGGGAGGAATCAAACTATATTGAGGACCGAAAGGTTGCAGAAACAAAAGAAAAAGGAAGTAGCTTCAACAAATGAAGCGAGCAACCCAAAAGACCTAAAAATACCAATTGACAACAATAATTGGTACCAAAAGAAAATAACAAGATATTATGATACTAGCAAATGAGTGTTTAAATGAAATAGGGAAGCTCCCCAATATTTGTGCACAAATTAGGATCATTGAATTTGAATACATCATGCACAAATATGGAATCCTCACTTCCCCATAGACATTTAAACCTCAAAAGATGAGAAAGACGGCAATGAATTCTTAAATGAATTAAAGAAGCTCCCCAAGGATTATGCACCAATTATAATAATTTTATTTGGAAACAAAGTGCACCATCATGGAATCCTCACTCCTACAAATTCCTTTATTAATACTAGGCAAAAGAGATCAAAATATGAGTGCCCGAAGATGCAAACAAATGGTACAAGCACTCATAGGCAAATAAATTTGGAAGCCACCGAAGAGTCAAAAAGAAATAAAAGGTGGTTTACAAGTAAAACAAAACAACCAAGATTTATCTTCTCTTGTGTGTATAAGTTTCTAGGTGGAGAATATCACAAAGACGTATGCCCACAAAGAAACATGCACACACAAAATAGATACTCAAGAAAGCACATGAAAAACAAAAGGAAGTCACAGAATATACCAATAACATTTTTGCTTGAAAGCATGACCAAAGGCTCAAATATATCTTATTGTACATCAATGAACTTCAAAACAGCAACACACTACATATATTACAACTATTTCCAAGGGAAAAGGGAATAGTTGGAATATATGGAGAAAGGCAACAAGTATCACAAAAAGAAATCAACTTTGCAAAATACTCACTATAGCACACGAGAGCAATTAAGGAAAATATAGGCGATATAATTTCCAGATTCTCAACATACTCACATTTGCAATAGAGAGAATTCGAAAAACCAACACAACAACCACAACATTACAAACACACAAATTCATGCCAACAAGCAACCTACAAAAGGTTGGAAACAATATATGTATGCATGAGAGAGATATTTGTTACCAAGATATAATTGGTAGCATGTAGTGGATAAGAATTGGTTGATCATCCTATCTTGCCTCCAATATATCCCCAATGTACCTACACACAAATAAGTACACTATGGTCCCCAAGCAAATTGGGTCTAAAGTAGTTAGTGCAACTACAATACATAGGAGACCCTCCACATAAATATGTGCATATAGATATGAAATTGAATTTCATGCACATCTTAACCGACTTTGGTGGAGAATCCCCTATATATTGGATCAAGAAAGCAAGCATGTCATAATATAAACATGTAGTAAATATGGATGCAGAAGACTCTCAAGAACCAAAAATGAGATACTATTTGAACAAAAACACCAAGTAAACCAAGAAGTCTCACACAAGAGTGTGACACGACAAAAGGTATCCAAATTGTATCCAAGAGACAAATCAACACATGAAAGGACATAAATTCAACAAATGAACAAGGCAAACACCAAAGAGCAAAAGATAAACAAAATACACCAATGCTCAAGGATTTATCTCATCCTAAAGGATCAAGCAAGTAAAAAAGAATGAGAAAAAACCAACTCCCAAAAGAGCAAGGTTCCAACACATAAACCAAACTCTCTACACTTTTCATGATGGCACAAAGTACCAAAAGAAAGGATCAAACTTCCAAGCACAAAAGGAGTGTTCCAAATAATATAGGAGAGCTCCCCCAGGAATGGTGCATTATGTAGAATTTTGCTTTTGAATGCAAAATGCACTCAAATGGTATCATCACTACTACCAACATTAAATAAAACATAAGAGAATACCAATAAAATAAAATGATCCATAAGAGGCAAGGAAGACATGGGAGAAAACAAAAACATTTTCATGGCCAAAGATAGGGCAAAAAACAAGCAAAGGACAAAGTGAATATGATCAACAAGTTCTACCATTTATGGAGTACCACTTGTCTAATGACAAGGATTATGGGGAAAAGTTTCCCGAGGTAGTTTGCAAGAAAATCAGGATCATATTCACAACAACAAGCATATGACAAACTATAGGAATTAAGCTTGATGCTTATATAGAGATTTCTTGATAGCTAAAAATAGTCACACAATCATTAAATATTAAAGCAACTTGAAGTGAATGGTTTCCAAGGAGGATATGGAGGTCCAAATATGAGGAAACGCGTATCAAGAAAAACTCTCACAAACAAGATCCAAAAGGTGAGCAATAAAAGCAATCCAAAGGAATTAGAAATTATTTGAGCTAAATGTGCCATTTAGGAGCTAGATAATCTTCAATATCAATTATAAGTGACACAACCTCAAATGTCAACATTTTCTAGGTTTGTCCTATGCACAAAGCATATGACTCCCGCATAATGTGATAAACCAGTAATTCTCAATAAGAGGTAAACAGATCAAAAAGGAGATGATTAATGGACATTATGTAATTCTAATTTCCCTTGAGAATGACATACCACACAAAGAGTAGATAATCATGAAATATTAACACTAAGTGGTATTCCTCACATACACATTTTAGGATTGTGTAATGCACAAGCATGGCACTCCCCCAAAATGGAATAGTCCATTAATCACTACTACCAGCCAAATAAGATATCAAATGGATTCAACAAAGGCTCCAAACCAAGAAACACAAATACATGGTGTGCCAACCAACATACACAAGTATACTCGATAACTCAAGAAAAGTACGAGGGAAGCACAACATATACATACACATGCACAAGGGAGCAAGTAACTTTCAATGTAAAAGAGGTAAGCACATGTTACCGCAAGGAGGAACATTGGATATATGATAGAAGCATGCTAATACAAATGGCTTGACTTGACAAAAATAATTGATGAAGATCCCTCAATTCTTCATAATGTAGCCAAGCCTCCAATGCCCTCCACAAACACCTATTGATCAAGTTTTAGCTTGTTGGTTCCCAACCAAGTTGGGTCCTAAGAAGTTAGTCACAATAGGCTTGGCCACCCAAATTGTTCTTTTCTTGACACCACTTTGGGCACCAACATATTTGGCAACCACATTGCCCACCTCGTCCTTACGAAGAGAATATACATCATCAATCAAGATAGGTTTGGATGAGGAGTTACCCATGGTGCATGAGGAAGAAAGGTGCCCCTTCTCACGACATATGTAGCAAGCTCTAGTCTTGCCATCTATCTTCTTGTGATATGTTGCACCATGATGAAGAACTTGAGCCAACTTGGGAAGAGGTCCACTTCTAGCTTGAGGTGGATCTTGAGACCACTTCCCTTGTTGCTTCTCACCAATAGGCTTCTTTTTCATTGGCCAAGATCTCACATGATGACCTTCTTCCTTGCACTTGAAACACACAATGTTGGTGATGTCTGCAAGTGCACATATCGTTTGTAGCTAGTTTCAAAGTATAGATGTCGATCCCACAGGGAGCCGAAAGGTAAGTGTTTATGAATGAAGTCTCTGTCACACCCAAAGTTGTCACAAGTCTTCAAGTGAATTGACTGCAAGTGCGGAAATAAGAATGGAATTTGGATTAAACTGGATGTATTTAAATAGAACTAAAATGTAAACTTTAGGAATAAAAAGCATAAAAGTAAAGAATGATTTCATTGTTTGTTGTTTTCTGCAACTGACAAAGAAGGCGCGGGGAGATACAATTCATGGTGATAGTGATTGTGCCAGGTGGACGAATGATAAGTGTAACAATTGTAATCTTATAAGTATGTGTGTAGGCGAGCAACCCATAATTAGCCGGAACTCATCTTGGTAGATTTCATCCCAACTTTAATAATCCTACTAGTATGTTACAAAAACCATGGTTAGACACTAGACGATTAAGATCCTTTAGGTTGCTTAGCAATTAAGCTCCTTGGATCAAAATAATGCAATAAGCACGGTGGTTCCTTGTTATCCTCGAGTCTACTAGTTTCCCATTGATATCCTCGTGTCACTCGGGGGGTCGCCGGTCTGCTAGCGAGCAAGATCCTATCCATGTAGAACAAAGAATCATGTTGTGTGGGCCCTTAATTGGACAACAAGCATTAGGCATCACACAGATAGTCAAGCACAGATAATATAGTAATTAAAATCAATCACAAAATAATGGTAAATGTATGAAGGCATATCACATCTCACCAATCCCTTACATATCCCACGCCCAAGGAACTTACTCACACATGAGAGAAGAAAGCATCATCGGCATAATTAAATAAAGTTAGTTCTTCTCGATATTACCGTGGAGATCCACAATAAGAATAGAAAAGTAATCCAACACAATTCATGATAGGAAGAAACAATCTCAAACCCTAGTCTTGCAAGGTGAAGATCTCTCTCTTAAGTACAAGTAATGGCTATGGGGGTGTATTGGCTAGGAGGTCGAAGATCATGGAGCGAGATGAAGAACATCTTCTCCTCCTTCTTCGAATCTCTTCTTTCTCCTTTCTGGATGGGATGACAGCTGTTGTGTTCTGTTTTCGTCTATGCCTTCTTCGCAAAAGTTGTCCCTTTTGACAAGACAGAGGCGGCGATAGCTATACGGTGGGAACTATATGGCCGGAAGAATGTTTGAAAGAACATTTCACGGTTCCCTATGTTTTGAGTGTTAGATAACAATATCGTGGAGTTTTCTCATGTGTGCTAAGTGTGCAGGGAATGATATTGTGTTTGGGGAGCGGATTATCTGCCCACACCAAGGGCCGGATAATCCGTCCTAACTCATTTGGCAAAGGCAGGCATGGCGCGTCGCTCTGACTGGGGGCGGATTTTCTCCCGGAAAATCCGAATAGGGGCGGATTTTCTTCCCCTAACCGGATAATCCGGCCCTCACCTTGGGCCGGATAATCCAGCCCCCAGATGGCGATCAATGGCAGGCAAGGCGCGATGCTCTAACTAGGGGTGGATTTTCTCCCATAAAATCCGAACAGGGGCGGATTTTCTTCCCCTGACCGGATAATCCGGCCCTCACCTTGGGCCGGATAATCCAGCCCCTAGGAGACGATCAAGGGCAGGCTCGGCTCGTCGCTCTTACTGGGGGCGGATTTTGTGCCAGATAATCCGAGTCTAGGGCGGAGTTTTCCCGAGGCCGGATAATCCGGCCCTGACTTGGGTCGGATAATTCGGCCCCCAAAGGCTCCAACGTCTCAGTTGGGGCAGGGGTATAAAATACCCTTCATCCCCTCCATTCATACTTCTTGATTCATTCGAAAAAGGCTAGACCTGTTGCAAGTGCTCTCTCTCTAGATCTCCCACTTAAACCACCCGAAGGCTTCGATCTTTAGGGGAATCGAAGGAGGAGACAACCTACATCTTCATCACGAATCAAGCACATCAACTCCTCTCCATTCACTTGGAGAAATCTCTAATCTAGTAGTGTCGTTAATATCTAGATCTTGTGTTTTGTTATTGATAACTTGTTCTTGTGGTAGCTTGTTGTCATTACATGAGCCTCCAATTTGATTGTGGAGTTGTGCCCCGCTAGTTGTGTAAAGGTGTCGGTTCCCACCTCGAAGGGTTCCTATAGTGGAAAGGTGGATCAGGCCTTTGGTGGCGGGATCCATCGGAGAACACGGTGAGGCCTATTGTGGTGTGGTGGTCTTAGTACCGCCCACCCCTCCAACGCAGATGTACTTCCCTTAACAAGGAAGGAACTACGATAAAACAAATCCCGTGTCTCCACGTGCTCCACTACGGTTTACATGTTCCTCTATCTCACTCGCCTTTACTCGCTAGTAGTTAGGTTTGCAAATAGGGAAATTCTTTATAATAGCATATCTAGAGAATTTACCTTTTGTGTCAAGCCTAAAATTGAAAAAGGATTAAAATTTGCACCTATTCACCCCCCTCTAGGTGCCCATACTATCCATTTCAATTGGTATCAGAGCCCGGGATCTTTATTTGGGCTTAACCGCCTAAGAGAAGTATGGGTACTAAGGAAAATGGGAATGAGGCTGTGGATAAGGTCACAATGGATGACCTCAAGACGTTGGAAAGAACCTTGTTGAAATCCTTGGAGAACAAGATGGAGAATATGCATCAAATTATTGCTCGCCTCACATCATCTATAGCCCCATCTCCATCTTCCTCTGAGGCTACGACTCCTTCATCCAAAGATAAGGCTCACGCGGGATCTAAGGAAGATGAAGTGGTAGGTGAAAAACATAATAGTTCCGCCTCCAAGAAGGGAAGTGGTAAGGAGGACTATAGTGAGGTTCCACACCTATATTCTCCTGACCCACCTATCCCACATCCTCATATAAACAATAGGGGTGATCCACCCAAACTTATTGCATCTTCATTTAATCAATGGTAATTCTTAATGAAGTTTCATGTATGCAGTTCGTCAATTGAACTTTCGAGGATTATCGAAGAGGGTCTTCATATTGGAGATCACACCAACTTAACAAGAAGATAAGGTGTGGATAGCCAATTGAATGCAATGGCTCTCCACATGATACAACACGGAGTGGGTCCCAAGGACATGCCCCACATTGAGCATTTCAACACCGCTAAAGAAGCTTGGGATGCTCTCACCGACCTCTTTATTGGAAATGAAAGCATGATGAGGAATAGGTATGATGCCCTTAGCAATGAAGCTGAAGGATTCTATATGTTGGATGGTGAAAACCATGAAGATATGTATAGAAGACTCAAGGGCATTGCGACAACATTTAGAAAGCATGGAGCCACTCACATTGATGATGCTTGGATAAAAAGGAAATATGTGAGTGCTCTAATGCCTTTTGAGCCAACGGACCTGAAGAGATTGCAAGGTAGACACAAATACCATCAAATGACTTCCAGTGAAGTCATGCAAGAAATTTCATCATTCAAGGTTGCAGCTAAGAACCTGGAAGATGCCTGTGATGAGGGTTTAACTCATCAATGCCCATTGTTATGGAATTGGGTTTTGGAGAAGGAGGGAGCGCTAGAGACATCTATCGGCTAGCAAACAAGCACATAGGGGACTCAAAGATTTACCCACGTTCAGGCCTCATAGAGGTCCCTACTCCTGCTTGTCTTCTCGTGGAATTATCGAAGGAATCGAAGATTACAATGGTGCGCAGATGCAATCTGGCGAGGGTTGTGGAGACTAGGGTTGCATGTGTCCTTCTCTCCGCCCCTCCTAACCTTTATATATATAGGCTAGGTCTCGGGTAGCAGGTCGAGTCGGTTACAGGTTCGGGTTTTCCCCTTTGAACTTTCTATCTTTAGCTTCTTCTTGTTCTTCAAGCAATCGAGAGTCCGTAGGTCACTCGAGTTCTCCTTTGGGCCTTGGCGACACCGTGGGATTCCACTGTACTCAGGACGTATATACCAAGCTCGAGTACCTGTCGGGTATACCCATGTCAGTAGCCCCCGAGTGTCCAGTGGAATCGCAGATTCGACTGGGGACTTTTTGAAGTCTTTCGAGTGCATGAATGAGTATATTTTCGACTGCTTTGTTTGTGTCATAGGGATTGTTGATATGCGTGCCTGATTTAATCGATGTATCGGTATCAGTTAACCACCTTAGGGTGAAACAACGCAATCTACTCGAACTCGAGTCCCCGGACTCGAATCCGGAAAAGTTGTGGAGGTCTTACAGGAGTTGAATTCCAGTTATATGGGTGTGAGCATTCGACGCGTCCATCAAGGCATATTCATCGTACTTGTAGGCACGGATATATTTCTAGTAGTTCGCAGAAAATGCGTTGCCAGGCCTTATTCAGGTCTTACCTTTACGCTGTAAGCGCGACATCCGAATTTTATCATCGTGGAGATGATTCGGGTGACCCAGGAGACACAGTCTCTTTGTAGGGAAAAATTATGAGGCGGTGTCGGCATAAACTTCGAGTGTAGACATTATCAACACACAGTACTTGGTACAAATAATCATAGGGTGCGTGACCAGTGCTCCCTATGGGAGTAGCCACCGAGTGCCTGGTTGAGTCGAAGACTCAGGCAGGGACTAAGTGACTTTTGCGACTGTTGTCATCTTTTGTTTGCTTGTTTCAGTCGAATTTGCTTCCGGTGCTCCCTATGGGAGTAACCCATGTCCATAGTCAAGCCATGCTTCAGGTGGTTGGGTTTGCTTTGATTATCCATGTTCCTAAAAAAGAAAAAGAAAGGAAAATCATATGGTGCGCGACCAGCGCTCCCTATGGGAGTAGCCCCCGAGTGCTTGGTGGAGTCGAAGACTCGAGCAAGGACTAAAGTAGTTGAAGTCTTCTGCTGCGTAGCTTTGATGAAGTCAGTGCTGACGATTTCATGACCTCAGTTGTCCGCGTGAGCGAGTTTGACAGGACATGACGAGCAGTGGGTCCTACTCCCTGACTTTGATTTGACTGGGCATGCGTAATCTTATTTTAACTGCGCATCCTTAATTTCTGCGCGTAATGGGAGCAGTGGGGGGACGGTTCGCGTTTCCACTCCTCCACGTGTCTAGCGTGATGTTTGCCACGCGTCCAGTAGGGTTTTTCTAAGTCGTTGGATTGCATCTTCCAGGGGTTAAGTAGTGGTGCTACGACGGTAAAATTCACATCTGCTTTTCGCTCATCTTCTGCCTTCATCGCCATTGCCGCTGCTCCATTGCTTTCTCTACTCTTTTTTGCTCCGCGGCGCTAGACCAGATCCGCACATTTCCCAGCTATTTTCTTTGATCACATCGTCATCGCGCAATGGGGAAGAAGAAGGGAGGTGTTGCGGCCGATTCCGCGGCTACCGCTGCTACAGTGAAGAAGAAGGGCGGCTTCGCCGCCGTGGGTACCAGCACCGCCGCCGGCGGAAAGAAGAAGGGCACGGGCACCCGCGTCATGAATGGTGCGTGGCGTCCCTCCATCATCAAGTCCTCTGATCTCCGTCTTCTTCGCCAAGACGGAGTGCTATCCGCTACAGTCGCCGACACGCGCGTCCCCGGTGGTGAGATAATCCCCTCTCCTCCCGCTGGTTTTCGAGTGATGTTCTTGGCGTTCATCATTCGCGGCCTCTCGTTGCCCCTGCATCCCTTCTTCAGGGGCCTCCTTTGCTTTTACGGGCTCCAGCTCCATCAGCTGTCCCCAAACTCTATCTTCCAGATCTCTTTCTTCATCACCCTTTGCGAGTGTTGGCTCGGAATCGAGCCACACTTCGGCCTCTTCAAGCGCCTCTTCAAGTTGAAGCGCCAATCTGCTTCTTGCTCTTTAGTCTACGATGTAGGCAGCTACGGAATTCACCTCGATCCATCCGCCACCTATTTCGACATCAAGCTGATGAAGTCCGTCCAAGGGTGGAGGGACAAGTGGTTCTACGTTCATGACCAGAAGGCTGACAGAGACCACTTCGGACTCACACCCTTCGACCCCTCGATGCCATGCAAGCGGAGGCGCTCCTGGAAGAATGTAGTTATGCCTGGCGAGTCCGCGGAGATAGATGTGCTGTACGAGCACGTCTGCGACCTCGAGGGTCACATAGGTAAAGAGCAAGGAGGCTGCGCACTCATTCGCACGTGGCTGCGCTGTCGCATCTAGCCCCTGTAGGCCAGAGTCCACCCCATGTTTCAGTGGGCTAGTGCTGATGATGCCACTCGCATGTCTGCCGATGGCATATCCGCGAGTGAGATAGATAAAAGGGTTCTACTGCTGACCGCATACACCGTCAAGGATGTGCTCCCTAGTGAGCCAGTCGTTCCTCCGTTTGACGCTTCGAACCCTCCTCCTGAGGTACAATTGTGCTACGTAGTAGCTTAGTTTGTTGATTTCTTCTTTGTTGTTTACTTTCTTTTTGTTGAATTTGTTGTCTGTATGCAGGATTGGGCGGTGTCACCTTGTATTCCACCTCTTCCTAAGGTGGTTATCCCTCGCGAAGCCTTGGAAGAGGACGATTAGAAGTCGATCGTCCCATCTGATGTGGAAGAGGAAGCCCCCGAGTCCGGTAGTCCGGATACTCGCAAGCATTCGCGCAGCGAGGACTTCGATCCGTCGTCTCCTTCGACTCCGGAAGGTGCAGGTGTTGGTGCGGAGTCGCCGATCCCTGCCATTCCTATGAGCGCCGTGGCACCATCCTCTCGCATGAAGATATGATTGCCCAAGGAGTCCTCGTCAGAGTCAGGGGAGCCCACTTTTGACTTTGACAAGTTTGATTGGTAAATTTTCTAGTTTGTTTGTTCTTCTCTGTTTTGCCCTTGTTGGTTCGTCTCTGGATTTGCATTTCCTTGATGTGGATTTTGTCTTGCAGTCAAGAGGCATCGTCATCTTCTGGTGATGTCCAATTTTTGAAAGAATCAGGAGTCGCGACCTCAAGGGCCAAGAAATAGGTCGAGCGTGCTCCTTCCCCTCCATTGGCGGCCCTCTCCAGGCACAACTCTTCTAGTTCTCCTCATGCAGGGGAGCATCGAATGGTTGCTCGGATGACTGCGCACCAAACGACTTCGGAGTCATTGGAGGATCATGTAAGTGTAGGATTTTCTTCTTTTTGATGTTGCAGTCGATGGCTTCTGCTGATCCTTTGTTATGCGATAGCTCCTTGTGAAGGAGGCCGCTCACTTGGCGGAGCTAGTGCTTGCGATGGGCCGCCATCATGCGATGCTGGAGACGCGTCATCGCGTTGTTGAGAGTGAGTGTCCTGCACTTCTTCTTCTTCTCCTTTTATATAGTCGACTGATAGTCAATCCTTTTTGTTTTGTAGCTGAACATAATGCCCTCCTGCGTGACGCCGCCACCTTGGAGAAAACTCTCGCCGCGGCTGTGAAGGGTCGTGATGAGGCAATCGCGGCGCGTGGACGAGGCACAAAGGCGTGAAGAGGATCTACGTGCCTCCATTGCGTCCAGGGAGAAGTTGTTCGAAGAACAGCTTTTCTCGATTGCCAAAGCCCTCTCAGGTACCTTGGTTGGATATCATTGTTGTTCTCTTGTTCGGTGTTTGCCGTTGGCATTGATGTTTATATCCATGTGTTGGTTTGTGTACAGATGCTAGCGGTTTGAGCTCAGGCCCTCCGCCGCGACGACGCTTTGGCGGGTGCGCTTTCAGCAGTCGAGGACCGCAGCGCCACCGTTCAAGATACGCTTTCCAAGGCCAAGGGTGTTCTCAGTCGCCTCCGGGAGGAGTTTATGCCCAAGGCTGAGCTAATCGAGAACATGGACAAGCTGGTGGAGTCTCTCGCCGGGGGTGTTCCTTCCAGCTTCAAGAACTCACTCCGCGCGGCTGGCGCGTCCATGTCACTTGCCATGGTGCAGGCCCACAGAGTCGAGATTGATCCTGCCGCGGTGTCAAAGGCGATGCCCGTTAGCACGGATGGCCCGCAGGTAGTCGTTGCTTCTTTCGTGACTGCCTGTGGCAAATATGGGCCGCAACTGATAAACACGGTTGCGAAGTACTCTAAGGAGCTGCAACACGCCAAGAAGGCGTCAAAGGCTGTAGCATCAGGAGCTGGCGGAAAGTCAGTGGCATCTGACACTGCCACGGACTCGATGAAGCCCCCGAGGCCGTCGAAGTCGAAGAAGCCAATCGTTCCTTAGTAGCTTTGTAATAATTAACTAGTTTATGTCCTTTGTTAAGAACATGCCTACTGGCGAGTGTATCTGCTGATACTTTTGCTAGTTTTGAATGCACTTGAATCTTTTGTCTTTGTGTTGATTTGGTCATCTTATTTGTTTCTATCTTGGCTTGTGGTAGGGTACATCAAGTGATCGTTTGAGGAAAACTCAAGACTCGCCGCCTCTTGATGATACTTTGGCCCCGCCGCGCTCCAAGGTAGATGAGCGGTCGCTGCTTTCGCGACTGTGTGACCGTGTGAAGCAACTGGAGTGTGAGTTGCCCGTGCTCCGCGGTAACGCGGATGTATGGAAGTCAAAGGCGGAGAAAACCGCCGCCCGAGAGCAGTATCTTCTTGGCAAGGTGACGCAGCTGGGCGACCAATTCAAGTGTTAGTTTGCTTGCTCTTATCTTTTCCTTGTAGTCGCTCACGATGGTGCGCTGTCCTTATGCTGCTATTGCTGCTTCGTGTAGTTGTCAGCGCGCGTCATCCACAGGATGAGAAGGATAGGATTGCCATTCGTATGCATGATCTCACCCAGGAGCAACTTCAAGAGAGTGGATACTTCTGGGTAGATCATGATCATGCGATTGCGCTGGCGAGCCTGCATGATCGTGCGTCGCGAGTGCTGCACTTTCTGAAGAAGTCGCAGTCATGCTTGAAGAACATTTATCAGACGACGTTTCCGCTGGATGTTGCTCCATCAAGCTTGCTGGCCCTCCTTGCCAAGTTTCAGGACCTGACCGCAGTTCGCGAGTGCGTGAGGCAACAGTTGGTGGCTGGTGCCAAGGCTGCTCTATCGCTGGTGTGACTGCATAGGCCTGACGTAGATGTTGTGACAATTGTGGCTGGGCCGCCTGCACCACCAGCGGGTTCTTCCTGGAATATGGTGCCGCACTACCAGGCAGTGGATCGCCCAGCGGAGGAGATCGTCGATTTCTTCGAGGAGCATACCAACGTTCTTTTGTTGCAGTAGTGGCTTAGTTTGTATCCTGCACATAAGTGTACCAGTGTTGTAAAGTTTGTGTATATGGTGTATAACTGACTGTTGATTATGTATAAAGAGCTTGTTAGCATGTAAGTTTGTTGCACTATGCGAGTCCTTTTCGTTAGCCTGGCCATGCTCTTATCTCAGTCCCTTGTCAACCTATCAGGTGCGTTGCAGCTGGGTTGATGTTGTGTCCATGGTTTCGATTGATGTGCCAGCTACTCAGGATATCGCGTTTTGGTTCGTAGAACAGATGTATATTGGGTGGCGCAGCCCCCGAGTAGATAAATTGGAAAAATAAAGGAGAACACAGAGTTTTAGGGCACTTAGCTTTATTTATTCGAAGGACAGTACGAAGTAGAATGTGTGGCTAAGTAGCCTTGGCTGAGTGCCTTATTTGTGATCTAAAAGTAAAAACAACTAAGGGTAGAAGCGTCGCAGTTGTGCGACGTTCCAGGGGTTGGAGTATGCGACTCCTGTCTCTAAATCTGGAAGTCGATAGGCGCCACCTGGGATTACTTCTGTAATCACGTATGGTCCTTCCCAGGGGGACTCGAGCTTGAGATGTCCCTGCTTCTTCAGTCGCAGGACCAGGTCGTCTTCGATGAAGGATCCAGGGCGTAGCCTCCTACTGTGGTAGTTGCGCAGGTTCTGCTGGTAGATCGTTGATCTTTCCGCGGCGATTTCTCTTGCCTCGTCAATGAGGTCGACGGAGTCTTCGAGTGCGAGGGATGACTCTTGTTCGCTGTAAGCGACCACGCACGGCGCCTTGTACCGTACCTCGGCGGGTAGTACTGCCTCGGCTCCGTGGACCATAAAGAATGGCATGTAGCCCGTGGCACTGTTTGGAGTTGTGCGTAGGCTCCAGAGTATGGATTACAGTTCGTCTAGCCAGCAACCCGCGGCTTGTTCGAGTGGCTGGAGGAGTCGCTTCTTGATGCCACCGCAGACGAGCCCGTTTGCTTTTTCCACCTGACCGTTGGTCTGTGGATGTGCTACCGAGGCGTAGCATGTTGATCCCCAGATTCTCACAGAATTCTTGGAACTCCTTGGATGTGAAGTTCGCCCCATTGTCGGTGATGATGTTGTGCGGTACTCCGAAGCGGTAGACGATGGATTCGAAGAACTTAACTGCGATGTGTCTTGATTGGTTGGTCACTGGCATGGCCTCAATCCACTTGGTGAATTTGTCGACTACGACCAAGAGGTAGACGTAGCCTCCTCGTGAGGACCTTGGGAGTTTGCCAACCATGTCGAGTCCCCATTGTGTGAAGGGCCAGGCCAATGGAATTGGCCGAAGCTCTGCGCCAGGTGCGTGCGGCTTGTCCGCGAATCGTTGGCAAGCGTTGCATTTTTGGACGATGTCCTTGGCATCGCGCATGGCCGTAGGCCAATAGAATCCAGCTCGTAGAGCTTTGGCGACGAGGGCGCGACTGCCGGCGTGGTGCCCGCAGGTCCCCTCATGGATGTCGAGGAGAACAGCTCTTCCATCGGTTGTGGAGACGCATTGTTGGAGTACTCCTGTGATGCTGCGTTTATACAGTTCACCGTTGATAACAGCGAATGCCTTGGATCGCCGCGTGATGTGTCGTGCATCAGTCAGATCGTCCGGTAGCCTTTTACTGAGGAGGTACATGATGTACGATTGCGTCCAGGATTGCTCAATCATCATGACGCTCATTGGTCCCTTGAGTCCTGTGTCCAGCTCCAAGTCATTGAGTGTCATTGACTCATTGGGCAGCATAGCCCCCGAGTCCATTGCTGTGCTTGTTTTCTTCTCTACGGCCTTTGGCTTGATGGAGCGTTCGCAGATGCGCTCGAGAAATACCCCAGGTGGTATGGGAGCGGAGGTAGAGCCAATGTTGGCGAGTGCGTCCGCCTCTTCGTTGCTTTCGCGACCTACGTGCCGCAGCTCGCAACCGTCGAAGTCTCCTTCGAGTGTGTCGTAGAGGTCGCGGTATGCGATCATGTTGTCATTCAGTGCGTCGCACTCATGCATTGTTTGGTTGACGACCAACTTGGAGTCGCCGTATATAATGAGCCTCTTGGCGCCGCAGGCTTTTGCCATCCTCATCCCATGCAGCAGGGCCTCGTATTCAGCTTCGTTGTTGGAGGCGGTGAACTGCATTCGCAGGATGTACTTCATGTCCCCTTGAGGTGATGTCAGTATGACACCTGCACCTGCTCTGTCTTTCCGCTTAGATCCATCGAAGTGCATTGTCCAGAGGTAGGACATATCTGGTTTGTCAGGGAGCTGGTTCTCCATCCAGTGCACGAGGAAGTCAGGAAGAACTTGTGATTTGATTACGTCGCGCTTTTCGTATGTAATGTCTCGTGGATACAATTCTATTCCCCAAAGCGTGACTCGTCCTACGGCGTCGGGGTTATTGAGGATATGCACCAGCGGAGCATCGTTGACCACCACGATTGGGTGCTCCTGGAAGTAATGGCGCAGTCGCCGGGCGGTCATGAAGACGCCGTACGCCAGCTTCTGGTAGTGTGGGTACTACTGTTTTGTTGGCGTGAGGACCTCGCTGAGGTAGTAGACTGGGTGTTGTACCCCGTGGATCTTGTTTTCCTTGGCTCGTTCGACCACGAGTACCGTGCTGACCACCTGGTTGGTGGCGGAGATATACAACAATAGTGGTTCCCTTTCTCGTGCGGTCACCAGTACTGGCGAAGTGGATAGCAGGCGCTTGAGGTCGTCGAATGCTTCTTGCGCTTCATTGGTCCACTCGAATTTTTCAACTTTGCGGAGGAGTTGGTAGAAGGGCAGTGCCTTTTCTCCCATCTGACTGATGAATCGACTAAGGGCCGCGATTCGCCCAGCCAGCTGCTGGACGCCCCTTATGTTTTTGGGCTTCTCCATGGCCAGTATGGCTTTTATTTTCTTCGGGTTTGCCTCGATCCCCCTCGCGGAGATGAGGTACCCAAGTAGTTGCCCAGATGGTACGCCAAAGGCGCATTTGCCCGGATTGAGCTTGATCCGGTAGCGGTCGAGGTTGGTGAAGGTTTCGCGCAAATCGTCGATTAAGGAGGCTTCCTCCTTGGTCTTGATTACTATGTCGTCGACATAGACTTGAATGTTGCGACCATGTTGCTCTTTGAGACAAGCCTGCATGCACCGCTGGTAGGTGGCTCCTGTGTTTTTTAGCCCGAAAGGCATTGTGTTGTAGCAGAACACACCGAAGAGCGTTGTAAACGCTGTTTTTTCTTGATCTTCCTCCTTCATTCGAATCTGATTATAGCCTGAGTAGGCGTCGAGGAAGCAGAGGCGCTTGCATCCCGCGATGGAGTCGATGATCTGGCCGATTCGCGGTACCGGGAAGTGATCTTTTGGACAGTGCTTATTTAAAGAGGTGAAGTCCACGCACATCCGCAGGATATCCGTGTCCTTTTTTGGTACCAGCACCGTGTTGGCGAGCCAAGTGCTCTCCTTGATCTCGCGTATAAATTTGGCAGGAGTCTGTTGTTCTCCATTCCGACTGCCTTTGTTCTTGGCTCAGATAATCGCCATATTGTTTGCTTAACTGGCCTTGCGTCTGGTTTGACGTTGAGTGCGTGATCGGCGAATTCCCTGGGAACGCCTGGCATTTCCGCTGGACACCAGGCGAAAATTTCCTAGCGCTCATGGAGGAATTCGACGAGCGTGAGTTCCTATGTGGGACTCAAGTTGTTGGCGATGAGGGCCATCTTAGCGGGATCCGATAGGTGGACCTGCACTTTCTTTGTGTGCACCGATGAGTCGTAGGATAGATCGGGCGAGCTTGGCCGGCCCAGGGGGGCAGACTGTTGTCTGTCGACTCCTTCAGCCTTGCGAGTTCTTCCTGCATGCCGAAGGACTGGGAAATTATGTTGAATTCCCTGTCGCAACTATCAGATCTCTCGAAGCTCCCGTTGATCGTGATGACGCCATTGGGACCTGGTATTTTCATCTGCAGGTAGGCGTAGTGTGGCACTTCCATGAACCTAGCAAACACGACACGTCTGAGGATGAAGTGATATTGTGAGGGCCAGTCGACGACCTCAAAGTCGATGCGCTCGCACTGGAAGTTCTTCGGCGTGCCGAAGATGACGTCGAGGTTGATTTTGCCCAGGGGTATACGCCTTTTCCTGGGATGATGCCGTGGAATGTTGTGTCCGAGGCCTCCAGGCAAGTTAGAGGGATCCTCATTGCTCGCAAGGTACTCGCGAATATAAGGTTGATGACGCTTCCGCCATCCATGAAGACACAGCTCATGTCGAAGCCTCCGATTTGCGCCTCGAGTACGAGGGGGAAATAGCCTGGACGGGGTACTTGAGGCAGATGATCGTGTTTGTCGAAGGTGATGCAGGACTCGCTTCCGCTGAGGTACTCAGTAGTGGATGGTGGCGAGTGTGTGGCCAAGTTGACTTGGCGAGTGATGGCCTTCTGAACCCGATTCGAGGGGCGTCCCTTTTGGATCACCATGGTGCCCATGGCTCGTGGGTACGGTTCGCCTCCGTGGTGCTGGTCCGGCGCAGCTGCATTCAGGGGTGGCCCAGGTGGTGGTGGCGGAGCGCCATGTGCACGGCGCATGGAGCGGCTCCGTAGCCGCTTTCAACTGCGTTGTGGTTCATCCGAATCAATCCGTCGTGTAGCTTGAGGAACTCGCGGTAATCCTTGAGGAGGTGGCTGGACTTCTTCTTTCCATCATGCTTGTCGATTGTAGAAGTGTATAAATGGCCCGGACAGTTTGTCCACGATGGATGTCACGGGTGCCTCATCGCGATTGTGGTGTTGCCACACTTGCGTGGTTTTCCCGGAGTCACGGTATCCGCCGGTACGGTATCCGTTGTTGCGGTTATCGTCGCGTCTGTCGGCGTAGCCAGCTGCGACCATGTTGACGTCGTTGCGGTCATCGTAGATGCGCATGCGGCTCTTGCCTCGGCGGTCGCGTCTGCGCTCGAGTTCCGCCTCCTCGTCGGAGTGAACGTGATTCTTCACCGAATCTTCTCCATCGGCCCACCGATTCGCGATCTCCATTAGGTGGTCAATGGTCTTGGGCTTTGAGCGGACCAGCTCCTCCCTGAGTTCTAGGCGGCAGACGCCGCCGTTGAATGCGTCAATCGCGCGATCCTTCGAGATGTTCTGTGCGGAGTTCTTGATGATGGACCACCTTTGGATGTAGGAGCGTAGCGATTCGCCCGATCGTTGCTGGAAGCATCTTAGCTCTTCGATTCATGCATGCCACTTGTACGTGCCCTTGAAATTGCGCATGAAGCTATAAACCAGCTCATCCCAACTGCGAATGGATTCGCGTGGGAGGTTGTTGAGCCATGCTCGGGCGGCGCCTTGCAGCTGTAGCTGTAAGCATTGCATGGCCGTGCTTCACCTGCCGCCGTGGAGCCTGACGGAGGAGATCTGGTCCTCCAGCCAGATCTTCGGGTCCTGTAGTCCGTCAAACTTCGGGTTCTTCGACGGGAGTTTAAACCCCTTAGGCATTCGCTTTTGCTTGATGGATCTGCTGAAGCATCTGGCGCCGCAGAGCTCCACATCTTCCTCTTCCGAGTCAGTCGACCGAGCACGTCGTGCCCTTGATTTGTCGATCTTGCGCTGCGTGAGGTCATCACGCGCATCATAGTCGCGGTCATGTCGCCGTGAGCGGCAGCGTCGAGACAGGTCATGACTGTCGTCGCTAGATGAGGGCGAGGAGTAGCGCTTTGCTAGCGCTTTGCCCTTTTTCGGCTCTGGTGTTGGCTCCTTCTTGAGGGAAGCTTCGATTAATCCCAAGCCTGCGATCGTAGATCGGTGCATGGCGGCTCGGGGATCTCTAGCTGGCGGCTGGTTGTTAAGGAGGTGCATGGTGGCCGCTGTCACCGCGGCCTGCGGCGTCTTGGGGACCACATTACCCCGTGTGTCGACTATCATAGAGCTGAAGTCAAGGACTTTTGCAGCTTCTATGCGTTCCTGCTCGGTAATATGGGCCATCCGGGATTGCATCTTTTTGGCGAGGTACTCGTTGCCCTTTGAGGAGGATCCTCCGTGGGAGGAGAGCCCAGCACGACGAAGGCTCGACTCGTCTGCTGCCTTTTTGCGCGCCTCGAGTTGCACGATTGTTTGTACTTGGCGCTTGAATTCTTCCTTCAGGAGCCAGTGGTAGCCCATCAACAGTTCTTGCGGGGATCCGAAGGGTAGAGAGCACCTCGTAGGGCCTCGCGGCAGTGAGCCCATTCTTGCTCGTTGAGCCTGATCACGACGCGTTCGCCGGTTTGCTCGTTTAATATGGTTGGAGGTTCGACTGCTCCTCCACTGTCGACGGGGGTGCGATTGCCACCGTTGCCGCCATTGCCACCGTTGCCACCGTTGCCGCCATTAGGCGGGTCGGTTCCGTTACCGCGATTGCCCGTGTTGTCGCGATTGGTAGAGGTATCGCCTGCGTTGATGACGGCGCACATGAAGTGATTGGGGAAGCTGCTGCTTCCACAACTCTCAGATCCGGAACCGTAGGTTCCATCTTCAGTGACCAGATCGCTTAGATCGAAGTCACGACTGCTGTCGCTCACCGTGTTCTCGACTGTTGTCGGGGCGTTGAGTTCACTGAGGGTGCTGATCGATGGAGGGAACCATGATGCTGGGGCAATCGACGGCGCCGTCGGCTGATCAAGCATGTGAAGCGTGCCCATCTGACCGACTTGGAAGCGGAAGCTCCCTATCGCCAGGCTGATCCCCTCGCCCATAGACTCGAAGGCCGGGCGAGTGGCCGGCATGTGGACGGTGAAGTCGAACGCGCCGAAGAGCTGGCAGATCTCCGCTGCTGCGGAGTTGTAGATCGTGGTTGATGGGGCCGAAGAAGCCGTAACATCAGCACTCCCGATTCCCACAGACGGCGCCAATTGACGAGGGTTTAACTCATCAATGCCCATTGTTATGGACTTGGGTTTTGGAGAAGGAGGGAGCGCTGGAGACATCTATCGGCTAGCAAACAAGCACACAAGGGACTCAAAGATTTACCTAGGTTCAGGCCTCGTAGAGGTCCCTACTCTTGCTTGTCTGCTCGTGGAATTATCGAAGGAATCGAAGATTACAATGGTGCACAGATGCAATCTGGCAAGGGTTGTGGAGACTAGGGTTACGTGTGTCCTTCTCGCCGCCCCCTCCTAGCCTTTATATAGATATGCTAGGTCTCGGGTAGCAGGTCGAGTCGGTTACAGGTTAGGGTTTTCCCCTTTGAACTTTCTATCTTTAGCTTCTTCTTGTTCTTCAAGCAATCGAGAGTCCGTAGGTCACTCGAGTTCTCCTTTGGGCCTTGGCGACACCGTGGGCTTCCACTGTACTCAGGCCGTATATGCCAAGCTCGAGTACCTGTAGGTTATACCCATGTCACGTGTCCGAGCCATTGGAATGCAAAAAGGGGTCAATGTTGCTCTAAAGGCAAATGTTGTTGAGCAAGATGAGGATGAAAGAGGTTTTGAGGGTGTCTCCATGTGCTGTCCCGAGGAAGTCAAGCGTGCTCATGGTGAGTAAATGGCTTTCTATGCAAGGAACTTTTGGAAGGATCTAGCCAAGGCCAATTCAGAACTCGAGCGCAAGAATGGGTCAAGTGGAAGAAGAGAGAATGGCCCAAAATTGAGAACATTTTACAATTGTAGAGATAGACTACACTTTGTGGTTGAGTGTCCATATCAATATAGAGAAGACAATGGTGGTAGGCTCATCCTTAAAGAAAAATCCAAGGCACCTCGAAAGAAGCTATTTATAAAAAGAATGGCCCTTACAAGAAGCAACCCAAGATTGTCTTGGTGGCACAAGAAGAATATTCTTCTACAAGTGAAGATGAAGAGGATGAAGATAGTACTAATGAGGTGGCTGCTATAGCCACCACATCTCCTCCGTCATCACTCTTTGACTCTCCAAACGAAAACTTCATCAACAATGTCACCTACCTTATGGCAAGAGGGTCCGAGGTATCATCGTCTATTTCTTCGTTTCCTAAGAGTAACACAAATATGGTTATGGATGATCATACTAGTCTTAAGATAAAAGAAGATGTTATTGCTTTGGACAACTTTTTCACTAACTTGTAAGGTGAGCACAAACTTCATTTTGATGCTCTTATGAGTCAACTTTCTCAATCCGAATATCTCCTCGAAGAAAAGGGCAGAATTGAAAGAGAAGATGCCTTGGAGATAGCCTCCTTGAAGAATGCCTTGGAAGAAGAAGAGAAAGCTCGAGTATCCTTGGAAGAGAGACTCGAGTCAATTGATGAGTCCCATGAAGAGGTTGTTGCTCAGCTCATCAAAGAACGTGACAACGCTCTTGCTAAGGTAAAGAAACTAAAGAAAGAAAAGATTGAATTTGGGGCTGCTCATGCTAGACTCTCGGAGAAGTTTGAGAAACTTGACATTGCTCACAAGGCATTGGAGAGTGAACATTCTACTCTAAATGACTCTCGTGATCAGCTCCAAACTCAATCGGAGAAGTATGATATGCCCAGCACCTCTACTCCATCTTGTGGAAGGACAAACAATGGAAGAGAGGGTCTTGGTTATGTTCCCAAGACAAAGAAGAAGAACAATAAGAAGAAGAAGAGCAAAACTGCTCAACCAAAGACTAGCACCACCACTAATGACAAGTCTAACTATGATGGTTTTGCAGGGGCTAATAATCCTAACTATGAGTTATATTGTGATTATTATGGTGATGTTTATGCTAGTTATGTAGGTCCTTATGATAGTTACATTCCTTGGTCTATTTGGGTTCCCAAGAACCTTGTCAATAACATGAGAGGACCCAATGGAAAATGGGTACCTAAAACCAAGAAGTAACTTTCTTGCAGGGCTATGCTTCCGGTGGGTCTAAATGGGTACTCGATAGCGGGTGCACAAGTCATATGACCGGAAGCAAGGAGATCATCACGGATATATGGCCAAATCATGATCACATAACCGTCTCCTATGGTGACAAGTCAAAATCTGAGGTATTGGGTCTCGGCAAAGTTGCGGTTTCTCACGATATCTATCTCGTGGCCGTCATGCTTGTTGAGACCCTCGGTTATAATTTACTTTTAGTTCGCGCCCTTGGTAAGATGGGCTTTGCAGTTTTCATTGATGCTGATTTGGTGGTACTCTTGTGGAGCAAGTCTCTAAAAGTCTCTTTCATGGGATATGTCGAAAATGACCTATACGTGGTGGACTTCTTGGGGAAAACCACTACAGGTCCGATGTGTCTTTTCGGAAAGGCTGACATGGGTTGGTTATGGCATCGCCAACTAGCCCACATCAATATGAGAACTTTGAAAAGTCTCCACCAGGGTGGCCACATCCTTGGACTAAAAGAAAATGTTTCCTTTGCCAAAGATCATGTTTGTAGGGCTTGTGTTAATGGGAAAATGCATGACTCTCCTCATCGAAGGAAGACCATTATTTTGTCAAAGAGGATTTTGGAGCTCCTTCATGTGGATCTCTTTGGACCTCCATCTCGTGCAAGCCTCGGTGGGGAGAAGTACTGCCTCGTGATTGTTGATGATTACTCAAGATACACATGGGTCTATTTCTTTAAGTTGAAGAGCGAGACTCAACAAACGGTCATCGACTTCGCCAACGAGGTTCAACCTCAACACAATGTCCCTATATATTGGCAATAAGAAGTGATAACGGCTCCGAGTTCAAGAACTACACCTTAAATGAATTCCTAAGTGAAGACGGGATAAGACATCAATATTCCGCTGCGTACACCCCTCAACAAAATGGTGTTGCAGAGAGGAAGAACCGGACCCTAATGGATATGGCAAGGTCTATGCTAGCTGAATTCAAGTCTCCATATAACTTCTGGGCTGAAGAAATCTCTACCACTTGCAATTCTCCAACTGGCTATACCTCCGTAAAATCTTGGACAAGACTCTGTATGAAATACTTACCGGTAAAAAGCCAAACAACTCATACTTTCGGGTATTTGGTTGTAAGTGTTTCTTTCTCATCAAAGGAGTTCGTTTATCTAAATTTGAGTCTAAGGATTTAGAAGGTATTTTTATTAGTTATGGTGCCGAATCCCACACTTATAGTGTCTACAATAAGCTCTCCGGAACTATTGTAGAATCTTGTAGTGTGGTGTTCGAGGAAAATGATGGCTCCCGTGTGGGGCAAGTTGATGTTTGTGATGCAGATGTTGAAATACTCCAAGATGCCATAAGAAGAATGGGCGTGGGATTTTTCCGCCCCATTGAGGAACCCCTTGTGGCGGATCGGGAAGGACAATGCTCTACTTATGTAGAGCCCTCATCGACACAAGCTCAACATGCACTAACCATTGGAGAAACTTCTACACCAACTCCACCAAATGCTGAAGCTCAACATGCTCCTTAATGCTCCAGGTAGGATTATCCGGTCGACACCGGATTATCCGACCATCCCTCCACTGCCGACCAAAATGATCAACATATCGAAGAAACAGATGTAAGTCCTAGGCCGGATTTTCTGGCTGACCCCAGATTATCCGGCCACTCTCCAATTCGAGCAAGATCCAGTTAAGTTAGCGAAGATGCTTCAGGTTCTCCCAGGCCGGATTATCCGGCCTCACCCTCGACCGGATTATCCGGCCCTGAAACTGCTGAAGATCAGCAGCCTCCTGTTACGGCTGTTGATCCACATCAAGGGCAAGGTTCATCATCTCCTACTACTGCTAATCAAGCTACTAATCAAGGCCAAGCCAATGATTCCAACAAAGACTCAAATGATGAAGTTAATCCACCAAGAGACAACAAGCTTATTGAACTTCGTCGCAAAGCTCGTGCCGATTGGAACCTTGAGCTAAGGAGTCATAATCTTGACAAAGTTGTAGGTGATCTTCAATGAAGGGTTTCCACAAGAAGGGAGTTGGCAAGTTTCAGTGAGCATCAAGCCCACATCTCAGTGGGGGAACCCAAGAAAGTGTTTGAAGCTCTTGAAGATCCGGACTGGGTGGTTGCTATGCATGAAGAGTTGAATAACTTTTAACTCAACAAGGTTTGGAAATTAGTGGAGAAGCCCAAGGATTGCTGCAATGTTATCGGCACAAAATGGATATTTAAAAACAAGCAAGATGAGAATGGCATTGTTGTGAGGAACAAAGTGAGACTCGTGGCACAAGGCTACTCCCAAGTTGAGGGCATTGACTTCGGCGAGACTTATGCTCCTGTGGCTCGACTTGAGTCCATCCGTATCCTTCTTGCTTATGCTGCTCATAATAATTTTAAATTACAGCAAATGGACGTTAAGAGTGCGTTTCTTAATGGTCCTCTACATGAGTTGGTATATGTAAAGCAACCCCCGGGATTTGAGGATCCTAACTTCCCAAACCATGTCTACAAACTCGATAAGGCACTTTATGGCCTTAAACAAGCCCCATGTGCATGGTATGAGCACCTTAAAGAGCTTTTGTTAGATCGTGGCTTCGAAGTTGGGCAAATCGCTCCCACTCTTTTTACTAAGAAGGTTAAGGGGGAGCTCTTCGTATGCCAACTATATGTAGACGACATTATCTTTGGCTCTACTGTTAAAGCTTTTAATGATGATTTTTCAAAGCTTATGACTGACAGGTTTGAGATGTCTATGATGGGGGAGTTACGGTTCTTTCTTGGATTTGAGATCAAGAAACTTAGAGCAGGAACCTTCATCATCAAGCAAAGTACATCCAAGACATGCTCAATAGATTCAAGATGACGGATCTTAATGGCGTCGCCACTCCGATGCAAACAAAATGTCATCTTGAACTTAATCCCCATGGTAAAGATGTGGACCAAAAGGTATACCGGTCCATGATTAGATCTCTTCTTTACCTCTAGGCATTGATGTCTATGCACTTCTATTCTTATAGACAGTTGTTGGGCCTCCAAGTGCAGAGGTTTGTAGAACAGCAACAAGTTTTCCCTTAAGTGGATCACCCAAGGTTTATCGAACTCAGGGAGAAAGTGGTCAAAGGTATTCCCTCTCAAGCAACCCTTCAATAAAGATACAAGAAGTCTCTTGTGTCCCCAACACACTCAATACACTTGTCAGTTGTATAGGTGCACTAGTTCGGTGAAGAGATAGTGAAATACAAGTGGTATGGATAATTATAAGTGCTAATGGTGATAGAAAATAGCTTGATGGCGTGGAAAACACTAAAGTAAAACTGAAATAAAGATAGAAGCAAGCAAACATGTAATATATCTAATAGAAAACAGTGTTTCAGTGCTTAGAAACAAGGCCTAGGGATCATACTTTCACTAGTGAACACTCTCATATAAATATATTCTTCTTTATGATAGTACGCTGAACTACTCTTCGGTTGGGCACTCTAATCCATGGTAGGGCTATAACATCACACCTCAAAGTAAGCCTTTCCCATCTAGATAACCCCACACTGTCACCTTGAGCACTAGATGGTTCCAACAAACATCACAATTTCATAAAGACATCCAACTCCAAATATAACTCATAACAAGTATTTGTAATCTCTAGCCTAAGTGCCACCATGGTGTGCACACTATCAACTTCACACACATGGGGAGAGCAGAGATCTATTAAAGCACATGAGTAGCAAGGTAGATCTATAGATTACAAGCTCATGATCTCAATAAGATCATGCATAGACAGAGAGATGAACACATAGCTACCGGTAGAACCCTTAGCCTCGAGAGAGAACTACTCCCTCCTCATCATGGGAATCAGCAACGGCGATGGAGATGGTGGTGGAGATCGATGCAGATAGCTTCGGGGGCACTTCCCCGTCTCGGCAGGGTGCCGAAACAGAGACTTTCTGTCCCCCGAATCTCCCCTTCGATGGCGGCGACGCTGTGGAACTTTTCGTGGCTGGAGGCTTGATGATTTGGGTTTTTTTGCATCGGGAGGCATCTTATAGGCGAAGAGGCAAGGTCGGTGGGCGGCCAGGGGGCCCACACCACCTGGCGGCACGGCGAGGGCTATCCCGCGCCATCGCATGGTCTGGCCCCCCTGTGGCCCCTCTCTGTTTCGTCTTCTGGCTCCGTGAGTCTTCCGGTAAAATATCAAGTTTGGCTTTTGTCCCGTCCAATTCCGAGGATATTCATTTTTTGACTTCCTAGAACCAAAAACAGCAGAAAACAGGCAGCTGGCACAGTGGCATCTTGTTAATAGGTTAGTCCCAGAAAGTGTATAAAAATACCTCAAAGTGTGGATAATACATAAGAAAGTAGATAAAAACCAAGCATGGAACATAAAAAATTATGGATATGTTTGAAAGGTATCAACATCCCCAAGCTTAACTCCTGCTCGTCCTCTAGTAGGTAAGTGACAAAAAGAAAGAATAACTTTTGAGGTGACATGCACCATCATAAACTTGATCAAAGTATTTGTAAAACATTGATAGCTAGGATCATAGTACTTCAATCATAACATGAAAGACAAAGTTCTAACAATAAGGCAAATCAACTATGTTGCAACATGAAAAGACACAAACAAAAGATTCATGAATAACAATGCTTTGCAAGACGTTTGTTTGTTTCACATAAAGAAAACATAGCATAGTGGCATTCAGCTTGTCCCTCATAGAGTAGCAAACATAAATGCATAGGACACCTTCAAAGTTCATAAGAGTGACTAGATACAAATAGTTTAAAAAAAGCAATATCAAGTTATGCATCAATCAACTAGTCTTGGGATAATGCACATAGAACTAAGAATGGCCACTATGCTCTCAAAGTAGGTGCATAAAGGTAGAAGTGGAGACTCAATATATAAGTGGAAGAAAGGCCTTCATAGAAGGAAGTAGGGATTCAAGTTTCATAAAGAGCTTCCAAATATTATGGTACTTAATAGCTTTCAACTCTCATTGCCCCTATCATAAGCATCTTGAAGTGATTAAGGTTAAAGTGAACAAACTATGGTGTACATGCTTGACGAAGTATAAGTTAGAAATCTCATGTCCCTTGAATACGAGGGCGCTCCTCATGCTACTCAAGTTTAGTCTCTGGTAAGTTCTTGTCATCCTAAGTACATGTGTATCATAGAGAACCGCCAATGGGGTACCCCTTGCTCGATGATACGGAAGAACCCCCATTACAAAATGACAAGGCAAGCAGACAATGAGCATCTCAGCAATCTTCTTATTTACCATGGGAATATGGTGCTTTTTTATCTCTTTCCTCTTTTCTCATATCTCTTTTTTTCTTTTTCTCTTTTTTCTCAATATCTGACTCTTTTTTATAAGAAGAATGCTTCATAAACAGCTCATTATGGTTACGCTACAGGTTTCCACCATGACCGCATGGATTAGACCAGTGGCCCACGTGTTTCTCTAACAAACATACATAACTCTATGGACTTACAAGCTCCCCTTTCATTTCACACCGACGACGTCCATAGACAAAAGAGCATGATATCAACTAGGTACAATGTACAAGTGCAATGTTGACAGCGTTCCCCATGACAGCATGGTTCTGCTAATCCCCAACAAATAAGTGCAAGCATATACAACATAGACGACACAATGGTTCAATTTTATTAAGGGCAAGAAAAGTAAAGTGTGCCATCATGTTCGTGAGAGCTTTAATCACTAGTTTTCACGTAACAAGTTTAATTTGAAAGGTAAACAAAAACATGAATATACTTGGAATAGCATAAGCTAGTAGGTAGGTATGTTGGACTCTTTGGAATAACTTGGTTTAGGGAGTTGGATGCATGAGTGGAACTCATACTTGGTTGCGGAGGCTAGCAAAAGACTGGGAGCGACAAACTAAGAGAGCAATAATGGCCATAATCATGCAGAGCGACAAAACATCATTAATCAAAGCATAAAGTGATACTAAAATTTGAAAACTAAAGGATCATAAAGGCTTATGGTGACTTGGGATAGTCATAACATGGTGTGAGAATGTGCCAAGCCAACCCAAATAAAGCATCAAAGGAGAATACCACAATACTATGCTTTAATATGCTAAAACAATGCATGATTCTTCCAAGGCACATTAAGCAATCTCAATTGTTTATAACAAGTCAAGCTACAATAAAGAATACTAAGCATAAAACCAAAACAATATCAAGCATGGCATGACAAAGCATAGGCCACAGTCAAAAACAAGCTCTCTTTACCACTTAGGCATGAACTTTCCTACTCTTTTCCAAATCCAAACCAAACTATTTGAAAACCAATATATGAAAGAGGGGGTCCAACCAATTTATTCAGCAAACAAAGCAAACGAAAAACCAAAACGAAAATGAAAAAGAAGACGCTCCAAGAACAACACAACTGTGCATGAAACAATAAAAATAAAGCGTTTGGAAGAAACCTGGGATTTTTATTGATGAAGAAGGGGATGCCTTAGGCATACCCAAGCTTTGACGCTTGTACTTCTTGGATATTTCTTGGGGTGACACGCGTGGCATCCCCAAGCTTGAGCTTTAGTCCATTCTTCATCTCATTACTCATTCCTTCCATACACCTGAAATTTTTCCTTCATACAAAACTTCACATAATCTTTATTAGCAACATTAGTGTACTCAAGATAATACGTCTTTAGGTTCAGTTCCAACACCAATAAAACTTCAATTAGATCACTAGCTACTGTATAACTTCCCTCAAAAAGCTCAATTCCCCAAAAGAACTCAAAAAGGAACCAACAAGAAGCAAATGCAAATAATGGCAGAAATCTGTCAAAACAGACCAACAGGTAAAGACGAATTTTTTCGAAGACCTTCTGTTGCTCAAATAAAAAAGTGTTGAACTAACGAAAGTTATATAAAAACCTGGGGCACTAGAACAAAAATTCATGCCTCAAAAGGATGTACAGAGATTTTACATGAATTTTTACGGTGAAGCACAGAAATCTGTTTCGGGACAGCAACTTTCCCAATCATTACTTCTCTCTCATTAGAGGTTACTCTTGGCACAAAAAGCAAATAAAAAGGATAAGGAGCGGTTATTACTGAACTAATAACTTCCAAGGCTCAAGAAAACTATTGGGTTATCTCCCAAGAAGTACTTTTCTTTAACGCCTTTAAGTTAGGCATGATAGTTTGAGAAGATGCTCACATAAGAAATAGGAATTGAAGTAAAAGAGAGCATCAAGAAGCAAATTCAAAGCATATTTAAGTCTAACCCACTTCCTATGCATAGGAATCTTGTAAAGAAAAAAGTCATGAAAGCACAAAGCAACAAGCATAGTAAAGCAAAACAAGTGCAACTTCAAGACTTTCAACATAAAGAGGGGAAACTTAATATTATTGAGATGCATAAAACCATGTTTCCCTCTCTCATAATAACTTTCAGTAGCATCATGAATAAAATTAACAATATAACTATCACATGAAACATTCTTATCATGAGCCACATGCATAAAATAATTATTACTCTCCCTATAAGCATAGTCATTCTTATTAATCATAGTGGGAGCAAATTCAACAAAATAGCTATCATTATTATTCTCATCACCATAATCATCAAATATCGGAGGCATATTGCAATCATAATTAATTTCCTCCTCAATAGTAGGTGGACTGAAAATATTATATTCATCATTGTAATCATCATATATTGGAGGTTTGGTATTATCATAAGCAACAGAATAGCTATCTTCCAAAGCTGGGGAACTAAAAAGATCATTTTCATAAAAACTAGCTTCCCCAAGCTTAGACTTTCCATAGCATTAGCAATAATGGTGTCCAAAGAATTCATACTAACAACATTTCTATTAGCATGCAAATAAATTTCCATGGGTTTTTTAATTTTCTGTTCAAACACTTCATGTCCTAACTCAAGATAAATACTATAAAGCTCTCTAATTTTTGTTGTTATTTTCCATTAAGCCTAACTAGTGAAAACAAGAAACAAAAAGACAAAATTGCAGAATCTAAAGAAAATAACTTCGAGCACTCACACCGGAGGATGTGAGTACATTTTACATTACCTCCGCGGCAACGGCGCCAGAAAATAGCTTGATGTCTACGCACTTCTATTCTTATAGACAGTTGTTAGGCCTCCAAGTGCAGAGGTTTGTAGAACAACAGCAAGTTTTCCCTTAAGTGGATCACCCAAGGTTTATCGAACTCAGGGAGGAAGTGGTCAAAGGTATTCCCTCTCAAGCAACCCTGGAATCAAGATACAAGAAGTCTCTTGTGTCCCCAACACACTCAATACACTTGTCAGGTGTATAGGTGCACTAGTTCGGCGAAGAGATAGTGAAATACAAGTGGTATGGATAATTATAAGTGGTAATGGTGATATAAAATAGCTTGATGGCGTGGAAAAGACTAAAGTAAAACTGAAATAATGATAGAAGCAAGCAAACATGTAATAGATCTAATAGCAAATGGTGTTTCAGTGCTTAGAAACAAGGCCTAGGGATCATACTTTCACTAGTGAACACTCTCATATAAATATATTCTTCTTTATGATACTACGCTGAACTACTCTCTGGTTGGACACTCTAATCCATGGTAGGGCTATAACAACACACCTCAAAGTAAGCCTTTCCCATCTAGATAACCCCACACTATCACCTTGAGCACTAGATAGTTCCAACAAACACCACAATTTCATAAAGACATCCAACTCCAAATATAACTCATAACAAGTATTTGTAATCTCTAGCCTAAGTGCCACCATGGTGTGCACACTGTCAACTTCACACACATGGGGAGAGCAGAGATCTATTAAAGCACTTGAGTAGCAAGGTAGATCTATAGATTACAAGCTCATGATCTCCATAAGATCATGCATAGACAGAGAGATGAACACATAGCTACCGGTAGAACCCTTAGCCTCGAGAGAGAACTACTCCCTCCTCATCATGGGAATCAGCAACAGCGATGGAGATGGTGGTGGAGATCGATGGAGATGGCTTCGGGGGAACTTCCTTGTCCCGGTAGGGTCGGAGCAGAGACATTCTGTCCCCTGAATCTCCCCTTCGGTGGCGGCGACGCTACGGAACTTTTCGTGGCTGGAGGCTTGATGATTTAGGGTTTTTGCATCGGGAGGCATCTTATAGGCGAAGAGGCAAGGTCGGTGGGCGGCCAGGGCTAGCCTGCGCCACCACATGGTGTGGCTGCCCTGTGGCCCCTCTCCATCTCGTCTTCTGGCTCCGTGAGTCTTCCGGTAAAATATCAACTTTGGCTTTTGTCCCGTCCAATTCTGAGGATATTTATTTTTTGACTTTCCTGGAACCAAAAACAATAGAAAACAGGCACTTGGCACTGTGGCATCTTGTTAATAGGTTAGTCCCAGAAAGTGTTTAAAAATACCTCAAAGTGTGGACAAAACATAAGAAAGTAGATAAAAAGAAAGCGTGGAACTCAAAAATTATGGATACGTTTGCAACGTATCAGGCATCTAGACCCGATATTGTGTTGAGTGTAGGGGTGTGTGCAAGGTATCAAGTAGTTCCTAAAGAAAGCCACTTAGTGGAGGTCAAGAGGATCTTCCGATATTTGATTCATTCCCCTAATTTTGGTCTATGGTATCCCAAGGGCTCCAATTTCTCTCTATGTGGTTATACTGATTCAGATTGGGCTGGTGATAAGGATGATAGGAAATCAACTTCTAGAGCTTGTTAGTTCTTGGGAAGGTCTCTAGTCTGTTGGTCTTCTAAAAAGCAAAATTGTATATCTCTCTCCACCGCCGAAGCTGAATATGTTGTTGCTGCTAGTGCCTGCACTCAGTTATTATGGATGAGGCAAACTTTAAGGGAATACGGTGTCAATTGTGACAAAGTGCCTCTTTTATGCGATAATGAAAGTGCAATCAAAATTGCGTACAATCCGGTATATCACATAAGGACGAAGCACATTGAGATTCGGAATCATTTTATTCGGGACCATGTAGCTCGAGGTGATATTGATCTATCTTTTGTGAGCACGAAGAACCAACTTGCTGATATTTTCACGAAGCCACTTGATGAAGCAAGGTTTTGTTACCTCAGGAATGAGCTAAATATCGTTGATTCAAGGAGCTTGTCTTGATTACCCATACACTCACTCTTACATCTCAAGATTATTTGGTCTAGGTGTGGGCATGGATATAGGGGGAGTGTGGTCCTAATTGATTGGGCTAACCCTCCCCCCATAATGCTAAAAGCAAGTCAAATCATTTCTCTTTATATCATTTTTTGATATGTGAGCCTATTGATGGGTATTGGTCATGAACCCAAGATATATCTTCACGGTGTCATACCATGCACTCCAACAAGGTGGCCTTAGCCACCGCCCTCTTCCATGAGAAGAGTTGGGTTTATTTGGATCTTTTTGGTTGTTCTTGCTCATCTTTTGTTCTTATGGGAATCACACTTAATTTTGGCATTTGTTGATTTGATTCTTGCAATTTTGAGTGTGTAGTACCATCTCAGTTTGGTTCTCTTAATCCTAAGCGTTTCCACGAGTGATCTCTTGGGGCGCTAGCATCACTCTTCTTCCTTTTTGGTGTTTCGATGACAAAGAGGGAGAAGTAGTTCTATTAGGTCTTCGTGGATTTGCATGGGTCCTCTTTAGCTTTTCGATCTTTCTTCTCGCTTGTGCCCATTTAGCGTTGAACTTTTATTTGTGATTTGCGCTGTATGAGACTATGTTTGTGTGGCTCTAGATTTATCTTGTGGACTATTCATATGGAGTCATCTATCATTCTGGCTATATTGGATATCTATATCGAGGGAGGCGCTCACTTTGGCTATCATTGGATATTCTTATAATGTTTTGAGGACGCATCTATCTCCCGACCGGTGGTATGAGTTTTTCACATATGTTTCAATGAATTAGACTTATACCCTCTTGTGTGTATTTATAATCAAATGCAAATTTTTGGACGCACACATTGAGGGGGGGTCTTTTTCATTCATTAAATATTGTTGTCTTGAGAACTATCTTGCAAATCCTAGTATTTTCATCTAGCACCAAAAAGGGGGAGATTGAAAGAACATTTCATGGTTCCCTGTGTTTTGAGTGTTAGATAACAATACCGTGGAGTTTTCTCATGTGTGCTAAGTGTGCAGGGAATTATATTGTGTTTGGGGGCCGGATTATCCGCCCCCATCAAGGGCCGGATAATCCGGCCTAACTTATTTGGCAAAGGCAGGCATGGCGTGTCGCTCTGACTGGGGCGGATTTTCTCCCGAAAAATCTGAACAGGGGCGGATTTTCTTTCCCTAACCGGATAAACCGGCCGTCACCTTGGGCCGGATAATCCGGCCCCTAGAAGGCGATCAAAGGCAGGCAAGGCGCGACGCTCTGACTAGGGGCGGATTTTCTCCCGGAAAATCCGAACAGGGGCGGATTTTCTTCCCCTGACCGGATAATCCAGCCCTCACCTTGGGCCGGATAATCCGGCCCCCAGGAGACGATCAAGGGTAGGCTCGGCGCGTCGCTCTAACTAGGGGCGGATTTTGTGCCAGATAATCTGAGTCTAGGGCGGAGTTTTCCCCAGGCCGGATAATCCGGCCCCCAAAGGCTCCAACAGCTCAGTTGGGGCAGGGGGTATAAAAGCCTCTTCATCCCCTCCATTTAGACTTCTTGATTCATTCGAAAAAGTCTAGACCTGTTGCAAGTGCTCTCTCTCTCTCTAGATCTCCCACTTAAACCACCTGAAGGCTTCGATCTTTGGGGGAATTGAAGGAGGAGACAACCTACATCTTCATCACGAATCAAGCGCATCAACTCCTCTCCATTCACTTGGAGAAATCTCGGATCTAGTATTCTTGTTAATATCTAGATCTTGTGTTTTGTTATTGATAACTTGTTCTTGTGGCAGCTTGTTGTCATTACAGGAGCCTCCAGTTTGATTGTGGAGTTGTGCCCCGCTAGTTGTGTAAAGGCGCCGGTTCCCGCCTCGAAGGGTTCCTATAGTGGGAAGGTCGATCATGCCTTTGCTGGCATGATCCATCGGAGAACGGGGTGAGGCCTATTGTGGCGTGGTGGTCTTAGTACCACCCACCCCTCCAACGCAGATGTACTTCCCTTAACAAGGAAGGAACTACGGTAAAACAAATCATGTGTCCCCGCGTGCTCCACTATGGTTTACTCATTCCTCTATCTCACTCGCCTTTACTCGCTAGTAGTTAGGTTTGCATATAGGGAAATTCTTTATAATAGCATATCTAGACAATTTACCTTTTGTGTCAAGCCTAAAATTGAAAAAGGATTAAATTTTGAAGTAGAACCTATTCACACCCCCCCTCTAGGTGCCCATACGATCCATTTCAATGTTCCCATAGTATAGTTGCTTGTTAAAGCTTCTGTTTGCCACCCTCGATTGCTTCCAAAAAGAGATTTGCTTTTTTTTGCCCGAATATTGTGTTTCTCTTGTTAAAACCTTCTGTTTATGTTCAGAACATGAAGCACACATTAAAAACCAAGTTTTCTTTGCTACCGAAGTACTAGCATTAGGTAAAGCTAGAAAATGATCAAATCCAGAGGAAAACCATCAGTAAAAACCATAAAAAATGTGTCGAATCTCACAGCATCAACTCCCCCAAGCTTAGATGTTGCTCGCCCTCGAGTGACAAGAAAATAAGGAACAATAACAGAGATTTGAGACTAAAATAACAGAACTTACAAGTTCGAATTGGTGTCAAATTATTTTCTTCACAATTCCTGCAATCTTAAACATGATCATATAAGTATTCACAAGATTGCACTGAGTCCACTTCCTAAGCAGGTATATTTTTTTAGCAAATAAATCATATGCCTGAGCAAGTGTCAAAAGTTTAGCTACGAAAGTGAAACAAATTCTTTTGGTGTCTCTCTTTGTTGAGAGATGAAAACTTTTTCTCTTGTTTCTTTAATCAATTAAGAGTACTCAAGTTGGCACCAAAAACATTCAATTTAAGAACAACTCATCTATACCCATGTCAAAATTTAAAGACTCTCAAAGCACCTTTTTCCTTTCCTTGTTTTTCAAGAACTTTAGCCCTTTTCATAGAGAAATCATGCCACTATTTTTTAACATGTTTATTTGGGACTGTGTTGCGCACTCGTGACCATGCCAATAGATAACTGTTGAGAAATAGTGGGTCAGAGGAGTACTACAACTTCACTTGGAATGTGAAACCACGAGGAGACTAAAATTTTACCTGTCATAGCATTGCTGCTACAGATGCTTAAATAACTCAATAGCCGAAATCAAGTAGTTTCCCACATTTAGATTGTTTGTTGTCCATCAAAGTTAATAGTTCCCCATGGAGTACGACAATGTTGTAATGACACGCGTAAAGCAATATCTTACGGTAATTATTAGAAAAGGCAGTGGCATAATCTCTACTACTTCGAAGCTTCTGTTTTATCAGACAATTTCATTCAAGAGTGTTATCGAGTCTATTTACATTAAGCTCAAATGGGGCTGAGTAGTTCTAAAATCGAATCCTTGGGCTAAACATGGAATCAAGTCATCTTTTGGATGCTTTTTCTTGTTGTAAAAATGTCAGAAATATTTTTAACCAAGTTCATTGCTCATTATTTCAAAGCTAAAAAAGAGACACTTGGAAAAGGAATAGAATTTATAGGATAACAAGCCAAGTGGGGAGTGACTCAAGTGCAAGCGAGTGAATAATTGTAGGGTCAATTTAAAGTTACAGAAAAGGTGATGAAAGGAATGTGATACCTCCTCTTGCTTGCTTCATTCCCGTACTTGAGTCGAATCCCCTCTACATTTCCCTATTGCAAAATCACCTGAAATTGAGCAATCTCCAAGAGAAACAAAGAAATAAATTTGCAATAAAGGATACAACTATTTTTTTGTGTTTTTGGTTTAGGAATGCAAACTGAAAGTAAACATGCAGTTTTTAAGAAATGAAATAAATCAAAACTATGATGCAAAGTTTGGAGGTTTTCAAACCTCCCAAAGCTTAGGTTGTTGCCAGGCTCATTTGTTGCCGTAATTCGGCGGCTGGTGCGAAAACTGGTGGTAGTAGTCGGGGAAGTGGGTCATGAAGTGACTGAAGTTGTGAGTTAAGGAACTGACATCTTTATTCACTCCTTGAAGAGTGTGGTCAATCTCCCCAACGCGCTGGTTGAGATGCTAAAATTCTTGATAGGGGACATAGTTGAACCCCTACTGCGGCTGATTGGGCCATGGGTCCCAGGACCCCCTTGCTTCTACTGCTACTTTCCCTCCCAAGCAGGGTTATATTCCTGCTCCTGCTCTTGCTCCTGCTCATCCTCATCCTAATGCCCTCCTTCTTCATCTTCCTCTTGATCAGGCTGGAGTTTAGCCATGATCTACGCCACTTGATCCTTGGTGACAATCCAAGTGTCCTTCTCTACAATCGAGAAGGCTTGTGGACAGGGCAACAGAACCTGCTCACCCCGTGCATCACCAAGATAACTAAATTGATATGCTCAGAGCCTCTTGTTATCTTGGTAAACACCAAGGAAGCCACAAGCAGTTAAATACTTGACGTCCATAAGTTTGGAGTCGTCAACAGGTTGCATAACAGGTAATGTAATATTTAATGCATGGGCAAGGTGGGTTACCAATCCACCAATGCGAATGTCACCTTTTGTTTTGTTGCTCTGGTGGCGAAGGTGCTGGATGAGTAAAGCCGCAGGATTGGGGCTTTGCGGTGGATCAGGGAAGAGTGCCTTGGTAATCATAGCCATGTCTGTATTGGCCATGGAACCGGTGTCTCCCCTTCCTAGCAGTGTATTGGCGAGGAACACGGCTTAGTAGCGAATGTTCGGGTTCTGAACGGTGGACATTTTCTTCTGGTATAAGTTGCTGCCACCATTAACAGAAATAACCTCCCAAGTTTCTCCACTTGAGACGCTATACAAGTTTGTAACATTTGCGTCCCCACCATGAGGGAGGCCAAAAGCATCACATAATTGCTCGAATGTTATTTCATACAACTGATGATTTATGGTGAAGCTTACTGTGTACACATTACCTTTCTCCTTGTGGTCATCGTAGAAGGAGGCGAGGAACTCATGGGTGAGCTCGGCGTAGGTATTGTGGCTTGCGTAGCCGAGTACTGTTAGTCCAACCTTATTACACATGAGGTCAAAGTCCGCCCTCAACCCTGCCACGGTGAGAAAGCTATGATCAGCCCAATGTGTGGGCAGCACCCTCCTTGATGAAACAATAGCCATCTTGCTGTTGAGCTCGGCTCGGGACCCCGAGCTCTCGCCACGTTGGCACTTTCTCTTGTGAAAGATGTTACCGATCTTGTTCATCTTGATGCACTGAAAAATTTCACCATAAAACCTTAGCCATATACTTTCTACATGATATACGAATGATTCTATGTGGAAAAATTCAATCCTAACATGAGAAATCAATAGGAAAAACAAATAAGCTTGAGTTCATCCACTAGATCAATGTGAGAGCTTCAACCATGGAATTCTAAAAATAAAGCATGGATAGGGAGAGAAACATACCGATATGTTGATTCCCCCACTCAAACGAACGAAATCCACGAAGAATCAAGAGTTCTAGGTGGGTTTTGAGAGGTTTGGAGAGAGAATATGATAGAAAAAGTGAGGAAGGAGAAGAAACCTAGCCGCCCCGACGCGATTAAGAGGTCGCGCCGACCTATACGGCCGCAACTATACGGGAGGGTGAAGTGGTTCCCGTTGTATAGTTGCGGCGGCATCGACAATTAGGGTTTCTTTACACAGATCCTAGCTATACGGGCGCAATTATACGGTCGGATAAAAATGATCCCGCCGTATAGTTGGTCGTCAAACCTTCTGTATCCGCGAGATAAATTTTCTAAAACAGGCATCAATATCTATATGACCGGAACTATACGGCCAAAAAATTTATTCCCACCGTTTAGTTGGTCGTTAAACCATCAGTACCTTGGGAAAGAAATCGTACGAAGGCATCGATATCTATACGACCGGAACTATACGGCCGGAATTTTTATTCCCACCATATAGTTGGTCGTTAAACCTTCTGTACCTAAGAGAAAAATTTGTCGATGGCCAAGATATCTATACGGCTAGACTATACGGCCGGAATTTTTATTCCCGCCATATAGTTGGTCATTAAACCTTCTGTAGTCATCAAAAAAATTCCATTTCTCCGAGAATTCTTTCTTATTCTGAAACTTAGCGAAATACCTAATTTTGACAGAAATATGATAGTAGAAAATTCGACCAACATCCGCATGTATAGAGCAGGATTTTTAGTTCAACCTAACTTCTTCTCCTCAACTCGAGATTCACTTTATAATCTGGACAAAATGATTAAGCTAGTTTTTGTAGATAAAGCTCAAACTTTTATTTTTATACTTATTCTACGCTTGTTCAATTGATGTTTCTACTACTCTTTGACATCTTCATCTTCACGGACGCGCTTCAACAAGAATGTCTATGCAAAATTTGTAGGAATGCGATAAACATTTTATTCTTTAAATTATTTTATTAAAGTGATGGGTTGACTCCCATTAAGCATTTTATTAAAAATGGTTGAATAATTCAACCCCTTCTCTGTTCTCAAATTCTTACCTTGGGTTGCCCTTTATCAAAGGCACTTACCATATTAACTCGTTTTGCCGGTGGAATATATCTTTCTCCCGCTTCTAGTTTCTTTGGAAAATACCGGATGATTTCAACATCATAAACATTGAAGATTATTTTTTCCTCAGCACAATCAACTAACGTTCCTGCAGTACTAAGGAAAGGTCTTTCAAGTATTATGGATAATTTTTCATCCTCTAGCATTTTAGGAATTATAAAATCAGTGGGAATAATATGATCATCTATTTTAAGTAGAACATCCTCTTGGATCAACTACCTCTGCATCAGAGTCATAACGGTCATCTTGTGCATTATTTTGTTCCTCCATGGTTTGATCTTGTGTTTCTTGAACAGTTTCATCTTGAGGATCCACCAGTGTATCATCTTCTTGGCTTGCTTTGAGTAAGGCTTTTTCCCTTCGATCTTTTTCAGCTTCATATTCTGGTGGTCCTAATGGTCCTATAACAACTGCACCTTCCCTTGTAACAACATTAGTAGAAACAGAAATATCTATATCATCTCGAAGAAAAATTTGATAACCAGATGCTATTTGTTCACATTGGGTTTCAATCATACTAAGGTACTTGTGAAATAATTTTATTTCTTGGACAATCTCATCGTAATTTTCCGTGAGTTCCGCCAAAATCTTCTTCGGTAAAAACTTGTCGATGTTTTAATTCTTCAAAAACTTTTCTAGTCTCATCTTCTTTGGGCAAAACTTGTAACAAGTCTACTTTTTTTCCTTAACAAGTTCAGAAGGTATACCTTTTTCTTTCATTGTTTTGCGTACTTCAGGCATAAGATCAGAAGTTATCCGAAGTATCCATTTTTCCAGCTTAGTGCCGAAATCAGGATTATATAAAGAATCATTCTTAGCCCTAGTAGACATCAATTCCAAACATTCTTTAATAGTTAAAGTATTTATCGATCCTCCTGCTGAGAAATCAAGCAACTCTCTACATTGAGTATTAAGACCATGGTAAAATAAATGGCAAATAGTTAATTTAGAATAGCCATGATTAGGAATGCTATTGATCATTCCAAAGAATCTATCCCAGGCTTGTGGGTAGTTTTCTCCCACATTCTGACTAAAGTTTCCTATATTCTTTCTAATTTCAGTTACCTTCTTAAAACTATTAAACCTGTTTATGAATTTAACAATACAGTTTTCCCAACATTTAATGTAATGCGAGGGAGAGCATATAACCAGTCTAGAGCCTTACCTTTAAGAGACCAACAAAATAATTTTAGGCGAGAGAAGTCTCTTGGCAAATCTTTTGGTCCAAGTGATGTTATCACATCGTCGAACTCTCTAAGATGTCTTCTTGGCTCTTCATCTTCCCTTCCACTGAAAGCTTTTCCTGCAAAATTTTAATAATCTCACCATCAAATCGATATTCTCTAACTCCAGGATTAGGAAATTCTATTGGTTGTTTAAGAAACTCAGAACATGGAGCATTGTATTCTCTGAGAATTTTCTCAGGTTTCTTGGGAGTTGTCCTGTAAATAGACATGATTTCCATAATATCACTCAGGTTTTCAACTTCAACTTTATTTGACCTTAAAAGTTTTTCAACAATTTCCTCGTGCCTTTGAGTAGACACGCGTTCAATATAATCTGGTAAATAGGTCCTACCAGAGCGTGTACACCCTTTGTCTCCTAGGGAGAACATTTTGTAGTAGTAACACCTGAAATGTTAAGAGACAAACACTTAGCGCTTAGCTCCCCGGCAGCGGCGCCAGAAAATAGCTTGATGTCTGCAAGTGCACAGATCGTTTGTAGCTAGTTTTGAAGTATAGATGTCAGTCCAACAGGGAGCCAAAAGGTAAGTGTTTATGAAGGAAGTCTCTGTCACACCCAAAGTTGTCACAAGTCTTCGAGTGAATTGACTGCAAGTGCGGAAATAAGAATGGAATTTGGATTAAACTGGATGTATTTAAATAGAGGGCTTTCTATTTTCGTGCCCTCGGGTCCTTAGTTGTGCTCAGTTTTCCCTAGCTCCTTAGTTTTTCCTCAGTTTTCCCCAAGACCTTGTCTGAAACCATCACAGGTGCTGTAACGGCCGGTTGCCCGACGGTTGACCGTTATCTTCTGACTAGTGGGGCCACGTAGAGCCCGCAAAGACACGTCAGACCATCCATCTTTGTTTGACCGTAAGCATCGCTGTATCCCTGACCAAAATGCGAACGAGTGGGGCTTCGGTATATCGAATGACAAGTGGGGCCAGAAGGCTGATACAAGGGGCAATACACGGATAGGATTAGATTTTTAAACGGAGCTCTACAGCGATGGCACGGAGGAGGTGGCCTGCGGGGTGCCGAGATGAGATCGACGTCCACAAAGAACTGCATGAGGCGAGACCAGACGCATTAGATAGATATGAACTAGACGCGTTTAACCATGCAAAGAAGAGAAGAAATGGTCGACGACATCGACGACTACCTCAAAACTTTGACTGACCGTGTCGAACACGAACGCGAGCAATGTAGAGAAAACTAGTGTCTCTCCTTTCTGGCGTGTATAGATGGGTGCTAGAAGAGTGTGGTGGCGAAGGGAAAGACCTCGCGGTGGTATGTGGCGTCCAGCATAGCGGGGCGGCGTGGCCGTGCCCACAGCGGCGTGCATGCATGTTCGGCATTGGCATTAGCATGTACGTTCAGCATTGGCCTCGGCGGTATCTCTGGTGTGTCAGTGATCGAATGAGGGGACGGGATTGAGGGTGCATCCCGACGGTGACCTAGCAGTGGCGGCGAGCATAGCCGTTCTGACCATGCCGATATCGGCATCGGCATCGTTTGGAGGCTGTGGTGCTCGAATCAAGGTGGGATTTGTTTCTTGTACGCCAAAATGAATTTGAAACAAGTTTCATGTTGAAGGTTAGGTAACGAAAGTTTGTAACTAAAAATTATACTAGCGCCATGGTGAGGTTCTTTTTGATAGAGCTATACGGTTGGGCAAACTTTTTTGACACTTTTTAGATAGGGTTCCTTGTTGTTACACGTATGGCATCATGTATGGCAAATTTGGGGTCATTTGGAGATGTTCGAAAAAATCACTTTGCTTAAGCGCATGCCGTTTCGTCTCACTGAAACCAACTTTTCTAACAAGGTGATTTTTTCTACCTTCTCTAAATGACCTCAAATTTCATACAGCTGATCTTCTATACATAGATAGATAGATTGTTTCGTTTTTACATTTTTCGAACTTTTTATTTCCCTTTATAATACCCAATTGATTTTCAGGTCAAAACCTCGAAAAACAGCATCATGTATGGCATCATTTTCACACTAAATTTCAAATTTTGTGAAACTTTCCCTTTTAGATATTCCTTGTTGTTATAGGTATGGCATCATGTATGCCAAACTTGGTTAGGTCTCACTGAAACCAGCTTTTGTAACAAGTTAGGTTTTTTCGACCTTCTCAAAAGGGATTTTTTTCTACCTTCTCTAAATGACCTCAAAAATCATACAGACGATCTTCTATACAAAGATAGGTAGATTGTTTCGTTTTTACATTTTTTTGAACTTTTATTTCCCTTTATAATACCCATTTGATTTTCAGGTCAAAACCTTGAAAGTTAACATAAGTAGATGGTGAACCCTCCCAAACTTCAAATACAGAGATAGATAGATTGTTTCGTTTATCATTTTTATCGTGAATAGTAATGGCTACAAGAAATCGGTGATGGTTTATCATTTTTTGCATGAAAAGTAATGGCGACAACAAATCGGTGATGGTTTATCATTTTTTGCGTGAAAATTAATGGCTACAAGAAATCGGTGATGGTTTATCATTTTTTGCGTGAAAAGTAAAGGCTACAACAAATCGGTGATGGTTTATCATTTTTTGCGTGAAAATTAATGGCTACAACAAATCGGTGATGGTTTATCATTTTTTGCATGAAAAGTAATGGCTACAACAAATCGGTGATGGTTTATCATTTTTTGCGTGAAAATTAATGCCTAAAAGAGTTTATAATTTTTAGCGCGTGAAAAATAATACAGAAAACCGCCCTTTAGCATACTTAGAGGGTGGAAGCTAACCGCCGACAGAGAGAGAGAGGGGTTATCCTGCCCGTTAGATCATACGATCAACGGTCGGCAGGCACGATCCGCGTGACATGGGCTAGACCAATCAGGGCAATGTTGCACGTCTGCGAGAATTTGTGAAGGGAGAGGGCAAAACTGAGTAGTATCAAGAAACCAAGGGCACCTGAGTAGTAAACAGACTAAGGGATTCAAATATGAGATTTAAAAAATGGAAAATGCGTGTTTTGTACAATGAAACCCATCTTGGCCTACCTCAAACTATTTGCAATACAAATATACATGAGTGTGAGAATTATGGCCTCATTTAGACAAAGTATGATTTGGGGAAAGCTGTTTTGGGAAGGGCTTATTGTGGAAAACCATGCACCTTCATAGCTACTAGGTGATTTGAGAAGTGGCAATTTGTGGTAAAACTTGATTTATCTATGACTTATCTATGATTTGAGAAGTGGCAATTTGTGGTAAAGACTCCATGAGTAAGTGCCACTCTTTTTCGGAATTTTTTGCACATTAAATGACTCATTTAACTAGTTAATTCCATTTGTTGACTCTCTGTTGACCAACCACTTGAGGGTAAAACTGAGCATATTGCACTAGCCAGTATTAGCACTCAAGGGGAAAACTGAGCACACAAAAAATGCTAGTATAAGACTCGAGGGTATACCTGAGTATATCTAAATTTCCAGGGTTAGACTCGAGGACGCGTGTTGCGGTGCAAAAATGGAAGACGTGCAATTGTTGACGCGTAGACGCGGGTCGTGGTGCAGAAGTCGAAGACGTGCAATCGTGGACGCGTGTCGCGTTGCAGAAATCCAAGACGTGCAGACGTGCAATGGTGGACGCGTAGGACGCGGGTCGCATTAACCACCCCTCGCCTTTATAGACGCCTCCTCCCACTATCTCTGTCACTCTCACTCGCTCACGCAACGCCGCCTCTCTCACGTCCCATCATCTTCTCCAAAGCAAAAAACCCTCTCCCTCTCCCTCTCCTCTGCCGGCGAGATGGACAAGGAGAATGCCAATCCGATCGTCCACGACGTCGTCGGCTCCAAGCGTGATGCCTCCCTCTTCGACGCCGTCCCCTCAACGGCCGTCGCCGCCGCCGGTGCATCGGAGGCTGCTGCCGCCGGTGGCGGTCAGATCCCGCCGGGATGGGACCCCTACGAGGAGGTGTCGTACGTCCCGCCCCCGAACCACTACGACACCTCCATGGAGGACCCATGGAACGAGGTAACTACGGTTTGCTTCCTTTTTTGTTCCCCATTCCTTTTTGAAGCCTATTTTTGTTGGTGTAGATGGATCTGTAGATGGATGAGTATTGGGTTAATATTTGCGCCGATTTTATTCCATTTTTTTGATCCCTTCTTGATTTCGTTTAAGATTTGGGGTTCAGCGAACCATTACTGTGTACAAATCTGTTGTGCATGAGCTTTGGTTCGCTAACACCATCCCTGTAGATATATAATCGTGTCCACTCTAACTGAGGTTGCCTCTGTTTTTCCTAATTTTGTTATCATGCACGTTAGTCATCGTTGCAACTCATTCACTCATAGTTTCCGTTTGATATGGATCAGGTGTCTGACAGCGACGTCGACAGCGACGACGAGCACCATGACACCAAGACTCGCCAGGTGCTGCGGAGGCTGCAGGTCGGCCAGTACATCTCCTACTTCGCCAAGGGTGTCTACAGGTGCCCCTTCTGCACTAGGAGACTCGGCGGCACTGACTTCAACTGCCTCCTCACGCATGCCGAGAACATCGGCAACACCTTTCCCAAGGTCGGCACGACAGTGAACGCCTACTCCTTCCGCGCCAAGCACAAGGCGCTCGGCATGCACCTCCGCAGCTTCCAGCGGGTGGAGATCTCCACCGGGTGCATGCCTCCGCTCAAGCCCAAGGCTCCCAAGGGGAGCAACAAGTGGAGGCAGAGGCAGATGGGGTAGGCGGAGTCCTAGACGTGTGCTGCTGCTGCCTCCTATTTTGTTGTTAGCTAGGGATCCCTTGTTGTTATGTTGTTAGTATGATGGTGCTGTGAAGAACCTCGAACCTGTTACTATGTTTGGCTGCTGTATGTAGCTTATTATCTAGGGAGGGATCCCTATTATCTATCCCTATTCTACTATATGCCTGTCTGAATTTATCGTACATTACCCTGTAGATTTGCTTCTAGATTTAACTACATACATATGGACCAGATGGAGTACAAGATTTGCTGCCATATTGGGCAAACAACGAGGGCTAAAAGGCACAAATAATTGAAGAAAGACAGAAATGCAAGCTTCTCTAGATTTGATACTAATTAGGTGAAAAAAGACAGAGAGAAGGAGGGGGAAAAGGTACTCTTAAAAGGGGAAATGCCAATTTGGGCCGAGAGAGACAAAACCCAGCTCCTGCTCATGTGCAACCAAACGCGGTCTCATCCTATCCCACGCGGTCACTTTCTACCAGCCCCACGCGACGCGGGCCCACACGACACGGCCCCACACGTCAGCACGGAACGGTCAACTAAACGGGAATCCTGCCGTCTGAGCTCCTTCTGCGGGTTTCATACAAGGACTTGGGGAAAACTGAGGAAAAACTAAGGAGCTGGGGAAAACTGAGTACAACTAAGGACCTGAGGGCACGGAAATAGAAAACCCTTAAATAGAACTAAAATATAAATTTAGGAATAAAAATCATAAAAGTAAAGAAAGATTTGATTGTTTGTTGTTTTCTGCAAATGACAAAGAAGGCGTGGGGAGATATAGTTCATGGTGATAGTGACTGTGCCAGGTGGACGAATGATAAGTGTAACAACTGTAATCTTATAAGTATGTGTGTAGGCGAGCAACCCATAATTAGCCGGAACTCCTCTTGGTAGATTTCATCCCAACTTTAATAATCCTACTAGTTTGTTACCAAAACCATGGTCATACACTAGATGATTAAGATCCTTCAGGTTGCCTAGCAATTAAGCTCCTTGGATCAGACTAATGCAATAAGCGCGGTGGTTCCTCATTATCCTCGAGTCTACTAGTTTCCCATTGATATCCCCGTGTCACTCGGGGGGTCACCGGTGTGCTAGAGAGCAAGATCCTATCCATGTAGAACAAAGCATCATGTTGTCTAGGCCCTTAATTGGACAACAAGCATTAGGCATCCCATAGATAGTCAAGCACACATAATATAGTAATTAAAATCAATCACAAACTAATGGTAAATGTATGAAGGCACATCACATCTCACCAATCCCTTACATCTCCCACGCCCAAGGAACTTACTCACACATGAGAGAAGAAAGCATCATCGATATAATTAAATAAAGGGAGTTCTTCTCGATATTACCGTGGAGATCCACAATAAGAATAGAAAAGTAATACAACACAATTCAAGATAGGAAGAAACAATCTCAAACCCTAGTCTTGCAAGGTGAAGATCTCTCTCTCTCTCTCTCTCTCTCTCTCTCTCTCTCAAGTACAAGTAATGGCTATGGGGGTGTGTTGGCTAGGAGGTCGAAGATCGTCGAGCGAGATGAAGAATGTCTTCTCCTCCTTCTCTGGATCTCTTCTTTCTCCTTTCTAGATGGGATGGTGGCTGCTGTGTTTTGTTTTCGTCTATGCCCTCTTCACGAAAGTTGTCCCTTTTGACAAGACGGAGGCGGCGACAGCTATACGGCGGGAACTATACGGCCGGAAGAATGTTCCCGCTGTATAGTTGCTCGTTAAAGCTTCTGTTTGCCTCCCTCGATTGCTTCCAAAAAGAGATTTGCTTGTTTTCACCTGAATATTGTGTTCCCTTGTTAAAACCTTCTGTTGATGTTTAGAACCTGAAACACACATTAAAAACCAATTTTTCTTTGCTACCGAAGTATTAGCGTCAGGTAAAGCTAAAAACTATCAAATCCAGAGGAAAACCATCAATAAAAACCATAAAAATGTGTCGAATCTCACAGCTATCAGTTGGTCGTATTCTTCACTTGACCTTGGCCATTCTTATTGTCGCCCTTGTGCTTCAACAACTTGGTGGGCTTGTTATTGTTATTGGAGTTGAATCCAAGCCCGCTCTTGTCATTTGGGGATCTTCGCACACCCAAGGTGTTCTTGAGTGTGGTCTTCCCTTCATGACACTTCTTCAAGTCATTCTTCAAAGAATTGACTTGAGCCTTGAGCTTCTTGTTTTCCTCTACATGGTTAGCAACAACAATAATAGAGGAAGTAGATGCTTCATTGTTAGAGGAACAAGGCAAGGGATGCAATTCATCACATGATATAACATGGTTATGAGATGATGAATCACAAGGACTAGCACATGATAATATGATACTAGGAGTAGATGTAGTGCTAATGTCCACATGAGGCATACTAGATGTTACCTTTGAGACAATGACCTCATGAGCCAACTTTATCCTACCATGGGAAACTAGAAGATCCTCATGCGTGCTTGATAGCTTAGCATGACTCTCTTCTAATTTACCATGGTCGCTAGTTAGCAAAGCAAGTTGAGCGTGTAGCTCAACATTCTCCTTTACAATAGATGCTTCACAAGATATAGAGTTAGTATCACAAGCATCATGATTAATTGCAAGAGCTGAGGGCAACTTGGAAAGCTCTTTTGAGTATGAAGCTTTAAGGTGCTCATGCGACTCAGTGAGTTTTATGAGCTCCCCCTTGATGACCCTAGAGCCATTGTTGAGGTGCTCAAAATACTCAAGAAGTTTAGCATGGGAAAATTCAAGCTCGTTATTTTTAATTTGGTGGTCACTTGCCACCTCGAGATCTCTATCATGAGATTTATTTACTCTCGATAGCTCTAGAGAAAAGGTCTCCTCAAGAGATTGCTGGGTGGTTTGTTCCTCTTCAAGATCTTCATTTAGGTTTACAATGCCATTAGCATACTCACGCTCAAGAATACTCATTTTGTCAATTGTGTCCTCATGCTCATAAATAATTTGCTTACTTCATTAGCATACTCACGCTCAAGACTACTCATTTTGTCAATTGTGTCCTCATGCTCATAAATAATTTGCTTACTTTCAATGGCAAAGTTCAAGATTTCAATAAAAGTAGAGCAAGCATTTTTATTTTTGTGTAGAGCATGAAGTACTAGCTCCCCCTTCTCTTTTAAATAAGAAACATCATCATATACTTCATCTAAGTCAACACTCACATCATCATGAGGTGCATTGGGGTCCAAAGGAGAAGTTACCTTTGATTCCTTAGCCATGAGGAATAAGCGAATGTTGGGAGAAGGTGATGATGGGGGAACACATGAAGCTCCAATAGAAACCTTGCCTTGGACCACACATTCTTCGATTTCCTCTACATGGTTAGCAACACAAGTACTAGAGGAAATAGAAGCACATTTATCATGGCAACAAGGCAAAGAAAGCATATCATCATCAGATATATTCAATCCATTTCTACATGATATGAAAGGACAATCAGCACTAGGATGTAAGTCACATATAGTTCTACAAGTGTTCATGTCCAAAGATACAACGATGCAATGCGATATATATGAAGAATCATGAATGCCAAGCTCACTATCCACATTGCAAGTTCTATCACCACTCACCATATCATTACCTTGTGACAACTCACATGTTGGTGTAGTGGAAGAAGATGAGAACTCGTCACGTCCGGAGGTGGAGGGAACCCAATCATACTCATTAAGCTTGGAAACATCATATTTTGCTTGAATCTTGGTCCAAATATCATGAGCATTCTGAAAAGGCATGATTGAGGAAAGAACTGCAAAGCTCACAACATTAACAAGAACATTAGATGCTTGAGATTCGAGATAAGAGTTTGTCTGCTCCTCCAAAGATAGATTTTGGGGATCCCTAGGAGGAGACAAGCCAATATCTAGAATTCGCTCAATATTTGGGTCAATGACTCGGAAATGACTAAGCATGCGAATACGCCAAACATCATAATTAGTGCCATCAAATGTAAATGTGTGAGAGTGCACTAAACCCCTAGGAGACATCTTTACTCTCGAGGTGGTGAAGCCTAAGAAGCGAGAGACCTCGCTCGGATACCAATTGAAAGGGAAACAGATGTCGCCTAGAGGGGTGGTGAATAGGCGTTTTAAAAATATAACGATTTAGGCTCTAATAAATGCGGAATAAAACTTAACGTTTCATTTATCAAGCCAAAACCTATATCAATTAGGTTCAACTAAGTGCACCAACAACCTATGCTAAGCAAGACAAGCAGCAAGGTGATAGCAAGATATAATATTTCAAGCACGATGGCTATCACAATGTAAATTGCATAAGTAAAGGGATCGGTTTAGAGATAATCGATGGACGTGGAGATGATAACTTGTTTACCGAAGATCACTTCCAAAGAAGCTACGTCTTCGTTGGAGAGGTGCGGTGGCGCAATGTACTTCGAATGCCACAAATGGATCACCTTGAGGTGTGCTGGCTCGATGCTCACCCAACGCCACACAATTCCTCACCCCAAGATGCGAAGGCACGCAACTCACCGACACCACAAAAGGCTCACCCTATTCTCCCGTGAGCTCGCCACAAAGGCCAACGCACGCTCCACTATGGGACACTTGAGGGCGGTCATCGAACCCCGTACAAGGCTTGGGGCAAACTCCACAATTCAATTGGAGGGCTCCCAAGAAATGCCACAAAGGCTACAAGCTTGAGGAACTCCACAACAATTGGAGCCCCCAAGAACAATGCCACAAAAGGCCACAAGCTTGAGGAATCTCCACAACTCAATTGGAGGCCCCAAGAACACACCACAACTCCACACAACCGTCTAGGGTTCCAAGAACCCCAAGAGAAACAAGCCCAATACCTTGAACTCATCGAATCTTCGAGGAGAACTCAAACCTATGCACCAAATGCAAGAGGCAAGTCCTTCACTCTCAAATTCCACCAAAGCTACAAAAGCTATTGGGGGAATAAGAGAGGGAGAACACAAGAGGAGAACACAAAACTCTCCAAGATCTAGATCCCAAGGATTCCTTCACAAAGGAATTCGGTTTGGTAGGGGTTGTATATCTAGATCTCCTCTCTCAAATCCCTCAAAGAGATGCAAAAATCATGGGAGGAAGAGGGGAAGAGGGCCAGCTTGAAGGTCAACAATGGACGAGAGAGAGTGGAAGAGTTAGCAAAAATGACCTCAAAAGTTGGGGAAACATTGGGGAAGAGGGGGGCCTTAAATAGGGCAAGAGAAATCTGCCCGTTTAGGTCCTTTTCGCGCCCCACCGGAAGTACCGGTGCCCCACCGGTACTACCGGTAAATAGAAACACAAGTTACTGAACAAAAATGAGTTTTACCGGAACTTTCGGCGGAACTTGGGCTGGTACTACCGCTAAAGCAAAAATGTTAGACAAACACAAAAACTTCAATAACTTTTGACTCTGGACTCCGATTTCGATGATCTTGGGCTCGTTCTGAAGATAACAAAAATATCTACACGATTATGAAAAGAAACATCATAGTCCAACAAAGGAGGATAACAATAAAATGGAGAAATGTATGACCTCTTAGAAGCGACGAACCGGTAAAACCTCCAAACCCAAAATGCAAGAAGTTGAGCTTGGAAAGTCCAATTGGGATAAAACCAATTTTGTTGGAAAGATAATAAAGAGTAGAATCCAACAAAAGTTGAAATATTGGGTATCAACAAGGGAGAAAATATCATGAATATATATGTGAGATATCTCCCAAGGTGTGGAGCTGGAAAACCCGCAAAATCAAAAACGCAATAAGATATACAAGGGAAATCCGTTTTTGATGAACTAGAGCTTGTTATGAAGATAACCACAAGCTCTAGATCCTCACATGGACAATAACCAAACAAAAACCAAGAAACATGATGCTATCTATGAACAGGTTTGAGCTCTCTCCAAAAGATACGATCGAGCTAGTCACTCAAGAGCCCCTCTTGATAGTACGGCTATGTATCCTAAACCCGGTCTCCCAACACTAGAAGAGACCAGTAAAATAGAAAGTCTATCAAGATCATACCTTTGCCTTGAGCATTCCACTTGATCTTGATGAAGACCGTCTTGTCCTTCTCAAGATGGATCACCTTTCTTGATCGCTCTTGCTTGCTCCAGCTTGATGAAGACTTGTGAAATGCTCCCCCATACTCCATGGGGAAACCTCTTCTTTGAACTTGTCTTCATCACACCATGATCGCCGAGGATGGCAAGCACCAAGCATGAGATCTTCTAGAGATGGCACACCTTAAGCTTGCACTTCATTTCTTGATGATGTCTGAAGATTTCCATAAGGAAACTCATATTTTTCTTCTTCTTCTTCTTCAAGGCATATTAGATTTTCTTCTTTTTCAACCTTGAACCCAACATATGGTCCAAGCGATGCCAATAGACAAACCTACAAGTGAAACTCAATTTACACATTAGTCCATAGAGATTGTCATTAATTACCAAAACCACCATGGGGGCATACATGCCCTTTCAGAGGTCTCCAAATTGTTGAGCCATAATCGTCTGTCGTCACGTCAATGCATTATGCGACCAACTACAGCAAATCAACAATGCAGGAGCGGAGGGGTCTTTTCTTTTCTTTCATTCGACGCGCAAGTAAGACAGAAATCAGATCAATGGGGGAATATGCTAGGGCCTATCGCAATCAGGATTTTTCTTGCTACCGATTGGAGTCGAGTCAGGGGGTGGCCTCACGGCGGCAAATGCTATTTGCCCCTCGACGCGGTGGGAGCGCGCCGCGCCGCCTAATGATTCTCCTGTGCGCATCCCATATGGGCCTGCCCAGTTCCGGTATTCTGAGTGCTTTTTCCTTCTGCTAGTTTTTTCTGGTGGCCCATCGATAACCACACTAACCTAAGGCTAAACACACTTCGCACACCCCACCGCACAGCGGCCATAGGCACCGCCGCGGCGACGGCCGAGAAGTAGAACACTGGTGGAGAGAGGGGCCTCTGAGGGTGCCGCCGTGGGAGAACTATGCCCGGTAGTGCGTAATGGCGACGCTCTGGTTCATGGAGTTGGTGCTAGCATAGACGCCACGATAGTTCATCACCGTACTAACTGGAGGCCGACCTTGGCGTCGAGAAGAGGTTGGTCATTCTTAGCTTCTCAATCGTCGGTGCGGTGCTCAATCCCGCTTGACATGGTCGAAATTGACTGGAGATGAGACTATGAGTGGACTTTCAACCTGAAGGCAGTGTACGTGATCTCACAGTATAGTTCAGTGCTAAACAGAGAATCGTCTATGATCACTGAATCATAAAACATGCAACATGAGATTTGTGCGAAACGGCGAGATCAAGCTAATCCTAAAAGTAAACTTCGAAACGTCGATCGTGTTCGACAAACCCTGAGAAATTCGTCCAAAAAAGCTCTCTAACTTTGACCTCGAATCTGAGATGATATGGCTCATGAAACTTGATGTCGATGGTCATAATGTAACCCCCATCGCCGACTTATGCTAATTAGAAGTGGTTGGGATGAACATGTTTATATGAGAGAGAGAAAACTAACCAAGTAACCTCCTTGCATGGGTAGAGAATAAAAAAGAATGAAATGAGTCTGGCCGTGAGAAAACGGCTGAATCGAACGTTCCGCTCACGCCAGGCTAGCGCGCACGTTAAAACACCGCTCAGCCAGACCCGAGATGAACGTTCGATTTAGCCGTTTTCTCACGCTGAGGCTCGTTGCGTGCTTTTTTTTTAACGCAGCATGCTACCTGAGGCGGTGGTGCTAGACCGACCCGCCGTTTATGCAGACTCAGTGGATATGCATTGGGTTCGAGACATCTGGGTAAGTTTGGCAACGGACCATTAGTTTTGCCCAGTTGTCAAGGTCCTTGTCAGCCGGAAGAAACTTGGCAAGACCACGTCGGCACAGATCTGTGAGATTCCAGATGTACTACGTGCCCGGTGCCCCTCGCTAGCAACCAGCCCACTACCATCCTTCTGACTTCTGACACTGGTCGCCGGGGCCACGAGCACATGGACACCAAAGAGCCACCATGCCGTACAGCATAAGGTGCAAATAAATTCTGCTCTGTCCAACGCTCCCCGGCGTAGAAACAGGCCAGACAAGTATTTTAAGTAAAAAAATTACGATGCAGGTAATACCCTGAAGAGTGAAGTGAAGAGTAGACGTCACCAATTAAACCCAGGCTCGCACGTACGTAGATTTAGTTGAAGAGTTTTAATAATCTTACAATTTGATAAATCATCCAGTGTTACAGAGTTTATACAATGCAGGGGCCGACTACCCTAGCTTGTGTTATACGAATATACATCCCCGCAATGTCAACGGTGGGTTCAACAACATTGAGACTGAAATAAATATCAGTAAAGAGATGTAGCAAGTTCTTGGTGAAAATGTCAGCAAACTGAGCAGTAGTGTGAACATGAAGAAATCGAACTTCTCCTAAACAAAATAAATCGCATTCTCAATATGCTTGGTCCGTCGGTGTTGTACTAGATTATCAGACATATAACCCGCTGAAATATTATCACAATTAACAGTAATAGCCTGCTGGATGAGTCGATGAAGCTCCGGTAGTAGTTGGCGCAACCAAACAGTTTCAGCAATGGCCTACTGTAATACCCTGAAGAGTAAAGAGTAGACGTCACCAATTAAACCCAGGTTCGCACGTACTTCCTCCGTTTCAAAATATGAGATGTTTTAGTTTTGTGAAAGAAATGTATATAGACCACTTTTAGTGTGTAGGTTCACTCCAAACCTACATGAACCTACATATTAAAAGTGGTCGAGATACACTCCTTTTACAAACCTAAAACATCTTATATTTTAAAACGGAGGGAGTAGATGTTGTGACTGGCAACCATCACGGTCCGGGCGGATGAATGAATCAAACGCTGGCATGGAATGAAAACTGTGAGACAACGAAACTCCGACGAGCGAGTGTGAGAGCTAATGCCACCGTCTTCCTGAGCAGATGGGTAGGCCACATCGGCATCTCATTCACTGACAGTAGTAGCACTGGGCAAGGGCACATGCGCTGCGTGGTTGTCTCGCTGTGTAGCCAATTCTGGCTAGACTTACATCATTCCAACCAGAAACAAAGACTCCGAGCTGAATCCAGCAAAAGACAGGTGCACCGTGATTATAACAATATAATTACACTCTTAATTAATCGTCTTAGCTAGTACAGTACTTAGTACATTTTGCAGGCACAGCAAGACAACACGATCATCCAAACTGAAATAGTTAACACAAAGCATGCGGCAGAACAGTACAAAGTTCTCCGAAGTTATGCTAGTATAGCTAGCAAAGCAAACCATGTGCGGATGGGCCTGGGCCGTGCTAGTGCCCGGACCCGACCCGGTTGACGAGGGCGAGGGCGTTGCTGGTGACCTGCGCCACGTCCACCACCTTGCTCCGGATGGCGGCGCGGGTGCGGGCGTCCACGCCGCGGGAGAGCCCGTCGAGGCAGGTGTTCTCGTCGGTGAGCGCCGCGCTGCACCAGGTCTGCACGTTGCTCAGGTGCCACCGGAACGCCGGCGTCCCGGCCCGCCCCATATTCCCGCCCAGCTCCTTGGCCGCGTCGCGGAGGTGGCCCACGCTGTCCGCCATGTTCTCCAGGCAGTCGCGCGCCGGGCTGCTGCTGCTGCTGCTGCCCTTTTTCGCCCCGCCGGCGCTGCCGCGGAGGCCCGGCCCCACCAGCCGCCCCACGTACGCCGACGCCGACTTCGCGCGGTCCGCGCTCACGGACAGCGCGGCCCGGGCCAGCTCCTGCGGGCTCCGCGGCGGCGAGTTCCCGGCGGCGCCGTACGAGGACAGGCTCTGCACGCACACCGACGGGTACTGCGTCTCGCGGCACGACTTGCGGATGAAGTCGGTGGCGGCGGCTGGAGCAGTGCCCTTGGCCGCGGCCGCGGCAGCGGAGGCGAGGAGCAGTGCGGCGAGGAGAGCAGGAGCGCCGGAGCGAGGCATTATTGAGCCCGTGAGCTCGTCTCTTGAGGAGTACAGACAGAGTGGTGTGGGTTGGTTGGCTGGATCTCTGGCTGGTTGTTTTGTAATGACCAACATGTGTGTCTTTATATAAGGAGAAAAAATAATTCTGCAGATATTGTTTTTTTACCAGTTTGGATCTTGCATGGATAATAACGTTTGCAGGGCAAACAAGAAGAAAATTCTAGAAAGGTCCTGTAGTTCGGTATGAATTAAATGTGTATACCACTTTTTTGTGTTCTTTTGCTTATCTATTTCAAATGCAATTGTTATTTCTAAGTTGCTGGAGAAACATAAAATTCGAGAAAACATATTGCACAACCATCAAATATGCACAATCATAAAAAAATCAAAGTGAAATGATTTTACTTCTGGAGTATTTTCTTCTTCCAAGTTTGGACCTTGCATGTGAATGAAGACATTGGCATGCCAAAGAAGAAGAGAGTTCGAGAACGGTCTTGTAGTTTGGTATGAATTAAATGTGTAAACAATTTTGGTGGGTTATTGTTGTGGTCATGTTAATTCCAGGGTGCGTATGTCTAATACAGCTTAAATCGTTATTTGCAAGTCAAACAAGTTGTACAACTATGAAGAATGCAACTTTATTGTTTATGATGGTTTACATGATCAAAACGTGCACTGCCAATTGTACAATCTCTTCCTCTTATTTTCTTTTGGTACAATTTCACATAGCTAATATATATTTGCACATAAGAAAAATTATCCCCCAATAAAAGAAAAAACAGATCGCTCCTGGGTTGCTCGCGCGAGGCGGCCCCGGGGCGCCCCCATCCGATCCCTAGCCGTCGTCGCCGCCGCTCTCCCGCCGGTCGCTGCCGCCGCCCTGGCCGGCGGTGGCGGCCATGCCTAGGCTGCCGAAGGTGGCGGGCGATCTGCGCGGCCCCGTCGATCCTCTTCGCGCCAGGGGGTGGACACCAAGGGGCGGTACCGGTGGATCCAAGTGGCGGGCGGCGGCGCTCGCCCGAGCGGCGTTTGCCAGCGGCTTGGAAGGGAGGAACGGATGAGAGGATGGGGGTGATGGTGCGGACTTGGAAGCGGCGTGATGGTTGCCTTAGGCGGCGACGCTGCATCTCGGTCTCTCTCTAACCGATCTATGGGTTCAGCCATGGCTTCGAAAGGGCTGATGGCTGACCCGCTCGTACCGTTTGCCGGAAGTCGGGCGGCGGTGTGGGGACTGCTAGATCGGCCTGAATAATGGTGGCGGTCCTAGGGTTCCTTCCACGCGAAGATGAAGATCTGCTGGTTGCCTGTCCTCAATGATCTGGTCTTGAGCGGCAAGTTCTGGAAGGCTCCGCCGGCGAACTCCCATGAGCGACTATGCCTAGAGATCGCTGGATCGGATTGAATTCGGTCTGATGTACCCATGTTTTTTTGGCCGTTTGGTTTCAGCGGGAGCATTGCGAAGCTCTGACATCTGTTACCATCATGTGTCATGTCTTCGACGATCCATGGTGAAATCAGATACGGAGAATGTCGGAAAAGCTAGAACATCAGGGAAGCAATGATGATTTGAGTCTTTGTGGCGACAAGGAACTGGCTACGTGATCTGTGACTCGCAGCATCGACTGTTTGTGGGGGCAACAACACAAGAGGAGTTCCCAGTTTTACCTTGCAGGGTGAAAACCCAGGGTCTAGCCTTAATTGGTTGTGCCTGGCAATAGCCTTGTTGAAGTTATTGCTTTGCGAGTGAGGACTTTCTCTAGGGTAAAAATCTATGATCTTTGATCGGACGACGACGGCGCTTGTGCACTGTTTCCTTCTTAAAGGCGTCACTATTGGAGTGGTTGGACTACTGGTGTTGTTCTGGTGGTGCTAGTGTCGTTGCTTCGAGGAATCGTTCTCTGTAGTGGGACTTTTTCTTTTTTGTAATTCTTTTTCTGCGATGTGTGCATCCGTAATGCTACTAGGGCATACGTTGTTGCAGAAGCTGAGTGTAATTGGTATCTCATGATATTACTATATACTCTTTTCAAAAAAAAATGTTTGCACATAACATGTGCAATGAACTACTAGTTAACTTAAGAAAATCTCAAGTAATTGAGACAAAAATACCGTTTTAAATTTGAGGGGTACCCTCAATTTTTGGATGGCCAACATGTAAAATGGAAGCAGTTCGCACCTCTAGAACTTGTCAGGGACCGAACGGGGAAATATGGCATTGCTAAGGGATGTTCCGGTAACAACGGCGATCAACGCCGGCCTCTAAATTAGTACGAGTACAGGAGGTTGAATGTGTGTCCACGTGAGGGCAGAGGAAGTAGGTCCCGATGGCGGGCCATTCTGTTGGGGTGTGATGCGATCAAGACCTATCTGGCTATCTTCGTCTGCAAGGAACATGGATCGATGATCCCGGGGCACCGGATGAGTTCAAGATATCCGTGGCAACGGTGAGAAAGCAGCACTTGAGTGGAAGCTAGGAAATGATAAATGCAGGGAGTACCATGTGAAAATTTAACGAAACTCTGGAAATTTTGCACCCGTCGGCCGGGAGCTGGAAAATGCATTGGTTTCGTATGGCCTAATGTTTGGTCCACACTCACTGGCTGACTCACGCTACCAGTTCGGGGTTGGGGTCGGCCACACCTAACAATGGGTTTTTCAACGCTCCTTCAACGCCGCTTCTCCACCTATTAGGCTGAGTCCATTATGGACTTAAGGTCATCACCGTACGCCGTTAGTTACTCAAGCACTTCACGCGCATTATTGTTCTGTCATTTGCTGACCTTTTGCTTACCTGTCGAGAAACAGTAGCGTTCAATAGATAGGCTGCCTGCCGGTTTTGATACTCCCTTATCTCATTCTAATTACTTGTCACAGTTTTAGGCAAAAATATATTGTCTAAAGTATGTCTAGGGTTTAACGAACCTGTGACAAATAGTTTGGATGTGAGGAAGTAGAAAAATAAGAAAGACACGATGTGGTCTGCAGGGTGCCGTGCCTGGTCTACAGTGTAAACCGTTGTGGAAGGAATGCATCGGCCGATCGTTTCACGCTTGCACCTTCGTGTGTTTGTCGGAGCCAACCACGCGAAATGGAGAGCCTACTCTTGAGCTGCCGTGCAGAAATGTTCAGTTTGACGAGCGCAGGTAGCAGCAATAGCCAAAAGGCTCTCTGTTTCCTTCTACAGATATTGGTGTCAATGGCTACGGCATGCTGTGCTGTCGGAAAATGATGTAACATAGGACACACGCCTAACTCAACTTGATCCTTGATATGCATGCAAGGTGCCATGCCCTGAGCACTCGCCCTACTCACCCCCCACCCCCATCGAACAGGCGGGAGGAGGGGGGCTGTGATGCGGTTTGGGCACCAGATCTTGGCTATGTGGGCTTTTCGGCGGCCAACCAGCAAACCTAGCTTGGGTGCTCAAGGTGTGACTTGCGCACGAAGGTAATGTGTCCGTCGTGCTTGTTGCACCTACGATCCGACACCGACCTATCATGTATGTGTAGATCGGTGTGTTGCCATGGTGTTCTTGTTACCTTCCAAGTACGAGATGAATGCCGGGGTGGCTACTCCAGAAGGTCGACTACATGGGCGACTCTCCAGCGAGCGAGGTGGCGGTGATGGTGACCTTTCTCTTTGATAACGAGGATGGCGAGGAGGGATTATCAGGGGATCCTAGTGTTTGTGGCGCTTCTGCATTGGTGGCTCCCAGATCGCGTCTTGGAGGCTTAGCTTGGGGCCAGCGGGAGGTCCGGGGTACGGGATGCGATCGGAAGATTTTTCTGGGTGAAAACTCAGCGCTTCAGCGTTAGTGGCGACGATGTTTGCGGGTGCAAGGACCTTCTTGGAGGCGTTATTGTGGCTACCTTCTCCGCAACGAGACTCCGAGTGAAAACCCTTAGCCATTTTGGTCTCGACAACGGTGTCGCGTGGCATCGTAACCCACTTGGGGACGTCGCTCGGTCTCACATCTTTGTCATCGGTGGGCAACCTCGGATCATGTCTTGAGGCTCTCTCAGTGCTGGCGCAGAGCGTTCTCATCCTCCTATCATATACATGTGACCTCGCTATCACCAATATTTGTTCTCGTTGCCGCTGGCAGGAACGACACTCCACGGCCTGAGCGAAAGGGAATACGACCTCTTTGGCGAAAACTTGGTGGGTGTGGTGATGCAAATTACGTGTGGTTTCACAAGGAGGTGTGTAGTCACCACTAGTTAGTTGTCTCGGGTGCTTCTTCGGGGTGTGGCTACTCATGTATTTTCTCTATTTATCTTTGATCTGCTCTGTAGAAGGCTTTTTTCTCATCATTTTATATTGGCTTGGCCGTGTGGCTTAAAGTATAAAATGGGGAGAAAAATAAGCATTTTTTTTGCATTTATAGATATGCCTATCAGTTCTCAAAAGGAGACACACCGGTTCATCTAAGAAGTATAACTCCTAATCATCAGGCGCTTATCACATTGCTATAGAAGAACAAGGCAGGCTAGGTAAAGAGCCATCATCCTCTCCTTTGACGATGATGACAATGGTGCCCATCACTGACGAATTCAAGAAGCACGTGATGTCGGGCTTGGCTTTGGCGGCCTGGAGGAAGCGGGAACACGCTTGCCATCCTTCTTGGGTTTGCCTCTCTTGCCCTTGCCCTTCTTGGTGGACTTCTTGAAGTCAACAATTCTATTGACCTTCAAAAAAGCGTGCTCCTTCTTGATTTCCACCTCAGCGTGCTTGAGCATGGCGAACAACTTAGACAGGGTTTTGGTCATACCCTGCATGTTTTAGTTCAGCACAAAACTCTTGTAGCTAGGGGGTAGCGACTGCAGCACCCTATAAATCACCATCTTGTCATTGATTTTGCAATCAAGGTCATTCATGCATTGAACGTAACCATACATTTTGACCACATGCTCACTCAAGCTGTTGTGCTCTTCCATCTTGGCCGAGAATAAGATGTTTGAAACCTTATACCTCTCAGACCGGTCCTAGGGCACAAAGATGGCCTTGAGATCAGTGATGATCTCAAAGGCACTCTTGTTCACAAAGCGCTTTTGCATGTCCACTTCCATGGTGTAGAGCATGCCACTCTGGACACATGCATCATCATCCCGCCTTCTGCTGATAAACATTTTTATCAGCTTGAGAGGTGGCGGCAGCGAGTGGGTCACCTATCGATGTTTCAATTATGTAGGAGAGCTTTTGGGGAACGAGGAGAATCCTCAAATTGCGAGACCATGTGGTGAAGTTCTTTCTCTCAGTTTTGAGCTTTCCTTTCTCAAAGAAGGGGCCAAGGTTGAAGGTGGGGCGAGACATCTACAATGGTATTTGCAAATTAATTAATCTTATATTTATAATATGGGTTCTTATTTAGTTAAACTAAATATCAGAACTCCCACTCAAACAAACATCCCCCAACATTCGTTCAGTGATTACACAATCCCTTTACACCATATAATCCCCGAACATCATAACGTTTGATATAGCTGCCAGGGTAGATATCAATATATCTATCACATCACCATGTGACTTATGCTTAACATTTTGGTAATATGTGTTCTAAGGCCATGTTTGTACATGCTAGGCTCGTCAATTTTGACCACAGTGTATTGCAGTGTATACATAGCTTGCACCCACCGTATGCGAACGTAGATATGTCTAGCACCCAATCATCATGGCTTGCTTCATAACGAAGGACTTTGGTGGTGGTGCACACTTATGGGAGAACACGAACATTGGAATTTGTGTCTGAGGGATCATATTATGCTACCATCATAACTCTAATACTAGCGCAACAAGACACACACAACAATTAACATCAAATATAAACAATTTATGTGATATGTAGTGGTTATCGTGCCTTGATATCCATCGAGTGCGCCGACATTGCTCCAGGTTAACGGTGCCACCTTGCCTTCGGCTGTTCATCATATAAACACTTACCTAGACCACACACATATCACGTACCCCCTGTAAATTAAAGTTAGACGTTTCTACTTTATCTTTGCATATTTTACGTGGTTGTTTGGGCTTTCGCACAAGAATCGTTTCTTACCTACGAGCAGAACCACGACATGAATTAACTAGTTGTTGCTTTAAATCCCTTTTTAGGGCTGTTCTTTGTAAATGCCATGTCAACTAATGTCGGAGAGACAAATACCCGGTAGCATCTTATATGGTACAAGCCATATGTTAGTCCTGGAACCAGTCTCGTGTAAGGTCGGTCTAGAATGCTTCATCTGGCATTGTCGTGATATGAGCAGGTACACAAGGAAGGGTAGCAATTAGAAAATCTATACCCACATATTTCTATGTGTTCTACTCGTATTGATACATCTACGCATAGATCACTCTGATACCATTGAAGGGGTTCTACGGCAGAAATCAAAAAAATTCCTACTACGAGAACGCATCAACCAAGATCTATCTATCGGGAAGTATAGCAACGAGCAGGATACGGTATTCATACCTTTTAAGACCGGAAGCGGGATTACGTTCTCGCACAAATGTTGCTGAAGAAGCCGAGCGTAGCAGACCTCAAGTTCTAAAAGGCTTCAAGCGTCCAACATCACTAATGGAAGTTCCTCCGAAGTTTTACACATGTTCGGTGTAAAATACGTCTCTTGGGCCCAAGTCTAGCAAGGTAGTGGAAGAAGAAGATCTGTACTGACTCTAGGTGCACGGAAGTGTGCGTTTGGTGGAAAATTATCTACCTCGTGGAGCATGTTCCAAACTGGGGAACACACACGAGAGGAAGAGAGGGAGAGAGAGAGAGAAAGACAAATGGCCAATTGTGGGATGATATTTGGAGTAGGAATGACCCTCTTTTATATAGGAAAAACTAGGCAGTCCCACCCCTCCAAGTGTTGGGGTGGGACTAAACTTGGTAGGAGGTGGGAGGAGGCACCTACCGGCGGTGGGGTGGTCCCCACCCACGCGCGCCATGCACACATGGCTGGCCGGCGGTGGTGGGAGCCCCCAACCGCGCGCCTTGGCCCTCCTAGGGCCAGCCGCCTCCCCTCTTGGGCCCTCTCCCCTCCGGGGAGGGCCCATGTAGGGGTATTTTCCCATTTTTATTTATTCAAATAAACATATTTAATATAAATTGCACCAACTAAATAATAAATACCTTTTATTTGATTTAGTTTATTCAAAAACTCTTTTGAATAACTTCCTAACACTTCAGTATCTCTCAGGAAGACTTCTGGTTCTCTCTCTTCCTTTTTATCTTCCAGCGTCTCTACCCTTAAGCGTGACACCCTTACGGTTCGTGAATATTTAGACATGATCTAGACCTCTCTTTGATCAATGTCCAACAACGGTGTCTGGAAACTCATGATGGTACCTTCACATTCCACGAATTGTTTGATCGCTTGAACCTTTTAAACGTTAAATCTTATTCCTTTTGCACAACGATATCTAGTTTGTCCAAGAACCGATCTCCGGTATCAACATACCGGTTTGATATGGGTACTGACAAACACGTTTACTCGTTCCCTTGATATTACATCCTTATGACCTAGTCACATGCTTGCAAGCTCATTGATGTAATTTCACTGAGTGGGCACAGAGTATCTATCCGTCACTTGGATAGACAAATCCCGATCTCGATACATATGCCTCAACCTATTCCTTTGGAATACCTAGTACACACCTTTATGGCCACCCAGTTACGGTCATGACGGTTGATGTGATCAAAGCAGCCGTGGGAGATAGTGATTAAATATGATCTCATGCTCAAAGGACTAAGTTATTACACTTTTCTAGATATTGCAACGTTGAACTTTGTGACTGGATCACATTGCCATTCTACGGTCGGGTGTACATCACTTCATTCATCTAATGAAGTGCCTCGTTGTCAGTTGACTTTAATAACTCGATGATTGGGAAACCTCGATCATTAGCTACCCAACGAACTAGTACCAGATGATACTAGGGACACGGTTTGTTTATATACCACACCTGTATTAACCTTTCCACTTAATACAGGATAACATGATACAAAACTATTATGAACATTAGAGATACATCAATAAAAAAACTTTATTATTGGCCTCTAGGGCATATCTCATTCATGATGACCTCCGCCAAACCTTCGACAATCTCGACACGTACCGCATGAAGCTAAACTTTATTATTAGCCTCTAGAGCATATCTCCTTCACGTGCATTAGGGGTCCCTACATGACTACTTATCGGCTACCTCATATCCGTGAGAGGAATCGAAGCAAACCCAGAGAAGATAAAGGTGCTCCTAACGATGAAGCAGCTGATAAACCTCTAAGACATGTAGCAACTGGCTAGGAGCGTGGCAACACTCAGTCGTTTCATCAGCAAGCTAGGAGAAAAGGCTCTCCCATTCCATCAGCTGATGAGGAAATCCGACAAGTTTGAGTGGACAACCGAAGCACAAGAAGCTTTCGAGGACCTCAAGCGTGCATTGTCGACTTTACTTGTCCTTGTGACTATCAAGGAGGGAGAGAAGATGCTCTTATATATCACCGCCACCAATCAGGTGGTCAGTACCATGCTCGTCTTCAAGCGCGCGAAAGAAGGCAAGACTCACCGGGTGTAGCGACCCGTGTATCTCATCGAGGTCCTCTCCCCCACCAAGCAGCAGTACCCTCATTACCAGAAGCTGGCATATGGTGTCTTCATGACGGCACATAAACTACACCATTACTTCCAGGAGCACCCGATGATGGTTGTGAGCGATGCTCCACTGTCCAACATCCTCAACAACCCTGAGGCGACGAGGCGAGTATCCCTTTGGGGAATCGAGCTATCTCTAAGAGATATCACCTACGAGAAGCGTAAGGCGATAAAGTCACATATCCTACCTGACTTCATCACTGACTGGATGGAGGTCCAGACACCAGGTCCATCGGACCTTTCCAGCTCCTGGGCCATGTACTTCGACGCCTCCAAGAGAACGGAAGGGGTGGGCACCGTCCTAATCTTACCACAAGGTGACACAGATGTGTTACGTCGTGTAGATGAACTTATGCAATGCCTCCAACAATGAAGCTATGTACGAGGCTCTATTGCACGACATGCGGATTTCCAAGTCTCGTTGCGCTACTCGCCTCGAGATATACAAGGAATCAGACCTTGTCATCCAACACACGGTGAAGAAGTGCGTTACATTTAACAACAACATGATCACGCTACCACGAGATGTATGACCTCTTGTAGGGCAAATTTGACGGTTGTATTTGAATATCAGAGGTCTCGGTGACTTGGCTAAACATCACCACATTGCCGATTGCTCTAGGGATCATGATTTGATTTTTTGGCTATTCCTGAAATGGCTAGACAAAATTTCTCGCAAAGTCTACTTAACCGACTTTCGGGTGGTATAAACTTCGCATGGTATTCTCGTCCGCTGCGTGGAAGATCTGGGGGCATTTTACTAAGCGTCAAAACAGATACTATGGATGTATTGGCAACTTCGGATGGCGAATATTATATTAAAATCTATATCCACAATAAACCTAATAATTTCACATGGAGTTTGGTTGCCGTGTATGGTGCTTCTAGGGATGAGTTTAAGGCCAACTTTTTTGTTAGATGGTTAATGTATCAAAGGAGAATCCATACCCTATTCTGTTGGGGGATTTCAATTTCCTTATATGTTCTTGTGAGACGAGAAAATGTCGTTTGATGATCATCCCTTTTTGTTTAATGCTGTCGTAGAAATCTTGGATGTAAGAGATGTGTCAATGGTAGGTAGGTAGTTTACTTGGGTAAACAGCCTTCTTGAAACTATATATGAAAATCTAGACCATTTACTCATGGATACCGAGTGGGAATCAAAGTTCCCTATGGTGTCAGCACGGTCCCTAGAACGTATTGAGACTCTGTCACACCATGCTCCTTTATTGCTGACCACGGAATACCCCGAGCGTAGTGTACTCGTCGTTTCAAGTTTGAACTTGGATGGTTACACTATGAGGGATTCTATGACATAGTCAAAAATGATTGGGACAAACCTGTTGCTGGACGTACTCCAATTGAAATGTGGAACAATAAAACTGCGTTACGCAAACACCTTCGGGGTTGGACATGACACATAGCGGGCATTACTCAAATAAGAAAAGAAATAAGTTTCATCTATTATTTACAATCTCGAAGCAATGGCTGAAGTCCGGTTGCTTTCTACGCATGAAATTGAGCTAAAAATCCAAATAATTGCGCAGATAGCACAACTTCTTTGTTAGGAGGAGCTAAAATGTTATAAACGTTCTAAAGCAAAATTTATTCTGAAAGCAGATTTGAATATAAGATACTCCCAAAGTGTTTCCAATGATAGACATAGGAACAAACTTATTCGCTCTTTGGTTCAATATGAGAGAACGATTGAGGGCCACAACCAGCTGAAGTCCTACCTTAAAAATTACTACAAGGGTCTGTTCGGTGCGCTGTAGGAAGGGAACTTATTAATGGATGACACTAGCACAAATTATATTACCAAATTTCCATACAGGACATAACCTACATCCTACACCTTACACCGAGGAGAAAGTAAGAAAGCTTGTCTTCCAAATGAAACACAACAAGGCCCCTAGTCCTGATGGCAGCTAAGTTCTATCAGAACTTTTGGGATGTATCAAAGCTGATCTTCTACAGTAATTTAGTTATCTTCACGTTGGACAATCAGAGTTGTATTGCCTCAACTTTGGTGAGATAATTTTATTACTTAAGATTAATGAAGTAGAAAGGATCCAACAATACAGACCAATTTGCCTACTTAATGCTAGTTTTAAAAAAATTCACAAAAGTTACAACTATCAGGCTGAACATACTGGTAAATCATGCAATTCGTCCGTCCCAGACGGAATTCATTCAAGGTCATAATATTATGGATGGCGTGGTTATCCTTCATCAAACAGTTCATGAACTACATAGAAATAAGTTGAATATGTTAATCTTACAAATTGATTACATATGACAAAGTAAAATGGTATTTTCTTGAGAAGACTCTTAGTATGAAAGGATTTATGCAGAGTGGCGTGCTCTAATTCATAGCTTTGTGTCAAGAGGTAGTATTGATATTAAAGTCAATGATGACACTGACAAATACTTTTAGACAAAAAATGGCTTAGACAAGGTGATCAATTATCGCTCATGCTATTTAATATAGTGGTGGATATGCTCGCCGTCATGATTGAACACACAAAGGTTGATGGCCAAATTGAAGGATAGATTCCTCATCTTGCTAATGGTGGATTATTCATAGGAGTGATTTTTTTTTGCTTTGGCGAGGCCAAAGACGTGGCCCATTTGTATGCCGAATTATTTGGCTGTGGTCAAGGACAGTTTCCTATTAGGTATTTAGGTATTCCGATCCATTATCGGAGGCTTACAAATACTGAATGGAAACTTGTGGAGGAAAGACTTCAGCTTAGATTAAGTAGTTGCAAAGGAAAATTATTCTCCTTGGGTGATAGATTGGTTCTACTTAACTCGGTACTTAGTAATATGTCACTGTGTCACTGTACATGATTTCTTTCTTTCAACTGCCAAAAATGTGTTTTAAAATGACTGGATTACTTCCGTTCTAGATTATTTTGGAAAGGTGATAGTGAGAAAAAGAAGTACCAATTGGCCAAGTGGAGTGTGGTTTGTCATCCCAAAGACCAAGGGGACTAGGTATTCATGATCTTGAGGTAAAAAAATACAAATCTCCTGGGTAAATGGCTCTTCAAGTTACTGACTAAAGAGGGTGTATGGGAAACTCTCCCCAAATAAAAATATCATTGGCTTGAATGCATTGTACCTGTTTTTTAAAACCCGGAGACTCGCACTTCTTCTGCTTTGGATCGTTTTCAATTAAGGATGATCTAGAAATACGGTTTTGGGAGAACCGTGGCTAGGCAATACTACGTTACCTGATCAATCATGCTTTGTATGATATTTCTCGTCATAAAGATGATACAATCGTCAAGGTTTCAGAGACTTTTCCTCCAAATGTGATGTTCAGAAGAGATTTATTGGGTCCCAAGGTTGCATCTTGGAATACCTTGCTTCAGCGACTGACGAATGTCCATCTTTCGCCCACGGTACATGAATTTGGATGTAACCTACTTGAGAACGATAAATTCTCAATTGATTCCATGTACAAAGCACTTTAATCCAACCACAAATACCAGTTGGCGATAATAAGAAAATCTGGAAGATGAAGATACCTCTTAAAACTAAAATCTTTGATTGGTATCTTCGTCGGATGGTTATCTTACCAAGGACAACCTTACTAGGCGGAATTGACATGGATGTAAAAAATATGTGTTTTTCATCATGATGAGACAATCAATCATTTGTTCTTCTAGTGTAATTTTGCCTATTCTACATGGTCAATCATCCTAGTAACTTCAAATTTGTATCCACCTCTAGTGTTGCTAATATATTTGGGAATCGGCTACATGGTATAGATTAAAGATTTATAATTATTATTAGGGTGTGAGCATTTGTCATTATTTAGTCGCTTTGGCTGTGTAGAAATGATAAAAAGTAATTATAAAATTCATCATTTATGTACCGGTGCACATGTACGCTCTATTTATGGTCGTCTCTCCACCGAGTAGAGGATCGCGGCCTGTTTATGGAAGTCTCTACACAACTATAAGATACATCGAAAGATTTTTTACCCGACATGGGTGGCAGCGTGATCTACGGGTAGACCCTCCACCACCTTCTTAGGTGTTTTGCATTTTCTCATGATTGACATGCAATTCTCCTTTTTTACTTTTGGACTATTTAGACTTTTGTAGGCTATGTGCATCTCACATATGCAGAGGCCGAGTGTAATATTTAAAACTCTTTAAGTAATATCACTTTATCAAAAAAAATACAGTCAAATGCACATACCATATTGAGTTCCCTACTTGTAGAGAGAAATTGGATATCAATTGTGAATTGGAATCATAAATTCACACCAACCAAGCCTCATGAGCAAAACAAGATTAGATGCAAGATGATGCCGCTCACTTTAGCGGAGTGGATGTATAACCCAAACGTCCAATTTGAAGTCCTCAACCTAGACGTCCAAGTTGAAGTCCTCATACATACAGATACGAATTTAGGTTTTTATTATTTTAAAATCAAACTCGCTATAAGGGTTTCCTTTACTGCTTTCCTTTTAAAAACAAAATATGTCGGCATATACTACCGATCATCTATCATAATTCCGTAGCTTATGTCTAGTGTTTGCAAAGCAGAGTGCCCCACGCAAAAGAGAACAAAGGTAAATTGTTAGTAATACTACAGCGTCTAATGAAAACATAAAATAGGCCGATAGGGTGGCCAATATGCCAAGCAATAATCAGGAACATTATTTAAAAGCTTAAGTTTGCTAAGAATGGAGCGATCTGAGGGCACTTGCCATGCAACCTGACCCGTGCTGCCGCTGGTGTGGGCCTGAAGTGTTTTGCGTCCCTGTATGTGGGCCAGGAGACAGCTGCTCATGCATTTCCTCGCTCCCGCACCGCACAACCCTTACTTTCCCACCCTCCCGTCTATCTCCTTGTTCCAGCTCCCCTCTCCTCTTCGTCCTAAGCGCTAGGGTTTCGGGCCGCCACCCAGTTCCCCGGTTTGGAGGTGTGTGAAGGAGTTCTAAGTATCAGATCTGATGAGCTCTCCGGATCTTTTGATTCCCCTCCCAATGGCGCCGATTTTGGGGATCTTTAAGTGTTGCTGCCATTGGATTTCACTGGACCACCGTGCTCGCTTGTGTGTGCTTCCTACTGTTTTTCCTTTGCCCAGGAGTCTCCGGATTCTTCTTGTGCCCTCCACCTCTCTCACAGCCTCGCGAGCCTCGGCTCCTTCCCTTCCCAATCCCCGTTGCCCCATAGTCGTCGACCTCTCCCTGTCCCCGAGCTGCCGCCTACCCGATTCACGGCCTCACCCCCGCCCTTCCCCATGGCTACCTCACACATGAGGGCCTCTGAAAGCTGCCTGAGGAGGACAAGGAAGGTGTGGCCGCGTCATTGTCTGCCCCGGCCACGGGCCAATGTGCCGTGAGCCCGTAGCGGGAGGATCTGTGCCAGGGACGTAGCCTCACATCGGATGGAGCAAGATCGAGGGGTGCCGCCATTGCCGGGCTCCCCTTCTCCAAGGCCTCCACCTTCCCCTCTCTCCCTGGTCGTCATGGGGATCCTGCTAGAGTTCTTTTCTTCCCAAGTCTTTTATATCAAGTGTGCTTAGCTAAGGGCAAGAAGCGCCAGGACAAGGGAGGCCATGGTGTTCTTGCCGGTGGTACATGTGACCGGCAAGAGCGCCATGGACACTGCTGCTCACGGTGTGGGGGGAGCGCGGGGACACCATGTCAACGTGTTACACCACTCCTCAACTCGATCTCACTGTACCGCTGGTGATTCTTGTGTTGTTATTTGTTCCGTTGATGTTTCTTTTATGTAGCCATCATGTTCATGTTCATGTTCCTGTTCCAGGTTATGTATGGTTGTCCTCTTTTAATTTTGTTTTGTACTTCTACAGGTCGTGGTGGATTGGACGGGATTGGTAGCCCTTTTTTGTGATGTTCCAGCAAGGTTATTTGCTCTGCCATGCGATTCTGCTCCCGATCGTCTGGTCGAGGGGTTTTTTAGAGTCCTTGTGGTTTATATGATCTATGTGCTCTCTTTTTCCTAATTTTGTTGGCCTCCCGATTTTTTATAATTCTTCTCATATTCTGTACTTTTTTCAGGATTCTATGGGGGTCCTCCATGTGCTCTTGCACTTACCTCTTTAGGATAGCATGGTTCTTCTGCTGGTTGGCTCGATGACAAACACTATCGTGAATTCTTGCTCTAAGCAACGTGAGGCTATGTTGCATGTGGATTGAGTGAGTTCCATTGTGCTTCCTGCCTAGACTTGTGGGTTTCTATGTGGCTTGTACATGGTTAGTTTGCTGATTTCAGATGTTGAAAATATTGGTACACATGTAAGTGTTCTTTAATCACTAATTTTCACATAACAAGTTTAATTCAGAAGGTAGATAAAAGCATGAATATACTAGGAATAGCAAATGCTAATAGGTAGGTATGGTGCACCCTTTGAAATAACTTGGTTTTATTTAGAGTGGGATGCATGAGTGAAACTCATACTTGGTTATGGAGGCTAGCAAAAGACTGTGAGCGACAAACTAAGAGAGCAATAATGGCCATAATCATGCAAAGCGACAAAACATCATTAATTAAAGCATAAAGTGATATTACAAGTCGAAAACTAAAGGATCATAAAGGCTATGGTGACTTGGGATGGTCTTAACATGGTGTGAGCATGCGCCAAGTTAACCCAAATAAAGCATCAAAGGAGAATACAACAATACTATACTTTAATATGCTAAAACAACGCATGATTCTTTCAAGGCACATTAAGCAATCTCAATTATTTGTAACATGTCATGCTACAGCAAAAATCACTAAGCATAAAGCCAAAAGAATATCAAGCATGACATGACAAAGCATAGACCACAGTCAAAAACAAGCTCCTTTTGTACCACTTATAAGCATGAAGCTTCCTACTCTTTTCCAACCACCAATCAACTTATTTAAAATCACATATGAATGCAGGGGTCCAACCATTTTTTTAAGCAAACCAAACAAAAGGAAACTAAAAAACAAAGACGCTCCAAGAACAACACAATTGTGCATGAAACAATAAAAATGAAGTGTTTGGAAGAACCTGCGATTTTTATTGATGAAGAAGGGGATGCCTTGGGCATCCCCAAGCTTTGACACTTGTACTTCTTGGATATTTCTTGGGGTGATACAGGGTGGCATCCCCAAGCTTGATATTTAGTCCATTCTTCATCTCATTACATCGTTCTTTCCTTAACACCTGAAATTTTTCCTTCATACAAAACTTCACATAATCTTCATTAGCAACATTAGTGTACTCAAGTTAATAAGTCTTTGGGTTCAGTTTCAACACCAATAAAACTTCCATTAAAACACAAGCTATTGTAGCACTTCCCTTAAAAAACTCAATTCCCCAAACAGAACCCAAAAAGGAATCAACAAGATTAGTCCTGTTTTGCCTCGATGAATTATTTTGCATCAGGGGTCTTGAATCACTTTCATGCCATGATTAGTCCTGTTGTGTTGCAAGCATGATTATGACAGTTATTGCTCTCTTGTTTGTCGCTCCCTTACTATTGCTAACCTTCACTTACACTGAGTATGAGCTCTACTCGTGTTTCCAATTCCCTAAAATCAATATTGCCAAAAGTGTCCACCATACCTACCTATTAGCATCATTTGTTGTTCCGTGCATATTCAATATGCCTTGTTTTCTTCCGAATAAAATGTTTGCTTGTTATGAGAAAGTTAGTTAGTAAAGCTCTCACGAACTTGATGGCACACTTTATTTCTTGCACTTAATAAACCTGAACCATTGTGACTGTCCATGAAAGTTATATGCTTGCAAATTATAGGCTGGGGATTAGCAGAACCGTGCTGTCACGGGGAACGCTTTCAACACCTATAAATATATACCCAGTTGATATCATGATTTTTTGTTTGTGGATGTCGTCGGTGTGAAATAAAAGGGGAGCTTGTAAGTCCATGGAGTTATGTATGTGTGTTAGAGAAACGTCTGGGCCGCCGGTCTAATCCATGCCTAATCATGGTAGAAACCTGCAGCGTAACCATAATGAGTATCTATGAAGTACTCTTCTTATAAAAAAAGAGATAGTATTGAGAAAAAGGAAAAAAAGGGGGGAAGAGTTATGAGAAAAGAGGAAAGAGAGAAAAAAAGCACCATTTTCCCATGGTAAATAAGAAGATTGCTGAGATGCTCGTTATTTGCTTGCCTTGTCATTTTGATATGGGGATTCTTCCGTATCATCGGGCAAGGGGTACCCTGTTGGCGGTTCTCTATGATACACATGTATTTACTATGACAAGAACTTACCGGTAACTAAAGTTGAGTAGCATGAGGAGCGGCCCTCGTACTCAAGGGACATGAGCTTTCCAGTTTATAGTCTGTCAAGCATATAACTCAGATTGGACCTCACTTTCACCTTAACCATTTAAAGATGCTTATGATAGGGGCAATGAGAGCTCAAAGCTAATGAGTACTATACTTTCAGCATTTGGAAGCCTTTCAAACTTTTCAAAATGTTTTCATTTCCTTGTTGAGTCTCCAACATTCTATGAGCACTTTCTTGAGAGCATAATTGTCATTCTTAGTGTAATGTGCTTGTCTCAAAATTTGATTAATTGTGTTATGACTTTGATGCTTGTATCTTTGACATCTTTACTTCTAGTCTTCACTTGAACTTCAGAGGTGCCTTGGCACTTATGCTCTACAATCAAAGGCAAGCGAGATACCACTCTATCATACCTTGTTATGAGAATTGTAATGTTGCTTATGTTTATGTTTCATGCTACTTATTATTTTTGAGTTGGAATCTCTTCATAGCTTGCAATGACTATTAAGTAAACTTAGTTGCATACGCTTTCTTATGAATTGCCTGAGTAGTTGACCATATGCTGAGAATATATACATCTTATGAAGCAAATGTGTTCGTGAAAGTTTCTTTTATCGCACTCAGTTTTCCACTGAATTGCTTGAGGACAAGCAATAAGCTAAGCTTGGGGTAGTTGATACGTCCAAAACGTATCTACTTTCCCGAACACTTTTGCTATTGTTTTTCTTCTAAACTTGTGTGATTTGGATACAACTAACACGGTCTGACGCTGTTTTCAGTAGAATTACCTTGGTGTCTAGTTTTTGTGCAGAAAATCAACTATGAGGAAAAATCCCGGAAAATATGCCAAAAATCCTATTTCACCAGAAGACTCATGGAGGCAGAAGACGAGACGGAGTAGGGCCATGAGGGGGCCCACACCACCTGGCTGCACCCGGGGGTGGTGTGGACGCCTCGGCTGCCCCCTCAGCCTCCCTCTTCGCATATAAGTTGCCTCTTGACCTAAAAACCAAGGGGGCTTGACGTTTTTCTAGAAAGAGTTACACTGCACCGCCACCACCAGATTCTGTGATTTAGAACCAGAAACTCCGTTCTGGCACCCTCCCAGGACATGGAATTGGGGGAGATCATCACCATCATCATGACCATCGCTTCTCCATCAACCATCCATGTTCCCCCCATCTATGAGTGAGTAATCCCCTGACGTAGGCTATGGCGATGGTAGGGATTGGATGAGATCGTTCATGTAATGGCATCACATTGTTAGGGCATGGTGCCTAGTATCTATTATTAGTGCTTTTTGACTTTGTTGCTACTTGTTATGCTTAATGCTTGTCACTAGGGCCCGAGTGTCATGATTTCAGATCTGAACATGTTATTGATTCATTATGATAGTATTGTTTATGGTCTTAACTGCAAGTTGTATACACACGTTGTTGTCCGGAACCAAAGGCCCCGAAGTGACAGCAATCGAGATAACCGGAGGGAAAGGCTTTGATGTGAGGATTACATGTGTTCACGGAGTGTTAATGCTTTGCTCTGGTGCTCTATTAAAATGAGCACCCTAATTGCCAGTAGTTCCCTTGAGGCCCCGCTGCAAACGGGCTGGCAGGACAAAAGATGTTGTGCAAGTTCTCATTGCGAGCACGTATGACTATATATGGAACATATGCCTATGATTATTTAGTACTTGTATGCTTTATCTTATTTATCTACAATTTCCCTATGTCTTGATTGCCATGTGAATTGTCTTGTCCATGCAACGCCCGTCCATCCATCCCTATGCCTACCGCGCTTTAATCCTACTGTTTACTGCAACTGTTACTACTGTCTTTACTTTTACTACTACTATTACTTTACTATTGTTACTACAAAACTGTTGCTACTGATAAACTGCCGTGAGCAAGATTGTTTCCAGGTGCATCTGAATTGACAACTCAATTGTTAAAGCTTATAAATATTCTTTGGCTCCCCTTGTGTCGAATCAATAAATTGGGTTTCACTTCCCTCGAAAATACTACGATACACCCCCTATACTTGTGGGTCATCAAGACTATTTTCTAGCGCCGTTGCCGAGGAACATAGATCTATTTATCAAGTTCACTTGGAATCACTATTGTTTGTTGCCATCCATCCATCATGGGTAAGTCTCGTGATGGTAAGGTTCCTATTTTACCATCCACTACAAGAAGAGGTACGGTTCTGAACACCTCTGTTGCTCTTGATTCACCATCTGTTATGAGTAAGCTCCTTACACCACCACATACACATGCTACACACACTGCTACTACTGCTGAATCTGAAACTTCTGATACTTATGATGTTGCTTCTACTGTGCTTGATAAGAGTGGTTCATTAGGTCCTTTCCTAGATGCTACGATTGCTAGAACTATAGCTGGAAATACTAAAACTCCTAATGAAGATACTAATACACATGTTAGTTCACCTGAGTCTAGAGAGAGCTATGATATTGAAGACAGTTATATTGAGATGGCCGATGAATTTATTAAAGAATGTCAAAACACCCATGATAGGAGTGCTGTTAAGAGTCTCCTTGAGAGGCGTACTATAAAATCTAAATTGTCTCCTAATGCTAAGTTTGTTGCATCTCCCATAAACATTAAAGATAAGGATTATGATTTCTCTCTTGATCTATCTTACATAGCTATTGCTGAGAAAGAACCTTTTTGTGGGACTAAGAATGAAAGTGCAGTAGCACATATGACTGAAGTTTCTACCATGAGTGGCTTATTTTCTGATGATATTAAGATGTGCACCTACTTGGTTGCTAAATTTTTCCCTTTTTCACTGAAAGGAGAAGCTAAAATTTGATTTAATAATTTACCTCCTGGATCTATTGATATCCCTAATTGCTTGATTAGTACTTTCCTGCAGAAATATTTTCCTCCTAGTGCTAGACATGCTATTTTGCAGGAACTTTTTGATTTTAAATAGGGAGAAAAAGAGATATTGCCTGAATCATGGGCAAGGTTTTGTGCTTTGATTCATGCACAAGCTGGATGTCCTTTACCTAAGAATGAGCTTCTTGATATATTTTATAATGGACTAACTGAAGAATCTAGGACATACCTGGACAGTTGTGTTGATTGTGTTTTCAGGAATAGGAGTCCCAAGGAAGCTGAGGAATTAATGGCTAAAATAAGCAAGAATAATGAAGACTGGACTCCTCCTGAATCAGCTATACCTGAAATAATTATATCTGAACCAGCTATACCTGCGTCTATACCAACATCTAAGAAGGGGGAGTTACTGAACTAAATGATGAAGTGATGAAGGAAGCTAAGAAATGTCTTAAGGAGAAGGGAATTAAAGCTGCTGATGTCAAGAATTTACCTCCTATAGAAGAATTATGTAAGCCAATTCCCCACTCATCCACTATTGAGGTACACTCTCTCCAACATTTTGATGAAGGTGATATCCCTTACTCTAAACCTCCTGATCAATGCTTAGAAGAATTCGATATTTTTATTTTTAAGCAAGATAATTTTAATAAAAGGGGGCAAAATCATTTAATGGAAAACTCTAGAGCTATTCTTGAGTTAAAAGATATATTGTGGAAAGAACCTCTAATGATGTTAAAATGCTTGTTAAACATTTTCAAATGGTTCAAACTCAAATTGATCAGCTTATTAAGGTACAAAAAGACTTGCTAGTTAATGCTGCTAAAGAAAAACATGCTTATGAAATTAGAACTAGAAGTGGTGCTGCTACCCAGGATCCTCTATATCCTGAGAAGCATCCTAAAAGAATTGAGCAGGATTCTCAACAAACTGAAAATAGTGGTACTACTCCTAAGAAAAGAAAGAATAAACATAAAACAATTGTAGAAACTTCTGAACCTGCTAAAGATCCTAATAGTATATCTGTCTCTGATGCTGAAACTAAAAGTGGTAATGAAGAAAATGATGTCCCTGATAAAGAAAAAGTTGAAGAAGAACCTAAAAGGCACACTAAGAATACTAAATACACTAAAGAAGATTTTGTTGCTCAGAAACATGGTAGTGAAAGAGAGCCTTGGGTCCAAAAACCTATGTCTTTCCCTAATAAGAATCACAATTCAAAGGAAGATGAACATTATAATAAGTTTTGTGAGTGGATGAAACCTTTATCCTTGCAAATCCCTTTGACTGATGCTATTAAATTGCCTCCTTATTCAAAGTATATGAAGGATATTGTCTCGAATAAAAGGAAGATCCCTAATGAAGAAATTTCTACTTTGCTTGCTAATTATTCCTTTAATGGTAAGGTTTCAAAGAAACTTGGAGATCCAGGGATCCCAACTATTCCGTGCTCTATTAAAAATAGTTATGTTAGAACTACTTTGTGTGATTTGGGAGCAGGAGTTAGTGTTATGCCTTTTTCTCTCTACAAAAGACTTCAACTGGAAAAACTAATACCAACTGATATATCTTTGCAGATGGCTGATAAATCTACTACTATTCCTGTTGGTATATGTGAGGATGTACCTATTCAAGTGGCTCATAATTGCTTGATATTAACTGATTTTATTGTGCTTGAAATGCCTGAAGATGATAATATGTCTATTATTCTTGGGAGACCTTTTCTTAATACTGCAGGAGCTGTTATTAATTCTAATCAAGGAAAGGTGACTTTTAATGTTAATGACCAGGAGCATACTGTCTATTTCCCCAAGAAGATTGATAGGACTTATGGTTTGAATTCAGTTGAACATGTTGAGGGCATTCAAGTTGGAGAAATATATTGTCCCATACCAATAGAAAAATATGAAACTATTATGATTGGGACCATTGCTATCAAAGTTGAGGTAACATAATCATTAGTGGAATACAAAGTTTTGTTTCATATAAAATTGTTTTGGTAACAAGACCTGATCAACCTTGTTAACAAAGGGATTTTAATGAACAAAACAATGTTTTCACCATGATTATCTCCGCTTACTTTTATTTTATCTATTCTAGTTTTTGCTTTCATTTAGTTTACTTTTCTATTGTTAGTTGCTTGCATGTTAGAGTGTCTTAGAACTTCTGAAGTTTTAGTTTTGTTTTGTCATTGCATCTTTCCGAAAAAATCTTTCTGTCAGAAAATCATTCATTTATACCTGAAAATTGCTCAAAAATAAAGTGTCTCAAAAAATTCTAGAAAATTGATATTAAATTTTTACGTGAAAAAAGGGGCAGAGAAGTGCCTGGAGAGTACCAAAGGGACCCACCAGCAGGCACACCACCTGGTGGTGCGGCCAGCCTAGGGGCGCGCCTGGCCATGGTGTGGGCCACCCCTGGCCCTCCACTCATTCTCTCACTTCCCACTCTCTTCTCTCTCCCGAGAAAACATCAGTTCTTTGCTCGAAATCACGTTCTTGCTGTTCTTGCCCACGATTTTTCGATCTCCTTGCTCAACCCATCTTTGCTGCTGAAATTTGGAGCATTTGTTCTCCGGTATGTGATTCCTCTGCTTGTCTAAGTAGATTTGTGTTTAGTGGTTTATATCTTGAGTATTTTGCTGCTGTAGGTGACAGGTTATGAGAGCTTGTAAGCTTGTTCATTGCTTAGAGATATTGTTTTGATGCATGTTTAGGCCACTTGCAAGTCCCTATGAGTAGTGCCCTTGATTATGTATTCACTTTGCAATCACTTATAATGGATGTTTAAATTTCAGAATATCAAAGATGAACAACCACACCTTTGGAGAAATATTTGAGAGGGACACACCTAGGAGGTCAAGACCCTCAAGATCAGCCTCTTAGTTTAGGCCTTCATATAATGAAGATCTCATTGCACCATGCTTTGGCAATGAAGGAGATGAGGGGGATGCTCACCCATCTACTTTTCCTTATTATACCTTTTTGCAAGCTGTAGGGATCCTCGATGATTTCTTACTACTGTTTTAGAGGGTCAGTTTGACCTCATACATGGAGGATGAGAGTGAGCAATATGCCGTGCTCACCAAAACTTTCGTTGAGAGTTTCGTTTTCACTAACACCCCCTATCAGTCAACTGTTTCTTTCAGAATTTATAATCAGCCTATTACCATGTCGTTGGAAAGATTTTGTAGAATTATAGGTATAGGCATGACGGGGACCGTGAAGAAGATCCAAGGGCGACCCGCTGATTTGCTGGAGCTCTATCGAAGTGTGATAAATGATGATGACCACGTAGCTCAGCGCGGGAAGATAAGAAATATCCAACTCCCAGCTCTTAGATACTTTGCTTATTATCTTGCTACTAGCATTCTTGGTAGGGAGAATACGAGTAATATCTCCAATTATCATTTAGCCTTCCTCGCTGCTGCATTTAATAATGATACTCGGTACAATCTTGGCTCTCTCATTGCTCGCCGGCTAGCTGCTAGGGGACCTATTTATGGGGGCATTATTGCTTCACGTATGGTTACTACGTTAGAACTTTCTGTGGATCCTAATGATACTATATTAGCACCACAAAGGCTTCATCTTGCTGCCATGAAAACACATCACTTCGTCATTGCTGACTCTGACACGGACATTTTAGTATACAGGATGTTGTTTACTGACGGGGATGAAAGGGAGATTCCTTTGCCGCAATCTACTTTGTTCAGTGTTCACAAGAGGTTGTGGTCGCATTCCAAGGAGGAGGTGGACGAGCAGCTCCGCCTGATTGGTTTCCACATGCAGCAGCAGGAGGATGTGCCTTCTTACGACTACTTTGCACACCATGGTGGGGCGTCCTCGAGCTCATACCAGGATGAGGGTACCTCCTCGCCGTACTACGGAGGCGCTCCATCCTGGCCAACTTGGGATTGATACCCACTTAGGCCAAAAGCCTAAGCTTGGGAGAGGTACACCAACATCACACTCATCTCCATATCATGTTTCGTCAGTAAATGTATATTCATGTTTCGTTCTCTTTTTAGTTTTCGTTCTTTCTTTACTTTTGCTTTCTAAAACACAAAAAGACCAAAAATATTTCTATTGTTTCTATTTGTTTGCTTCTTCTACTTTTTGCCTTGGTTTGCTTTTTTCCTTTTGGCTTTATCTTAATTATTCAAAAAAATCCAAAAAGATTTTGCTTTGCTTTATTTTCCTTTTTGTTCTTGCCTTTGAAAATTAAAAACACCAAAAACATATTTGTTGTTCTTCTTTGGTTTTGTGAAGTTTGTTGCAGGGTTCAGCAGTCCTCAGTGGAATTTGGTTTCATGTTATTATTCAAGCCACACAAGTGAAGGGAAATAATGAGGATTAATGACAACTTGAGGTATGGTAAGAGGCTGGTAACGAACTCTATTTGTTTTCATTTTTTTGTACATATACTCATCATTGTGGGCATGCTTAGTCTGTTCATGTACGGTGTATGTTATTTATGGATGCTTAGTAGTTCTTGCTTTCTTATGATTAAATCCAGCTTGTTAATAGTTTGTAGCATGTCATATGAATGTTTGCTTGCATTGCTCTATTCATAACTTGGTATGACACTGTGGTATCCTCCTCTGAATGTTTCACTTGAATTGACTTGGCACATGCTCATGCATGCATATGACTGAAACAATAATCAGTTAAGCCTCGATGAATTATTTAGCCTCAGGGGTCTTGAATCACTTTCATGCCATGATTAGTCGTGTTTTGTTGCAAGCATGATTATGACAGTTATTGCTCTCTCGTTTGTCGCTCCCTTACTATTGCTAGCCTTCACTTACACTGAGTATGAGCTCTACTCGTGTTTCCAATTCCCTAAAATCAATATTGCCAAAAGTGTTCACCATACCTACCTATTAGCATCATTTGTTGTTCCGTGCATATTCAATATGCCTTGTTTTCTTCCGAATAAAATGTTTGCTTGTTATGAGAAAGTTAGTTAGTAAAGCTCTCACGAACTTGATGGCACACTTTATTTCTTGCACTTAATAAACCTGAACCATTATGACTGTCCATGAAAGTTATATGCTTGCAAATTATAGGCTGGGGATAGCAGAACCGTGATGTCACAGCGAACGCTTTCAACACTTGTAAATATATACCCAGTTGATCTCATGCTCTTTTGTTTGCGGATGTCGTCGGTGTGAAATAAAAGGGGAGCTTGTAAGTCCATGGAGTTATGTATGTGTGTTAGAGAAACGTCTAGGCCGCCGGTCTAATCCATGCCTAATCATGGTGGAAACCTGCATCGTAACCATAATGAGTATCTATGAAGCATTCTTCTTATAAAAAAAGAGATTGCTATTGAGAAAAAGAAAAAAAGGGGAAGAGTTATGAGAAAAGACGAAAGAGAGAAAAAAGCACCATTTTCCCATGGTAAATAAGAAGATTGCTGAGATGCTCGTTGTTTGCTTGCCTTGTCATTTTGATATGGGGATTCTTCCGTATCATCGGGCAAGGGGTACCCCGTTGGCGGTTCTCTATGATACGCATGTATTTACTATGACAAGAACTTACCAGTAACTAAAGTTGAGTAGCATGAGGAGTGGCCCTCATACTCAAGGGACATGAGATTTCCAGTTTATAGTCTGTCAAGCATATAACTCAGATTGGACCTCACTTTCACCTTAACCATTTTAAAGATGCCTATGATAGGGGCAATGAGAGCTCAAATCTAATGAGTACCATACTTTCAGCATTTGGAAACCTTTCAAACTTTTCAAAATGTTTTCATTTCCTTGTTGAGTCTCCACACATTCTATGAGCACTTTCTTGAGAGCATAATTGTCATTCTTAGTGTAATGTGCTTGTCTCAAAATTTGATTAATTATGTTATGACTTTGATGCTTGTATCTTTGACATCTTTACTTCTAGTCTTCACTTGAACTTCAGAGGTGCCTTGGCACTTATGCTCTACAATCAAAGGCAAGCGAGATACCACTCTATCATACCTTGTTATGAGAATTGTAATGTTGCTTATGTTTATGTTTCATGCTACTTATTATTTTTGAGTTGGAATCTCTTCATAGCTTGCAATGACTATTAAGTAAACTTAGTTGCATACGCTTTCTTATGAATTGCCTGAGTAGTTGACCATATGCTGAGAATATATACATCTTATGAAGCAAATGTGTTCGTGAAAGTTTCTTTTATCGCACTCAGTTTTCAACTGAATTGCTTGAGGACAAGCAATAAGCTAAGCTTGGGGGGGGAGTTGATACGTCCAAAACGTATCTACTTTCCCGAACACTTTTGCTATTTTTTTCCTCTAAACTTGTGTGATTTGGATACAACTAACACGGACTGACGTTGTTTTCAGTAGAATTACCTTGGTATCTAGTTTTTGTGCAGAAAATCAACTATCAGGAAAAATCGCAGAAAATATGCCAAAAATCCTATTTCACCAGAAGACTCAGGGAGCCAGAAGACGAGACAGAGTAGGGCCACGAGGGGCCCACACCACATAGCCGCGCGGGCCAGGCCAGGCCGCGCCTGGGGGTGGTATGGCCGCCTCGACTGTCCCCTCGGCCTCCCTCTTCGCCTATAAGTTGCCTCTTGACCTGAAAACCAAGAGGGGTTCGATGTTTTTCCAGAAAGAGTTCCGATGCGTCGCCACTACTAGATTCCGCGATTCGGAACCAGAAACTCCGTTCTGGCACCCTGCCGGGACGGAGAATTGGAGGAGATCATCACCACCGCTTCTCCATTGACCATCCATGTTTCCCCCATCTATGAGTGAGTAATCCCCCGCCGTAGGCTATGGGGATGGTAGGGATTGGATGAGATCGTTCTTGTAATGGCATCAAATTGTTAGGGCATGGTGCCTAGTATCTATTATTAGTGCTTTTTGACTTTGTTACAACTTATTATGCTTAATGCTTGTCACTAGGGCCCGAGTGCCATGATTTCAGATCTGAACATGTTATTGATTCATTATGATAGTATTGTGTATGGTCTTACCTGCAAGTTGTATACACATGTTGTTCTCCAGAACCAAAGGCCCTGAAGTGACAGCAATCGGGATAACCGGAGGGAAAGGCTTTGATGTGAGGATCACATGTGTTTAAGGAGTGTTAATGCTTTGCTCTGGTGCTCTATTAAAAGGAGCACCTTAATTGCCAGTAGTTCCCTTGAGGCCCCACTGCAAACGAGCTGGCAGGACAAAAGATGTTGTGCAAGTTCTCATTGCGGGCACGTATGACTATATATAGAACACATGCATATGATTATTTAGTACTTGGATGCTTTATCTTATTTATCTGCAATTGTCCTATGTCTTGATTGCCATGTGAATTGTCTTGTCCATGCAACGCCCGTCCATCCATCCCTATGCCTACCGCGCTTTAATCCTACTGTTTACTGCAACTGTTACTACTGTCTTTACTTTTACTACTACTATTACTTTACTATTGCTACTACAAAACTGTTGCTACTGATAAACTGCCGTGAGCAAGATTGTTTCCAGCTGCAGCTGAATTAAAAACTCAGTTGTTAAGCCTTATAAATATTCTTTGGCTCCCCTTGTGTCGAATCAATAAATTGGGTTTCACTTCCCTCGAAAATACTGCGATACACCCCCTATACTTGTGGGTTATCAACCCACACGCTATTGCTCCCCGGCAACGGCGCCAGAAAAGGTCTTGATAACCCACAAGTATAGGGGATCGTGTGTAGCCTTTTTGATAAGTAAGAGTGTCGAACCCAGCGAGGAGCTAAAGGTAGGATAAATATTCTCTCAAGTTCTATCAACCTCCGATACAACTCTACGCACACTAAACGTTTGCATTATCTAGGAAATAAAACTAGAGCAACAATACGAGTAATAGAGATAGCTTTGCATAATAATAAATAACAAGAAAGTAAAACTAGTTGTTGCAGCAATAAAATACACTAAACTAACAGAACCATGAGTGTGGAATAGTGGTGGTAATTGTGGTGACTTTATCGAAGTTTAAATAGAGAATAGATCAGGTTTATTGTCTTTGATGCAGTTTTCTATGTAGGAGAGGCTAAATATACATGCGCTTTACTACTTGGAATTACATGTACTATATGATTGGATTATTAGCAAACATTCGTAAGTACTAACAATGCATTAAGGTTTCCCCAACCATAGCCTTAAGTTTAATGGTCCTCTTACTCCCATACGTGCAACGTTCTGGTTCGCGTCCTCAGGTTTTTGTCACTTCGGCAGAACCCCTCTTCCTTTTACACATACTACGAACCCTATGATGTTTAATCCATGCGCGCACAAATATAATGGACACCAAAGGACTGTACCATATCAACATACAACTCTAATGAACCAAAGACGTTTAACCATTCAATCTAAGAACAAAGAAACTACGCAAACATGACATAGATCATAGGATTATAACTTATAGCATCAAACACCATGTTTACATAGGACGGTAAAGAGGTGTGTGAGAGGATGAACCACTATATACTAGGAGGATTAGGTTATGAAGATGGCGGTGAAGATGGTGAAGAGGGCGGCGGCGGTGGCGCCGACGGCGACGCGGGGGACTCCTTCCCCGCCGCCAGTATCATAGGGGAGCACCGCCCCTTAGTCCCCTTCTTTCATGGCTTCTTGGAAGCCCTCCCCCATGGATATGGGATCCATGGGGGAGGGGAAAACGTGGCTTTGACGGCTGCAAATTCGTGGGTGGAGGTGTCTTGGGCGAATTAGGTTTCCTCCCTTTATATAGCTTCTCGGATTGCCGCCACCCCATCTTGGGCTGTAGTAGATCGGGTCTAGCGGGCCCTTCCGGAATCGGAATCAGCTAAATTTTATGTCTAGAATGTTTGTCGCGAAATTTCCAACAACGTTGTAGTTGAGAAGTTTTCCGTTTGACGCCGGCTTCGACCCGAAACGTGATCATCTTCAAAAAAGGTTCTGAGGCAGATTTCTGGAAAAATCCCAATTTGACTCCAACAAGGTTTCCACTTGTATTCTTGGTAATTCCTACATATCAAAGTGTAAAACAAGAACATTGTGCACTTTTACAACTATTGGTAGGTTAGTCCAAATAAATCATAAACTTTATACAAAAAGGAGGATCAAAAGCATATTATTAGCATAAAGCCATCAAAAATTATAGAACGTTATGGACGTATCAAGTCTTGAGTGAGCCGAGTCTACTGAATATAATTATTGCTTATGCTAGGTCTTCTGCAACCTTGGATGATGTTTACCCATGACTTTTTGAGAAGATTATATTTATTAACTTCACTAGCACCAAGAATGATTTCTACTTACTACAGTAGTTCTTTCCTTCATTAAGAAAAAAACCCATGTGAATGAACATTTTTCTTCATTGTGATATGTGGATGCAGCATTGCAGGCTCGGTTCTCCCCTGGTGCTTCTCAGTTCCTGCCTTTGGGCCACCAAAGGTATGAAGCGGCATGCATGGCTTACAGAAAGATGTATATTTGCATGTGCTATACAAGCTGTTCATTTTGTAGCTGGTTCTTAATCTAAGTTATTTGTTTATTTGAGACCATACATCCTTAGCGATTGATCAAACTGATGAAAACCTATTGTTGTTCTTCATGCTCTATTGCTTCCATCAATGTTCTTTTTGTTTCGTCACTTTTTTTAGTCATCGACTACAAAAGATAAAATCCAATTGCCGCTTATGAAAATATTGTTTCATATTATAAACTTCAAAGAATATAGGAATGTAGAGGTATATCATGAATAAGCTTTTGAACTGAGATAATAAATAAGCACGAATTTAATGTGTCCAATCTGTTATACGATGGTATGCCAACATTTACTTTGCTTCCTCTTGTAGTATGCTTGGCAAACTGTGGTTCTCTCGCAAAACCACGCCCACAACACTGTATTTTTCTGGTAATTTACTCTTCTTTTCTACTTCATGTAATTATCATCTAAACTGAATATCTGATTATTTTTGAAAGAACTATTCTCATATGAGACTTCTTCCTGATCTCAAACCCGCATACCCCAGATATGTTATTATATTTTTACAACATTGACTATGTTTGTTACAGATATTTTTGCATGCACCAGGTATTTATTTATGTGGAATTGGTTTGGGGTTGCTGCTATTTGAGCTCACTTCACTCATGAAAGCGGACAGTCCTTATATGCTTAAATATGGGTTCATAATGCAAATTATGTCATTAGCGTCGTTGAAAGCACATATATAACCATGAAGTGCTTGATTAGTTGCACTAAGCCACTAACATGACCTGCTTTTTAAAAAATAGGAAAATTCGGCATTACTACATCATGATTAGTACTGCGTCATCGCAAAATAGATTACCATCTCTTCATCATTATTTGCAAATCCCAACCAAACATGGGGAATTAAGAAAATCCAGAAGTCAGCATCCATAGTCTTATAAGACAATGGTGTTTGGAAATATTCTTTGTTGCTTTTTCATTTTCCATCAACAATAGTTGGAAAATGCACATTGTCATGCCCAATGATCAGCATATTTTAAATGTGGGTGGAGCAAGGAGGAGCGAGCGGATTGCGGAGTGAAGTGAGAGAGTGAGGGGTATTTTGGGAAAGAGAAAATAATTTTGTACAGGGTCGACGACTTCCAAAATTTTAGTGTGAGTGTCTAAAATGTCTTATATTTGACACAGATGGAATACACAGTTCACCTGGACAAGGCTTAATACCTTCATGGATAACTATTTGTGCCATCCTGTTCTTCTATAATAGTAGGAATAATAACCAGTCGGTTCCTAAGTAGGGACCAACCCTGGCGTGCTGAGTGTATATTTTCTATCACAAAAATGTATTATCTGGAAAAAATATTATTCTTATGATGAAGATTGTAAATTGTTTGATCCTGTTGATTGAACTATAGGTTTCTTGAACTAGAGATTCCTAACGGTTCTTTGAAGCCTACGTGAGGTGGATGACTACTAGATCAATATATTCATATATTTCATATCATGTTGTGACTAAGGTACATAATATATTTGTTTTGTTTGTTAATGTAACTCCTCATTCTTTTGTTTACTAGGGTTTGTCTTTTTCGAAATCACCAAGATTGTTGCTCATTCTACTACTATGTGTCGCTGCCATGTATATAAGTTTCTTGATATACTGTGTTTTAGGATAACTTTTGTGCTTATTCTGCTGACGTACCTACAGTCGAGTGTTCTACCCAAAGTCTTTTTTGGATGATGCAATTCTACACGATAGACTTCATGCTTAGGTGTTGCTGATGTGAGTTTTTATGAATCTCCTAATGCATTAGTTCTTACTGACTTCTATGGATCCGCCAAGTTTCTGATCGGAAGAGGATAATTACTCTATGACTTAAGCCTAAGCAAAACCGAGCAATATGAGGCCACTTGCGGGCGTTTTGCCAATCTTGTGCCCCTGCATGTGGGCCTCCGTTCCTTCCCATCGCTGCTTGTGACCTGGCAGAAGTACTTGTCCTCAGCCCCGAAGGCAACCCCAAACGATCTCTTCCCTTCCAGGCGACTCTCTTGGGAGCAGCTTCTCTGACCCCTAGGGTTTGCGCCGTCGTCCCCGATGGGGAGCCTCACCTCGGCAAGTCGGAGGCGGGAGGACCAACGACGGCGATGCAGCCAATAGGACAAGAATCTATCGGGCTTGGAATGGGGCGGCTGGCGTGATGGAGGTGTTGAACCAGTCGGGGAGGCGGTGGCGCTTGGCTGACTCGGCGGTGTAGGAAGCCTCGATGGCCTGGAGCTCCGCCTCGGCCGTGGCGCCCCAATAGAAGGCGCAGGACTATGCGGTAGAGCGGCGTACTCCATGGCGGCTAGATCGGTGGCGAACTCGCCAAGGCACCGTCGTCGGTGGTGGGAGGAGGGGAAACGATGTCGTCCTTATCTCTCTCCTGCTCACCCACCACCCAACACCCATCTCGTCTCTCGCCTTCAAGCTCCAAAACTCCTCCTCGCCATCCACATATTGGCGCCCCCAACCTTCACCTCACGCCTCTACTCGGTCAAGTTGCCGTCGTCGTCCACCTCTGCCTCGCCGTTGACCTGCCACCCATGGAGATCTTTGCACCGAGGTGCCCGTCCACTGCAGGTTCTTCATCGACCTAGATCTCGCCTCCATCCACCTTTAACCCGGCCACATGGCTGCAGCTCGCCCTAACCTTCCCGTCCACATGCTGAAGTTGTAGCACATGTACATGATACAATAGAATTGCCCTTGATGATTGATCCGATGCACCAACAGTCCAGCGTATTGATGGATTAATTAATCTCAGTTACTTGCCAGTCCTTGATTGATTAATCTCAGTTTACTTCTGGGAGTATATTAAATAGGTTCATTAGTCTTTAGTTTTCACTATAGTTTATTATTGGAGCATTTTTTGCTTGTGTAAATATGTTGTGAATATATATTGCTGTCAATACAGAGCATAAGTACTGGTGTAGCTCTCCATCTTCTGAATATAGAGTATAAGTTTCTTAAGAATATTAGCTACATAATGTTTCTTTTTTCCCTTTGTGTCCCTCTGTTACTCAGTGTAACTGACAGTGTTCATGCTGAGAGGCTATACTTCTTAAAAGGGAGACACAATTCACCGAAAAACTCATGTCAGGTAGGTTTTTCGCAGATTTGGAGTAGCGGGAAATGCAATTGTCGATTCTACATGCAATCTGATCTTCTTTAGGTATGATTCCTTTTTCAGGTGGACTAAAAATAAGGTAGGGGACAGGGGCGGACCTGGGCCCCGGGCAGCCCGGACTACAGCACGGGTCGTGGCCCATGTAGTATAGTCCTCACGTTATTGCTAACACTAGCAGCCATGAGGAGAGTCCTAGCATCAAGCTTAATTCAGATGACATTGTTGAGGATCCTGGTCTTCGGAAACCTATAGAGGAGCTAGATGGAAATGTCAGAGATGCTACGAGGAGAGAGTATTTGGTAATGAGTCCATGTCAACCAGTTGGTCATAAATTTCCTGTAAAATTAATTTCAAGCCATATGCGAAGATTTCAAGATAAATGGTTTAAAAGGTATGATTGGTTGGAATATAGCGTAGCTAAAGACGCTGCATTTTGTTTTTACTATTTTCTCTTCAAGCAACCACGAGTAGAAATTTTTGGCACAGAATCATTTACAAGGGTTGGTTTTAGTTATTGGAAGAATGGAATTGAAGCTTGTGATCTTCATGTTGGTAAGGATATTAATAGTTTTCATAATAAAGCTAGGAGATATTGTGAGGCTTTTAGAAATCAGCGGCTGTAACACTACAGTACCGAAAAGACTGTAGCTTCTATGCAACATGCCAATCCCTGGATCGGTCCATTGGCTTACATAGAATATAGATGAAATAATCAAAGTTATAATCCGTGTATATAAATAACAAAGATCCAGAAGATTCAATTATTACAAAAATCCGCTTAGCTCGAAGGCTAGCTTACACATTATTCAAGTATCAACACAAATAAGGATACTACTCAATCTTCAAATTACCCACGAGGGAACAAGTGTCGAGTGGAGTACCGCGACCTATTTCGATCACTCGGAATCGGTATAACCTGCAACATGAAACGTAGCAGCCCCGAAGGGTCAATATATGGAATGTATGGCAAGTAGCGCTAAGGTAAGAAGACAATGCACCTAGCATCTACATGCTTATTTGGCTGGTGGAGCTTTGGCTAGCTTGCACTTTTTAAACACATTGATCCTACTTTCGTAAACCATTTAATTCACAACAACCCATTAAGTTCACCCATCAAGTTTTTATAATTAGGAAATAAGGATGAGTGAGAATATGTCATAGTCTCAAGATCAAACAACTCAATCGTCCGTAACCGGGGACACGGCTAAGTACTTAGTTTTTACATCCTGCAGGGGTTTGTACACTTTACCATGTGACCTGGCCAACCCAGCTCGTACCACCACACTCATATTGTGTGATGATAGGGAGAAGTCCAAGATGGGACCTTTCGAGAAGTAGATCACCAAACCCCACTGTGCACCGGTCCCAACCTATCATTCACTACATCTTTGGCTACGCTGGGTTCGGATCACCACGACCTACTAAGTCCAACCAGCCACCCATTCTTACTGGCACATGGTTGCACACGTAAGCTTCTATAACAAGGAGAACCAATCTTCTCAGTACCCTGGGCGGCATTCCCCACCATTATCCACACTCCGTTGACCATCCAACCATTCCGCCCAGGTAGTTCATTAACATCAAGTTGTTTTAGTTTGAAGCAAACACAACTCCACCATTGTGTGATCCCTTTTTCCCCATCTTCACAGCAGGTCTAAGCACATCTACTGAGCGGGGCTCAACTACAAGGAATTCCTACCACAGCATGTAGGATATAGCATAGCATAGTAGTTCCTACACAATAACTACGGAAATACACTACACATGCATAAGAGAAAAGTAGTAGGACAATGGTATGAACAAAATAGCATCTACTTGCCTTGGCGGTAGGAGTCGAGGATACAATCCTCGCAGAAATAAGCGTTGCACTCGTCACAATCTACATGATACAAAACAACACATAAACAACAAACACAATCATAAGCAAGTGCACAAATCCATGCATGATAGCTCAACAAGGTTTTCAGTAACCTCTCGGTGTTCTCTGATGTTTACTACTGCATGATGTATGGGAAATCTTTAATGCAATGAAAACAAGACTATGCAATTTGTGAACCCAATTAATAAGCTTTTAGGAAAAACACTAAACTTCTGCAGTAAACAGGGTTGTAAGACCTGGGAAAAAATACTACTATGTAGGTAACATGATTTAAAACCAGGGGCAATTGGAATCACGCAAAAAGGCGTTACAGAACTTTTCCTACAATTTTTATAGTGTTTTAAGACTTTTTAAAGTATCAGGGAAAAACATACAGTAAACCTGCAATATTAGTTTATAAACAAATTCTACAAAATTTTGTGAATCCAACGACATATTATTTGCATTTTTTGGCCCAGTAGATCTTTTTCTACGAATTTTTGAAGTTGGATCTATTTTCTGGAAAATAATTAATCTCTGAAATTCGACGGTGGAATATTCCCCGCTGACGGGTGGGTCCCAGTGGACCAGCGGTTGACTGGTCAGCGCGGTCAGGCCACGGTCAACGGCCGATCTGGGCCGTTCGTGGCCGATCCGATGGCCGTCATGGCCCGGCAGGCTTACCTCCGACCGGCGGCGGCGGCAGCTCGTCGGCGACGCTCTGGCGAGGCGTTCCGGCGGCGGCGGCGGTCTCCCGGCGACCTGCAGGAGGGGAGAGGAAGGTGAGACGGCGGCGGCGGCAGCTCGTCGGCGACGCTTTGGCGAGGCGTTCCGGCGGCGGCGGCGGTCTCCCAGCGACCTCCAGGCAGGGAGAGGAAGGTGAGACGGCAGCGTCTGCTCGGCGGGGCGAAAAGGGGGCTCATGGGCGGCGGCGCGGGCTCACCGGCGTTAATGGCGGCGGTGGCGGCGAAAACTCCGGCGAGGAATCGTCGTGAGGTGGCGGCGCGATAGAGAGCGGTTTTAGGGGGTTTTCGATGGGGAGGCCGAGGGCTTTAAGGGGGTGGCGGAGAAAATCGCGGGGCAGAACGAATCCCGCAGAAATCGGGAGCCCGACGGCGGTGGCGGTTGGCGTCCGTGCCTGACACAGCCGTTGGCGGGCGGCGCGCTGACAGGTGGGGTCCACCTGTCGGCGGCACAGCGCGAGGCGGCGGCGGGTAGCTACACGCCACGCGTGCGGTGGGCGTACGGCGGGCGCTGTTGGGCCCCGGGCGGGCCGTCGCGGCTAGGCCGGCTCGGCTGCCGCGGTGGCTGCGCCGACTTCTCTTTTTTTTCTTTTTTTCTTCTCTGAACTGTAACTGTACCTGAACTAACTGAAATTCAGTCTGAATTTTTCTGCAACTACTGAAATTTAGCCATAACTTTTGATCCGCAACTCTGATTTGGGCGAAACAAAGTTCTATGGATTCGTATTGACGAACTCTATGCATCTATGCATCTAGAATACCCAAAAAGTATCATTCTAGCAGATGCAAGGCAAAAGCCCTAGTAATCTCATATAAGAGATGGAAAAGCAAATAAGTAGTGCTTTGGCCAAAAGCCTTCAAAACTGAATTTTTGCAAATATGATCATGAATGCAATGACATGTATGTATGCAGTGCCAAATCTAGAATTTGGGATGTGACAAGACTAACCCCCTTAAGATGAATCTCGTCCTCGAGATTCGACGTGGCTAGCAAATAGGTGCGGATGGTCCTCTCGGAGGTCATCCTCTCGCTCCCAGGTGGCTTCCTCTTCGGTGTGATGGCTCCATTGCACCTTGCAAAACCTGATCGTCTTATTGCGTGTAAATCTCTCCGCTGTTTCCAAGATCTTGACCGGTTTCTCGTCATAGGTCAAGTCGTTCTCCAGCTGAACCTCTTCAAGCGACACGGTGTCTCTCAATGGTGTATCCATCATCTCCGGATGGCACTTCTTCAGCTGAGACACATGGAACACATCATGAACAGCGGATAGAACCTCTGGCATCTCCAGCTGGTACACAACCTCTCCTTTGCGTGCTAGGATCTTGTAGGGCCCTATAAACCGAGGTGCCAGCTTGCCCTTAATCCCAAATCGCTTAATTCCACGCAGAGGCGAAACCCTGAGGTAGGCTCGATATCCAATCTCATACACCACCTCCTTGCGCTTAGCATCAGCATAGCTCTTCTACCTTGACTGTACTACCTTCAGCCTATCTCGAATCAAACTGACCTTCTCCTCAGCATCCTTGATCAAATCAGGTCCAAACAACTGACGCTCACCTACACCATCCCACAACAATGGTGTTCTGCACCTCTTACCGTATAGTACATCGAACGGTGACGTCTTGATGCTATTCTGGTAGCTGTTGTTGTAGGAAAACTCAGCATAAGGCAAGTTCTCATCCCAACTAGAGCCATGAGCTAGAGCGCATGCTCTCAACATATCCTCCAAAATCTGATTCACTCTCTCGGTTTGTCCATCCGTCTGGGGTGGAAAGCTGTGCTAAATTCCAACCTCGTTCCCAACGACTCATGTAGCTGGCGCCAAAACTAAGAGGTGAATTGGGTGCCTCTATCTGACACGATGCTCTTAGGAACTCGATGCAGGAACACAATTCTGTTCATGTAGATCTTGGCTAATTTGGCACTAGTGTAAGTGGTCTTCACGGGTATAAAGTGGGCAACCTTGGTTAAGTGATCAACCACTACCCAAATAGAGTCGTAACCTGACTTCATCCTGGGCAGTCCTGTGATAAAATCCATTCCAACTCTATCCCACTTCCAATCAGGTATCGGCAATGGCTGTAGCAACCCCGCTGGCTTCTGGTGCTCAGCCTTTACTCTACTACAGACGTCACATAAGGCAATATACTCTCCGATATCTCCCTTCATATTAACCCACCAATACCTTTCCTTCAAATCCATGTACATCTTTGTGTTACCAGGATGTATGGAGTAGGGCGAGTCATGGGCTTCCTGGAGAATCAATTTCCTAATCCCCTGATCGTTGGGCACGCACAAACGATCTCCATACCATAGTGCTCCTTGTTCATCTTCGCGAAATCCTTCCGCCTTTCCCTTGGGTATGTTTTCCTTTACTCTCCTCAATTCAATATCCTCTTTCTAAGCTTCACTAATTTTATCCTGAAGTGTCGGCTTGATTTCCATTGCTGCTAAATATCCCTCAGATACTATCTCCAATCTGAGATCCTTGAATTGCTCACACAAACTCTAGGGTAACTCTCCCACGGTCAAACCATTAGCATACACCTTGCGGCTTAGTGCATCTGCTACAACATTAGCCTTTCCGGGATGATATTGCAGACTCATGTCATAATCCTTTATGAGCTCCAACCATCTTCTCTGCCTCATATTCAGCTCCTTCTGTGTGAATAAGTATTTCAAGCTCTTGTGGTTCGTAAATACATCGCAATGCTTGCCCATCAAATAGTGCCTCCATACCTTGAGCGCATGCACAACTGATGCTAATTCCAAGTCATGCATGGGGTAATTCCGCTCATGGTGTTTAAGTTGGCGTGAGGCGTAGGATACCACTCTCCCATCCCGCATTAGTACACTACCCAGTCCTTGACGAGAGGCATCACAATACACTTGGAAATTCTTCTGAATATCTAGAAAACACAGGATAGGTGCGGTCACTAGGCGTTGCTTCAGTTCCTGGAAACTAGCTTTGCACTCTTCCGTCCACTCAAACTTTTTCTCTTTCTTTAATAACTCAGTCATTGGCTTCACGACCTTGGAGAAGTTTTCTATAAACCTCCTGTAATATCCAGCAAGTCCTAAGAAACTTCGAATATCTCCCACATTCTTGGGTGACTCCCATTCCGTAACTAACGCCACCTTGCTTGGATCAACTCTAACTCCTTCACCTGACACTATGTGTCCTAGAAATCCCACAGTGTTCAACCAAAACTCGCACGTGCTAAAATTAGCATATAGCTTATGCTCTCTCAACTTCTCCATAATTAGGCACAAATGCTTCTCATGCTCATTGTCATCTTTAGAATAAATCAATATGTCATCGATGAAGACCACGACAAATTTATCCAAGTACTCCATGAATACCTTGTTCATCATGGTCATAAAATATGCCGGAGCATTTGTTAGTTCAAAAGACATTACCGTATACTCATATAAACCATACCTAGTGGTGAAGGCGGTCTTTGGTATGTCCTGCTCACGGATCTTTAATTGGAAATACCCTGACCTTAGGTCGATCTTGGAAAATACCTTTGCTCCTTCCAACTGATCAAACAAATCATTTATATTGGGAAATGGGTATTTATTCTTGATGGTCACTTAATTAAGTGAGCAGCAGTCAACCACCAATCTCTTACTACTGTCCTTCTTCTCCACGAATAGAACAAGCGCGCCCCAAGATGATGAGCTAGGCTGAATAAATCCCTTGTCCAATTGCTCTCTAAGCTGCTTCTTTAACTCCTTCAGTTCCTCCACATCCATATTATACGGTCTCTTGGCTATCGGTCCTGTTCCCGGCATCAAGTCAATAAGAAACTCCACGTCCCTGTCAGGTGGCATCCCTGGTAGTTCTTCCGGAAACACATCAGGGTATTCTCTCACTACGGGTACGGTGTCCATGCTAACCCCTTAAGAGAGTTCACCTTAGTACCCTTAAGACGTGCTGCTGACTTGAACTTAATCTTGCCTCGTGGTGTCCTAAGAGAGATGGCACGTTGTCCACAATCTATCTGGCCATCATGCTCGGACAACCAATCCATGCCCAGTATTACATCTAGTCCTTGCGACTCCAAAACTACCAAATGTGCTGGGAAGCTGTGTGCTTCAATTCCTATGGTAAGATCACGGTAGCATCCCTTACTAGCTAGCATCTCTCCTCCTAGTGAGCTCACTCTAATAGTCCCTTTTAGTGACTCGGTGGCTAACTTATGTTTATCCACAAATGCCCGTGATATGAATGAATGCGATGCACCAGTATCAAATAGAACAAGTGCAATATGGGAATCGATTGGAAACTTACCAATCACGAGATCCGGCTCATCACCGATTTCCTCCACATTCACATGGTTCACATTCGCCTTCTGGTTGGGTCCAAGCTTGGGTCCTACTCCCGTGTTCTTCTCCGGGCAGGTACTAGCATAATGGCCCAGCTTCTTGCACTTGTAGCACTCCACATTGCTGAGGTCCTTCTTGCTCACATAGTCATGTCCATTGTTCCTCCCAGAGTTGCTGTGGTGGCTCCTGTGACCATTATGGTGGCGGTCATTTCCTCCATGGTGGTGGTTTTCACTCCTGTGACCATCGTGGCGATGTCCACTACTTCCACGGTGGTTACGGTCATCTCCGCCATGCCTAGAATGTCCAGAGTGTCCATCATAAGAGATGCGGGCGCGGTGGTGTGATCCTGAGGAGTGATGGCTGTTCTTCCTCTTGCGTCGCTCCACCTGTTGTTGTTTCCCTTTTAGAATTCTGGCCTTATCTATCAGCTCCTGAAATGTCGGGCAATAAACCACAGATAGCTGAAGTGAAAGCTCATCACTGAGACCATACAGGAGCCTCTCCCTCCTCTTGGCATCAGTGTCCACATCCTCAGGGGCATAGCGAGAGAGATTGTTGAATTCCTCTATGTAATCTGCCACAGTGCGGTTTGTTTGGCGCAGGTTGCAGAATTCCTTCCTCTACAGGCTCATAGTCCTGGTGAATACGTGGTTCGTCCTGAATCCTTCCTCAAATATAGCCCAAGTAACTGTGTCCAGCGGGTGGGTGATCTGGAAAGCATCCCGCCAAGAAGCCGCTGATCCTTCCAGCAAGTGAGCAGCAAACCTCACCTTTTCAACATCAGTGCAGCCAACGGTCACCAAGTCCTTGTTCACAGAACGAAGCCAGTCGAGAGCAACCATGGGCTCAGGTGCAGAGGAGAACTTAGTTGGCCTCAGCCTCAAGAACCTAGTGAGAGCATCCCCATGCGGCTGATTGTTCCCGTTGTTGTTGTTGTTGTTGTTCTGAGTTGCCATGAACCGCATCATCACTTGGGTCAGCTGTGCTTGAGTGGCCATGAGCTGAGCCATCTCATCAGGTCGGCGGCGAGACATCTGCGGTTAAGCACAAGTAAGTTTAGAAGAAAGCAACTACAGATAAGTAATAGCCCTCTACCCATGCAACAAGCTCAAACCACAACAATCATAAGCAATCGCCACATGGACAATCAATAACAAAAATTGTTCCATGTTTTCCTTAACAGTATATAGCTACAAAATAATTTTAGAAACGCTGGTAACAACGTTTGGCAAAGCAAAACAGCAAAATAAGCAAAACTAGAAATCTGGTAGAACAGTTCTGTCCTATTCACAAAATTTTTTTGGGCACATTAAACTCATCAAGAATTTTAGCCTTTTTTGTGCAGGTGCTACAGGTAATTACGCTCCAGATCCTAAAATATGAGCGCAATCCGAGTTACCAGTAAGGAACTAAAAATCACGCGGTACAACTGGTCAAGCAGAAAACTGCAGCAGTAAAAAACACGAAATTTACTCAAACTTGTTCAAAAATCATTTAATAAATCTCACGAAAAATCCTGGAACTTCAAGGTACTTAAAAGAGCATTCTAAACTCAATAAGCTAATAGTGCAGAAGTTTACATTGATCGATGTCTAAGACTAACGAATATCCCTAACAAAGACTAGTTTTGAAGGACCATCTCTAGCTATTTAATGAATAGGTTGCAATAGGTTCTGGAGTCCATGCGTTGACGCTTCGATCCTCATGCATGCCACGGTGGTGGTGTGTACACCTCTCCTGGGTCCTATTCACTTAAGTCCTCGAATTCCACCTCTTCGAGGTCCTCCTCATCGCTTCCTTCAACAAAAGCGCCCGCTGCATCTCCCCATCATCGTCATCGCTTCCTTCATCATCACTGCCTCCATCATCATCATTGTTACCTCCTCCACCATTGTTACCTCCATCACCATTATCCACATTATCACTATCATCATCACCATCGTTCCCATCATCATCATTGCCATTATTTGGTGGAGGATTCTGTTGTGCTTGAAGGGCAGCAATCTGGGCAGCCATGTCCACAATGGTTTGATCACGCTCAGCCACAACTTGATTCCTTTCCACAATGGTTTGGTTCAGCGCTGCAATCATGGCATCCCTGCCAATGAGGGCTTGCTCCATTGTGTTCACAGTAGTGTGCAATGTTTCCATCTCATACCCTTGCAAATGCATAGTACCCTGAAAATAATCCAACTCATCCTTTTGCTACATCAATTTCTCTTCTCTCTCCCAAGCTTTGATCTCCATGTCTTCTAATTGCTTCTCATGGAGTGGCATGTTGTTCCGATTACCTGTGGTAACCATCACATAGCCTTGCTCATTCCGACTTCCAAATGAAAGGAAGGGTGAACCTGCTGGTAGTCGGTGTCGGTGGAGATAGCACAGGCGTGACAGCGTCTCATGCATGGCCGACTCCACTCCTTGCTCCCAGGTAAGGTACTTCTTGGTGAGGTTCAGGTTCTCAATACCAAGCACGGTGGGATCTGCAAGAACAATCGCGGTGATCTCCCACACGCGATCTCCAGGTACATAGGTGTTCATCCTTCTCCCTTTGAACATCGGCATTAGCATGCCCAGTGTCTGGCAAAGCTCCACCAACTGTCTTGCGAAGGGTCTTGGAGATTGGAGCTCAACATACTCAACTCTGGTGGCATCTCCCATCTATCAGTTGCAAAGAGGAAAGAGTGAGAACAGCAAAGGAAAAGAATTTACTAGAATGAAAGGCATGAGAATAAAGACAGAATTTAAAATAGGCTTCAGTAAATATAAGGCTTCCTATTCCAATCCTAGGTCACGATCCTACAGTCAACACATGGCTCTGATACCATCTGTAACACTACAGTACTAAAAAGGCTGTAGCTTCTATGCAATATGCCAATCCCTGGATCGGTTCATTGGCTTACATAGAATATAGATGAAATAATCAAAGTAATAATCCGTGTATCATAAATAACGAAGATCCAGAAGATTCAATTATTACAAAAATCCGCTTAGCTCGAAGGCTAGCTTACACATTATTCAAGTATCAACACAAATAAAGATACTACTCCATCTTCAAATTGCCCACGAGGGAACAAGTGTCGAGTGGAGTACCGCGACCTATTTCGATCACTCGGAATCGATATAACCTGCAACATGAAACATAGCAGCCCCGAAGGGTCAATACATGGAATGTATGGCAAGTAGCGCTAAGGTAAGAAGACAATGCACCTAGCATCTACATGCTTATTTGGCTGGTGGAGCTTTGGCTAGCTTGCACTTTTCAAACACATTGATCCTACTTTCGTAAACCATTTAATTCACAGCAACCCATTAAGTTCATCCATCAAGTTTTGGTCGCACAACAAAATTTAAATTTTTCACTTGGTACTTCCTCTAAAATTAGTGCAGAACACCTTGTTCATACAACACCTCGGTATGGAGGACTACAGTAGTATCGCAGTGGGTAACAGACTAGAGAAACGACGCTGGTGTGACCTGAAAAAAGTGGAGGTTTGGGAGAGATGCAGGTCTGACATCCTCTGCCTCCATCCTGCACGCGCACTGAATGATTTTCTGTTGGTTTGGGAACATGTGTCTACAGAAGAGGAGCAACCGACTTTGCACACAAAAGTAAATACTAAATCCTATCCATGACAAATATGCAGGGAAAAGTAGCATACGATCCTCCCCCGTGTCCCCTCCTCTCCTGGTTCTCCCCTCCGCCTAGGCCTCTTGGCCCCTCCCCCTCCTCTCCGGCAGCCGCCGGCGACGAGATTGGGTGAGGGTCCCACCCCGTGTACAGTAGTAGTCTAGGGTAGTTTTGTGTTGTCTGGTTTCCCCTGGTGGCGTCTGCCGATATGGCGTCTGGGGGTCGGACGGAGATCTCTGGCAGCCAGATCCTCCGCGCCTGGTACTTTTTCTCTCTCGTTGCGTGCCGTCAGTGGCAGGCGGTGGCAGTGGCGGTCTGGAGAAGCCCCAGCATCCCTCTCAATAAGGACTGCGCTTGGTGCTCCGGGTCAGTGTTCCTGGACAGATACCGGCTTGGTGCGGTCGCCCTTCTCATCGCCGCGGTGCTCTCGTGGAGGGAGCCGGAGGCAGCGATGGTGAAGCCCACCGCTCGCCAAAATAAAATCCACGCAAGCTCCAGCTACTGCATCTCCGGCCATCTCCTACGGATCGTGGCAGGATCGCGGAGGTCGACGAAGGCCAGCGTTCCCCTGCATCAGTGGTTGGATCCTTGCATCTCCGGCGAGGAGAAAGTTCGATTTGTTCTTCTTCCCCTCCTCTTCACCCATCGTGGCGATGGACAGGGAGTTTGGAAGTTGAGCTTCGGCCTTTGTCTTCTCCGGTGGGGAGTTGTTGCTGCGCATGGCGGAGATCCCAAGCGGTGGTTTATTTCGGCCACGGCTATCCTTGGTCACAGAGACCACTCCGAGAGGCGGACTGGCATCCGCTGCTTCCTCAACCTCCTTTGGAGGCCCTCTTGCGACTCAGCCACGGCAATCCTCGGCGCGCCGGCGTCAAGTGGCCTCGTCCCTGGAGCTAGCGTTGCCGGCCATGGTGATGAACTCGCACCTGTTCCTGGTGGAGAAGGACCGGATGGACTTGATTGCTTTTTTCCTTTGTTTTGCAAGGTCCTTTGTGTAAAAGTTCAAAGGCTGGCCGTAATCATGTTTATCCTCAAGGCCATGCCTGTAATTTTTCCCACCTATTAATGCAGCACTGGACCCTTCTGGGTCCTTCCCTTTGCTTCAAAAAAAAAAGACAAATATGCAGGAAAACAGTCCCGGCGGAGGTGATCCTAGTGGTCTACATGAAGATGGGGGTAGAAGAAAGGCAGGAAGACAACGTTCCTAGGTGTAGATGATGGTGGTGAGATTAAGTTGGTCTTATTTGATAGAATGGTCAGGGGAATTTTTGTTAAGCCACTTTTAAGTCTGCTTCATTATGGATGATCATGCATGATGCCTTAAAGCGGGTTATTGGGATTGCTCTAGGACATATTCGAAGGGAGCTTGGCTTCTATTGTTTCCAAGAAATATATCAGTTTGTTGTCTATGTTACAAACAAGGAATTTTGACCTAGATTCTACAAAACCATCCTACCATTTTATAGGATTGATACATATTATGGGGAGAAGCTCCACTCCTCTGTCCTCCATCATAAAAGTGATTGATTCGTGTAGCAGGAATATCAGTAGTGGATTTAATTCTGACGGGTCTCGGACGAACGTGCCTCTACTTCAAACGTTGTGGATGACGTTTTTGTTGCATCGGATGCTTATAAATGAGTTCTTCTGAGGTTAGTATACATCTAATTCAAATGTTGTAGGCTTGCAACTCTTATTATTTGTGTATGAATATACTGCAACATCTCCTGCGATTAGAGCACAAAACTAGTGTACCTGATCTATGTGCACCGGTCTTCATTTTTTCCAGGTAATATGGTACCTGGAACCTATTTTAAAGTACCGCATGCATATCCCGTGCCTTACCATTTACCATGGTTTTCACATGTTTTAGTTTTACTGGTTTTTATGAATTATTTTTCGAATCACAGTTTTCAACTATTTTCATGTCGATCCATACTTTCGTTTTGGTTAATAGTTAAATATGCGATGTCAACTTTTCTTTAGATGCATTATCTGGAGCTATAATTTTCTGTGTGCTACACAAGATATGCTGCTACTCCCTTTTCATGTTGGTATAACTCATCTCTTTTTGTATCGTCACTGAAACTGATCTATACGTGTGGTATAGAGACCAGAACAGAGAAAAACTAGCTTCATATTTGTCCTAATCATGTGAGGTCAGTCACAAAAAATAATATTCTCACACTCTTCTTATTTTAAATGGACAGCTGGAATAAAAGATCTCTACTTTTGCTTTCTCTGAAAAATACATACTACCCTTATTCTTATTAATCATATACATTTTAATACAGGTGGATAGTAGAATTTTAGTAATATTTACCATGACTAGATAAAGTCTGAAATAGACTACAAGCGCTGGTTTACGAAAGTATTAAAACCCCAATTCCAAAACTGAGACCGGTCGGTACATAGCTGATTGCAGTTTCACCAATTATATTTGTATTTGTTTTGGCAATTCCTATATATACTTTGGGCTTATTTTTGCCTTTTTATTATCAGTATACGACTTGGTGATGCTTCAGTTTAGGTGCAAAATCATACTTACAATGCCTCCAGTTTAGACCTTGATCCATTTTCTGTTAAACGCTGCCATTGACTACTCGAACAATATATTCTCTCTTTTTTCATGGTCAAAGACTCAAAGGAGGTTCCGCAATTTCCTATTTGAATTAGCTACGTGAGAGGTAATTGGTTTGATCCTGTTGGTTGTGTTAATATAACCGGTAGAAGATTAAGGTATGGAAGAAGACTCTTGAATTTTGGGGATAATATAGGTGAGGGATCTGTTCGAATAGCAGAGGAAACTGTAGCATGCATAAGTTATTATGAACTACATTTATCCACAAGATTGTACGACATTCAGAAGGGGCAAGTGAGAGTAAACTTAATACAGTTCATTAGATTCTTGGATAATACTAAAATGAGTATTTTTCTTGTCCATTCCAGGTAGAATGCGCTTGAACATGACCGGTGTACATTTTTAACTCTGTTGCAAATCTCATGTTCATTTTTTGGTTACCCGGTACTATTTTGGCTTATGGCTGTTTGGCGCGCTTCTGGAGTTCCAATCTTTGGCATGGCACCTCCCTTTTTTATCACATGGTGATTCACTAGGTGAATGTCCGGTCAGTGTGCTCCTGCTGCCGCTGATCAGATCTCCACCCACTGCTCAAATTCCTCTGTCGCTAAATCACCGCACACTGTTTTTCGCTATCCCGAGTGACCCGTCAGTTCTAAAAACTAACTAACCTGAACTCCACCCTGGTTGTAGGTAAATAGAGATCCTAATAGTAATGTGTTGTTGTACAATTTACTAAATGCCGACGTTTGATTACTGTTTGTTGTTTCCTTTGCTTTAATTGTAAAACTTGATTATCCTCTTAGTATTTTACTCTCTGCAACAATAGCTGTAGCTAAATCATGTTAATGATTTATTTACCAAGAAGAAGCTTCCAAAAGTCCTAACTTTGGCCGAGGCAACTGAACAACAGAGTCAGAGTTGCGTAGCCATGACATGATATAAGTGTCCTTTTACTAATGCTGGAATTATTATTTTTATCATACTTTCCAAGCTTGCATGCACCAAGTGGATCATTCCGTGTTCAAGACGTTACCTAAGTATAGGCCTACATATTATATTTTTTCCGAGACACATGTCACTTGAATAAACTAGATATCATTATAATAAAATGTTGAATTCAATTTCTTTTTTCTTGCAGCTACCCAGTGAATTTCATCTACATCAAAGTCATGCTGGCTCAAGCACAAGAAATAAAGTAGTAATATCGTTTCATCGAAATTTTAGCAAAGTCGAGACATCTATTTTGAGACTGATGGAGTACGAGAAATTAAAACTACCAAACTACCTTGCAGTAGTAAAACAATCTGCCACGACGCAACGAAAAAGCAGGGCGAAGCGTGCGGACCTGTCTAGTATAATATAAGTCGCTACGTCTGGTTCGTGACTTGAGCCTCATGAGGAGGCGGCAGAAAAACCAATCTAGGGTTCCCCTTGTTGTCTTTGGTCTCTTCCGTCTTCGATGGCCTTGGGCCTGGAGGTGTTGCGGACCACGACTTCTTGCCAGTGTTTTTTTTTCTTCAGACTGTTTTTTCGTGTCTTTTTTCGTTATGGGGAGACGACGACTACCTACTGAAGTCAGAATAAGATCTTATCCGCCCCATGATCACTCCGGTGGTACGCTTAGCGCTGGCGGAGGACGCATGGAGTTGTGTGTCCGACGGATCTTCTGAAATTTGGTCGGTTTTCATGTTCGTCGGTGTGATTTAGGTCAGTCTCTTTATTTGTGATGGCTGTTGTTTGGTGCACTCTTTTGAGGACTTAGCACGACGACTTCATGTTTGTCTACTATAACAAACTCTATTACGACATGTTTTGCTCGGCTCTGGTGATGGAGGGGCGAGGATGACGGCACGCCTTCGGCTTGCTCTAGTCTTTGTAGTTGTCGCTAGGTGGTCCATGAACCTATTTATAATTTGTATTACTTTTATGCCTCTTTGTACATGTGTTGATGATTATTAATTGATCGGTAGATAAAAAAATAAATCCGGAACATACAGGTGTACATAGGGTGAGGCCCAATCAGGAGTCGTGTGTGGAAGATTGCACATGCAAAGTCCAAACAGAAGTTGAGAAACTCCACGAACGCTCTCTCCTCCCGTGAGAAAAAGAGGCGGCGGCTAGGGTAAAACCCTAGCAGCCGCCACGATCTACTTCGTCCTCGCCGTCTGCGACCGATCATCGACGGGTCCCCGCCTCCTCTGCTTGTCGCTCTGGCGGCGGGAGGAGGTGGGGACCTCGGACCAGCTCTCGGCGGTGTAGAAGGGTCCCTAAAGTTAGAGTTTGGTCATCTGGCATCGTCGTTATGGTGGCTATGGCGGCGTTGTGCGGGACAAGAATAAGGTATACCCGCCTCCTCTTCCACCTCGTCGGCGACGATCCTGCTGCTGGCGTTGAGGAGGGTGGGGATTCGTCTGGTCGCCGCTTCCATGGAGTGGTGGATCTCGTCCAGTCTACGTGTGTTCTGGATCTCGTCCAGTCTACGTGTGTTTTAGGTTTGGTTCTACAAGTTTCGGATCAATTCAAGGGTTCAATGGCGACAACTTCATCTCTGGGGCGCCTCTGGGGCGCTGGTCCTTAGGGGCACGTGCACGAAGACTTCCCGACTGTCATCAACAATGGCATGCCGGCTCCGGTAATGGAGCGGCGACATCGGCGCGTCGGCGGCTTGCTCTGGCGGCAGTAATATTCGTTAGGTGGTACAAAGACCTTGATGTAATTTTTATTATGTTTAGGATACTTTGTACTTCTTATGAACTCATGAAATAGATCCGGATCTTTTTCCGCAAAAAAAAAAGTCCAAACAGAAGTTAATCTTGTGTCCGTCAAAAAAAAGTTAATCTTTGCTAGAGCACGTTTGTAGTTCGTAAGCTACTAGCCAACGAAATGATGCGTGCTGTCTGAATTCGTTTTATGACCACGAGTACAGGCGTGCAGATATGGAATACTTGAGAGGAGATGATCAGAAGAGATTGTAACGCAAAATCGTGGCAGTGGTCGAGAGGGCCTGCATTGCTCATGGATGTACGTATACGAGGATCATATGGTCCACATGGGCATGACATGAGGCCTGAGGGCATGTCTTTCGGTTTGCAAATCAGTACCCACGAGGATACAATCGATATGTCCGGCTGGGAGAGAGTACATCGGGGAGAGACCACATGGAAGGACAAGCTGGACGGGTTCATTGGATTCCTCTCAAAGCGAGAAAAATGAAAGAGCTAGCATTTAGCTCTGTTCCTTCCGTGACGTACCCTCGTATCATAGTCATGCCGCTGTAGAACCATCCTTTCCACACCTTGCACAACTTGTATAGCTTTCATATCTATATCTAAGTTATATATGCAAGAGAAATTAAACTAATATGCATTGGACTCGTATAATACTCGTTATAGATTATCTTGTTTTTTAGTAAAAATGCCTATCTTATTGCGGTTCTAGCGAAAAATCTATTGTCTTGTTTTTTTGTTCTTTAAAAAATGAATATTATCGTTAAACAAAATACTAAAACAATATGAGATGACAATGCATGCCACATGGAGAATATGTGATTTTTGTCATGTGGTTGTAAATCAAAGCCATGTAATGCCCAAAGTTTCCTTAGGTGTTTTCAATAGATCAATAGAGTTAGAAGAAAAATCAAGCAATATATAATATAAATCAATGGAACCTTAAAAAAATCTATATTGTAGAAAAGGTTTTGGGTAATGGATAATGTTTGCAAAATTTACCTTTCTTAGGGTTGGTCAGTTAGAAAAAAATTCATGATATTATTTTATGTATAAAGTGGTGGAAACACTACATGCATGGTAGCAGAACATAAAAACATGTGGCCACAGGGACAAAGCTAGTAGGGGATGTGTTGGGGCCATAACCCCCTAAGCTGACTTATTGTGTGAAAATCCCTTGTTATATGAGTAGTTTATATCTAAATTAGCCCTAACTATCTCTAATGGCTCCTCCAACTTAGAAAAATGTTCATTTGCCCCCTGATTAAATTTTCTGGCACCGTCCCTGCATGGCTAAGTCGGTGCTCATTGCACTCTGTTTCTAACAGTTTATAACACTTATCTAATTGTTTATCTATTTGATTCCTAGCAACCCGCTGTTTTAAGTTTATTTTCATAATTGTTGTCTCCAAAACATGAAAGATTGAACATGAGTAAGATTGGTACACTTTACAATTCAACACATACTATTGTATGAGTATCAAAGTTGACAAAAATATATTTTATCTTCAGAGCTTGTCTACCTGTATCTAAACTCGCTAAAAATGAACTTCTACTCACCTTGTTAGTGTGTAACTAGCAAACTTTTATTCACTACAGCAAAATCGTCACATAGAGATGTCATTTATAATAAGATTTTAGGCCTTGTTTGATTTGTAGGAATAGCAAAGGATTTTCATGGGAATGGAATCCTACGGATTTTTTCCTATGACTGCCGTTTGATTTGTAGGAACAGAACCTGTAGGATTTTTTCCTATGACACTTCCTCTAGTCTATTTCATAAGAAATTTTGCATTAGATCATAGGCTCTTGGAAAAATTCCCGTAGAGGAAAGGAAATGTGGAGGATTTCACTAGACAGGCCGTACCAATCCTACGATTTTCCTATCCCTTCAGTTTTACTATCCTGCAAATCAAACAATCCCTTAATTTTCTTTCCTCTGTAAGTATCAAACGGTTGTATACGGGTTTCACGAGATGATGCCCACTTGGTCTTAAAATACACGCTTAGAGAATCTGCAAGAGGTGATGAAAACTATGGAATAAACGTTTTTAGAGCACTTAGAAGTAAACTTGTTGCCTAAAAAACGATATGAATTTTGTTGGCCGGTCAGCCCTATATTTTTGCCTTTGGTGATGTATATTTGGGGCGCAGAGCTGCTGCCGACATCATCGTGTGTGGCCCCCAACTACCACATGGACATTTCCCCTCCCCCGCAGCCGCTTCCCTTGCCCCTGCCATGCGGAGCAGCTGCCGATTCTGGCCAAACGCGCCGATGTTGTGCCACAAATCCATGGATCCACCGCCCCCGCGTCGCATACGGGGACCGCCGCAGCTCCATATCAGTGTATCTATTGCCACCACGCCACGCTGCCTCAGTCTCACCTCTAGCCCCAACTATGTGGACTTCAGCGGCGCGTCAACCGCACCACCCTAGCCGGGTTGTCCGCACCGCCCCGACCGCGTCGACCGCACCTCCCCGACTGGGTCAACCACACCGCCGCTTCAACCTCCGCCTCGCAGCACCGAACGCTTCAGGCGCGTCGCCTCTGCCATCAAGGGTGTGTTTGGTAGCCCGAGTGCCCTATCTCACCTCATACATGCTGAGTGTAGCTATGTGGAGTACATACAAGTTTGTTTTACATGTTGTGTTTGGTAGGTCGTGTGAGGTGAGCTGTGCTCAGTTGAGACTGTGTTTGTTGTCCCGTATGACATGAGCTAGGCCAGACAATTATTAAACAACAATCAGGTCCCTGGTTAAAAAAAAAAAGCAATCGGGTCCCTAGGAGGTCGCCGACGCCGCTGCCGATGAGAGGAGCCACCGCCATTGCCGGCGAGACGCTTCCCCGCCGCCAGGATGTCACGCATCTCCTTCCCCGCCGAGCTCCGACTCGTTGTTACCGCCAGGAGGCCGCGCCCCTGCAGGGAGGGGAGCTCCGACTCGAGGTGACGGGGAGGTCAACGGGGAGGGGATTGGGACGGTGGAGCTCGACGGGGCCACCCCAACGCGCCGCCGTTGTGCGCCGTAACTCGCTGCTCCATGGCCTGTGAGGATCTGCCGCTGCTCCACGCGTGGCCTAGAGAGGCAGCGTGCCTTGCCGCTGCTCCAGCGCGGTGAGCCCGGGAGAGGCAGCGTGCCCTGCCGCTGCGGTGCCGTTGTCCCACGACCTCGTCGGCGACGCTGGGTGGCAGGCGGCGCGGAGACGAGGAGAAGCTAGGCGGCGGGGGTTGAAGAAGAGGAAGGGAGCACCGGGGAGAGCGATAGGGAGAGACGGGGGGAAATTGACTAGCTAGAGGGGGTGCGGGGTGTGACCCCTGCGGGCTGGAGCGCGCGCGGGGGATGGACTCAGCACTGCCCAGTAGCGAAGCTCGATCTGAGCTTTCCAACTCAGTAGTGCCGAGGGGCATTTTTCGTACGAAGTGGGCACTGCCGACCGAAGCCGAGCTCGGTCTCCCCCGGACTACCAAACACGCCCCAAGTATGCCGCTGCGCACCGAGCCAAGGAGAGGCACCGTACCGGCTTCCACAACGCGGCTCCATCCGGTTGGCCAATACGCGCGGCCAACATCTTTGTCGATGAGCGGTCGGCACCTTCAAGTCACCGGAACTCACCGCGTGAACGTATGACCTCTCTGCTTAGAGGTACCGCCGGCCCAAGGAAGAACTCAACATCCTGAACGTCAGGAGCCTTGCTGGGGCAGTGTTCCTTGCTCCAGATTTGCGGCAGTGTCCCGCAAAGAGGATAGGAAGACATCCTCCTCGTATAACAGCACAACGCCCATGAGAGCGATGTGGCGGTAATGATGAGGTTCCCTGACGCAAATCCACAATACATGTAGGTAGAGTGAGAATTTTTTGTGGAGAGGGATATGAAGAAGAAGAAGAAGAAGACGAGTGAGGCTCGTCCCTCAACGGTGTTCAACGTGGAGTCCGACGATGATTCCTCAAAGGTCGAGCAATGTTTCGGTAAATATGTCATCGGTAGTGTGAGCTCGGTTGAACTTTGTCTAAAGTTGCATGTTTTAAGGTCAAATATCTTGTAGTTCAAAAATGAAGTATGCAATGGTCGAGTTTTAATTGTGCTCATCCCGGAACCTCTCCCGCGGGTCCATGGTAAGCTCATCCTCCCAGCAACCGAGAGGAGATGCTACATGCACGAACACCGAGTTCTGCAGCTCCACGGGCGCCCACACCAGCACGAACGGCACCACCGACCTCGATCGTGCTCAGCAGTGCAGCGTACCCGGCTATGGTGGCTCCCCATTTGCTATATTTTTGTCAGAACTCGCTAGTTAAGAAATCTTGGAGGAACTAAAGGAAAAGCTCAATTCCTTGAGAAACCGGTGAAAGAAAAGCATCTCCTTGTGGAAGAGGGGGAGATGAATGCAATACATACCATGTTAAAGATAAAAAGTTGTGCCGTAGTATCTTGGAAACTTCATGCTTGGATATGCCTAATGGTTGGTCGAAGCTCCACACACACAGAACCATTGTGGGTTGCTAACACAAACTATTCCCCTTGTTCACAAAACAGCCTTTTGCCCGTTTTATAAATGAAGCAATCTATAAAAGTTTACAAACCAAGATAAAAAAGAAAAGGCTCTGCTAGGGCCACTACACAAACAAGCCCAAAGGACGAAAGCAAAGGATGAGCTCTGTAAAGTGCAAGGCGCTCAACGACTGGAGGACGATGATACCTGACACACTGTCTCTATTATATGTAGGAGCATGTCATAGGCTCTCCTTGTCTCGCTGCCCACATAGTGGGTACCATATGCAATCTATTCTATTATATAAATATACAGATGTCTAATAGAGCGACCAGGTTGATCCACATCATCATAATTAATTTAAATAGTTGGATCTATAATTAATGGTTGAGATTTAACGATAAAAAAGTTACGTACAATATTAGTCGTGTACAAATCAGACGAACTACCGAGCGCCTAAACGACTCCTGCCTCTCCCTGGATTGGGTGCGGTCGTTTTAAGTCCATGATCTATACGTGTAAAACCATGTCACAACCAAATCTGTATGTGCAAAACCAGGCCATATGGCACGCGAACAGATTCGGTCCGTTCAACAAAACAGAAAAGGATTTCATCGTTCTAGGGGCATCCATTCAAGAAAAAAAAATCATAGGACGGTTGGTGCATCCTTTCACAAAACGAAAGTAAAAAGAGACAAAAGATTTCCATAGGCCGGTAAGGGCGTCTGATCAAAAAGGGAAAAACAAAAGAAAAATACTCTCTCTGTCTTAAAATAGATGCCACAGATTTGTTAAAATTTAGATAAATCTAAACACTATTTAATACATAGATTCATCCAAATTTTGATAAACCTATGACATTTATTTTGAGACGGAGAGAGTACTAGGTATGCTATTGGTAGCTAGGATTTGTTGAGTTAGTCTTTTTTTCTATCGCTAAAAAACTGACGCTGCCATGTCAAGGATTTATCCATTGGACGCTAGGCCATTGCTTCCAAGCACATACCAGATGACACAATAATCTTGATGAATGAATAAACACACGAAGGACACCGACCATATGAATTATCAATCTCACCTAATCAAAATTATGTCTGATAGTTTATTAGACGAATGAGCAATATAAATCAATTTATATGTGGATTTTAAAATAGTAAATAAAAATTAGGAAACCTGCTTCTAAAATGCAAAATTTACCGATGGTATTTGAATTTAAAATTCAACATGTAAAGATTAAAGTCATATAAAATAAAAATTTAACAAGACAGGGCATCTGACTCGGATGAATAATATTTGAGTTGATGCAAAATATCATGGACACATAAAGTGAGAGAACAAATCTATAGCAAGTGACTATTTCTCAAATAGAAAACCCCACATGATTAACACCGAGTTGAATCAAGTATTGTGAATGTGCACATTTCAGCCATAATATTTGTATATTGATACTCATGTACTGTTTATCGAATGAAGAAATTATTTATAGATATAAAAATATAGTATGCCTAGACGTGGATGGACAACTCAAAAAAAAGTAAAACATATAATCTATCAATTAATGTGGATGAATTTTAATTGTTATTAGACCACAATAGATAAATCTTAATTTGTGAGCGCACCTAGACATAAACGAGCTAAGCATTGTCATAGTTGTGACTAAACAGATGAACTAGATAAACAACCTATGCATTGTCATAGTTGTGACTAACTAGATGAATTGGATAAAAAAGGAGTCTCACAGAAAAAATGTACCGAGTGAACCATAATTGATAGATCTTCATAATCCAACCACTATTTCTATAGGGATATGAGTATGATTCAAAAAATACTTTTCGAGACCTAACTACACATATGATTTGTTAGTTTCCTACCCAGGAAACTAAAAGGGTAACTTTTACTAATGGCATAACCAAACTATCATTTATTTATGACCTAGAGGGAGTACACACAGATCGAGAGATAACGCCATCTATTTCTTAACGGGGGAGTAAACGAGAGAAAGAAAAAACTTCACAATGTAACATGCAAACAGTTGGAGTTTAGTTATATCTTCTTGCTAGCAACGATAAATTCCTTTATGTCAATTCAATAAGTAAATTGGTTTGTGTGCACAAATTTAATACTATGACATAAGAGCGACATGTGATGTCACCTACATGGTATTTTGAGAATTGCATAACCGTAATTCACCTAAAAATAAAGATAATATAATATAAATCTCCCACGCTGACATGTTTATTTTATGTTTACAATGTTATAGAAATGTATAATTTCTACTGGAGAATGTGTATATCCATAAAAGTATATAATTATTGCAAAAAAATTAGACACATTATAAGGATGATGCCCTCGCATTTGCGAGGGCCACGCTGCTAGTTATGTGAAGAATTTGAAAACCAAATCAGAAACACCTCCAATGAAAACCTTCTCTGTCATCATCTTATTACCTACAGTCCACAACGTTCAGGACATCGCAAAAAAAAAATAACCAAAAGAGGCGGTGACTCTTGCTGGTACGGTTTGCCAAGGTCTACAGGAATTCTCCCAGGTATTAGGTCTGCGAGGTAAGACCCAAATCCTCTAGGATAAACATTAATATAGATCGGGCCTTCGAACATGGTGGAAATCGCCCTTCACACACGGCATTGAAACTCTACTACGTTGACGATTTCCGGAACCGTGTGCGAAATCGTAGACATGTCCATTGGTCCAACCGTGTGCGAAAACGCAAACGGTTATTTCTTTTTAATAATCGGCATTATGTAATGATTGCGAACGATTTGTGTCTTTCCATCGTATTAACTCATCTCAATTCATAAACGTGTTTCAGAAACAGCATCATGGTTAGTCCAGACATTGCAAACGATTTTAATGTGCTAGTGTAGACTCAGGATGCTAGCAGTACATTTATGCAAATAGAGTACCAAACCTCAACTTTATTTAATTGCTCATCTGATACATCATTTGTTTATAAATATTTGCAACATATCTTCATTTGGTAGTCGTTAAAAAAATGATACACAAGAAGAAGAAAATCGATTTTCTTGGTGATGCCTTTGTCTTCGCGGCGGTGATGTACCTTGCAAGGATAAAACTAGAAAGATTTCTTCATTTGTCCTTTGGGATCACCGACGCCGCTTCCCTTACTTCCATACTATGTAGTGTTATCAAAGTTAGATCCCTATTAAACAAAAATGAAAACATATTAATATGATGGTTACAAACATTCAGAGTTTATTTAAAATACACATCCGCAATACTAACAAAGTAAGAACATATCCAAGGTGCATTTGAAGGAACTAAAAAAAACAAACACAAAATCGGCCTAGTGCATATGTAGATCTAGAATACACAACCACACTAAAGATAGAGTAATTAACATATTCAAGCTGCATTTGAAGGGATTAAAGAAGATATATTAGATTAGTGCATATGTAGATTTAGAGTACACAACCACAATAAAAGGAGAGTAATTAACATATTCAAGGTGCATTTGAAGGGATTAAAGAAGACAAAAACAAAATCAAACTAGTGCATATGTATATCTAGAGTACACAATCACAGTAAGATGAGACTAGATAGTAAATGTGAAGGATTTAACAACCTTTGGTAGGGATAACCAGCTGATGTAGGTCGGGAGGCCGGCCGCCATCCCATACCGCGTGGATGAAGAGGACGTGCCGAAATAGATGCAGCGCCTTGCCGACGTGGATGAACATCGCACCAAAGAACTACTGGAGAATAGCTGATGCAACGCCTTGTCGACGTAGGTCCGACCAGGTGCGCTTCATGGATGTAGATAAGCACAAAGGAGAAAGTGGTGGCTGTGGTAGGGAGTGCAGTTGTATTCTCTATGCCTGCTCCTCTTTTATAAAGGTAGAGTTTCACTGATGGGCCTTGACAGGCCTAAAACATCGTACACATTTTTAATTAAAACACAATTGATAAATAAGGCCCACGACTTTTCTCGAATTCTCATGTACGATTGGTCACCACACATTTCCTTTCCAGAAACACCATGTTCGATGTAATGACTACGCCAAAATGAAGAAACTACAAGTTTAATACATAATATTTATGTACCAATGATTTGGGATTTATTGGTAGAAAAGCTATATTGCGCACCATGAATAACTTAAAAACAAATTTGTTGCTAACAAAGCTATATTTACCAACCGTTGGCAAATAAAAGCAAAAGGTACTAGTACACATATATCACATTAGTTCAAATGAACAAACTACAAAGTTTATCACATTTACCAATGCACATCAAAGAGGGGTTATAACTAGATGCACGACATCATTTTCAACAATGAAGTCAAACATGCAGACTGTTTCCTCTTTCAGCTTAAAGCTCTCCACAGCATCAGCCCAACCAGTCGTTAAGATGAGCATATCCCTAGTCTTGTCATTCTTCAGCGAAACATACTTCTCGGTCACCATGACCTCTGGTTACCATGTCCATTGGTAGTCCTCCTTCTTTTTCAATGTTAAAGTACAGAAGGTACCTCCTTGTGTAGCTGATTTAAAAGTACTGAAACAAAAATAAAATGATGAATATATTTGTTTATATCTGCATTATTGTCAATAGGAAATTCCATGTACTAGTGACTAGTTAATTGCTTACCATCTTGCTTTTATCTTTGAAGGTATTTGACTTTGTCATCCGACAAACATATAGAGTAATGGAAGGAACACCTTGATGCACACGCATCCTAAGCTCATTGAATTAGGACCTAGTCATCTCTATGTCATTGCCCCATACGCAATGATGCTCAAATATTTTCATCCCTACATAATTAGGACCTATATACACAAACATGAATAATATATGGATTAAGTACAACATAATTTAGCTAGTATATAAGTGAACAAAGGATATTAATCTAACCTTGATGATAAACTATATTGCATTTTTTTAGGAGTACTCTGCGCTCAATAGGACACTCGTCAAAGGCATCGCTACCACTCGAAATGTCGATGCAAACAACCTGCTTGGCCATTTACCTACATTATCATAAATGAAACAATGAAAAATCATACTTAAGAGCTTGAGTGGAAAAAAAGAAAACGCTAGCTAAATAGCCGCAAAAATTTAGGTACAGATGTTGCAAGGAGATTTAGCTACTTCATCTACATCAGTATATAATCCTGTCGAATACCATGAAATACTGATGGATATTTTGCACAAATGACGATCTACTACTAGCAGAAAAAGGAGCAATGGTATTAACCTTGTACTATAATCAATATGATTTGCAGACATCTAGGATGAAGAGGCTTCTTCAGTTGGTATCTGAAAGGATAGAGATGTCGCCTAAAGGGGGGTGAATAGGCAGTTTCAAAACTATTACGGTTTTGGCTTGATAGAATGCGGAATTAAACTAACATTTATTTTACAAGCACAAAACCTAAATACACTAGGCTCAAGTAAGTGCACCAACAACAAGATAAGCTAAGCAAGATAGCACAAGATAAATATACCACAAGTGATAAGTAAGATATAAGTACTTCAGGCTCGATGGCTATCACAAGGAAAGTAAGCTCAGGTATAGAGATAACCGAGGCACGCGGAGACGAAGATGTATTCCCGTATTCCCTTACAAGTAAGGTATGTCACGTTGGAGAGGTGTGGGATTCCATGAAGGATTTCCCAACGCCACGAAGGCTCACCTTTTTCTCCGAGTCTATCCCACGAAGGAATAGGCCCTTTCCTTATGGCTAGCTTTTCCTCCACTCCGGAGATGGCAAGCTCCACAACCACTTCACAAGCTCCACGAAGGAGAAGCCCGGGTCTCTTCACAATCTTCCACAAAGAGGACACCGCGACACCAACCGCCAAGCCAACTAGGAGGTCACCCTCCAAAAGCAACAAGCTCACGGTCTCTCACTCGAACAAATCGTAATGGAGAGCTCAACACTTATGCAAGAATGCAAAGCAAGAACACCAAGAGCATTCAAATCCCTCACTCTCAAATCCCACCAAAGCAACAAGTGCTAGGGAGGAATTAGAGAGGAAGAACAATGGTGGAAGTCAACCAATGACTCCAAGATCTAGATCCAATGGGTTCCCCTCACTTAGAGGAGGAATTGATTGGTGGGGATTGTAGATCTAGATCTCCTCTTCCAAAGCCCTCAAAAAGATGCAAGAATCATACGAGGGAAGGGAGAGGAAGCAAGCTCAAGAGGTTCAACAATGGAGGTCAATTTCGTGGTCAAGAACAACCAAAAACGTTGGGGGAAGAACCCCCTTTTATAGGGAAAAGAAAATATGGCCGTTGGAGAGAAAACAGCGAAAACTCGGTTCCAAAGTCGGTTGGACCGGCCCTAGAACCGGGAAACTCGGTCCCCAGGCCAGAGGACCGACCTACAAACCGAAATACCTCTGTTTGCCAACCCGGAATAGACTCGGTCGTGAAAACCGGAAAACCTGGTCTGAGATCCGGTCTACCGGAGCTGGAACCGGACCGTCCGGTGTGGGGCTCGGTTGAACCGGATCCACAACCGGGATGAAACTGACTTCACGAAAAACGCAATAACTTTTGCATCCGGACTCCGATTTCGATGATCTTGGGCTTGTTTTGACGAGGACAACAAGCTCTACAATATGGTGCATGAAAACATCATAGTCCAACAAAGAAAGATAGAACCAAATGAGGAAAGATATGGAGCCTCCCTATAAGAAGAACCGGTAAAACCTTCAAACTCGAAAACGCCATATAAGATGCATACGAATTCTGTTTTTGTTGAAATTAGGATTGTTGAAGAGCTAGCAACAAGCTCAAGAACCTCACATAGAGAAAATACCAAGAAGCAACAAAATAGGAAGATGCAAAGTATGCAAAGGATTGAGCTCCCTATGACGATGTGATCAAGTTACCCAACCGAAAGCCCCTCTTAATAGTGCGGCTATCTATCCTATAACCCTGTCTCCCAACAACCACCTTGAGACCGGAAAAAGGAAAACCTAGCAAGGCCATACCTTTGCCTTGCGCATCCCGCTTGATCTTGATGACAACGCTTCAAGCTCCATCCAAGCCGGAATGCACCACTTGATCATTGTTGCTTCATGAAGACTCATAATTTGCTCCCCCATAAACCACTATGAGATAGCTTCATTAAGACACGTCTTCACATGTCCATTATCACCAAAATGGACGGCAAGCTTCAAGCAAATGATCTTCTCGAGATGCTTATCTTGAACTTGCCCTTCTCAACCTTGATGGCGATCACCACTTGATGCCATCCTCTCATGGGCTATTGAGATCTTCACTTTTGAAGCAAGCCCATGGAAAGATAGCTATCCCATATATAAACCACAAAGGAACATATATAATGGGTTAGTTCATGATGCATAAATTGACAAGGCTTACCACACCACAAGATCCATGTGGTACATTATTTATGCTTCATGCGTTGACCAACTTGAAATCACTCTTCACTCTTTGCATTGGTCAACCAAGAGTCTTCTCATGCTCCATCTCAATATCTTGAGGTACATAAGGAATTCTTCATTTGATTACATGCTCTAAATCTTAGTCAACCATAGCTCAACTAATGAGGCTATCATGACACCAGCTTAGAGCCATATCTTGAATTCTTCTATTGAGATCACACTCTTAAGATCTTGAACATGTCATATTATTCTCTTCAATTTGATGATCTTGATGCCAAAACTCAAGGTATATCTTTATATTCATGGCATCCATACTTGAATCCAACACATGAACTACAAGCATGACCTATGGAATATTCCTTCATATAAAACTCAATGAAAACATTAGTCCATAGGGATTGTCATTAATCACCAAAACCACACATAGGGGCAATTAACCTTTCAGTATCCCACCGACCAGAGAAGAGAAGACGAGGCAGTATGGAAAAAGAAGACATGAGGGCAAGAGGGGGTATTTTAAGATCCAAGCTCCGTTTTGTACGTATGACGAGACATCCCAAATGGTTTCCTAAGATATACCTATGTGCACGACTTGTGACTATTTTGTCAGAGGTCCCACACAATTAACTCGTTGGTGTCTGTGAGGGTATGAACACTAGTACTCCAAATTGATTTCGCAGTCCTCGTCTAAGGAGGTCCAGCTGGAATACGAGGGAGAGGAGTCTCCATTGTGGTCTACCGGCGGGATATGATGCTCCTCCTCCCCAACCTCTATAGATTCCTCCTCCTTCACCACTGGAGAGTCTTGATCATCACGACGCTGATTCACCAGCGAGCATTGTTATATGCGAGAAAGGCGAGCGGTCAGTGCGGTGGTGCAGGGATTTATGTCGCGCGTCCGGGAAGCTGCATCATCCCCAACGCGTAGCTCACAATGGAAAAAGAAGTGGCTACGAACGCGTCTTACGGAATTCGAGAAAAGCACACAATAATTTATGACTCACCGTGTGAAAAAGGGAACAGAAAAAGAAACAATGGCAATTTTATCCAACATCGCAAATACGAGGCACATGCTTAGCGGTGGAGAAGTAGTGGGCGATGCTTTGCTACTAAGCAAATGGTTTCTTTGTAATGGGTCGTGTGTGTCATACTCCCTCCGTTTTAAAATATATGTTGTTTTAGCTTTGTGAATAAAGTGTATCTAGATTTCTTTTAGTGTCTAGGTTCATCTAGGTTTGGAGTGAACCTAGACACTAAAAGAGGTCTAGATACACTTCATTTACAAAGCTAAAACATCTTATATTTTGAAACGGAGGGAGTATATGTTACGTTCCAAAAAGTGTTTGGTGTGCGACAAACCCGCGAAGGGGCCTGCCTAGGCCGCGGCTAGACGGTCAAAATTTTGCAGCGTCAGCGCTCTTCCGCGCCAGACACGAGAAGGTTTTTATGTGTGCGACGGGTGAAAATTCAGAAAAAAGAAGATCCACGGGACATGTGAGCAGTTTGCGGGTTCCCTATTCAGTGATCGCGCGCAGTGCACATAACCTGGCCCCGGCCCATGTTGCTTCTTCACCTCCACTCCTGTTGGAAGGCGATCATGCACTAGTTGCTATAGGAAGATCTTCGTTTTTAGTGGTAGAGGCGCTTTCCACAGAGTTTTGGTCGAAAGTAGAGTGGATCCTTTAAATAGGACCCGATAAGCTGAGCTAACTCTTCCCCTTTTAGGTTGATGAGTCAATAGTCATCTGCCTAACTACATCAGCTAGTACCATCAAAGAAGAACTGCAGATCTAGATACATACAAATCTTAATAAATCGAAGTCATTTATTTTGTGACGGAGAAAGTATAACATGTTGCCGGCTTTTTTAAAAGGAGAAAGACACAATGAAGCGCCTGTCGTAGCGGCCTATCTATATTCTGAAAACCGATTGCAACTTTGCAAGCAAAGCATCCGTCCATCGTTTCACACTTGCACGATCTTTCAGCCCGAGCTGGGCGAGCGTGCTACTTCCAGTTTTCGTCAGAACGAATCACGCGAAAGGGTGAGCTTACTGTCGTGCTGTCGTGCAGTTATGTCAGTTTGATTGTTTGATGAGCGCAGCTAGCCGCAGCAGCCAAATGCAGAGGCCACACTGAGCTCTCTGCTTCTAAGAGCGGAATGGAATACCAGAACATCGAACGGCTGCACACAAATTTCGAACGGCTAAACACTAGCGCGCTCATCCAATTGGATCGGTGTGCAGAAGCCTAGAAGTGGAGTTCGAGGGAGGCAGGACCAAGGCTTGGTGCACGGGATGGACTTTGCACGAATTTCGTCTCGGGTCATATGCTTAGGGTTCTACGCTTAGGGTTTAGGACTTTAATTAGGACGCCATGTCACATTTTTACCTACCCTGCCCCTTTCATGTCTAGGGACGACCACTGGGATAGGCTTGACAGGGCATGGTATCACAAAAATGGGACAATGACAAAGACTCATTTGCGCAACAACTCCCTCCCTCCAGATCTAAGCTGACCAAAACGTTGGTCCCCTCTCCCTCCGCTTGCTGCTTCGGTGGCAGGAGGGAGAGGGGACCTTGTTTCTTCATCTGGTAGTTAGGATTAGGGCAAGTCTGCTATCGTGCGCCGTTGGGGTGGTAGGAATGGCGCACGCGCAAAAAATCTGCCTCAACTCTACTCCCACAACGGCGGCGTCCTTCACGACGAAGCCTCGAAGTTGATGGCACGTATGCTAGTCGATCTTTCAGATCGACGGCTTGGTCTTCTCGCCGTTCTTCAGATCTGGAGAGATCTGTTTCTCGTTGTGTCGCTGGCGCTCGTCGCTCGCGCTGGGGCGATGCGGTTTCTCTAGAGCAAGGATGTTGGTCCGGAGGTGGTGGATCTGTCGTTCCTCTTCGACTTCGTCGATGGGAGGCGATAGATCTTGGTCCAAGACAGCACGAGGACGTTCCTCGGTCGACGTGCCACAGCGATATGTGCCTCGCTACGTGCAACAGGTCTGTTCATCGACTCATAAAGTCTCGTTGTGGATGGTGCTTTTTTGGATCCTGCAATGGTGGGGGCTCAACGTTCCTCGTTGTGTGCAGCAGGTCTGTTCATCGACTCATAAAGTCTCGTTGTGGATGGTGCTTTTTTGGATCCTGCAATGGTGGAGGCTCAACGTTTCTTCTAGCGTTCGTCTCGGCGGCGCTGGAGTTTGGCAGCGGACACTAGATTCGGTGGTTGCAGGAAAATCTAAGGGTCTTTTTGTATATCTCGATCTCTTAGTTTTTATCTTCGGTGTTTCCAGAATAATCGTTTTGTCCCAGTCTGTCTTTTAGTGTCCACATGTGTTGCTTCGTGTAGCTTGATTTTCAATTAATGAAATATGTGGTCGCTCTCGAAAAAAAATGGGACAATGACAATGCAACACCTGATGTGGTAACTAGTATTCGCTCCGTCCACAAATAAATATGTACTAGCCTAGTGGTCAAAACATATCCTAAATTGGATGAACGGTTTATTCTACAAAACATTTTAAATTTTCAGATTCTCATATTTAATCCACTAAATTTAACGTTTAGCAATTAGGCTTTAGAGCTGATCAGGTGAACCGGAGGAACGCATCGTGGATTTTGTTGTTTAGTAATGGCAGGCGCGTCCAGACGCCGGCCAAAAACGCAAATTCATAGACCGTCCGCGGGGTAGCAGTCCAAAAAAAAAACCATGATCCTGGAAATTTTCCCAGGATCCCTGGCTTGTCCTTACATTATCAACATGAATACCATGTATATGTTGCTATACAATACGATCTTTATATGAAGGGCCGATCACATTGGCCATGGAGCTATTCAGATATTGAAGTGCCATCTGGTGTTAGGACTCAGTAGTCCTCGAAGTAACAAGGCAGTGGTTCTTCTTTTCTAGACTTTCGCCTGCTGAGCAGCGACTTGAGAAACTTCTTGCTCTTCTTCGGAGTCTGCTCGCCTTCCTTGGAATCATCCTTGTACCTGTCAGCATACGACCGTAGTGGTGCCAATCTTTTGGGATCTGAAACAGCGTGCATCTTCAGAAGCAACAAATACTGTCAGTTTTACAAGGCATATAACAACTCCTGGTGGTCTTATGCTCAAAAGCTGGCTTGGTTTACCTGCACCCTGACACTTGATGTCTTGAGCAAGGATGACTTCTTTGAGAGTGATCCAGACCTTGTGAGTGGAGTTGTTGACGAAATCGGGGAGTCCGACCTTTTATCTGCTTTGCAAAAACAAAATTGGTTATGGAACATTAGTACAGTATATTCAACTGAAATTTGTTAATCATTTCACTGAAGTAGACGTATTGTGCAGTCATGTACCAGCATTAGCTGTTGAACTTATTACTCCCTCCGTCCCAAAATAAGGATGATGTGCTGGAGAGGATGGATGTGCACGCTGAGAAGGTGCACGTGCCATCGACCGAAGCTTGCTACAAAAGATAAAATTCAGTTTGGGAACTTAGCTGCGAACAGAGAAACAATAAGGAAAGAGGCAACCCAGGCTGAGTTGAAACTGACCGGAACGAAGGTTGCTTGTCTTTGGTTTTTGGTTGGGCTGCCGCAGCAGCAGCTGCTGCCAACGAAAAAACATCAGGTCAAAAACAAGTTTACAATATCCAATATTTTTTCATGGATTGAAGATTCTTACTGAAAGCTTGATGCATCTGTGCAGTCTTGTTCTTGACCTTATTCATCTCGCTGAAGTTGGGCACAGCATTGGGAATTGATTCACCTCCTGCTAAAATCATTAAAGTAAGAGATCAAGATGTCTCACCCAAGTCAACTCTCTTAATCGCTTCTTGCGCTGCCGACAAGCTTGGAAACAGTGATAGGTGTCAGGTGCAAGGTATCTAACGGTTACTTACCTGGTAAGATGTACCTCTTGTGATACTTTGGAGCAGTGATCACCAAGGACTGCTGCGAAAGGCCTTCCCTATTCATGGACGCTTGGCTCACTTGAGTTCTCTGAAATCAACCACTTTGTTAATGCAAAGGCATAAGACAATGAGATTACTACTGTGAGGAGTCGCTAACTAAAACCTGCTGGATGCAGCAGACCCGCAAATTGGCCTCGGAGACCTCATCGAACCTTTGATCGACAAGGCTGGAGAGCTTGAAGGATATGGACCCCAGGTGATCGACAGTGTTGACGAGGGCCTTCACAGCATACTCCTTAAGGTTACTCATCACCCTATACATATATGTGCGTAGTCATAAGAGATGTGCAAACCAGGCTTTTAAGTTGCAAATCCGAGGAAACCTGCAGATTATTGTGCAGCAAACAAGAGGAATCAATGGCTATATGACATACGTCTCCTTTCCATCTTCTTGTATGTAGGATAGCTCGAAATACTCTGCTGCGGAGTACAGTTGCGACCGCAGAGTCTTGAGATCCTGCATAGAGAGATTGGTGTGAACCATCAATTGCATCAGTTAATGGCTAAAAACGTTGAAACTGTGGATACAGTATATACTTTTAGAGCTGAAAACCACATGCCAAGCGATACCTGTTCCAAATGCTGATTTCGATACCAGTTTTAGCATTTTGGCGTCAAGTAAGTTGTAGAAGGTGCAACAAAGATGCATAGTTGCGCTGTAGATAAAAAAAGGGGGGGGAGGGGAAGAGAAACGCAAGAACAGAACGGAAGGGATAAACTGACCTTGATGGTTTCAGAGAAGACGAGGGAGTCCTCCATCCGCGCCTCCTCCCGAGTGCTGTGCATCCCCGTGGTGTCGGAGTTGGTGCCTCTCCTCTGGAAAGACCCCGCTGCTTCCACCATTCTAGGTTTGCAGCTACCCCCTCTGTTCCTTTGCCTCTCTAAGTCCTCTTTGATCAGAAAGCTGAATGTAAGTGTAGGAGCAGGTTATGGCGATGTTGATGCAGAAGAGGAGAAGCACTAATGAATTCTAAGACCTGAGAGGAGAAGCACTAATGAATTCTAAGAAGGGGGTAAGCAGAAGGAGGAGGAGGCATGTCATTAGCACGACAAGAATTTAAATAGTATACTACTAGAAGAGTAGTTATGGTGATGGCCCGGCAACGGCAGAAACAGCTATAATAATGGCATGGAAGGCAAGGCAACAGGAGACACCGCCCTTTCTTTTTTTCTTTTTTCGAGGTACTATCAACAAGTCTACATGTACCCCGTTAACCCCACAATTATATGAATTCCCTAGTACTCAAGTAAAGCCTACACTCAAGCAGTACATGGTGAAGTGAAGTTGGAAGGGCTAGGCGCTGATTTAATCCCACCACCGTTGAGGCGGTTAAGCTGCTTTGGCTCACACTGTGCATGCAGGTAACCAAAAGGTCCAAAAGTGGCTTAAGTCAGGGTGAGATTTGGTTGGGATGCTGGACAGGACGCTTCTTTGCTTTCTCTTCCTTCTTTTCTTTCTATTCTATCTTGTGCGTGCATGCTCATCATTCCCGCCCCATGCTCTTCATGAGTCACCACACCAGCACCAGCACAGCTGGTCGCATCATAATCAGACTCTGAGGGTACCTATGCGGCGTACTAATATTAATCTCCCCCTAATGTTTGCAGGCACATAAATAAAATTTCCAACTCCTACTCCAAGCAATGCCTTGGGGGCGGTGAATCATTACACACGGATTAACAACTATTTCCTCTGTTTGGGACATCATTGGCTTTAGCCTTGATTAAGCAAAGTCAAAAGTGCTCTGTCCTCTATGTCTCAGCCCATGGATGCAAGAAGTACTCCCCTTTGCTTTCTCCTGCTCTTTCACATGTACGATAAGTGTTAGCTAGTTTAAAGGTTAGCATCGGTCTCGCCATTTTGCTAGAAGCAAGATGAAAGGCTTAACGCCCTATGACGGTTGAAAGCAGGCCACAAAGATCAGTAAGCCAACCAGTCAGCCGTGCTACAGGAAGATTCAACACTTGTTGTTCCATTATTACTGTTTCTGAACAAAAGTGATCAAACAGTACAGACTGATTACACAACACACCAGTTACACAAACAAAATGTGTCATCACAAAACGCCTTAGCACAAGCTATCAATTGCTCGTATGATGATTTGGAGGCAACTATCAAGATAAATGACAGGTTATGCGCTGTCACCACAAAAACTTCCTTGGAAGGCATTGATATACATGGGAGAGGTGATCCAAGATGTCCAATTTTGCGTGCACAAAATAGATCATGAAAGTGCAGGTGTTTAAAAAAAAAAAAAAGGCCGTAGCCCAGCTTTATATAATAAATAAAGCCAACGAGTTCACAACAGAGTAGCGAGTACCGAACCATATTACTAAACACGCCATCGTCCGGCAGGGCCCCGAGGGCCAGCAACAGCAAACCCAAGGTAAAACAAAGGAGACTACGAGCTAAGTAAGCAGGGGGAGGTGAGCATCTAAGACTGGCGCATCCTGGTGTATAGAGCTCTAAGTGCTGCCATCAACGCCTCCAAAGCCTGCCGGTCCTTGCGTTTGCTCAGCACTTTCCACATCTGCATAAAAGTGATCATTTGGAAGATGCAATCAGCAGGTGAGGAGATGAACTTCTGCTCAATAGTCATTTTATTTCGAATGTTCCGTAGAGCCCAAGACATGGCTGCAAAAGATATCCACACCAGCCTCCCTGGCGAACCCTTGAGTCTTTGAACGATCGATAGGAAATCTCCAGCCCCTGCTGGGTTCCAGGAACAAGAAAGTAGGTCTATCATGCAGGCCCACATAAATTTAGCCAAGTGGCATTGGAAGAAGATATGGTTAACGTTTTCAAACTCGCCACACAAAACACAGTTCCCGTTTGATGGGTCTGTGACGGATCCAGACCTGTTCGCTAGTGGGAAGGCGATTTCTAATGAGTTGCCACAAGAAGATTTTGATATTCAGTGTGATTTTAGTTCTCCAGACATCCCTAAAGAAAATCGTCGTCTCTCCTTGGCAAAGGAGCCGATACAGGGAGCTGGTCGAGAAGCATCCCGATGCTTCAAGTGTCCAGGTCATCTTATCCTTCTCCGGCGTCAGGGCGACAAGGTCAATTTCGCGGCCCAGATTTTCCCACTCCATCGCCTCACTCAATCGCCTCAGGTGTTCCAAAGATTGCGCCTGAAACCCGGATCCCAAGGTCCCTGGGCCTTAGCCTCATGGACTGTGATCGACGGTTTGGCGCAATTTTCTTTGGGAAAACGCAATGACATTGCGTTTCTTTTTATTGCAAAGAAGGGTTCAACAGTTACAAAACACCGAACGGTGCAGATTACAGAGTTTGGTATTAGCTAATCAGTGGACGTCCCAATCTGTTGGGATGATGGCACGCAGGCCTGCCGCACCAGCTCTAGCCCACAACGCGGCTTCTTCTCTGATCTTCCTGTTCAGCTGAGAAGCGGAAGGGCTGTCGCCGTCAAACACACAGGTGTTGCGTTGCTTCCAGAACATTCAGCCGACAAGGAGTGTTGCGGAGGCCAGGCCTTTGCGCATCGGCTTGGGAGTGGTTTGGGCAGCAGCGATCCACCAGTCGTGCAGGGATGGTTCGTTCTCAGGTGGTCTGCAGGGGATGCGCGGCTTGGGAGTGGTTTGGCGCAAACTGAGAACAAGAGAGGGTATCTGTCTTTCAGTGGACCTCTGCCTATCCACCAGTCCATCCAGAACAACGTAGAACGACCGTTATGAACATCGAATTTAGCCCCTTGCTTGAAAACGTGTTTGATCTTTTGAATGTTATTCCAAAATTTTGAGCCCTTAACAGAGGAGGTAGTGAGCACATCCCCGTCCCTTAGGTATTTGGCTCTGATAATCTCTGCCCAGAGACCCTTCTCTTGTTGGCAGAGCCTCCAAACCCATTTGGCGAAAAGCGCCATATTGAAAATCTTGGTGTTGATCACCCCCAGACCTCCCAGATTTTTGGGTTTGCAAATTGTAGGCCAATTCACCAGGTCCTGGAGTCACCAACCCCTTCCCAGAAAACCTACATCTAGCCTTGTCCATTGCCTTGTGCGTCCCCTCATAGAGTAGGTGGAGGCACATAGTGAAGGTCGGGAGGCTCGAGAGGCAGGCATTAGTGAGGACGAGGCGAGACGCCGTGGCTGTGAATTTCCCTTGCCACGGGTCTACTCTATGCCCCACCTCCTCCGTCAAGAACTCCCAGTCCTTGAGGGAGAGGCGCTTGTCGCTAACCGGTAGTCCCAGATACTTTATGGGGAAGGTCGTTAGTTTGCAATTAAGAAGGTTTGCAATCCTGACTTGTTCCCCATGGTCCACCCCCAGGATGACCACCTCACTTTTATTGAAAATTGATTTTGAGCCCCGACATGTTTTCAAAGCACAGAAGCAGGAATTTTATGTTGGTGATCGAGAGTGTGTCCAGTTCAAACATAATCATTGTCATCTGCGTATTGGAGGTGTGAAACCCAGTGATGATGAGGTGCAGGATCAACCCTTTGATATGCCCTTCCTTTCTGGCCTTTTCCAGAATCCTAGCAAGCGAATCCGCCATGAAATCAAAAAGAAGCGGCGATAGTGGGTCACCCTGCCTTACCCCCCTTTCGTTCCTGAAATATGGCCCAATATCCCCGTTGATGTTAATCGCCGTGTGGCCCCCTAGACCAATTGCATGATGCGGTGCACAATAACTGGTTCGAAGCCCTTTCTAGTGAGGACTGATCGGAGAAACCCCCAGTTTACTTGATCATATGCTTTTTCAAAGTCCAGCTTCAGGAAAACCCCTTTGTGATTTTTCAATTTGACCTCGTGAATGATTTCCTGCAGGGCAAGCACACCCTCGTGCAGGCCCCTGCCCTTGATGAAAGCAGTCTGACAGCAGTCGATCGTCCTATGGGCAATGGGAAACAGTCTGGTGGCATATGCTTTTGCAACACACTTGAAAATAACATTTATTAGAGCTATAGTTCTAAACAGCTTAATCGAGTCGGCTCCTACGACCTTAGGAATGAGAGTTAGGACACCATAGTTGAGCCTGGAAATGTCTACCCTGCCAAGCATGAAAAGAGTTAAGGATGTCGAGTATAGTAGACTTGATTGTTCCCCAGAACAACTTAAAGAATGCTACCGGTAATCCATCAGGGCCCGGGGCCGAATCGCTTTTCATCTCCCCAAGCACCTCGTCTAGTTTGTGCATCGTGAACGTCATGGCAAGCGGAATCATTTTCCTCCCTGGTAGTTTGTTTACTGATGTGCCAAATGTCATGGGCTAGCTCCCAGCAAACTGTTTCCCCTTTGGTTCCAAGGAGCTCCCTATAGAACTGATATGTGTGCCTGTAGATCCTTATGCTCCGAAACCATCCCCGAAAGTGCAGGTGTAAGGAACAACATCCGTTAACTGAATGCATTATATTATATATGTATTGAAAATCCAACCACATGACCCTGCATGCGTAACAGAGGAGTCACAGCCCCGCCTACGATATCGAGATCTATCACGCCTCAAACCCACACTGACAGAAGGCCTAGACTGCGCACCATGGACATGAGAGACGACGGCAACAGCATTTTGCGAACGCCGAGGCGGCGATGCATAAGGGCACCGGCCCTGTCGGCAGCCACCCCCACAAGGCACACTCATATGACAACCTATGTCAAGGAAAACAGTCCACAATAAGGCAGAAAACAAAGCCCCCAAGGCATGCACCAAGGAATTAAGATAAGAAACACCTAGTAGAAGCAGGCAAGACGTGATAGAAAGAAGAAAAAGGGCACAGCTGAGCAATTGATCAATGCAAAAGGCAAGCCATATTTTAATAATATTTTAAAAGTTACTGTTGTTGATATGTGTAGATAATCCAGAGGTGATCATACTATCCTTCACCTTGGTATCAAATATTAATAAAACCATGCCCAGTAACAAAGTCTGTGTCTTAACTTTTGACCAAAGCTGATGTAAAAACAAAATTGTAGCAGACATAGACGACTGCAAAGAAAGCAAGGAAGAATTTGGGCTTGCCTATGACATAACTACCATGAAAATGCCACGACCCCACTGGTTTGGGACCGGAAAGTGTCACCCTTAAAAGAAACCTCTATCCTACATATGGCACACAAACCCCAATTCTCATAGAAGCGAAGAACCAGAGCTGCTCACACTCGAGCAAAAGAGGCAGAAGGAGCAAAAGAAACATTAAAAATCTTTTATCGATAGCAACACAGATGACCAAGTAACTAACCGACAAATTCAATACAAATGGGAAAAATGTTAGGAAAATCCAAATAAAATTACCATGTGTTTATAAACTTTGTTTATAAAATTAATGTACAACATTGGCTGGAGCCATGTAGCTCCTTAGAAAAGGATTGCAAGAGAGTAAAATAAGACACATACATGTGCATTTTATTCTCGAGGATAGTAAAATATCGTCATGGTTATTTTTTGTTTAAGTAACCATACTTCATTAGATGTGGTAATTTAAGCATCCCTGTTTAGGAAAGCCCAAATTTCTACATTGGTTAAAAGCTCAGTAATTTTATCACATAAAAAAACCAAGGAAGTGGTTAGTAAAATAAGAGAAAACAATAGTGACATTAGAGAGATTAGAAGAGTCGTACCAAGAGAATAAAATATTGCATAGAAAAGATATCATAGGCGAACCTAAAGGTCTAGAATAATAACCATACCTGCATAGCAGGTGCTATTTAGTACAGGAGTATTTATGGTGCAATATCAAAATGACAACTCTAGTTCCTAATAAAGGAAGAAAATAAGACATATTGTTATATGCAAGCATATAAAATCTTTTAAAAATGCATTAAAATATATATTTATATTGCATAAATCATAAGAATTGAAGTTATCACAGGAAAAGGAATTTTATATCTGGTGACATTAGAGAATCTATTTAAAACCTGATCTGCATATGGCTTTATGTAGACATTCTGATTTCACTAATTTGCCATTACCAATCATAGCCAAACCTAAAGGTCTAGAATAATAACCATACCTGCATAGCAAGTGCTATCTAGCACAGGAGTATTTATGGGCCATTTATTACATAATAATTGCATTTGCATAATAATTGAAGTTATCACATGAAAGGAATTGTAATTGTATATCTGGAGTATATTGAAGATTAATGAACTTTCGGCAATCGGTAACATCTGCATTCCGCAAGATATTGAAGTTATCACAGGAAAAGGAATTCCGTATCCAGCCTACATTCAACACCGAGTAACATAAAAAAGGCTAGAAAACATCTTGAGCACTTCCTCTAGTCCAAATCATTTTCTGTCTAAATCGCCTCCCGCAACCAAGCACAAAGGACAAATTTGAAAGTCTCCAACTCATATACATATACCTATGGATCTTCATCAATTCATATAAAATCTGTATAAACAAAAAATGGTGGAACTATGCAACCATCTCAACTAAAAGGAGACCTAGGAGAACAGTCTCGACATCCTCTTTTCTTATTAGTTCGAAAGAAGATTACTGAAAGTGAAGCATCAGGTCAGTCCATGTATGATAAGGACAACCCAAAAACTTAACCAACGGATCATGATATGCTGTTATTCCAGAAGCAGCAAACAACGAACGTAAGTTAATACGCTGTGTTCGTCCCCCTTTTTGTTTTTAGGAATCAACATTTTACAGAAGTTGTTATGCAACTAAAAAATCATAGAACAAACCAAGAAACTGATCTAGGGAAGAACGTACCTCTATATCTTTCTCTTCTGATTCTTCCTGAATTCATGTGGCCAAATCAGCAACAACCTCAAAATACGAACACTCACTGCCGAAACAAACACGATAAAAAGAAATCCAAGTTAGAAATCCCCTGCAACCAGGGCCCCTCCCTGTGTTGGTCGATAAAAACATATTGAGACACACAGAGAGAAAGAAAGGTCACCACAGGGATAACGATGCACCGCGCGGATGGATGCATCCGGAAAGGAGCACCGGCGGGCGTCAGCTACTCCTATATCCGCGCCTCCTCGGGATGGAGAGGAGAACGGCGAGGTCCTCATCTGCGCCGCCAGCCGCCTCGGGAAGGAGAGATGGGCCGACATGAGCAGGCAGCTCTGTCGGCATAGCGTTGCCTAGGCGGAAGGTGAAGACATCGCGCCGGTCGACGACGGCCGAGATAGCCTCCGCACAGCCCGCATGAGCGCATCTACCACGCGGGGCACGGCAGCGTGGTCGCGCATCTCGACGGCCTGATGCGGTAGGCGGGTGGGAAGTACGCGTGTGACACCCGGCATATTCCCTGGACCGCACGTGGGCAATGGGCCGCTGACTTTGAACGGGCCCAACACATCAGGCCTGGGAGTTGGAAGGATAAAGAGACGCGAGGTCAACTGGATCGGCATTAGAGAGAACGAAATTGAAACTGAACCTTCGTCTCCTTTCTCTGTCCTCTCGTGTTCTTTCCCGATTCCTCTGGATCCCCTTCTTCTCAGGTCCGGCTGCTACCAGAAGCAACCAATTTATCTAGTTTGTATTGGCCTCACGCCCCGATCTTCACCGGCGGCAACGGGGTGTGACAATTTGATATCAGAGCTAGGTTATCATCCACAAAAATTCCCAAAAACATCTCCACAATTTTTTTCCATCCAATTTTCCTTCATTCTCCACCGATCCGTGATTCGGTCGTTTCCCGAGCGCTGGAGACGATGGCTCATGCTTCAGAGCCAATCAAGGTCTCCATGTCGGATATTCAGGCGAGCCTCAACCTTTCGCTCGTGCGGATGCAGATGATTGAGGAGCGCTCGAAGTCGACGGATGCGACCTTGGCTCGTATTGCTCATTTGCAGGCTTCCTGGGAGCCCACAGAGCAGGCGGTGCAGGGCAAGCAGATGGAGGAGCAATCCCGCTCGATTGATGCGAGCCTGGCTGAAATCGCGCGTCTCCAGGAGGGCATGGCACGCCGCCGGGATTCCTTAGCTCAGCAAATGGAGATCACGGCGCTTGCGGTGGCGCGCCTCTCGGGCGTGAAGGCGTCCAACCCGCACCTGGCAACAACGCTGACACCAATTGTGGCCGCTGATGCAGTTGCTCTACACGCGCCCGATGTCATCCCGCCCGTGATGCTCACCAAGTCTTCAACGCCAGGTCTCAGCCCCAAAATCGGTGGTGTGGGCATCCATATTGGAGAACACTAATGCGGTGGTTGCATCGGCGGTTGCTACCCCTCTGCTTCTCACGGACATGATTGTGACCACTCGGGGTCCAGAGATGGGGCTGCACCTTAGTGCGCCCGAGGTGTTTGCAGAAATTCCTACAAAGACAAGTACTGCAGTTGTTGTAACCAGGGTGCTTGTCACATGTTCTGATGCGTTCTTACGCCACCGTTTCACCAGCAACATCTATGCAGTCAGCAGCACTGCCTCATATGCTTCCAAGACGTCACATCTTTTGGGGGAGAATGGCCTAGCTCATGTCATGACAATTAGTCATGGGAAGATAAAAAGGGGGAAGATATGGTTTCAACCCTGCATTCCATAAGCAGCCAAAGTTGGGGAGAATGCCACCGTGGGTACGCGGAGGTTTCAGCCCTGGTGACACTATGCAACCGAGGCATTACAAATGCAGAGATTTATGCTCTTTTATCTGTTCTGGATGCTACATTCAGTACACGGAGTGGGATCCAGGTGTGTGGAATTCTATGGATGTAATTGAGCTTAGTACAACTGGGACACGTGATATTGGGGGCTGCATGTCTCGATGGAGAAGCAGGTATGATCTGGAGCTAAAGGATGTTATTGACAACACTACACTATTTTGTCAAAAAAATTGGTGTTCCGGTGAGTGCTTATGGGAGACAGATAGTCGAATTGGAGCAGACACACTATACCTCCTGTAGTGGGTCTGTTCACAGGATTGGGCATAGGATGTTGGAACTGACTGAAAATGTTGATTTACTGCTGGATGGTACAGACGATGCAGTCTAGGATCATATGCTAGCGGGAATTCTGTCATGGATAAGAAATGCTTTTAGTCTTCGGAATACCCGCATCAGAGAATAGGTCATGTGTTACCTCCCGATGATAGTTTTTCTTGCACCTTGAAGTTGCCATGGAGAATAAATTCTGCAGAGCTATGGGAACAATGGGATACATGGATACCTATTAGAAGTTGGTGGCCATTTTGTCCCGGTGCTACAAACAAGTGCTTCCTAGCTGCAGTGCAACAACTACAGGAGGGGGTCGTTTACTGGAATCAACAAGATGGTTCCCAATGCTACTTCCACTTGCAGTACATGTCCGAGTTCTGCATTCATAAACTAGTCAACACATCAAAGCTTGATGGAATGCCATGGGATCTTGGAGGTGTTCATGGAAGCGACACTCGTGCCATTGCTTCGCCAAGCAATGTTTTGCCAGGGCGGTAGTGTAACACCTGGTATATTCCCTGGACCGCACGTGGGCAATGGGCCGCTGATTCTGGACGGGCCCAACACATCAGGCCTGGGAGTTGGAAGGATAAAGAGATGGGAGGTCAACTGGATCGGCATCAGAGAGAACGAAATTGAAACGGAACCTTCTTCTCCTTCCTCTGTCCTCTCGTGTTCTTCCCCGATTCCTCTGGATCCCCTTCTTCTCAGGTCCGGCTGCTACCAGAAGCAACCAATTTATCTAGTTTGTATCGGCATCACGCCCCGATCTTCACCGGCGGCAATAGGGTGTGACAGGGTGGGCATCCTGGGGAGGATATTTGGGGCCTGGGAGCGGCACCAGGCGAAGTTCGACCTCGCAGACCACCATCTTCTCACCGGAGCTCGACCTCACAGACCACCATCTTCTCCATCCATACAGAGCGGCGGCCACAGTTCTTTTTTTTAGGGAGCGGCGGTGAGAGAGGAAACGATATGAAGAGACGTGAAGAGGGCAGGAAATTGATGAGACGGGATGTCACAAAATAGATTTGTCAAATTTAAACACTATTTACTATTTAGTATATATAAATTTATCTAAATTTTAACAAACATGTGATATCTATTTCGAGGCGGAAGGAGTACTAGGATACCTATCATCGAGTTGATAAGAAACTGGGAGTCGTAAGTTATCTGATTCACAACTTGAAAAAAATACCCCCTCACATCCATATTAATGTTTTTATATTTGTCTAGCTTCGATAGTATCTAGTCATGATTTAGTATTAGATACTTCCAAATTTAGACAAATGTGAGAACATTAATTTTGATCCGAAGAGGGAGCACAGAAAACGTTGGTTAGAGTAAGAAACCGAAAGCCTAGCCGGTAATATAGCCACGATGAGGAAAGAAAAGGAAACAGAAAACAAGCGGAGCCCATCAACAGGGACAATGTAACAATCTACGGTGCCTAAACAACTGGTGTCGAACTCTTGTTGGACAAAATTAGCGCATCTATAGTTGCCGCCGGATCACTCCGGTGCGTCTGAATTTGGACAAATATGAAAATATTAATTTTGATTGGAGAAGGGAGTAGACAAAACGTTTGTTAGAGTAAGAAAAAGTAACAGACCGGAGGCCTAGCCGGCAAGGTAGCCACAATGGCAATGACGAAAGAAAAAGGAAACAGAAAATGAGAGCCAAGGTAACAATCTAAAGTGCCTAAACAACTTGTGTCGAACTCTCGTTGGAAAAAAATAGCGCATCTACAGATGCCGGCTTGCATGTTAGAGTAAGAAAAAGTAACTGACTGGAGACCTAGCCGGTATAATAGCCATGATGGCGAAAGAAAAGGAAACAGAAAATGAGCAGAGCGCATCAGAAGAGCCAACGTAACAATCTACAGTTCCTAAACAACTTGTGTCGAACTCTCGTTGGACAAAATTAGTGCATCTGTAGTTGCTGGACCGCTCTCCGTGCGAGAAATCTTCCGTCTTTAATAGATAGTATCTATTTCTAGTCTTTTTGGTCTAACTTAATTCTTTTTTTAAATGACTAACTTTTTAAACTAATATTGCAACATACATGACATAAAATCTACATATTATACATTCCCCAAAACAATCTACATATTATAAAAGTATATTTCAAAATGATTCTTAGTGTCATAAATATTGCTTCGTTTTCCAATAAAATTGGTTAAAATTTATTATGTTTAACTTAGAACAAACGTTAGAAGTACACATATTTATGAATGTAGGGAGTAGTATGTAGAAATCAGTGTCAACGATCAATATAGCCGTTAAGATTGAACACATTACCAGAACAGAGAGAGAGAGCAGCTAGGAAAGAATTAAAGCCGAAATTGGACGAGTTCATTGGCCCTCCGTCTATTCTAGGACATACCCGCATGTCACGGTGATGCGGCTCTAGAACCGTCTTTAAAAAGCCGGAGAAGCTTTCATAACTTAAAAATATCTATATATGTGAGTTAGGTGAAATTAAGTAAACCTGTTTTAGTTTCAAATGATGCTTGCCATAGATTTTCTAGACTCCTTTAGGGAATATCGTACCCTTGTTGCAATTTTATTCATGCATATAACCCTATTTTCTGAGTTTAACACACAATAAAAATAATTAGATCCACGAAATGGAAACAAGCATAAATAACAAAATCCCCAAACGCAGAAAACCCTAAATATCTATATAGATACTCTACTTTTGCACATCTATTGATCCAACTAAAGGAAAATTGAGACCAATTTGTTGCCCAAAATCCTCATCATTGAGTTTGCAACATATCGCTTGATCTAGAAAACATATGAAATGTAGCAAATATAGTTTATGTTACACTAAGGCACAAGCTGGTACAAACTAACAAGTTTTCTTATAGTTGTTATTTTAGTGCTTTGGGGCAACGATTGTACACCCTGTTTCTGAATGCCCGTCGATTAAAGATAAGCCTCTAATTTTATGTTTTTTTATAAATGTTGCAGAAAAGGTTGTGGGTAATGGTCACATAGTTTACTATTAGTAATACCAATGGATTGCATAGTTTTCTTTTAGTCAAGTAATTACACGTACAAAAATGTATATAAATGGGTTGGATTGATAGGACACCATTGTGTTTAGATAAACACATTTTGTGTGCAAGGTGAAGATAAATAAGAATTATTGTAGGAACAAGAAAAAATATTGTAACCAAGTTTAACTGCTTTTTCGTATTAATTGCACAAAATTACATCATTAAGATGAATTCTTCACGATCACATTTTTTAAATATAATCATAGGATAAAGTCTTACATATAGCACTAATGGTAATCCTAGTGAAATTTGACAGAGTAACTACTAATCCATTGCAAATGTCGAGAGTTGATATAGTGACACAGATGATGCATATCCATTATTTATTTCATGGTAAAAAAATAAAACCATTTAGTTCATATTAACAAATTACTAGATTATTTGACCAGGTACATTTAATACTGGCATAAACATATTTCAAAGAATTACACATACTTTAAACCTAAATTGGCTAGAGTTAGTTGTTATACTAGTCTGAGATTATTTAATGAAATTGAAGGATAATATAGAAAATTAGCATAGTCCCCACCTCTTGCGAGCTATTCGTATTCATAATTACTATTCCCTATTTCCTAAAAGGGCATTACTTTAAGAGTAGTTCTCTATCACTAGTACGTATCGGGTCTATTAAGGCTCCATGTCGCACATGGAAAGTCATTTATATTTGCTGTGCAAAAGATCGCTAATGCTGCAAAAATTCGATCGTCTGTCCGCGGTCTAGACAGGTTCCATCAAGGATTTGGGCGCATATAGAATATTTTCTGGAACCGTAACAAACAGAACACACATGGCCCATTTCTGGAAAATCGTTTGCTTATGAGCAAAGCATCCCGACAATGCGTACCGCGTCAACCATATGCATAATATTTGCGATGTTTCCTCAAGTTTCTACTGGTTTTTTTCCATGCCCTTTATGATACGCCGAGTCATAAATAATAGTCTGCTTTTCTTGAATTCCGTAAGACTCATGCACAGCCTCTTCTCCTTCCACCACGTTGGGGACGGCGCAACTCCCGAAGCGTCCCATAAAGCTCTGAGCCATCGCGCCCTCTTCGCACACACCATCTTTACGCGATACACACTTCAATATGGCTCGCAGAAAGAAGGTTGCTCGCCTTTGTTGTGTCTGGCATGTTCCGTCGGCGAAGCGCTGCAATGTTGAGCAGGAATCTCCAGTGGTGCAGGAGGAGCAAGCTCCAGAGCTTGGGGAGGAGGAGCACCCCATCCTTCCGCGAGATAATGACGGAGGCTCCTCCCCTTCGCACTCGGTTGGTTGGTCCTCCTCGAACAACCAGTGCTTTAATCAATTTGGAGGACAATGGGGACGTGGCGACCGCGAGTCTGGAAGATGATTCGTCATAGCTCGAATGGTGGGAGAAGGCTAACCGGAAGCCTGAGGAGAAGAAGGACAAGATTCTCTAGGGGCAAGCGACGCTGTCGGAGTACTTCGCCAAGAAGAAACACGAGAAAGACATAGAGTGCGCATCGAAGGCCAGCAATATCACCGATGTTAGTGAATCCAAGGCCTCTGGCTCCACCTTCAAGGAGGAGGCAATCTACATCTCCGACGACAACAAGAATTAGTACCAACTAACTATCTTATTATTAGTCGCTTATATTTCTTTCCTTGTAATTTGGCGCACGTTTCACCACTTGTTAAATGTTTGCGATATTTCTATATCGCACACGGTGTATAGTTCAGAAAGAGTATGTGATAGAGTGAATTTGCATATGGCTCTTTCTGCATTAATCGATTGTCATATTAATCCCATTAAGGACTAGCAGACGCAAACCCTACCACATCCTATATACAAAGACCAGCAAGGCTTCCGGTCTCATTCAAGTCGACACCCGCCATCCCTCTTTAGGACGACGCAAGCTTCTAGACGTGGTAAGAAATGGAAGCCAACAAGATGGTATGGGAGGAGGATATAAGGGGGAGGAGATGGTGGTAGCGATGTCTGGAGGCGCACCTAAGCGGTATATGCTTATCTCCATCACGACGTGGAACAAAATGGAAGGCAGTATGACGTTGGAGCCCAACCAGTCTATCCCCCAGGACAGCCTTGGGACTTCCTGGAAGACCAAATGAAGAAGGCTACTGAAAAAGGCATTAAAATCTCCTTTGTAAATTTTAGGCTTGATTGAGCCCTCCAACTGTTATGAATATCTATCGATACTATTGTTCCACTTGTAAAGAAAAACCGTGTGGTATCTCATGGAACATGATTGATGCATGTAAAATGCATACATGAACTTCGTAGTTTGTTAACATATTTTTCCATATATTTGCATCATATATAATGTTATACCCATGTTTTATATTGATTTTGGGGATTTACCAATGATCCCCTTTATTTTGGCGATAACCCGGTAGGGCAGAAAAACCTTGTTTTCAATGTTTTTGATGTTTCAAGGACCTATACGAAGTCAAATGGACCTGCACTTTTGGGAATGCCAATATTTATCCATAAAAAGCATCTGGAGCACAAGAATCCCACCGGGAGGGCCAAACGAGCCTAGGTGGCACGCCCAGCCCATGCTCATTTCCTCCTCGGTCGTTCGATCGCCTCGATTCTTTCGCCACAGAGTTCTTTTGACCTAAAAATCCCTATATAAGGACCCCTCGGCGTCCTCGGAACAGGGGCCACCAAAGACGAAAACACCACCAAACAGAGTCAGATCCAGCGAAGATTGGAGAGGGAAACTCCACCGGAGCCACCTCCAGGGAGATCTCCACTCTCTCCAGCATCATCACCATGATGAAGTGGGAGTAGTACACGTTCAGGCTATGGGTTTGTGGTAGTAGCTTGATCTATTTCTCTCTTATTCTTCATAGATCTAGTACCATATGAGCTGCCAACATGATTATGGTTATATTTATAATTCCTATATGGTGGATCTTTGTTCTATGATTTGATATTTGAGATTGGAATCTATTTTGTGTGAGATGTTTTAATAGATGCATATCATGCACCCCATTCTTCATTGCTTGTTTTGATCCAACTTGTATGTAAGAACTTGTATGGGGAGAAGTGTGTGTTAGATGGAGTAGCATGGTGGTAGAGATTTAATTGTGACACATAATATTCAAGATCTATTTTGATTTTTACCTTTCTTTTGATGCCTCACTAGGGATAGAGTGAAATCATGTGCTATAGTTATCACGTGATAGTGTGATGACCTTGTTAGATCAAGGTAGCATATTTGCATTTCAAACATCATATAATATTGCTTAAAGCTATACTCTGATTTGTTCTTAAATCAAGATTGCATGGAGATTTCCCTTTCTTAAGGAGTATAAGAGAGAGATGTATTCCATCTCAATATTAGAATGTGTTGCCCATATTAATTCCTTTTATCAAGCACATATAGAATTTTCATGAATCTTTATCATTGATGAATTGTTTTGTGATCACGACAACTTAAAAAGAGAGTAGACAAATGAACCCATGAACCCCGGTCCGATTTTTATCATAAGAAACACTTTTCCATTACATCTACTATCCTTTACATTTTCTGCAATTTATTATTTCAAAAATACAAAAAAATATGTTCCTTACTTGCAATCACTCATAAGAACCCAAAAACAACTCTACTATCTTTCATATCATCTAGTTTGCATTACTTTACCTCATTTACTTTAGTTTGTTTATATTTTATTTTATATTACTAATACGAAACCTTGTACTTGATAACCACTTGGTGGAGTTGGGGATACAAGAAAAATTATTTTACTTTACAAGTTGCTTGAAGAGGAGAAGACAAACATCCTTCCATAACCAATTCCCCAAGAGTTTGATATAAACTCTCGAGTCATCCTTGTGAGAAAAAGAAGCTGGCTACAACACTCTACACTTGGAGTCCCAATGAAAAGTGACCACATATGTTTCCATCAATGGTTTTATAAAGTAAAACTATGTGGTAACTCATCACACGGTCTTGGCAATAAAAATCGTATGCTACCGTGTGGAACGTCACACATTGTTACTCTCATATTTACCGTGTGTGATGTTAAAGGTCTTTCAGGCCTATTGTTTGAACCCTCTCTTTATGAAGGGGAATAGACAACCCCATTCGACAACAATCTCCACCATAGATGCAACTTCCTTTTTTATGCTCACATGCACCTAGGTAGCACACCTGGGTGGAGCTACATCCGCGAGGCGCTGCATGCTATTGTCCGACAATTTTCAGGTGTGATGTTCATCCACATAGAAGATGCGCTGGATCTTTGTCGTGACGTTCTCTTCATCCACGCGTCATGGGGTATCCGGCCTCCCGACCTACTGCAAACGGCGGAAGGTGTGAACAACACTGCAGTTGCTCCCTGCCAAAGGTTATTCGATCGTTCACATTAACTAGCTAGACTTATTTAAACTATTTGAATTCACAGTTGATTTGTTTATTAATTTGTTGTTTCTGTGATTGTGTACTATAGATCCATATATGCACTAGGATGACCTTTCATTGTTAATAGCTAAATTTGCTTTTATTATGGTTGTGCACATTAGATCTACATATGAACTAGGCTGGCCTTTTGTTGTGAATTACTAATTTTTCTGTTAGTGTGGTTGTGCACTTTAGATTTTCATATGAACTAGACCGACCTTGTGTTGGTATTTTTAATTTCTTCAAAATCATGGTGGGTTTTTTAATACTTTGTTGCTAGTGTGGTCGTGGACTTCAGTTCTACGTATGCACAAGGTCAACCTTGTGTTGGTATTTTCTAATTCCTTCTAAGGCATGGTGTATTTGTTAATACTATGTTGTTAGTGAAGGAGATATGACCTAGAGGCTAATAAATAAAGTTATTTTATTGATATATATCTAATGTTCATAATAAGTTTTATATCATGCTATAACTATATAAAATGAAAACATTAATACATGTGTGGTATATAAACAACCAGGTCCCTAGTATCCTCTAGTACTATTTTGTTGGGTAGATGACTCGATCATGGACTTGATTAAAACATTAACTGACAACGAGGTCACTTAATAAAGTGATGGACACATACGACCATAGAATTACAATGTGATCGAGTCACAAAGTTCAACTTTGCGATATCTAGCAAAGCGTAGTAACTTAATCCTTCGACCGTAAGATCATATGTAATCACTATCTCTAGTGGCTGATTTGATCACATCAACCACCATGAATGTAATTGGATAACTATAAAGGTATGTATTAGGTATTCTAGAGAAATAGTTGAGGCGCATGTATCGAGATCGGGATTTTCCTATTAGAGTGACGGATACATACTCTGGATCCACTCGGTGAGATTATATCAATAAGCTTGCAAGTATGTGACTAGGTCACAAGGATGTAATATCACGGAAACGAGTAAACGTGTTTGTCAGTAACAAGATTGAACTGTATATGGATACATGACATCAGGTATTGGATAAACTATATATCGTTGTGCAAAAGGAATAAGGCTCAACGACTAAAAGGTTGAAGCGAACAACGAAATTCGTGGAATGAGAAGGGACCATTATGTGTTTCCAAATATCGCTATTGGTCAATGATTAGAGAGGTGTCTTAGTCATGTCTGAACATTTCTGAACCGTAAGGGTGTCATGCTTAAGGGTAAAGACGCTGCGTGTTGATCCGCTACCAAAATAGAAATAGGAAGAGAGAAAGCTAGAAATGCTCCGGAGAGATACTGAAGTGTTCATAAGATATTTAAAAAGAGTTTTAAATAAGAGGAATTAAATAAAGTGTATTTAATATGTAATTGTGATTTAATATTAAATATAATTATTTAATAAAAAAAGAAAGAAGAAAAAAGGAAAAAACCCTACATGGGCCCTCCTAAGAAGGGAGAAGGCCTAAGAGGGGAGGCGGCTGGTGAAGGGTTTCATAGCAGAAAACAAAAATTCCTACATCGAAATGCCCTAACTGTCCAAGATCTATCTATGTAGTAATGTAGTAAAGATCTATCTATGTAGTAATGTAGTAACGACCGGAGCATATAGAGTACGTACCCTTATAGACCGTATACGATTAATGTTACGAGGGGAACATGGTTGAAGTAGTCGACCTCATGGCCGATCTCAAGATCACAAAGCTCCTCGCAGGTCACCCCTTGCTCCATCTTCATCGTGCAGCACATCCGGCTCACGACATCCAAGATGTCCTCATATGAGGCATCCTCGAGGTTTCGTACACATACAGTGCAAGATGATGACCACCGAGTCCCTTGGTCCCTGCCGGGAGTGCAAAAGCAGATCTCCGGCTTGGAATACCCGCAGAGCAACGACGTGCTGCAGGTGCGACGTCTCTTGCATGTACAGTCCTTTATTGGAACCGTGCCGACGCGTGGAGACAACTAGAGAGAGAGGAGATAATTCTCTAAGGAAAATGCCTTAGAAAACCTCTCATAATGGTGTGTTTAATCCCAACCATGGATACCCCTTTATATAGGCGAATGGAGGTGTGCCCTTTCTTTTAGGTGCTCCATGTGGCACTAAAGGAAATAAAAAAACAGGAAAAGGGAGCTTAGCCGGTTGGGCCAACAAGCCGCAACCCAAAAACCAAGAAGCAAGCCGGGTGGGCCGGCTACGCCACTGCGGCCCAGCACGGGCGGCACATGGCTGTGATCAGGGATGGCCAGGTGAGTCGGCCACCCGCCAGGCGACCTATAGCGCCTCGTGGCCCAGGTGGCCCAGCGCGGCCCCCGCGGCCCGTTGCAATGGCCCGACTTGTAGCTCGATCCTGGGTGTGCAGGCTTGCATCTGCAGCCCCCTGCACGCGCGGGGTGGTGCCTAGCTGCTGGCCGCCCCTGTGCGACGCCTAGTATCTGCTGCTCGCCTAGGTTGATTCAAAACCGGCCCACTAGTGGCCGTTTGCTGTTTTTTCTCGCTGTTTCTTTTTGGGTGACTTTCTCCCGGGCCAATTCCCCGTGGGGTTTTGGCCTAATGAGAAAGTTGGCCTATGAATTTTAATTTTAATATTTATTTAGTATATATTAATTCATAATTAACATATAATAAATACATATATTAAATTGCCATTTATCCAAAATGCCTTTCGGTCTTTTCCTTTATTCCTTTCTCCGAACAACTTCGGATCTCTCCGTGGAACAATTCCGACTTTCTCTTTCTCTACTGTTATTCCAACTTACAGAGTATCGCTATCTCATCGTACCCTTAAGTGTATTTCCCCAGGGCTCGGAAATGGCACAGATATGATCCCATTAATGATCAATAGCGGGACCGGTATGCCCATAATGACCCCTGTGCATTCCACGATGACAATGTCGTTTGAACCATAAATCGTCGAGTCCAATTCCCTTTGTTTCTCTGATATAACTTGTCCAAGATCCGATCATTGGTATCGCATACCTCGTTCAATCTTGTTACCAACAATTTATGTTTTACTTGTTACCATGATATTATATCCTCGTGACCTAGTCACATGTTGCAATATTATGGATATAATCTTACCAAGTCGGACGTATGTATCTTACCCGTCACCTAGGTGAACAAATCCTGGTCTTGAGTCATATGTCATCTACTGTTCCTCTAGAATACCTAACGTACACCTTTATGATCACCGTTTAACCGAGTGACATTTGATGTAGTTAAGGCAGCCTCGAGAGACAGCGAGTAATATGATCTCACAATCTAAGGAGAAGGAGACTATGTTTCTAATTATTATAACAATGAACTCTGTGAGTTGATCATATCGCAATCTTTGGGTAATGTCTATCACATCATTGACCAATGATATGACCTCGTTATCAATTGGTATAAAAGCTCGATGATCAGGAAACCTTGATCATCGGTTTCCCAACGATCTAGTATGAATAGAGGCTACTAGGGACTTGTTTTGTTTCACACATCACCTGTATCAATGTTTTCACTTGATACAGTTATAGCACAATATGAAACTATTATGAACTAATTGAGATATGATAATAAAAATCATTTATTATTTTCCTCTAGGACATATCTCCTTCAGCTGGGCCCAGGTGGGTCAAGGCGCCAAGTGGGGGACTCACACCCTGTCGTCCACTTTGGTAGGCCCGGTCGCACGGGTGGGGCCCACCCAAGGCCGACGGCCAGCCCCTCCCACGTCCTCCAAGGTTTAGTCCCACCCTAGGACTCAGAGGGTGGGAGTACCTAGATTTTTCCTATATAAAGGGGTGTCATGCCTCCCCAAATCTCATCCCACAATTGGCCTTTGCAATTCTCTCCCTCCATCTCCCCCTCTCGTGTGTGTTCACAAGTTTGGAACCTGCTCCACGAGGCAGAGAATTCTCCACCTAGTGCATGACGTCTTGCTACTGGAATCAGTCTGGATATTCTTCTTTCACTTCATTGCTGGACCGGGGCTATGGAGACGTCTTTTACACAGTGTAAAAATCGACGAGGCACTACCGTTAGTGGTGCTGGACGCTTGAAGCCTTCTAGACCTTGAGGTCTGCTATGCTTGGACTCATTAGCAATGTTTATGCGGGAACGTAATCCCGCGACCGGTATTCAAATGTATAAATACCGTATCCTGCTCGCTATTGTACTTCTCCATAGATAGATCTTGGGTTGGTGCGTTCATGTAGTAGGAATTTTTTTGTTTTCATCCACGAAACACCCTCAGTTAGATCTACACATACGTAATTTTCAATTTCTTTTTTCCTTTTTATTTTGTTCAAATGAACAGTGAGTTTGTATAACCATCTATATTAATATGCTGTCATTCTATACCAAATCCATGCTTACATCTTGATGTTACTTTTTGTATAATAGGGATACTATTTTAGTGACATTGCATAGGAAGGTCTTGTGGATTCTCTAGCCTCTCTTGAGGTAATCAAGAACTTCACTACAAGGCATTCAATTCAATCTATAGTAATCATAGGTAAGTGTCTTTAATCATACTAATTGTAACAAGACACTCAATTGGGTCTACCATACTTGTTGTGTGACTACTACTTATCACATTGATGATTTTTTTTGTTTAGGTCAAAGTACCATCTAGAGTGCTCCACTTGCAACACAAGTTGATGGTTCAGTATATCAACTCTTTCAAAAAGCAATTTCATGGCTGGATCATTATCAGGCAGCATGGTGCACCATGATGGCAATGAAATGATATCCTTGCGAAGACATGGACAAAGAGAAATGTCATAGAGACAAAGACGTAACAAAGAATAGCTAGATATTCTCTTCTTTTTGTGTATCATTCTTGTTTGTATAGCTACCAAATGAAGATATGCAAACATATGATGTATCTGCAATGCAATCAAATAAAATTGATGGTTGGTACTATACTTGCATTACCAGCATATTGTATCTCTAGTAGAGACTGTTTGCAGTAAAAATGTTTCAATGTCTGGAATGATCTTACGGCTGGTTCTAACTAATCGTGTGCAAATTGAGATAAACACATATGAATGAAGCAACACGATTTATTGGGAATCATCAGAAAACACACACAATCAATAATAAATATGCGTCTATGAAGGCCCAAAAATTTGCAAATGATTGGACTACCAAAACCGTATACCTTGTCGCACACAGTTAGGTAAACCGTGGGCGTAGTACAAGTTCATCACACACCCATCGACATCGACGGTTTGTTTCACCGTGTGCGCATGCCCGAGCTTTACTAGTGTATGCAAACTCTTGTGACCTTAGCCCATGTTCAATTGACCAGTGGTTAACTTTTTTCGAAATGGTAATGTACCCGACCTATGCATTGTTTGATGCATGGAGCCTTTTTATTGCATTATTATAGTTCAAGTGTTACAAAATATTACATAGTGGGTCACATAAGGTCTCGACATGAACCATCCATCTAAATGATAAAAGATAACACAAAGGGACTCTACGTCAACATGCTATCCTAAGATCAAAATGCATGTTGTCCTGGCTGTATAAATCTACCGCAATCATCTCTAGTTGGTTGCACCCAATATCAAACCCTGACTGACATGGGTATGACTTATTGGGTTCTCATAATTGGTATACTAATGACTCTGAAATATAGACATCTAACATCCACATTTAAACGAGATATTAATCACATTCTTGATGAAATATCTCTCTAAACCCTGCCACTAATGCTAATATTTAGAGGGGTATGCAATCCTTTCTTTTATATTTTTCCTGCACATATAATGCCTTCGAAAGGAGGGAATCACTACATTAAAGTCAAAGATACGAGATTTCCAACTACCAGAAGAAACCAGGAGCCTTACAATGGAGGCAGACGCCTTAACGACCAACTATATGGCCGGAGCAAGAGTTCTGACCATATAGCTCCGGTCGTATAGTTGGCGCCGTCACCGTTAGGTCAAACAGAACAACTTTCGTGAAGGGACCCCTATATAAAGAAGCCTCGGGTGACAAGAAAATAGAGTTCACACCATCCACAAGTCTCTGCCACAGATCACCAGCCGCCTCTAGATCTCCAAACCCTTCTCCATCTTCATAGCCATATTCCACCACTTGTAATAGTAGATCTCTTCTCTGATTGGCGACATTGTAAGACTATTGCTATCAATCTTATGATTTTTATTACAATGTTTGCGATTGTTGATCTCATCTCTATGTGTGAGTAATTCTCCTTGGGCTGAGGGCTTCGGCCTAGCCATTTAGCAATTGTGCATGTGAATTATCATAGATGGGATCATGTATTAGTTTGTATGACATGATGATTATTGTATCCTCTGTTGCCTCAATCCAAGGACTTGTCTGGTACCCAAGAACCCGAGGGTAGAGCCAGGTATAGGGAGTATGAGTGATGACTGATTTGCAGGTTGGGAACTCCAGTAACAGAAGGGGTAGTATCGCTGTATGTGAGGGATTTGCTTGGGATTAACAGTGACATCACTATGCATATCATTAGTTTTCTTTCTTCTATGGATGAGACTAGTAGGTTATTGCCACAAGCGGTTGCGGAGGCAATAGCAATTATGGATGCACTGCCCACATATAATTTATCTTGCTCTAACAAGTACACGCATACTTTATTTCTATCTTTTATTTCCATCAGATGTTTTGCACAGCTATAGGTGAAACCGAACGCCCTAGGCCCTCTTGATGGTTCAAGATATGTAGATCTCATTGGGAATCCCAAGAGGAAGGTATGATGAGCACAACAACAAGTTTCCCTAAGTTATAAAACCAAGGTTATCCAACCAGTAGGAGTGAGGAAACAACTCCAAGGTGTTGCTAGCAACTTGGAATCCTGCACAACACAACCACATAACTTTGCCCCAACTTACAGTGAGGTTGTCAATCTCACCGGTTTTGCTGAAAACAAAGGATTAAACGTATAGTGTGGAATATAGTAATTGCTTGCAGAAAGTAAACAGTAAACGGTAAACAGTAGATGGTATATTAATGGTAAAGGAATGGACTGGGGTCCACAGTTCACTAGAGGTGTTTCTCCTTAAGATAAATAGCATGTTGGGTGAACAAATTATAGCGGGGCAACTGACAGATTGAGAAAGCATAACAATGCATATACTAGACATCTTGACTCCTACGAGATTTGATTGGGCATTACAACATAATACATAGACCGTAATCCAACTGCATCTATGACTAATAATCCACCTTCAGGTTATCACCTGAACCCCTTCCAGTATTAAGTTGTAAGCAACAGATAATTTCATTAAGCAAAGTGTGTAAAGTAAACAATACAATCGCCCCATGGACAAAGGATTGTTGTTTTCTCCCTGGTAGCTACATCACATCTACAACCTTAGAGATTTCTGTCACTTCCCCAGATTGCTAGAGGCATGAACCTACTATCGAGCATAAATACTCCCTCTTGGAGTTACAAGCATCTACTTGGCCAAGATAGCTACTAGCAATGGAGAGCATGCAAGATCAAAAAAACTTAGACATGATAGAATCAATAATCAATCTGACATAATATCTCAATATCCATCGGATCCCCGCAAAGACAACATATAGGATTACAAATAGATGATCTTGACGTTGAACGGAGCTCACAAGATCTAAACATGATAGCACAAAGGAGGAGAACCAACCATCTAGCTACTGTATGGACCCATAGTCCAAGGGTGAACTACTCACGCATCACTCTAGAGGCTGACATGGTGATGAAGAAGGCCCCCGGGATGATCTCTCCCCTCCGATAGGGTGCCGGGAAGAGCTTCGGATCCTCCCCGATCTAGGGATGGAGATGGTGGCGGCTACAGACTCTTTCATGGAATTTTGATCGGGTCTTTTTGGTTTCTACATCGGGGTACTTTTATAGGAGAAAGGGCAAGGCCGGTGGCCGCCCGAGGGGCCCACACCAGGGCCTGGCGCACCTAGGGGGCATGCCACCCTATGGTGTGGCCACCTCGTGGCCCCACTTTGGCTGCCCTTCGGACTCTGTGTTCCTTCTGGTAAAATATTGACTTTGGCTTTTGTCCCGTCCAATTCCGAGAATATTTCCTTACTAGCTTTTCTGAAACCCAAAACAGCAGAAAATAGGCAACTGACACTGCGGAATCTTGTTAATAGGTTAGTTCAAGAAAATGTATAAAAATACCTCAAAGTGTAAACAAAACATAAGAAATTTGATATAAAACAAGCATGGATCATAAAATATTATAGATACATTTACGACGTATCAACATCCCCAAGCTTAACTCCTGCTCGTCCTCGAGTAGGGAAGTGATAAAAAGAATAATTTTTGAGGTGACATGCACTATCACAATCTTGATCAAGGTATTTGTAAAGCATTGATAGGTGGGATCAAAGTACTCTAAACATAAGCATGAAAGTTAGAGTTCTAACAATAAGACGTAGCAACTACATTGTAACATGAAAAGGTACAAACAAAAGATTATGAATAACAATGCATTGAAAGACGTTTTTTTGTTTCACATATAGAAAACATAATAAGAGTGGTATACAGCTTGTCCCTCATGGTATAGCAACACATAAATGCGTAGGGCACCTTCAAAGTTCATAAGGGTGACTAGATACAAATAATTTAAGAAAAAGCAATATTAAAGTTATGAATCAATCAACAAGTTTTGGGACAATGCACATTAAACTAAGAATGACCACTATGCTATCTCAATTGGTGCATAAAGATAGAAGATGGAGACTCAACATAAAAGTAAAAAAGAAATGCCCTTCACAGAGGGAAGCAGGGATTTCAAGCTTCATAAAGAGCTTCCAAAAATTATGGTACTTATTAGCTTTCATCTCTCATTGCCCCTATCATAAGCATATTGAGGTGATTAAGGTTAAAGTGACACAAATATGAGGATATGTTTGACAAGTTATAAGTTGAAAATCTCATGCCCCTTGCTTACGAGTACCGGACCTCATGCTACTCAACTTTAGTCACAAGTAAGTTCTTGTCATTGTAAGTACATGTGTATCATGGAGAACCACCAACGGGGTACCCCTTGCCCATGACACAAGAGCTTTCCCATATCAAAATGACAAGGCAACAAACAATGAGCATCTCAGTGATCTTTTTATTTGCTATTTGCATAGGTTTTTATTGAGGATGCTTCACGGAATGCTCACTATGGTTATGGTGCAAGTTTCCACCATGATTAGGCATGGCTTGGGCTAGCCGCCCAGGCGTTTCTCTAACACACATACAATCTCCATGAGCTTACAATCTCCCCTTTTATTTCACATCGCCGGGATCCATAAACAAAAGAACATGATATCAACTGAATAATAAGTGCAATGTTGAAAGTGTTCCCCATGGTATCATGGTTATGATAATTCACAACTTATAAAGTTCAAGCATATAAGCAACATAGATGGACATAATGGTTCAAGTTTATTAAGTGCAAGAAAATAAAGTGTGCCATCAAGTTTGTGAGAGCTTTAATCACTAATTTTGACATAACAAGTTTAATTTGGAAGGTAGATAAAAACATGAATATACTTGGAATGGTGTAACACACCATGCATAGGAATTTATAGTGGACTCTTTGGAATAACTTGGTTTTGATGGAGGTTGGATGCATGAGTAGAACTCATACTTGGTACAGGTGGAGGCTAGCAAAAGACTAGGAGCGACCAACTAAGAGAGTAATAATGGCCATAATCATGCAAAGCGACAAAACATTATTAATTAAACCATAAAGTGATATTACAAGTCAAAAAATAAATGACCATAGAGGCTAAGGTGAATGGTTCATAGTCTTAACATGGTGTAAGCATGTACCAAGTCAACCCAAATAAAGCATCAAAGGAGAATACCATAGTATTATGCTTTTGTATGCTAAAACAACGCATGATTCTTTCAAGGCACATTAGGAAATATCAATTCTTTGGAACAAGTCATGATACAACAATAATCACTAAGCATAAGGTCAAACAAATATCAAACATGATATGATAAAGTCTAGGCCATAGTCAAAACAACCTCCTTTTGTACCACTTATAAACATGAAGCTTCCTACTCTTTTCCAACACCAATCAACTTATTTGAAACAACATATGAATGCGGGGGTACAACCAATTTATTTAAGCAAACCAAACAGAATAAAACTAAAAATAAAAAACAAAGACGCTCCAAGAACAACACAATTATGCATGAAACAATAAAAAGGAAGTGTTTTGGAAGAAAACCTGAGATTTTTATTGATGAAGAAGGGGATGCCTTGGGTATTCCCAAGCTTTGACGCTTGTACCTCTTGAATATTTATTGGGGTGACACGGGTGGCATCCCCAAGCTTGAGCTTTTGTCCATACTTCATCTCATCACATTATTCTTCCCTACACTTGAAAATTTTCTTCATACAAAACTTCACACAATCTTCATTAGCAACATTAGTGTATTCAAGATAATAAGTCTCTGGGTTTAGTTTCAACACAAGTAAAACTTCCATTAAAACACAAGATACTGTAGCAATTCCTTCTAAAAGCTCAGGTGATCAAAGAGAACTCAAAGAGAAAGAGATTAAGAGACAAATGCAAATAATGGCAGAAACCTGTCAAAACAGACCAGCAGGTAAAAACCGATTTTTCCGAAGACCTTCTGTTGCTCAAATCGAAAAGTGCTAAACTAACGAAAGTTAGATAAAAACCTGGGGCATAATCAATGAAAATTACAGCTCAATCCGACATACAGGAAATTTTTCACAATTTTTTACAATGAAGCACAAAAATCTATTTCGGGACAGCAACTTTCCCAAGTCTCACTTCTCTCTCGTTAGAGGTTATTATTGGCACAAAAACCACACAAAAAGGATAAGAATATGTTATTACTGAAGCAATAACTTCCAAGACTCAACAAAATACAAACTTACTGAAAGTAAAAATAATTTGGGTTATCTCCCAATAGTGCTTTTCTTTAACGCTTTTTAGCTAGACATAGGAGCAAGATTCAAGTATTTTCGAATGTAGAAGCATTAAGATAAAATTTCTTGCCCCTACCTTTATTATCTTTAGGGAACGTATGATTGTTTGGTGGAGAAGAAAATGCATGATGCCTTTTCGCACATCTATTATTGCTCCAAGGAGTTTCGGTAGGGATCTTCCAAGTGTAATTTGTCCTTTTCCTACACATTCAATAACAAAATAATCAGTAGACACCACTTTCCCTGGGATCTTTGTAAACACTCCTTTAGCTATTCCAATGGGTAATATTGTGGCATTATTGGTAAGAGATATTTATTCTCCTCCCTCAGAAAGTCCCCAAAGATTCAAAGGTTCATATATATATCTTTAGGCATAAGACAGAATTCATACATGATATCACAACGAGCATAAAAAGTTTCATTATTTATAACAACTTTTATTGTAGGAAGCCATTTTGAAGATTTAGAATTTATTGGAACATAGTCATGATGCTCTCTAAGCATGTTATAGCATTTTTTTAAACTAGCTGTGTTGGTATCAAGAGTGTTTAATCTAGCAATAATGTTTGTAAAGGACGATTTTCTAGGCAAGTTATATGTTGCAACCAACTTTTTTATGTCATTAAAAGCTTCACCCTCATTGCATTGGAGGAAATCTCCTCCTATTATAGCATCGAAAGCATATCTATAAGAAAGAGCAAGTCCAAAGTAGAAACTGCTAAGAAACAAGCCTTGAGTCATTTTAGGTTGAGCTTTTCATGTAAATCAGAAATTCTAGACCAAGCTTCTTTGAAACTCTCTTCACTTCCTTGTTTGAAAGTAAAAATCATTTCCTCAGGTGGCATAGTGATTGGAGCAATGCTAGACACAAAATAAACTTGAAGTAGATTTTTTTAAAGAACTATTTTTTTGTGTTTTTGATAAATGAAGCAAACCAGTATAACTAATTTTTTTGTGTTTTTGATAAAAACAAACAAGCAAACAAAGCAAAAATAAATTAAGCAAAACAAAAACAAAGTAAAGAGATTGGTTGTGAGAGACTCCCCTTGCAAGAATCTTCTTTCTCCCTGAAAAGTGATTGACGAGGAGGAAGAGATTGAAGCTGTCCTTAGCTCCCCGGCAATGACGCAAGGAAAGTGCTTGATGGCTCAACATATGTAGAGCTCGTTGGGAACCCGAAGAGGAAGGTATGCTGAGCACATCAACAAGTTTCCCACAGTTATGAAACCAAGGTTATCAAACCAGTAGGAGTAAGGAAACAACTCCAAGGTGTTGCTAGCAACTTGGAATCCTACACAACACAACCATAGAACTTTGCCCCAACTTACCGTGAGGTTGTCAATCTCACCGGTTTTGCTGAAAACAAAGGATTAAACGTATAGTGTGGAAGATAGTAATTGCTTGCAGAAAGTAAATAGTAAACGGTAAACAGTAGATGGTATATTAATGGTAAAGGAATGGACTGGGGTCCACAGTTCACTAGAGGTGTTTCTCCTTAAGATAAATAGCATGTTGGGTGAACAAATTACAGCGGGGCAAGTGACAGATTGAGAAAGCATAACAATGCATATACTAGACATCTTGACTCCTACGAGATTTGATTGGGCATTACAACATAATACATAGACCGTAATCCAACTGCATCTATGACTAATAATCCACCTTCAGGTTATCATCCGAACCCCTTCCAGTATTAAGTTGTAAGCAACAGATAATTGCATTAAGTAAAGTGTGTAAAGTAAACAATACAATTGCCCCATGTACAAAGGATTGTTGTTTTCTCCCTAGTAGCAACAGCACATCTACAACCTTAGAGATTTCTGTCATTTCCCCAGATTACTAGAGGCATGAACCTACTATCGAGCATAAATACTCCCTCTTGGAGTTACAAGCATCTACTTGGCCAAGATAGCTACTAGCAACGTAGAGCATGCAAGATCAAAAATAACATAGACATGATAGAATCAATAATCAATCTGACATAATATCTCAATATCCATCGGATCCCCGCAAAGACAACATATAGGATTACAAATAGATGATCTTGATCAAGAACAAAGCTCACAAGATCTAAACATGATAGCACAAAGGAGGAGAACCAACCATCTAGCTACTGTATGGACCCATAGTCCAAGGGTGAACTACTCACGCATCACTCCGGAGGCTGGCATGGTGATGAAGAAGGCCTCCGAGATGATCTCTCCCCTCCGACAGGGTGCCGGGAAGAGCTTCGGATCCCCCCAGTCTAGGGATGGAGATGGCGGCTGCTGATACGTCCAAAACGTATCTACTTTCCCGAACACTTTTGCTATTGTTCTTCCTCTAAACTTGTCTGATTTGGATACAACTAACACGGACTGACGCTGTTTTCAGCAGAATTACCTTGGTGTCTAGTTTTTGTGCAGAAAATCAACTATTAGGAAAAATCCCAAAAAATATGCCAAAAATCCTATTTCACCCGAAGACTCACGGAGACAGAAGACGAGACGGAGTAGGGCCACGAGGGGCCCACACCACCTGGCCGCGCCTGGGGGTGGTGTGGCCACCTCGGCTGCCCCCTCGGCCTCCCTCTTCGCCTATAAGTTGTCTCTTGACCTAAAAACCAAGGGGGGTTCGACGTTTTTCCAGAAAGAGTTCCGTTACGCCGCCATCACGAGATTCCGTGATTCGAAACCAAAAACTCCATTCTGGCACTCTACCGGGATGGGGAATTGGAGGAGATCATCGCCATCATCATCATCGCTTCTCCATCGACCATCCATGTTTCCCCCATCTATGAGTGAGTAATCCCCAACTGTAGGCTATGGGGATGGTAGGGATTGGATGAGATCGTTCATGAAATGGCATCATATTGTTAGGGCATGGTGCCTAGTATCTATTATTAGTGCTTTTTGACTTTGTTGCAACTTGTTATTCTTAATGCTTGTCACTAGGGCCCGAGTGCCATGATCTAAGATCTGAAAATATTATTGATCCATTATGATAGTATTGTTTATGGTTTTACCTGCAAGTTGTATACACACATTGTTGTCCAGAACCAAAGGCCCTGAAGTGATAGCAATCGGGATAACCGGAGGGAACGACTTTGATGTGAGGATCACATGTGTTCACGGAGTGTTAATGCTTTGCTCCGGTGCTATATTAAAAGGAGCACCTTAATTGCTAGTAGTTCCCTTGAGGCCCCGCTGTAAACGGGCTGGCAGGACAAAAGATGTTGTGCAAGTTGTCATTACGAGCACGTATGACTATATATGGGACACATGCCTATGATTATTTAGTACTTGGATGCTTTATCTTATTTATCTGCAAATGCCATATGTATTGATTGCTATATGAATTGTCTTGTCCATGCAACGCCCGTCCATCCATCCTTATGCCTACCGCGCTTTAATCCTATTGTTTACTACAATTGTTACTACTGTCTTTACTTTTACTACTGCTATTACTTTGCTATTGCTACTACACAACTGTTGCTACTGATAAACTGCTGTGAGCAAGATTGTTTCCAGGTGCAGCTGAATTGACAACTCAGTTGTTAAGGCTTATAAATATTCTTTGGCTCCCCTTGTGTCGAATCAATAAATTGGGTTTCACTTCCCTCAAAAATACTATGATACACCCCATATACTTGTGGGTCATCAAGACTATTTTCTGACGCCGTTACCGGGGAGCATAGCTTTATTTATCAAGTTCACTTGGAATCACTATTGTTCACTGCCATCCATCGCACTTGCTTGGTTACAATCATTACCCAATCATACTATAAAAAGCTGGGAAGATTGCATCCGACAATTCATGCATAAATATTGTTCATTCAGTAAAATCATGCAAATCAAACATAGTATGACAAACTTTCTTCAAAAAGTTGGAGAAAACTTTTATCAATGATGGAACAGATTTTATGCAATGATTATGAAAGTCCTTAATCACGGTTTTCACGAGAACCTAGTTATTCCATATTTTTATAATGGGCTTAGTGACAATATAAAAGAAATAATTGATCTATCTGCAGGAGGACCCATATGCAACTTAACTCTGCTGGAATGTGTAAAGCTTTTCGAGGTAAGATCATCCATCATGGGTAAGTCTCGTGATGGCAAGGTTCCTATTTTACCATCCACTACAAGAAGAGGTACGGTTCTGAACACCTTTGTTGCTCTTGATTCACCATCTGTTATGAGTAAGCTCCTTACACCACCACATACACATGTTACACACACTGTTAGTACTGCTGAATCTGAAACTTCTGATAATTATGATGCTGCTTCTACTGTGCTTGATAAGAGAGGTTCATTAGGTCCTTTCCTAGATGCTACGATTGCTAGAACTATAGATGGAAATACTGAAACTCCTAATGAAGACACTACTACACCTGTCAGTTCACCTGAGTCTAGAGATAGCTATGATATTGAGGATGGTTATATATAGATGACCGATGAATTTATTAAAGAATGTCAAAACACCCATGATAGGAGTGCTATTAAGAGTCTCCTTGAGAGGCGTACTATAAAACCCAAATTGTCTCCTAATGCTAAGTTTGCTGCATCTCCCATCAACATTAAAGATAAGGATTATGATTTCTCTCTTGATCTATCTTACATAGCTATTGTTGAGAAAGAACCTTTTTGTGGGACTAAGAATGAAAGTGCGGTAGCACATATGACTAAGCTTTCTACCATGAGTGGTTTATTTTTTGATGATATTAAGATGCGCAACTACTTTGTTGCTAAAATTTCCCCTTTTCACTGAAAGGAGAAGCTAAAACTTGGTTTAATAATTTACCTCATGGATCTATTGATAGCCCTGATTGCTTGATTAGTACTTTTCTACAGAAATATTTTCCTCCTAGCGCTAGACATGCTATTTTGCAGGAACTTTTTGATTTTAAACAGGGAGAAAAAGAGATATTGCCTGAATCATGGACAAGGTTTTGTGATTTGATTCATGCACAGGCTGGATGTCCATTACCTAAGAATGAGCTTCTTGATATATTTTATAATGGACTAACTGAAGAATCTAGGACATACCTGGATAGTTGTGTTGATTGTGTCTTCAGGAATAGGACTCCCAAGGAAGCTGAGGAATTAATGGCTAAAATAAGCAAGAATTATGAAGACAGGACTCCTCCTGAATTAGCTATACCTGAGACAACTATACCTGAACCAATTATTCCTGCGCCTATACCAACATCAAAGAAGAGGGGAGTTACTGAACTAAATGATGAAGTGATGAAGGAAGCTAAGAAATGTCTTAAGGAGAAGGGAATTAAAGTTGCTGATGCCAAGAATTTACCTCCTATAGAAGAACTATGTAAGCCAATCCCCCACTCATCCACTATTGAGGTACACTCTCTCCAACATTTTGATGAAGGTGATATTCCTTACTCTAAACCTCTGGATCAATGCTTAGAAGAATTTGATGTTTTTATTGTTAAGCAAGATAATTTTAATAAAAGGGTGCAAAATCATTTAATGGAAAACACTAGAGCTATTGTTGAGTTAAAGGATATTGTGGAAAGAACCTCTAATGATGTTAAAATGCTTGCTAAACATTTTCAAATGGTTCAAACTCAAATTGATCAGCTTATTAAAGTACAAAAAGACTTGCTAGTTAATGCTGCTAAAGAAAAGCATGCTTATGAAATTAGAACTAGAAGTGGTGCTGCTACCCAGGATCCTCTATATCCTGAGGGGCATCCTAAATGAATTGAGCAGGATTCTCAACAAGCTAAAAATAGTGGTACTACTCCTAAGAAAATAAAGAAGAAACATAAAACTATTGTAGAACCCTCTGAACTTGCTAAAGATCCTAATAGTATATCTGTCTCTAATGCTGAAACTGAAAGTGGTAATGAAGAAAATGATGCTCCTGATAAAGAAAAAGTTGAAGGAGAACCTGAAAGGCACACTAACAATACTAAATACACTAAAGAAGATTTTGTTGCTAAGAAACATGGTAGTGAAAGAGAGCCTTGGGTCCAAAAACCTATGCCTTTCCCCAATAAGAAACACAAGTCAAAGGAAGATGAACTAAAGGAAATATGCCATGAGAGGCAATAATAAAGTTGTTATTATGTATTCCTTATATATGATAGATGTTTATTTTGCATGCTATAATTGTATTGATCGGAAACGTCAATACATGTGTGTTTAATAAACTAAAAGGGTTCCTAGTTATGCCTCTCTTATAAACTAGATTGTTGATTAACAAGATGGTCAAGGTTTCCTGATCATGGACATTGAATGTTGTTAATAACAAGGTCACAACATTTGTGAAATGATGTGGTGAACATTCATCCAAAGTATAGCATTACGATCAAGTCATTATGTTTACATTCTATAACATCATACGAAGTAATCGTTATCCTTAGACCATGAGATCATGTTAATTTCTAACACCGGAAGAGTATCTTGATAACATCAAACGTCACACCGTAACTGTGTGACTATAAAGATGGGTTCAGTGCTACGAAGATGTTATGTTGAGGCTCATGGATCAAGAGTGGAATTTTTCAATCCCGATGACGGATAGATATACTCTGGGCCCTCTCGGTAATATCACATTAAGGTAGCTTGCAAGCAAGTGATGTGATCACTAGAATGTTATATCACGGGAACGAGAAAAGAGTGCATGTCGGTAACGAGATCAAACTAGGTATTTGGATACCGATGATCGAATCTCGGACATGTATTATATCAAGAGACAAAGGGATTAAATTACAAGCGTTAAAGGTTCTCACGATCATAGAAGTCATCGTTGAATATGCAGGAGTCAGTATGGACCTCCAGGTCCCTCTTCTGATTAATAATCTGAGAGGAGTCTCAATCATGTCTGCATTATTCGCGAACCATAGAGTGACACACTTAAGAGTTACCGGGCACCATTTTGGAGCACATATGTTTCAGACGAAAGAATTGCAAAGCGCAGGAATTGTTTCGATAGAAACCGGAAATTGTTTCGGGTGAAATTGCAGAAAGTGGTTCTACATGTGATATTGAAATATTGCAAGGGGTTATATGTGAATGTTTGTTAATTAAAGTAATTAACAAAATTCTGAATAAATTTAATAAAAGAGTTTTATTAAATGAGAGAACATTAAACTTGGAGAATTTTAATGCATTTAAAATAGGGACTTTAAAGGGGAGTGTGAAGAGGCATTTTAATGTGGAGGGGTTACCACCACATGAATGGGGGAGGTGAGGAGTCACCCCCCATGCGCCAGCCATGGAGAGGAGGGGCACCTCCCTCCTCCTATAAAAGGCCCCCCTCTTCCTCCTTCTTCCTCACACCTCCTTGTGAAGGATCTCTCTCCTCCTCTAGAATTATTCCCCCATGGTCTCAGATTAGCGAGATACATGTTCCCGGCGGCATTTCGTCTGGAAGGAGTTGCTGCTTCCGCTGGATCGCTGGAGCGAGGAGGTAGAGGTTGTCCGGTGGCTTGAACGTGTGTGCGAGTGCGGATGCGCTGCTGAGTTGCGGCGCTCGGACTTCCTCACGATCTTGAGATCGTCAAGTGTACAACTACATCAACCACGAGTTCCTACTCATTAACAAAACTCGTTGTCTTCGAGGGTAAGTTCTCGTTGGATGTATGTCCACCCGTTGCTCTGTACCTAGTAGATAGATCTTGGCGTGTAGTTCTCATCGTAGGAATTTTTTTGTTTTCTATGCTGCGGACCCAACAGTGGTATCATAGCCTGATCTATGCGTAGGTGCTTTGCACAGGTAGTACACATATGTTTATATGTGGGCGATGATGATCATGTTATTGCATCTTCTATGTATTTTGGATATTGGTGGCATAGTGGGATGAAGCGGCCCGGACCAACCTTACATGTCATCATACATGAGACCGGTTCCACGACTGACATGCAACTAGTTTTGCATAAGTGGCTGGTGGGTGTCTGTCTCTCCTACTATAGTCAATATCTGATTTACAATGAGTTGCTAATAACTTGGTTATCCTCGTCGTGGTTCATGTTCGTAGGTAAGAATGGTTCTATCTCCGAAAGCTTTAAACCACGTAAAACTTGCAATTGATAAATTAGAGGCGTCTAGTTTAGATCGTTGCTGGGCTAGTGTATTGATATGGTATTGTTGTAAGTAGATGTATGATAGATACTCTTACAACACATTCAACGTGTAAGTTTCATAGACCTTGGTTACACACAAAGGAATGATAGAGATCATACCATGATGCAAATGATAGAGATCAAATGCATGGACCATATCATCTCACTTTACACATTAGATGTTAGCATCTTATACTGCTAGTTTGGCGCTTATTTTAGCATTGTAAGATGATCCCTCATTTAGATATCAAGATAAAAATGTGTTCTTTCTTGAGTATGCACCATTCTGTGGATTGTGTTTCGAGACATCACGTGATGATCGGGTGTACTCGAATCTACGCTTTCATAGGAACGGGTGTAAGACAATTTTACACACGTGAATAATAAGGTTCTTACTTGGCGAGCCTAGCGTGTACAGACATGGCCTCGGAACACGGACCGAAAGGTTAAGCATGCGTCATATAGTTGATATGATGCCCATATAGATGCTCGCCTTTGAAGCTACATCAACTCACGTGATGATCGGACTTGGTGTAGTGGATTTGGTTCATGTAATCACCAAAAGGACACGAGGGATGTCGTTTTTGCGCGGGAGTTCATTAGTAATTTGGATTAGTTGAACTCACCCTATCATAAACTTAGTCTAAATAAACTTTACAAATTCTGTTGTAGATGGCACCACCTAGTTTTAATTTCAATGTGTTCATGGAGAAAGAGAAACTTGCTGTGAATGGTAGCAACTTCACCAACTGGGCTATGAATTTGAGGATTCTCCTCACTGCTGCACAAAAGCAATATGTGCTAGATGTGCCGCTAGGCCCCCCACCAGCTCCTGATGCCCTTGACGAGGAAAAGTATGTCTATGTGACTCGTCAGAAGGACCACAACTTAGTTCATTGCGGCATACTGTATGGGCTAGAGCCAGAACTTCGAAAGCATTTCGAAAATGGCAATGCCTTTGATACCATGGGTGAATTGAAAATGATTTTCGATACCCATGCTGCCGTAGAGAGTTATAATGCTTCAGAAAAGTTCTTTAGCTGCATGGTGGAAGAGAACAGCTCCGTAAGTGAGCACGTACTCAAAATGTCTGGGTACGCCGATAAGCTTGTGTCCTTGGGAGTAACGATTCCCATTGACTTAGGCATACATCATGTTCTCCAATCTCTACCACCTAGCTATAAGAGCTTCATGATGAACTATAACATGCAGGGTATGAAGAAGACTCTCCCCGAGCTTCTGTCAATGCTTAAGAATGCGGAAGTGGAGATTAGGAAAGAACATCAAGTGTTGATGGTCAATAGAACCACCGGTTTCAAGAAAGACAAGAAGGGTAAACAGAAGGGAAAGAAGGGTGGCAAATCTGTTGCCTCACCTGAAAAGAAACCCTGAGATAGCCCTAAGTCTGACACCGAGTGTTACTATTGCATGGGACTGGCAATTGAGCGCAATTGCCCCAAGTATTTGGCGGACAAGAAGTCCGGCAAGGCAAACAAAGCTATATATGATATACATGTTATTGATGTGTACTTGACTAGTACTCGCAGTAGCACCTGGGTATTTGATACGGATCGGTTGCTAATATATGTAACTCGGTTCAGGTGCTGCGGAACAAGAGACAACTAGCAAGGGATGAGGTCATGATGCGGGTCGGCAATGGATCAAAAGTTGATGTGATCGCCGTCGGGACACTACCTGTCCATATGCCATCGGGATTAGTTATAAACCTAAATAATTGTTATTTGGTGCCTGCACTGAGCATGAACATTGTATCTGGATCGTGTTTGATGCAAAGTGGTTATTCCTTTAAATATGAAAACAATGGTTGTTCGATTTATAAGAATGATATCTTTTATGCTCATGCACCTGTGTTGAATGGTTCATTCCTGTTGGATCTCGATAGTAATATTACACATATTCATAATGTTAATGCTAAAAAGATTAAACTTGATAATGATATATCTGCATATATGTGGCACTGCCATCTAGGTCATATTGGCGTTAAACGCATGAAGAAACTCCATTCTGATGGACTTTTGGAATCACTTGATTTTGAATCATTTGATACATGTGAGCCATGCCTTATGGGCAATATGACTAGAACGCCGTTTTCTAGTTCAATGGAACAGGCGATAGATTTATTGAAAATCATACATACTGATGTATGTGGACCAATGAGTGTGTCGGCACGAGGTGGATATCGTTATTTTGTTACTTTCACGGATGATTTGAGTAGATACGGGTATATCTATTTGATGAAACATAAGCCTGAAACTTATGAAAATTTCAAGGAATTTCAGAATGAAGTGGAAAATCATCGTAATAGAAAGATCAAATTTCTTCGGTCTGACCGTGGAGGTGAGTATCTAAGTTATGAGTTTAGCACACACATGAAAGAGTGTGGAATAGTTTCACAACTCATGCCTGCCGGAACACCACAACGTAATGGTGTGTCAGAACATCGTAATTGTACTTTATTGGATATGGTTCAATCTATGATGTCTCTGACTGACTTGCCACTGTCATTTTGGGGTTATGCACTAGAAACAGCTGCATTCACTTTAAATCGGGCACCATCTAAATCCGTTGAAACGACACCGTATGAATTATGGTTTGGAAACAAACCTAAGTTGTCATTTCTTAAAGTTTGGGGATGCGATGTTTATGTGAAGAAACTTCAGCCGGATAAACTCGAACCCAAAGCGGAAAAATGCGTCTTCATAGGATACCCCAAGGAAACGATTGGGTATACCTTCTATCATAGATCCAAGGGCAAGGTTTTTGTTGCCAAGAATGGATCCTTTCTTGAGAAGGAGTTTCTCGTGAAAGGTGTGAGTAGTCGGAAGGTAGAACTCGAAGAGGTTATTGAACCTTCTCTTCATGAAATGGCGAGTAGCGCAACACCGGAAAACTGTTTCGGAGTTGACTTCACCTAATGAAGAGAGAGCTAATGATATTGATCATGAAACTCTGAAAGAGGACACTACCGAACCTCGCAGGTCAGGTAGGACACGTGCAGCCCTGAACTGTACGGTAATCCTGTTGTGAATTTCATGGTTGATGAAATGGATGACCCTGCAACGTATGAAGAAGCGATGATGAGCCCGAATTCCAACAAATGGCTAGAAGGCATGAAATCCGAGATGGAATCCATGTACGAGAACCAGGTTTGGACCTTGGTGGACTTACCTCACGATCGAAAGGCCGTTGAGAATAAATGGATTTTCAAAACAAAAACTGATGCTGATGGTAATGTGACCATCTATAAGGCTAGACTTGTCGCAAAGGGGTTTCGACAAATTCAAGGAGTTGACTACGATGAGACATTCTCTCCCGTAGCGATGCTTAAATCGGTTAGGATTATGTTAGCAATTGCTGCATATTTCGATTATGAAATATGGCAGATGGATGTCAAAACCGCGTTCCTCAATGGTAATATTGAAGAAGAGTTGTATATGATATAACCTAAGGGTTTTGTTGATCCTAAGGATGCTAATAAGGTATGCAAACTTCAACGATCCATCTATGGACTGAAGCAAGCATCCCAGAGTTGGAATCTCTGCTTTGATGAGGTGATCAAAGAGTTTGGATTTGTCCAAACTTATGGAGAGGCTTGTATTTACAAGAAAGTGAGTGGGAGCAATGTGGCATTTCTGATATTATATGTGGATGACATATTATTGATTGGAAAACAGATATATCTTTTAAACAGTGTTAAAAGTTATCTAAACATCAAATTTTCGATGAAAGAACTTGGTGAAGCGTCATATATATTAGGCATTAAAATATATAGAGATAGATCAAGGCGCCTAATTGGGCTATCGCAGAGTACATACCTTGATAAGATATTAAAGGAGTTTAATATGGACGGAAGTTAGAAGGGGTTCTTACCTATGTTGCAAGGCAAGACATTGAGCAAGACTCAAAGTCCGGCTACGGCAGAAGAAAGAGAGATAATGGATAAGATCCCCTATGCCTCGGCCATAGGCTCTATAATGTATGCGGATGCGCTCGACTTTCGACGTAGAGCTTGTTGGGAACCCCAAGAGGAAGGTATGATGAGCACAGCAGTAAGTTTTCCCTCAGTTATGAAACCAAGGTTTAATCGAACCAGTAGGAGCAAGGAAACACCCCAAAGGTGTTACTAGCTGAGCTTTGGCAGGGCGCACTACCGGTGCTAGTAGCAACATTGAGACCTGCACAACACAACCACAGAACTTTGTCCCCAACTTGCGATGAGGTTATCAATCTCACCGTGTTTTGCGGAAAACAAAGGATTAAACGTATCAAATGGAAAGAAGTAAAAGTTTGTAGAAAGTAAACACAAAGCAGTAAATAGTTTACAGATTGTTTGTAAAGAAAAAGGACCAGGATCCATAGTTCACTAGAGGTGGCTCTCCTTAGATAGATAACATGTTGGGTGAACAAATTACAGCGGGGCAATTGACAAACACCGAGAAAGCAATACATGCATATACTAATCATCTTGACTCCTCTGAGACTTGATTGGGCATTACAACATAATACGTGGACCTCCATCCAACTGCATCTATGACTAATAATCCACCTTCAGGTTATCATCCGAACCCCCTCCAGTATTTAAGTTGCAAGCAACAGATTATTGGTTTACGAACTGCGTCTAAAGTAAACAATGCGATTGTTCTATGAACAAAGGATTTTTGTTTTCTCCCTAGTAGCAACAGCACATTTAGTACCTTAGAGACTTCTGTCACTTCCCCAGATTACGAGAGGCATGAACCCACTATCGAGCATAAATACTAACTCTTGGAGTTGCTAGCATCTACTTGGCCAAGATAGTACTAACAACGGAAAGCATGCAAGATCTCAAATAACAAAGACATGATAGAATCAATAATCAATCTAAAATAGCATCTCAATATCCATCGGATCCCCGCAAACACAACATGTATGAATTACAAATAGATGATCTTGATCATGAACGGAGCTGACAAGATCTAAACATGAAAGCACAACGGAGCAGAACCAGCCATCTAGCTACTACATGGATCCGTAGTCCAAGGATGAACTACTCACGCATCACACCGGAGGCTTGCATGGTGATGAAGAAGGCCTCCAGGGTGAATTCCCCTCTCTGGCAAGGTGCCGGGAAGAGCTTCAGATCCCTCCCGATCTAGGGATGGAGGTGACGGCGGCTACAGACTCTTTCATGGATTTATGATAGGGTACTTAGGGTTTACGTCCCGAGGGCATCTTATAGTCGGAAGGGGAGGCCGAGGGGGTGCTAGGGCTGGCCACACCACCCCCTGGCACGGGCTAGGCCTGGTCGCGCGTCTAGGTGGTGTAGCCGCCCTCTGGCCATTCTCCGTCTCGTATTCTAGCACTTGATCACTTTCGAAAAAATAGGCACTTTGGCTTTTGTCCCGTCCAATTCCGAGAATATTCATTTTCTGACTTTCTTGGAACCAAAAACAGTAGAAAACAGGCAGCTGGCACTGTGGCTCTTGTTAATAGGTTAGTCCAAGAAATCATATGAAAAGTACTCCAAAGTTGGAACAAAACACAAGAAAGTGGATAAAACCAAGCATGGAACATCAAAAATTATAGATACATTTGCGATGTATCAACATCCCCAAGCTTAACTCCTGCTCGTCCTCGAGTAGGTAAGTGATAAAAAGAAAGAATAATTTTTGAGGTGACATGCACCATCAAAGACTTGATCAAAGTATTTGCAAAACATTCAAAGCTGGGATCATAGTACTTCAATCCTAACATGAAAGACAAAGTTCTAGCAATAAGCAAAGAAACTATGATGCAACATGAAAAGGCACAAACAAAAGATTCATGAATAACAATGTTTTGCAAGGCGTTTGTTTGTTTCACATAAAGGAAACATAGCATAATAGTATTCAGCTTGTCCCTCAATAGAGTAGCAAATATAAATGCATAGGACACCTTCAAAGTCCATAAGAGTGACTAGATACAATAGTTTAAAATAAGCAATAACAAGTTATGCATCAATCAACTAGTCTTGGGACAATGCACATAGAACTAAGAATGGCCACTATGCTCTCAAAGTAGTACATAAGGATAGAAGGTGGAGACTAAATATAATGGTGGAAGAAAGGCCTTTTGTAAAAGGAAGTAGGGATTCAAGACTCATAAAGAGCTTCCAAAAATTATGGTACTTATAGCTTTCAGCTCTCATTGCCCCTATCATAAGCATCTTTAAGGTGATTAAGGTTAAAGTGACACAACTAAGAGGATATGCTTGACAAGTTATAAACCGAAATCTCATGCCCCTTACTTACGAAGACCGATCCTCATGGTACTCAACTTCAGTCACGAGTAAGCTCTTGTCATTGTAAGTATATGTGTATCATTAAGAACCGCCAACGGGGTACCCCTTGCACATGATACGGGAGCTTTCCCATAATCAAAATGACAAGGCAAGCAGACAATGAGCATCTTAGCGATCTTTTTATTTGCTATTTGCATAGGTTTTTATTGAGGATGCTTCATAGAGTGATAATTATGGTGATGCTGCAAGTTTCCACCATGATTAGGCATGGCTTAGGCTAGCGGCCCAGGCGTTTCTCTAACACACATACAAACTCCATGATCTTATAAGTTCCACTTTTATTTCACACCGCCAGGATCTGTAAGCAAAAGAACATGATATCAATGGGGTACAAAGTACAAGTGCAATGTTGAAAGCGTTCCCCATGAAACATGGTTCTCCTAATTTCAACTTATAAAGCGCAAGCATATACGCAAAAAAGAAGGACCCAATGGTTCAAGTTTATTAGAGGCAAAAAGTAAAGTGTGCCATCAAGTTTGTGAGAGCTTTAATCACTAGTTTTCTCATAACAAGTGGAAGGTAAACAAAATCATGAATATACTTAGAATAGCATAAGCTAGTAGGTAGGTATGGTGGACTCTTTGGAATAACTTGGTTTAGGGAGTTGGACGCATGAGTGGAACTCATACTTTGTTGTGGAGGCTAGCAAAAGACTGGGAGCGACAAACTAAGAGAGCAATAATGGCCATAATCATGCAGAGCGACAAAACATCATTGATCAAAGCATAAAGTCATACTACAAGTTGAAAACTAAAGGACCATAAAGGCTATGGTGACTTTGGATAGTCATAACATGGTGTGAGCATGCGCCAAGTCAACCCAAATAAAGCATCAAAGGAGAATACCACTATACTATGCTTTAATATGCTAAAACAACGCATGATTCATCCAAGGCACATTAAGAAATCTCAATTGTTTATAACAAGTCATGCTACATCAAATAATAGTAAGCATAAAGTCAAAACAATATCAAGCATGGCATGACAAAGCATAGGCCACAGTCAAAAACAAGCTCTTTTTACCACATAAGTATGAACTTTCCTACTCTTTTCCAAACCAAACCAAACTATTTGCAAACCAAATGTATGAAAGAGGGGGTCCAACCAATTTATTCAGAAAACTAAGCAAACCAAGAAAACTAAAAACCAAAACAAAAACAAAAAAGAAGACGCTCCAAGAAAAACACAATTGTGCATGAAACAATAAAAGTGAAGCGTTTGGAAGAAACCTGGGATTTTTATTGATGAAGAAGGGGATGCCTTGGGCATCCCCAAGCTTTGGCGCTTGTACTTCTTGGATATTTCTTGGGGTGACATGCGTGGCATCCCCAAGCTTGAGCTTTAGTCCATCCTTCATCTCATTACTCATTCCTTCCATACACCTGAAATTTTTCCTTCATACAAAACTTTACACAATCTCATTAGCAACGTTAGTGCACTTAAGATAAATAAGTCTTAAGGTTCAGTTCTAACACCAAATAAACTTCCATTAGAACACTAGCTACTGTAGCGCTTCCCTCAAAAATCTCAATTCCCCAAAAGAACTCAAGAAGGAACTAACAAGAAGCAAATGCAGAAAATGGCAGAAATCTGTCAAAACAGACCAGCAGGTAAATACGAATTTTTTCGAAGACCTTCTGTTGCTCAAATCAAAAGGTGTTAAACTAACTAAAGTTAGATAACAACCTGGGGCATAAGTACAAAAAATTACAGCTCAATCCGACATACAGAGCTCTCTCACGAATTTTTACGGTGAAGCACAGAAATCTGTTTCGAGATAGCAACTTTCCCAATCATTACTTCTCTCTCATTAGAGGTTACTCTTGGCACAAAAAGCAAATAAAAAGGATAAGGAGCGGTTATTACAGAGGTAATAACTTCCAAGACTCATCTAAAACTTTTGGGTTATCTCCCAATAAGTACTTTGTTTAACGCCTTTAAGTTAGGCATAAGAAGCAAAGAAAGAATCAAGTGTTCTCAAATGAAGAAGTATTAAAACCAACTTTCTTGCCCTTACCTCTCTTACTTTTATTCTTAACCTTGGGGAAAATATGATTGTTTGGTGGAGAAGAAAGGTGCATGGTACCCTTTCCCACATCTATTATTGCTCCAAGGAGTTCTAATAGGGACCTTCCAAGTGTAATTTGTCCTTTTCCTGCACATTCAATAACAAGATAATCAATAGAAATCGTTTTCCCAAGGATCTTTGTAAACACTCCTTCAGCTATTCCAAGAGGTAATATGGTAGTATTATTAGTAAGAGATATTTATTTTCCTCCTTCAATGATCCCCCAAGTATTCAGAGATTTATAAATATCTTTGGGCATAAGGCAAAATTCAGACATGATATCACAGCGAGCTTGAAAAGTTTCAGTGTTCATCTCAATCTTTACTGTAGGGAACCACTTTGATGGTTCAGAGTTTTTTGGAACATAATCGTGATGCTCCCTAAGCATATTATAGCAAATTTCTAATCTAGTAGTGTTAGCCTCAAGAGTGTCCAAGCTAGCAAATATTTTTGCGAAAGAAGTATCAGTTTGGCTAGGCAAGTTGTAAGTGAGCATCAATTTCTTTATAGCATTAATAGCATCATCCTCATTACAATGGAGGAAATCTCCTCCCACAACAGCATCCAAAGCATATCTATAGAAAAGAGCAATTCCAAGGTAAAAACTACTAAGGAACAAGCTTTGAGTCATTTTAGGCTCAGTTTTTTTCATGTAGATCGGAGATTCTAAACCAAGCTTCCTTAAAACTTTCCTCAATTCCTTGTTTAAATGTGAAAATCATATCCTCGGGTGACATAGTGATTGGAGCAAGGCTAGACATAGTGACAACTTAGGATAGGAACTAATTTTTGTGTGTTTTTCAAATAAGAAAGCAAACTTGTAAAACTATTTTTTTTGTGTTTTTGAAGAACAAAACAAGCAAACAAAGAAAAAATAAAACTAAGCAAAACAAAAACAACAAAGTAAAGAGATTGGTTATGAGGGACTCCCCTTGTGAAGATGTCCTTGACTCCCCTGCAACGGCGCCAGAAAAGATCTTGATGCGCTCGAATTTCGACGTAGGGCTCGTTGGGAACCCCAAGAGGAAGATATGATGAGCACAGCAGTAAGTTTTCCCTCAGTTATGAAACCAAGGTTTAATCGAACCAGTAGGAGCAAGGAAACACCCCAAAGGTGTTACTAGCTGAGCTTTGGCAGGGCGCACTACCGGTGCTAGTAGCAACGTGGAGACCTGCACAACACAACCACAGAACTTTGTCCCCAACTTGCGATGAGGTTGTCAATCTCACTGTGTTTTGCGGAAAACAAAGGATTAAACGTATCGAATGGAAAGAAGTAAAAGTTTGCAGAAAGTAAATACAAAGAAGTAAACAGTTTATAGATTGTATGTAAAGAAAAAGGACCGGGATCCATAGTTCACTAGAGGTGGCTCTCCTTAGATAGATAACATGTTGGGTGAACAAATTACAACGGGACAATTGAGAAACACCGAGAAAGAAATACATGCATATACTAATCATCTTGACTCCTCTGAGACTTGATTGGGCATTACGACATAATACATAGACCGCCATCCAACTGCATCTATGACTAATAATCCACCTTCAGGTTATCATCCGAACCCCCTCCAGTATTAAGTTGCAAGCAACAGATTATTGCTTTACGAACTGCGTGTAAAGTAAACAATACGATTGTTCTATGAACAAAGGATTGTTGTTTTCTCCCTAGTAGCAACAACACATCTAGTACCTTAGAGATTTCTGTCACTTCCCCAAATTACCAGAAGCATGAACCCACTATCGAGCATAAATACTAACTCTTGGAGTTGCTAGCATCTACTTGGCCAAGATAGCTACTAACAACGGAAAGCATGCAAGATCTCAAATAACAAAGACATGATAGAATCAATGATCAATCTGAAATAGCATCTCAATATCCATCGGATCCCCGCAAACACAACATGTATGAATTACAAATAGATGATCTTGATCATGAACGGAGCTCACAAGATCTAAACATGAAAGCACAAAGGAGGAGAACTAGCCATCTAGCTACTACATGGATCTGTATTCCAAGGATGAACTACTCACGCATCACACCAGAGGCTTGCATGGTGATGAAGAAGGCCTCCAGGTCAATTCCCCTCTCCGGCAGGGTGCTGGGAAGAGCTTCAGATCCCTCCCGATCTAGGGATGGAGATGACGGCGGCTACAGACTCTTTCGTGGATTTTTGATCGGGTACTTAGGGTTTACGTCCCAAGGGCATATTATAGTCGGAAGGGGAGGCCGAGGGGGTTCCATTGCTGGCCACACCACCCCCTGGCGCAGGCCAGGCCTGGTCGCGCAGCCAGGTGGTGTGGCCACCCTCTGGCCCTTCTCCGTCTCGTATTCTGGCACTTGATCACTTCCAGAAAAATAGGCACTTTGGCTTTTGTCCCGTCCAATTCCGAGAATATTCATTTTCTGACTTTCCTGGAACCAAAAACAGTAGAAAACAGGAAGTTGGCACTGTGGCTCTTGTTAATAGGTTAGTCCAAGAAATCATATGAAAAGTACTCCAAAGATGGAACAAAACACAAGAAAGTGGATAAAACCAAGCATGGAACATCAAAAATTATAGATACATTTGCAATGTATCATATGCCATGCTATGTACAAGACCGGATGTGGCACATGCAATTAGTTTGACTAGTAGGTACCAATCTGATCCAGGTTCGGAACACTGGATAGCGGTCAAGAACATCCTCAAGTACTTGAGAAGAACTAGGGATATGTTTCTTATATACGGAGGTGAAGAAGAGCTAGTCGCTAAGTGTTATGTCGATGCTAGCTTTGACACCGATCCGTATGACTCTAAGTCTCAATATGGATATGTATTTCTCTTGAACGGAGCAGCAGTTAGTTGGAGGAGTTCCAAACAACCTGTGGTGGCTGGATCAACGATGGAAGCGGAATATGTTGCTGCTTCCGAAGCAGCGCAGGAAACGGTTTGGATGAAAGAGTTCATTACGGAACTAGGTGTGGTTCCTAGTGCATTGGACCCGATGGTGATCTATTGTGACAACAATGGAGCCATAGACAACGCCAAGGAACCAAGGTCTCACAAGAATTCCAAGCATATTAAGCGCCGGTTTCACTCCATCCGCGAACATGTCAAGGATGGAGATATAAAGATTTGTAAAGTACACATGAACCTAAATGTAGCAGATCCATTGACTAAAGATCTCCCTAGGGCAAAACATGATCAACACCAGAACTCCATGGGTGTTAGATTTATCACTATGTGAACTAGATTATTGTCTCTAGTGCAAGTGGGAGACTGGAGGAAATATGCCCTGAGAGGCAATAATAAAGTTGTTATTATGTATTTCTTATATATGATAGATGTTTATTTTGCATGCTATAATTGTATTGATCGGAAACGTCAATACATGTGTGTTTAATAAACAAAAAGGGTTCCTAGTTATGCCTCTCTTATAGACAAGCTTGTTGATTAACAAGATGATCAAGGTTTCCTGATCATGGACATTGGATGTTGTTAATAACAAGGTCACAACATTTGTGAAATGATGTGATGAACATTCATCCGAAGTATAGCATTGCGATCAAGTCATTATGTTTACATTGCTATAACATCATACGAAGTAATCGTTATCCTTAGATCATGAGATCATGTTAATTGCTAACACCGGAAGAGTATCTTGATAACATCAAACGTCACACCGTAACTGTGTGACTATAAAGATGGGTTCAGTGCTACGAAGATGTTATGTTGAGGCTCATGGATCAAGAGTGAAATTTTTCAATCCCGATGACGGATAGGTATACTCTGGGCCCTCTCGGTAATATCACATTAAGGTAGCTTGCAAGCAAGTGATGTGATCACTAGAATGTTATATCACGAGAACGAGAAAAGAGTGCATGTCGGTAACGAGATCCAACTAGGTATTTGGATACCGATGATCGAATCTCGGACATGTATTATATCAAGAGACAAAGGGATTAAATTACAAGCGTTAAAGGTTCTCACGATCATAGAAGTCATCGTTGAATATGCAGGAGTCAGTATGGACCTCCAGGTCCCGCTTCTGATTAATAATCTGAGAGGAGTCTCAATCATGTCTGCATTATTCGCGAACCGTAGAGTGACACACTTAAGAGTTACCAGATACCATTTTGGAGCACATATGTTTCAGACGAAAGAATTGCAAAGCGCAGGAATTGTTTCGATAGAAACAGGAAATTGTTTCGGGTGAAATTGCAGAAAGTGGTTCTGCATGTGATATTGAAATATTGCAAGGGGTTATATGTGAATGTTTGTTAATTAAAGTAATTAACAAAATTCTGAATAAATTTAATAAAAGAGTTTTATTAAATGAGAGAACATTAAACTTGGAGAATTTTAATGCATTTAAAATAGGGACTTTAAAGGGGAATGTGAAGAGGCATTTTAATGTGGAGGGGTTACCACAACATGAATGGGGGAGGTGAGGAGTCACCCCCATGCGCCGGCCATGGAGAGGAGGGGCACCTCCCTGCTCCTATAAAAGGCCCCCCTCTTCCTCCTTCTTCCTCACACCTCCTTGTGAAGGATCTCTCTCCCTTCTAGAATTATTCCCCCATGGTCTCAGATTAGCGAGATACATGTGGCAGGTGGCATTTTTCCTGGAAGGAGTTGCTGCTTCCGCTGGATCGCTGGAGCGAGGAGGTGGAGGTTGTCCGGTGGCTTGAACGTGTGTGCGAGTGCGGATGCGCTGCTGAGTTGCGGCGCTCGGACTTCCTCACGGTCTTGATATCGGCAAGTGTATGACTACATCAACCACGAGTTCCTACTCGTTAACAAAACTCGTTGTCTTCGAGGGTAAGTTCTCGTTGGATGTATGTCCACCCGTTGCTCTGTACCTAGTAGATAGATCTTGGCGTGTAGTTCTCATTGTAGGAAATTTTTGTTTTCTATGCTGTGGACCCAACATGAACACTATAACAAGTTTTGTGAGTGGATGAAACCTTTATTCTTGCAAATTCCTTTGACTTATGCTATTAAATTGCCTCCTTATTCAAAGTATATTAAGGTCATTTTTTCGAATAAAAGGAAGATCCCTAATGAAGAAATTTCTACTTTGCTTGCTAATTATTCCTTTAATGGTAAGGTTCATAAGAAACTTGGAGACCCAGGGATTCCAACTATTCCTTGCTCTATTAAAAATAGTTATGTTACAACTGCTTTGTGTGATTTGGGAGCAGGAGTTAGTGTTATGCCTTTTTCTCTCTACAAGAGACTTCAACTGGAAAAACTAATACCAACTGATATATCTTTGCAAATGGCTGATAAATCTACTACTATTCCTGTTTGTTGGGGATATACTTTCCGGGTATTCTCACAGTTCCTCACTAACCAGGGTGGCCCAGTTCGGGTTAGAGCATTGCTTCATGGGCGGCCTAGTCAGGGAGAAAGATGGAGTCCAATCCGGCTACGAGAAGGCCCAGAAGACTTACCGACTTAGGACCATAATGTTACTTGTAGTTCAAGATGTACTCTGTAACCAACTCTTAGTCGTAGCCGGATTGATCTCTCATGTAAACCCTAGGCCGGATATCTATATAAGCCGGCCTAGGGAGAGCCTTTAGGGCACCCAATACTTTAGACCCTCAACTCGCACAGGCGATACCATTGTAACCCATATTCCGGCTCTGCCGTATTACTGGATTGCTAGTAGGAGTAGGATCCGTCCAAAGCCGGCGGATTCGAACCTAGGTAACTTGTGTGCTCACCATCCCAGAACACTGAACGTCTCACACCCCTCTCTTCCGCACGCCTCGAGGACCCCCTCATGGCGTACTTGTCCTCAATCCGACGATAATTGGCGCCCACCGTGGGGCAAGTGAGCTACGGATCTACGTTCCAAGCAGAATCTGCAAGAATCCTAATCGGCGAGACTATCACCATTGGTCGCATCCTCTACGCCAGCGACGTCCCTCTCATAGTTCTCGACGAGACTTTGATTCCGTCTAGGGAGGCCGTGACTGCTTACACAATCATGTCTTTTGGCGAGATCGATGTTTACATCGGTTTCGCTGAACCTGCCCAACCCACCCCAGCGGTGATGATAGAGGCAGAAGAATTTTCTGGATCCCCTTTGTCCGCAGAGGCGGCATAGTTCCGGATCTCAGAAAACCCTAATCCCACCCAGCCCGCACCAATTGCGGAGATAGTGGAGAAATCCGAGCCTAAAGAAGACCTAGCGGTCCAAGTCGAATCTGGAGTGGATCTCTCTAGAGAAGCCGGATCCCAGATCGACCCACCCGCGGAAGTCGAAATTCAGGAGGAGCATATCAACGACACTGATTCCGGCTCTGATGATGCCGAGACAGACATGCCTTTCCTGAGGTACACACTAAGACGTATGATACTGCAAGGCGAAAGCACAGATGCAATCCTCGAGACCATCAAAAGTTTCGACATCGCTGATCGCGAGGGCCGCAGGTACCTCAGGAAGCACGCGATGCACTTTGTTAGATATGTAGGATCCAGATCCGGCTCTGCCGATGCTGGAGAAAACACCGACTCTGTGCTGGAGGCGATTGGAACAAACACCGACGTACCCGCATCCTCGGATGAATCGATGACGTCAGTGGATTTTCGAAAGTTCTCCGTGGAATATGAAGAGGAGTATAACTCCAAAGATGCAGAAGAAGGAGAAGCCATGGATGAAGGATCTGGGGAACACTCTCCCAAAGCGCAGGATGACATGGATGTCGGAGATAATCCCGAAGTCCAGATGTCCGAAAGTACCGATCATAGCTTGACTCCGAGAAACGGACCCAAAGCCGTCTTTGCTACCGGCGCTGCCAAGAAGGCAAAGAAGAGGAACAAGAAGAACAAGAACCCGGCAAAAGACCCTCTGACAGAGGAGGTGATTGCCGAGGAATATGAGGAAGACTTGGATGGAGCACTTATCCCAGAAGAGCCGAAAAAAGAAGCACCCGTGGATGGACACGTGATCACCGAAGGTGCGTGTAAACTCATCGATGCTGCATTAACCACACCTATCCCTACAACCACAGAACTTACTGCGGATGAGCTGGACGAAAGGGCTCAGGCCCTAGAAGCGCGTCGTCAACAACTCCTTGATGAAGCCAAGAACATCGAGGTGAAGAAGAAACGCATGTCAAACAAGGACTACATGTCTAGGTTACATCAGAAGACACGGAAGCGTCACACAGATGACGACCAATTCCCACGTGTCCGTGCCGTCCTTTTTGGAGATGAGACGGGGAAGCCACGGAAAGACAGCAATGGAGATTGGGTTTAACCAACCCTAGTACAGAATACCGTGGCAGCCCAAGAAATTCTATCGGCTAATCCAGGACCGGAGGAGATCCGTTTGGGTGTCAAACTACTCAACAAGGGACTGGAGCAGCAAAAGGTCGTCCTGTCCGGAAGTCAAAAATTGGTCTCGGATTCTGACCAATGTCGCACAGATCCGGCATGGGCTGGCGTAAGATCCCATTACGTTCGGGCACAGTACCATAACCCCGAACGACGGGAAGGCAATTATTCAAGAACCGGATCGTCAGGATAGCAACACAGAACTGCGTGTAACTGGAGCAATGTGGCTCCAGAGGCCGAGAAAGATGCCGTTGCTGCACTGAATCCGAAGAACCCTCCCCGACGAGAGTTTAACGATCGAAGGGGAGAAGATAAAGAGAATCGTCGGGAGGAGGATCGCCAAAAAATGCCACCTCCTACACATGCAAGCCGTCTGGCTGAGCCACACCGTGGTGGGAATGACGGACGAAGGAACGACGGAAACCATGCTGGTACGAGCCGGCAGGGGGCTCGTCGTAGTCAAGATCCTCCCCGGAACCGAAATAATGACGCTCCAGACGGAGGCCGGCGATCAGTCAGAAACAATTCAGCTGCCCCACCCTCTCCACCAAGCAGCCATCACAATGGCTCCCAAGGGGGACGAGGACGACGTGGCGGAGGAGGTGGCGGTAGAAGCCGAAGTCCGGATCCAAGGCACCGCAGCCACAGCCGACATTCGGGACGATCTCTAACCCCGAGCGACGCAAGGCACAGGATCAATTCCAACATAGAGGCGCAGCGCTATGAAAACGATGACATGTACGTGGGCCCAAAGTGCTTTGGACCACGCATCAGAGCTACAAGATTCCCGGAAGGATTTGCTATCTCAAGGCATATCCAAACCTACGACGGCATTGCTCGGCCAGACACTTGGCTACAGGATTTTTTCCAAGCTTGCTGCATCGCCAAAGGCAGAAACAGCCTGGTCGCAACCCGATATCTCCCGCTTATGCTGCGGAAGACGGCGCAATCATGGCTCAATGAACTTCCGGAGAACACCATCCATAACTGGTATGACATGCAAAGTGTGTTCTTTCGGAATTTCGAAGGCACATATCGGAGGCCCTGTTCGGTCAGAGACCTACAACATTGCACCCAGAAAGCCGGAGAAACTTGCCGAGATTACCTCGGACGATGGATCGACACCAAGAACTCATGTGAAGGAGTAAAGGATCAAACCGCGATTGAAGCTTTCATCGCAGGACTCCCAATTGGTCTACTACGTCACCGCTTGAAGTGTGACAAGGTTACTGATTTGGGAGAGATGATAGAAATAGCGAGCAAGTATGCAGATGCTGACGACGATGCAGAGGGATTACTCAATGTCCTGGCTGTACCTCAGTCAGCAAAGACAAAGCAACAAGCTTAGAAGCGCAAAAATACCTCGGAAGAAAAAGCCAACGCGGAAACAGCGGTGGTTACTACTATTTCCGGGTCTGGAGGACGAGGAGGACGCGGCGGAGGCCGCGGGCGTGGCCGTGGGACTTCAAGGGTCCAAGGTAGAGGAGAACAACAACCAGGCAAAACCTACACTTGGGCCGACATTGCCAATAACCCATGTGTGCACCACTTAGACGCCAATGGGGGCTCATCCCAGACCAACGCTGAATGTCGTTTTAATGACGACATCAAGAGAGATGATACCGCAGGCTATAAAGCTAAGCAGAAGAAGGGAAAGAAGAATCCCAAAAAGACAAAGAGACCAAGGAAGATTTCGACATGGAGGAAGCTGATGCTTCAAATCCCAAGCCGGAAGGGAAGAAAATTTTTCCCACCAAGAAAGACACTTATGTCACCTTCCTCGGATCTCAACCAGCAAAGGTCAAGAAAGCAGTGCTCCACGAGCTCAATGCAACACTTCCGGCTGTCCCCCAATATCTGGACTGGTCGGAAGTGGCAATCACATTTGACCGCGCTGATCATCCGCCTAAGCTACACAGGCGAGGAAAATATGCCTTAATCGTCAACCCACTTATTGATGGTTATGGTTTCTCCAAGACCCTCATGGACGGTGGTAGCAGCATCAATATTCTCTATGTCGAAACGCTACGCCGGATGAAGATCTCGGAAACCCAGCTAAACCATAGCTCTGTGATTTTTCACGGAGTTGTTCCAGGAAGACAAGCTAATTCCCTAGGAGAGATCACTTTGGATGTTACCTTTGGAACTCCAAAGAACTATCGGATGGAGGCACTTTCCTTCGAAGTGGTCCCGTTCAAGAGTGCATACCACGCTATATTTGGACGTCCGGCTTACTGGGCTTTTATGGCTCGTCCGTGTTACATTTACAATATGATGAAAATTCCAGGTCCATCAGGGGAGACCCGAAGAAAGCGCGAGAGTGCGAGGATGGGAATGCTGCCTTTGCCGAAGCCATGCTGCACGCCCAAGAGTACCAGGAGATCAAGAAGAGCATAGATCCGTCCGAGATGCCCGCAACAAAGAAGGAGGTGACAAAGCCAAATCCGGAGTTCAAGGCATCAAAAGAGATGAAGAAAGCGCCGTTGAAGGATGATGACCCCTCCAAGGTGACCCAGATAGGCGTAGGCCTAAGTAGCGCATAGGAAAGCGCGCTCGTCAAGTTCCTCCAAGCAAATCAAGATATCTTCGCATGGCAGCCATCTGACATGACCGGAGTACCTAGGGAACTTGCCGAGCACTCTCTAAATGTAAACCCGAACGCTAAACCTGTCAAACAGTCCTTACGATGGTTTGGCGATGAAAAGCGTAAGGCAATAGCTAAGGAACTAGCACGGCTCGAGTTAGCCAGATTCATAGAAGAGGTCATCCACACTGAGTGGTCGGCCAATCCTGTAATAGTCCCTAAAAAGGACACCACTGATTTAAGGATGTGTGTTGATTATACTGCCTTGAACAAGGCTTGTCCAAAAGATCCGTTCGCTCTGCCTAGAATTAATCAAGTCATCGATTCTATGGTAGGCTCGGAACTCCTCTGTTTTCTCGATGCATATTCCGGTTATCACCAAATCCGGATGAAGGAATCTGACAAAGTCAAAACTTCATTCATAACCCCCTTCAGAACCTTGTGTTTTGTTACGATGCCCGTTGGGCTGAAGAACACAGGAGCTACGTACCAGCGCACGATGCAGCGTTGCCTCCATGACCAACTCGGACGCAATGTACATGCATATGTGGATGATATCGCGGTGATGTCCAAAAAGAAGGAAACGCTGATTTCCGACTTGGAGGAGACGTTTGCCAATTTACGAAAATACAACATCATGCTTAACCCGAAGAAATGCTTCTTTGGAATACCAGCCGGAAAATTGTTAGGTTTCATCGTGTCTCAAAGAGGCATAGAGGTGAACCGAGACAAAATCAAGGCTATACTCAATATTTCCAGGCCAACTCGCCTGAAGGATGTACAAAGATTAACTGGCTGCATTGCTGCGGTCAGTCGATTTGTAAGCTGGCTTGGTGAAAGAGCCGCACCATTATATAAACTCCTGAAAAAGACCAAGGATTTTGTCTAGACTGACGAAGCTGAAGCTGCACTACAAGATCTAAAAAGAGTACTCTCATCTGCTCCTATCCTTGCAGCACCAGAACCTCAGGAACCGATGTTGCTTTAAATTGCTGCGACAAATAAGGTCGTCAGTATCATCATGGTGGTGGAAAGACCAGAGGAAAATCAGGAACACCTGGTGCAGCGTCCGACGTACTTTGTCAGCGAGGTCCTGACAGAGTCCAAACAGCGGTATCCGCATTATCAAAAGTTGGCTTACAGTGTTTTTCTAGCATCTCGTAAGCTACGACATTATTTTCAGGAGCATCCAATTACTGTGGTGAGCAAAGCTCCCATGAGAGATATAATCAAAAATAGTGACGCCACAGGACGCGTCGCCAAATGGGGAATAGAGCTTTCAGCTTTCGATATTGAGTATAAACCTCGAACAACAATTAAATCCTAGATCCTTGCTGACTTTGTCACTGATTGGACAGAGACGAAGGAGAACATGATCCTCCCTGAGTCGGAATATTGGACCCTCTTTTTCGATGGGTCTAAGGCTCGAGGGGGCTCGGGGGCTGGAGTGGTGCCCAAATCACCCCAAGGAGATAAACTTTTATACGTGTTGCAGATCCACTTCACAGCGACAAACAACATTGCCGAGTATGAAGCACTGCTGCATGGAATCCGGATTGCTAAGGATATTGGCATCCGACGTTTGATGTGTTACGGAGATTCGGATCTTGTTGCTCAGCAAGTCTCGGATATTTGTAATGCAAATAAACACATGGCAGCATATAAAGCTGTCGTGGATGATCTATCTAAATCGTTCGAAGGGTTTGAAGTTCAACACATCCCTCGAGCAGAAAATGAGGAAGCAGACGCACTATCTCGGATAGGCTCTGCGCGGAAAGAGGTCTCGGATGGCACTTTTTTAGAGCACCTCAAAGTTCCCTCAATAAAGGGAGTAGATGAGGAATATCCGACCAAATCCGACTCACCTTTGATAACAGTTCTGGCTGTAATTCCCAGCTGGACTCAACCCTACCTCGATTATTTGGTAGATGGCAAATTACCCGAAGACGAGGTGTTGAGCTGACAGATTATCCGACGAGCCAAAGCCTATACTATTATTAAAGGTGAGCTCCATAAATAGAGTGTTTCTGGGGTTTTTGAGCACTGTGTATCTCCGGAAGAAGGAGTGGAAATCTTAAGGGAAATCCACAAAGGCGAGTGTGGTCACCACGCTGCAGCCAAATCTTTAGTGGCAAAAGCTTTTAGACATGGATTTTTCTGGCTTACAGCTCAGGCAGATGCTGAACGATTAGTCAAGACGTGCAAAGGCTGCCAAAAGTACGCCAAGCAAGCTCATGTTCCGGCTGATCCGCTGTGAACAATACCTATTACATGGCCCTTTGCGGTCTAGGGGCTTGATATGGTAGGACCATTTAAACGAGCTCCATGTGGATTTACTCACCTCTTAGTGATGGTGGATAAATTCACCAAATGGATTGAGGCTAAACCTGTCACTAGTTGTGATGGAGCAACAGCCAAAAGATTTGTCGAGGATGTTATAATCCGGTATGGTTATCCGCATAGCATTATCATGGACAACGGGAGTAACTTTTCTATGGGAGAACTGGCTGAATTCTGCAATGAGCAAAATATCCGGCTTGACATTGCGTCAGTCGCACATCCACAGGCTAACGGACAAGTCGAAAGAAGAAATGGTTTAATCTTACAAGGCCTGAAACCGAGACTCGAAGCACCACTATGACGTGCTGCGGGGGCTTGGGCAGAGGAATTGCCCTCTGTAATTTGGAGTTTACGAACAACTCTGAACAGGTCAACAGGATACACACCTTTCTTCTTGGTCTATGGCGCAGAAGCAGTTCTTCCTAGTGATTTGATTCATACTTCTCCTAGAGTGGCCGCGTATATTGAAGAGGATGCCAAGATTTCTCGACAAAATGATCTTGACTTAGTCGAAGAATTTCGCGTCGTTGCTGAAATAAGATCTACAGCCTATCAGCAGAAGTTACGCAAGTATCATAGCCAGAGAGTCCGAAATAGATCTTTCAATAAAGGTGATTTGGTTCTCCGGCTTGTGTAACAAAGAAAGCACAAACTTTCCCCAGTATGGGAAGGGCCCTTTTTGGTTAGTCGAGTATTGCACAATAGGTCGTACTACTTAACTGACATGAGGCCAGTCAAAGAAAGACCTGCTACTAAGAAGAGAAAGAGAGCTAGAGGCAGTACAAATCCGGATGAGTTAGACAGACCATGGAATATTGCTCAGCCACGTCCCTTTTATTCTTAGTTTATCCTTCTTTGTAATCATATACATGTACATGTTCTTTGAGAAATAAAAGTTTTGGTTGCCTCACGTTTTTCTGAGAAGTTTTTACCATCTTATTTCCAAATGATCATGTCATAGTCGAAAATCCCAGAATGCTTGAAAGTACTTTATCCTCATGTTCGTTCTGGTCTAGATTTTCGATTCTAAAAATGCTACCTTCGGGTATAACTCTAAAATTTCTAGTCTTTACTTTGGTTATTTGTCTGATTGCTGGATGCGGGCATTTTCCGAGTAATGAATTGTTGGTACTGGAAGCTGGCTTTGTTTCCGAGTTTAAACTGGTTTAGCAATTGAGCTCCATTGCTCGGCAAAGTTTCCGGCTGAAGGTTTAGCCGGCTCACGAAAGGGACGAGGCGGAAAGCCAGATAAGCGATAAGTAGAGACGAAAAAATTCAAGTGCTTATGAAAATATTTCAGGCACACAAAAAAATCCAAGCCAAAAGTGCTGAATAGATCAAAAGCTTATCACTAGCAAAATAAAAAAGTACTTAATATTTACAAACGCATCATGTTTTTGCCGGAATAATACATAAGTTTCTGGTCTATGATACAGGAGGAGATGAAGGAGCTGTCGGCTCGCTGGTTACTTCCCCTGATATCGTTCCGAGATGTCTGCATCTGAGGTGGTGCGTTCATCGTCGAAAACTTCTTCGGTTTCTTCTGGAGGAGGAGGCGGAGTAGCTACGCGGGTGAAGAAGGGGATCTCGTAGCTGGTCAGATCAGCCACGTGACACCCATATCCGGCGCAGGAGTGCATGATGGCTTGAAGGTCCTGCTCCTGGTCGTCTTCTTCTACCTTGCAGTACCCTCTGGTCACTTTCCATATCTCCATGTTTCCATGGTGGCACATGACCATGGTGAGAGCGTTCTGCGCAGCAGTCTGCGCGTAGGACATATTCCAGTCCTGAACAAGCTGCGGCATCTCCTTGGCCTTGTCCCGCACCTGAAAATCCGACATGCTTGGCATGTCCAGAATCTTCAGAGCTTCGCCAATGTCCTCAAGGGACTGGTGGAAGTCATGAAGCAGGTCACCGACTTGGGTAAGCCGGTGGGTGTGGGGCTTGGAGGAGGAAGAGTCCGTCAAGTTTAGAGGACCTATACATAAAACAAGTTAAGAAAAATCCGATATTGATAGAAGCCGAAGAAAAAGATAAGTCGGACAGATGGAACGTACCGAGAATGACGTCGTCAATCTTGGTCTTCTCCTCCCGGAGACTGTGGAGTTCAGCCCGGAGTGCCTGGGAGATGTCCTTCTCTCTGCCGAGCTCATTTTTGAGGTCCGAGACTATTTTATCTTGAGCAGCGATCTTGCGATCACGCTCTTCGGTGGCCATGGAGGAGGATTCAAGGACTTGAGCTATGCTCCTTTCATGATCCGCCTTGAGCTTATCTAGCTCTTGGCGAAGTACCTTGTTCTCCACCACTAGGGTCTTGAGGTTCTCGGCCTCTTCAATCATAGCGATGGATTGTTTCACCAGCGCTGTAAGTCAAAAAGAACAATAGTTCTGAAAAAAATTCGATATTGAAAAAGCAAAAGACAAGGTTTGAATCTCGGAATGTTTACCTTCGGCTTCATCCTTGGCTACTTTAAGTTCAGCATTTTTAAGTCGGAGAGCTTTGATCTCTCTCCGCTTATCGCAGACATTGGTCAGTAATTCTTGGTTATAGGAACATACTTTCTGTAAGTCAGAATACCCAAAGTCAGAAAGCTACTTAAGACTCGGGCTAATATTTTTTGCTAAATATCAGCACGAGCCTTGGGGGCTACACTAGTTCGTTCTTTGGCATCCTAATTAAGCACAAACCCGGATTACATATCCTACTTCATGCTTGGGGGCTAGAGGATATGATATAACATAATGGAAAAACAAGAGTTGGAATTCCGACTTACATATTGTTCACGGGTGAGCTTATCCAAACCCGCGTTCACTTCAGCGGCCACCTTCTCGGCAAGAGTAAGAGGGATCACTGGGGCTGATGGAAGCTCGCTAGTCCTAATCCTCTCGTCGCGAAGGCGGACTTGAGCGAGAAGGTCAGAGAACTTAACATCCTCTGCTTCTTGTGCTTCTTCTTCGGGAGATAAATGGCTTTTCTCTAGGACTTGCCTGGCTAGCCGCTGGATCTCTTCTGCAGATTTCCGGGACAGGCCAAACTTGGCAAGTCCCAGATTGCTGATGAGGTTTTCAGTGAAGGTTTCTGCCGAGGGATCATTACCCGAAGAGGGTTCACCCTTATCTTGATCTGACGCACCCATGGTGGTGTCAGTTTGTGACCCAAGGATCGCAGGCTCCGTTGGAGGAGCCGGATCTTCTGCAACCACCGGAGAAGGAGTGATCGCCGGAGTTGCAGAAGGTTGAGGGGCAGGAGTCGGAGGAGCCATGGTAGGGGAAGCTATGGTGAGCTTCGTCTGTCGCAGGGGATTTGAAGGAATCCCTTTCCCTTTGCCCTTGACGAGCGGTTTTGCTCTGAGAATGTAATAAAGTCGGAAACATTACATCTCAGAAAGAAATTCAAGAAAGGTACAAAGGCGGAAATTGTGATTGAAAGTTACCTCTTCACAACAGGCACCTCCTTTGTGCCAACAGCCACTGTCGGAGCTTTGCGCTTCTTGAGCGCAAGGTCCGGCAATGGAACCACTTCTGTCTCCTGAGAAAACTCAGGACGATATCCTTCGAGCGGAGCAAGTTCCGACTTGGGGAGATCAGCAAGCTGAAAACAAGAAAATCATATCATTATTGCAATATAACTTAAAGATTGAAACACAAAAAAATGTACTGATGGAAGCTTACCGGCACTACAGGGTTTTCCGCCGTGTGCATGTCCAGAGAAATCTCTGGAATTCTCCTCTCGATCTGCTACTTGATCAGCCACTTGATCTGGCTTATGTAGCCTTGAGGGGTGTAGGCTTTAGGGCTGATGCGGAGGGAGTCTTTTTTGGATGACGTGATGGAGTGCATCAGTCGATCCCCGTGGTACTGAAGGGGATGGATCCGACGAGAGACCCAACACTGAACCAAGTCGGATCCCTTCAGACCCTTGTGTCTGATTAAATATTTGATCCACCTCTTAGCGAGGATCAGATCATCGGTGAGAGCCGGAGCAGCCTCGTCCCAGAAAGGCTGGGCCATGGTGGCATCGTCGACAAAAGCCGGGAAAGCAGTAGCTTTGCCGGGAGCCGGAATATCCCTATGATAGAAAAGTGTGGCTGGCCATTGTTTGACCGAGTCACTGGCTGAAATTTTGGGATAAGCCCGGTCGCGTCTAAGTGAAAAGCTGATAGTGCCAGTGATTAAGGAACACCGGCAGTGATGGAATTTCTCCGGACATGGAAATAATACCGGAAGAGAGTCAAACTCAGCCTAATGCCGAGAAAGCCCTCACAAAGCGAAGCATACGCACTCATCTCTAAGAGAGAGTTGGGAGGAAGATTATGGAGTTGAACTCCGAAATGATCTATCACCTCGGAGAAGAACTCCGAGGGAGGAAAAGACAAACCTCTATCGAGGTGGGTGCCGAAGTGGACCCGTTCGCAGTCGTGTGGATTGGGGACGGTTTCCTCGAAGCCGCTCTACCAGTTTCCAGCGGCGAGAAGCCCCTCCTTCTCCACGTTATTGAGGCCCTCCTCGTTGAGAGCGCAGGGGATCCAGATTCCTCGGAAGCTCTCTTTCTCCGCTGCTGCTTCCGCCGTCGCCGTTGCTGCCGGCAGGCTAGAGGAAGAAGATGAAGCCATTTCTCCGGTGAGAGATTGACCTAAAAAGGGCGGCACTGGGAGTTCTGTGGGGGGAGAACGAGGAAGCTCTATGCGCGCAGGAGGATTGGGAGGAAAGGAAACGGCAAAGGACTGGTGGAAAGGAGAAGGAGATATCCAAACCCCTTATATCCACCTAACTGCGCCAACATTCGTGCAAATGCTACAGCGTAATCGCCACGTGTCGTGGAAGGAACTGGGAAGGACCCACACGATGATTGCATCTCCTCGATCTCCACGCTCGCATTGAAACGGCGCCTCGGTTCCCCGAACCACGGACCCACCAACGGTCGTGCTGACGGCACGCTTGTCAGATGACGTGACTTGACCATGACTTGCGTTAGGTGGCCTTAGAAACCAAGTTCCGGCTTAGTTTGAAATCAAGCTGGAAAATCCGAGTAACCTGTTGATAGGTCCGACTTATTTTTAAGACCTGGATCGTATTTTTTGTTGTGAAGTTTCAGGAACCCTTCAAGATTCCGCAAGTCGAAGATCCAGCTAGACGATGATAAATCTGACTTTGGATCTTGGAGGCCTCCGGGGGCTGTTGTTGGGGATATACTTTCCGGGTATCCTCACAGTTCCTCACTGACCAGGGTGGCCCACTTCGGGTTAGAGCTTTGCTTCACGGGTGGCCTAGTCAGGGAGAAAGACGGAGTCCAATCCGGCTACGGGAAGGCCCGAAAGACTTACCGACTTAGGACCATAATGTTACTTGTAGTTCAAGATGTACTCTGTAACCAACTCTTAGTCGTAGCCGGATTGATCTCTCCTGTAAACCCTAGGCCGGATATCTATATAAGCCGGCCTAGGGAGAGCCTTTAGGGCACCCAATACTTTAGACCCTCAACTCGCACAGGCGATACCATTGTAACCCATATTCCGGCTCTGCCGTATTACTGGATTGCTAGCAGGAGTAGGATCCGTCCAAAGCCGGCGGATTCGAACCTGGGTAAACTTGTGTGCTCACCGTCTCGGAACACCAAATGTCTCACACCCCTCTCTTCCGCACGCCTCGAGGACCCCCTCATGGCGTACTTGTCCTCAATCCGACGACATTGTTGGTATATGTGAGGATGTACCTATTCAAGTGGCTCATAATTGCTTGATATTAACCGATTTTGTTGTGCTTGAAATGCCTGAAGATGATAATATGTCTATTATTCTTGGGAGACCTTCTCTTAATACTGCAGGAGCTATTATTAATTGTAATCAAGGAAAGGTGACTTTTAATGTTAATGACAAGGAGCATACTGCCTATTTCCCCAAGAAGATTGATAGGACTTATGGTTTAAATTCAATTGAACATGTTGAGTCATTCAAGTTGGAGAAATATATTGTCCCATACCACGAGAAAAATATGAAACCATTATGATTGGGACCATTGCTATCAAGGTTAAGGTAACATAATCATTAGTGGAATACAAAGTTTTGTTTCATATAAAATTGTTTTGGTAACAAGACCTGATCAACCTTGTTAACAAAGGGTTTTTAATGAGCAAAAACAATGTTTTCACCATGATTATCTCCTCTTACTTTTATTTTGTCCATTTTATTTTTGCTTTCGTTTAGTTTACCTTTCTGTTGTTAGCTGCTTGCATATTAGAGTGTCTTAGAACTTCTGAAGTTTTAGCTTTGTTTAGCCATTGCATCATTCCAGAAACCTTTTTCTGTCAGAAAATCATTCATCTTTACCTGAAAATTGCTCAAAAATAAAGTGTCTCGAAAAATCCCAAAAAATTCATATTAAATTTTTACGTGAAAAAAGGGGCAGAGAAGTGCCTGGAGAGTACCGGGGGCCCACCAGGCAGGCACATCACCTGGTGGCGCGGCTAGCCCAGGGGCGCGCCTGGCCATGGTGTGGGCCACCCCTGCTCCTCCACTCACTCTCTCACTTCCCACTTCTCTCTCTCTCTCCCGACAAAACACCAGTTCATTGCTTGAAATCACGTTCTTGCTGTTCTTGCCCACGATTTTTTTATCTCCTTGCTTAGCCCATCTTTGCTGCTGAAATTTGGAGCATTTGTTCTCCTGTATGTGACTCCTCCGCTTGTCTAAGTAGATTTGTGTTTAGTGGTTTATATCTTGATTATTTTGCTGCTGTAGGTGACAGGTTATGAGAGCTTGTAAGCTTGTTCAATGCTTAGAGATATTGTTTTGATGCATGTTTTGGCCTCTTACAACTCCCTATGAGTAGTGTCCTTCATTATGTATTCACTTTGCAATCACTTGTATAATGGATGTTTAAATTTCAGAATATCAAAGGTGAACAACCACACCTTTGGAGAAATATTTGAGAGGGACACACCTAGGAGGTCAAGGCCCTCAAGATCAGCCTCTTAGTTTAGGCCTTCATACAATGAAGATCTCATTGCACCATGCTTTGGCAATGAAGGAGATGAGGGGGATGCTCACCCATCTACTTTTCCTTGTTATACCTTTTTGCAAGCTGCAGGGATCCTTGATGATTTCTTACTACCGGTTCAGAGGGTCGGTTTGACCTCATACATGGAAGATGAGAGTGAGAAATATGTCGTGCTCACCAAAACTTTCATTGAGAGTTTCATTTTCACTAACACCCCCTATCAGTCAACTGTTTCTTTCAGAATTTATAATCTGCCTATTACCATGTCATTGGAGAGATTTTGCAGCATTATAGGTATCGGCATGACGGGGGCCATGAAGAAGATCCAAGGTCGACCCGTTGATTTGCTAGAGCTCTATCGAAGTGTGACAAATGACGATGACGCGTAGCTCATCGCGAGAAGATAAGAAACATCCAACTCCTAGCTCTTAGATACTTTGCTTATTATCTTGCCACTAGCATTCTTGGTAGGGAGAACACAAGTAATATCTCCAATTATCATCAAGACTTCCTTGCTGCTGCACTTAATAATGATACCCGGTACAATCTTGGCTCTCTCATTGCTCGCCGCCTAGATGCTAGGGGACCTATTTATGGGGGCATTATTGCTTCACGTATGGTTACTGCGTTAGAACTTTCTATGGATCCTAATGATACTATATTGGTACCACAAAGGCTTGATCTTGCTGCCATGAAAACACATCACTTCGTCACTGCTGACTCTGATATGGATAGTTTAGTATACAGGATGTTGTTTACTGACGGGGATGAAAGGAAGATTCCTTTGCCGCAATTTACTTTGTTCAGTGTTCATAGGAGGTGATGGTCGCATTCCAAGGAGAAGGTAGATGAGCAGCTCCGCTTGCTTGGTTTCCACAGGAAGCACCAGGAGGATGTGCCCTCTTACAACTACTCCGCGCACTATGGTGGGGCGTCCTCGAGCTCGCACCAGGACGAGGGTACCTCCTCGCCGTACTACGGAAGCGCCCCATCTTGGCCAGCTTGGGATTGATACCCACTTAGGCCAAAAGCCTAAGCTTGGCGGGGGGAGGTACACCGACATCACACTCATCTCCATATCATGTTTAGTCGGTACTTTGTATATCCATGCTTCGTTCTCTTTTTAGTTTTCGTTCTTTCTTTACTTTTGCTTTCTAAAAACACAAAAGTCCAAAAATATTTCTGTTGTTTCTCTTTGTTTGCTTCTTCTTCTTTTTGCCTTGGTTTGCTTTTTCCTTTTTGCTTTGTTTGAACTATTCGAAAAACCCAAAAAGATTTTGCTTTGCTTGTTTTTCCTTTTTTTTATTGCCTTTGAAAATTAAAAACACCAAAAATATTTGTTGTTCTTCTTTGGTCTTGTGAAGTTTGTTGCAGGGTTCAGCAGTCCTCAGTGGAATTTGGTTTCATGTTATTGTTCAAGCCACACAAGTGAAGGGCAATAATGAGGATTAATGACAACTTGAGGTGTGGTAAGAGGTTGGTAACGAACTCTATTTGTTTTCATTTTTGTACATATACTCATCATTGTGGACATGCTTAGTCTGTTCATGTAGGGTGTATGTTATTTATGGATGCTTAGTAGTTCTTGCTTTCTTATGATTAGCTCCAGCTCGCTAATAGTTTGTAGCATGTCGTATGAATGTTTGCTTACATTGCTCTATTCATAAATTGGTATGACACTGTGGTATCTCCCTCTGAATGTTTCACTTGAATTGACTTGGCATAGCCTCGATGAATTATTTTGCCTCAAGGGTCTTGAATCACTTTCATGCCATGATTACTCTTGTTTTGTTGCAAGCATGATTATGATAGTTATTGCTCTCTTGTTTGTCGCTCCCTTACTATTGCTAGCCTTCACTTGCACTGAGTATGAGCTCTACTCGTGTTTCCAATTCCCCAAAACCAATATTGCCAAAAGTGTCCACCATACCTACCTATTAGCATCATTTGTTGTTCCGTGCATATTCAATATGCCTTGTTTTCTACCGAATAAAATGTTTGTTTGTTATGAGAAAGTTAGTTAGTAAAGCTCTCACGAACTTGATGGCACACTTAATTTCTTGCACTTAATAAACCTGAACCATTGTGACTGTCCATGAAATTTATATGCTTGCAAATTATAGGCTGGGGATTAGCAGAATCGTGTTGTCACGGGGAACGCTTTCAACACCTGTAAATATATATCCAGTTGATATCATGCTCTTTTGTTTGCGGATGTCATTGGTGTGAAATAAAATGGGAGCTTGTAAGTTCACGGAGTTATGTATGTGAGTTAGAGAAACGCCTGGGCCGCCAGTCTAATCCATGCCTAATCATGGTGGAAACCTGTAGCGTAACCATAATGAGTATATATGATCTTATAAAAAAGATAGCTATTGAGAAAAAGAAAAAAGAGATATGAGAAAAGAGGAAAGAGAGAAAAAAGCACCATTTTCCCATGGTAAATAAGAAGATTGCTGAGAAGCTCGTTGTGTGCTTGCCTTGTCATTTTGATACAGGGATTCTCATCGGGCAAGGGGTACCCCGTTGGCGGTTCTCTATGATACGCATGTATTTACTATGACAAGAACTTACCGGTAACTAAAGTTGAGTAGCATGAGGAGGGGCCCTCATACTCAAGGGACATGAGATTTCCAGTTTATAGTCTGTCAAGCATATAACTCAGATTGGACCTCACTTTCACTTTAACCATTTAAAGATGCTTATGATAGGGGCAATGAGAGCTCAAAGCTAATGAGTACCATACTTTCAGCATTTGGAAGCCTTTCAGACTTTTCAAAACCTTTTCATTTCCTTGTAGAGTCTCCACACATTCTATGAGCACTTTCTTGAGAGCATAACTGTCATTCTTAGTGTAATGTGCTTGCCTCAAAACTTGATTAATTGTGTTATTACTTTGATGCTTGTATCTTTGCCATCTTTACTTCTAGTCTTCATTTGAACTTCAGAGGTGCCTTGGCACTTATGCTCTACAATCAAAGGCAAGCGAGATACCACTCTATCATATCTTGTTATGAGCATGTAATGTTGCTTATGTTTATGTTTCATGCTACTTATTATTTTTGAGTTGGAATCTCTTCATAGCCTGCAATGATTATTAAGTAAACTTAGTTGCATACTCTTTATTATGAATTGCCTCAGTAGTTGATCATATGCTGAGAATATATACATCTTATGAAGCAAATGTGTTCGTGAAAGTTTCTTTTATCGCACTCAGTTTTCAACTGAATTGCTTGAGGACAAGCAATAAGCTAAGCTTGGAGGGAGTTCATACGTCCAAAACGTATCTACTTTCACGAACACTTTTGCTATTGTTCTTCCTCTAAACTTGTGTGATTTGGATACAACTAACACGGACTGACGCCGTTTTCAGCAGAATTACCTTGGTGTCTAGTTTTTGTGCAAAAAATCAACTATCAGGAAAAATCCTGGAAAATATGCAAAAAATCCTATTTGACCAGAAGACTCACAGACAGAAAGACGAGACGGAGTAGGGCCACGAGGGGCCCACACCACCTGGCCGCACGGCCCAGGCCAGGCCACGCCTGGGGATGGTGTGGCCGCCTCGGCTGCCCCCTCGGCCTCCGTATTTGCCTATAAGTTGCATCTTGACCTAAAAACCAAGGGGGGTTCGACGTTTTTCCAGAAAGAGTTCCGCTACGCCGCCACCACGAGATTCCGTGATTCGGAACCAGAAACTCCATTCTGGCACTCTACCGGGATGGGGAATTGGAGGAGATCATCGCCATCATAATCATCATCGCTTCTCCATCGACCATCCATGTTTCCCCCATCTATGAGTGAGTAATCCCCTGCTGTAGGCTATGGGGATGGTAGGGATTGGATGAGATCGTTCATGTAATGGCATCATATTGTTAGGGCATGGTGCCTAGTATCTATTATTAGTGCTTTCTGACTTTGTTGCAACTTGTTATTCTTAATGCTTGTCACGAGGGCCCGAGTGCCATGATCTAAGATCTGAACATATTATTGATCCATTATGATAGTATTGTTTATGGTCTTACCTGCAAGTTGTATAGACACGTTGTTGTCCAGAACCAAAGGCCCCGAAGTGACAACAATCGGGATAACCGGAGGGAACGGCTTTGATGTGAGGATCACATGTGTTCACGGAGTGTTAATGCTTTGCTCCGGTGCTCTATTAAAAGGAGAACCTTAATTGCTAGTAGTTCCCTTGAGGCCCCGCTGCAAACGGGCTGGCAGGACAAAAGATGGTGTGCAAGTTCTCATTACGAGCACGTATGACTATATATGGGACACATGGCTATGCTTATTTAGTACTTGGATGCTTTATATTATTTATCTACAAATGCCCTATGTCTTGATTTCTATATGAATTGTCTTGTCCATGCAACGCCTGTCCATCCATCCCTATGCACCACGCTCTAATCCTACTGTTTACTACAATTGTTACTATTGTCTTTACTTTTACTACTGCTATTACTTTTCTATTGCCACTACAAAACTGTTGCTACTGATAAACTGCCGTGAGCAAGATTGTTTCCAGGTGCAGCTGAATTTGACAACTCAGTTGTTAAGGCTTATAAATATTCTTTGGCTCCCCTTGTGTCGAATCAATAAATTGGGTTTCACTTCGCTCAAAAATACTGCGATACACCCCCTATACTTGTGGGTCATCAGCGGCTACAGACTCTTTCGTGTAATTTTGATCGGGTGTTAGGGTTTCTGCATCGGGTTACTTTTATAGGCGAAAGGGCAAGGTTGGTGGCCGCCCGAGGGGCCGACACCAAGGCCTGGCATGCCCAGGAGGGCCACTCCACCCTATGGTGTGGCCACCTCGTGGCCCCACTTCGGCAGCCCTTCAGACTCCGTGTTGCTTCTGGTAAAATATTGACTTTGGCTTTTGTCCTGACCAATTCTGAGAATATTTCCTTACTAGATTTTCTGAAACCAAAAACAGCATAAAACAAGCAACTGGCACTATGGCATCTTGTTAATAGGTTAGTTCCAGAAAATGTGTAAAAATACCTCAAAGTGTAAACAAAACATAAGAAAGTTGATATGAAACAAGCATGGAGCATCAAAAATGATAGATACGTTTATGACGATCACCTCTCTCTCTCCATCATCGACAACAACAAAAAGACGCAAGTTACTGGTCCGGTGAAAACACAAAATAAATTCTAGAACTCTCGAAGCTCTGTTAAAGTAACTTCACTACACATTCGCTTCCTAAGGATTCGATAACCTAGGTCTACTAGGGAAAAAGAAGTTATACTACATCCGTAATCCGGATTGAAGGTATCAACTCTTTTTCTCGCGCCGTTGCCGGGGAAGCAATAGCTACCCTGATGAGGTTATTAGGAACCTTGCTAGTTTTAATTCTTGTTTTTAATTTTCTTAGCTTGCTTTCAGTCTTTATTTGATAAACCAAAAAGATTAGTTAGTCTTTAAATTCTTGCTTTTACCGTTAAAATTCTTTATCTAAGAAAACCCAAAACATAGGAAGTATGGCTAAAAAGAAGCTTGGGGAGTTTGCTACTCCCAATAATGATTATTTGCGCACTCCTATTACTCAGCCAGCGAATAATGCTGATGACTATGAAATTAAGCCCCATTACTTAAGTTTGGTTCAGCAGAATCAATTTGGAGGCTCTGCTGTTGAAGACACAGGTATTCACTTAAATACTTTCACTGAAATATGTGATATGATGCGTATAAAAGACGTTGACCCTGATGCGGTCAAATTGCGTCTATTTCCTTTCTGTATAAGAGAGAGAGCTAAAGAATAGTTGCTATCTTTGCCTAAAAATACTATTACATCATGGGTGGGATGTACTTCTTTATTTATGACTAAATTTTTCCCACCTACAAAGACTATGCAACTTCGATCTAATATTACTAGCTTTAGACAGGAAGAGCGTGAGACACTAGCGCTTGCATGGGAGAGGATGAAAGAATGCTTGAGAAACTGTCCTAGTCATGGGATGGAAGATTGGTTAATCCTCCATTTATTTTACAATGATCTTAATCATGTATTTAAGTCTATGCTTGATACTGCAGCCGGAGGAACATTTATGGGTAAACATATTACTGAAGCAAAGCAGCTGCTAGACAATATGCAAGACAACCATGCCCAATGGCATGTGGAAAGATCAAATACAAATAAGGTGAACTATGTCTCACCACAAGAGAACGAAGATCTCAATGCTAAGTTGGATGAGCTCATACTAGCCGTAAAAGGTAAGTCAATTTAGGTAAGAGCCATTCCCGAAACAAGTATTGGAGAAATCTACTTCGTAGCTCATAATGATTATAATCTTGCTTGGAAGAAGAGTTACAATCCTAACTTTCAGAAATATTATGCTAGTCCTGCAGGTAACTCTAATAATAATATGGGAAATAGTAATGGTAGTCTCCAAGAAACACTTAAGTCTTTCATAGACTCACAAAATGAACAAAATAATATTCTAGTTAAAATTACGGAGAACCATGATGCTATGCTTGGTAAATTATCTAACCAAGCTATTAGTTTAAGAAATGATTTACAGGCCCTTCAAGAAAGAACAAGGATCGTTGAGGCACAACTAGGTAAGATAATTGATACGTCGTAAACGTATCTATAATTTTTGATGCTCCATGCTTGTTTTATATCAACTTTCTTATGTTTTGTTTACACTTTGAGGTATTTTTATACATTTTCTGGAACTAACCTATTAATAAGATGCCACAGTGCCAGTTACCTGCTTTCTGCTGTTTTTGGTTTCAGAAAAGCTGGTAAGGAAATATTCTCAGAATTGGACGAGAGAAAAGCCAAAGTCAATATTTTACCAGAAGGAACACGAAGTCCGAAGGGCAGCCGAAGTGGGGCCACGAGGTGGCCACACCATAGGGTGGCGCGGCCCCTGGGCGCGCCAGGCCCTGGTGTGGGCCCCTCGGGCAGCAACCAACCTTGCCCTTTCGCCTATAAAAGTACCCCGGTGTAGAAACCCTAAACACCCGATCAAAATTCCATGAAAGAGTCTGTAACCGCCACCATCTCCATCCCTATATCGGGGGGCCAAATCCCTTCCTGGCACCCGACTAGAGGGGAGAGATCATTCCGGACGCCTTCTTCATCACCATGCCAGCCTCCGGAGTGATGCATGAGTAGTTCACCCTTGGACTATGGGTCCATACAATAGCTAGATGGTTGGTTCTCCTCCTTTGTGCTATCATGTTTAGATCTTGTGAGCTCCGTTCATGATCAAGATCATCTATTTGTAATCATATATGTTGTGTTTGCGGGGATCCGATGGATTGAGATACTATGTCAGATTGATTATTGATTCTATCATGTTTATGTTATTTGTGATCTTGGATGCTCTCTGATGACCCACAAGTATAGGGGGTGTATCGCAGTATTTTCGAGGGAAGTGAAACCCAATTTATTGATTCGACACAAGGGGAGCCAAAGAATATTTATAAGCCTTAACAACTGAGTTGTCAATTCAGCTGCACCTAGAAAAAATCTTGCTCACAATAGTTTATCAGTAGCAACAGTTTTGTACTAGGAATAACAAAGTAGCAACAGTAGTAAAGTAAAGACAGTAGTAACAATAATAGTGAATAGTGGGATTCGAGTGCGGTAGGCATAGGGATGGATGGACGGGCGTTGCATGGACAAGACAATTCACATAGCAATCAGAACATAGGGCAATTGCACATAAATAAAATAAAGCATCCAAGTACTAGAGAATCCTAGGCATGTGTTCCATATATAGTCATATGTGCTCGCAATGAGAACTTGCACAACATCTTTTGTCCTGCCAGCCCATTTGCAGCGGGGCCTCAAGGGAACTACTGGCAATTAAGGTGCTCCTTGTAATAGAGCACCGGAGCAAAGCATTAACACTCCGTGAACACATGTGATCCTCACATCAAAGCCATTCCCTCCGGTTATCCCGATTTCTGTCACTTCGGGGCCATTGGTTCCGGACAACAACGTGTGTATACAACTTGTAGATAAGACCAAAAACAATACTATCATAATGAATCAATAATATGTTCAGATCTGAAATCATGGCACTCAGGCCCTAGTGACAAGCATTAAGCACAACAAGTCGCAACAAAGTCATAAAGCACTAATAAAAGATACTAGGCACCATGCCCTAACAGTCTGATGCCATTACATGAACAATGTCATCCAATCCCTACCATCCCCAAGGCCTACAGCGGGGGATTACTTACTCATAGATGGGGCAAACATGGATGGTCGATGGAGAAGCGATGGTGATGATGATGGCGATGATCTCCTCCAATTCCCCGTCCCGGCAGGGTGCCAGAACAGAGTTTCTGGTGCTTTTTCGTGGAATCTGGTGGTGGCGGCAAAGCGGAAGTCCTTCTGGAAAAACTTCGAAACCCCCGAAGTTTTTAGGTCAGAAGGCTCCTTATAGGCGAAGAGAGAGGCCGATGGGGTGCCTAGGGGGCCCACACCACCCCCCAGCGCGGCCTGGCCCGCGCCACCAGGTGGTGTGGCCACCCCTGGCTCCTCTCCGTCTCGTATTATGGCTCTAGATGACTTCCGGTAAAATAGGCACTTTGGCTTTTGTCCCGTCCAATTCCGAGAATATTCATTTTCTGACTTTCCTGGAACCAAAAACAGCAGAAAACAGGCAGCTCGCACTGTGGCTCTTGTTAATAGGTTAGTCCATGAAATCATATGAAAGGTACTCCAAAGTGTGGACAAAACACAAGAAAGTGGATAAAACCAAGCATGGAACATCAAAAATTATAGATACATTTGCAATGTATCAACATCCCCAAGATTAACTCCTGCTCGTCCTCGAGTAGGTAAGTGACAAAAAGAAAGAATAATTTTTGAGGTGACATGCACCATCATAAACTTGATCAAATCATTTGTAAAACATTCAAAGCTGGGATCATAGTACTTCAATCATAATATGAAAGACAAAGTTCTAGCAATAAGACAAAGAAACTATGATGCAACATGAAAAGGCACAAACAAAAGATTCATGAATAACAATGCTTTGCAAGACGTTTGTTTGTTTCACATAAAGAAAACATAGCATAGTGGCATTCAGCTTGTCCCTCATAGAGTAGCAAAGATAAATGCATAGGACACCTTCAAAGTTTACAAGAGTGACTAGATACAAATAGTTTAAAACAAGCAATATCAAGGTAAGCATCAATCAACAAGTTTTGGGACAATGCACATAGAACTAAGAATGGCCACTATGCTCTCGAGAAAGTGCTCATAGAATGTGCGGAGACTCAACAAGCAAATGAACAGGTTTTGAAAAGTTTGAAAGGCTTTCAAATGCTGAAAGTATGGTACTCATTAGCTTTGAGCTCTCATTGCCCCTATCATAAGCATCTTTAAATGGTTAAGGTTAAAGTGAGGGCCAATCTGAGTTATATGCTTGACAGACTATAAACTGAAAATCCCAAGTCCCCTGAGTACGAGGGCCGCTCCTCATGCTACTCAACTTTAGTTACCGGTGAGTTCTTGTCATCGTAAGTATGTGCGTATCATAGAGAACCGCCAACGGGGTACCGCTTGCCCGATGATACGGAAGAATCCCCATATCAAAATGACAAGGCAAGAAGACAATGAGTATCTGAGCAATCTTCTTATTTACCATGGGAAAATGGTGCTTTTTTCTCTCTTTCCTCTTTTCATAAATTTTTTTTTTTCTCAATAGCTATTGTCAACATCCGAATTTTTAATCCCAGATCCCCGTTATGCCATACCTCGCAATCCCAGGATTACCATTTTTCGAGACATAATGGATTGGATATCACAGTACATCATCCATTCCAAACCATACATAAGGTCTTACACAAATAAGGATCTCATGATCCGGTCTTAATACAACAAGCAGCGGAAACAAGCGTAGTGGTGGGGTCCATCTTCAGGGGCACAGGCAATGCTGACGAAGGCAGATGGTCCTAGTTATCATAGCTGTCCTGTTGGCCATCATCTTGATAGTTTCCTTCATAGTCTAGCCATGATAATAGCCAGGGACAAAAGCCATGAGTACTCTTTAAGTACTCGCAAACTACAACTAACAAGCAGTATAATTCTAAGTTAAAGTGCTAACTCTAGGTTTAACTATAAAGTTAAGTTTGAAACCTAAGCTGAGTTCAGAAACCAAGAAAGATAAAGTAAAGTTCTAGAATCACTTAAGTTGTGAAGCTATTGTTATAAACACAATCCCGTTGTGGTCAAGTCAAGATTCATCATTAGTATCAAGTTGTTTAGAAAACATCTGACAACGAAACAGTATGGCCATTCCAACTGTCCATAACCGCGGACGCGGCTATTCGAATAGTTTGACACTCTGCAGAGGTGGTAAACTTTCACCACAAGATTCGATACATCTGCCAGGGATAACCCTGAATCATCATACTTAGTATGCAGGTAATCAAACATAACCTTCCCTTTACACACCCTAGTATAAGCACCTCTCCTATGAGCATGGCCTCCCAACCATGACCATCAGTCATCTTGGGCACTACATAGGTGGACATCATCAGAGGCAGCCTCAGCTCATACCTCTCCCGTGAGGGAACTAATACTAATGCATATAAATTTCCAGCTAAGCCTTACCCAATTCAGGTAGTGTGGTTGTACGGTAAATCTGGAATGGTATCGCATCCGAATCCAACCATCAGTTTTATAAAAGGGTTAAGGCTCATGCCTCAACATTTTCATCATCATCAACCATTTTGTGTTTTCTCAACACATGTCAAAACATCTCAATAGAATGACTCATCATTCCAAGGTTTTCATAATTCATTTTCACCAAGTGTTCCCATCTAAAGTGACTCAGGTTTTTGATCTACTCTAAACTACTAAGTTAAGAGTGTTCACTAAGGTGGAAAAGATGGTTTCAATCTCATGCCATAGAATGACATCTAAAGGGTTCTAAATAGGTCAAGTTTTATACTTTTTATGCTACCTTCCAACTAAGTAAAGAACTTGGTGTAAACTAAGGGAGTAAAACTTGTAACTAAGACTTGGGGTACTAATAGTAAAAAAGGGGGTGTGATCAAGGCATGCTTAAGGCATCTTCGCTAAACCATCTAGTTTGATCCTAACTTGCTAAGCACTAAACTTGCAAGTGTTAGCTTGCACTGTTAATGGTGGCTTGCCTTGGTTGGTGCAGTGGTTAAAGTTTTCTTCTTCTTCTTGGTAGAACTCCTCCTCCTCGAAAGCTTGGTCGGTACTATCGTTTATAAATACATAGGGAGTGCACAATCACCAAACAATACTTAACTAGGCTGAGTAGCATTCTAAGACACACATTTGATGATCTATTATCATCACAAGCATCACAAGTTTAATTCCATAGTTTCATTCTTTTTATTTTAGAAAAGTAATTTCTACTCATTAAAAAAATTAACTAAGATTTAATATTCACCACTTAAGATATGGGATCATGTGGACACATGTCATCACCACATATCTTAACACATGGGAATGAGAATTAAAGGTTGGATCAATATTACTTTGGTTTAAGTTCATTATTTAATGATTTAAAGTGACTAGAAATGCCTATATAGCATTATTTTGGTACTAGTCCAAAGTCACTGCATGTAAACCTTACTATTATTACATATTTAGATAGATATGATGAAATGTGAATTTTGAGAGTTGGAATCAACTCAAAATCTAACTTGGTTGATTTTATAAAAATGTTGCAAGTTGCAAAAGCTTATGTCTTCTTATTTTTATTAGGAGAGATCTATAACCCTACCTGAATTAAATCCAACGGGCTTGGACAGATCATCATAATACCTTTCAGGCAAAATTTGTTTCACGCAATTTGGATTTGTCAAACTCCCAGAATTGAATTTTAAAATAGTGGATAGAAACTAGATTTAACTAAAAAAGAAAAATCCATATTTGAACGGGTGGGCTAGCGCGGGAAAAGACTTGGGCCGGCCCAGTGGCGCTCCGTGGCGCGGGGCTCGACTGACAGGGGGTCCCGCTTGTCAGCGGCACTTAACACACGAAACGGTACGCGCGCTGTGGGCCGTAGGATTAGAAGGAAGATCTACGGCTGAGGGTCGTCGTCGACGACGAACAGGTCGCCGGCGAGCTCGAACCCTAGCGGCTCGGTGGGGGTCCGCTGGGGACGTACCAGGGCTCCAGCGGGGTCAGCGAGGCGGACAAACGAACTGGAAGACGACGGCGAGGCGAGGCGCGGTTGCTGTGGAGCTTGGGGTGGTCGCAATCAGCGGCGCCCTTCTCCTCCTGCCGCGGCTGCTCCGGCTTCAATTCCGGCGAGGCAGAGCTCGCCTTGCTTCGGCTAGAGGTGGGTGAGGTTCAGAGAGGTGAGGGGAGTGGAATGGTGTGGAGAGAAGAGGCTGGGGAGGTCTCCTTTTATAGGCCCGACGGTGAGACCGAGCGGGATGGGCAGGCGACGGTGGCGACATTGCTTCGGCGGGGTAGAGGCATGGCTGCGGGTGGCGATTGACATGCCGTTCCCTGGCGGTGCTCTAGGCATTGAATGCGGCTGTAGGGGCGGTGGCATGCGGTCTGGGTGAGGTGGCGCTCTGAGCGGCAGAGGCGGCGGTGTCCACGGCGAGCGGTGGTTGTGAGGCGTTGGGCAGCCATCGGGGGTGTCTGGGGTGTTCTCCAGGTCGTGGCGGAGCGGCGGGCGTGGGCTGCGGCCAAGGGGCGGTCTGTGTGAGCGGGGACAGAGCACGCTCTAGGGGCGGCACCGGCATGGTGCGGTGGGACTGGGCGCGGGCTTTCCTCGATGGTCCACGGCATGGCTTGGCTCGGGCAGGGGACAGAGAGGGGCGGTGAGGTGTGGGCTACCTCCTAGACATGGAGAGAGAGGCGGGAGAGGGCTGCTGCGGTGAGTGCACGGTCGGCCGGCGAGAGGTGGCTCGGCATGGTTGTGCAGCTAGGAGGTAGGGGAGAGGTTGGGGTTGATCTGGTTAGGCTTGTGGGGGACAGAGATGATCAAAGCACTACAGAATTGCTATACAAAATCAGCCCAAAACAGTATTAGTTAGGCCATAATGATCTTGCCAGCAAGGTGTTTGACAAAATGGCCGAAAGAGAAAAAGTTTTGAATTTTGGTTTCAAATTTTTTGAGTGATCTCCACTAGTGCTAGGTAGTGTCTGGTTACAAGGGTTTTGAAAGTGGAGCTCAAATAGAGGGGTTTTGAAATAGGGGTGATCTATGCATATGCATTAGATTCAATTTTTAAATGCTATTTAAAATAAGCAAAAGAATGTTTTTAGCAGATCAAAAGGTGGGCCTTGGTACCTCATTATGTGTACGAGCAAGGGGTACAAAGATCAAGAATTGTTTCTGTTAAGAAATGAGTGCTAGGAACACTCAAAGTAGTGTAGTGGATTAAAATGGCCAAAATGACCATTCCTCCTTTTTAATTCTTTTTGATTTGATTTTCTTTAGGAAAAGTTTGGGAAAGATGTAGATGATGTTTAAATCACCTAAGAAACATTTGACAAGCATTGGATCACTCACTCATGGCAATTCAAACAACTCCTATTTTAAATGCACACATATAGGATTGCTTTCATTTTAAATTTGGAAAAGTTTTTGTTAACCCCATTTTTGGTTGATTTGATCTTGATAAGCTTGGATTGAAGTTTTGGGATGTTACAAACCTTCCCCCCTTAAACAAAATCTCGTCCCGAGATTTACAAAGAAAACTAGGAACTAAAGAGATATGGGAACTCTGTCCTAATGTAATCTTCACGCTCCCAAGTAGCTTCTTCCTCGGTATGGTTGCTCCACTGAATCTTGAGAAACTTGATACTCCTGGTCCTGGTGGTTCTGTAGGCTTCTTCTAAGATACGAATGGGTATTTCCCGATAGGTCAGGTCATTTTTGATTTCCACCACTCGGTGATCGATGTTCTTGAAAACTTCAGTCTTCTCGGGCACTTCCAGACATTTGCGAAGTAACGAGATATGGAACACATTGTGGATGGCTGACATCTCTTCAGGCAGGTCCAGTTGATACGATACTTCTCCTCGACGGTTCGGAATTTTGAAGGGCCCGATATATCTGGGGGCTAACTTTCCTTTCAGACTAAAGCGTTGAGTTCCCTTCAATGGTGAAACCTTGAGATATACAAAATCTCCGACATTGAACGTCAGGTCTCTCCTTCACTTGTCAGAATAACTCTTCTGTCTGGATTGGGCGGTCTTGAGGTGCTCACGGACTTTGTGAACTTTCTCTTTCGCTTCCCGAAGGATGTCGGGTCCGAAGATTTGACTCTCTCCTACTTGCGACCAATTCAAAGGGGTACGACACTTCCTTCCGTATAGGAATTCAAATGGTGCCATTTTCAAACTAGCTTGATAACTGTTGTTATATGAGAATTCTGCGAAAGGCAGGCAGTCTTCCCATTTTGATCCATATTCCAACACACAAGCTCTAAGCATATCCTATAGGATCTGGTTGACTCTCAAAAGTCTGTCCATCTGTTTGCAGGTGATATGGTGTGCTGAAGATCAACTTGGTTCCTAGTCCTTCTTGGACTTTCTGCCAAAATCTTGAGGTAAACTGGGTTCCTCGATCTGATACGATGGTCTTGGGGGTTCCATGCAGACTAACAATCCTAGCAATGTACAACTCTGCTAACTTTGCACTCTGGTAAGTGGTCTTGACAGGTATAAAGTGGGCTACCTTGGACAGTCTATCCACTATGACCCAGATTGAGTCATTTCCCCTAGTAGAAGTAGGTAAACTGGTGATAAAGTCCATTCCGACGGAATCCCATTTCCATTCCGGAATCTGTAATGGTTACAACAGTCCTGCAGGTCTCTGATGCTCTGCTTTGACTCTTTGACAGATGTCACATTTGGCGATGTAGCTTCCGATCTCTCTCTTCATCTTGTGCCACCAAAATAGCTCTTTCAAATCCTGATACATCTTTATTCCTCCGGGGTGGATAGAATAAAGAGTATCATGAGCTTCCTTCATGATAACCTTCTCCAGCTCCAAATCTGCTGGCACACAGATATGTCCTTTGTACCACAGTACTCATTCTTTGTCTTCGGTGAATCCAGGTACCTTTCCTGTACCAATACGACGTTTGATTTCGTCGATACTTTCATTTCCCTTCTGGGCTTCCTTGATTTGGCTAATCAAAGTGGGTTGAAGTTCAATGCTAGCTAAGAATCCTTTGCTAACTAATTCACTTCTGAACTGTTCCAACTCTTCATACAAACTTGGTTGCTTCTCCTTGATCATGGTGTCAAGCCTACAGGGCAATCTGCTAAGAGCATCCGCTACCACATTGGCTTTGCCGGGGTGATAGTGAATGTCAAGGTCATAATCCTTGATTAACTCTATCCATCTTCTTTGCCTCATATTCAGCTCCTTCCGAGTGAAGATATACTTCAAGCGCTTATGATCTGAGTAAATCTCACAGCGATTACCCATCAAATAATGACGCCATGTCTTTAGTGCTAGAACTACAGTTGCTAGCTCAAGATCATGGGTCGGATAGTTCTGCTCATGCTGCTTCAGTTGTCGAGACAAATAAGCGATGACTTTGCCTTCTTGCATCAATACACATCCTAGACCAATCTTGGATGCGTAGCAATACACATCAAAGGGCTTCTTGATGTCTGGCATGACCAAAATTGGGGCTGATATCAATCTCCTCTTCAGCTCCTGGAAACTGGCTTCACATTTGTCTGTCCATTCAAACTTCTTGTCCTTCTTCAACAATTGGGTCATTGGTCGGGCTATGCTCGAGAATCCTTCTACGAACTTGCGGTAATATCCCGCTAATCCGAGAAATGCACGGACTTGGGTTTGAGTGGTTGGGGCTTCCCATTCTTCGACATCTTTGATCTTGGCGGGATCAACAGAGACTCCTCCGGCAGACACAATATGTCCTAGGAATCATACCTCTTTCAGCCAAAACTCACACTTGCTGACCTTGGCATATAACTGATGCTCTCTAAGGGTTTCTAGGATAACTCTCAGATGTTGCTCATGCTCTCCTTCTGACTTGGAGTAGATAAGGATGTCGTTGATAAACACAACCACAAACTTATCTAGGAAATACATAAAGATCTTATTCATGAGATTCATGAAATAAGAAGGGGCATTGGTTAATCCAAAATACATAACCGTATACTCGTATAAACCATAGCGAGTAGTAAAGGCGGTCTTCAGAATATCCGTTGCATGAATCTTAAGTTGGTGATAACCAGTCCTAAGATTAATCTTTGAGAATACCTGAGCTCCAGTCAACTGATCAAATAGATCCTCTATCTTTGGCAAGGGGTACTTGTTCTTGATGGTGACATCATTCAACTTTCTGTAATCTGTGCACAGACGGTTGCCTCCATCTTTCTTGTCGACGAATAACACTGGTGATCTCCATGGTGATGCACTTGGTTGAATTAAACCTTTGGCTAGCATAGCATCCAACTGTTTCTTCAGTTCCACTAGCTCTGAGGGGTTCATACTATAGGGTCTCTGGGCTATAGGTCTGGTTCCGGGGATTAGTTCGATAATGAACTCAATATCCCTATCCGGGGGCATACCTGGCAATTCATCTGGGAATACGTCGGGGTATTCACAGACTACTCTGACTTGGTCTATGGAGGGCAAGGCTACACTCTGGTTGCACTTGAATTGTCGAGGTAAGGTTTCAGAGATATGCTCTACTGTTACTCCAGAACTACTGGTCATGGTGATGGCTTTCTTAGCACAGTCTATCAATCCTTTATGCCTTGACATCTAGTCCATACCTAGTACTAATTACAAACCTTTGGTTCCAAGTACAATTAGGTTGGCATAAAAATCTATCCCATGTATTCTGATAGGTACAGGTTTGCAAATTTTTCTAGCCTTGGTTGTTGAACCGGGGATTTGAACTATCATGACATGCTTCAGGTTGGTTGGACGAATCTTACTAGTGCATGCAAATCCTTCGGTGACAAATGAATGCGGTGCTCCCGAATCAAACAATACTCTTGCTAAAACTGAGTTGACAGAAAACATACCCAGCACTACATCTGGCGCTTCCTGGGCTTCTTCTGCATTCATGTGGAAGAGACGGCTGTTGCGGTTGTGAGGGTTCCCTGGGGAAAATCTCCTTCCTGGTTGAACACGACGCTGCTACTGAGCTGGGGCATTCACATTGGCATTGGCTGTAGTCTTCTTGGGACACTCATTGGAGTATTGACCCTTTACTCCACACTCGAAACAAGTGATCTGGGACTTGTCCTTGACTGCGACAGGTACATCATTGCTGCTAGTTCTGGGTGCAGTGTTGCTGTTGTTGTTGTTGTTTTTGTGGTTCTTGGGAGGTGCACGGTTGAAATTGTTGGCATTACCGGAGTTGTGATTGTTTCATCTGGACTTCACATTGCCTCCGCTACGGTTGGGGTAGCTTGGGTGAGAATTTGGGGGTTGGTTGTTCCTTGGTGCATATCCTGGTGAAGGGTTGGGACGGTACTTCTGGTGACTGTTGGATCCAGACTGCTGCATCATACGACGCTTGCGGTTGTCATTTGCCTGGTTAATCTTCCCTTCCATCTAGATGGTAGAGTCGACTAGCTCTTCGAGATCCTAGAAATGGATGTTGACGAGGACAGTCTGCATCTCATCATGCAGTCTGTTCAAGAATCTCTCCTTCTTCTTGGCCTCCGTGTTGATCTCATCAGGTGCATATCTGGCAAGTGACAGGAATCTGTCACGGTACTCCACCATAGTCATTCTTCCTTGCTTCAATTCGCGGAACTCATCTCTCATTCTATTGACTAGACCTTGCGGCACGTGGGTGCGACTGAACTTGACTTTGAATGCTTCCCATGTCATCACCTGACCATGGTTCATATTGCGGATGCTATTCCACCAAGCTCTTGCATATCCTGCCAGATAGTGGGTGGCGAAGAGAACTTTCTCATTTTCATCAACTCGGGCAACTTCTAAGTTGTTTTCCATGGTCTGTAACCAGTCATCAGCATCTAATGGGTTCTCAGATTGATTGAAGATTGGGGGATTAGTGTTCTGAAAGTTTTTGAGTTTGGATCCCTGGTGATCCTGATTTCCATGCCCTTGGTTGTTGAGAGCCATCTGGGCGATCTATTGAAGTGTTGTTAAGTTGGCTTGGCGTTCTGCCCTACTTGCTTCACGGTCTGCGATGAGATTTTGCAAGATCTGCAGCATTGGGTCTTGCGACGAGTTGCCCCCTCCTTGGTTCCCGCGAGTCATCTGAAGATTCAGATATAGGGGTAAGAGGGAAATTCTAAGGTTCATGGTTTTGGGGTTTTCAAATCTAAAACTTTGAGTTAGACTCAGGTTTTTCAACTAACTTCATTTTCATTCATGCAAGCAAGCACACGATACAACACACACCACAACAATCAAAGGGAAAACATATGGTTTTAAGAACAATTCTGCAAGCTAAGATACAGTGAGATCGATACATCTCATGCTACGACAGTGCTCTAGTGCATCTACTCATCATCGATGAAGTCGGAGTCCTCATCATCAGTGTAGAAGTCCACGGCATCCTCCGCCAGAAAATCATCATCGTTGTTGAGGTAAGAATCCATGTCTCCCTGGATGTCTTCACCCTCATCTTCTTCTTCCTTTGCTGCAAGCTGAGCTTCCTGCTCCTTGATGGTCTTCTCGAGATCGGCCACCTTCTTGCGAAGATGGGCGATGGTGCGATCCTTCTTGGCACGCTGGCGGCGAAGAGACTGACGGTCTTGGACAAGCAGTGCGAAAGTCTGGGCCTTCTGGTCGGCAATGGCACGGTACTGGTTCGCTAACTCTCTGGCATTGTCCAGTTCCTGCTGTCTGTCGTGAAGCAAGAAGTCAAGGTTCTCCACTTGACGCCTCAACTCGGGGTGGCCCGGTATCTCCATTGGCATTCCCATGAAATCACGTCTTGCATAGTGGGCAAAACGGGTTCCTTGGACCTTGTTGACGCTGAGGGCACATAGACGTGCGAGAGCTTCATGCATGGCCCTGGCTAATCCATCTAGCCAGTTGTTCTTTCTCACGGAGAACTGAATTCTTCCAGAAGTTGGTGCTTCAATGCTTCCTCTAAGATCCGCGGTGACTAGCCACTGTAAGTCTCCTCCTGGGGGTCCTGGAAGTTGAGCTCCAAGAAACTCCGGATGCGGGCGTCCCAGTAACTCTGACAGTGAATCCAGATCCCTCTCGAAGATCAGTTGACCTCCGTTTCCCAACTGGTAAAACTTTCTAAACTGAGTCTCCATCTACAAGAATTAAGGATGAGGAAGTTAGTGAAGTGATCAAGTGTGTCAAATTTTAAGTAGTAGTGTAAGAATTTTGAGTATCGTGAATTTTTGAGAAAGAATCCACAAGGGTAAGAGAGGAGATCGTTTTTAATAAATACTCACTTTGGTTTTGAAACTAAGTTTTTGTTTGACGTCCATTCTAACTAGGGTCTCCTATGGTCAGGATAACTCTGATACCAACTTGTCAACACCCGGATTTTTAATCCCAGATGCCCGTTATGCCATACCTCGCAATCCCAGGATTACCATTTTTGTGAGACATAACGGATTGGATATCATAGTACATCATCCATTACAAACTATACATAAGGTCTTACACAAATAAGGATCTCATGATCCAGTCTTAATACAACAAGCAGCGGAAATAAAAGATAAGCGTAGCGGTGGGGTCCATCTTCAGGGGCACAGGCAATGCTGACGAAGGCAGATGGTCCTAGTTATCATAGCTGTCCTGTTGGCCATCATCTTGATAGTTTCCTTCATAGTCTGGTCATGATAATAGCCAGGGACAAAAGCCATGAGTACTCTTTAAGTACTCGCAAACTACCACTAACAAGCAGTATAATTCTAAGTTAAAGTGCTAACTCTAGGTTTAACTATAAAGTTAAGTTTGAAACCTAAGCTGAGTTCAGAAACCAAGAAACATAAAGTAAAGTTCTAGAATCACTTAAGTTGTGAAGCTATTGTTATAAACACAACCCTGTTGTGGTCAAGTCAAGATTCATCATTAGTATCAAGTTGTTTAGAAAACATCTGACAACGAAACAGTATGGCCATTCCAACTGTCCATAACCGCGGACGCGGCTATTCGAATAGTTTGACACTCTGCAGAGGTGGTAAACTTTCACCACAAGATTCGATACATCTGCCAGGGATAACCCTGAATCATCATACTTAGTATGCAGGTAATCAAACATAACCTTCCCTTTACACACCCTAGTATAAGCACCTCTCCTATGAGCATGGCCTCCCAACCATGACCATCAGTCATCTTGGGCACTACATAGGTGGACATCATCAGAGGTAGCCTCAGCTCAGACCTCTCCCGTGAGGGAACTAATACTAATGCATATAAATTTCCAGCTAAGCCTTACCCAATTCAGGTAGTGTGGTTGTACGGTAAATCTGGAATGGTATCGCATCCGAATCCAACCATCAGTTTTATAAAAGGGTTAAGGCTCATGCCTCAACATTTTCATCATCATCAACCATTTTGTGTTTTCTCAACACATGTCAAAACATCTCAATAGAATGACTCATCATTCCAAGGTTTTCATAATTCATTTTCACCAAGTGTTCCCATCTAAAGTGACTCAGGTTTTTGATCTACTCTAAACTACTAAGTTAAGAGTGTTCACTAAGGTGGAAAAGATGGTTTCAATCTCATGCCATAGAATGACATCTAAAGGGTTCTAAATAGGTCAAGTTTTATACTTTTTATGCTACCTTCCAACTAAGTAAAGAACTTGGTGTAAACTAAGGGAGTAAAACTTGTAACTAAGACTTGGGGTACTAATAGTAAAAAAAGGGGTGTGATCAAGGCATGCTTAAGGCATCTTTGCTAAACCACCTAGTTTGATCCTAACTTGCTAAGCACTAAACTTGCAAGTGTTAGCTTGCATTGTTAATGGTGGCTTGCCTTGGTTGGTGTAGTGGTTGAAGTTTTCTTCTTCTTCTTCTTCTTGGTAGAACTCCTCCTCCTCGAAAGCATGGTCGGTACTATCGTCTATAAATACATAGGGAGTGCACAATCACCAAACAATACTTAACTAGGCTAAGTAGCATTCTAAGACACACATTTGATGATCTATTATCATCACAAGCATCACAAGTTTAATTCCATAGTTTCATTCTTTTTATTTTAGAAAACTAATTTCTACTCATTAAAAAAATTAAGTAAGATTTAATATTCACCACTTAAGATATGGGATCATGTGGACACATGTCATTGATGGGTTCGTAGCATGGAAAACAAAAAATTTCTACCGCAAGAACGAACAAAACCCAGATCTAATCTAGAAAAAAGCCAAGATCTAATCTATTAGACATGTGCAACGAGATAGATCGGTACTAACCCTTGTAGATCCGAAAGCGTTACGAGATTAGATCTCGTGGTTGATGTAGTCGATCACTTGCCGATCTCAAGATCGTGTGGACAATCCTTCCGGCAGCGCTTCCGCAGTCGGTCACACGTGCGGAGTCGAAGCAGACCTTCCTCTCCTCGTTCTAGCGAGCAGCGAAGGTAGTAGATCTTCTCCACGGAATCCCAGCAGCACGACGGCGTGGTGGTGGTGGTGGAGTAGAGAATTCTGCAGGGCTTCGCCTATGCCTGTGTAGAAGAAAGGAGGAGGAGAGAGGCGGCGGAGATTGGGTGTTGTCTAGGAGGGGCAAGGGGTGGCGCCTCCCCCTTCTATTTAAAGGAGGGAGGGCGCCTGGGGAGGGGGAGTCCTAGTAGGACTCTCCACCTCCTAGGGCCGGCGGATTGGGGAGGGGGGGAGGAGTCCTCCCCCACGACTCCTTGCCTTGACCCACCAGGACTCCTTGATCCCTATCTTGATTTTCAAGCAAACTCCAAGAAATCTTCTAGAACCTTTCGGAACATTCCGAAACCTTCTAGAATCCTCATACAAATACTCCGGAACATTTCCTACCTCAGAAAATGATCCCCAATATATGAATCTTATTCTCCGGACAATTTCGGATCTCCTCGTGATGTCCCGGATCCAATCCGAGACTCCGAACAACCTTCGTTCTCCAACGCACATTCCATATATACTTAAAACAACTTCGAACATTAAGTGTGTCACCCTACGGTTCGTGAATATGTAGACATGACAGAGACACATCTCCTATCAATAACCATCAGCGGGACCTGGAGATCCATAATGGCTCCCACATACTCAACGATGACTTTGTGATCGATTGAACCATTTACATACGAAACCAATTCCCTTTGTCACGCGATACTATACTTATCCGAGGTTTGATCGTCGGTATCTCCATACCTAGTTCTACCTCGTTACTGATAAGTACTCTTTACTCGTTCCGTGATATGTCATCCCTTGTGACCCAGTCACATGCTTGCAAGCTAACTAGATGACATTCCACCGAGAGGGCCCAGAGCATATCTATCCGTCATATGGATGGACAAATCCTAATCTTGGTCCATGCGCTTCAACACATACTTTCAGAATACCAATGACACCTTTATGACCACCCAGTTACGAAGCGGTATTTGATGTCATCAAAGTACCCATCCGGTGATGGTGATTAACACAACCTCATGGTCGAAAGATTAGGTTACTATGCATTTAAAAGCTTACAGCAATACGAACTTAATGACTTGATCTTATGCTACGCTTACTATGGGTGTGTGTGTCCATCATATCATTCTCCTAATGATATAACCTTGTTATTAATCACATCCTAATGTCCATGATCAGGAAACCATGATCATCAATTAATCAACAAGCTAGTTCAACAAGAGGCTTACTAGGGACTCTCTTATGTTTACAAAACACACATGTATTAGTGTTTCCTAATAATACAATTATAGCATGGGATGCAAACATTCATCATAAACACAAAGATATAATAATAACCACTTATATTATTGCCTCTTGGGCATATCTCCAACAGTCTCCCACTTGCACTAGAGTCAATAATCTAGATTACATGGTAATATACCGAACACCCATGGCGTTCTGGTGTTGGCCATGCTTTTCCCTAGGGAGAGGTTTAGTCAACGGATCTGCCACATTCAGATTAGTGTGTACTTTGCAAATATTTATGTCACCATCTCGGACATACTCGCGAATAGCATGGAAACTTAGCTTGATGTGCTTCAGCTTGCTATGTGACCTTGGCTCCTGTGCATTAGCTATGGCACCTGTGTTGTCACAGTAGATGGCCATCGGGTCCAACGCACTGGGATCCACGCCAAGTTCAGTAGTGAATTCCTTCATCCAAATGGCTTCTTGTGCAGCCTCCGAAGCAGCTATGTATTCCGATTCAATTGAATATTTCGCCACAACGCTTTGCTTCACACTCCTCCAGCTCACTACAGCACCATTCAAAATAAATACGTATCCCGACTGTGACTTCGAGTCATCCGGATCGGTGTTCCAACTAGCATCGGTGTAACCGTTTACAACAAGCTGTTCATCACCTCCATAAGAAAGAACCATATCCTTAGTCCTATTTAGGTACTTTAGGATATTCTTGACCACTGTCCAGTGCTCCATTCCAGGATCACTTTGATATCTGCTAGTCAAACTAACAGCATGTGCTATATCCGGTCTTGTACACAGCATGGCATACATGATAGAACCTATGGCCGAGGCATAGGGAATATTATTCATTTTCACTCTATCTTCTGTCGTAGCTGGACTTTGAGTCTTACTCAAGGTCTTACCTGACAACATGGGCACGAACCCTTTCTTGCTATCTTCCATTCTAAACTTCTTTAGAACTTTGTCCAAGTATGTACTTTGTGAAAGCGCTATTAGGCGTCTTGATCTATCTCTATAAATCTTGATGCCTAGAATGTATGCCGCTTCGCCAAGATCCTTCATTGAAAAACTATTATTCAAATAGGTTTTGATGCTATTAAGAAGTTCTGTATCATTCCCAATCAACAATATGTCATCTACATATAGTACTAGGAATGCTACAGAGCTCCCACTCACTTTCTTGTAAATACAAGCTTCTCCATAAGTTTGTATAAATCCAAAGTTTTTGATTACTTTATCAAAACGTTGATTCCAACTCCGGGATGCTTGCTTCAGTCCATAAATGGAGCGCTGAAGTTTGCATACCTTGTCAGCATCTTTAGGATCGACAAAACCCTTGGGTTGTACCATATACAACTCTTCCTCAATGTCACCATTAAGGAACGCCGTTTTGACATCCATCTGCCAAATCTCATAATCGAAATATGCAGCAATTGCTAACAAAATCCTCACAGACTTTAGCTTCGCTACTAGTGAGAATGTCTCATCATAGTCAACTCCTTGAATTTGTCGGAACCCTTTCGCGACAAGTCGAGCTTTATAGACGGTAACATTACCATCAGCATCTGTTTTGCTCTTGAAAATCCATTTGTTCTCGACAGCCTTACGGCCATCCGGTAAGTCCACCAAAGTCCACACTTGGTTTTCGTACATGGATCCCATTTCGGATTTCATGGCTTCTAGCCATTTGTCAGAATCTGGGCTCACCATAGCTTCTTCATACGTTGCAGGGTCATCATCGTTGTCCACCAACATGACGTTCAAGGCAGAGTCATACCAATCAGGAGTGGTACGAACCCTTGTTGACCTGCGAGGTTCAGCAGTAACTTCGCTTGAAGTTTCATGATCATTATCATTAGCTTCCTCTCCAATTGGTGTAGGCGTCACAAAAACATCTTCCGGTGCTGCGCTACTCTCAAATCCGAGAGAAGGTTCAATAACCTCATCGAGTTCTACTTTCCTTCCAGTCACCTCCTTCGAGAGAAACTCCTTCTCAAGAAAGGATCCATTCTTGGCAACGAAAACTTTGCCTTCGGATCTATGATAGAAGGTATACCCAATTGTTTCTTTAGGGTATCCTATGAAGACGCATTTCTCCGCTTTGGGTTCTAGCTTATCAGGTTGTAACTTCTTTACATATGCCTCGCAACCCCAAACTTTAAGGAACGACAACTTAGGTTTCTTACCAAACCACAATTCGTACTGTGTCGTTTCAACGGATTTAGATGCTGCCCTATTTAAAGTGAATGCGGCTGTCTCTAATGCATAGTCCCAAAATGATAACGGTAAATCTGTAAGAGACAGCATAGACCGAACCATATCTAAGAGAGTTCGATTACGATGTTCGGACACACCATTACGCTGTAGTGTTCCTGGCGGTGTCAATTGTGAAAGTATTCCACATTTCTTTAAATGCATGCCAAACTCATAACTCAGATATTCACCTTCGCGGTCAGAACGCAGAAATTTAATCTTCTTGTTACGATGATTTTCCACTTCACTTTGAAATTCCTTAAACTTCTCGAAAGTTTCGGACTTATGTTTCATAAAGTAGACATACCCATATCTACTTAAGTCATCTGTGAAAGTGAGAACATAACGATATCCACCATGCGATGCTACACTCATTGGACCGCACACATCGGTATGTATTATTTCCAATAAGTATGTAGCTCGCTCCATTGTACCAGAGAATGGAGTCTTAGTCATTTTTCCCATTAGACATGCTTCGCATCTTTCAAGTGATTCAAAATCAAGTGATTCAAGAAGTCCATCTGAATGGAGTTTCTTCATACGCTTCACTCCAATGTGACCAAGACGACAGTGCCACATGTATGTAGAATTATCATTCAATTTTATTCGTTTAGCATCTATGTTGTGAACATGTGTATCACTACTATCGAGATTCAGTAAGAATAAACCATTCATCTCAGGTGCATTACCATAAAAGATATTACTCATATAAATCGAACAACCTTTATTCTCGGACTTAAAAGAGTAATCGTCTCGCAATAAACAGGATCCAGATATAATGTTCATGCTTAACGCAGGCACCAAATAACAATTATTCAAATTTAAAACTAATCCCGAAGGTAGATGTAGAGGGAGCGTGCCGACGGCGATCACATCAACCTTGGAGCCATTTCCAACGCGCATCGTCACCTTGTCTCTTGCCAGTCTTCGTTTATTCCGTAGCTCCTGTTTCGAGTTACAAATATGAGCAACCGAACCAGTATCAAATACTCAGGCACTACTACGATTACTAGTAAGATACACATCTATAACACATATATCAAATATACCTTTCTTCTTGATGTTGCCGTTCTTCAGATCCGCCAGGTACTTGGGGCAGTTACGCTTCCAGTGACCAGCACCCTTACAGTAGAAGCACTCAGTTTCAGGCTTGGGACCAGCCTTGGGCTTCTTTGCAGGTACGGCAACTTTCTTGCCGTCCTTCTTGAAGTTGCCCTTGTTCTTAGGCTTGCCCTATCTCTTGAAATTGGTGGTCTTATTGACCATCAATACTTGGTGCTCCTTCTTGATCTCCACTTCAGCAGTTTTCAGCTTGGACAATAGTTCAGGCAACGTCTTGTTCATGCAGTGCATATTGTAGTTCATAACAAAAATCTTGTAACTTGGTGGTAGTGATTGGAGGAGACGGTGAATCCCTAACTCATTAGGAATCGATATCCCCAACTCTTGGAGCTTGTTTGCGTACCCAGACATGGTGAGCACGTGCTCGCTAATGGAGCTTCCCTCTTCCATCTTACAATTAAAGAACTTTTCGGAGGCCTCATAGCTCTCCATTGCCGCGCGAGTCTCAAAAATTAGCCTGAGCTCCTTAATGATCTCGAACGGGTCGTGGTGCTAAAAACGCTTTTGGAGCTCCGCTTCTAAACCGTACAGGATGGCACACTGAACTGTGGAGTAATGATTTTTCCGAGTGGCGTAAACATTCTTTACGTCATCGGTAGCATCATCTGCAGGTGGGTCACCTAGCGGTGCTTCGAGCACATAGGTCAACTGACCAGCCCTGAGGACGATCTTCAGTCCACGGAACCAGTCCGTGAAATTGCTTCCATTGTTCTTAAGCTTTTCTTTCTCTAGGAACGCATTGAAATTGATGGAGGGGGTCGCCATAATCGACAACAATTTGCAAGTAGTTTAGACTAAGTTTATGAAAAATTGAGTTCAAATTTAATTCTTAAACTAACTAGGTGAACTCCCACTCAAAACAACATCCCTCACATTGTCTTAGTGATTACACGAACCAAGTCCACTACACCAAGTCTGATCTTCACGAGAGAAGATGTAGTTTCATCGGCGAACAATCTTTATGTTCATCATATCATTTATATGACTCATGCTCTACCTTTCGGTATTCCATGTTCCGAGACCATGTCTGTACATGCTAGGCTCGTCAAGATAACCTTAGTTTCCGCATGTGCAAATCTGGCTTGCACTCGTTGTATGCACACGTAGAATCTATCACATCCGATCATCACGAGATGCTTCGAAACGACGAGTCTTAGCAACGGTGCCAACTAAGGGTGAACACTTTATTACTTGATATTTAGTGAGAGGGATCATCTTATAATGCTACCGTCGCGATCTAAGCAATACAAGATGCATAAAGGATTAACATCACAGGCAATTCATAATTAGTGTGATATGATATGGCCTTTTCTTCTTGCGCCTTTGATCTCCATCTCCAAAGCACGAACATGATCTCCATCATCACCAGCATTGCGTCAAGGTCACTGGCACTGCTTCATGGTTGTCCATCATCACTAGCAACTATTACAACTACTTGGAATAAAGCTATTACAAGATGAATAGACACGCAGGTCTTAACAGAATTAAAGACAACCAATAGGCTCCTGCCGGTTGCCATATTACAACACGGATCATTGCATACATCAAATACAATCATAATCACATGATGGCCATATCACATCACAAAACCCCTGAAAAAACAAGTTAGACGCCTCTAATTTTCTTTGCATGTTTTACGTGGTTTGGGGCTTTCGCATAAGACCGATCTTACCTACGAACAAGGACCACAACGTTGATACAAGTGTTGTCAGATGCTCATTGTAAATTGAATCTTAACTATGGTGGGAGAGACAGACACCCGCAAAGCCACTTGTGCAAAGCAAGTTGCACGTCAAGCATGGAGCAAGTCTCATGTGCGATGACATGTAATGTTAGCCTGAGCCGCTTCATCCCACCATGCCGCAAGATGCAAAGTACACGCTAAGACACCGACAACAAAAGCATCAACGCCCACAAAAACATTGTGTTCTACTCGTGAAACAGATCTACGCATAGATACGGCTCTGATACCACAGATGGGTTCGTAGCATGGAAAACAAAAAATTTCTACCGCAAGAACGAACAAAACCCAGATCTAATCTAGAAAAAAGCCAAGATCTAATCTATTAGACATGTGCAACGAGATAGATCGGTACTAACCCTTGTAGATCCGAAAGCGTTACGAGATTAGATCTCGTGGTTGATGTAGTCGATCACTTGCCGATCTCAAGATCGTGTGGACGATCCTTCCGACGCCGCGTTCTGGTAGCGCTTCCGCAGTCGGTCATACCTGCGGAGTCGAAGCAGACCTTCCTCTCCTTGTTCCAGCGAGCAGAGGAGGTAGTAGATCTTCTCCACGGAATCCCAGTAGCACGAGGCGTGGTGGTGGTGGTGGAGTAGAGAATTCTGCAGGGCTTCGCCTATGCCTGTGCAGAAGAAAGGAGGAGGCGAGAGGCGGCGGAGATTGGGTGTTGTCTAGGAGGGGCAAGGGGTGGCGCCTCCCCCTTCTATTTAAAGGAGGGAGGCGCCTGGGGAGGGGGAGTCCTAGTAGGACTCTCCACCTCCTAGGGCCGACGGATTGGGGAGGGGGGAGGAGTCCTCCTCCCCCACGACTCCTTGTCTTGACCCACCAGGACTCCTTGATCCCTATCTTGATTTTCAATCAAACTCCAAGAAATCTTCTAGAACCTTCCGGAACATTCCGAAACCTTCTAGAATCCTCATACAAATACTCCGGAACATTTCCTAACTCAGAAAATGATCCCCAATATATGAATCTTATTCTCCGGACAATTTCGGATCTCCTCGTGATGTCCCGGATCCAATCCGAGACTCCAAACAACCTTCGGTCTCCAACGCACATTCCATATCTACTTAAAACAACTTCGAACCTTAAGTGTGTCACCCTACAGTTCGTGAATATGTAGACATGACAGAGACACATCTCCTATCAATAACCATCAGCGGGACCTGGAGATCCATAATGGCTCCCACATACTCAACGATGACTTCGTGATCGATTGAACCATTTACATACGAAACCAATTCCCTTTGTCACGCGATACTATACTTATCCGAGGTTTAATCGTCGGTATCTCCATATCTCGTTCTACCTCGTTACTGATAAGTACTCTTTACTCGTTCCGTGATATGTCATCCCTTGTGACCCAGTCACATGCTTGCAAGCTAACTAGATGACATTCCACCGAGAGGGCCCAGAGCATATCTATCCGTCATATGGATGGACAAATCCCAATCTTGGTCCATGCGCTTCAACACATACTTTCAGAATACCCAATGACACCTTTATGACCACCCAGTTACGAAGCGGTGTTTGATGTCATCAAAGTACCCATCCGGTGATGGTGATTAACACAACCTCATGGTCGAAAGATTAGGTTACTATGCATTTAAAAGCTTACAGCAATACGAAATTAATGACTTGATCTTATGCTACGCTTACTATGGGTGTGTGTGTCCATCACATCATTCTCCTAATGATATAACCTTGTTATTAATCACATCCTAATGTCCATGATCAGGAAACCATGATCATCAATTAATCAACAAGCTAGTTCAACAAGAGGCTTACTAGGGACTCTCTTATGTTTACAAAACACACATGTATTAGTGTTTCCTAATAATACAATTATAGCATGGGATGTAAACATTCATCATAAACACAAAGATATAATAATAACCACTTATATTATTGCCTCTTGGGCATATCTCCAACAGTCATCACCACATATCTTAACACATGGTAATGAGAATTAAAGGTTGGATCAATATTACTTTGGTTTAAGTTCATTATTTAATGATTTAAAGTGACTAGAAATGCCTATATAGCATTATTTTGGTACTAGTCCAAAGTCACTGCATATAAACGTTAATATTATTACATATTTAGATATATATGATGAAATGTGAATTTTGAGAGTTGGAATCAACTCAAAAGCTAACTTGGTTGATTTTATAAAAATGTTGCAAGTTGCAAAAGCTTATGTCTTCTTATTTTTATTAGGAGAGATCTATAACTCTAATTGAATTAAATCCAACAGGCTTGGACAGATCATCTTAATACCTTTCAGGAAAAATTTGTTTCATGCAATTTGGATTTGTCAAACTCCCAGAATTGAATTTTAAAATAGTGGACAGAAACTAGATTTAACCAAAAAAGAAAAATCCATATTTGAACGGGTGGGCTAGCGCGGGAAAAGACTTGGGACGGTCCGGTGGCGCTCCGCCGCGCGGGGCTCAGCTGACAGGGGGTCCCGCTTATCAGCGGCACTTAACACGTGAAACGGTACGCGCGTTGTGAGCTGTAGGATTAGAAGGAAGATCTACGGCTGAGGGTCGTCGTCGACGACGAACAGGTCGCCGGCGAGCTCGAACCCTAGCGGCTCGGTGGGGGTCTACTGGGGACGTACCAGGGCTCCAACGGGGTCGGCGAGGCAGGAAAACGAACTGGCAGACGACGGCGAGGCGAGGCGCGGTTGCGGCGGAGGTTGGGGTGGTCGCAATCAGCTGTGCCCTTCTCCTCCTGTCACGGCTGCTCCGGCTCCAATTCTGGCGAGGCAGAGCTCGCCTTGCTCCAGCTGGAGGTGGGTGAGGTTCAGAGAGGTGAGGGGAGTGGAATGGTGTGGAGATAAGAGGCTGGGGAGGCCTCCTTTTATAGGCCCGACGGTGAGACCGAGCGGGATGGGCAGGCGACGGTGGCGACATGGCTACGACGGGGTAGAGGCATTGCTGCGGGTGGCGATCGACGTGCGGTTCCCTGGCAGTGCTCTAGGCATGGAATGCGGCCGTATGGGCGGTGGCATGCGGTCTGGGTGAGGTGGCGCTCTAAGCGGCAGAGGCGGCGGTGTCCACGGCGAGCGGTGGCTGTGAGGCATTGTGCGGCCAGCGGGGGTGTCTGGGGTGTTCTCCAGGTCATGGCGGAGCGGCGGGCACGGGCTGCGGCCAAGGGGCGGTCTGTGCGAGCGGGGACAGAGCGCGCTCAGGGGGCGGCACCGGCAAGGTGCGGTGGCACTGGGTGCGGGCTTTCCTCGGTGGTCCACGGCAGGGCTTGGCTCGGGCAGGGGACAGAGAGGGGCGGTGAGGTGTGGGCTACCTCCTAGACATGGAGAGAGAGGCGGGAGAGGGCTGCTGCGGTGAGTGCACGGTCGGCCGGCGAGAGGTGGCTCGGCATGGTTGTGTAGTGCAGTTAGGAGGTAGGGGAGAGGTTGGGTTGGTCTGGTTAGGCTTGAGGGGGACAGAGATGATCAAAGCACTACAGAATTGCTAGACAAAATCACCCCAAAACAGTATTAGTTAGGCCATAATGATCTTGCCAGCAAGGTGTTTGACAAAATGGCCGAAAGAGAAAAAGTGTTGAATTTTGGTTTCAAATTTTTTGAGTGATCTCCACTAGTGCTAGGTAGTGTCTGGTTACAAGGGTTTTGAAAGTCGAGCTCAAATAGAGGGGTTTTGAAATAGAGGTGATCTATGCATATGCATTAGATTCAATTTTTAAATGCTATTTAAAATAAGTAAAAGAATGTTTTTAGCAGATCAAAAGGTGGGCCTTGGTACCTCATTATGTGTACGAGCAAGGGGTACAAAGATCAAGAATTGTTTCTGTTAAGAAATGAGTGCTAGGAACACTCAAAGTAGTGTAGTGGATTAAAATGGCCAAAATGACCATTCCTCCTTTTTAATTCTTTTTGATTTGATTTTCTTTAGGAAAAGTTTGGGAAAGATGTAGATGATGTTTAAATCACCTAAGAAACATTCTACAAGCATTGGATCACTCACTCATGGTAATTCAAACAACTCCTCTTTTAAATGCACACATATAGGATTGCTTTCATTTTAAATTTGGAAAAGTTTTTGTTAACCCCATTTTTGGTTGATTTGATCTTGATAAGCTTGGATTGAAGTTTTGGGATGTTATAGCTATCTCTCTCTTTTTTTATAAGAAGAATGCTTCATAGATATCATTATAGTTACGCTTCAGGTTTCCACCATGTCAGCATGGATTAGACCAGCGGCCCAGGCGTTTCTCTAACACAAATACATAACTCCATGGACTTACAAACTCCCCTTTTATTTCACACGGACGACATCCGCAAACAAAAGAGCAAGGTATCAACTGGGTATATATTTACAAGTGTTGAAAGCGTTCCCCGTGACAGCACGGTTCTGCTAATCCCCAGCCTATAATTTGCAAGCATATAACTTTCATGGACAGTCACAATGGTTCAGGTTTATTAAGTGCAGGAAATAAACTGTGCCATCAAGTTCGTGAGAGCTTTACTAACTAACTTTCTCATAACAAGCAAAAAAATTATTCGGAAGAAAACAAGGCATAATGAATATGCACGGGAGTAGCAAATGATGTTAAGAGGTAGGTATGGTGGACACTTTGGCAATATTTGGTTTAAGGGAGTTGGACACATGAGTAAATTACTCAGTGGAAGTGAAGGCTAGCAATATTAAGGGAGCGACAAACGAGAGAGGAATAATGGCCATAATCATGCAGAGTGACAAAACATCATTGATCAAAGCATAAAGCGATACTAAAAGTTGAAAACTAAAGGATCATAAAGGCCTATGGTGACTTGGGATAGTCATAACATGGTGTGAGCATGTGCCAAGTCAACCCAAATAAAGCATCAAAGGAGAATACCACTATACTATGCTTTAATATGCTAAAACAACGCATGATTAATCCAAGGCACATTAAGCAATCTCAATTGTTTATAACAAGTCATGCTACAGCAAAGAATACTAAGCATAAAGCCAAAACAATATCAAGCATGGCATGACAAAGAATAGGCCACAGTCAAAAACAAGCTCTCTTTACTGCTTAAGCATGAGCTTTCCTACTCTTTTCCAAACCAAACCAAACTATTTGAACACCAATGTATGAAAGTGGAGGTCCAACCAATTTATTTAGCAAACTAAGCAAACCAAGAAAATGAAAACCAAAATGAAAAACGAAAAATAAGATGCTCCAAGAACAACACAACTGTGCATGAAACAATAAAAATGAAGTGGTTGGAAGAAACCTGAGATTTTTATTGATGAAGAAGGGGATGCCTTGGGCATCCCCAAGCTTTGACGCTTGTACTTCTTGGATATTTCTTGGGGTGACATGCGTGGCATCCTCAAGCTTGAGCTTTAGTCCATCCTTCATCTCATTACTCATTCCTTCCATACACCTGAAATTTTTCCTTCATACAAAACTTCACACAATCTTTATTAGCAACATTAGTGCACTCAAGATAAATAAGTCTTAAGGTTCAGTTCTAACACCAAATAAACTTCCATTAGAACACTAGATATTGTAGCACTTCCCTCAAAAAGTTAAATTCCCCAAAAGAACTCAAAAAGGAACCAACAAGAAGCAAATGCAGAAAATGGCAGAAATCTGTCAAAATAAACCAGTATGTAAAGACGAATTTTTTCAAAGACCTTATGTTGCTCAAATAAAAAAGTGTTGAACTAACGAAAGTTAGATAACAACCTGGGGCAAAAGCACAAAAATTCATGCCTCAAAAAGACGTACAGAGATTTTACACGAATTTTTACGGTGAAGCACAGAAATCTGTTTCGGGACAGCAACTTTCCCAATCATTACTTCTCTCTCATTAGAGGTTACTCTCGGCACAAAAAGCAAATAAAAAGGATAAGGAGCGGTTATTACTGAAGTAATAACTTCCAAGACTCATCTAAAACTTTTGGATTATCTCCCAATAAGTAATTTTCTTTAACACCTTTAAGTTAGGCATAAGCAAAAACTAAAATGGATAGAATAGAAGTAAGCGGAGATAATCATGGTGAAAACATTGTTTTGTTCAATTAAATCCTTTTGTTAACAAGGTTGATCAGGTCTTGCTACCAAAACAATTCCATATGAGACAAAACTTTGTATTCCACTTATGATTATGTTACCTCAACCTTGATAGCAATGGTCCCCATCATAATAGTTTCAATTTTTCCTCTTGGTATGGGACAATATATTTTTCCAACTTGAATGCCCTCAACATGTTCAACTGAATTCAAAACCATAAGTCCTATCAATCTTATTGGGGAAATATATAGTATTTTCCTTGTCATTAACATTGAAGGTCACCTTCCCTTGATTACAATTAATAACAACTCCTGCAGTATTAAGAAAAGGTCTTCCAAGAATAATAGACATATTATCATCTTCAGGCATAAAAGTTAAGAGGATGCTCACATAAGAAATATGAATTGAAGTAAAAGAGAGCATCAAGAAGCAAATCCAAAACACATTTAAGTCTAACCCACTTCCTATGCATAGGAATCATGTATGCAAATAAATTCGCAAAGAACAAAGTGACAGGCATAGGAAGATAAAACAAGAGTAACTTCAAAACTTTCAGCACATAGAGAGGTGTTTCAATACCATGAAAACTTCTAAAACCATAGTTTCCTCTCTCATAATAATTTTTAGTAGCCTCATGAATAAACTCAACAATATAACTATCACATAAAGCATGCTTTTCATGATCTACAAGCACTAGAGCTTTATTATAAACATTTTCAAAAGAATCCTCGGGAACATAACATTCATCCTCCTTTAGTAAGCAAGGGGGACAATCAAATAATGTAAGGGATAAAGAGTTACTCTCATTAGAAGGTAGGCATGGGTAGCTAATCCATTCTTCCTCCTTTTGTTCATCACTCTCCTCCTCTTTTTCATCTAATGAGATTTCAGGTTCATCAATTTCTTCTTCCATAGGATCCTGCAAGGCATTAGTCTCTTCCATTTGTGGAAAGCATCTATTAAAATATTCAAGAATATAGCCATTTTCGTCCTTGTAATTATCAAAGCAAAATTTAAGTATACCATAAACCTCATATTTGTAAGGTGATTCATCAATATTTTCAAGCAAACTAGCAAGTTCAAAAGCACCCTTCCAAGCAATAAATTCTTCAATTTGTTCCGCATCATAAAAGTCATAAATTCCTTTAGCATAAGAAGATATGGTATCATTATCATTATACTTACATTGAAAAGGGAGGTGTTTATACCTCTTTCTGCAACGAGATTTATCACAGCAATAAGTAACATTATAAGTAGAGCACACGTTTCTAGCAATGGTATACAATTTATCAATTTGTTCCCATAAGTGTTTCCCTTTTTGCGACAAGCGGTGTTCCTTATAATAATATTTTTGATCTTCCGTGAACCCACCTTGCCAATAAGATTCAGTTTCAAAGAAACCAACCATTGACAACAAGCATGATAAAGCAAGACAATAACAGACCAACGAAAATAACAACTAGAGTAGGAACTACTTTTTTTGTATTTTTGGTAAAGAAACAAGCAAACAAGGCGAAACTAAAATTAGCTTGAACAATAGTGAATCCAAGTGAACTTGATAAATAAAGCTATGCTCCTCGGCAACGGCGCCAGAAAATAGTCTTGATGACCCACAAGTATAGGGGGTGTATCGCAGTATTTTCGAGGGAAGTGAAACCCAATTTATTGATTCGACACAAGGGGAGCCAAAGAATATTTATAAGCCTTAACAACTGAGTTGTCAATTCAGCTGCACCTGAAAACAATCTTGCTCACAACAGTTTATCAGTGGCAATAGTTTTTTAGTAGGAATAGCAAAGTAGCAACAGTAGTAAAGTAAAGACAGTAGTAACAATAACAGTGAACAGTGGGATTCGAGTGCGGTAGGCATAGGGATGGATGGACGGGCGTTGCATGGACAAGACAATTCACATAGCAATCAGAACATAGGGAAATTGCAGATAAATAAAATAAAGCATCCAATTACTAGACAATCCTAGGCATGTGTTCCATATATAGTCATACGTGCTCGCAATGAGAACTTGCACAACATCTTTTGTCCTGCCAGCCCGTTTGCAGCGGGGCCTCAAGGGAACTACTGGCAATTAAGGTGCTCCTTTTAATAGAGCACTGGAGCAAAGCATTAACACTCCGTGAACACATGTAATCCTCACATCAAAGCCATTCCCTCCGGTTATCCTGATTTCTGTCACTTCGGGGCCATTGGTTCCGGACAACAACGTGTGTATACAACTTGTAGATAATACCAAAACTAATACTATCATAATGAATCAATAACATGTTCAGATCTGAAATCATGGCACTCAGGCCCTAGGGACAAGCATTAAGCACAACAAGTCGCAACAAAGTCATAAAGCACTAATAAAAGATACTAGGCACCATGCCCTAACAATCTGATGCCATTACATGAACAATCTCATCCAATCCCTACCATCCCCATGGCCTACAATGGGGGATTACTCACTCATAGATGGGGGAAACATGGATGGTCGATGGAGAAGCGATGGTGATGATGATGGCGATGATCTCCTCCAATTCTTCGTCCTGGCAGGGTGCCAGAACGGAGTTTCTGGTGCTGTTTCGTGGAATCTGGTGGTGGCGGTGGAGCGGAACTCCTTCTAGAAAAACGTCGAATCCCCCGAAGTTTTTAGGTCAGAAGGCTCCTTATAGGCGAAGAGAGAGGCCGAGGGGGTTCCTAGGGGGCCCACACCACCCCCTGGCGCGGCCTAGCCTGGCCCGTGCCACCAGGTGGTGTGGCCACCCCCTGGCTCCTCTCCGTCTCGTATTCTGGCTCCAGATGACTTCCGGTAAAATAGGCACTTTGGCTTTTGTCCCGTCCAATTCCGAGAATATTCATTTTCTGACTTTCCTGGAACCAAAAACAGCAGAAAACAGGCAGCTGGCACTGTGGCTCTTGTTAATAGGTTAGTCCAAGAAATCATATGAAAGGTACTCCAAAGTGTGGACAAAACACAGGAAAGTGGATAAAACCAAGCATGGAGCATCAAAAATTATAGATACATTTGCAATTTATCACTCTCCGTTGCTAGTAGCTAGCTATCTTGGCCAAGTAGATGCTTGTAACTCCAAGAGGGAGTATTTATGATCGATAGTAGGTTCATGCCTCTAGTAATCTGGGGAAGTGACAGAAATATCTAAGGTTGTAGATGTGCTATTGCTACTAGGGAGAAAACAACAATCCTTTGTCCATGGAGAAATTGTATTGTTTACTTTACACACTTTGCTTAATGCAATTATCTGTTGCTTGCAACTTAATACTTGAAGGGGTTCGGATGATAACCTGAAGGTGTATTATTAGTCATAGATGCAGTTGGATTACGGTCTATGTATTATGTTGTAATGACCAATCAAATCTCGTAGGAGTCAAGATGTCTAGTATATGCATTGTTATGCTTTCTCAATCTGTCAATTGCCCCGCTGTAATTTGTTCACCCAACATACTATTTATCTTAAGGAGAAACACCTCTAGTGAACTGTGGACCCCAGTCCATTCCTTTACCATTGATATACCATCTACTATTTACCATTTACTGTTTACTTTCTACAAGCAATTACTATCTTCCATACTATACGTTTAATCCTTTATTTTCAGCAAAACCGGTGAGATTGACAACCTCACTGTAAGTTGGAGAAAAGTTATGTGGTTGTGTTGTGCAGGATCTCAAGTTGCTAGGAACACCATGGAGTTATTTCCTTATCCTACTGGTTCGATAACCTTGGTTTCATAACTAAGGGAAACTTGTTGTTGTGCTCATCATACCTTCAACTTGGGGTTCCCAACGAGCTCTACATATCTAAGTCAAACTCTCATTCTAGCTAAATTTGCAGGTAAATCTGAGCCCAATCTGGTTGAGGAACTCAAAATGATGAGGATCCAAAGGGAGGAGCCTAAAGAACTTGATTATAGTAATGCTCCTTCAACACCGTTGAAGATCTCGTAAAAAGGATCGACGTCAATATTCTGGTGAGTGAAGGTAGTGAGGAAGCTATGTACCAACATTTTGTCAATCAAGTAGCAATAAAGGTACGTGAGCTTGAATAAGAATACATGCAAATTGCTGAAAAATTACCTGTCAAACTAGATGACATATTTGAGCCTACTATTAAGATTAAAATTGGAACCAATGAGATAGCTATACTTTGTGATCTAGGTGCAAGTGCCCCGAAAATTCCAAAGAGTCTTTTTAACAAGTTAAATCTTGGCTCCTTTGAAATTACTGAGTTAAAATTACATCTAGCAGATTCTACCTACAAACAAGCTGTAGGAATTAAGGAAAACACTTTAGTATACATTAAAGGCTCTCCCGCTCTTATTGATTTCGTTATTGTTGACATGTCTGAAGATTCTACATCTCATATTATATTAGGTCATCCTTTCTTAAGAACTATTAAATCTTTGATTAATCTGCATGAGGGGAACATGAAGCTGCAATTGCCTTCGCGGGATCCTTTTGTTATTCATTTCCCCAGGAAGAAGAAAGCCAAGCATGACGAAAAGGAGGCCATCACTTTGAAGGCCAATTACTTTGGAGTGGGTGTTCCACTCATCTGGCCCAAGTGAGTATCATCAAGGTCAAGCTATTGACCATAAAAGAGCGCTCCATGGGAGGCAACCCATGTTAAATAAAGGTTTGAGTTAAGTTTTTAGTTTTAGTTTTTGTTTTTGTTTAATAAAGAGTGCTAGAAAACTCCATTCGAGGAGAAGAAGTTCGGTAGTACTTGAAATTCTGCTTTATTCATGCTATTGTTGGTCGACAATATTTACTGCCAATTTTCTGTCAAAAACAAGGTATATCACTAAGTTATAGGAAAAGAAATAGTTTACGAAGAAACATAATTTTTTGATGCATACAGAGAGTTTAACAACCAACTATACGGCGGGAATAAAAATTCCGGCCGTATATTGCCATCGAGAATTGTTCTGCAATATATACTGAGAGTTTAACGACCAACTATACGGCGGGAATAAAAATTCCGGTTGTATAGCTTCGGTCGTATAGATATCAATGCCTCCGTACAATTCATTTTCATATGTTCTGAGAGTTTAACGACCAACTATACGGTGGGAATAAAAATTCCGGCCGTATAGTTCCAATCGTATAGATATCGATGCCTTTGCAAATTTTCTTTCGCAGGGACAGATAGTTTAATGACTAACTATACAGCCGGAACATTTTGTTCCGCCCGTATAGCTGCGCCGCTAGGAGAAAAACCTAAATTTTTGACAAAAGGCCAACTATACAGCCGCAACACATTATTCCGACCGTATAGTTCCGCCCGTATAGTTGCGTCCGACCACAAAATCACACGGAAAGGTACTCCCAACTCTAAAACTTCAATCCTTTTTCTTTCTTCTACCTGCAAACTCTCTCAAAACCTCAAGGGACCTCCATCTCTATTTAATTTCGTTCGATTTCCTTGCATACAAGTGATCTACGATATGTTTCTCCTCTGATCCTCCAATTACTTTTTGCAAATTCAACTTCGATCTATTGTCATTATCAATCTAGGGTGAGACCTACTATGAACCAATTGCCATGATTTTCTTGCCTAGATTATTATTATTTTGAGGAGAATTCGTTAGTGTGCTATGATGAGGAATATGATGCACTTACTGTTGTTGGATCAAAAAGTTTTATTTTTGCCTTTCTTCAATGTTTTATATGATGAACACAAGGAGCCAAACTCGTACTCGTGCCATCGCTAGCACTTCTCAGGCTGCCGCTCAGGAACGCATGGGGATACGATTCAAGAATGAGGCCCATCGCGATCGCTTCAACAGGATCAAGAACCGTGAAGTGAAGGCCACCAAGTGGGCTTGCCCCATCATACTGAACCAACTTGGTATTTTTGATACTTTAATTTACTTTGCAATAGAGCTGGCCTGCAAAACTTTGTGTACAATGATGTACCTACTTATCGCCACTTAACCATTGAATTCCTTAGTTCATTGCAAAGCACCGTTAAACAATGGCAAGGAGAGGATACTATTTCTTTCCGTCTGATGAACAACAACTATGCTTTAACATTAGATGAATGGTGCGCATGTTTTAATTTGCCAAATAATGATATCCATGCTTTACGCGCATCTTTTACTGGCTTAAGTCCTTCCCTCGATTAATACTATAATGGAATGAGTTTCACTAGTAGAGTGAACAAGGGGAAGAATATTCAACATCCTGCAATTCGCTATTTGTTCTATGTTATTGATAACACTTTGCAGGCATGTAATGAGTTCACGAGACTCAATGAGGAGGACATCCTAGTCCTGGAAAAAGCTTCTTACATCAATTGCAGCTTGTCACTCAACTTGGGCGCCATCCTTGTGCGCTACCTAGAGAACCAAGCCTCCCAAAGCCAAGGGCCAATCACAGGAGGAGGCATTATCATCGTGATTGCCAGTGCCTTAGGCCTCGACCTAAGTGAGTTGCAACCCGTACTAGGTAAGCCATGTGTTGGTTTCTCCACTTTAAGAGCCTGTGGAATGCTCACTAGGAGAGGTTGTGTTTATTACCTGCATATTGCTGGAGCTGGGTGTATCTACCCCGCTCCTATGCCTAATGGTCTTTTCTCTATCGAGGAAGTACGTTTGCTATATGATTCGCAGGTTGAGCAACACCAACCCGAGGAAGAGATCCCTGAAGAGGACGAGGACCAAGAAGAGGAGCAAGAAGTTCCTTATCAAGAGGAGTATCCACAAACCCGGTTCGCCACATACCAAGATTTCCAAGGACTTAGAGGGACTGTGGATAGGATGCACACTCTTTGAACCTCCGAGAATCAACAAGTAACATCTCAACTCAATTCGCGAACTGGAGTAATGACTTTTTCTTGCCACCACAATAAATTGAAGGTCTTGCAAAAGCTAAGCTTGGGGAAGTTTCCTCATGTATCTTTACATGGTGTTCATTTGCTTTTATTTATTTTTAGAGGTTGTGTTTTTATTTGAGTTTATAAGCACTCGTGTTGGTTTTCCCAACACTTTATCTTTAGTTCTTTCTATTTTGCTTTCGAAATTTTCTAGCCGAGCTTTGCCGCCAATTTTCTATTCTTTAATTTTCCTCTCTTAAAAAAACCACAAAAAGATTTCTCCATTTTTCCTTATTTTCCCCTCTTTCTTTTCTTTCCGCCTCGAGGTCTTCATATATTTTCATGAGAGTGATCGACTTCGAGTTTCCAAGAAACAAATAAAAAAGGAAGAGAGAAGTGGAACCAAACACGAGAGGTATGCCTTATGACTCCCCACTTTTGAAGTTTGAGAAACCCATATGCTAGTTAGTAGTAAATGTTGAGATGTTATATTGGTGGAGTGAGTCTTTGTATTTTAGTAAGATTTTTGTTTGCATGGGTATTTAATTAGGTACATTTTGTTCCAGCTCTCGTAATTAACCGAGTCTTGCCTAAAAATTGCTAAACAATTGTAATAAGAAAAGTCTCCCAATTGAAGGCTTGGGTGTTGTATTGCTTAGTATTGAAGGCTTATTTCTAGAGATACTCAACACCACTAAAAATATTGATTGACTTGATAGCTTTCTTTTAAAGGATTTGTTCGATTGAATTAATGTTTAGCGGTTTTTGTGAGCATGCCAAAGTTTGAGTTGCTAATCATAAGAATGATATAGCTTTACGCGTGTAAAACTTCATGGGATGCCAACAACTTCGCTGGCCTACGGACGATCTTCATGGAGGAAACTCCTAGATTTCGGATATGAGTTGATTAAACACTTGTAGCAACAATGCTATAGTGGGTAAGATTCTTCGTACTTCTGGGTAGTTGTAATCATGATGGAATCACTCCTCTGGCTGTTATGAGAAATCATTATGCAAAAGGAACAAAAACCTTAGTGATGCCACGAGTGTCCATCACAACCCGATAAACTAAAATAATTTTTTGGCATGCTCTCAATTACTTAAAAACTGAAATTCTTGAAGGACAATGAATAGAAAAGTAGTGCTTGAAAAGTCTTGATTTATTGATGTGGGAGATTTGAGACACTCTAGTATATATGCTTTTCATGACAACTCTCACACTCTTAATTTACATGATTATACTTTACTGTTCAAAGGCAAGCCTATGAGTTGATTACTTGACATAGAATAAAGTTTACTCATTCGAATCATCCATGCTTACAATAATTTTGCTGCATTACAAGGATGCATGAAACCTGTATGATATGTTTGCCATTGCTCTATCTATGCTGAAGTTTTTTAGATTTATGAAGTGGAGGAAACATGAGACTACTAACCATGAGTAAGATCACCATCTCGTTATTTCAGTTTAAATGCTGAGTTTCTTTTTGATTTTGGTTTTCTTGCTCGGGACGATCAAGTTTAAGCTTGGGGAGGTTGATGGCTCTGAAATATAGCCATCTAACGTCCACATTTAAACCGGATATTAATCACATCCTTGATGAAATATCTCTCTAAAACTCTACCACTAATGCTAATATTCAGAGAGGTATGCAATCATTTCTTTTATATTTTTTCTGTGCAGATAATGTCGTCTAAAGGAGGGAATCACTACATTAAAGTCAAAGATACGAGATTTCCAACTACCAGAAAAAACCACGAGCCTTACAATAGAGGCATACGCCTTAATGACCAACTATAAGGCCGGAGCAAAAATTCTGACCGTATAGCTCCGGTCGTATAGTTGGCGCTGCCACCGTTAGATCAAATAGAATAACTTTCATGAAGGGACCCATATATAAAGAAGCCTCGGGCGACGAGAAAACAGAGTTCGCACCATCCAGAAGTCTCTGCCATAGATCACCAGCCGCCTCCAGATCTCCAAACCCTTCTCCATCTCCATAGCCATATTCCACCACTTGTAATAGTAGGTATCTTCTCTGATTGGCGACATTGTAAGATTATTGCTATCAATCTTATGATTTTTATTACAATGTTTGCAATTATTGATCTCATCTCTATGTGTGAGTAATTCTCCTTGGGCTAAGGTCTTCGGCCTAGCCATGTAGCAATTGTGCATGTGAATTATCATAGATGGGATTATGTATTAGTTTGTATGACATGATGATTATTGTATCCTCTCTTGCCTCAGTCCAAGGACTTGTCAGGTACCCAAGACCCGGAGGGTTGAGCCAGGTATAGGAAGTATGAGTGATGACTGATGTGCAGGTTGGGAACCCTAGTGACAGAAGGGGTAGTACGGCTGTATGTGAGGGATTTTCTTGGGATTAACGGTGACATCACTATGCATATCATTAGTTCTCTTTCTTCTATGTATGAGACTAGTAGGTTATTGCTACAAGCGGTTGCGGAGGCAATAGCAATTATGGATGCACTGCCCACATATAATTTATCTTGCTCTATCAAGTACACGCATACTTTATTTCTATATTTTATTTCCATTAGATGTTTCGCACAGCTACAGGTAAAACTGAACGCTCTAGGCCCTCTCTCTCCATCATCGACAACAACAAAAAGACGCAAGCTACTGGTCCAGTGAAAACACAAAAGGAATTTTAAAAATCATGAAGGTCCGTTAAAGTAACTTCACTACGCATTTGCTTCTCGAAGATTCAATAACCTAAGTCTACTAGGGAAAAAGAAGCTATACTACATCCATAATCCAGATCGAAGGTATCATATACCTAGTACATACTTAGACTATAGCCCAAGGCCCACAAAGAATTAGAAATCCTGGAAGCATCCAAAGCCCACGAACTGAACGTGTTGATCAAGATAGAAGTGCTAACCTACATAGTCAAATATCTATAATCAAACTTATAACCAATCCATATTCGACTCTAAGACTCATCCTCTCATATATATAGGCTGGGAGGAGTAGGCGGAGAAGGCATCATAGCTTTGAGCGAAACACACCCTGCTATGAGTTAGATCACATCTAGCAAATCGACGACTCTATAATCCTCTATTTTCAAAATCAGATAGGACTTTGACTCCCTTGTTTGTTTGATAGGCCGACGAAATCACCATGTCTCTCTTTTCCATCAAACCCAAGTCCAGAACAATGAACATTGTAGAGGCCACCCCTCCTCAACTGGCGCCATCTGTGGGAACTCTGAGTGCTGGAGTCATGAATTCAACAACTTCACCTTCACCAAGCAACAATTCGATGATTGAGGTCGGTGAGATCCACCATGATCCCATCGATCTTGATCCACGCCCGACCATCCCTATCCAGTATAGCTTCGACCAGGAGATAGATCTCATGATCGGGGACCTCCACTTCCATATCAGGGAAGCGGAAGTTCTATGGCTTTCGGATCCAATCTTCTCGGATCCGTCGGCTGCAATCATAACACCTGCGACAATGCCAACAACCTCTATCGGCTCCACTAGAAGAGCCTCTTCGCACCCGACAAACAAACGTTGAAGAAAATAGCGGCCACGCCGCAAATCTAGGGGATTTGACCCATCTTTATGACGACCTCTCCTTTGGATCTGATTTTGAAACACCATCACACTCCAGCATGTACCCAACAAATGGCGAATCTCAGAAAAGCGTCGACTCCGGGATAAAAAAAGCAGGCTCATACCCAGAGTATGACCCGCGGGATTTTTCTCGTCTCCAAGGTAGTGTCTCCCGTGATTCCAACAACCACAACAACAAATCGTACATGGAGCGCCACCAGGTGTGCGTGATCATAGGAGCCACGGCAACAGACGAAGGAACCTCAACAGAACGTGACAAAAACAGCAACCCGATTATCTAGCCTTATGATATTATTTCAAAAAACGATACAACTGCACACAGGAATACATTGGAACCACCTGTGGAAAACCATGTCGTCCTAGGAGGAGGAGGACCACGCGATGGTGAACGGATATCTATTCGGCTGTCACCAGATTCTTGGGGAAAAGAAAGAAATGCCATCTCAGGTGTAGTACTGATGACGGCGGATGCTTCACGCGTTAATCTAATGGCATACCAGTACCTTCTCCACGAGCAGAAGAGGCAACTAGTCAAGATGCAAAGGGAACTAGAAGAGAGGAAAAGGAGAGCCGATGAATCAAGCATACGACATGCGCAACTCAGATCCACCCGTAACTCCGAAAGCATCGCAGGATGATCACAACTAGGAAGGGGCGGCTCTCGGCTGAATAATATACCTGAAGGTGAAAGACGAGACATCGCCCGAGACCTGGACCTGTCATTCATTACATCCCCCCCCCCCCCCCCCCCCCGCCCCCAAGCAACCTGAGCTAGCTCCGCCACTGTTGTCTACCGAAAGAGCTAACTCATGGAGAGCAAGATTTTTTTATCATAGCACTAAAACTAAAAATCCATCGAGCATTAAATTTATCATTATTCTTTTCATCTTGTCGACGAATGATACAAAATACCCCCAACTAAGATAGGCAAGGAATCATCTTCACATATGCATACCAACTCTGCCAAGAACTCTCCTTTCTGGGCAATTGAGAAGCACCATATGGATCTAAGGGAGCATAACTATTTATGTTGTTTTTCAAATGTTTTGGTTGGCACATAAATATTTTTAGCACTGTATGCCCATAAAAAATATTACTTTACTATTTTAATGTTTATTGTATGACCAGATCAATTATTTCTTTACTGTTTCGATGTCCAATCACCAGAATTGTCTAAGCATCAAAATTGTTCTGCTCTTCCCTCTATTGACTTCTTACAATTCAACTACCATATTTACTTGAGACTCAAACTAAATTTTCATAGTAGATATGTTGTTTATGTACATGAGGCAAAGTGTCTAAACTGATATGCTCTTCCCTCTGTTTAGTTCTTACAATTACATTTTTTATTCAAGACAAGTAAGCTCTCATAGTAGATCAACTGTTTATGTACATGTCGCCAAACATGAGTGACTCAAGGAGATATCACCGCGAAATTAAGGAAATTTTGTGAGCGATGCTTGGAAAATTTATGACCTTGTGGCCGAACCCCTTTCTCAGTTTCAGAGATTGGCATCTAATGCAATGACTCAGTCTGCTACGGACCAGGGTATGACCACTCACTTATGTACTGATGACAAAATTATTGTCTCCTTTCCTTGCATAGAGAGGCACTATCAGTTTTAGGCCTTGGTGGAAGAGAAGGAATTTTTTGCATCAATGGATTTTCTTATCAGTTCTCAATAGGAGACACACTAGTCCATCTAAGAAGTATAGCTGCTGATCATCAAGTGCTCATCACATTGCTATAGAACAGCACGGTGAGCCAGGTAAAGAGTCACCATCCTCTCCTCTGATGATTAAGACGATGACACCCAACAATAACAACTTGAAGACATGGGAGCACCGACACCACCCACCGTACAGTGCTGCTTTAGCATCTGCTATGCTTTGCTCTCTAGAAAAATGACGTCATGTAGACTAAGTAGAATCTAAAATCTACTCCCTCCATTTTAAAATATAAGATGTTTTAGCTTTGTGAAGGAAGTGTATCAAGACCATTTTAGTGTCTAGGTTTATTCTAAACCTAGATGAATCTAGACACTAAAAGAGGTCTAGATACACTTTATTCACAAAGCTAAAACATCTTATATTTTGATACGGAAGGAGTATGTTGTACTGCTTATGTATGACCATCCTACAAATATGAGAACGAGTCCAAACGCATAGTAATGCTTATGTAAGACCATCTACAATCTACCGTTGTGCACATGGGTAGCTATGCACATTTGAACTCGTTTTAGCTTGTTTTTCTAATAGAACACGAAGTTTGGTGTACAAAAATGGTTTTAGATTTTTGGCTGATTTTTTTGTACCAAGAGTGAAAGTTAACTCACAACCCATAAAGTCAACAGAAATTGCATTCGTGAGCTGAATTTGACAAACGAATTTTTTGTGAGCTGAATTTGACCAACGAAATTTCAAACCAAAATCTAGTAAATTGAACCATAAAAAGACTAAAATATCACTAGCAAATTGTCTATTAGTAAGGATGCAGATGGGTAACCTTTAGGCACCCTCTATCCTCTTTAGTACAATGAAATAAACTAAATTCTCACAAAACACAACTTTTTGAGAAAACTAGTACATTTGTTTAAACTAGACTATAATAGAGGGTATCCTAAAGGTTCTAAACTTGCATCTCTATCTATCAGGTAACCGGCGAAGCCACAACTAGGGAAGAGTCTATCGATCCCTCCACACTTCAGGATCCTCGTACAGGATCTGATGAGCTGGTAGTGTAAGTTGCGGTGTTTGTCTGAGCCAATCATGCGAGACAGAGAGGTTATACTCTATGTTGCCGTGCAGCTATCGTCAGTTTGAATGTTTGATGTGCGCAGCAGTAGTCAAATTCAGAGGCCATATTGGGTTCGCTGCTTCTAGAGAGGAATTGGATATCAATTGTGGATTCGACTCACGAATTCACACCAATTGAGCCTCATGAGTCATTTGAGCAGAAGAAGTATAGATGCAAGATGATGTCACAGCATGTCGGTAAAATCCTGATCATCTATCCCCTAACATTTTAGTACTCCCTCCAATCCAAATTAGTTGATTTAAATTTATCAAGATACAGATGTGTTTAATACAAAATCATGCCTAGATACAATCGAATCTGAACAAATCCAAGTCAACTAATGCTTATGTCTAATGTTTGGCAAAATAGAGTGCCATACGCGGAAAAAGGACAGAGATAAAGGATGTTAATACTAAGACGCCGGCGAAAAATGAAATAGGCCGATCGAGCTGCCACTATGCCAAGCAAGCATCGGAAATGTACAGTACATGTGTGCGTAACGTGATGCACTTTAGGAAGTCGGGTATTGAATCTTGCACATGCAAAGTCCAAACTGAAGTAAATATTGCCAGAGACGTAATTATGCATGCTCTCTGAACTCGTTCTGTGACCTCGAGTGAAGGCGTGCATACATGGAGTACTTAAGAGGAGAAGAGAGAAAATTTAACGCAAATCGGCAGGCCTGCATTGTTTGTGCATACATGGAGTACTTAAGAGGAGAAGAAAGAAAAATTTCAGCAGGCCTGCATTGTTCCTGTATCTTTTGGTGTGCAATCAGTGCGTACCAGGCCACTATCGATATGGGGGGCTGAGATAGAGTACATCGCGGAGACCACAAGGAAGCGGCGGCGGCGGCACTAAGGCGTCGTTCCCTTCCCGAAGGCGCTGCCTAGGCTGCGAGGGCATTGTGGCTTTCAGAGATGGCGTCCTCGCCGGTCTCCTGCGAGGCTTGGTCTTGTTGTGCCAGCTACTGCTCAAGGTGTGAGGCTCCAGGGCGCAATGCACTCTATCGGCGGCGCTCTACAGTCGACTCCAGTCCATGTCCGGCCAGACCCAGTTATTCTAGACGCATGAGTAGTGGTGTGTTGGTCTGTGCAACCGTGGAGTTTCGGTTGTACTTATGCGTGTGTGGTGTTGGTTTTGACGCGGTCTAGAGGCTCTGTGCACGCCTTCTTACCATTCTTGGTTAGATGTCGGGTTAGGCGAGCTTATCATCGGTGTTGTAGGAGTGTGTTGTAAACCGAAAGGCAGGTGTGGTATTGTAGTCATTCTATGGCGTTCTCTGCAAACTTAATACAAAGACGCACACGTCCGTTGTGGGTTATTGAAAAAAGGAAGCAGATGCTGAATGAGCTCATTGGATTCCTCTCTCAGAGTGACGGGAAAACTGGAAGAACTGTTCGTTAGTTTTGTTCCTTCTGTGACGTACCCTCATGTCATAGTAATGCGGCTGTAGAACCATCATTTCCATGCCTTGCATAAACTTTTTTAGCTTACAGATATCTATATCTAAGTTATATACAAGATGATATTAAACTAATATGCATTGGACTTGCATAATACTAGTTATAAATTATCTTGTCTTCCAGTAGTACCTATCTTGTTGTCATTTTTAGCGAAAATATATTGTATTTTTTTTGTTCTTGTAAAAAACTGATTTTATCGATAAACTAAATAGTAAAACAAGGTACTATGAATCAGTAAGCGCCTTCTTACATGCTTAACAATTTTACTGATGTAGTTGTATAACCGAGCCATGTAATGCCCAAAGTTTCATCTTGCATTTTTAATAGATCAATAGTGTTATGGAAAAATCAAGCAATATATGTAAGCATTGTTCCATAGTAAAAATCAATGAAATCTAAAAAACAAATTGTATGGATGTAGCAGGAAAGGTTGTGGATAATGGATAATGGTTGCCGATTTTTTTAACAAGATATAACACTTAAGAAAAACAATCACGGTATCGATTTTTTAAAAGAAGTGGTACAAGCACACTATAGATTGGTAGAGCAACAAATCGAGTTAACAAACAGGTACTCGCTCGCGCTCTGTATTTAGTGTTCGTCTAGGTATTTGTCTTTTTGATAGCTACTCTATCACATTTTAAGTTTGATCCCGTAATTTTTCCATCCAATACATAGAAGATGAAACATGAATATGGTTGGTAGAAATTTATGTTTACCACATAGTATTATACCAATGTTTGTAAAAAAACATATTTTACCTTCACGGCTTGTGTACATGTATCTAGTCTTAGTGAAAAATGAATTTTAGTCAACTTTGTTAGTGTGTAAGTACCAAAGTCTTATTTTGGCTTGATCACAAGTGCGCCCACAACATATATACCTCCACATGTAACAAGACAGACAAAATAATGAGGTCAATTGTTGTTTGATAGGAAATTGGCAAGTCTACTCCTAATGCTAGTTTAAACTAATTTAGCGAAATTGTGCTCATGCAATAGTAGAAAAAAACCAAGAATAACAAAATCTTGATGTCAACGAATAAATGGTGTGTCATGTATCAAAATCCTTATGCATATATACCACGTAGCATATTCAATAATTCCATGTTATTCATCATTTTGTACTCTTCCAGTTTGTTAGCTGTCATGGATCACCAACCCTTAGCATACGCAATAGATAAGGTATCAAGTGATACCATGAGCTATTCGTCCACCTACATGGGAGTGTCTAGATCATAGGCGCCTCAACTTTAGTTATGTTTCGTCATCCTACTATTGTGTGCTAATTCTCAGTTACAACTTATAGAATTTATACCGCAACCAAGTTGCAACTCATTAAATTCTCAGTTACAATGTAGTTGCAACTCATGTGTAACATCCACACTGAATAAATCGCGAAGTATATCCAATGATGAGAGAGACGACTGAGATATAACTAAAAATCAGACGCCAGCGGACCCGTTGATTTATACTACTGCGCCTATCTATTGCTGGTGAAAAGTGAAGTAGGAAGATCGAGCTTCCAATATGACAAGCAGGCATCAGCAACTTGACCCCTTCAATCTGCGTGTATAACATGAGGCAGTTTACGGAGTCGGGCATTGAAGCTTGCACATACAAATTCCAAACTGAAGTTTACCTTGTCAGAGGACGTGTAGTTTTTCTTTCCCGGGTGTCAGGACGTGTAGTTCCTAAAGCACTTAAGCCTTTACGTATACTGTGTCACGAAATGATGTGTTCTTGCTGACTTGGCGTTGGGTAACAAATTGGTAAAACACTAGTAGAAAATAAGCCTTTCGTTCAAAACCAAAGTAAGTTTTAGTCCAAGTTGTGTTTGGACCCGAGACTAATGTTAGCATTAGTCCCGGTTTCAACAGCTACGGAGACCAGTCAGTTTTAGTCCCGGATCGAATGGAACCTTTAGTCCCCGTTAGAGATACCAACCGGGACTTATAGTGACCTTTAGTCTGGGTTGGTGTCTTCAACCTGGACTAAAGATAGACCTTTAGTCCCGGTTGGAGACACCAACTCAGACTAAGGTCCACCTACTTTTTTTCCTCTCATGCCTACACCCGGCGCAAAAAAAGACTAAAACAAATAAACAAAAAGATAAAAACTTTAAATTTCAAAATCCTTTTACATGCTTGTACCTCACGCAACCAATTTTTAGGGAAAATTATAAAATTTGAATTTTGATTTTTTTTACAACTAAAGGTTGTCAGAATTAAAACAGCTATAAATTTTGCGTACGAACTTGGAAAAAATTGTGTAATATATGAAAAATTATTTACACGAAAAGTTACATCTAGGCCGTTTGCACAAATTATAGATTTTCAAAATTTCAAAGGAAAATATAAAAGTAGGAAGATTTTAGGTTTTGCTAGGAAAAAATGAGAAAATTTGATATTTTCTCAAATTTTCGATTTCTTTTTTTGTTTATTTAACTTTTTAAATATTTTGAAGTTTTTATATTATTGTGGAATTTTTAGTTTTTTTAGATTCTTTTATTGTTTTGACAAATTTTGGGTTTTTAAATTAGTAATTGAATTATTTTAATTTAAAAATTGATTTTTTAGAAAAACATTATATTATATTTGAATTCCTCACATTTTTCTGATAATAATGGATATATTATTTGTCGAATTTCGATTTATGGATTTAAAGATATTATTTTACGCCATATAAATGAATAAATGACAATAATTAATAAAATATAATTTTAATTAGTTATTTTGTTTTCATTTGAATAAAATATTATTATTACTTATTTATTTGTTTTTTAAAATAATTGTTTGTACTTTTAAAAAATAAAGAGGTGTTTCATATTGATAAGAGTTATTAGGATTGATATGGTAATGTTGATAACAAGGTACAATTTTCTTCGCGCAAGGTCATCGTGATGAAATAGAAAAGTTAAGCGTGCGGGTAAAGTAGTGTTAGAATGGGTGACCAACCGAAAAGTTTTGCCACCAGTGTAATTTTACCTAAGATTAAGTGTACTTAGTGTTACAAGTGAGAGATTAACGTGTCAAACAATTCAAAAGTTCGAAAAAATCTCAAAAAAAATCCGAAAAAATTCGAAAAAAAAATTTAAAAAAATCAAAAAAAATCGTTAATCTAAATTGGTGTTACTAACCGGGAGTAAAGGTCACGCGCTCCACCACACCCCATAAGGATCTTTAGTCCGGAATTGTGGCACGACCGAGACTAAAGGAGAGGGCATTTAGTGCTGATTGCTTAGTCCCGGTTGAACAATCTGGTCTAAAGGCCCCTATGAAGCGGGACTAAAGCCAGTTTTCTACTGGTGAAACAAGATAGTATGGCTGGTCCACGGGACATACATTACTCGTGTGCATACATGTGTATCGTATGGTCCACATGTCTTCAAGTGTTCAATGGGTGCCTACGAGACCATAATCGAAACATGCGGCAGGGCTGAGATAGAGGACATTGGAAGAACCATAGGGAAAGTGGAAGAAGAACCTAAAAATTGACCTTTAGTTCTGTTCCATCTTGGTACTACGAGAATAACTCCATATCGACGCAGGTGGATGGGCTGGGTAGCTGGGATACGCAGTCGTCGGCTCAGTTTTGCCGTCAGTGTAGGATGGATAGGCCAACGGCAGCCGTTAGCGTAGACCGGACCGTCGGTGTAGGTGATTAGGCATGATGGCAATGCGATGGCGTCAACCTACGCCGACAGCAAAGCCGTAAAGTAGCTATTTTTTCATTTTGCCACATTAATTTTAGAAAAATCACAACTAAATCATTTTAATTTAGAAAAACACATATAATATATCAAAATTTGCATAAAAATAAGTCTATCTATATAAACTCAAATATCACATTTTTCAAAAAATATAAAAACAATACAAATACTTTCGTATACCATATTTTCCATTTTCTGAGTACCCAAAGCAGGGTGTTTTGTGTAGCAACCACTAAATAAAAGTTTAAAAATGGTACCATCCTATTTTTTACAAAATAGTAGACCACTTTGCATGGAAAATGTCCTAACCGGGTAGTTTAAACCTTCTCGTTCACCCCTCGTGAAAAAGACAAAATCATGCCGCGTCGGTAGGAAGTGAGTCAGATTTAAACTACAGATACATGATCTGATGCTCATGATTTTTTGGAAAAATCATTTTCAGGTTCACAATATGCTATTTCATAAGAGATCCAATGCAAGTTTAGCGAGGCTCATCCCGAGCTAAGAATCTTTATGCCCGTCGTTTTAGAAAATTTGATAATAGTTTGAAACAGATATAAAAAATTCAAAAACGATCAAAACAATGCAAAACCTTTGCTTGGTGTCATATTATGTGGCATGGTTGTAAGGAAAAATATCAAAATTGATTTATTGATTGTGTCTAAAAAAACCTTTATAAAGTGACCTATCTCAATCGAGGTTTACTTGCTTTCAGGCCAAATGACCACTGTTATGGCCAGAATCGTGGCATAGTTTGTGATAATATGCCCATATTATGCACGTATGTGCATAATGAGATGACAAACAATTTTGCAGGAGGAAGTTTTGTAGAGGTTCCGCGCATAAAAATAATAAATTTTACTCTACGCCCCTGAACCCCTGAAGCTGCCAGGACCTATCTATTAGTAATACAGTAACGGGAGGGGATTTTCACGAACTTACCCTTGAAAACCGAAAAGCGTTGTCAACGCTCAGGAGAGCGTGGTTGATGTAGACGAGCCGAAGCCGACCTCAAGGTCGTGATGAAGTCCTTGCGCTCCTTTTGGCTCCAACGACTTGAGTGCCTCAAGTGTGACACCTCGTGGGAGATACACACGTCTGGTGCCTGACGATGACTCCCGCTTCCCTGATTCAGCAGCAGTTGTGGAAGTAGAGCTCCCGGATCCGAATCCCGCAGCGCGACGACGCTCCGCGGTGAAGATGTCTCTCGCTCGTGCAGTCCAGACTTGGGACCACGGTCACGAGAGAGAGAGGGGAGAGAGAAAATATCAATTGGAGGTCCTCCCAAAAGTGGGGAGACCTTTATTGATTATTGGTTGTGTTTTTCTAGGCCACTATACCCACTATATATAGGGGGAGGGGAGGTACTACCTCCCCTCAAGTCCCGGGGTGGGACTAAAGGAGAGGAGGGGTGCGGAGGCCGTCGGCCACCCCTAGTGGGCCCCGCAGGGGGGTGGGGGCAAGGCCCAGCCGGCCACCCCCCTTTGGTCCTCTCCCCTTCTCCTTTCCCTCATGGGCCCTTTCCCTCCGGAAATTGGCCCATTAAGCCTTTGACCATTTAAATTGATTTTTCTCTTTATTAAATAATTATGAATAAATGATTAAATCAATATTTAACATTCATTCACATATTATCTAATTTCCGTGGCCATGGAACACCTTCCACCTGCACTCTGGACATCCTCCGGACTTACCGAAACCCTTCCGGTTTTCTCCCTTCTTTTCTTCGGTGATTCTACCGATCCTATAAACACTCTCTAAGCATCATCAAGCCCTTAAGCGTGATACCCTACGGTTCGGGAACACTCCAGACATGGTCGGGACACTCCCGTACCAATGATCAACAAAGGGACCTGGATGGCCATGTGACCCCTGTGTATTTCACGAAGATCTTTCGTCGTTTGAACCGGTGACAGTCATGTCTTATTCCCTTTGTCATTCGATACTTGCATTGCCCGAGACCTGATCAATGACATCTTCATGTCGAGTTCAATCTCGTTACTGAACAATGCTATTTGACTCGTTTCGACAAGTGATATCCCCGTGATCTAAGCACACGTTGCGCAGCTATTGGATATAACTTCTCCGAGTGGGCCCTTGAGTATCTTCCCGTCACGTGGACGGACAAATCCCACTCTTGACATATATTGCCTCTACGGTTTCCTCCGAATACCTGAACACACCTTTATAACCACCGTTTTACCAGATGACGTTTGATGCTATCTAAGCACTCTCGGGTGACAGTGATTGATATAGCCTCACGGTCTAAGGAATAGTCTACGAGGATACTTTCCTAATCATCGTAACTTGAACTTCGTGACATGATCGAATCATGATATTTAGGTTGGGTATTGGTTCATCATCTCATTCTCAGAATGAGATGACCTCATTTCCAACTGGCATAAATGCCACATGATCAGGAAACATGATCATCTGTTGACCAATAAACCAGTGACTAGAGTTTCACTAGGAACCCCTGGTTTGTTTGTATATCACACGTGTATTGATGTTTCCACTCAATACAGTTATAGCATGATATAAAACTTAATCATAAACTATATGAAATATGATAATAGTCCTTACTACTATTTGTCTCTAGGGCATATTTCCAACAAATTTTCTTTTTTGTCGCACTAAAAAGTTATTTCCATTTTCCAAGTGTCCAAAACAGGGTGTTTTGTGAAGCAACCACCAAATAAAAGTTTAAAAATGGTACCACCCTATTTTTTTTAAAATAGTAGACCACCTTGCATGGAAAATGTCCCAACCGAGGTTGTTTAAACCTTTCTGTCCACCCCTCGTGAAAAAGACAAAATCCTGCTGAATCGGTAGTAAGTGAGTTAGATTTGAACTACATATACATGATTTGATGCTCATGATTTTTTGAAAAAATCATTTTAGATTCACAATATGCTATTTCATCAGAGATCCGATGCAAGTTTAGCGAGGCTCATCCCCGAGCTAAGAATCTTCGTGCCCGTCGTTTTAGAAAGTTTGACAATAGTTTGAAACGGCCATAAAAAATTCAAAAACTATCAAAACAATGCAAAACCTTCGCGTGGTGTCCTATTATGTCACATAGTTGTGAGGAAAAATATCAAAATTGGTTTATTGATTGTGTCTTAAAAAATCTTCACAAAGTGACCTATCTCAATCGATGATTTCTCGCTTTCAGGTTAAATGACCAATATTATAGCCAAAATCACGGCATAGTTTGCGATAATGTGCCCATATTATGTACGCATATGCATCATGGGATGGCAAACAATGTTGCAGGAGGAAGTTTTCCTGTTTGTTGCACCAAAAAGCCATTTTCCATTTTCTGAGTGTCCAAAATAGGGTGTTTTGTGAAGCAACCACCAAATGAAAGTTTAAAAATGGTACCACCCCATTTTTAAAAAATAGTAGACCACTTTGCAAGGACAATGTTCCAAGCGGGATATTTTAAACCTTTCTGTTCACCCCTCGTGAAAAAGACAAATTCCTGTCGAAACGATAGGAAGTGAGTCAAATTTAAACTACAGGTACATGATCTGATGCTCATAATTTTTTGGAAAAATCATTTTAGATTCACAATATGCTATTCATCAGAGATCCGATGCAAGTTTAGCGAGGCTCAGCCCCGAGCTAAAAATCTTCGTGCCCGCCGTTTTAGAAAGTTTGACGATAGTTTGAAACGGACATAAAAAATTCAAAAACGATTAAAACAATGCAAAACCTTTGCATGTGTCATATTATGTGACATAGTTATGAGGAAAAATATCAAAATGGGTATATTGATTGTGTCTTAAAAAATCTTCACAAAGTGACCTATCTCAATCGATGATTTCTCGCTTTCAGGTCAAATGACCAATATTATAGCCAAAATCCCGGCATAGTTTGCGATAATGTGCCCATACTGTGTACGCATGTGCATCACGGGACGGCAACGAATGTTGTAGGAGGAATTTTTCCTTTTTGTTGCACCAAAAAGCCATTTTCCATTTTCCGAGTGCCCAAAATAGGGTGTTTTGTGAAGCACCACCAAATGAAAGTTTAAAAATGGTACCACCCATTTTTCAAAAATAGTAGACCACCTTGCATGGACAATGTTCCAACTAGGATATTTTAAACCTTTCCGTCCTTCCCTCGTGAAAAGGACAAATTCCTGTCGAAACGGTGGGAAGTGAGTCAAATTTGAACTACAGGTACATGATCTGATGCTCATAATTTTTTGGAAAAATTATTTTGGATTCACAATATACTATTTCATCAGAGATCCAATTCAAGTTTTCCTTTTCATCGCACTAAAAAGATATTTTCTATTTTCCAAGTGCCAAAAACGAGGTGTTTCATGAATCCTGACATAGTTTCGTTTAGTCTAGTGTTAAAAATATATGATACATAGTTAAATAGATGATAGATATGTCATATTTGGATTCCTCTAATTTTTCTTATCGATTTGTATATATTATTTGTCGAATTACGATTTACGGATTTGTAGATATGAATTATTCAATATTAAATGGAAAAAGGCAAATAAATAATTTTTATTTTATTTTTACTTGAATTCAAGATTATTATTACTTATAAATTATTTTTTACTTAAATAATTATATGGAATGTAAAAATAATAACAACGTCTAATATCATGGTCCAATGGTTAATAGGATTGATATGATAATATTCACAACAAGTTCTAATTTATTTGTTGGAAGCTCATGTGGAAGGAATGGAGAAGTTAAGCGTGTTGGGGATGAAGTAGTGTTAGGATGGATGACCGATTGGAAAGTTTGACTACGAGTGAAATTTGACTCGAGATTAAGTGTACTTGGAGTTAAAAATGTTCCTGTGAGATTAACGAGTTAAACAATTGAAAAAAGTTGAAAAAAATTGATTTTTTTTTGAAAATGTTAGACTGACCGTTAGTCATATAGTTGGGACCCATATGGTCTATGCCGACGGCAAAGCCGTCGGCGTAGCTATATCCGACGACTTTTCTACGCCGACAGGCAGAGAGGCCACGCCTACGGCCTAGTACGCCGACGGTAGCCTTCGGCGCAGCCTACACCGACGGGTTCTTGGGCTACACCGACGGGGTCTGGCCGTCGGCGCTTATCACGTTTCTTGTAGTGTATATGTATCCACGTGTCATACTCATGCCTGTGTAGCACCATCCTTTCCACACCAGGCAGAAACTTTCGTACCTTCAAGATATCTATTATGGAGTATATGCATTGGTTTCTATAATACTCATTACATAGTATCTTGTCGTGCAGTATTGCCCATTTGGTTGCAGTTTTTAGCAAAAATCTATTTTCTTCTCTTTTATGTTCTTTAAAAAACTTCTTTTTTTGTTATTAACCAAACACTGAAACAAATATGAGAAGTTAAATGCATGCCAGATAGAGAATGCAAGTTTTTAAGTGACATAGTTGTAAAACCGAGCCCTCTGATGTCTAAAGTTCTTATCTGAGTTGACAATAGATGAATCGAGTTAGAAAATAAAAATATTGAAACCAAACAATATATGTAAGCTCCGTTTCATTGTAAAAATTGATGAAATCTAAAAAACATGACATGTGTTGCATATAATGTTGTGGTTATTGCGTGATAGTTGTTGAACTTTCTTTTAAATGACATACAGTTAGAAATAAATGTCATAATATTTAATTGTGAATAAAATATCAAAAACATACACACACTATAGAGTGGCGGAGCATATCGGTTAGAAATGATTGAACAAAACGTTGTGGGTAATGGGTAGTAGTTGTAAAATATTGTTTCACATTTGCTATATGTGGTCGGTAGCCGAAGCAAAAATATGTAAGTTGTATAACTTTTCGAATGTGTTGAATAAACCTAGAAATGGTTTTTTCATTAACCAGGTTTAATGGGTTGGTTTCTCGTTGTGGGTTAAACTGGTTCAGGCTGATGTGGTCCTAGAAAATTAACAGTTTGGTTTGGTTTGGGTATAAGGTAGAAACAGGTAGGTATGGTTGGGTGTGAGCCTTAACAATTCGGTTGCCATCAGTTACAAACTATGGTCTAGAAACCGGTTCATGTTCTGGTTCCTCGCGTGAAGGTGGCGGCTCGTCTTTGCTTTCCTCCCCCAGCTTCGGCGATTAGGACATGGAAGGGAGCCGGATCAGTGGTCTGTCTCCGGTACCGGCTCGGACAGGTGAGGATTCCAGTGGGATACTGCGGGCAGGGCCGTCTTGTCGGTGGCGCGCTGGATGTGGTGTCGGGCGGGCTGCCTAATGGGTCCCGACAGAGGCAGCCTGGTGGAGCTGGTGGCGCCCGAGGAGGCGGTTGGAACCACGCTGCCACGCCGGGTCGACACATAGTGAGTGCACGTGCAGATGTGCTCAACGACGCTCAATTCAATGTTGTCCGCAGTGACGATGAGTTCCTCCATGCGCGATGTGCCTTGTACTCATTAGTTCTGTCAGATTACAGTCGATTTTGAAGGTGTGCATAGTGGTACTATCAGCTTCATCTTGGCCGCTCGTCTACGACGCAAGCGCGCTGTGGCTTCCTAAACAGGCACCACTTCTCCACGTCGCCCTCCGGTGCGGCGCTGCTGCTGCCAACGTGCTCCCGCTTTTCCGGTGAGCTCGCTCTGTTTGTTGCACCACTAAGCATGCCGAGCAAAGAGGACGAAGTGGATTATGCCATGTTCAGCAGGTGCACGAGTGGGTAATTGATATTCAACCACAAGTTGGAACCACGGTTCTTTCCATCAGATTAGTTTGGTTCAGGTGAAGATATCACGTGGTTTAGTTCGGTTTGGTTGTGGGTGCACAATTGTGTGGGTCAGTTTGGTTTGGTTTGGTTTGGCTATATTTGTCACATGGGTATAGTTTGGATATGGTTGAGTTCCCCAACCATTCACAGGTTTAAATACTTTGTTTCATTCTCTATAATCTATCGATAGTCACAAGGACTTATACTACATAACTTGTTTTCCAACAATACAAGTTTTCGTGCGATAATATGCACTATTACATGAAATGATTGTTTGTGATAATAAATGGTAAATATTACCATGCTTTTTGATTGTTTTTTTTTTATTTTGCTGCAATTATCTGAAAATATTGCAAAAAATAGTTTTTTTTGGCGATTTGTGAAACAAGATCGCCACAATTAGTATTTACGAAGGATTATTATCACGCCATATGTGGCTAGAATTGCTAATTTTGTTTTGTAATAGCGCCCTATTGCAACACAAATTCACTTACGCAACAAATCGACCGTTGCAATAGGGTGTTTTCCTTATAATGGCAGGCCAAGGTGGTTGGTGCGTACCGTGGTTTTAGGAGGTGAGATAAGTGGATGGGGACATAAGGGTGCAATGGTGGAGGGTTTGGCAAAAGGAAATGATGAGGTGGTTATGATTTGGATTGGACGATCATTGGCCATGGTGGTGGAACATGGGTTTACTAGGACGACGGAGGAAGCGGAGGGAAATGGAGGCAATGCAGGATGATTTAGTGGATGTGGGCTTCAACACGTGCGCGTGACCCAGGGCACTTTATACAGTGAGACACTGAAGTTTGCAAAGGCAAACTCCAAACCGAAGTTAATTTCGTGAGCAGGCGCGTAGTTCCAAAGATGTTGCCTGCATCGCTCATCAGACCATGCTGATGCATGTACGTACTATTCCAGACAAAAATTGGGCGCATGTACACCTAAGTATGGACATGCCCACCTGCATGGCTGCATGCATGATACGAGGAGAGATGTCGCCGGTGGGCGGTGTGCTACGATAGTACGATCAATGTATGCTGGACGTGCGTGCTCATGGAACTCACGGTCATGGTCATGCGGCTCTAGAACCATTTCTCAAAGCCGGGGAAAAAAGGTTGTGGCTGCAAGATTAATATATACAAGCTGCGAATAAGATGAAATTAGATAAACTCATCTCCAATCCGAACATGACTCATTACTAATCACTTAGGCTCCATGTTCCATTTTTATAGCAAACATCCACTTTATCGTATTTTTTGTCTGTTGGCAACAACGTGTTTTTTAGTCTAACAAAACAAATAAATATTAGATTTAAGAAGTTGAAATGAACATGAATAACAATAGAAATCCATGCCATGCTAAAAAATGTTAATTGGCTTTTGAGCGACCATGTTGTAAAATTGAACCAATTGTGATGCCCAAACTTTGCATCAGGATTTTAAAATAGATAAATAACATAAATTGGTCAAGTTAAAGAACATATTAAAATCAAACAATGTGTGTAAGATTGTTATATGTATAATAGTATGGCGATGAACGATAAAAGTTAAGAAATATTTTATCGGTGTTGCAGAAAACATTGTGGGTAACGATCGTTGACCTAACTTTTCATAGGTATGTCGGATATAAGTAAGTCGTTCTATATGTCGATTCAGTAGGATCTTCAATTGATTGTCATGGTGTCACTAAAAATCAAGAAAACTTTGGTGTATTTAGGTAGAAGCAAATACTTATCTGGCATGTTGTATAAATCCTACTATTAAGTTAACATATATATATATATGAATTGAGTCCACAACTTTTCAATTACCCAAAGTCTAGTTTTTGTATATATAAGTAATTTTTATTATATGATATAATGTAATCAAAATACTATAAATAATTATTCCATCGGGCGTTGTTATTTCAATAATATAAATTTGTAATAATTGCAAGAAAATAGAATTATTTTTGTTGCCCTAATTTGATTTCATATTCATAAAATCTTATAACTTATATAATACGAAATAGGAAATATATCGTTTCATTATGTGATAATCCACGATGTATGCCAAAAGATATAAATAGATTGTAACATCCATACTACAATAAGTAAATTAACACTCTCGTCACCATAACCCTATAAAACAAATTAAAGAAACATAATTCGAGAACAATTTGTATATATAGGGCCATCCAAGAATGGTAAGAAAAATCCTATTGAAACAAAAAATGTTGATCATAGAAATCCACAATTCCAAATTATGTCATCAGTGTGAATATTGTTTAGCCATCCAAGGCTATACCTATTAGGAACCACACACGATCCACATCGATGAATACCAAGAAGTTCACTAGTACCTACAACTGAGAAGTGATTATGTAACATGAACTATTTTACATACATACGCCTATGTTTGGAAGTCTTTGTTTTTTCCTCTCCTCATGTCTAAGAATAGTTTGCTTGGCACTTATGTGCATGAATGAAATTTATGCATCTATGGAGTGAAACATATTTGATATTTAATCCTGTAAAAGTCATTGTACTACTCAATGCAATATGTATTAGACTAAAAATGATAAAGTACTAACACAATGAGTGTGAAAAGGTCATCCATCTTTAGGTGTTCTTACGACCCCTTTATGATTTCTTTCTTGATGTGGTTAATTACTTTATGAGTTAGTATGTTGGATGTCTGGTTGTTATTTCTATATGCACGTATGCGTAGGTATAAAGCTTTCATTATCTTGATATACCTTAGGACTCCTGTTTGTGGTTCAATTTGTTATGACACATGTCTTTGATGTGATCATATTGGAAAATAAATGAAGAAGCTCTTAATTAAGACTCGTTTGTCGATCACTTGCTAGAATTATCTTAAGAAATGGTTTTATGAGCGACATGAAAACTTCGAATGATGATGAATGAAGTAGTTACTAGTAGTCGTCTTTATGATTGTTGGTTAGTTTCTACCAATGCGGATTGGGGGCGAGAGCTCATGCCTTCACCCTCCCATAAAAGAATTCATTTATGGCATCAGTAATTTTCCTATGAGATGGCTATGCTAATCAAATAGGTCATTGAATCCTGTTCCCACATTCTTCAAGCTTTTGGGGAGGTCACCGGTCTCATCACAAATGTTCAAAAGGGCATAGTGATGCCTATTTGATGTTCATCGATTGATATCGATGCCACCTTGAATGATTTCCTTGCCATGTGCTCCCACTTCCTTTATCCGATATTTGGGTCTCCCACTTCCGAGCAGGCGACGCGTTTTCAGGCGTGTGACGTTGATGCCGAGGGTGGGCCCGCCGAAGATTCCGACCCCGTGCGGGAAGATCATCCTTAGGATCGTTGTGCGCGTGATCCAAGTCAGCAAATCCGGATTGAGATCGTTGCTTTGGATCTTTTCGCCTGAAGCCAATATTGGCTAGTTTTGTTCTTTTTCTTGATCATTTTCCTTGGAATTTGTTGTTGGGGTTTGCTGTTTGCAGTAGAATCTGCTGCAGTATCCTGATCTACATCATCAGTAGTACCAATAGGCACAACAGGCAAAGTCATATAGTCATCAACATGTGCATCCCCACTATTTAATGAATTTTGAGGTAAAAGAAGGATATCATGCTTAAGGCGTGAGTCAACGTTGGGATGGAACTCAGCAAGGGGAAAAACATGTTCATCAAAAAACATCTCTAGAGATATAGACACGACCAGTAGAAGTATCTAGACATTTAACGCATTTATGGCGAGAACTATAGCCCAAGAACACACACCTCGTAGACTAGAAGGAAAGTTTTCTTTTGTTATAAGGATGGAGATTTGACCAACAGGCACAGCCGAAGACTCGAAAGGACTCATAGTTGGGTTATGTGTGAATAAGATGTTCTATAGGGGTGTCATGATGGATTACCTTGCTGGGAAGGAGGTTTATGAGGAACGTGTCAGTGAGGAATGCTTCATCCCAAAATTTGAGAGGCATAGAGGCATTAGCAAGCAAGACAATGCCTATTTCCACAATATGGCAGTGTTTTCTTTCAGCAAAACTTTTTGTTGATGAGCACGTAGACAAGAGATATGGTGAGTGACGCCAATTTTTTGACAGAAACTGTTGAATTTTTCATATTCTCCTCCCCAATCAGTTTGCATGGTGATTATCTTTCTATCAAATTTTCTTTCAACAAATTATTGGAAATTGAGAAAATTTTGATAAACATCAGAACGGTTCTTGAGCAAATAAATCCAAGTGAATTTACTGAAATCATCAGTAAAGCTTACATAATAAGAATGTTTGCCAGGAGAAATAGGTGTTGGGCCCCATACATTAGAAAAAACTTGATCCAAAAGAACGTTGGAGATACTAGTAGAGACAGGGTACGGAAACTGATGACTCTTAGAAAGTTGGCAAGGATCACAGGTGTATGGATTTATTTCAGGAAAATAAGAGATACTATTTTTCCTAAGAACTTGTTGAACCACAAAGGATGAAGAATGGCCTAAACGGCGATGCCATGTAGATGATGAAGACTTTATTGTAAGAAAAGCTTGCTTGGAGAACCTAGTAGATGAAGGCACTAACGGGTAGAGACCACCATGACATGGTCCCTTAAACAGTGTTCTACGTGTGGCCCAGTCCTTGATCAAAAAGAAATATGGATAAAACTCGAGAAATATATTATTATCTAATGTATTCTTATGAATGGATAAAAGATTCTTTGATGCACTTGGAACATGAAGTATGTCTTTGAGATGTAAGGGATTATGTGGGGTGCTTAATGTTGAATGACCAATATGACTTATTTGCATATCATTGTTGTCGGCGGTGTGGACGAGATCACGCCCGTTGTACTTGTCATGTGTAGTGTGTTTGCTCAACTCTGACGTGACGTGGTGAGTGGCACCCGAATCAGGATACCAGTTGGTGTCGATGGCATAGAATGCAACATGGGCACCCTTTGCATCTCCATCATCATCAGAGTCATGGCGGTCTTGATAACACCACCAGCACTCGCTAGCGGGGTGACCGTGGATCTTACAGATTTGGCATGTCACGTCGACAAAGATTGTAGGGGCACGGGCACGGCGGCGCCCTCCATCATCTCGGTGTCCTCCATCATCACGATGTATGCCCTCGTCATCACAACGGCATTCACCATCATCGTGTCATACGTCACGTCCATCGTCATGATGCCCGTCACGGCCGTTGTCATCACGACGTCTCCAACCACCATCACCAACCACCATCACGGTGATCTCCGCCGCCATGATCACCACGGGAAACACGGTCACCACGGTCGGGTGAGCGACCACAATCACCACGAGGACGCGAGTCACGGCAACCATACAAAAGATGTCACATGACACGATACATGTTGCAAAATATTTCTAACACAATGTAGGGGTATCAGGGCGATGAGAATAAAGCTCATTCAGCCCGCCCCAGGTCGGTGTTCTTCCCGAGAGGAGTATCGACGGACTGGACTTTAGAGTTGATCATCGGGCTCTAGGCCTGGAATGATACTAGTGTCGGTATACGCTGGCGACATTTAGTGGAGGGCATGACGTCGCAGCATATTGGTGTCCTCATGTTCCTTCTCCGCATGATGAAGCTTAGCCGGATAAGGCTTCGTTGGGTAACTCAGTCGGACAGAGCTGGGATTATCCCTCTGGGCCCTTCTCGGCACTAGCTTCTCGCGGTGGCATTCTCTCAAGATCGTGGTCGCTGGAATTACTGGGGGCGAGAGCTCCTGCATTGCCCTAAGAAGAATGCTTTTACAGTACGAGTAATTTTCCTTCGAGGTTGCTATGCAAAAGCAATTATATGCGTTGCATACAGATCAAATGGGCAACATCACATGGGAGCTTCGGCTCACGCAGGCAACTCGCTGGCGATCCCTCTCGCGAACTGGATCAACCATGGATGGAGTACGTACAATTTGCACAGCGCGGAAGATTCCCAACCCACGTACGTACATTATACTGTGTACATACAATGTCGCCAACCAAGCATCCAACCACCCTGCAGGCAGCCAGGCACACATGCTACGCTGTACGCTTGACTAGACTAGATCCAGCCCCCCGGCCGATCGCCACGGCGCCACCACGCACAAGTCGCACGGCAGCTAGTTCACTCTGGCAGCGCGGAAGATTCCCAACCCACGTACCTACATACATGTCGCCAACCAAGCATCCAACCACCTTGCAGGCACACATGCTACGCGCCTACGCTTGACTAGCCTAGATCGACGCGGCAGCTCAAGAATACACACTCACGCTAACGATCGCCACCTCTACTACCCGCTCGCAATCGGACACACGCACTAGTCCACTCTCGCGGCAGCTAGCCGCGCTCTCGCACGATGAGGAGCCGTGATGGCCGCGCGCGCCTTCTGCCACAGGCCCTCGTCGCCGTCGTCGCCATCGCCTGCTGCATGGCTGCCGCGCCGTGCTCAGCGCAGGGAACGACGGCGGACGCTGCCAAGGGCGCCATGCCGTCGTGCGTGTCCAAGCTCGCGCCGTGTGTGGGCTACCTGAACGCCACCGAGACGACGACGGTGCCAGACACGTGCTGTGACCCGCTCAAGGAGGCGGCGACCACGCAGGCGGCATGCCTGTGCGCCATCGTCATGGACAAGGCCACGCTGCAGGCGGCCGGCGTCAAGCCGGAGCAGGGGGTGCTCCTCGCCAAGCGCTGCGGCGTCACCACCGACGCCTCCACCTGCGCCAAGTACGCCGCCGGGGCCGGCAAAGGTAAGCTCCCTAAAGCTCTCATCAATCAATCAACAGTCACACACGCATCATCATTGCCGACAGGCCGGATCGGTTGATCGACGCGTTCCTTTGGCTCCTAGCGTGGCATGCAGGCGCGTACGTCCAAAGCTCTGAAAATTAGCGATTTGTTTATTGGTAACAGTAGTACTCGAAAGTTTGTCTTTTCATCCACCTAACCTAACAATGTGGCTGCGAGTATGTCCCATTTTAATCTCTTGTACCGACAATCGGAGTTACTTCAGTTAACATCATGCGAAAAAAAATCTGTTTCCATAAGGACCAAGAGTTTTAACTTCTGAATCCTCGTCAGATCAGCATCCTGAGTGTGGTCTCTCCTGCTGCACGCGCGCTAGATCTCTTCGTTCATGACCTGATCAGATCCCAACTCATGAGATCATTCACGTCATAGTCAAGTTAGTTAGCAACGCAATGGCTTGCTGAGTAGTAATGTTGTTCTTCTATTCTTCTTGCAGATGCAGCCACTTCAGGTAGCACTGCCCCTTCTTCGGGATCCACGGGAACTGCCACTTCAACAGGTACACCAGTTCCTCAGTCAACATTATTGCTATATCTTCTGAATTTTGGAAATAGAAGGACAAAGTTATCTTCATAGTTAATTATCATTTGTGATCCTGAACATCTCTTCTGGATCCATCTCAATCTTACCTGAACTTTTAATGCCTCTAACTGATCCTTTTGTGCTGCTGCAGCGGCCAAGCCAACGGCGAGCGCAGGCACCACTCATCACCTGAGCTTGAAGGCTGCATCTTCCTTGGTGGCAGGCTTCAGCTTCATCTGGTGGTCGGTTGTGGCTTAGCTAAGAGCTGGGGAATGAGTGTACTACTAGTATACTCCTATGTATTTTTTTTGTAATATCGTCCCAACAAATATATATCTATCTGCTTATTTTGTTCAGTGGAGAACTACACAACTTGTGCCAGCATACTACATCTCTGAATGCCGTTGTAACCTCGTGGGCCAGATCTTTTACGAATCCCTTGAAAATCGAGACGGTGGTGAGTGGGGTAAGAGGCAGAGGATGAAATCCGCGAACTCACGCACGAAGAACATGATGAACTCACACACGCACGAAGACACGATACAAGACAATAGCTCATGACGGCGGCTACCGGTCCGACACAATCCCTAGGATCAGCGTCGGGCAAGAATCTCTCTCTCTCTAACCGGCACGGTGAGCGAGGGACTTGGTGAGATCTTGACGTCTTGGCAAAGGGATCCGATGCCAAGGCCTTGTACAACGAGGGAGGTGAGATGCAAACTCCAACGAGGTGGGGGATATTTGGTGCTCCTTTAGCAAAAGAGCATGAGACAAGAATTAGGGAGATCCACAAGGGTTTCTTCTAATTCCAAATATTAAGTCTACGGTTTACAATAGAAGTGGGGGGCTATTTATAGGCCAGCCACTAGTTCATGGGTACTTTAGGAATAAAACTGGAAGTTTGGGTTGAAGTTGGGTGTTACATGGGCCAGGCCCAAAAGGCTTCAACATGCCTGGTCTCACTTACACCAGAGACTCCGGGGTGTGAGCGTCGGATACTCTAGGGTGGCCGGAGACTCCGGGGTGGAGCTTAGTCTCCGGGGCAGACTCCGAGGTGGCGGAGACTCCGGGGTGGAGCTCAGTCTCCGGGGCCGAATCTGGGGTAGCAGACAGAGAGCTTCAGCGGGCGGGCGAAGTCCTCCCGAAGTCCTGGGGGCGGAGACTCGGTGTTGTGGGCCGGGGACTCCAGGGTGGAGAGGCCGAAGACTCTGGGGTGCGCGGAGACTCCGGGGCTGACGACGCTCTCCGACAAGGACTCCGTGGGGGTGTACTGAACGCTCTAGGGGGCAGTTCGGAGACTGGTCTGGAGTTTAGGCCGGAGATTCCAGGGTTGGAGGCTAGAGACTCTAGGCTTCAGTGTCGGAGACTCCGAGGTTTCAGCCTCAGCGACGCCTTCTTCTTGTTCAGCTCCTAGTACTTGCTCCGAGGGGACTTGCCGATGCGTTGGGGCTTCGTAGCTGATAATGCATAGAGCAGATGCATGAAGTGGCAAGCCATCCAAGGATGTATCAAAGTCACACGAGGAGAGGAGCGAGTTAACCTTAGCTTGTAGGAGTTTGCCTCCGGCACGACTCATTGGTCCACTTGGGGGACTTGGTGGTGTAGATGTAGGGATGTCCGTAGGACGGGCTGCATCATCTCCTCCCCCCCCCTCCCTTGGGAAAGAGTCATCCTCGACACTTCATGCATATAATCTTGAACATCTCCATGGAAAGGTGAAAGGTCCTTAACGTTGAACGTATTGCTCACAAGGTACTTGGAGGTCAGAATGTCGATGATGTAGGCATTGTTGTTGATTCTCTTGAGAACCTTGAAGGGACCATCTACTCTTGTTTTGAGCTTGGAATCACGTTCCTTGGGGAAACGGTCCTTGTTCAAATGTATCCAAACAAGGTCACCTTTCTCGAAGATCATCTCCTTCTTGTCATTGTTCAGCCTTGATGCTTGGCGAAGGGCTCGTTATTCGATAGTAGCTCTTGTTTCCTCGTGAAGCTTCTTCATAGATTAGGCGTGCTTGTCAACATCCATGTTGGTGCGTTCATGGAGAGGAATTGGTAATATGTCGAGCGCGGTGAGGGGCTCGAAGCCATAGACAATCATGAATGGGCTCATCTTTGTTGTAGAGTGCTTGGCTCGATTGTAGGTGAACTCGGCGTGGGGAATGCATTCCTCCCAATCCTTTAGGTTTTTCTTGATCAACACATGAAGGAGAGTGTCGAGGCTTCAGTTTACGACCTTGGTTTGGCCATCGGTTTGCGGATGTGACGCGGATGAGAGCTTGGCCATGAGTGTCTTCCATAAGTAGCTCATGAATTTGACATCGCAGTCGGAGACGATTGTTCTTGGCACACCGTGAAGACGGACGATTTCGCTAAAAACAAATTTGCAACATGTGAGGCATCATCAGTTTTATGGCACGGAATGAAGTGTGCCATTTTGGAAAAGCGATCCACTACGACAAATATAGAATCATGACCATGCTTAGACCCAGGCAATCCTAACACAAAGTCCATGCCAATGCCTGACCAAGGTGCTTGAGGAATAGGCAATGGCATATAAATACCAAATGGGTTAGACTTAGACTTAGACTTAGCTTGAACGCATGTGGTGCATCGTTGGATGTAGAGATCCATGTCTCGCTTCATCTTGGACCAATAGTAATGAGTGGAGAGCATGTGCAATGTCTTGTCACGGCCAGTGTGACCCATGAGGCCTCCACCATGAGATTCTGGGAGAAGCAAAATTTGGAGAGACAACTTCAGAATGCAAAGCTTGTTTTGTTTAAATAGAAAGCCCTTATGCAAATAGAAATCATCAACTCCTTTGTCAATGGAGCACTTTGCGAAAATTGGTCCAAAGAATGGGTCGGAAGCATACAAAGTTTTGATGTCATCAAGACCCAACATGTTTACTTCGAGGCGTGTAAGAAGGCATGTATTCTTGCGAGACAAAGCGTCCGCAACCACATTGTCTTTACCGTTCTTATACTTGACGATGTAAGGAAAAGACTCCATAGACTCCTTTGAGATATTTCAACAACTCATGGTATGTATGATAAATTCCTTAGGAAAAAGGTAATGTTTTTGCCAAACTTGAAGAACACGAACTAAGGCAAAAAGCTCTTTGTCATAAATTGGATAGTTAAGGCGTGCGCCATCAAGTTTCTCGCTATGATAGGCAATAGGACATCCATTTTGCATAAGGACTCCTCCAATGCCAATACCACTAGCGTCACACTCTATCTCAAAAGTTTTTGTGAAATTCGATAACACGAGAAGAGGTGCTTAGGTTAGCCTCTTTTTAAGCTCATCAAAGGCTTTTTGTTGTGCTTTGCCCCACACGAAGGTGACATTCTTTTTGGTAACTCATTAAGAGGGAAAGCAATGGTAGAGAAGTCTTTCACAAAACGACGATAGAAACTGGCCAATCCATGAAAACTTCGAAGTTCACTCACATTTGTGGGGATGGGCCAATCTCTAATGTCTTTGACTTTAAAAACATCGACTTCAATTCCATTTTAAGAAACAACAAACCAAGAAAAATCAACTTGTCTTTAGCGGAGTAACACTTGGGGAGGTTAGCGTATAGCTTTTCATTTAAAAGGATTTACAAAACCTCCTTAACATGTGTAACATGCTCCTCAAGCGACTTGCTATAACAAGGATATCATCAAAATAGACAACAACACGTTTTCCAATTAGACATCTCAAAATATGGTTCATAAGGCGTATGAAGGTGGATGGGGCATTAGATAAGACAAAAGGCATGACCAACCATTCATAGAGACCAAGCATGGTCTTGAAGGCGGTTTTCCACTCATCACCTTCTACCATGCGTATTTGATGGTAGCCACTACGAAGATCGATTTTAGAGAAAATAGTGGCTCGACTCAACTCGACAAGCATGCCATCAAGACGTGGTATGTGATGTCTATAACACACAGTGATAGGATTAATTGGACGGCAGTCCATGCATAACCGCAACGTATCATCCGTTTTGGGAATGAGAATCACGGGTACCGTACCTGGACTAGTGCTTAGTTGGAGAAAACCTTTGGAGACGAGTTGGTTGATTTGACGTTCGATCTCCTTCGTCTCCTCCGGGTTCTTACGGTAGGCGGCGCGGTTAGGGAGGAGTCTGTCGGGTATGAGATCAATGCGGTGCTCGATTCCGCGAAGAGGAGGTAGTCCATGAGGGAGCTCTTCGGGAAACACATCTTTGAATTCCTGCAAAATAGCCATCAAAGAGGGAGGAATATTTGTGAAGTCGTTAGTTCCTTTCGCTAGTCCCTTGCAAATGAGGACGTAGTGCAAGATGGATGGGTTATTCCTCACATCTCTCTTTTCACTTTTGGTGGCAAGAAGAACACTTTCAGTTTTTCCACTCGAGTTAGGCTTGTGGCTCTCACTCGCTATGAGGTGGTTCTCTCGCTCGCCACTCTTCTCACAAGTTGTTGTTGTGGTATGCGCCCTTGCTAAAGCCTTTGCATTGTCCAAAATTATTGGCTAGGAGTCATTAGTTGCAAACCACATGTCTTGTTAAGCCACTTGAAGGTGTACACATTTGTGCAACCATCTGTAGAGAACCTTTATCGAATTGCCATGGTCGACCAAGCAACATATGGAAAATCGTCATTAGGACTATATCACACTCTACCATGTCTTTGTATGGTCCAATTGAGAATGTTATCGAGACGCTGTGCTTGATCTTCACGGAACCTTGATCACTTAGCCATTGGACATGGTAGGGGTGCTTGTGTGGATGGAGGGTGATGTTGAGCTTCTCACACAACTTGGTGCTAGCAAGATTGTGACAACTCCCTCCATCAATGATGACTTTAATGGATTTCCCATTGATGTCGGCACGTGTTTGGAAGATGTTGGATCTTTGATCTTCATGTTCTTGGGCTTGAGTAGTCAAGATCCTTGTGACGACATGAAGGACTTGCGTCATGTTCGCACATAAGAAGTTCTTGTTCATCTTCCACATGTTGCCTTGTCAATGCTTTTTTGACTCTTTGATGGCTCTGTGTATGGCGCCCGAAAAATGCTGGAGCGGTGTTGATGTAGAGCTCGTTGGGAACCCCAAGAGGAAGGTATGATGAGCACAGCAGCAAGTTTCCCTCAGTTATGAAACCAAGGTTTAATCGAACCAGTAGGAGCAAGGAAACACCCCAAAGGTGTTACTAGCTGAGCTTTGGAAGGGCGCACTACCGTTGCTAGTAGCAATGTGGAGACCTGCACAACACAACCACATAACTTTGTCCCCAACTTGCGATGAGGTTGTCAATCTCACCGTGTTTTGCGGAAAACAAAGGATTAAACGTATCGAATGGAAAGAAGTAAAAGTTTGCAGAAAGTAAACACAAAGCAGTAAAAATTGTAGATTGTATGTAAAGAAAAAGGACCGGGATCCATAGTTCACTAGAGGTGGCTCTCCTTAGATAGATAACATGCTGGGTGAACAAATTACAGCGGGCCAATTGACAAACATCGAGAAAACAATACATGCATATACTAATCATCTTGACTCCTTTGAGACTTAATTGGGCATTACAACATTATACATAGACCGCCATCCAACTGCATCTATGACTAATAATCCACCTTCAGGTTATCATCCGAACCCCCTCCAGCATTAAGTTACAAGCAACAGATTATTGCTTTATGAACTGCGTGTAAAGTAAACAATACGATTGTTCTATGAACAAAGGATTGTTGTTTTCTCCCTAGTAGCAACAACACATCTAGTACCTTAGAGATTTATGTCACTTCCCCAGATTACCAGAGGCATGAACCCACTATCAAGCATAAATACTAACTCTTGGAGTTGCTAGCATCTACTTGGCCAAGATAGCTACTAACAATGGAAAGCATGCAAGATCACAAATAACAAAGACATGATAGAATCAATAATCAATCTGAAATAGCATCTCAATATTCATCGGATCCCCGCAAACACAACATGCAGAATTACAAATAGATGATCTTGATCATGAACGGAGCTCACAAGATCTAAACATGAAAGCACAAAGGAGGAGAACCAGCCATCTAGATACTACATGGATCCATAGTCCAAGGATGAAATACTCACGCATCACACCGGAGGCTTGCATGGTGATGAAGAAGGCCTCCAGGGTGAATTCCCCTCTCCGGCAGGGTGCCGGGAAGAGCTTCAGATCCCTCCCGATCTAGGGATGGAGATGACGGCGGCTACAGACTCTTTCGTGGATTTTTGATCGGGTACTTAGGGTTGAGGAGGGCATCGAGGGCATCTTATAGTCGGAAGGGGAGGCCGAGGGGGTGCCTGGGCTGGCCACACCACCCCCTGGCGCGGGCCAGGCCTGGCCGCGTGGCTAGGTGGTGTGGCCGCCCTCTGGCCCCTCTCCGTCTCATATTCTGGCACTTGATGACATCCGGAAACATAGGCACTTTGGCTTTTGTCCCATCCAATTCCGAGAATATTCATTTTCTGACTTTCCTGGAACCAAAAAGTAGAAAACAGGCAGCTGGCGCTGTGGCTCTTGTTAATAGGTTAGTCCAAGAAATCATATGAAAAGTACTCCAAAGTTGGAACAAACCACAAAAAAGTGGATAAACCCAAGCATGGAACATCGAAAATTATAGATACATTTGCAATGTATCAACATCTCCAAGCTTAACTCCTGCTCGTCCTCGAGTAGGTAAGTGATAAAAAGAAATAATAATTTTTGAGGTGACATGCACCATCAAAGACTTGATCAAAGTATTTGCAAAACATTCAAAGCTGGGATCAAAGTACTTCAATCATAACATGAAAGACGAAGTTCTAGCAATAAGCAAAGAAACTATGATACAACATGAAAAGGCACAAACAAAATATTCATGAATAACAATGCTTTGCAAGACGTTTGTTTGTTTCACATAAAGAAAACATGGCATCATAGTATTCAGCTTGTCCCTCAATAGAGTAGCAAATATAAATGCATATGACACCTTCAAAGTTCATAAGAGTGACTAGATACAATAGTTTAAAACAAGCAATATCAAAGTATGCATCAATCAACTAGTCTTGGGACAATGCACATAGAACTAAGAATGGCCACTATGCTCTCAAAGTAAGTGCATAAAGATAGAAGGTGGAGACTCAATATAATGGCGGAAGAAAGGCCTTTGTAAAAGGAAGTAGGGATTCAAGTCTCATAAAGAGCTTCCAAAAATTATGGTACTTATAGCTTTCAGCTCTCATTGCCCCTATCATAAGCATCTTGAAGTGATTAATGTTAAAGTGAACAAACTATGGTGTAGATGCTTGACGAAGTATAAGTCAGAAATCTCATGTCCCTTCTATACGAGGGCCGCTCCTCATGCTACTCAAGTTTAGTCACCGATAAGTTCTTGTCATTGTAAGTACATGTGTATCATTGAGAACTGCTAATGGGGTACCCCTTGCCCGATGATACGGAAGAATCCCCATATCAAAATGACAAGGCAAGCAGACAACGAGCATCGCATCATTCTTCTTATTTACCATGGGAATATGGTGCTTTTTTCTCTCTTTCCTCTTTTCATAGTATCTGTTTTTTCTCTTTTTTCCAATATAGGACTCTTTTTATAAGAAGAATGCTTAATAGACAGCTCATTATGGTTACGATGCAGGTTTCCACCATGTCAGCATGGATTAGACCAGCGGCCCAGGCATTTCTCTAACACATATACATAACTCCCTAGACTTACAAGCTCCCCTTTCATTTCACACCGACGACATCCATATACAAAAGAGCATGATATCAACTAGGTACAAGTACCAAGTGCAATGTTGAAAGCGTTCCCCATGCAAGCATGGTTCTACTAATTCCCAAAAAATAAGTCCAAGCATATACAACATAGAAGACACAATGGTTCAAGTTTATTAAGGGCAAGAAAAGTAAAGTGTGCCATCAAGTTCGTGAGAGCTTTAATCACTAGTTTTCTCATAACAAGTTTAATTTGGAAGGTAAACAAAAGCATGAATATACTTGGAATAGCATAAGGTAGTAGGTAGTTATGGTGGACTCTTTGGAATAACTTGGTTTAGGGAGTTGGATGCATGAGTGGAACTCATACTTTGTTGTGGAGGCTAGCAAAAGACTGGGAGCGACAAACTAAGAGAGCAATAATGACCATAATCATGCAGAGCGACAAAACATCATTGATCAAAGCATAAAGTGATACTACAAGTTGAAAACTAAAGGATCATAAAGGCTATGATGACTTAAGATAGTCATAACATGGTGTGAGCATGCGCCAAGTCAACCCAAATAAAGCATCAAAGGAGAATACCACTATACTATGCTTTAATATGCTAAAACAACACATGGTTCATCCAAGACACATTAAGCAATCTCAATTGTTTATAACAAGTCATGCTACATCAAAGAATACTAAGCATAAAGCCAAAACAATATCAAGCTTGGCATGACAAAGCATAGGCCACAGTCAAAAACAAGCTCTTTTTACCACATAAGCATGAACTTTCCTACTCTTTTCCAAACCAAACCAAACAACTTGCAAACCAATGTATGATAGAGGGGGTACAACCAATTTATTCATAAAACTAAGCAAACGAAAAACCAAAACGAAAATGAAAAAGAAGACGCTCCAAGAAAAACACAATTGTGCATGAAACAATAAAAATGAAGCGTTTGGAAGAAACCTGGGATTTTTATTGATGAAGAAGGGGATGCCTTGGGCATCCCCAAGCTTTGACGCTTTTACTTCTTGGATATTTCTTGGGGTGACACGCGTGGCATCCCCAAGCTTGAGCTTTAGTCCATCCTTCATCTCATTACTCATTCCTTCCATACACCTAAAATTTTTCCTTCATACGAAACTTCACACAATCCTTATTAGCAACATTAGTGCACTCAAGATAAATAAGTCTTAAGGTTCAGTTCTAACATCAAATAAACTTCCATTATAACACTAGCTACTATAGTACTTCCCTCAAAAAGCTCAGTTCCCCAAAAGAACTCAAGAAGGAACCAACAGGAAGCAAATGCAAAAAAATGACAGAAATCTGTCAAAACAGACCAGCAGGTAAAGACGAATTTTTTCAAAGACCTTCTGTTGCTAAAATCAAAAAGTGTTGAACTAACGAAAGTTAGATAACAACCTAGGCAGAAGCACAAAAATTCACGCCTCAAAAAGACGTTCAAAGATTTTACACGAATTTTTACGGTGAAGCACATAAATCTGTTTCGGAACAACAACTTTCCCAATCATTACTTCTCTCTCATTAGAGGTTACTATTGGCATAAAAAGAAATAAAAAGGATAAGGAGAGGTTATTACAGAGGTAATAACTTCCAAGACTCATCTAAAACTTTTGGGTTATCTCCCAATAAGTACTTTTCTTGAACGCCTTTAAGTTAGGCATAAGAAGCGAGAAAAAGAATCAAGTATTCTCAAATGTAGAAGCATTAAGATTAATACCAGAAATATCTTCAACAAGGCAAGTTATATCATCCAAATAAGTTCTAGAGGATCCTCTCTCAATGCTCTTAGGTTCACTATTCTCATCAAAAAGGTTTGCAGGAACGATCCAATCAAGATTCTTTTCTATGGCATCATGTATTGCTACTAGTTTAAAGGGTGTTGGTATCTTAGGTTCCTCCCCATTAGGTTCAGTTTTGTTCATATTTTCTCGTGTACCAACAACATCTACACATGAGCCTCGCATATTGAAACGTTCAAAGACTTTCCTAGCTTCTAACATGTGAATTAAAGAAGCTGCAACAATCTCATAGTTTGGAGCAAGTTCTGCAAGGGATCTATCCTCAGTATCTTCATGCTTACTAACATGATTAAAGAATTCTTCAGTATTGTCTTTCCCAATTATAGAACCACTACCAATTGAAAGGTCTTTCAGGGTGAATTTGGGGATCAACATGGTGAGATAAGGTAGGGGTGACAACTAAAGGGGACTTAGTTTTTTTGTGTTTTTTGAAAAGAAAGCAAACTAGTAAAACTAATTTTTTGTGTTTTTTGAATAACAAAACAAGCAAACAAAGCAAAAAGAAAACTAAGCAAAACAAAAATATCAAAGTAAAGAGATTGGTTATGAGGGACTCCCCTTGTGAAGATGTCCTTGACTCCCCGGCAACGGCGCCAGGAAAATGCTTGATGGCTCTGTGTATGGCGCCCGAAAAATGCTAGAGCGGTGTTGATGTAGAGCTCGTTGGGAACCCCAAAAGGAAGGTATGATGAGCACATCAGCAAGTTTCCCTCGGTTATGAAACCAAGGTTTAATCGAACCAGTAGGAGCAAGGAAACACCCCAAAGGTGTTACTTGATGAGCTTTCGCGGGGCGCACTACCGGTGCTAGTAGCAGCGTGGAGACCTGCACAACACAACCACAGAACTTTGTCCCCAACTTGCGATGAGGTTGTCAATCTCACCGTGTTTTGCGGAAAACAAAGGATTAAACGTATTGAATGGAAAGAAGTAAAAGTTTGCAGAAAGTAAACACAAAGCAGTAAACAGTTTATTGATTGTATATAAAAGACAAGGACCGGGATCCATAGTTGGCGATAGATAACATGCTGGGTGAACAAATTACAGCGGGGCAATTGACAAACATCGAGAAAGAAATACATGCATATACTAATCATCTTGACTCCTTTGAGACTTGATTAGGCATTACAACATTATACATAGACCTCCATCCAACTACATCTATGACTAATAATCCACCTTCAGGTTATCATCCGAACCCCCTCCAGTATTAAGTTGCAAGCAATAGATTATTGCTTTACGAACTGCGTGTAAAGTAAATAATATGATTGTTCTATGAACAAAGGATTGTTGTTTTCTCCCTAGTAGCAACATCACATCTAGTACCTTAGAGATTTCTGTCACTTCCCCAGATTACCAGAGGCATGAACCCACTATCGAGCATAAATACTAACTCTTGGAGTTGCTAGCATCTACTTGGCCAAGATAGCTACTAACAACAGAAAGCATGCAAGATCACAAATAACAAAGACATGATAGAATCAATAATCAATCTGAAATAGCATCTCAATATCCATCGGATCCCCACAAACACAAGATGCAGAATTACAAATAGATGATCTTGATCATGAATGGAGCTCACAAGATCTAAACATGAAAGGACAAAGGAGGAGAACCAGCCATCTAGATACTACATGGATCCGTAGTCCAAGGATGAACTACTCACGCATCACACCGGAGGCTTGCATGGTGATGAAGAAGGCCTCCAGGGTGAATTCCCCTCTCCGGCAGGGTGCCGAGAAGAGCTTCAGATCCCTCCCGATCTAGGGATGGAGATGATGGCGGCTACAGAATCTTTCATGGATTTGTGATCGGGTACTTAGGGTTTACGTCCCGAGGGCATCTTATAGTCGGAAGGGAAGGCCGAGGGGGTGCCTGGGCTGGCCACACCACCCATGGCACGGGCCAGGCCTGGCCGTGTGGCCAGGTGGTGTGGCCGCCCTCTGGCCCCTCTCCGTCTCGTATTCTAGCACTTGATGACATCCGGAAAAATAGGCACTTCTGCTTTTGTCCCGTCGAATTCCGAGAATATTCATTTTCTGACTTTCCTGGAACCAAAAACAGTAGAAAACAGGCAGCTGGCACTATGGCTCTTGTTAATAGGTTAGTCCAAGAAATCATATGAAAAGTACTCCAAAGTTGGAACAAAACACAAGAAAGTGGATAAAACCAAGCATGGAACATCAAAAATTATAGATACATTTGCAATGTATCACTCTTGCATCGAATTCATCTTCACTCGAGTATTTCTCGTCGCCATTTTCATGGATGAACAATACTTTCTTGTTTCCACAAGTGTCCGACTTGTGTCCTCTGCCTCCACACTTGTAGCATTCGCCGTTGAATGGCGGGTCATCCTTTGTATGCTTGACACTCTAGGGTGGTTTCCTTGAGGAAATGTGGGCTTGAAGGAAGGCTTGGAGGTAGTTGAGAACCTTCCGTTAAAGGTAGTTGGTGTAGCGATTGACGCTTGCTTGTAGGTGAATTATGTCTTGGGCTTGTTGTATTTGATGTCCTCTTATACTTGACGCTTGGCTTCTATTGCAATGTGCACAAGCTCAACCATGGTGTTATACTTTTGGAACTCGATGATGCGCTTGATTGGATGGTTCAAGCCGATGAGGAAATGTGCCATAGTTTTGTCTTCACGCTCGTCAATGTTGGCGCGGGTAGAGCTCTATTTGCTTGAAGTACTCTTCTACGGTATTTGTCACTTGATTAAGCGATTGGAGCTTGTTGAAGAGGTCGCGCATGTAGTGTGTAGGGACAAAGCGGCATCTCATATGAGCCTTCATGTTGTGCCAAGTTGTGATTGGAGGCTCTTCTCTTGCGTCACGAGCGACTTGAACTTGTTCCCACCAAAGGTTGGCATAATCATCGAACTTAATTGAAGCCATGGTGACCATCTTCTCATCACTATAGTTGTGCATACAGAAGATCTTGTCGAATTTGAGTGCCCATGAGAGGTATTCTTCAGGATCATTTGAACTAATGAACTTGGGCATCGTAAACTTGAGCTTGCCAAAGGTTTCTTCCTCATTGCGGTCACGGTGGCGGTGATTGCCATGATGGTGATGGTCTTCATATTCCATGCAACCATTGCGATAAGCTTGGTGACCTTGTAGGAGGAGCCTCATTTTGGGGAGGTGGAACATGGTTCTCCCGACGTTGTTGTTGGGGAGATTGCTCTTTCTCTTGGTGCGGTTGATGACGAGGTTGAGACACTTGGGCCTCACGAGGGTGTTGAGGATGTGGAGCCTCTTGATGCGGTTGTGGATGAGGAGGAGGCTCGTTCCTCGATTGGTGGATATGGGTTAGGCACATGGGCCTCTTGGTGAGGTTCATGGTTGCGAGCCTCTTGACGTTGTTGGCAATGCTCCACATGTACCATGCGACGCTCCATGTCTAGATGTTGCGGAGGAGGCTCATCATGGTGACCATGGTGGTGCCATGGACATTTATGGCGGCGGTGACAAAGAGGAGGGTCTTGAAGAGCTTCATGTCGATGACGAGCTTGATCCTCCAAGTTGGAGTCATCACTTGTTGTGTCAAGGATGTGTCGCGGACGAGGACGGTTTAGTTGAGGTTGCACTCGAGGTTTCACTTGTGGTTGCGCTTGTTGGATCACTAGTGCCCTTGCGTGATGACGATGTTCTTATTGCCTTTCTTGAGGCCTTGAGGAGAAATCACCATCATAGCTTGACATTGCGGCGTGCCGTTGGGAAGGTACATAGTGCGAAGAACTTCCATCTTCCACCACGGGTGCTTCATTGCGCTTGGAGAACTTGCATGAAGGTCTTCGCGAAGAGGAGAGCGATGGCGCGAAGAGCTTGATGCACTCGAATTGTGTCATGCAGAGTTTGATGCGCGTGAACGCGATCTTGTGTTTCGCGCGAGCTCGGCCATCGTCCTTTGTAAGACTTCATTTTGGTTGGCGAAGTTGATGTGCATGGCCCTCGTCTCTTGAGAAAGGTTGGAGAAGCCTTGCTGTATATCATGCATTTTTTGTTGTAGGCCATCGAAGCGGTTGTCGGTGCTCTTGAATTCACCTTGAGTTTCGCTGAATTGTTCATCTTGGCGTGAATCGATATCATTGCAACGTTCATGGAACTCATGGCGAATGATGTAGTGGCTTGCGTGCGTCATGTATGATCCTTCGTCTTCACCTTGGGGAGGAGGTTGGCTCGACTCACCATGCCTATCCATCATGCAAGACAAAAATGGATTGTATATGGAAGGTAATATGTGGTGGGTGTTAGCCTTTTACCTCACGTTGGGGATTGCACCGAACTAGTAGCCACAAAAGAGAACTATTAGCTTGCAAAGTGAAATCGCAAAGAAAGCTCACACTAAAGAAAGAACTAAAACTTTCCAAAGCTTTTGGTGGAAGGTTAGGGCTGTAGAATTCCAAAGAATCAACCAAATGAAAATGAATAATCAAAAGTGGGTAAAATCCAATAAACTCAAGTCAAAGGTAAAGGTCAACAACTCAAAACGGTGACGGGAACCTATGACTATACACACACGTGGAGATTGGGATTAGCACGACTATGAAAATGAGCAACATAATGTCCTAACGAAGACTAAGCTCGATTGTCGTGCTAATGCAAGGAGAGACGATGGCACGTTTGCAAAGAGAAAAATGAGCAACAGATTTGTGCACTTGCTTTGGGCGCTCTTCTTTCTCTCTTGCTTACAATCTTGAGACTCTCTTTTACTATGGGAGATTATTTTTCTTTTTCTTTGTATCTTTTTCTTTTGTTTAATTTTTTTGCTCTCCCTTGATGCTACCTATTCACTCTTGCTATTGCTCTTGCACTCTCACTATCCAAGGATAAATTCACAATGCTCAAGCAAACACAAGATGAGCCACTCTCGTGGGATAGGTACACACAAAGGAAGATAGGGGTTAACAAGGTCACGCAAGTTATACCTTGGTTGGTGATGATGAACTTGCGGTCGGTGGTGTGGGAGGATGTTCTGGTGTCGTGGTGTCGATGAGCGCGGATGGAGTTGCAGAAGCTTGATGTTAGTTGCTGACACGCACACGGGACACAAACAATAAGGAGAAAAATTAGCCAAAGCGGAATAAGAGGCAAAAATTGTCAAAACTGGCATCCAGGACCAGAGAGTCCGGGGCCCCCGAAGACTCCAGGGTATGAGGCCGGAGACTCTGGGGCCGGGGCCTCTACTCCACTTGCTCGTGTTCTTAAGGGGAAAACCACACCTTGGGGCCTCAAATCCGAGAAAAAATGGCCAAAATTGGGCTAGGAAACGCAGGGGAAAGCTGGACCAACACCTAAGACAAGATTTGGTCAGATCAAAACCACAGATAACACTCCAAATCAAGAGATTGATCCAAAGGAAAATTTGGGGCTCTTTTTGGGGATTTTCGAATATATGGTGGATAGAAGAAAAAATGGGAAACTCGTGAGCAACCTGGCTCTTGATACCAATATGTTGAGGGCTAACCTTGTGGGTGGCCCGATCTTTCACGAATCCCTTGAAAATCGAGGCAGGGGTGAGTAGGGGAAGAGGGAGAGGATGAAATCCGTGAACTCACACACGAAGAACACGATGAACTCACACACGCACAAAGACACGATACAAGCCAATAGTTCATGCTGGCGGCTACCGGTCACAATCCCTAGGATCGGCGCCGAGCAAGAATCTCTATCTCTAACCGACACGGTGATCGAGGGGCTTGGTGAGATCTTGACGTCTTGGCAAAGGACTCCGATGCCAAGGCCTTGTACAACGAGGAAGGCGCGATACAAACTCTAACAAGGTGGGAGATATTTGGTGCCCCTTTAGCAAAGGAGCATGAGACAAGAATTAGGGAGATTCACAAGGGTTTCTTCTAATTCCAAATATCAAGTCTAGGGTTTACAATAGAGGTGGGGGCTATTTATAGGCTAGCCACTAGTTCAGGGGTACTTTAAGAATAAAATTGGAAGTTTGGGTCAAGGTTGGGTGTTACATGGGCCAGGCCGAAAAGGCTTTAACATGCATAGTCTCAGTTACACCGGAGACTCCGGGGTGTGAGGGTCGGAGACTCCGGGGTGGAGCTCAGTCTCCGGGACAGACTCCGGGGTAGCAGACAGAGAGCTTCAGTGGGCGGGCGGAGTCATGCCCGGAGTTGTGGGCCGGAGACTCCGGGGTTGTGGGCCGGAGACTCTGGGCGGTCGGAGTCATGCTACTTCAGCGGGCCGGAGACTCCAGTGTTGTGGGCCGGAGACTCCGGGGTGGAGAGGCCGGAGACTCCGAGGCTAACAACGCTCTCCGACGAGGACTCCGTGGGGGTGTGCTAAACGCTCCAGGGGAAATCCGGAGACTGGTCCGGAGTTCAGTCCGGAGAATCCGGGCTTCAGTGTCGGAGACTCCAGGGCTTCAGCCTCAGCGACGCCTTCTTCTTGTCCAGCTCCTGGTACTTGCTCCGAGGGGACTTGTCGATGAGTTGGGGCTTCGTAGTTGATAATGCTTAGAGTAGATGCATGAAATAGCAAGCCATCCAAAAATGTATCAAAGTCACACGAGGACAGTGACGGACCTACAAGGTATGCCCGGTATACCGGGGCATACCCTGCGGTCACGCATGCAAACGTTCCCTTCTCTAGGTACTAATCAAATGGCAGTAATCAGCTGGTCTAATGCATGCAGCCTGCGGCATGCATGTCCATTTGTTAATCATAGCGTTGGCTTTGGCAACTATTACTTGGGCTTTAGTCTTGCATGCAAATCTGCAGGGTGTCTATGGTCATGCACGATGCATGCACCGAAGCAAGTTTGGTAATGGATTTGATATGAGAAATAATCAAAAAAAAGTACACAGAACCTCTACACTGCGATTTATAGTACTATAAGGGCTAGCTGGTTATCAGTTGATAATTTTGTCAGCTGATAATTAGTCTTCTGTAGTCAAGTGCTTGATTGATAGTTGTCCCGTTGAAGTCTTGCGTACTCTCTCCGTCTAGAAATAACCAACTTGAGTTTGACTAGATATGAATGTATCTATACACTAAAACGTGTCTAGATAAATTTAATTTAGACAAACCTAAGTTAGTTATTTCTAGACGGGGGAGTAATATATATTTTTACATATATTATTGTTTATCTTAACACAATCGGGTATTTTATAGTGTTGCCACAATGATTATCCTACGTTAGAATACTTTAGAAATTTATGATTGCGCCAACCACGAAAATTCAGTTCAATATTAGAGCGCCCCATCGATGGTGTATATGTCAAAAAAAACTTTTTTGATTATAATGCAAATTCCCTTTTTTTTATAATTCATCTGTTGTTTATATACCGAGACAAAATCGTTGTCAGTTGGTACGTCAAAATTTAGGTGTGGCATACCCTTTGCTAAAATCCTAGGTCCACCACTGCACGAGTCATTGTTCCACTTGGGAAACTTGGTGGTGTAGATGTAGGGGCTCAAGCACATTAGTCTACTTGGGGAACTGGTGTAGATGTAGGGAAACGGGCTTCATCACTTCAGCTTCGTCTGGTGGTCGGTTGTGGCTTAGCTAAGAGCTGGGGAATGAGTGTACTACTAGTATACTCCTATGTACTTTTTTTGTAATATCGTCCCAACAAATATATATCTATCTGCTTATTTTGTTCAGTGGAGAACTACACAACTTGTGCCGAGTGCCGCTGTAGGTTTACCATTGCTGTTGATTGTCTAGCGAAAGGGGTACAATGAAAAACATGTGTTGAGCATATGCCATCTTCGAAAATACATCAGAATAGTAAATGTATTGTACTAAAACAGCAATGCAAACCAACAGCACAAGTCTAGAACCAATAACCTGAAACAGACAAGGTACCTTTTATTTTCAGACAACAGTTCCAGTCAAGTGAGTAACAGACAACAACAGTTCCAGCAAAGTGAGTAGCTGCAGAACACAAATTAGCCGCTTTAAATAAAGGCTGAAACTTCTCTATACACCTCTGTTTGCCATCAATCTCTGTTTCGGCTTTTATGTTCATGGTGGCGATGTTTGGATCTCCTCCTCTTCTCCTCCTTTCTCTCTCGGTTGCTGCTATTCTTCTTTTTTTCTCTGTGCTTGTCCTTGGAGGTGGATGGCTCCTCATCTGAGGATTTAGATCTCAAGAACTGTGGCTTCTCTGGACCATAAACTCGGCGTTTGTGTTCTTCTCGTGCATCTGGACTTGCTGGCTTGTCTTGCCTATCTGATGGAGCTGTGAGGTATGGACCAGGCTCATCCATCCTAGAACCAATGGCTCCTCGTCCACGCTTCACCCTATAATAAAATTGTATGTTTAGTCTCTACCAAACAGATGACCGGTGCACAAGACAGGAGAAATATAGGCTAAACACATTTCACTGTAAACAAGAACATTGCAAAACTATGATCTACGAATCAAACGATGCCCATAGAAAAAATTAATAAGGATCAAAATCCTCCAAAATTCCTATGGGATTCCTTTGAATCAAAACAAGCCCTAACCATGCTACGGACCACGACTCTCAGCTGGCGCTGAATGTTGGGGGCAGGTGAACCATTGCATTACGGCATGTGTGTACATGGCCGCCTACAGTACTTGTAGAGGAAGCGGCCAAAATGAAGGAATCAAGCGTGTGTTTAGTTTTTCCCAAGGTTGCCCAGTCAAATTTTAGCTAGGCAAAATTTCGGTTCATAAATGGTATTTTTATTGTTTTTATAGGATCGCAAAAGTTCTATGATGGAAAGACCCTAGCTACAATAGACTGAATTATATTAGCATCAATCAAAAATAGTCACACATAAACTCAACATGGTAGAGATCAGATCTTCAACCAATATGGGATTTTGATACTATATCTAATTTCTCCCTCTATGTTTCATTAAAGAAAAACGATGGATACTACAACTGACCTTGAGTGAAGAAACTCTTCAATGTCATCATCGCGGAGGCCATCTTCCCGGTCCGCATAAGAACTGCTACGTGAATCCCTGGACGAACAAGATGTAGCATATGGTCTATCTTGCTCAGTCTTAGAGGAGAAACTTTGGTCTCTCGAGTCATTCTTGCGTTTGTGGGATGTCGAGTTAATGTGACCGTCGATTTTGGATTTCATCTTCGACTCAAGCTCCAGTTCCTTATCCCTGGCACGCCACATCTCATTAACCTCCACGACTCGATTTGCTGCAAGACAAACAATGTAATTTTAGTCCAACAAGAAAACAAGTACTATTTCTATTCCAAACTGAATTTGTTACTGCAGGTTGACAACAAGGTATATTCACTCAAATGAAAGTTTTTCTTTAGGAGGGCTAGCAAGAAGATTCCTAAGATACCCCATTTTGCAAAAGCTCATGAATCTAGTTAGTTGAATAAGATGAGATTTTAGCCTAAATCGCAGCAGCTACCAGTAAATTCATAAAATCTGCTGCAGAACTACTCCAGTTACCAAAGCTAAAAAACAGTTCGAACAGAAGGTCAACCTAACCAACCTTGCTGGACTCCGAGGACGGTGGCGGCAAGGAACCGCGAATTGGGACGGTGCCTCACGTTAGGCTTCTGTAGATAGGCGTTCACCCCTTCCTTCTCCGCCTGCGCCCCCAGCCTCCGGGCCTCCTCGAGGAGCAACGCCGCGAGGCGATTCTCGGTTCCCAAATCCATCGTCCAGCCGCGAATTCAGACGCCCTGCGGAGAGGAGGGGAGAGACTGGGTGCTCGTCCGGGGCTTGAAGATAGCGGCGGTGCACGCGGCAGCCTGTGGCGACGGGCGGCGAGAAGAAGCCCAGCCGCCGGGGGGGATTCCGGTGGGACGCGTCTAGATTTCCGGTGGCGATTGGGGGCAGAACTGGACGCGTCTCCTCGATTCCTTGGTTCCTTCTGTTTTGTGAGAGATTCCCCAATACCTACTGGGCTTCCGTTTCCGTATTGAACTCGTATTGGCCCGTCATACTGGTTGATTTCTAATATGGGCCTCCACCGGCCCATTCGTTCCAGCCCACGCTTCAGAATTGCCTAACCCGATTCGATTCCACACTTCCATTCCGGCAACGCAACCCACCGGTGAAGGAAATCCCGTCGTCGCATCCTGGAGGAGAAATCCGCGTGTCCCCAAATCGACGAGCAGCCGATGCGGCCCCCGTCGCCGCCGCGGCCGCTGGCCTTCCCGACGCTGGACGCCCTGGCGGTGTACCTCCGGCCGCGCCTCCCCGCCCCCGCGCTCGCCTCCTGGGGCACCGCGCCGGGGACGAAGAACCTCCTCAACCTCTTCCTGGAGCTCTCCTGCGGCGACTGCACGCTCCTCCCCTCCGCCGCCTCGTCCTCCCCGCCGGCCGCGCTCGTCGTGCGCGCCGTCCACGTCGCCACGGTCCGCATCCGCAACCGCCGCGGCGCGCTCCTCGTCGAGACTCGCCAGCTGCTCTCGGACGGCACGCTCCGCCGCCGGGGCCCGCGGCCGGTCTCGGAGAAGATGCGCCCCGGGGAGACCCCCGAGGCCGCGGCGGCTCGCGCCGTCCGGGAGGAGCTCGGCGAGCGCGTACGCGTCCGGATCCTGGGGGCAGGCGCAGAGCCGCGCGTGGAGGAGCGGGAGTCCGCCTCCTACCCCGGCCTCCCCGCCAGGTACGTGCTGCACGCGGTGGACGCGGAGCTGGTCGAGGGCGTCCCGGAGGAGGGCGAGTTCGACACGGAGGAGAGCGGCGAGGGCGAGGGGCACGACGGCGGCGGCGCGGCCATCACCGTGAAGCGGCACTACTGGACGTGGATCGACGACGTGGAGGAAGAGGGGCACGCCGCGCCGGCCGCCGTCGCCGGGGGCGCGGGTGCTCAGTAGGGTACTAGTACCAGTTGGTAAATCTGAGTAACATTGATAATTGCTGTCATCTCGTTCTGATTTTCTTGGGTTAATTTGTTTTTCTTGATAGCTCACGCGCACAATTCATCGCGGCTTGCCCTCGTGTGTGTATCATGATTGCTCCCGTGGCCTGCAGTGTGCATAGTACTAGCACTCTTCTCTTTGCCACCTGCACTGATCATTATCTTTGCGCCTACGGATGTCAAAATGTTCGTTTCTCACTGATGCGATACCACACCGCGCATCTGGGACTGGACATGTGGTGATGTGTCAGGCAAAGTGCAAACACCAACCTGTGTCGCTCTCCATGGCCATGATTGAGCTCGGAACTGTAACTGATCGTATCCGTGCCACTGGAGGTGTGGTTGCGCTGATTGCATGGTTTTGCAGTGTTTGCCTTGCTCTTGCTGCATAACCGAAGAATCTGCGACACTATTTCTGTTGCCTAAAACTGAAAAAAGAAGATGCGACCTGTTTCTGTTTCGGTTTCATTGTACTCCACCCGCGCTAGTAGTTGCTAGCAGTAGTTAGAGCATCTCCACGACGCTACAAAGGTGGGTCTCACCGGCAGTGGCACGTGAGGGGTCTTCCGAACTTTATGGAAGACGCAGTTAGCGAGTTGGAAGATGCACTTTGGACTTATGCACCAGTCAGAATTGAACTAGAATAAAAAGTCGGGGTAGAGGATGACTGGCAAGCGCGTTGATAGAGACTTTGGGGCCGGTGTCCAACTTTCGGCACTTTAGGGAAGCTATCCCACACCGGCGACCCCCAACAATCAAGCCACAACTTCTTTTACAATTTAAAATATCTTTTTCATACATAAGATTCCTTAAACTAAGATACAATTGGGGAAATCTACATCATGGCGTCGAAGTCGGCTCGATCCTTCGCTCGTAGCTCCCTCGCTGCCTTGGCATGGCGCCGCCCGTGTCTCTCCGCGGAAAGGTGCTCCCTATCCTCGTGTGGCGACGGTTCTTCTTTATTCGCGTTGTTGCCGCTACCGCCGAGGAGGACTCCCCCTGGTCCAAGGTCCCCGACGAGCGCCAACCTCCACTGTCACCTCAGCCTACCGGCGATAGTGCTCTTAGGTGAAGCCTTGGTCTTCGCGCGTGCGGTGCTCGTGCACCCATTGTCCTTGAGCCGCATGGCGTGCCAACTCCTCGAGCGCCGGGTGGTCAACGGGTTCCTTTCCCTGCAAGTTTTCGAGTATAATTCAAAATTTTAAGTTGTTAAGCAAGATGGTCACATTTTGATTTACATAGGTACCTAAGCATCATCTCTATACCAGAGACCTGAAGCCAGGCTCTGATACCAACTGTAACACCTCGGTCTAACTGAAAGACCGGGATGCTACCACATTCATGCTTTAAAATTTAAATCCTATTTTACCAGATAATTTGGCAAAGTCTCACATGAATATACTGTCACCAACGACATGCTAGCATATAACAACAAAAGTCACTAACGACATGCTAGCATATAACAACAAAAGTCTGGAACTAACTGATCGAGTTCCAAATGGTTTGCGTCAATAAAAGCTCAATGGATCTAAGATACAAGTATGGTAAAAAAATGTAAACATCTATGCATTACATTACGGTCTTCCAACCATTAAGGCGAGCTATGCTATACATGAATTTCAAGTGTGTGTTTGTGATGACCTAGAAGGTTCTACTCCCCAGCCATGCATGCATACCATCCTCATCGAACACCTGAAAAGTTTGGTGACAACAAGGGTGAGCTCACCAGCTCAACAAGCACAGTGGAATAATAAATAAATAGTTTCATACCTCATCTCAAGTTAAGGAACAAGAAAATATCAATTGTGTTTTACTTCCTATGTAACTAGGTTATATCTGCAGAAGACTCCAATAACAAATTTAGACGTTTAACCATAACAAATGGCGCCTGCTCTAGCAAATACAACGATACTAATGCGGTTACCGCATTCACACATCTGCCTGGTACTTTGACATTCCATTTCCTTAATGGTAGCTTATTAATAAAAGATACTAATCTAAACAAAGGACCATGGGTCACTCATTACCCAAACCTGCAAATCACTCATATATAATAAACTTTGAGACATATTCAACAAGCAACCATGTCATCCCTAAGTCACACAAATAGCCCTCACACATCACCTCAGAGTAGCAAGCAAGTCGATTTGAAAATAACACCATTGGTTAGAGTAAAGGCCCAACACATGGGTCACTGATATGTTGCTAATGTATCTATAATTTTCAATGTTCCATGCTTGTTTTATATCTACTTTCTTATGTTTTGTCCACACTTTGGAGTATTCTTACATATTTTCTAGAACTAAACTATTAACAAGATGCCATAGTGTCAGTTGCCTGTTTTCTGCTGTTTTTGGTTCCAAAAAAGCCAGAAAATGAATATTCTCGGAATTGGACGGGACAAAAGTCAAAGTCAATATTTTACCGTGGGGAACACGGAGCCAGGAGACGAGACAGAGAGGGGCCAGGGGCCGGCCACACCACCTGGCCGTGCGGCCAGGCTTGGCCCACGCTAGGGGGTGGTGCGGCCGCCTCGGGCACCCCCTCGGCCTCCCTCTTCACTTATATATTGCCTCCGATACAGAAACCCTAAGTACCCGATCAAAATTCCATGAAAGAGTCTGTAGCCACCGTCATCTCCATCCCTAGATCGGGAGGGATCTGAAGCTCTTCCCAGCACCCTGCCGAAGGGGAGAATTCACCCTGGAAGCCTTCTTCATCACCATGCCTGCCTCCGGTGTGATGCGTAAGTAGTTCATCCTTGGACTACGGTTCCATGTAGTAGCTAGATGGTTGGTTGTCCTCCTTTGTGCGATCATGTTTAGATCTTGTGAGCTCCGTTCATGAGCAAGATCATCTATTTGTAATCTTACATGTTGTGTTTGTAGGGATCCGATGGATATTGAGATGCTATGTCAAATTGATTATTGATTCTATCATGTCTTGTTATTTGGGAGCTTGCATGCTCTCCGTTGTTAGTAGATATCTTGGCCAAGTAGATGCTAGCAACTCCAAGAGGGAGTATTTATGCTCTATAGTGGGTCCATGCCTCTAGTAATCTGGGGAAGTGACAGAAATCTCTAAGGTACTAGATGTGCTGTTGCTACTAGGGAGAAAACATCAATCCTTTGTTCATAGAACAATTGTATTGTTTACTTTACACACTTTTCTTAATACAATTATCTGTTGCTTGCAACTTAATACTAGAGGGGGTTCGGATGATAACCTGAAGGTGGATTATTAGTCATAGATGCAGTTGGATTACGGTGTATGTATAATGTTGTAATGTCCAATCAAATCTCATAGGAGTCATGATGATTAGTATATGCATGTATGCTTTCTCGATGTTTATCAATTGCCCCGTTGTAATTTGTTCACCCAACATGTAATCTATCTTAAGGAGAATCACCACTAGTGAACTATGGACCCCGGTCCATTCTTTTACCATCAATCTACAATCTATTTACTGTTTTCCGTTTACTTTCTGCAAGCAATTACTCTCTTCCACACAATACGTTTAATCCTTTGTTTTTAGCAAAACCGGTGAGATTGACAACCTTACTGTAAGTTGGGTACAAAGTTCTGTGGTTATGTTGTGCATGATTCCAAGTTGGAAACAACACCTTGGAGGTGTTTCCTTGCTCCTACTGGTTCGATAACCTTGGTTTCATAATTGAGGGAAAACTTGTTGCTATACTTATCATACCTTCCTCTTGGGGTTCCCCAACGAGCTCAACATATTGAGTAAGCAAGACTTTTTCTAACGCTGTTACTGGGGAGTCAAGGACATCTTCACAAGGGGGGTCCCTCATAACCAATCTCTTTACTTTGTTTTATTTGTTTTGCTTAGTTTATTTCTGCTTTGTTTGCTTGTTTCTTTTATCAAAAACATAAAAAATTAGTTGTACTATTTTGCTTTCTTTATCAAAAACACACACAAAAATAGTGCCTACTTCAAGTTGTTTTTATCTCTAGTTCTTCTCCAATCACTATTTCATTATGGATAGCCCACTCGGTTTTCTATTTGGGAAAACTACTATCACTGCTAAGGTAGTAGATGAACCATCACCTGCTAGAACCTCCATGGAAGATTTTATAAGGTATAGAGAATCTTATAAGGGTAAAGTCATGAGAGCCGTGTTAAAAAGGTTGGATCTAATTGCTAAAATTTTGCTTAAACGCCATGATATGAATTGTTGCTCTGAACAGGATATGAAACATATTAAATTCCAATGTGGCTTTAGTAAAAAAATTGTAATTATGAACTATCATTGGAATAACTATATTCATCTTGGATTTGAGGAAGTAGAACAATTTGTTTTGTTTATGGGAGCTTCTGAAATAGAATCCTTCATGTCTAAAAACTATGAAACTTGTGTTGCTTGTAAAGACCTTAAAAATATGGTCTCTTCTATCCTTGATCATTGCATAGAAAATTTCAGCAATAATTGTTATATCATTGATTATAAAGAGAGACTCAGTCATGCACAAGAATGTGTCCACAATTTGCAGGAGCCTATGGAAGAAGAAATTGCTAAACTTGAAAGCTCATTAGATGAAAAAGAGGAGGAGAGTGATGGACAAAAGGAGAAAGAATGGATCTACCCATGCCTACCTTCTAATGAGAGTAAATCTTTATCCCTTACATTATTTGATTGTCCCCCATGCTTACCAAAGGAGGATGAATGTTATGTTCTTGTGGATTCTTTTGAAAAATCTACTATAGGTAAAACTTGTGATAATAATTATGCTCCTGTTATCTATGATAATCCTCTATTAGTACCTAACTTCGAAATGCATGGTACTAAAGAGCGTTGCTTAGAAAATGTTTATGATAAAGCTGTAGATGATGGTCCTATATTGGTTGATAATATTAATTGTACTACTATTAAAAATGATATTGGAGGGGTCTTGACCTTATCTTGGAACCCCATACCTCTCGAGAATGATCATTCACCTTGTTATAAAATTGTTAAAAGTGGGTTTGAAGGTTTTAATCCCATTATTTTTGAGCTTGATAAAAATTATGTGTTAGTAGATCATGAAAAGCACGCTTTATGTGATAGTTATATTGTTGAGTTTATTCATGAGGCTACTGAAAATTATTATGAGAGAGGAAAATATGGTTGTAGAAGTTTTCATGGTACTGCAACACCTCTCTATGTGCTGAAAGTTTTGAAGTTACTCTTGTTTTATCTTCCTATGTCTGTCACTTTGTTCTTTGTGAATTTATTTGTGAAGGGCTCGCAACATAGAAAACAAAAAAATTCCTATGATGAGAACTATACGCCAAGATCTATCTACTAGATACAAGCAACAGGTGGATATACATCCATGGAGAACTTACCCTCGAAGACAACAAAGTTTTGTTAATGAGTAGGAACTCGTGGATGATGTAGTCGTACGCTTGCCAATCTCAAGATCGTGTGGAAGTCCTAGCGCCGCAAACTAGCAGCGCATCCGCACTCGCACACACGTTTAGGCCACCGAACAACCTCCACCTCCTCGCTCCAGCGATGCAGCAGAAGCAGCAACTCCTTCCAGACGAAATGCCACCGGGAACATGTATCTCGCTAATCCGAGACCATGGGGGAATAATTCTAGAGGGGGAGAGAGATCCTTCACGAGAAGGTGTGAGGAAGAAGGGTGAGAGGGGTGGCCTTTTATAGGAGGAGGGGGTACCCCTCCATGGCCGGTGCTCCATGGAGGTGACCCCTCACCCCCCATTCATGTGGTGGTAACTCCCTCCACATTAAAATGCCCCTTCACATTCTCTTTTAAAGTTTCCACTTTAAATGCATTAAATTTCTCCAAATTTAATGCTCTCTCATTTAATAAAAATCTTTTATTAAATTTATTCAGAATTTTGTTAATTACTTTAATTAACAAATATTCACATAAAACCCTTGCAACATTTCAATATAACATGCATAACCAATTTCTGCAATTTCACCCGAAACAGTTTCCGTGTCTATTGAAATAATTCTAGCGCTTTGCAATTCATTCGTCTGAAACACATTTGCTCCAAATGGTGTTGGTGTCCCTTAAGTATGTCACCCTATGGTTCGTGAATAATGCAGACATGATCGATACCCCTCTCAGATCAATAATCAGAAGCGGGACCTGGAGATCCATACTGAATCCTACACATTCTACGATGACTTCTGTGATCGTGAGAACCTTTAACATTAGTAACTAAATCCCTTTGTATCGTGATATATTACATGTCCGAGATTCGATCATCGGTATTTCCATACCTAGTTTGATCTCGTTATCGACATGTACTCTTTTCTCGTTCCCGTGATATAACATTCTAGTGATCTTATCACTTGCTTGCAAGCTAACCAATGTGATATCACCGAGAAGGCCCAGAGAATATCTATCCGTCATCGGGATGGACAAATCCCACTCTTGATCCATGAGCTTCTACATAACAGTTTTGTAGCACTGAACCCACCTTTATAATCACCCTTTCACAGTGTGACGTTTGATGTTATCAAGATACTCTTCCAGTATTAGTGCTTAACATGATCTCATGGTCTAAGAACTAGGATTACTTTGTTATATGTTATAGCAATATAAACACAATGACTTTGATCGTAATGCTATACTTCGGATGAATGTTCATCACATCATTCCACTAATGTTGTGACCTCGTTATTAACGACATCCAATGTTCATGATCAGGAAACCTTGACCATCTTGTTAATCAACGAGCTAGTTTATAAGAGAGGCATAACTAGGAACTTTCTTTTTGTTTATTAAGCACACATGTATTAATGTTTCCAAATTAATACAATTATAGCATGCAAAATAAACATATATCATATACTTGGAATATGTATAATAACAACTTTATTATTGCCTCTCAGGGCATATTCCCTTCAATCTCCCACTTGCACTAGAGACAATAATCTAGTTACATGGTGATAAATCTAACACCCATGGAGTTCTGGTGTTGATCATGTTTTGCTCTAGGGAGAGTTTTAGTCAACGGATCTGCTACATTGAGATCCGTATGTACTTTACAAATCTTTATATCTCCATCCTTGACATGCTCGCAGATGGAGTGAAACCGGCGCTTAATATGTTTGGAATTCTTGTGAGACCTTGGTTCCTTTGCGTTGGCTATGGCTCCATTGTTGTCACAATAGATCACCATTGGATCCAATGCACTAGGAACCACACCCAGTTCGGTAATGAACTCCTTCATCCAAAATGCTTCCTGTGCTGCTTCTAAAGCAGCATTATATTCCGCCTCTGTTGACCTTGTTACCACGGGTTGTTTGGAGCTCCTCCAACTAACTGCTGCTCCGTTCATGAGAAAGACGTATCCGGATTGAGACTTAGAGTCATCCAGATCAGTGTCAAAGCTAGCATCGACATAAAAATTTGCGACCAGCTCTTCTTCACCTCCGTATACAAGAAACATTTCCTTAGTTCTTCTCAAGTACTTAAGGATATTCTTGACTGCTATCCAGTGTTCGAAACCTGGATCAGATTGGTACCTACTAGTCAAACTAATAGCATGTTCCACATCCAGTCTTGTACATAGCATGGCGTACATTATAGAGCCTATGGCTGAAGCATAGGGGATCTTATCCATTATCTCTCTTTCTTCCGCTGTAGCCGGACTTTGAGTCTTACTCAATGTCTTGCCTTGCAACATAGGTAAGAACCCCTTCTTACTTTCGTCTATTTTAAACTTCTTTAAAATCTTATCAAGGTATGTACTTTGCGATAACCCTATTAGGCGTCTCGATCTATCTCTATAGATCTTTATGCCTAATATATATGATGCTTCACCAAGGTCTTTCATAGAAAATTTGTTGTTTAGATAACTTTTAACACTGTTTAAAAGATCTATATCATTTCCAATCAATAATATGTCATCCACATATAATATCAGAAATGCCACATTGGTCCCACTCACTTTCTTGTAAATACAAGCCTCTCCATAAGTTTGGAAAAATCCAAACTCTTTGATCACCTCATCAAAGCGGAGATTCCAACTCCGTGATGCTTGCTTCAGCCCGTAGATGGATCGCTGAAGCTTGCACACCTTGTTAGCATCCTTTGGATCGACAAAACCCTTTGGTTGTATCATATACAACTCTTCTTCAATGTTACCATTGAGGAATGCAGTTTTGACATCCATCTGCCATATTTCATAATCGAAATATGCATCAATTGCTAACATAATTCTAACTGATTTTAGCATCACTACGGGAGAGAATGTCTCATTGTAGTCAACTCCTTGAATTTTTCGAAACCCTTTTGTGACAAGTCGAGCTTTATAGACGGTTACATTACCATCAGCTTTTCTTTTGAAAATCCATTTATTCTCAACGGCCTTTCGGTCATGAGGTAAGTCCACCAAGGTCCAAACCTAGTTTTCGTACATGGATTCCATCTCGGATTTCATGGCTTCTAGCCATTTTTTGGAATCCGGGCTCATCATTGCTTCTTCATACATCGCAGGGTCATCCATTTCATCAACCATGAAATTCACAACAGGATTCCCGTACAATTCAGGAGCTGCACGTGTCCTGCTAGACCTGCGAGGTTTGGTAGTGTTCTCTTTCAGAGTTTCATGATCATTATCATTAGTTCCTTCTTCATTTGGTGAAGTCAACTCCGGAACGACTTCTGGTGCTGCGCTACTCGCCATTTCATGAAGAGAAGGTTCAGTAACCTCTTCGAGTTCTATCTTTCGACTACTCGCACCTTTCGCGAGAAACTCTTTCTCTAGAAAGGATCCATTCTTGGCAACGGAAACCTTGCCCTTGGATCTGTGATAGAAGGAATACCCAATTGTTTCTTTAGGGTATCCTATGAATACGCATTTTTCCGCTTTGGGTTCGAATTTATCGGGCTGAAGTTTCTTCACATAAACATCACATCCCCAAACTTTAAGAAATGACAGCTTAGGTTTGTTTCCAAACCATAATTCATACAGTGTCGTTTCAACGGATTTAGACGGTGCCCGATTTAAAGTGAATGCAGCGGTTTCCAGTGCATAACCCCAAAATGACAGTGGTAAGTCAGTCAGAGACATCATAGATCGAACCATATCCAATAGAGTATGATTATGATGTTCCAACACACCATTACGTTGTGGTGTTCTGGAAGGCATGATTTGTGAAACTATTCCACACTCTTTCATGTGTGTGCTAAACTCGTAACTTAGATACTCACCTCCACGGTCAGACCGCAGAAATTTGATCTTTCTATTACGATGATTTTCCACCTCTTTCTGAAATTCTTTGAACTTTTCAAAGGTTTCAGATTTGTGTTTCATCAAATAGATATACCCATATCTACTCAAATCATCCGTCAAAGTAACAAAATAACGATATCCACCTTGCGCCGACACACTCATTGGACCGCATACATCAGTATGTATGATTTCCAATAAATCTGTCGCCCGTTCCATTGAACCGAAAAACGACGTTCTAGTCATCTTGCCCATAAGGCATGGCTCACATGTATCAAATGATTCAAAATCAAGTGATTCCAAAAGTCCATCGGAATGGAGTTTCTTCATGCGTTTAATGCCAATATGACATAGACGGCAGTGCCACATATATGCAGATATATCATCATTAAGTTTAATCCTTTTAGCATCAACATTATGGATGTGCGTATGAGTACTATCAAGATTCAACAGAAATAAACCATTCATCACGAGTGCATGACCATAAAAGATATTATCCATATAAATCGAACAACCATTGTTTTCAGATTTAAACGAATAACCACATCGCATCAAACAAGATCCAGATATAATGTTCATGCTCAGTGCAGGCACCAAATAATAATTATTTAGGTTTATAACTAATCCCGATGGTAGGTGGAGAGGTAGCATTCCGACGGCGATCACATCAACTCTTGATCCATTGCCGACACGCATCTTGACCTCACCCCTTGCTAGCGGTCGCTTGTTCCGCAACCCCTAATTCGAGTTACATATGTTAGCAACCGAACTAGTATCAAATATCCAGGTGCTACTGTGAGTACTAGTCAAGTACACATCAATAACATGTATATCATATATACCTTTGTTTGCCTTGCCGGCTTTCTTGTCTGCCAATAACTTGGGGCAGTTGCGCTTCCAATGGCTAGTCCCCTTACAATAGTAGCACTCGGTATCAGACTTTGGGCCAGCCCGGGATTTCTTTTCAAGCGCAGCAACAGATTTACCGCCCTTCTTTCCCTTCTGTTTACCCTTCTTGTCTTTCTTGAAACCGGTGGTTCTATTGACCATCAACACTTGATGTTCTTTCCTAATCTCCACTTCCGCATTCTTAAGCATTGACAGAAGCTCGGGGAGAGTCTTCTTCATACCCTGCATGTTATAGTTCATCATGAAGCTCTTATAGCTAGGTGGTAGAGATTGGAGAACATGATGTATGCCTAAGTCAATGGGAATCGTTACTCCCAAGGACACAAGCTTATCGGCGTACCCAGACATTTTGAGTACGTGCTCACTTACGGAGCTGTTCTCTTCCACCATGCAGCTAAAGAACTTTTCTGAAGCATTATAACTCTCTACGGCAGCATGGGTATCGAAAATCATTTTCAATTCACCCATGGTATCAAAGGCATTGCCATTTTCGAAATGCTTTCGAAGTTCTGGCTCTAGCCCATACAGTATGCCGCAATGAACTAAGTTGTGGTCCTTCTGACGAGTCACATAGACATACTTTTCCTCGTCAAGGGCATCAGGAGCTGGTGGGGGGCCTAGCAGCACTTCTAGCACATATTGCTTTTGTGCAGCAGAGAGGAGAATCCTCAAATTCATAGCCCAGTTGGTGAAGTTGCTACCATTCGCAGCAAGTTTCTCTTTCTCCATGAACACATTGAAATTAAAAGTAGGTGGTTCCATCTACAACAGAATTTGTAAAGTTTATTTAGACTAAGATTATGATAGATTGAGTTCAACTAAACTCCCACTCAAAAACAACATCCCTTGTGTCTTTGTGGTGATCACATGAACCAAATCCACTACACCAAGTCCGATCATCACGTGAGTCGGTGTAGCTTCAAAGGCGAGCATCTATATGGGCATCATATCAATTATATGACTCATGCTTAACCGTTTGGTCCGTGTTTCGAGGTCATGTCTGTACATGCTAGGCTCGCCAAGTAAGAACCTTAGTACTCGCGTGTGTAAAACTGTCTTACACCCAAAATATGATCGTTGGATTCAAGTACACCCAATCATCACATGATGTCTTGAAACGGCAAAACATAAACGGTGCGTACTAAAGGAAGAACACATTTTTATCTTGATATTGAAATGAGGGATCATCTTATAACGCTACTAAAACGCCAAACTAGCAATATAAGATGCGAACATCATATGTGCAAAGTGAAATGATATGGTTCTTGCATTTGATCACTATCATATGTATCATGGTATGATCTCTATCATTCCTTTGTGTGTAAGTCCAAGGTCTATGGAACTTACACGTTAAGTGTGTGATACATTGCAATTGTATCTATAATTTTTGATGTTCCATGCTTGGTTTTATCCACTTTCTTGTGTTTGGTTCCAACTTTGGAGTACTTTTCATATGATTTCTTGGACTAACCTTAACAAGAGCCACAGTGCCAGCTGCCCGTTTTCTGCTGTTTTTGGTTCCAGGAAAGTCAGAAAATGAATATTCTCGGAATTGGACGGGACAAAAGCCAAAGTGCCTATTTTTCAGGAAGGGATCAAGTGCTAGAATAGGAGACGAAGAAGGGCCAGGGGCCGGCCACACCACTTGGCCGCGCGGCCAGGCTGGGGTGGCGCCAGGGGGTGGTGTGGTGGCTCCCGGCACCCCCTCGGCCTCTCCTTCCGCCTACAAGTTGCGCTCGGGAAGAAAACCCTAAGTACCCGATCAAAAATCCACGAAAGAGTATGTAGCCACCGTCATCTCCATCCCTAGATCGGGAGGGATATGAAGCTCTTCCCGGCACCCTGACGGAGAGGGAAATTCACCCTGGAGGCCTTCTTCATCACCATGCAAGCCTCCGGTGTGATGCGTGAGTAGTTCATCCTTGGACTACGGATCTATGTAGTAGCTAGATGGCCGGTTTTTCCTCCTTTGTGCTTTCATGTTTAGATCTTATGAGCTCCGTTCATGATCAAGATCATCTATTTGTAATCCATACATGTTGTGTTTGCGCGGATCCGATGGATATTGAGATGCTATTTCAGATTGATTATTGATTCTATCATGTCTTTGTTATTTGAGATCTTGCATGCTTTCCGTTGTTAGTAGCTATCTTGGCCAAGTAGATGCTAGCAACTCCAAGAGTGAGTATTTATGCTCGATAGTGTGTTCATGCCTCTGGTAATCTGGGGAAGTGACAGAAATCTCTAAGGTACTAGATGTGCTGTTGCTACTAGGGAGAAAACAACAATCCTTTGTTCATAGAACAATCGTATTGTTTACTTTACACGTAGTTCGTAAAGCAATAATATGTTGCTTGCAACTTAATACTGGAGGGGGTTCGGATGATAACCTGAAGGTGGATTATTAGTCATAGATGCAGTTGGATGGCGGTCTACGTATTATGTTGTAATGCCCAATCAAGTCTCAGAGGAGTCAAGATGATTAGTATATGCATGTATTGCTTTCTCGGTGTTTGTCAATTGCCCCGCTGTAATTTGTTCACCCAGCATGTTATTTATCTAAGGAGAGCCACCTCTAGTGAACTATGGATCCCGGTCCTTTTTCTTTACATACAATCTACAATCTTTTACTGCTTTGTGTTTACTTTATGCAAACTTTTACTTCTTTCCATTCAATACGTTTAATCCTTTGTTTTCCGCAAAACACGGTGAGATTGAAAACCTCATCGTAAGTTGGGGACAAAGTTCTGTGGTTGTGTTGTGCAGGTCTCCATGTTGCTACTAGCACCGGTAGTGCTCCCTGCCAAAGCTCAGCTAGTAACACCTTTGGGGTGTTTCCTTGCTCCTACTGGTTCGATTAAACCTTGGTTTCATAACTAAGGGAAAACTTACTGCTATGCTCATCGTACCTTCTTCTTGGGGTTCCCAACGAGCTCTACGTCGAAAGTCGAGCGCATCAGTGTGTTGTAAGAGTATCAACTATACATCAACTTACAACATTACCATATCATGACACAAGCCGAACAACGATCTAAACTAGACGCCTCTAATTTATCAATTGCAAGTTTTACGTGGCTTAGGGCTTTCGGAGATAGAACCATTCTTACCTACGATAATTGAACCACAACGAGGATAACCAAGTTATTAGCAACTCGTTGTAAATCAGATATTGACTATAGTAGGAGAGACATACACCCGCCAGCCACTTATGCAAAACTAGTGGCATGTCAGTCGTGGAACCGGTCTCATGTGCGATGACATGTAAGGTTGGTCCGGGCCGCTTCATCCCACTATGCCACCAATATCCAAAATACATGAAAGATGCAATAACATGATCATCATCACCCACATATAAACATATGTGTACTATCCATGCAAAGCACCTACGCATAGATCAGGCTCTGATACCACTGAAGTGTTCGCAGCTTAGAAAACAAAAAATTCCTATGATCAGAACTATACTCCAAGATATATCTACTAGATACAAGCAACGGGTGGATATACATCCATGGAGAACTTACCCTCGAAGACAACAAAGTTTTGTTAACGAGTAGGAACTCGTGGATGATGTAGTCGTACGGTTGCCGATCTCAAGATCGTGTGGAAGTCGTAGCGCCGCAAACCAGCAGCGCATCCGCACTCGCACACACGTTCAGGCCACCAAACAACCTCCGCCTCCCCGCTCCAGCGATGCAGTGGAAGCAGCAACTCCTTCCAGACAAAATTCCACCGGGAACATGTATCTCGCTAATCTGAGACCATGGAGGAATAATTCTAGAGGGGGAGAGAGATCCTTCACGAGGATGTGTGAGGAAGAAGGGTGAGAGGGGTGGACTTTTATAGGAGTAGGGGGGTACCCCTCCATGGCTGGCGCCCCATGGAGGTGACCCCTCACCTCCCCCATTCATGTGGTGGTAACTCCCTCCACATTAAAATGCCCCTTCACATTCTCTTTTAAAGTCTCCACTTTAAATGCATTAAATTTCTCCAAATTTAATGCTCTCTCATTTAATAAAACTCTTTTATTAAATTTATTCAGAATTTTTTTAATTACTTTAATTAACAAACATTCACATAAAACCCCTTGCAATATTTCAATATAACATGCAGAACCATTTTCTACAATTTCACCCGAAACAATTTCACTGTCTATTGAAATAATTCTAGCGCTTTGCAATTCATTCGTCGGAAACACATTTGCTCCAAATGGAGTTGGTTTCCCTTAAGTGTGTCACCCTACGGTTCGTGAATAATGCAGACATGATCGAGACCCCTCTCAAATCAATAATCGGAAGCAGGACCTGGAGATCCATACTGAGTCCTACACATTCTACGATGACTTCTGTGATCGTGAGAACCTTTAACATTAGTAACTAAATCCCTTTGTCTCGCGATATATTACATGTCTGAGATTCGATCATCGCTATCTCCATACCTAGTTTGATCTCATTACCGACATGTACTCTTTTCTCGTTCCTGTGATATAACATTCTAGTGATCTTATCACTTGCTTGCAAGCTAACCAATGTCATATCACCGAGAGGGCCCAGAGAATATCTATCCGTCATCGGGATGGACAAATCCCACTCTTGATCCATGAGCTTCTACATAACACGTTCGTAGCACTGAACCCATAATCACCCTTTCACGGTGTGACGTTTGATGTTATCAAGATACTCTTCCAGTATTAGTGATTAACATGATCTCATGGTCTAAGGACTAGGATTACTTTGTTAGATGTTATAGAAATATAAACACAATGACTTTGATCGTAATGCTATACTTCGGATGAATGTTCATCACATCATTCCACTAATGTTGTGACCTCGTTATTAACAACATCCAATGTCCATGATCAGGAAACCTTGATCATCTTGTTAATCAATGAGCTAGTTTATAAGAGAGGCATAACTAGGAACTTTCTTTTTGTTTATTAAGCACACATGTATTAACTTTTCCAAATTAATACAATTATAGCATGCAAAACAAACATCTATCATATACTTGGAATATGTATAATAAAAACTTTATTATTGCCTCTCAAGGAATATTCCCTTCAATTTGCATACAAGAATGCAAAGGAAGTGAGTTAGACTTAAATCTGTTTTGAATTTGCTTTTTGATGCTCTCTTTTACTTCAATTCATATTTTCTATGTGAGCATCTTCTCAAACTATCATGCCTAACTTAAAGGCGTTAAAGAAAAGTACTTATTGGGAGATAACCCAAAAGTTTTAGTTGAGTCTTGGAAGTTATTGATCTAGTAATAACCGCTCCTTATCATTTTTGTGTGGTTTTTGTGCCAAGGGTAACCTCTAATGAGAGAGAAGTAATGCTTGGAAAAGTTGCTGTCCCGAAACAGATTTTTGTGCGCCGCTGTAAAAATTCTTGAAAAATCTCTGTACGTCGGTTTGAGCTGTAATTGTTTGTGCTTATGACCCAGGTTGTTATCCAACTTTCGTTAGTTCAACTCTTTTCGATTTGAGCAACAGAAGGTCTTCGAAAAAATCGGTTTCACCTGCTGGTCTGTTTTGATAGATTTCTGCCATTAATTGCATTTGCTTCTTGTTGGTTTCTTTTGGGTTCTTTTTGGGGAAGAGTTTTTTGAGGGAACTGCTACAGTATCTTGTGTTTTAATAAAAGTTTTACTTGTGTTAAAACTGAACCAAAAGACTTATTACCTTGAGTGCACTAATGTTGCTAATGAAGATTGTGTGAAGTTTTGTATGAAGGAAATTTTCAGGTGTAGGGAAAGAACGATGTAATGAGATGAAGAATGGACTAAAGCTCAAGCTTGGGGATGCCACCCGTGTCACCCCAGGAAATATCCAAGAAGTACAAGCGTCAAAGCTTGGGGATGCCCAAGGCATCCCCTTCTTCATCAATAAAAATCTCAGGTTTCTTCCAGACACTTCATTTTTATTGTTTCATGCACAATTGTGATGTTCTTGGAGTGTCTTTGTTTTTTGATTTTGGTTTTAGTTTGCTTATTTTGCTTGAATAAATTGGTTGGACCCCCTCATTCATACATTAGTTTTCAAATAAGTTGGTTTGATTTGGAAAGAGTAGGAAAGTTCATGCTTAAGTGGTAAAAGGAGCTTGTTTTTGACTGTGGCCTATGCTTTGTCATGTCATTATTGTTATTGTTTTGGCTTTATGCTTAGTGATTTTTGATGTAGCATGACATGTTATAAACAATTGAGATTGCTTAATGTGCCTTGAAATAATCATGCGTTGTTTTAGCATATTAAAGCATAGTATTGTGGTATTCTCCTTTGATGCTTTATTTGGGTTGACTTGGCGCATGCTCAAACCATTTTATGACTATCTCAAGTCACCATAGCCTTGATGATCATCTAGTTTTCGACTTGTAATATCACTTTATGCTTTAATTAATGATGTTTTGTTGCTTTGCATGATTATGGCCATTATTGCTCTCTTAGTTGGTCGCTCCTAGTCTTTTGCTAGCCTCATCAATTATGAGTTCCACTCATGCACCCAACTCCAAATAAAACCAAGTTATTCCAAAGAGTCCACCATACCTACCTATTAGCATTTTCTACTTCAAGTATATTCATGTTTTTATCTACCTTCCAAATTAAACTTGTTATGTGAAAATTAGTGATTAAAGCTCTCACGAACTTGATGGCACACTTTACATTCTTGCACTTAATAAACTTAAACCATTGTGTCCATATTTTTTGCGTATATGCTCGTGCTTTATAAGTTGAAGTTAGCAGAACCATGTATCATGGGGAACACTTTCAACATTGCACTTATATTCCGTTGATATCATGATTCTTTTGCTTATGGATCCCGGTGGTGTGAAATAAAAGGGGAACTTGTAAGATCATGGAGTTTGTATGTGTGTTAGAGAAACGCCTGGGCCGCTAGCCTAAGCCATGCCTAATCATGGTGGAAACTTGCAGCATAACCATAATGAGCATTCTATGAAGCATTCTCAATAAAAACCTATGCAAATAGCAAATAAAAAGATCGCTGAGATGCTCATTGTCTCTTGCCTTGTCATTTTGATATGGGATAGTCCTGTGTCATGGGGCAAGGGGTACCCCATTGGTGGTTCTCTATGATACATATGTACCTACAATGACAAGAGCTTACTTGTGACTAAAGTTGAGTAGCATGAGGTTCGATACTCGTAAGCAAAGGGCATGAGATTTTCAAGTTATAACTTGTCAAACATATCCTCTTAGTTGTGTCACTTTAACCTTAACCACTTGAAGATGCCTATGATAGGGGCAATGAGAGCTGAAAGCTAATAAGTACCATAATTTTTGAAAGCTCTTTATGAGACTTGAATCCCTGCTTCCTTCTATGAAGGCCGTTCTTTTACTTTTATGTTGAGTCACCATCTTCTATCTGTATGCACCTATTGAGAGAGCATAGTGGCCATTCTTAGTTTAATGTGCATTGTCCCAAGACTTGTTGATTGATGCATAACTTTGATATTGCTTGTTCTTAAACTGTTTGTATCTAGTCACCCTTATGAGGGACAAGCTGAATACCATTTATGTTTTGCTACACTATGAGGGACAAGCTGAATACCATTCTCATTATGTTTTCTTTATGTGAAACAAACATACGTCTTTCAAAACATTGTTATTCATAAATCTTTTGTTTGTACATTTCATGTTACAACATAGTTGCTATGTCTTATTGTTAGAACTATATCTTTCATGCTATGCTAAAGTACTATGGTGCATGTCACCTCAAAAATTATTCTTTTATTTTTTATCACTTACCTACTCGAGGACGAGCAGGAGTTAAGCTTGGGGATGTTGATACGTTGCTAACATATCTATAATTTTTGATGTTCCATGCTTGTTTTATATCTACTTTCTTATGTTTTGTCCACACTTCGGAGTATTCTTACACATTTTCCGGAACTAACCTATTAACAAGATGCCATAGTGCCAGTTGCCTGTTTTCTGCTGTTTTTGGTTCCAGGAAAGCCATAAAATGAATATTCTCGGAATTGGACGGGACAAAAGTCAAAGTCAATATTTTACTGTAGGGAACACGGAGCCAGAAGACGAGACAGAGAGGGGCCAGGGGCCGGCCACACCACCTGGCCACGCGGCCATGCCTGACCCGTGCCAGGGGGTGGTGCGGCTGCCTCAGGCACCCCCTCGGCCTCCCTCTTCGCCTATATATTTCCTCCGATACAGAAACCCTAAGTACCCAATCAAAATTCTACGAAAGAGTCTTTAGCCGCCATCATATCCATCCCTAGATCGGGAGGGATCTGAAGCTCTTCCCAGCACCCTGCCGGATGGGAGAATTCACCCTGGAGGCCTTCTTCATCACCATGCATGCCTCCGGTGTGATGCATGAGTAGTTCATCCTTGGACTACGGGTCCATGTAGTATCTAGATGGTTGGTTCTCCTTTGTGCTATCATGTTTAGATCTTGTGAGCTCCGTTCATGATCAAGATCATCTATTTGTAACCCTACATGTTGTGTTTGCAGGGATCCGATGGATATTGAGATGCTATTTCAAATTGGTTATTGATTCTATCATGTCTTTGTTATTTGTGATCTTGCATGCTCTCCGTTGTTCGTAGATATCTTGGCCGAGTAGATGCTAGCAACTCCAAGAGGGAGTATTTATGCTCGATAGTCGGTTCATGCCTCTAGTAATCTGGGGAAGTGACAGAAATCTCTAAGGTACTAGATGTGCTGTTGCTACTAGGGAGAAAACAACAATCCTTTGTTCATAGAACAATCGTATTGTTTACTTTACACACTTTGCTTAATGCAATTATCTGTTGCTTGCAACTTAATACTGGAGGGGGTTTGGATGATAACCTCAAGGTGGATTATTAGTCATAGGTGCAGTTGGATTATGGTCTATGTATAATGTTGTAATGTCCAATCAAATCTCATAAGAGTCAAGATGATTAGTATACGCATGTATGCTTTCTTGATGTTTGTCAATTGCCCTGCTGTAATTTGTTCACCTAACATGTCATCTATCTTAAGGAGAATCACCACTAGTGAACTATGGACCCCGGTCCATTCTTTTACCATCAATCTACAATCTATTTATTGTTTTATGTTTACTTTCTGCAAGCAATTACTCTCTTCCACATAATACGTTTAATCTTTTGTTTTCAACAAAACCGGTGAGATTGACAACCTCACTGTAAGTTGGGGACAAAGTTCTGTGGTTGTGTTGTGCAGGATTCCAAGTTGAAAACAACACCTTGGAGGTGTTTTCTTGCTCCTACTGGTTCAATAAGCTTGGTTTCATAACTGAGGGAAAACTTGTTGATATACTCATCATACCTTCCTCTTGGGGTTCCCCAACGAGCTCAACATATTGAGTAAGAAGTCACTCACGACAATCCAAGGTAACACAGTAAGGACATTATGAACAAGTTCATTTCCATCTCATTCCATTACGGTATTTGTTTCATCCCATCACATTGTTGATACCGGTAAAGTCTGAGTGACACCCGTCGGCATCAACTCACCCCAACTTATGGAGGGTGCCTCCAATGTGTATCGTAACCCATCACTGAAGGTCTCAAGGTTTTATTGGTACATTAATAGGAAAAGGCATAGTGGAGGCATTCGGAATAGGCGATTCGTGGCGTTTAAGCCGCACGCCACTAACCTCACGCCACCGGTAGGTCGTAGTGGTGGCGTCCTATATGAACGCCACCATTACTGCTCGTATTGGTGGTGTTCGGTCTGAACACCATGACTAGGAGACACAGTGGTGGCGTTTGGCGCAAACGCTAGTACTATATGTACTGTTTGTGGCGTTTCAACAAAGTCAAATGCCGCAAGTATATTTTCGAAAAAAATTTAAAAAGGTGATGCATGTTGTTGATTAAAGGCTGCAATATAACAACAATGTAACATCATGAAATGCATATTCGCATAAGTAGGAAAATAACAATTTCGTTCACCACAAATTATTAACAAGCGGTTCAAAACATCACAAGTTGCATCTACACTAACAACCCATCACAAGAAACTTAGCTAGTCACTACAAATGATGATGTTAATGACGAACATTATCTGAATGTTACGGCGTGAAGTGGTCCTACCAGTGAGGAGAATGTCTTGCCCAACTTGTAGATCATCATGAGCTTCAACAAAGTTCTTCTGCTCCTAGATGTTGAAGATGATGATGTCATCACTCACTGTCTTGTACGAAATGGCGCTTATGGCACCTGTTGCTCCAACGCGTATTTCAGCCAAGCCTTCTTCAGAAATTTGAAGAGAAAAATCCATTCTCAACGGTAGTTTCTAATTAGGATGCAGAAGTTAGAAATCTTATAACTATCATACAATACAAATACAATAGGAACTAAAGAAAGAATTATAAGTGAAAACATACCATATCATGTAGCTGAATATGCGTCCTGGTCAACGAGTGACAAGTGCTAGGCCGATGTAGGAATTTTTTGAAGGAATATTGTGGACGAGATAGCACTATTCACTCCGGGTAAGCTTGCATCTCCGAGAGACAATTGTATAATTCAATGGTCTTGCTTGCTCCTCATCGCTCTCATCCTTGTCCTCCTCCTCACCGCCCTCATCCTCGTTGTCGCTCTCATCCTCCTCGTCGTTCATATATGCAACAGTGATTCTTTGACCAGGAGCTCTCATTGCAAAAAAAACAGGTACACACCAGAGGGGATACAGTTTTTGGAAATGAACCTTCTCCATGAAGAACCTGCAAGGCGAGTCATTGCTCGCTCTTTGCGCACGTCAACAACATATGTTCACGGAAGGGCTTCAAACTCCACGCTTTGTCCTATTATTTTATTAAAGTCCCTCCTTAAATTGCATGAGATAGTCTAAACATGAAAAAAAACTAAGTAAATAAATGATAATAGTATGGAAAGAAAATTCAATGAATTTAAATAGAAAAAATTATACATACCAATGAACGTTCAAATCGACCATGTATGAGAAGGACACTGAATAGTGAGCCTGAGATAGTATCATCTCTACAGTCCGTGAAACAAACTTGACACAACACCATGTCCTCTACAAAGAAAATGTAGTTATTTTATACAAACCAAAATCAACCTAAAAGTAGGGCCTCATATTTGCATTGGACACAAAAATAATTATAGGGATGGCGTAAGTGAGCCAAGTAGGATGCACAAATTATTTATTTGTGCATATCACAAGGCTCGCTCACACCACCCCCGACATTGCATCCTCACATTTTAATCATCGGCCTAAAATCACCTATTTTATACATTATACAAGAATCATCTAGGTTTTGTACCCCTACTTAATTTTCTACCCCCAAAATCATGTACATTTGCTACTATATACTAAATCTACACTACATCATCTAAAATTATCTACACTAAGCCATCTAAAATCATCTACACTAAACCATCTGAAATCATGTAGTCTAAAACAAATAAAAAGGGAAGAGAGAGGGGCTCACCGGTGGTGGCTCGAGGCGGCTGCGAGGGGCGGTGGACGCGGGAGGTCACGGGCACGGGGACGAGGTGGCGAGGGGGAGACGGGGATGAGGCGGCGACGGGGATTAGACGGTGATACATTGCAAATGTATCTATAATTTTTGATGTTCCATGCTTGGTTTTATCTACTTTCTTGTGTTTTGTCCACACTTTGGAGTACTTTTCATATGATTTCTTGGACTAACCTATTAACAAGAGCCGCAGTGCCAGCTGCCTGTTTTCTGCTCTTTTTGGTTCCAGGAAAGTCAGAAAATTAATATTCTCAGAATTGGACGGGGCAAAAGCCAAAGTCATTATTTTACCGGGGGACACCTGGAGCCAGAATACGAGACGGAGACGGGCTGGGCCCCAACCACACCACTTGGCCGCGCAGGTTGGGCCTGGCTATGCCGGGGGTGGTCTGGCCGTCCCAGACACCCCCCTCGGTCTCCCTCTTCGCCTATAAGATGCCTTCTGACCTAAAAACTCAGGGGGGTTCGACGTTTTTGTAGAAGGAGTTCCGCTCCGCCGCCACCACCAGATTCCACGAAACAGCACCAGAAACTCCATTCTGGCACCCTGCCAGGACGGGGACTTGGAGGAGATCATCACCATCATCATCACCATCGCGTCTCCATCGACCATCCATGTTTCCCCCATCTATGGGTGAGTAATCCCCCGCTATAGGCTATGGGGATGGTAGGGATTGGATGAGATCGTTCATGTAATGGCATCCGATTGTTAGGGCATGGTGCCTAGTATCTTCTATTAGTGCTTTATGACTATGTTGCGACTTCTTATGCTTAATGCTTGTCACTAGGGCCCGAGTGCCATGATTTCAGATCTGAACATGTTATTGTTTCATTATGATAGTATTGTTTATGGTCTTACCTGCAAGTTGTATACACACGTTGTTGTCTGGAACCAATGGCCCCGAAGTGACAGAAATCGGGATAACCGGAGGGAATGGCTTTGATGTGAGGATCACATGTGTTCACGGAGTGTCAATGCTTTGCTTCGGTGCTCTATTAAAAGGAGCACCTTAATTGCCAGTAGTTCCCTTGAGGCCCCGTTACAAACGGGCTGGCAGGACAAAAGATGTTGTGTAAGTTCTCATTGCGAGCACGTATGACTATATATGGAACACATGCCTAGGATTATCTAGTACTTGGATGCTTTATCTTATTTATCTACAATTGCCCTATATTCTGATTGCTATATGAATTGTCTTGTCCATGAAACGCCCGTCCATCCATCCCTATGCCTACCGCACTCGAATCCTACTGTTTACTGCTATTGTTACTGTTGTCTTTACTTTACTACTGCTGCTACTTTACTATTGTTACTACAAAACTGTTGCTACTGATAAACTGTTGTGAGCAAGATTGTTTCCAGGTGCAGCTGAATTGACAACTCAGTTGTTAAGGGTTATAAATATTCTTTGGCTCCCCTTGTGTCGAATCAATAAATTGGGTTTCACTTTCCTCGAAAATACTGCGATACACCCCCTATACTTGTGGGTCATTAAGACTATTTTGCGGCGCCGTTGCCGGGGAGCATAGCTTTATTTATCAAGTCCACTTGGAATCACTATTGTTCAAGCTTAGTTTATTTCCGCCTTGTTTGCTTGTTTCTTTATCAAAAATACAAAAAAATTAGTTCCTACTCTAGTTGTTATTTTCGTTGGTCTGTTATTGTCTTGCTTTATCATGCTTTCTATCAGTGGTTGTTTTCTTTGAAACTGAATCTTATTGGCAAGGTGGGTTCACGGAAGATCAAAATTATTATTATAAGGAACACCGCTTGTCACAAAAAGGGAAACACTTATGGGAACAAATTGATAAATTGTATACCATTGCTATAAACGTGTGCTCTACTTATAATGTTACTTATTGCTTTGATAAGTCTTGTTGCTGTAGGAGGTACAAACACCTCCCTTTTCAATGTGAGTATAATGATAATGTTACCATATCTTCTTATGTTAAGGGAAATTATGACTTTTATGATGTGGAACAAATTGAAGAATTTATTGCTTGGAAGGGTGCATTTGAACTTGCTAGTTTGCTTGAAAATATTGATGATTCACCTTATAAATATGAGGTTTATGATATACATAGATTTTGCTTTGATAATTACAAGGAAGAAAATGGCTATATTCTTGAATATATTAATAGATGCTTTCCACAAATGGAAGAGACTAATGCCTTGCAGGATCCCATGGAAGAAGAAATTGATGAACATGAAAGCTCATTAGATGAAAAAGAGGAGGAGAGTGATGAACAAAAGGAGTAAGAATGGATTAGCTACGCATCCCTACCTTCTAATGAGAGTAACTCTTTATCCCTTACATTATTTGATTGTCCCCCATGCTTACCAAAGGAGGATGAATGTTATGCTCATGTTATCTGTGATAATCCTTTATGTGTGCCTAACTTCCAGATGCATGGTACTAAAGAGTTTTTCTTATAAATCGTTTATATTAAAGCTCTAGACGATGGTCCTATATTGAATGATCAGTCATCTTGTTATAGAATTGTTAAAAGTGGGTTTGAAGGTTTTAATCCCACTATTTTTGAGCTTGATAAAAATTATGTTTTTGTAGAACATGAAAAGCATGCTTTATGTGATAGTTATATTGTTGAGTTTATTCATGAGGCTACTGAAAATTATTATGAGAGAGGAAAATATGGTTGTAGAAGTTTTCATGGTATTGAAACACCTCTCTGTGTGCTGAAAGTTTTGAAGTTACTCTTGTTTTATCTTTCTATGCCTGTCACGTTGTTCTTTGCGAATTTATTTGCATACAACATTCCTATGCATAGGAAGTGGGTTAGACTTAAATGTGTTTTGAATTTGCTTCTTGATGCTCTCTTTTACTTCAATTCATCTTTCTTATGTGAGCATCCTCTCAAACTATCGTGTCTAACTTAAAGGCGTTAAAGAAAAGTACTTATTGGGAGATAACCCAAAAGTTTTAGATGAGTCTTGGAAGTTATTACTTCAGTTATAACCACTCCTTATCTTTTTTATTTGCTTTTTGTGCCAAGAGTAACCTCTAATGAGAGAGAAGTAATGGTTGAGAAAGTTGTTGTCCCGAAACAGATTTCTGTGCTTCACCGTAAAAATTCGTGTAAAATATCTGTACGTCCTTTTGAGGCAAGAGTTTTTGTGCTTCTTCCCCAGGTTGTTATCCAACTTTCGTTAGTTCAAAACTTTTCGATTTGAGCAACAGAAGGTCTTCGAAAAAAATCGTCTTTACCTTCTGGTCTGTTTTGACAGATTTCTGCCTTTATTTGCATTTGCTTCTTGTTGGTTCCTTTTTGAGTTCTTTTGGGGAATTGAGCTTTTTTAGGGAAGTGCTACAGTAGCTAGTATTTTAATGGAAGTTTTATTGGTGTTAGAACTGAACCTAAAGACCTATTATCTTGAGTGCACTAATGTTGCTAATAAAGATTGTGTGAAGTTTTGTATGAAGGAAAAATTTTAGGTGTATGGAAGGAATGAGTAATGAGATGAAGGATGGACTAAAGCTCAAGCTTGGGGATTCCACACATGTCACCCCAAGAAATATCCAAGAAGTACAAGCGTCAAAGCTTGGGGATACCCAAGGCATCCCCTTCTTCATCAATAAAAATCCCAGGTTTCTTCCAAACGCTTCATTTTTATTGTTTCATGCACAGTTGTGTTGTTCTTAGAGCGTCTTCTTTTTCATTTTCGTTTTGGTTTTTTGTTTGCTTTGTTTTCTTAGTTTGCTGAATAAATTGGTTGGACCCCCTCTTTCATGCATTGGTTTTAGATAGTTTGGTTTGGATTGGAAAAGAGTGGGAAAGTTAATGCTTAAGTGGTAAAAGGAGCTTGTTTTTGACTGTGGCCTATGCTTTCTCATGCCATGATTGATATTGTTTTGGCTTTATGCTTAGTATTCTTTGTTGTAGCATGACATTTTATAAACAATTGAGATTGCTTAATGTGCTTTGGATGAATCATGCGTTGTTTTAGCATATTAAAGCATAGTATTGTGGTATTCTCCTTTGATGTTTTATTTGGGTTGACTTGGCACATGCTCACACCATGTTATGACTATCCCAAGTCACCACAGCCGTTATGATCCTTTAGTTTTCAACTTGTAGTATCACTTTATGCTTTGATTAATGATGTTTTTTCGCTCTGCATGATTATGGCCATTATTGCTCTCTCGTTTGTCGCTCCCTTTCTATTGCTAGCCTTCACTTCTTCTGAGTATAACCTTTACTCGTGCATCCAAATCCCCAAAACCAATATTGCCAAAAAGTGTCCACCATACCTACCTATTGGCATCATTTGCTATTTCGTGCATATTAAGTATGCCTTGTTTTCTTCCGAATAAAATGTTTTCTTGTTATGAGAAAGTTAGTTAGTAAAGCTCTCACGAACTTGATATCACACTTTCTTTTCATGGACTTAATAAACCTGAACCATTGCGTCCTTCTTTGTTGCGTATATGCTTGCGCTTTATAAGTTGAAGTTAGCAGAACCATGTATCATGGGGTACGCTTTCAACATTGCACTGGTACTTTGTACCTCGTTGATATCATGATTCTTTTGCTTATGGATCCCGGCGATGTGAAATAAAAGTGGATCTTGTAAGATCATGGAGTTTGTATGTATGTTAGAGAAACGCTTGGGCCGCTAGCCTAAGCCATGCCTAATCATGGTGGAAACTTGCAGCATAACCATGATGAGCATTCTATGAAGCATCCTCAATAAAAATCTATGCACATAGTAAATAAAAAGATCACTGAGATGCTCATTGTCTGCTTCCCTTGTCATTTTGATTATGGGATAGCTCATGTATCATGTGCAAGGGGTACCCCGTTGACGGTTCTCTATGATACACATATACTTACAATGACAAGAGCTTACTCGTGACTAAAGTTGAGTAGCATGAGGATCGGTCTTTGTAAGTAAGGGGCATGAGACTTTGATTTATAACTTGTCAAGCATATCCTCTTAGTTGTGTCACTTTAACCTTAACCACTCAAAGATGCTTATGATAGGGCAATGAGAGCTCAAAGCTAATGAGTACCATACTTTCAGCATTTGGAAGCCTTTCAAACTTTTCAAAACCTGTTCATTTCCTTGTTGAGTCTCCACACATTCTATGCGCACTTTCTTGAGAGCATAGTGGCCATTCTTAGTTCTATGTGCATTGTCCCAAGACTTGTTGATTGATGCATAGCTTTGATATTGTTCGTTTTAAACTATTTGTATCTAGTCACTCTTATGAACTTTGAAGGTGTCCTATGCATTTATGTTTGCTACTCTATGAGGGACAAGCTGGATACCACTATGCTATGTTTTCTTTATGTGAAACAAACAAACGTCTTGCAAAGCATTGTTATTCATGAATCTTTTGTTTGTGCCTTTTCATGTTGCATCATAGTTTCTTTGTCTTATTGCTAGAACTTTGTCTTTCATGTTATGTTGAAAGTACTATGATCCCAGCTATCAATGTTTACAAATACTTTGATCAAGTTTATGATGGTGCATGCCACCTAAAAAATTATTCTTTCTTTTTATCACTTACCTAATTGAGGACGAGCAGGAGTTAAGCTTGGGGATGTTGATACATTGCAAATGTATCTATAATTTTTGATGTTCCATGCTTGGTTTTATCTACTTTCTTGTGTTTTGTCCACACTTTGGAGTACTTTTCATATGATTTGATGGACTAACCTATTAACAAGAGCCACAGTGCCAGCTACCTGTTTTCTGCTGTTTTTGGTTCTAGGAAAGTCAGAAAATGAATATTCTCGGAATTGGAGGGACAAAAGCCAAAGTCATTATTTTACCGGGGGACACCTGGAGCCAGAATATGAGACTGAGAGGGGCTAGGGCCCAGCCACACCACCTGGTCGCGCCAGGAGGTGGTCTGGCTGCCCCAGACACCCCCTCGGTCCCCCTCTTCGCCTATAAGATGCCTTCTGACCTAAAAGCTCAGGGGGGCGATGTTTTTCTAGAAGGAGTTCCGCTCCGCCGCCGCCACCAGATTCTAGAAAACAGCACCAGAAACTCCGTTCTGGCACCGTGCCGGGAGGATAATTGGAGGAGATCATCACCATCATCATCACCATCGCTTCTCTGTCGACCATCCATGTTTCCCCCATCTATGAGTGAGTAATCCCTTGTTGTAGGCTATGGGGATGGTAGGGACTGGATGAGATCGTTCATGTAATGGCATCAGATTGTTAGGGCATGGTGCCTAGTATCTTCTATTAGTGCTTTATGACTTTGTTGCGACTTGTTATGCTTAATGCTTGTCACTAGGGCCCGAGTGCCATGATTTAAGATCTGAACATGTTATTGATTCATTATGATAGTATTGTTTATGGTCTTACCTGCAAGTTGTATACACACGTTGTTGTCTGGAACCAATGGCCCCGAAGTGACAGAAATCGGGATAACCAGAGGGAATGGCTTTGATGTGAGGATCACATGTGTTCACGGAGTGTTAATGCTTTGCTCCGGTGCTCTATTAAAAGGAGCACCTTAATTGCCAGTAGTTCCCTTGAGGCCCAGCTGCAAACGGGCTGGTAGGACAAAAGATGTTGTGCAAGTTCTCATTGCGAGCACGTATGACTATATATGGAACACATGCCTAGGATTATCTAGTACTTGGATGCTTTATCTTATTTATCTGCAATTGCCCTATGTTCTGATTGCTATGTGAATTGTCTTGTCCATGCAACGCCCGTCCATCCATCCCTATGCCTACCGCACTCGAATCCTACTGTTTACTGCTATTGTTACTGCTGTCTTTACTTTACTACTACTGCTACTTTACTATTATTACTACAAAACTGTTTTTCTACTGATAAACTGTTGTGAGAAAAATTGTTTCCAGGTGCAGCTGAATTGATAACTCAGTTGTTAAGGCTTATAAATATTATTTGGCTCCCCTTGTGTCGAATCAATAAATTAGGTTTCACTTCCCTCGAAAATACTACGATACATCCCCTATACTTGTGGGTCATCAGACGGCGACAGGGGGACATGGACAAGGCGGTGACGTGCACGAGGCGGTAGGTGGAGGAGCGGATGTGTCAAGATGGGGACAAGGCAGCAACGGGGAGACAGGAACGAGGCGGTGGGTGGAGGAGCGGATGCGGTGGAGGCGGGGGCGGCATCGACCGATGCGGTGGAGGCGGGCGGCGGTGGCCGATGCAGTGCACGCAGGGTGCGACGGAGGCCGACACGGTTGGGAAGAGGGAGGGGAGGTCGGGGAAGAGGTAGAGGGAGTGAATGGGGGGGGAGATGCGGGTCAGGGCGGCACGGAGAAGTTTCCGACTCTATAGCTAGGATAACATCGGTGTTTCTTTCCTGCGAATGCCACTAGAACTATAAGCATTGGTGGTGTTTGCAACTTATGAACGCCACCCCTAAATTTGGTCCGGTTCCACCCGTGGGTCCGTTTTAGTAGTGGCGTTTGGAGTATACTGAATGCCACAATTAAAATCAAGTAGTGGCATTCGGTGTATTCGAGACGCCACTCCTATGTTAGCTCTTAGCAACAACGTGTTCTTTCTATGGCACACTGTAACATCCCAGCATTAGAGCTTAGAAATAAGCTGAACACAGGTGTGTGCATTGCATTCATGCATAGAAAATCCGGGGAATTTTCGCATACAACTAAAGAAGCCGGTGAGGGATCGACGTCTCTCTTGTCCTGATGGAAACATCTAGGCAAGTGTGATAGACTTCGACATGACATCTACTATGCCTTTGCTTTTGAGGGGTAGAATTTGAAACTTACTTTGAATTTCTAAATTCAATCCATATTTGAAATTTATAAATTTAGGAATAATCATACTTTAAACCAGTAAAAATAAATGATAATAATAATAATATAAAATAATTCTTTATTAATAAGAAGACATGAAGTAGTACATTGTTCTTTTATAACAAAAGAATAAAAGTAAATTACATTTAAGTAATTACACAAATAATAGAAAAGGAAATAAACAAGAGAATTCCTTATTACAGGAATACACCTATTACATTGTCTTTATAGTAAATAAGTAAGGAAATGATACAGAAATAATTGTCACAAAATCAAAAGAACTTTATTAAACAAATGCTTATTACAATGACTGTACAAAAGTCAAAATATAAGATTACAAAGGTAATGAAATAAAACCCTAGACTAATATGTAGCTATTATTTCATCTGGTGTCTTCATTCCTCACTCTGATTCCTACAACACAACACAAAAGATAACAAAGCACAAGTAAAAGAATAAAATGAAGGGAATTGTTTAGAGTAGTGCTACTCTCAGACTGGCATAGTGTTGCTATGCTAAGTTCATCATGGAGTATGGGTTAAATGGGCCACATAGGATATGTTCTTATCATGTTATATGCTTCAGACTTGTGCATCATTAGCTTAGTAGCAAAAAGGCGTCATTTAGAAAATCAAAGAAATAAGCCAAAGGTTGAGAAAGATATCTGTTCACTCAAGCTAATCCACAGGCACATGAGTTAAAGGTTGAAACTTTCACCCTATGGAGCCCACTTGACAGCAGCTCAGTCATTGCATGCTTGTGTGCTGTCAACACAAGACCTCCACAAGGGAGGATAAGAACACAGCCATAGCAGCAGAGTACCACCTTGTTGGTCACTCACCACACTTCATTTCATCAAGTTGTAGTAAACTGTTTTTATCAGTCTACTTTGCCTCAGTGCAACCTCATTGGCTAATGGGGCAAGTTCACCAGAATAGTAAAAGGCAATAGGTAAGATCCCCAAGAAATATCTGGGTTCACTTGATCTGATCCAAATAGGCCAAACAGTAAAGCAGCTTACAATGCTAACTGCATGCTATGTGTTGTCGACACAGCAGCAGTAGTCCAAGCAGTCAAAAGGGAAACTCTGTCGTAGCACAGCTGCTTGTTATCTCATTCCATCACCACATGTTCAAGCACACAACCAAGAACACCACTGATCTTGCCAAAACCCCAACAAATCCACCAGCCAATATACACAACAAACCACTAGATCATTCTCAGGATGGTGACATAGGGTGGGGGAGGTGTAGGAAGATAGCAAGGTTTGTAATAGATCAAAGGAGCTAGGAGGAGCAGGATCAATATCAGGGGGTGCAAAACAAGCTCCAAGGAGTGATCAAGCCACCAAGATCAAGCGAGCAAGATCAACCAGCAAAAACACCAACAACTCAACTTTTGTGGTGAGTGATATAAAACCTTCACATAATCTAATTATCTCAGAAGTCATGTACTTAACTTCTCAGAAATCACCCAAGTGGGGTGTATCCATCCCAGAAGTATTTAGATAAAAGCCAATGACAAATCTTTACAAACAAATCCAAGATCTCAGCCTATGCATCATAGATCTTGGATATAAACTTAAATCTCCACATTCCTATATAACAGCAGCCTTAGAACAAGATTTCAGGGCACATCTCTTAAGGAGTAGCACCTCTGAAATATAATGATCTTAAGGATCTATATTTAACAGTGAGGATGCCAATCATTTTCTTAAAGAATTCAAGAATCATTAGCTGATACCATGCATCAGAGCACATCTATGAGGGACAGCTAGTGACAAACTTAATTTTACTTAGCTATGCCTCAGACCAGCATCACAGGCTAATAAACTTGTAGCATCTTAGGATAATAAAGCCAGCAAGAGATTTCAATTCATTTAGCCCATCCATACTTGGACACAGGTAAAATCTAGCCAATAGTAGTATGGGCACTTGTGTACCATTCTAAAGAAGGTGTCACAAGTGTAACTTCTAAACCAAGCAAATGCTATACTTAGATTTCATCAGTAAACCTGTAGTTGGCTAACTAATCATTTTCTTGGAATGGGCACTCAGGAATCATAATCATGTTTGCATATACACAATCAGGGAATCATAGGAGCATCATATTAACTCCAATCTGAAATATCAACACAAACTAGTGTATAAAGATAAAGTGAACAATTACTGATAGTACCATTGTTAGTACTAAGATCAGGAAACAATAGTGAAATCCACATCACTAGAATAAGTGGACAAACATCCATGACAGTATAACCGCTACAATCAGTTCTAGCATAGTCATCATAATCAAACCGGAGGGATGAACCCTAATCAAATCATGAACCCAATTAGGGATTGCTCACTAGAAGCACACAGAGGCTATCGAGCAAGGCAGAGGATAAAAAGCACAAAGAGAGGAGCAAAAAACTTACTCAAGGTCCTCGCGAGTTTCGAGAAGGGGAAGCAGAGGCGGGAGAAGAGGCAGCACACGGCAGCACATGGAGCACCCTAGAGGGGCGTTGCTACCCGCGCCAAGCCACAGTCACGGCGGCCACAAGATAGGGTGACACCCTACCATCACCAGCGCGGCGTCAAAAGGCCATCGGAGCGCCATATCGCCGGCGAGCTCCTAACCCTAGATGCCAGGGGAAGGTAGAAGCACCACTAGCAGAGAGCACGAGCCACGAATCGAAGAGGGTAGGGAGATGTAGCACCGTCAACAATGTCACCCTGCACAGCAGCATCAACCGGGGAGGCCCAGGACGACCGGAATCTGTCGGCGACGACGAGGCGAACCACGGTCGCCTTAGCGACCGAGAGAAGGAAAGAAAAAATCGAGCGAACGAGAGAGAGGGTAGCGACTGGGCCGGTGGGGGCGGTCCAGTGACCCTGGGTTGGTTTGACCCAGCCTAGTGGGCCGGATCGGGCCAGGCCAGCCAGCGGGTCAGGACCATGTTTAATAAGAAGGTTTGTTTCAAATGTTAAATTACAAATATGTCCCTGAACTTATTTTAATTTTAGAAAAAAATAGGAAACCATAAAAATAGGAAACCATAATATATCAAAATTGATCACAAAAATAATTTCTACATAATAAAAATATAAATCCACTTATTTAGGTTAAATAAAATACAACCAAATATTTAGATTACTTAAGTGCTAAGTAAGGTTTCTTAAATTAAGAAAAATTCCTAAAAATGAATAAAAAATCATTTTTACATATAACAATAAAACTAATATTTGATAAAAATACTAACTTAAAGTTTAAAGCAAATATTTAAAAATATAAAATCCTTTATGGAATTTTGTAAAAATAAGGATAACACCAAAAATCAAATAAATTTCACTTCTAAGATCTTAAGTAAATATGTTTTACTAGAAAAATACTAATTATATTATTCCGACACATTTTAAGGTTATTAAGAACTAAATCCTTATTTATCATATATAAAATACCTATTTTATAAATCCCTGAGGAACATCTCTTAAATAAGAAATAATCATAAAACCTTAAATCTTTTATATTCAAATACTAGTTCCAAAACCATAATTTGGATTTATGCAAAACTTGAAATATAAACTATTAACTGTATAAAACTCTTATAACCTTAAATCCAAGTAAATCAATAAGTTTAATTAATATTTCAAACATGAATAATTATTAATAAAAGTATAAGCTTCTTACCTTTTAACTCAACCATGTTTAACATAGTTTTGAAACCCTAGCACATTAATGTCCTTAACCAAAATTATTTTCCTTAATAAGTCAAATCAAATTCATAATAACCAAGCACATTTTAACTCATCATTCACTTAAACCAAAAGTGAATGATCTCACACTCTCGAACATGCTTATTATAAAGCTTAACAACTTTTAAATACTTTAAACACATCACACCTAGGTCTATTTATGTTTTAAAGTTAACTTTGGTCCATAAAGTTATGTATGTGATGTATAAAGTTTAATTATATTTTATCGTTAACTTTTGTCTGTTTCAATCAAATCATAAGGCATCTCAAATTCATATAATTCGAGCCAATACAAACAACATCGATCACATTCTATTAACCACACAGATTGTTTAAACCTTGGCAAAGAAACCTTTTCCTCAAAAGTTATTCATTTTGCCACTTCAAACGACAACCTTATAAATAAATTCTTTAACTCTTACCAATCTATCACACCAACATACATCATAATTACTAAATAGGAAATCATCTCAATCTCAAAGTGATATTACACTTCACTTGCATACTTTACATATTAGACATTTAAATTCTTTGTATTTATCTTGATTTGAGAAGTAAACATGAGAAATAATCTTAAAAAGTGTCACCTAAAATAACTCATTCATGTTATTGGGGATTTATCTCAGGATATTACAAAATGCATTACATTACTTATGCATCCGCATATTGCTTCTTTAAACATTAGTCCTTACCGGACAATGATGTTGTTCATAGAATTTGGATCTTCTATTATCTTAAAGACCGTGAGTGCATAATCTTGTAATCACAAAAGGCAAGTTCACAACTTTCTCATGTCCTTTGATTATTTTCTATCAAATGCTTGTAACTCAAATGTTGTCATCACCTGCATTTCAAAAGGGACAGAAATTATTATTTTCATAATAATATGATTATGGATTATTTACCCAGTGGTAATAATCTATTGATACAGTTCCGATGGTAAAGGAACTTAATATCTAGGACTTAACAACCAATGTCGCTAGTGATTCTAGCGCCATATATTACATGTTAACCATGAGATTTGGAATGGGACAGAGAAGTCAGTTGCATCTTCTTTCTTTCAGATGGAGGCAAGATGACCTTATCGTGACGTTGTGACTCCTGGTATGGATCCAACATATGGGTAGGAACCCTTAGGCCCCACGATTTTGGTGTCTAGATTATTTATGAGTGGCTGCCGGAGGTAGAGTCAGGCCTTTTAGGGAGCTTACCAGGGGCATCACCACTTCATAGAGTCTTCGGGAACTCACCAGGGTTATAGCTTGCCCTAGTTGGAGGCTTAACGGAGGTGTAGTTAGCCCTGGAGGATCGTGCACACATATGGGGTCGCGGAGAGGGAAGTGATTGGCTTGGATCACCTAGTGGGCCCCATATCATGGAATTGTGGACGGGAAAGATCGCCCAGTTGTGCAACAAGGAGTTGGTCTCTCATGGGTAAAGCAACGCACCTCTGCAGAGTGTAAGAATTGTGACATGTTACTCCATGTTCCGGGAAGGAGCTACGAACGTGGCAGGAAAGGAACTCCACGAAGTTCTGGTCAACCTATGAAGGCTGTCGGACAAAGTTTTCAGAATAAAAGCAACCTTTGAAGAAATGTTTATGAAAACCTGCATTGCCTACGACCTATGGTGTGTGGCTGTAGAGCTAGTGCATCATACACTCCTTTTTAGTGAACTTACTGAGTACGCTCGCACTCAACCATACCTTCTTAACCCTTGCTAGATTTTAAGCCGTTGAAGACAATGTCAACATTCATTACTGATCAAGAAACCATCATCGGCAACTCAAGTTCTTCAATAGCGTCAATGAATTCAACATACAAATCAACGGAAGTGAAGACAGGGTTCTTATGTAGATAGGAGTAAATTCTCTAGCCATAAAACCTACTTTTGTAGAGCATTGCAATAGCAGCAATGGCAAGCCAAATAGTTTATATGCTAGTCTTAGTTACTATATATTTCTGAGTTATTTTTTCTGATTCTTCTTTGTAAGAAGTTTCTTTCTCTCTTTAACCTTGAGTGTTCTCTGGATCTTATGTAAAGAGTCGAGTTGTAAGCTATAGTCATGTCTTGGACCTGCTGTGTTTCTGTTGTACCACTCTGAGGGATGTAATACTAGTGAACGGTGTTTCATTGGTGTTATATCAACGACTATAGTATACTACATCATGCAGTGGTATGCTGGGTCACTACAGCTAGTATCAGAGCATATGCTTTGACCTTAGGTTGGTAAACCTAGTAAATGGGTAGAACCTATAGGAAGGAGGTTAGCAACCATAAAGTGTTCTCAAGAAATATGATGGATATTCAAATGGGAATAATCTCGCCATGTTCCTAGTGCAATGATTCTTTATTATGCAATTTTAAATGAGTACCATGAGTTTTAACTCAAGATGAGTGATAATAATTTCTTATCTACAGTACAAGAATGGCACCCAGGTATCCACCTCGGAGTGTTCAAGTGTTGAACACAACCTTAGATGATTACAAATATGCTTGGACAATCACTCTAAGACAACTTCTATGGAGTCTGGATTGTGAGTCTTGACTTCTGGTCAAGGTTTACAGTTTTTATGATGGACGGATATTGGCCAAGTACCGTATCGTGATCATGCTACCCAAGAAGTTGCGAGTGCATGGAGAAATGCCATCGGCAGAGGCAAGATGTATGGCAATAGCCTATCAGATTACAGTAGTAGCATCCATAACCAAGATAAGGGAACAGAATTCCAAGGCACTGGAAGGTACTACCTACACTGCTATACCTCACGAAACTACTAGTTCTGATCTAGAGTTAGATCATTCTGCTCTGTTAAGGACCAAACCTACTCTAGCAATAGAGTATATGGATCGTTATAAGTCTTTACTGGACACGTTTCATAACACTCATAAAGTGCTAGTTGAAGAGTTGGACACTGTCATTGAGGATTTCACTGATCCTGCAAAGGCAAAGGCACGTAGAAAGAAGTTTGTTAGAGAAGCTAAGCACTCAAAGCCAATATTTTCCGAAGAGGTGTTTGAAGAAACGGAGTTTAATTACCCACACTCTGAAGTCTATGCCTATTACCCAGTCAAACCTCAGCAACCAGTAGACCCATGGACCAAATACGACGAGGAGCAGAGGATATGGAATGCACCCAATCCCAATAATGACGTTGGAGATTTTACCGGATGGGAAGGCCAGTCCTATGATGAAGTCATGGGACGAGCTACATGATACGTCCATTTTGCATCACTATTCTATGTCATAATTCACTGTTATTCATTGATATATTTCATATTAAGAGATGATACTTATGTTATTTCTTCTGTTTTTGCATGGTTGATGACTTTTGGAGCATGGACCGCTGCAGTCAGGAATCTGATGGAAAAGGGGCTGTTTGGAGGCAAAATTCGCGAAGATCATAAAATCCGGGAAAATACATGGAAAATCCTATTTTTTCCAGAAGACGAAGAAAGCCAGAAGGGGGGATGGAGATGGGCCACAGGGGGCCCACACCACCCCCTGGCGCGGGCCACTCTAGGCCGTGCCACCAGGTGGTGTGGCCGCCCTGGTCCACCCCTGGGTCTCCCCTCTGGCGTATAGTATCCTCCTGAAACCCTAAGACTTGGGGAACGACCACAGAAAGATTTCGCCGCCTCTGCGGGGCAGAAAACACCGAGAGAGAAAGATCTCTCCGGTAGACATATTTCTGCCCAGGGGAATTCCTTCCCGGAGAGGGAAGATCGTCTCCATCGGACTTCATCGGGATCATCATCATCACCACCATCATCACCACCAGCACCCTCATCACCATCTCCATATTGCTGTAACAATTGGGTTGAATCTTGCATAGTTCTTAGGGGAAACTTTCCTGGTGTTGATTACTCTTTGTAGTTGATGCTATTGAGTGAATCATTGAATTATTGTTTATGTTCAGATTGTTATACATAATTATTCCATCTCTGATCATGATCCATATGATGTCTTGTGAGTAGTTCATTTTGTTCTTGATGACATGGGATAAGTCATGTTGTTAGTAGTGGAGTTGTGTTGAGAAAGATTCAATAGTTTGATATTTAAGTTGTGGTGTACTTCTTCTAGTGGTGTCATGTGAACGTCGACTACATGACACTTCACCTATATGGGCCTAGGGGAATGCATTGTGTATTTGGATACTAATCGTAGGGGTTGCCGGAGTGACAGAAACCTGAAGCCCCGTTAGGAAACCATTACACAAGGGACGTCAGGGTCTTAGAGTTTAAAGTTGTGGTTAGGTTTCTACCTTAATTACTTTCTTGTACTTACGGATGTTTCCAAGGGGAATAATCACAAGTATGTATTATTCCTAGGAAGGTCGGTACATTAGCACAGGTTCACCCACACAAGACTTAGCAAGCTAAAGAAGATTAATCAACTATATGAAGCAAAAGCACTTGACAGTCTTCCCATGTGTTGTCGAGAACGTTTGGTCATCTTAAGTAATACAACCGGCTTGTCCTTTGCTGCATAAAGGATTGGGCCATTTGCTGTATTTATTCCTACTGTCTTTTATTTACTCGTACTTTTTTTATTTGCTTTACCAAAAACCCCTAAAAATCCGTTTGCTAAGTATTTGCAGAGAATTCCTGATCCATACCACTAGCCAGTACCTTCTGCTCCTCGTTGGGTTAGACACTCTTACTTATCGAAAATACTGCGATACACCCCCTATACTTGTGGGTCATCAAGACTATTTTCTGGCGCCGTTGCTGGGGAGTGAAGCGCTATTGGAGAGTGGAACTGGTAAAGGAAACTTCTACTGTGAGTATTTTTTACTTCTGTTAGTTGCTTTATTTTCGTTATGTATAATTCGCTGAGTTTCTTATTTGGTAATGCTACTACCACTGCTAAGGTAGTAGATGAACCACCACCTGCTGAGAATGATGCTTTTAAAATACCTACAAGAATTATTGATCGTGTTATGGATAACTACTATGTTGGGATGGAACTGTTCATCCCGGTGATCATTTACTCTTTATACATGAATTATGCGGGTTGTTTAAGTGTGCAGGTATTACTACATATCAAGTTAAGAAGAAGTTATTCTCATTATCACTGAAAGGAAGAGCTGAGGAATGGTATAAGCTACTGAAGAATGGTCAAGCTCTAGAATGGGAGGAAATAGTGCCTCTATTTTATTCAAAATTTTATCCTCCTAGTGAGATTCATAAAGATCGAAATCAAATATACAACTTCCTCTTGATGGAGAGAGTACAACTCAAGCTTGGGGGAGATTGAAGTTACTAATGCTCAAATGTCCCATTCATGAGGTCCCCAACAATATCATTATCAATAACTTTTATGCAAGGCTCCCTCTACATGACAAGGATTTATTGGATGCTTCTTGTGTTGGATCATTCACTCGCATGGAAGAAGAAGCTAAATGGGATCTTCTGGACCGTATTCAAGACAATGCTAAAGCTTGGGAGAATGACAAAGGAAGAAAGTCAGGTATAAATTATGATTATGAATGCATTGAATCTTTTATGGGAACTGATGACTTTCAAAATATTAGTAATGCTTATGGTCTTGATTTACAAGTTATTACAAATTGCTTTAAGGCTTTTGCTTCCTATATTGAAATTCCAAAAAAGGGATGGAACAAGTACCATGCACCTTATAAAATATTGTTGACTGTGTTCCTGTTGGGACTGCTGAGTATTGCACTATTGATCACATCTTACATGAACCTTATTTCGAGAAGATCCCCTTCCCAGATAAGGTAAAGGATCATCTTATGATAACTAGTGTAATCACTAAAAGTGAAAAGAGAATAGTAAAACCTGATGAACAAATAAACATTGAACCTGTTGTAGCAATTATTAAAGATCTTGTCACTAAAAGTGTAGAAGATGGGCACATAGTCTTTTGTGAGGACGCTTCTAATATTGTCTAACATCCCAATAGAACTAAAAAGTCTAGTATCCCTATGCTTTCTGTTCGAATTGGTGATCATTTCTATTATGGTTTGTGTGATATTGGTGCTAGTTCAAGTGCCATTACTTATGAGCTTTATAAAGAAATTATGCATGAAATCAGTCCCTGCGAGTTGGAAGAGATTTATGTAGTTATTCACCTTGCTAATAGACAGACCATCTCTCCAATTGGTATTGTACGAGATGTGGAAGTTCTCTGTGGTAAGATTAAGTATCCTACTGATTTTCTAGTACTTGGTTCAACTGCTAGTAAAACTTATCCTATCATTTTTGGTAGACCTTTCTTGAGTACTTGTGGAGCTATTATAGATTACAAGAGGGAGAAAATCTTGACTAAGTTTGATGGGGAATCTTACGAGTTTAATTTTTCAAAATTTACTAAAGAACCTTGTGAAGAGGAAACCCATAATGAGGATTTTAGAGTTGAACAACTTGCTTCTATTTCTCTTGCTCCTAACAATGCTTTGCAGCAATTTTTGGAAGACCACGAAAGTGAGATCTTCATGGAAGAAAGGAATGAGATTGACGAGATTCTCCGTCATCAACCCAAGATGCTTAAGCATAACTTGCCTGTAGAAGACTTGTGTACCACGTTGCCACCTAAAAAGGATCCGGTCTTCGATCTAAAACCTCTCCCTGATGATCTTAAATATGCTTATATTGATGATAAAAAGATATATCATGTTATTATTAGCTCTAAACTTTCAGGGAAGGAAGAAGAAAGGTTATTGGAGGTTTTGAAGAAACATCGACGAGCTATGGGCTATACTCTAGATGATTTAAAAGGGATTTCACCTACTATGTGTCAGCATTCTATCAATATAGAACCAGATGCAAAGCCAGTAGTAGAGCACCAACGATGTTTAAATCCTAAGATGAAGGAAGTGGTAAGAAATGAGGTATTGAAACTCCTTGATGCTGGTATTATTTACCCTATTGCTGATAGTGAATGGGTTAGTCCTGTTCATTGTGTTCCTAAAAAGGAGGAATTACCGTTGTTCCTAATGATAATGATGAGCTTATTCCCCAAAGAATAGTAGTAGGCTATAGGATGTGCATTGATTTTAGGAAAGTCAACAAAGTTACCAATAAAGATCACTACCCGCTTCCTTTTATTGATCAAATGTTGGAAAGGTTGTCTAAAAAGACCCATTTTTGTTTTCTTGATGGTTATTCTGGTTTCTCTCAAATTGCTGTTAAACAACAAGATCAAGAAAAAACTATGTTTACTTGCCCTTACGGAACCTATGCTTATAGACGTATGCCTTTTGGTTTATGTAATGCTCCTGCTACTTTTCAAAGATGCATGTCTGCTATCTTTCATGGTTTTTGTGAGGAAATTGTGGAGGTGTTCATGGATGATTTTTCTGTTTATGGAACTTCTTTTGATAATTTTCTGCACAACCTTGATAAAGTTTTGCAGAGGTGTGAAGAAACTAATCTAGTTCTTAATTTGGAGAAATGCCAGTTCATGGTTAATGAAGGGATTGTCCTTGGGCATAAGGTTTCTGAAAGAGGCATAGAAGTTGATAGAGCTAAGGTTGAGGCAATGAGAAAATGCCATGTCCAAGATACATCAAAGGTATTCGTAGAATCCTTGGTCATGCTGGTTTCTATAGAAGGTTTATTAAAGATTTTTCTAGGATATCAAAACCCCTCACTAATCCTCTTCAAAAAGATGCACCCTTTGTTTTTGATGATGATTGTAAGGAAGCTTTTGAAACTCTTAAGGCTTTAACCACATCTCCTATCGTTCAACCACCTGATTGGAGTTTACCCTTTGAAATAATGTGTGATGCTAGTGATTTTGCTGTAGGTGCTATCCTTGGGCAACGAATTGATAAAAAGCTAAACGTTATTCATTATGCTAGTAAGACTCTAGACGCTGCTCAAAGGAATTATGCTACTACTGAAAAAGAATTTCTAGCTGTCGTCTTCGCTTGTGATAATTTTAGACCCTATATTGTAGACTCAAAAGTCAACATTCATACTGATCATGTTGCTATTAAGTACCTTATGAAGAAGAAGGACGCTAAGCCTAGGCTTATTAGATGGGTGCTGATTTTACAAGAGTTTGATCTACATATAGTAGATAAGAAAGGTGCTGAAAACCTTGGAGCTGATAATTTATCTCGATTGGAAAACATCTCTTTTGACCCTATGCCTGTTAATGATAGTTTCCCAAATGAACAGTTGGCTGCGGTAGGGGTAAGCTCGCGAAGGAGCCCTTGGTACGCTGATTATGCTAACTTTATTGTCTCCAAGTATTTGCCTCCAACTTTTATAGCTCAGCAAAGTAGGAAGTTCTTTTATGATTTGAGGCATTATTTTTGGGATGTCCCACACTTATATAAAGAAGGAGTGGATGGTATTATGCGAAGATGTGTTCCAGAATATGAACAAAAGGAGATATTGCATAAATGCCATGGTAGTGCTTATGGAGGACATCATGCAGGAGATAGAACTGCGCAAAAGGTGCTACAATCAGGTTTCTACTGGCCTACCATTTTTAAATATGCAAGATTTTTTTTATCTTGTGATGAATGTTAGCATGTTGGTAATATTTCTAGACGCAATGAAATGCCTATGAACTACTCTCTAGTTATTGAACCCTTTGATTGCTAGGGATTTGACTTTATGGGTCCTTTTCCTCCCTCGAAAGGTTATACTCATATTCTTGTTGTTGTTGATTATGTTACTAAGTGGGTAGAAGCCATTCCTACAAAGAGTGCTGACTGGGAGACTTCTCTAAAAATGCTTAAGGATGTTATCTTTCCCAGGTTTGGAGTGCTTAGGTATCTCATGACTGATGGGGGTTCTCATTTCATTCATGGTGGTTTTAGAAAGAGCCTTGCTAAATATGATGTTAATCATAGAATTGCTTCAACTTATCACCCCCAAACTAGTGGGCAAGTAGAGTTATCAAATAGAGAAATTAAATCCATATTGCAAAAGACTGTTAATAGACCTAGAAAAAACGGGGCTAAAAATTTGAATGATGCTTTATGGGCTTATAGAACTGCCTACAAAAACCCTATGGGGATGTCTCCTTATAAAATGGTTTATGGGAAAGCTTGTCACCTACCTTTAGAATTAGAACACAAAGCTTACTGGGCAGTTAAAGAACTCAATAGAGATTGTAAGCTTGCAGGTGAGAAAAGATTATTTGATTTAAGTTCCTTAGATGAATGGAGGAGTGAAGCCTATGAAAATGCTAGGCTCTTTAAAGAAAAAGTTAAAGATGGCATGACAAGGGAATACTTAAGAGAGAATTTCATGTTGGTGAGAAAGTTCTATTGTATAGGTCTCGTCTCAGATTTTTTGCAGGAAAGCTACTATCAAAATGGGAAGGACCCTTTATTATTGAAGAAGTGTACCGTTCGGGAGCAATAAAAATTTCTTCTTTAAAATATAATACTACACAAGTAGTGAATGGGCAGCGACTCAAGCACTATATTGCTGGAGATTCTTACAATGAAGATGTTGATGCCTTTCAAGTTATAACTCCGGAAAGATTTATCAAGGACCAAATTCAGAGACTTGCAGACTCTGTTTTTGAATAGGTAACAGTTCTGGTAAGAAAAGTTCTGCAAAAATACTATCCAACTATATTTTTGCAGTTTTTAGTCAATAATGAAAGTTACGAAGCAAAAGAGGGACGGAAACAGAGCTAGGGTTGCTCACACCACCCTATGGCGCATGCCCTCCCCTAGTCGCGCCACTAGGTGGTGTGGCCACTCCGGACTCCGTCTTTGATCCGTTTTCTCCCAGTACCTTCCTTTTCTTGTGAAACTTCGTAATATATAACCCCCCGGATCTCCCGAGGTTCATATATCGTGTTCTCGTCGTGTTTTTGTTTCGATCTGTTTCTGCCAGGAACTATCTTTGAAAGCTTAGAAGCACAATGGTGTCCGCCACGGATAAAGGAAAGGAGCCTATGGAGGAAGATCTCCAAGACCCCAAGCAGGGGCTGATACCTTTAGTCTCTTGCCCTGCATCAACGGAAGCCCTACGAGTCACTAAGGAGTTCTGTGATAAGTACCGAGACTTGAGGAGGAAGGTGGACATGCTTCAATGGGAGAATAATAGGCTTCGCAAGATGCTAGAAGATTTCCTCACGTCAACTAAGAAAATATTACCACCACCACCGAAGGAGTAATTCGTCATCAGGTTTGGCATCCCCTTGGTTTGTTCCAAGCTTGGGGAGTGTCGCGGTATCACATCACTATCTTCTATCTTTTTACCTTTTTAGTAGAGTCATATCATGAATAGAGAAGTTATCATGTAGGATGGTTTGCATTATGGAAGTGTCCCCTCTCTCGTTAGATATGTATCCCTTGGTGTGAGTTGCCGTTATGGAATATTAATGAGAAGTTCTATCATTTACTCTTTTTCATACTTATTTTAGTTTTCAATTTATGGTTATATGATTGATCTTGTTGTTAGTATTGGTATCACTTTGGGATCATCGAGTTAATTTAGTTGGTTTTGGCAAACCTGGCTCGATCAGTAGCAACACTATTTTTGAGAGTTGAATGAAAAAGATAAAAGTACCTCGAAAAGAAAAATAATTTCATCATCTTTCTTTGTTGATTTGTTCATAAGTCTAGTATTCTCTAGTTAAGATCTTTTCTGCTTCCGAGGAAGATTGCATGTTTGTTTTTATCACTTGTACGTTTGTTTGTTTCCTTCAACTCTTAAACTTGCTACCCAGCCTTGCTAGCCAAAAACCTGTACTGAGAGGGAATTCTTCTCGTGCATCCACTTCCTTAAACCAAACCTTTGCCATTTGTGTCCACCATACCTACCTATTAGCATTATTGCTATTCCAAGTAAATTCTTGCTTTATCTACCTCCCAAATTAAACTTGTTATGTGAAAAGTAGTGATTAAAGCTCTCACGAACTTCATGTCACACTTTACTTTCTTGCATTTAATAAACTTGAACCATTGTGCTCACCTATGTTGCGTATATGCTTGCGCTTTGTGAGTTGAGAATTAGCAGAACCATGCTATCATGGGGAATGCTTTCAACATTGCACTGGTACTTTGTACCTAGTTGACATCATGTTCTTTTGTCTATGGATGTTGTCGGTGTGAAATGAAAGGGGAGCTTGTAAGTCCATGGAGTTATGCATGTGTGTTAGATAAACGCCTGGGCCGCTGGTCTAATCCATGCTGACATGGTGGAAACCTGCAGCTTAACCATAACGAGCATCTATGAAGCATTCTTCTTATAAAAAAAGAGTATGATATTGAGAAAAAAGGAGATTATGAAAAGAGGAAATAGAGAAAAAAGCACCATATTCCCATGGTAAATAAGAAGATTGCTGAGATGCTTGTTGTCTGCTTGCCTTGTCATTTTGATATGGGGATTCTTCCGTATCATCGGGCAAGGGGTACCCCGTTGGCGGTTCTCTATGATACACATATGCTTACGATGACAAGAACTTACCGGTGACTAAACTTGAGTAGCATGAGGAGCAGCCCTCGTATTCAAGGGACATGCGATTCTCAATTTACAACTTGTCAAGCATATCCTCATATTTGATCACTTTAACCTTAATCACCTAAAGATGCCTATGATAGGGGAAATGGGAGCTGAAATCTAGTAAGTACCATAATTTTTGGGAGCTCTTCATGAAACTTGCAATCCCCTTCCCTCTATGAAGGGCCTTTCTTTTACTTTCTAGTTGAGTCAGTCAACCTATTCCCTTCTATCTCAGCAAGTATTTTGAGTTGTTGTGTTTCATTCATTCATATGATGATTTATTCAATCATGTTTCTTATGTTCCTTGTTTTGCACATTGCTCTTATCTTGGTGATTACTACTTTGAAAGCTATCATTGAAAAACCAGTTATTTGTGAACTCCAGCAAATTATCAACTATTGTTCAACCAAGAGCTAAGTTCGCGATTGGCAATTATGATTCACTTTATGTATCTTTATTGTGTTTCCTTTACTTATTGCAAGTTAAGTTATATAATAGTGAGCTGTCTTCTATTATGATCTATGTATTGATGAATGTGATGCTTCTTGTCCATATTCTTTTATCGACTCTTCACTCCATAAACCTGAGGTCATGTTTATTGAGCTCAGTTTCGCTTGGGGACAAGCGAAGTCTAAGCTTGGGGGGAGTTGATACGTCCATTTTGCATCACTGTTCTATGCCATAATTCACTGTTATTCATTGATATATCTCATATTAAGAGATGATATTTATGTTATTTCATCTGTTTTTGCATGGTTGATGACTTTTGGAGCATGGACCGCTGCAGTCAGGATTCTGATGGAAAAGGGGATATTTAGAGGTGAAATTCACGAAGATCAGAAAATCTGGGAAAGTACATGGAAAATCCTATTTTTCCAGAAGACGAAGAAAGCCAGAAGGGGTGCTGGAGATGGGCCATAGGGGGCCCACACCACCCCCTGGCGCGGGCCACCCTAGGCCGCGCCACCAGGTGGTGTGGCCACCCTAGTCCACCCCTGGCTCTCCCCTCTGGCATATATTATCCTCCTGAAACCCTAAGACTCGGGGAGCGGCCACAAAAAGATTCCGCCGCCTCTGCGGGGCGGAAAACACCAAGAGAGAAAGATCTCTCCGGCAGACAGATTTCTTCCCGGGGGAATTCCTTCCTGGAGAGGGAAGATCGTCGCCATCAACACCACCATCAAGCTGGACTTCATCGGGATCATCATCATCATCAACACCACCATCAGCACCACCAGCACCATCATCACCATCTCCATATTGCTGTAACAATAGCGTTGAATCTTGCATAGTTCTTAGGGGAAACTTTCCCGGTGTTGATTACTCTTTGTAGTTGATGCTATTGAGTGAACCATTGAATTATTGTTTATGTTCAGATTGTTATACATCATTATTTCATCTCTGATCATGATCCATATGATGTCTTGTGAGTAGTTCGTTTTGTTCTTGAGGACATGGGAGAAGTCATGTTGTTAGTAGTGGAGTTGTGTTGAGAAAGATTCAATAGTTTGATATTTAAGTTGTGGTATACTTCCTCTAGTGGTGTCATGTGAACGTCGACTACATGACACTTCACCTATATGGGCCTAGGGGAATGCATTGTGTATTTGGCTACTAATCGTAGGGGTTGCCGGAGTGACAAAAACTTGAACCCCCGTTAGGAAACCATTGCACAAGGGACGTCAGGGTCTTAGAGTTTAAAGTTGTGGTTAGGTTTCTACCTTAATTACTTTCTTGTACTTACGGATGTTTGAAAGGGGTATAATCATAAGTATGTATTAGTCCTAGGAAAGTCGGTACATTAGCACAGGTTCACCCACACAAGACTTAGCAAGCTAAAGAAGATTAATCAACTATATGAAGCAAAAGCACTTGACAGTCTTCCCATGTGTTGTCGAGAACGTTTGGTCATCTTAAGTAATACAACCGGCTTTTCCTTTGCTGCATAAAGGATTGGGCCACTTGCTGCATTTATTCCTACTGTCTTTTATTTACTCATACTTTGTTTATTTTCTTTACCCAAAACCCCTAAAAATCCGTTTGCTAAGTATTTGCAGAGAATTCCTGATCTATACCACTAGCCAGCACCTTCTGCTCATACCTGGGCATTTTCCGGGCCGAGTCGGGCTCGGGCCGGGCCTGACTAAGCCCGTCCGTGGAAATCCTAGGCCTGAGCCCGGCCCGGCCCGGCTGTCGGGCCTGAAAATCAAGCCCGAGCCCGACCCATGGTGCATGTTTTATGTTGGGCCGTTGGGCCTCAAGCCGGGCCTTTACCTATTTTGCACTTTCCTCTGGCTCGAGCCCGGCCCGCGCAACGTTCGGGCCACAAATCTGGAGCCCAGGCTCGGCGCGTGGGCCTCAAAAGCCCGGCCCGGAGGGGTTTTTTCGGGCCGGGTCGGGCCGGGTCGGGCCGGGCCGACTGGGCCGGGCTTCCCATGCCCAGGTATACTTCTGCTCCTCGTTGGGTTTGACACTCTTACGTATCGAAAATACTGCGATACACCCCCTATACTTGTGGGTCATCACTACACTCAATAAATCAGGGAAGGGAGTAGAAACCAGTTACAATCCTATAGAATCATATGGACCATATGGGGGTAATAATATTCCCATTGAGCTGGAAGAATGCCCTGGTAGTTACTATACCAATATGTACGACTTGATTGTGGAACAAGCAAAGAATACCTCTTACTTTGAGGATGCGCCCGGAGGAGGACAGAAGGATACAGAAGGAGATAACGAGTATGATGGTCATCTCTCAATGACTAATCTCACTCTAGGTACTTCTACTCTAGGTTAGACACCTACTGGATGTTCTGATGCACCAGAAGGCAGTCGTCGAACTTCGGGTCATCATGGACGAAAAATCTGGAAGCCCAGAAGTGAGTGAAGAAAGTAAGAATGGATGTAATCTAGTTAGTAGTGTGCTTGAATAATGTACATATTGGGTAATGCGTATTGTAGTGCTTGTGAGGCTTGCTGAAATAAGTGAGAGTATGCTCACATAAGCAAGAAATCCCTTGTAATATAAGGAGGAAGTGTACCGCGGGAGTATCTTGCTCTGGTTGGGAGTTGTAAGATTTGAAGACATATGTTTAATACATGGTATATGTTTGAATATTTCTTGGTTTTTTCTTGGATTTTTTTGATTGACTAGATTTATGCATGAAGTATGGATTGGTGTGCAAATGCATGTGCATCATCAAGCTATTATTTGATGTTATAGATCTAGATAGGAATGGGAATTCGTGAAAGGGATTGACGAGTTCTGAAGACCAAGCTGAAAACTTGCAAAAAGAAGGAAGCTACATATAAGGTGAATCAAAGCTATCTTGAAGGATGGATCTATTCCACCTTAATACTAGTCGGAAATAAGGAATACTAGTATAGAAAAGGCGGTGGAGCAACATTAGAAGAATTCAGTTCAACCTAAGTAGGTGATGTTGTTTTGAAACAAATAATATAGTCGTCCTAAGTTCATGGAAATATCATGAATAAATGTGAAGGAGAAGTTTGGAAACCGTAGCTAGTGTTCAAGCTCTGACAACTTAGAGAGAATGCCAGTAGTAAGTCCCAAACCTTTATGGTAATTAGTATACCTAGGAGGATCCACAGCTAGTATCCGTAGGTTGTATCTGCAGCTGGTATCCGTAGCTAGTATCCTAAGGATGTAGTGAAGTAAGTCATATTTGTGTAATCTAAAGAGTATAAAACTTGGCCTATGTTGAGTTAGACCTAAGGAAGTATGAAATTAAATATCATCTTTCGAGACGTTTCGTGAAAAATGTCTTACCAAAACGAAAATGCCCAAAAGATTAGAAGTAAGACATATAGTGTTGGAAGATTCATTACGGAGATTCACTACTATGTGGGTGTATCGTAGATTCTTTCGTGAGACTTTATTTAGGTAAGGTATAAACCAGACAGAGACCAATATCCTTATTATTGAGTTAATGGGTATTATACATGTAGTTAGAGACCATTAGGAAAACCCAAGGGGGGGAGTAAACAATAAACACTAAAGTGTTGTTGTCAAACTTTCTGACTAAAGGTTGGAAGGGAAGTACTAAGTCATGATAGGAGTAAGCCTTATTCTCATTAGGTTATATGAAGCCATCATTATAAAGTATTTCCGAGAGTATGTCAGAATAAAAGATCGAAAGAGATATAACTGCTAAACCTAGTGGACTAGTTCTAGAGGAAACAGCTAGTAAGTTGTCCTGAACCTACTAAAATACTTTAGTATAAAGTAGTAGGAAAGCCTGATTGGAATGAACTAAATGTGTCTCAAAACCAATCCTAAGTAGAATTATGAAGACATAACCCAAGGGATTATAGTAGAAGGAGATATGCTACATATTGGAAACGACAAACAGAAGTTGCCAAGTATGAACAAAATTCAAGGAAAAAGATTTGAATCCAGGATGCCACAATTATTCCCAATTGTGATCACAATGGAAGTTGAAAATTGTCGTGATCAATACAAGTCAATACCTCATGGCGAAACATAAGAGAGTACGAACTTCGGGGACGAAGTTTATTCTAAGGGGGAGAGTCTGTAACATCCCAGCATTAGAGTTTAGAAATAAGATGAACACAGGTGTGTGCATTGCATTCATGCATAGAAAATCCGGGGAATTTTCGCGCACAACTAAAGAAGCCGGTGAGGGATCGAAGTCTCTCTTGTCCTGATGGAAACATCTAGGCCAGTGCGATAGACTTCGACATGACATCTACTGTACCTTTGCTTTTGAGGGGTAGAATTTGAAACTTACTTTGAATTTCTAAATTCAATCCATATTTGAAATTTATAAATTTAGGAATAATCATACTTTAAACCAGTAAAAAGAAATGATTATAATAATAATATAAAATAATTCTTTATTAATAAGAAGACATGAAGTGGTACATTGTTCTTTTATAACAAAAGAATAAAAGTAAATTACATTTAAGTAATTACACAAATAATAGAAAAGGAAATAAACAAGAGAATTCCTTATTACAGGAATACACCTATTACATTGTCTTTACAGTAAATAAGTAAGGAAATGATACAAAAATAATTGTCACACAATCAAAAGAACTTTATTAAACAAATGCTTATTACAATGACTATACAGAAGTCAAAATATAAGATTACAAAGGTAATGAAATAAAACCCTATACTAATATCTAGCTATTCTTTCATCTGGTGTCTTCATTCCTCACTCTGATTCCTGCAACACAACACAACACAACACAAAAGATAACAAAGCAAAAGTAAAAGAATAAAATGAACGGAATTGTTTAGAGTAGTGCTACTCTCAGACTGGCATAGTGTTGCTATGCTAAGTTTGTTGGGTCCGCAGCATAGAAAACAAAAAATTTCCTACGATGGGAACTATACGCCAAGATCTATCTAGTAGATACAGAGCAACGGGTGGACATACATCCATGGAGAACTTACCCTCGAAGACAACGAGTTTTGTTAACGAGTAGGAACTCATGGTTGATGTAGTCGTACGCTTGCCGATCTCAAGATCGTGTGGAAGTCCGAGCGCCGCAAATCAGCAGCGCATCCGTCCTCACACACACGTTCAAGCCACCGGACAACCTCCACCTCCTCGCTCCAGTGAATCAGCGGAAGCAGTAACTCCTTCCAGACGCAAGGCCACCGGGAACATGTATCTCGCTAATCCGAGACCATGTGGAATATCTAGAGGGGGAGAGAGATCCTTCACGAGGAGGTGTGATTTGTGAGAGGGGAGAAGGGAGAAGGGGGCTTTATATAGGAGGGAGGGAGACCCCTCCCCTCCCATAGCCGGCGCATGAGGGGGGGGACTCCTCCCCTCCTTCATTCATGTGGTGAACCTCCACTCACATAAACATGGCCTCCACCCAAAATCCCACTCACATGTATTTAATTTCCACCAAATTAAATGCAACTCTCAATTAATAAAACTCTTTTATTTATTTTATTCAGAATTTTGTTAATTACTTTAATTAACAAACATTCACATAAAACCCCTTGCAACATTTCAATATCACATGCAGAACCACTTTCTGCAATTTCACCCGAAACAATTCCGGTTTCTATCGAAACAATTCCTGTTTCTATCGAAACATTTCCTGCACTTTGCAAACCTTTTGTCTGGAACATATGTGCTCCTAAATGGTGTCCGGCAACCCTTAAGTGTGTCACCCTACGGTTCGCGAATAATACAGACATGATTGAGACTCCTCTCAGATCAATAATCAGAAGCGGGACCTGGAGATCCATACTGACTCCTGCATATTCAATGATGACTTCTGTGATCGTGAAAACCTTTAACGTCAGCAATTTAATCCCTTTGTCTCATGATATAATACATGTCCGATATTCGATCATCGGTATCGAAATACCTAGTTTGATCTCGTTACCGACATGCACTCTTTTCTCGTTCCCGTGATATAACATTCTAGTGATCACATCACTTGCTTGCAAGCTATCTTAATGTGATATCACCAAGAGGGACCAGAGTATATCTATCCATCATCGGGATTGAAAAATTCCACTCTTGATCCATGAGCCTCAACATAACACCTTCATAGCATTGAACCCACCTTTATAGTCACCCTGTTACAGTGTGACGTTTGATGTTATCAAGATAGTCTTCCGGTGTTAGCAATTAACATGATCTCATGGTCTAAGGACTAAGAATACTTTGTATGATGTTATAGCAATATAAACATAATGACTTGATCGTAATGCTATACTTTGGATGAATGTTCATCACATCATTTCACAAATGTTGTGACCTTGTTATTAACAACATCCAATGTCCATGATCAGGAAACCTTGATCATCTTGTTAATCAACAAGCTAGTTTATAAGAGAGGCATAACTAGGAACCCCCTTTGTTTATTAAACACACATGTATTGATGTTTCCTCTGAATACAATTATAGCATGCAAAATAAATATCTACCATATACAAGGAATATATAATAACAACTTTATTATTGCCTCTCAGGGCATATTTCCTTCAAAGTTCATCATTGAGTATGGGTTAAATGGGCCACATAGGATCTGTTCTTATCATGTTATATGCTTAAGACTTGTGCATCATTAGCTTAGTAGCAAAAATCCCTCATTTAGAAAATCAAAGAAATAAGCCAAAGGTTGAGAAAGATATTTGTTCACTCAAGCTGATCCACATGCACATGAGTTAAAGGTTGAAACTTGCACCCTATGGAGCCCACTTGACAGCAGCTCAGTCATTGCATGCTTGTGTGCTGTCAACACAATACCTCCACAAGGGAGGATAAGAACACAACCAAAGCAGCAGAGTACCACCTTGTTGGTCACTCAACACACTTCATTTCATCAAGCTGTAGTAAACTATTTTTATTAGTCTACTTTGCCTCAGTGCAACCTCATTGGCTAATGGGGAAAGTTCACCAGAACAGTAAAAGGAAATAGGTAAAAATACCCAAGAAATATCTGGGTTCACTTGATCTGATCCAAATAGGCCAAATAGTAATGCAGCTTACTCTGCTAACTGCATGCTATGTGTTGTCGACATAGCAGCAACAGTCCAAGCAGTCAAATGGGAAACTCTGCCATAGCACAGCTGCTGGTTATGTCATTCCATCACCACATGTCTAAGCACACAGCCAAGAACACCACTGATCTTGCCAAAACCCCAACAAATCCACCAGCCAATATACACAACAAACCACCAGATCATTCTCAGGATGGTGACATAGGGTGGGGGAGGTGTAGGAAGATAGCAAGGTTTGTAACAGATCAAAGGAGCTAGGAGGAGCAGGATCAATATCAGGGGGTGCAAAACAAGCTCCAAGGAGTGATCAAGCCACCAAGATCAAGCGAGCAAGATCAACCAGCAACAACACCAACAACTCAAATATTGTGGTGAGTGATATAAAACCTTCACATAATCTAATTATCTCAGAAGTCATGTACTTAACTTCTCAGAAATCACCCAAGTGGGGTGTATCCACCCCAAAAGTATTTAGATAAAAGCCAATGACAAATCTTTACAAACAAATCCAAATCTCAGCCTATGCATCATAGATCTCTGATATAAACTTAAATCTCCACATTCCTATATAACAGCATCCTTAGAACAAGATTTCAGGGCACATCTCTTAAGGAGTAGCACCTCTAAAATCTAATGATCTTAAGGATCTATATTTAACAATGAGGATGCCAATCATTTTCTTAAAGAATTCAAGAATCATTAGCTGATACCATGCATCAGAGCACATCTATGAGGGCCAGCTAGTAACAAACTTAATTTTACTTATCTATGCCTCAGACCAGCATCATAGGCTAATAAACTTATAGCATCTTTGGATAATAAAGCCAACAGGAGATTTCAATTCATTTAGCCTAGCCATACTTGGACACGGGTAAAATCTAGCCAATAGTAGTATGGACACTTGTGTACCATTCTAAAGAAGGTGTCACAAGTGTAACTTCTAAACCAAGCAAATGCTATACTTAGATTTCATCAGTAAACCTGTAGTTGGCTAACTAATCGTTTTCCTAGAATGGGCACTCAGGAATCATAATCATGTTTGCATATACACAATCAGAGAATCATAGGAGTATCATAATAACTCCAATCTGAAATATCAACACAAACTAGTGTATAAAGATAAAGTGAACTATTACTGATAGTACCATTGTTAGTACTAAGATCAGGAAACAATAGTGAAATCCACATCACTAGAATAAGTGGACAAACATGCATGACAGTATAACCGCTACAATCAGTTCTAGTATAGTCATCATAATCAAACCGGAGGGATGAACCCTAATCAAATCATGAACCCAATTAGGGATTGCTCACTAGAAGCACACATAGGCTATCGAGCAAGGCAGAGGGTAGAGAGCACATAGAGAGGAGCAGAAAAACTTACTCAAGGTCCTCACGAGTTTAGAGAAGGGGAAGCAGAGGCCACAGAAGAGGCAGCACACGACGGCACGGGGAGCACCCTAGAGGGGCGCTGCGACCCACGCCGAGCCGCAGTCACGGCGGTCACAAGATAGGGTGAAAACCCACCATCACCAAGGCACCAGCGTGGCGTCAAAAGGGCATCGGAGCGCCAAATCCCCAGCGAGCTCCTAACCCTAGATGCTAGGGGGAAGGTAGAAGCACCACCAGCAGAGAGCACGAGCCACGAATTGAAGAGGGTAGGCGATGTAGCACCGTCGACAATGTCACCCTGCACAGCCGCGTCAACCGGGGAGGCCCAGGACGGCCGGAATCGGTCGGCAACGACGGGGCGAACCACGGTCGCCTGAGCCACCGAGAGAAGCGAGGAAAAAATGGAGCGAACAAGAGAGAGGGTAGCGACTAGGCCGGTGGGGTGGTCCAGTGACCCTAGGTTGGTTTGACCCAACCCAGTGGGCCGGATCGGGCCGGGCCAGCCAGTGGGCCAGGCCCATGTTTAATAAGAAGGTTTGTTTCAAATGTTAAATTACAAATATGTCCCTGAACTTATTTTAATTTTAGAAAAAAAATAGGAAAACTATAAAAATGTGCATAATATATAAAAATTGATCACAAAAATAATTTCTACAAAATAAAAATATAAATACACTTATTTAGGTTAAATAAAATACAACCAAATATTTAGATTACTTAAGTGCTAAGTAAGGTTTCTTAAATTAAGAAAAATTTCTAAAAATGAATAAAAATCATTTTTACATATAAAAATAAAACTAATATTTGATAAAAATACTAACTTAAAGTTTTGCAAATAAAGTTTAAAGCAAATATTTAAAAATATAAAATCCTTTATGGAATTTTGTAAAAATAAGGATAACACCAAAAATCAAATAAAATTCACTTCTAAGATCTTAAGTAAACATGTTTTACTAGAAAAATACTAATTATATTATTCTGACACATTTTAAGGTTATTAAGAACTAAATCCTTATTTATTATATATAAAATACTTGTTTTATAAATCCCTGAGGAACATCTCTTAAATAAGAAATAATCATAAAACCTTAACTCTTTTATATTCAAATACTAGTTCCAAAACCATAACTTGGATTTATGCAAAACTTGAAATATAAACTATTAACTGTATAAAACTCTTATAACCTTAAATCCAAGTAAATCAACAAGTTTAATTAAGTTTTCAAACATCAATCATTATTAATAAAAGTATAAGCTTCTTACCTTTTAACTCAACCATGTTTAACATAGTTTTGAAACCCTAGCACATTAATGTCCTTAACCAAAATTATTTTCCTTAATAAGTCAAATCAAATTCATAATAACCAAGCACATTTAAACTCATCATTCACTTAAACCGAAAGTGAATGATCTCACAGTCTCGAACATGCTTATTATAAAGCTTAACAACTTTTAAATACTTTAAACACATCACACCTAGGTCTATTTATGTTTTAAAGTTAACTTTGGTCCATAAAGTTATGTAGGTGATGTATAAAGTTTAATTATGTTTTATAGTTAACTTTTGTCCTTTCAATCAAATCATAAGGCATCTCAAATTCATATAATTCGAGCCAATACAAACAACATCGATCACATTCTATTAACCACACCGATTGTTTAAAGCTTGGCAAAGAAACCTTTTTTCAAAAGTTATTCGTTTTGCCACTTCAAACGACAACCTTATAAATACGTTCTTTAACTCTTACCAATCTATCACACCAACATCCATCATAATTACTAAATAAGAAATCATCTCAATCTCAAAGTGATATTACACTTCACTTGCATACTTTACATGTTAGACATTTAAATTCTTTGTAGTTATCTTGACTTGAGAAGTAAACATGAGAAATATCCATATCTTAAAAAAGTGTCGCATAAAATAACTCATTCATGTTATTGGGGATTTATCTCGGGATTTTACATAATGCATTACATTACTTATGCATCCGAATATTACTTCTTTAAACATTAGTCCTTACCGGACAATGATGTTGTGCATCGAATTTGGATCTTCTATTGTCTTGAAGACCGTGAGTGCATAATCTTGCAATCACAAAAGGCAAGTTCACAACTTGCTCATGTCCTTTGATTATTTTCTATCAAATGCTGTAACTCAAATGTTGTCAGCACCTGCATTTCAAAAGGGACATAAATTATTATTTTCATAATAATATGTTATGGATTATTTATCAAGTGGTAATAATCTATTGATACAGTTCCGGTAGTAAAGGAACTTAATATCTAGGACTTAACAACCAATGTCGCTAGTGATTCTAGCGCCGTATATTACGCGTTAACCATGAGATTTGGAATGGGATAGAGAAGTCAGCTGTATCTTGTTCCTTTCATATGGAGGCAAGATTACCTTATCGTGACGTTTGGATTCGTGGTATGGATCCAACATATGGGTGGGCACCCTTAGGCCCCACGATTTTGGTGTCTAGATTATTTATGAGTGGCTGCCGGAGGTAGAGTCGGGCCTTTTAGGGATCTTACCAGGGGCATCACCACTTCATAGAGTCTTCAGGAACTCACCAGGGTTATAGCTTGCCCTAATTGGAGGCTTAACGGAGGTGTAGTCAGCCCCGGAGGATCATGAAGACATATGGGGTCGCGGAGAGGGCAGTGATTGGCTTGGATCACCTACTAGGCCCCAGATCATGGAATTGTGGACAGGAAAGATCGCCCGGTTGTGCAACAAGGAGTTGGTCTCTCATGGGTAAAGCAACGCACCTCTGCAGAGTGTAAGAATTGTGACATGTTACTCCCTGTTCTTGGAAGGAGCTACGAACGCTGCAGGAAAGGAACTCCATGAAGTTCTGGTCAACCTGTGAAGGCTGTCAGACATAGTTTTCAGAACAAAAGCAACCTTTGAAGAAATGTTTACAAAAGCCTGCATTGCCTACGACCTATGGTCTGTGGCTGTAGAGCTCACTACAACAGATCCTAGAATCGGTGACGAATTGCCTGGTGACAAAATTCAGAACTGTCACCGAAAGTAACCATAGGTGACAGATTAGTTTTGGGCGTCACATATGCTTGATAATGTGTGACGGACGCATTTCGCGTCACGACAAACCGTCATCGAAAATCCGCACGACGGATTTTAGAGCGTCGTAGATTAAGCCGTCACCGATTGTTCGTGGGACCAACGAGTTAGCAATTATGTTAAAAGGATAAAAGGGCAAAGATGGGTTTCGAACCGAGGACCTAGTACAAAGTAAAACGTTACGTTACCGCTGGGCTACCGTTCGGTTTTTGTATTGTTTGATTGGCCTACCATTTTGTAAACTCTATGTGCAGTACGTGGCATGTACAAACACGGATCGTTATAGTTAGGTCTTGTGCGATCTTCCAAACTGTTTTCTTCTCTGTTCTTGCGAGCGAGCGCCGTCATGGGTATCCCCTATGCGATCACGACGATCGATCATGATCCCAGCTAGCGAGGCTTCGCGGCAGGCTCAAATCACGATCTTCACCAACTTGGATTTGGTTCTCTCGCGAAAATCGCGAGTTGCAGGTTCGACAACGAGGTCGTCCCATCCACGCTCAGCAGCATCGCGCCCATCCTGCGGGTCGCCACCGAGATCGAGCCCGTCGAAGCCCTTTATTATAAGCTTCCCTGGATCTGGCGCACGGCGATAGGAAGCACATGTGAGTTCCTTTGAGATCGGTTATGAAATTGATTTGGATTGGTGTTTATGTTACACATTGTGATTTATTTGGACTTTGGTAAACAATTTTCACATCGATTAGTACAAATTGAATGGCATCATGACTCGAGTGGAACACATTATATATATTTTTGTAGGCGATGGATCGACAGTGGATTACTCATGGGCGCAAGTTCACCCCTTTTTACATACAAGGTGTCCGCGAGTTTATGGAGTTTGCGCGCGCAAACTGCAACGAAGGTGCATCAATATTGTGCCCATGCCAAAATGCCTTAATATTACGCAGCAGACTCAGGACACTGTTGAGTATCACTTACACGTCAATGGTATGGCCGTTTAAGTGGAGTTGTCATGGAGAAGATGATGGTCCTGATGAGAACTATGACCATAGTTTGTATCAAAGCGATGACGATGATGATTATGATGATGGAAATGAGAATCATAATGATCATGTTGACAAGATGTTAGATGAGCTACATGATTCTGGTGACAGAGGCCCAAGTGACACTAATTTCTCTGCGAAACTCATCGAAGAAGCTAAGAAAGAGCTTCACGAGGGATGCACCACTAAGACGAGGTTGTCATTCATTATGAAGATGCTTTACATGAAATCATACAACCGGGTCACAAATAGAGCTTTTGATCAATTTATGGCTGTCTTAGGTGCTGCTTTGCCAAAAGTGAATTTTCCCAAGTCCTATGCTGAAGCTAAGAGTGTTCTTTCTGAGGTTGGGCTTGGTTATGACACAATTCATGTATGCAAGTATGACTGTGCTCTATTTTGGGGAGACCATGCCAAAAAAACTCTTTGTCCCGAGTGTGGATTTTCAAGGTGGAAAGACCCGGAAGCAAAGAGAAAGATTCCCCACAAGGTGCTTCGATACTTTCCTATAATCCCAAGGTTACAGTGATTTTTTGTTTCCAAGGAAGCGTCGATGAACACCAAGTGGCACAAGGATAAGAGGGTTGCACAACCGGGTATTTTGAGGCACCTAGCTGATGGTGAAGCATGGAAGCACTTTGACAAGGAGTTTGGATGGTTTGCTTCAGATGCCCGTAACATAAGGCTTGGTATTGCGACAGATGGATTCAACCCATACAGAAACATGAGTAGTTCATACAGTATGTGGCCAGTTTTTGTCATTCCGTACAACTTCCCAGCGTGGATGTGCGTGGATCAATCCAACTTCATGATGTCATTGCTAATCCCTGGAAAAAATTCACCAGGAAAGGATTTTCATGTATTTATGCAGCCATTGATAAAAGATATGATGAAGCTATGGAGTGGCGTGGGCACATATGATGCGTGCACAGGTAGAGAGTTTCCATTGCATGCTGCGTTTCTTTGGTTGATTCATGACTATCCTGGATATGCCACGATGTCTGGCCGTAGCACAAGGTTTTTCGCATGTGCGCACTGCGATAAGGATCCTTGCTACGAGTCTTTGCATAATAAAATTGGTTATATTGGTCATCGTCGATTTCTGCCTCACGATCACAAGTGGAGGAGTAGCAGAGCCTTCAATGGAAAACCTAAACCTAAGGATGCACCAACAAGTTTCACACTTGCAGAAAGAGAGGAGAGGGTATGGAGAGTTCAGGATTACAGGCCAGGGAAAAATCCATCAACTAGGAAGAGAAAGCGTGGCATGACTGGTGAGCCAACCTGGCACCTCAAGATCAGCTTATATGATCTGCCATACTGGTCAAGATTGAAGTTTGTTCACAACCTAGATGTGATGCACATTGAGAGGAACATATTGGACAATATCCTTGGTACCCTTCTTGAGCTTGATGGAAAGAACAAGGACACTGTTGGTGGTAGAATGGATTTGGAGAAATTTAATGTCAGGAAGAAGTTCTGGATGAAACCTGAGGCCAAGGGTTTTTCAAAGGAGAAAGCACCGTGGACGCTTCAAAAGGAAGGCAAACAAAAATTGTGCAAGTATTTGGCCAACACTGGTTAACTAGGTAGAAGTGGTTGAGAACTATGTTCTTTTGGTACTGTGGTTATAAGTGGTAACCTTGTGATGGTAGGGTGAAGTTCCCGTAAGACTACTATGTTATTATGCTGCTAGTAAGGTTATGGTTACATGCTCTTAATTGCTTGTTTCTTATATATGTATCTGTGTTGTGCCATGACAGTTGTGCTGCCAGTTAGAAAAATGTATTTCATTGCGTCAATTCTAAATTGGAAGGTTTTGATAGGTGTAGCAAATTGTAGTAGTGTTTCAAAATTTGAAATAGTTTGGGCCATTTAAGTGCAGAGATAGTGCTGTATATGCACTATGCCATGTAAATTTGTATTAAAAACGTACGAATTTATGTTAAAATATAGGACAAAAAATATCAAATAAAGCAAAAAAAGGCCACCCACTGGCAGGATATTTCTCAAGGAAATCACGGCCTGCATACGACTAGAAACCAAATGAATGGCCAGGACGCAGGCCCGTGACCTGCCAGTAGGCCCAACGGCCCAAAGTAGAATTCCTGATAGCAAGTAAGATAGAACAAAGAGGCTATTGATAGCAGCCGAACGCGCGACTATTTAAGCTGGTCGGAATCCTCTCCAGTTGGCGCGGTGGGACTAAACTCCCAGCCGTCCGATCCTTCTGACGTCGTGCGGCATTGGGGACATAATGGGCTGAAAGAGGCCCAGTTCGGTCGTAGGTAGCTTGTCTGGGCAGAAGGCCTGGCTGGGCTGAGTTCCTTTTTTTAAACATTTTGTTATTATTTCAATATTACTTGTAAGTTGTAATATAGCTTGTAATAAAGATTCGATAACTATATGTAAAATAAATGTAATATTTTTATGTACTTAGGTTATTTGCTCTTGTTTTTATCATTTTTAAATATTTTGCAGATTCCGACTAGTTTTCAGAATTTTTTGATAAAAATTCAGATTTGGATTTGACGAGCTGTGTTTGTCTGAATTGCATGAGGGTTTTACCAATGTTTGAAGGACTGTAGGGGCCACATTATTTATTTGTAGTGTTTTTTCATATTCAAAACTTGGTGCATGTATAAATTTGAAAATTCAGTTAAACACATCAAATAGGTGGTTTTGACATGAATTTTAGAAAAATTCATATTTGGATTTGAGGAGCTATGTTTGTCTGAATTCCATGAGGTTTTCACCATTGTTTGAAGGAATGTAGGGGCCACATTATTCGTCTTAGAGTTTTTTCAGATTCAAAACTTGGTGCATGTAGAAATTTGAAAATACTAAATCACCTCCAAATCAAATTTGAATTTTGAGCAAGTTAACTTTCAATTTTTGATACCATATTTTTATATGTTGTTAAAATGGAGGTATAGCATGCGGTTTGTACATTGGTAGAACTTTGAAAGAGAGCTTGCACATCATAATGCATTATATTTGTTCGACGCGATTTTGACCAAGCCAAGTTCATGAGTTTGAACATCATGCATCTAAAAAGCTAACACTCGGTCATTCCTGTTCGCACAAGGCAGCAAGATGACAACATTGCCAGAAGGAAAAAAATCCATAACAACCTGGCGAAACAAAAGACTGAACAAGTCTGGAAAAACGTACCTCAACATCATGGATGTATCTTGGCATATAGTAGCGGAAACACTTGGTGCTCGACATCGTGGAAAACACGACTAGCGTCTCGCGTGTGTCGGTTACGCTCAAAACAGGCGAAATCTGGGCGATACAACGGGCAAAACGTGGAAACCGGGAGACATCGTGGAAAACAGCCCGACATCGTGGAAAACACGACTAGCGTCTCGCGTGTGTCGGTTACGCTCAAAACATGCCAAAACTAGGCGATACGTTGGACCGAACGGTCAAAACGTGGAAACCGGGCAAAAAACCATGGCTTCATGGAAACACTTGGTGCTAGCTATGTGAGCCCACATTTGTCATCAGGGTCAACTTAAGCCCAATCTTAGTCAAACTGGTCCCACATATGCTATTGGGCCCACTTGCAGCAATGCTTGTGTATGTGTACCCACGTGAGTCATGGTACATTCTATGTGGAAGCTCATATGCGGGATTGTTATTTTGATGAGAATGAAATGTTTCAAGTTTAAAATTGATCGTGTCAACTAGTTCACGTAAAATTTATCAGTGTGTAGGTTTTCAATTTTTATGACATATTTTGAATTAGTTATGCACTGTACAAGCTTAGGTCAAACTTGAGTTGAAAGTTGTAGGAAAGCCGTGGGTTCAATTTTTGAAATTAAGTTGCAGCCACGACCAGAGGATTGGTGAAAGCCCCGTGCGTTCAATTGTTGAAAGTTTGCAGCCACGACCGGACCGCACCACACCTACACGTGTCGCATCGTAACAAAACTGATCCCACTGCTGCACCGCAATAACCGCATCGCATGCACCACACCTAAACACGTCGCACCGTAACAAATTAAAACTTACCCCACTGCACCGCAATAACCGCATCGCACCACTCCAAAACGCGTCGCACCGTAACAAAACTGGCCGCACTGCACCGCACTAACCGCATCGCACTGTAACGGGTCGACTACATCGATGTACGGGCCCTCCGCCTCGACTCCACCGCCGCCGTAACACCACAATAACCGCAACGCGTCCGCTTCTCGTCTGTTCTTCTTCCTCTCGCGTCTTCCTCCTCCACACGACGGGGAACTCAGCATCCATGGATCCCTATGGAGACATCCTCGATGACGGGAAAACCACGGGTTGACATCAAGCCCATCTGTGCCTATGGCACGAAGATTATGGAGGTGGTGTACAGCAACGATGTGAACTACTTGAATCACATGCTGGAGAAGTTCGAGCAATTGCTCGAGAAAGAGACTTACAACTTCCTCGGACTCGACCTCGAGTACACAAGGAATAGGCGGGACGAAGCTCCGTCACAAAAGCTCGCCGTCGTCCAGATCGCCCTGAAGGAGACTGTCCTCGTGTTCCACTACTGCAAGTAATATACGTACTAAGGATGGGCATTTCTATTTCAGGCCTCCTTTGATTCAAAGGATTTCCTATGGGTTTATACAGGATTCAATCCCTATGTTTTTTCCATCAGCACATGTTTGATTCATAGGATTGTACCCTGTACGAATGTTTTCACATCAGGCCTCCTTTGATGTAGGGCTTGTTTTATTCAAAGGAATCTCATATGAATTTTGGAGGATTTTGATCCTTAGAAATTTTTCCTATGTGCATTGTTTAATTCCTATAGGTTTAAGTCCTTGTGGATTTTTTTAGATCAAGTATTATGCATGATCTATGGGCGTTGTACGTGGCCTAATAGCACGGTTTCGCAATTTCCTTATTCAACATTGTCATCAAATAATTGTACACCATCCAAATTATTGTCATGTCATAGTTTGCATCTATACTGCAGGAGAAGGGAGCCTTGTCCGAAACTGGTTATGTGCATATTTTTATTTTCCATTTGAGATCATGTATAATTAGCCAATGCAAATACATTGCTTGCAAATACTTAGACATGTTAGTTCAAGTATTATGCATGATCTGTGGGTGTTGTACATGGCCTAATGGCACGGTTATGCAATTACCTTGTTTAACATTATCATCAAATAATTGTACATCATCCAAATTATTTTCATGTCTTAATTTGCATTTATACTGCAGGAGAAGGGAGCCTTGTCCCAAACTGGCAGAGTTCCTTCAGGAAAAGGGGATCACTTTCGCTAGCGTGGACATCAGGAGTGATAAAGAGAAGCTTGCACATGAGGATATCACCATTCCAAAACAGTACCACATCGACATCCAAGACATGTTTAAGACCGAAGAACGGTTCCATTGGAATCAGCCGTATGACAGGGACGGGATGTTATCTCTAGCAGTGATCATCATTGACAGAGATCTCGGGAATTGCAAGGCACTCCCGAAGGATGGCCACGAAGTATGGGAGAACAAGCCAATTTCCGCGATGAACCTAGAGTATGCAGCAAGAGATGGGTATGTTGCCTACGAGCTGTATCGTAGGCTCATTACCGCAAGGGACGGGATAGACCGGGGGACTCGCAAGGCTGCAATTAATGCAGCAGAAAAGGCGGCAGCAGCTAAGGCCGAGGCGGCAAAAGCTACGGCCGAGGCGGCAGCTGCTGCAGACCAGAGTGATGCAGATGACGAGCAGGATGATGCAACGCACCAGGCTGAAAGGGAACAGGCGACGGCGATCTGGGAAGAGCAGCAGGAGGTCTGGGGAGCGGAAGAGGCGGATGGAGAGGTGGTGCATGTCGCCAAACGCAAACATGAAGCGGGCGAAGATGACCAGGATGGCGAGCAGAACAACACCACTGGCTGGGGCAACACCACCACCGTTGGCTGGGGCGACACCACCACCACTGCCTGGGGCGACACAGCCACCGACCCCACCGCCTCCAACGCCACCGGCTGGAATTAAAGCACGTTACTAGACTATAGCCAGTTATATTTGTGATGTTGTATGTTGTTTATGTAGTACAAATCGTGGTACTTTGTTGTTGTTTACTTTCTAAGTTGAACTACTTTAGTATGCTTGTTTCTTAAAGTACCGTGAGCTAGCAAACATATCTATGTAATGTTATATGTGTGTTCAGCTGTGTTAGTGCACTGGCTATACTAGTTCAAAGGAATATGATTGTCAACAAATATAAACTTGCCTTGATGAATGTCTAGAATTGTAAATGCAAGCGTTACAAAGTTATTTTAAGCTAGTGTTATTGGACCCACATTTGTCATCGGGGTCAACTTTTGCCCAATCTCAGTCAAACTGAAACCACATATGCCATTAGGTCCCACATGCACCATTGCTAGTGTAAGTGGGCCCACATGTGCTATCGGGGTCAACTTAAGCCCAATCTTAGTCAAATTGGACCCACAAATGCCATAGGGTCCCACATGCACCGCTGCTAGCTATGTGGGCCCACATGTGTCATCAGGGTCAGCTTAAGCCCAATCTTAGTCAAACTGGACCCACATATGCCATAGGGTCCCACATGCACCAATGTTAGCTAAGTGGACCCACATGTGTCATCAGGGTCAACTTTTGCGGCGATATGAGTCAACATAGAACCCACAGATGCCATTGGGCCGACATGCACCAATGCTAGTGTATGTGGACCCACATGTGTCATCAGGGTCAACTTAAGCCCAATCTTAGTCAAACTGGGCCCACGTGTGTCATCAGGGTCAACTTAAGCCTAATCTTAGTCAAACTGGACCCACAGATGCCATAGGGTCCCACATGCACCGCTGCTAGCTATGTGGGCCCACATGTGTCATCAGGGTCAACTTAAGCCCAATCTTAGTCAAACTGGACCCACAGATGCCATAGGGTCCCACATGCACCGCTGCTAGCTATGTGGGCCAACATTTGTCATCAGGGTCAAATTAAGCCCAATCTTAGTCAAATTGGACCCACAGATGCCATAGGGTCCCACATGCACCGCTGCTAGCTATGTGGGCCCACATGTGTCATCAAGGTCAGCTTAAGCCCAATCTTAGTCAAACTGGACCCACAGATGCCATAGGGTCCCACATGCACCAATGTTAGCTAAGTGGACCCACATGTGTCATCAGGGCCAACTTTTGCGGCGATATGAGTCAACACAGAACCCACAGATGCCATTGGGCCCACATGCACCAATGCTAGTGTATGTGGACCCACGTGTGTCATCAGGGTCAACTTAAGCACAATTTCAGTCAAACTTTTGCCCAAACTCACTCAGACTATAACCATAGATGCCATCGGTACTCGCATGCACCGATGCTAGTGTAACTGGACCCACATGTGTCATCAGGGTCAAATTTTGCCCAAACTCAGCCAAACAGGAACCACAGATGCCATTGGGTCCCACATGCACCAATGCTATTATAAGTGGCTCTGTTTCAAATTTTACTATGTAATATGCACTATGCACCGTCAAACCTGTTATAAGTGAGTTGATCAGAGCATTGATCTGTAAAACTGCCAAATATTTGTAAATTATTGATATATATACCAATATGTACTGCTCGTTTTCTTAAAAAAATCATTATTTAGCAAACCCGCTAAATGAGCATAGTGCGCTATAGCTCAGCTATAGCTTTTGATAGCTTTTAAAATCGGCGCTGCTAAATCAAATAGCCCGCTATTTTAAACATTGATAAGTGGGTCCCACATGCACCAATGTTAGTACAAGTGGGTCCAACATGCACCAATGTTAGTACAAATAATAGTTTACCTAATTGGGGAAAAATCTATCCCTGCAGATATCCTAGCCTCTTCTCGTACTTTCCCCAAACTGCTCCTCTCCATCCGCATCTCCGCATCACCGCCGCATCTCTGCACCGCCGTGGCCGTCCGCATCGCCTCCGTCAGGATCGTCCAGCCACCGACGACCGTATTTCTGCAACCCCGCCACCGCACTTCTCCACAGCCACGCCGCCGTGTATCTCCGCAACACATCCGCCGCCCGTAACGACGTGCACGTCCGCATCGACTCCGGCCACACCACCGCGACGCCGGCCCGTCGGCGTTGACCGCATCTCCGCAACCTTGCTCCGCGCTGAAGGTGAGCCCAATCATGTTGGATTTACTTGTGCTGCCCACTGAAATCATGTCTGCATTGTTTGTCCAGTAGGGTTTTCCACGAGCTATGCTCTGAAGCTAGATTTCCCATGAAAATACACTAGTGTACTTACTGGAATAATTCCTGCACATTACAATCCCATGAATCAAACACTACTGGAAGGAAACATTGCATAAGGTCTGAACTCTACAATGCATGTGTAGGAAAATATATTAGGGCTCGTTTGGCTCCTATGCATTCATTTCATTTGGTTGAAATAAAATGAAATCCCCATGTCACTTCATTTGGATGGAATTTAAATTCCTTAATGAATTTTTATGTTTGGCTGCCACTTGGAATTCTGAAATGAAATGATTTACAGCTTCTGTTTGGCTGCCATTTTAAGCCAATTGTGAAATCAACAACACATTTGGCTTCAAAATTCAATTACATAACGTAAATAAAATATGATATTTTCAAAATAAAAATCAACTACAACATGAATAAAGATCAATGTATCCACAAATACACTTGTCTGCTCATTATATCAACACAGCTTGATCAATGATGTTATCATTGTTAGCGTTCTCGTCCGCCATCCCCGCATGGCTTTCAGCTGCAGTCCTAGCCCCCGCTCAGTAGCTCGATCCCTTGAGTAAAGTGTGCTAATTATATCCAATACTTGATAACCTTGTACTTATAGGAAGTTGCATCGTTGTGTGCCTGCAAATAAGAGAAACTAGAACATGTTAGAACATGTGCCACTTCTTGAAAATCTTAGCCAAGGGTGAGCAACAGATAACACTTGTGAATAAATGTTTTCCTAATAGGTAGGAATACACTATAGCTATAACTTAGCACATCAGGCATGAAAAAGTAAATCTAATGTACAATACTGACAAGCCAGAATAGGAGTCTGGAGCTTTCCTATGCTATGACTAGTGCTTGTAGCATTGAAATAACTTGCAAGTATTTGCAGAAACAATATTTGTATTGTTGTGATGAAATACGTTGCTGTGACGCTGTAATACCTATAATGTGTTTCCTACACTTTACCATTTGTTAATGTGTGCTAAATTTGTATGCGCAGCCCATTCTTTAACATGGCAGGAGTATCTTCGCAGAAGCGTGATCTCGGAGCCGTCATCGCCCAAAGATGCCGGCTTACTGAGAGTGAGCAAGAGCATCTGCTGGAACTTCAATCGATCATGGGCAAAATTGTCGGGTTGCCATTCGTAACCCGCTTGACCAAATCGAATCTTAAGCTGTACCACATGGTCAATTCATATAACTTTATTTTAATTCTTTTTTGTTGCCATGCATGTATGCAATTTGTCTATGTGGTTTATGACATTGACTTACTAACTTATATATCTTGTTTTGTATTGATCAGAAATTGCCTAAGAAGGTTGTTAATGCTCTACAAATCTGTGAGGGAGGCTCAACTGGAGTGTGTCTTCCTAAAGAGGAGATCACCCCCATCGACTTCAAGATAGAAAAGGGTGATCGCCTCTTCTTCGATCCAGATGGGTGGAAGTGTTTCGTACGGAGCACAGGTCTAGAAGAGGGACAAGCTGTTCTCATATACTCGAAGAAAGCGCATTCAGAAGGGTGGCGTAACCGAGAGGGTTTCGTCTTCATATTGAGAAGAAAAAATGATTTGTCGCCTACGCCGGTGTCCATGCTCAGGGTGCCAAGGTGACGGCGGGCAGGGGACGTGAAGGACAGACGCGTACGCCGGCAACGCGCGTTGTCAAGAAGAGGCGCTGTCGTACGGGCAGGGGCAGCGGCAAGGGCAGGGCCACTTCTCTGTCGCCATCGCCGTCGCCGTCACCGTCGCCGTCGCCGTCACCGTCTCCACCACCCCATCTGCCGATGTATCCGAACCCCGACTTTATGTTCATCCACATCCTTCACGAGGACAAGTGGGACAAGCTCTCCCTCTGCCATGCTTTCAAAGATTACATCAGCGGCGACCAACCCAACACTGTGCGTGTCCGGGAGCGTAACAGCAGGCTGACCTTCGATGTGGAGATGTATTTCGATCATCGAGACGGCCGCTTGTACCTCCGCAGGGGCTGGCCCAAGTTCGTCAAGTGCTACACTATTTCGCTAGGCAACATCCTAGCGTTCGACTACTATGCTGGCAACTGGGAGCTGGTCGTCACAATCTACGGTGGTAGGCTCTCCCGCCGGGAGTACGCCACCAGTAGCGACGATGACAGCGACGATGATGGCAGTGGCTGTTGGAGATATGCCCAAGAGGCAATAATAAAAGTGATTATTATTATATCTTTGTGTTTATGATGAATGTTTACATCACATGCTATAATTGTATTATTAGGAAACACTAATACTTGTGTGTTTTGTAAACATAAGAGAGTCCCTAGTAAGCCTCTTGGTAAACTAGCTTGTTGATTAATTGATGATCATGGTTTCCTGATCATGGACATTAGATCTGATTAATAGCAAGGTTATATCATTAGGAGAATGATGTGATGGACACACACCCATAGTAAGCATAGCATAAGATCAAGTCATTTAGTTCGTATTGCTGTAAGCTTTCAAATACATAGTAACCTATTCCTTCGACCATGAGGTTATGTTAATCACCATCACCGGATGGATACTTTGATGACATCAAACGCCGCTTCGTAACTGGGTGGTTATAAAAGTGTCATTGGGTATTCTGAAAGTATGTGTTGAAGCGCATGAACCAAGATTGGGATTTGTCCATCCATATGACGGATAGATATGCTCTGGGCCCTCTCGGTGGAATGTCATCTAGTTAGCTTGCAATCATGTGACTGGGTCATAAGAGATGACATATCACGGAACGAGTAAAGAGTACTTATCAGTAACGAGGTAGAACTAGGTATGGAGATACCGACGATCAAACCTCGGATAAGTATAGTATCGCGAGACAAAGGGAATTAGTTTTGTATGTAAGTGGTTCAATCGATCGCGAAGTCATCGTTGAGTATGTGGGAGACATTATGGATCTCCAGGTCCCGCTGATGGTTATTGATAGGAGATGTGTCTCTATCATGTCTACATATTCACGAACCGTAGGGTGACACACTTAAGGTTCGAAGTTGTTTTAAGTAGATATGGAATATGCGTTGGAGACTGAATGTTGTTCGGAGTCTCGGATTGGATTCGGGACATCACGAGGAGATCCGGAATGGTCCGGAGAATAAGATTCATATATAGGAGATCATTTTATGAGTTATAAAATGTTCCGGAGTGTTTGTATGAGGATTCTAGAAGGTTTCGGAATGTTCCGGAAGGTTCTAGAAAATATCTTGGAGTTTGCTTGAAAATCAAGATAGGGATCAAGGAGTCCTGGTGGGTCAAGATACGGAGTCGTGGGGGAGGAGGACTCCTCCCCCACCTCCAATCCGCCGGCCATAGAGAGGGAGGGGAGTCCTACAAGGACTCCCCCTCCCTAGGCGCCTCCCCTCTTTAAATAGAGGGGCAGGGGCGCCCCCTCCTCCCCTGCTCTCATAACGTCCAATCTCTGCCGCCTCTCTCCTCCACCATCTTCTGCACAGGCATAGGCGAAGCCCTGCAGAATTCTCTACTCCACCACCACCACCACGCCGTCGTGCTGCTGGGATTCCGTGGAGAAGATCTACTACCTCCGCTGCTCGCTGGAACGGGGAGAGGAAGGTCTGCTTCGACTCCGCACGTGTGACCTACTGCGGAAGCGCTGCCGAATCGTGGCACCGAAGGATCGTCTACTTGACCAAGGGCGGAAGCGCTGCTGGAACGCGACGCCGGAAGGATCGTCTACTTGACCGAAGGCGGAAGCGCTGCTGGAACGCGACGCCGGAAGGATCGTCCACACGATCTTGAGATCGGCAAGTGATCGACTACATCAACCACGAGATCTAATCTCGTTAACGCTTTCGGATCTATGAGGGTTAGTTCCCATCTATCTCGTTGCTCATGTCTAATAGATTAGATCTTGGCTTTTATCTAGATTAGATCTAGGTTTTGTTCGTTCTTGCGGTAGAAATTTTTTGTTTTCCATGCTACGAACCCATCAGTGGCGGTGACAGGGACACGCAGACCATGCCCGTCAAGGAGGAGGAGATGTCAGAGGGCTAGTACGGACGTCCAGACCGTGTCCTGACCCTATCAGATTTCCATGTCTGCCTCTTCCTAGACTAGGAAGAGGATCTAGGATTAAACTTACCCTGATGCACTCTGTTTAAGTTTTTCTGATACACTATGCTTAAGTCTAATATGTAAGACTAAAAATGCTTTTTCTACCCTGTTGCATGTGCATCAGGGTGTGACCAAGCAGATCCGCCCCTGTTCCTAGTTGCAAAACTATTTGCTGAGTTTCTGGGTGTAAAGTCTAATGAGATCACCTACCTTTTGGTGGATGTTAAAAAAATTTGCTGGCTACATATCTAATATATGAAATAATTCTGCTCTTCTGTTTGTTTTTTGAATCAATGAGTTTTACTTGTTTAAGTGATATTGTGCTTCAGCTTTCAAGTTGGAGTTGTGGAATGAAGGAAACTAATGGTATTGTTTGCTCAGTAATCCAACTGTTGTACGTGAATGAACATATTTTTTTTTCCTTTTCATATATAAACAAATGACTTATTCAAATAATTTAATATGGTTCATGGCCAAATAAATTTATAGTACAATGAATTAGAGATAATCCCGGCTTGTAAACCATATTACAAATTCCGCACGGGAGGTCTAAGTAGTGGCAAAACCTAAGCCGTTGCATGTGTTAGGATTTATTTAATTACAATATGTAATTAGAGATAATCCCCGCTTGTAAACCTCCCGTTCTGTTCCCTCTGTTTTTTCCAATCAAATTTACAATGAATGGTTTTCGTTCCCTCCACTTGTGTACCGAAAAATTTCGTTCCCACCTCTTTTGTTTTCCACCCGCCCGCCCATTTTGGCGCTAGCAATTTGTTGCCCCCACGACACTTTAAAAACGGCGTGCCCCCACCTCCCGCATACCCATCCCCTGATTCCGTTCCTTGTTCACCGCCCACCTAGAACCCCATCGCCACTTTCCTCGACCCCAGATCCGTCAAGCAAGGCGTTGGTTGCCGGCGGATTTCCCCTCTACGGCGGGCGACATGTTCGGTAGTCTTCGAAGCGGCACACCACGCCGGAATGTGCTACCACCGACACCGAAGCAAAAGCGTAAACGCCCAGGTCATTTTTCTGCCGCCCTAGGTCTATGCCTCTTTCTAGATCAGTCAAGCATGAGTTTTAGTAGATCAACATGTGTAGATCGTTGTTCAAGATGATGCAGCTTATGTGCAAGATCTAGGTTTTAGATCATAGACATGGTTCGAGATGCCTAGCATGTGTTAAACGTGACACCCTATGATCTGAATCCTTCGACAATGTGCTTGTCTTGGGTTTTAATTTCATAGATCATGGTTCCAGATGCCATGAATGTGTTGAGCATGACACCCTATGATCCGATCTTATAACTATGTGTTAGATTTAGGTTTCTGTTCCTACATAATGGTTCAGGTAATAGGGCACAACTTGTTGGATAAACCCTGCTGCTTGGCGTCTTAACTGACACAACTGAACAACTTGATACCTAATACACCGAACCTGACACTAAAGTGAACTTGTTGACAGTAGGGTTTAGACAGTTAACTGAATGACGATACGAGATTTGGAGGCAATAGAATAATGTTTTGTGAGCATGTTAATTTTACAGTATGGATCACATAATTTTTGCTTTAATGATCTTGTCTACTCTGTTTGTACTAATGAGTATGATCATGACTTGCCTTTGCTTGATTGTTTTCAGTTACTCAAGTCAAAACAACAGTCGAATATGAAAATGTTAGGAAACAAGTGATGGATGAGAACGTGTCTCATATGTCTGAAGCACTGAAGCAGAATGCTATTGAACATGGCAAGTCAATGTTGGATTTCACGGCGATGGCGCGTGAATTTGTGTTTGGTACTGCTAAGAAACCGGTGGCAGTGACAACATGGAAAGAGGCACAGCCGCAGGAGAAGGATATCACCGAGGACCCTAATTATGAACCTGATCCTGCCGACGAGCCCACTGATGATGATGTGTTTGTTCCGGATGAAGAGGACCATGATGTTGTTAAATCCTCCTCTAAGGTGAAGAAATGCAGCATTCTCCTGCCTTCACATGTAGGATATGTACAGATTGCTTTGATATTTATGGCTTGATCTATTAAAATGCAGGTGACGGAAGGTTCTACAAAAGAAAAGAAGCAGAAGCGCTCAAAAATCTTTGTGCCTCCAAATGTTGTAACAAGGTCAGCAGCAAATGCAGAGACTCAAGATGATGGTGAAACAGAGACCCCTACCCAGAAAGCAGGGGAAGGGGGTACTAATGGAAATGAATCCTCGCCCATGCTAATTCAAACCTCTAGAGGCAGCAACTCACCTGAGGAGAATGTACTTGTCCGCAGCGAACGAGAAGGTACTGACAACACGTCTTACAATTTATTCACTGGTTTAGTTGCAAAATTTTCAATTGAAGTCTTGACTCTCGTTTTGTCACTGGTTTCAGTTGCAATTGTAGACACGGGTGCTCTAAAGGAAAAGCGTAATGAACGCAAACCTAATATGGGGGCATGGGGTACACGAGTGGTCTAGAAGGAATGGAGGGGCTAAGATGCAGATCAACTTCACTCCTGGCATGAGAAGACCCACTAATCCTGTGCAAGCAGCAAAACTGAGTTCAGAGTTGTGGCATTCACATACGCAGCAAGATGCCACTAGCAACCCACTAGAAGCAGTATGGTGATAAGGAAGGTCGTCTGAAAGATACTATTCCAGAAACCATTAAGTCTATAACTGTAAGTCTGTTAACCTCTTATTCATTTTCCATATAAAATGTCTCATTGGTGGATGATTTTTTAACAATTCTGTCATTCGATGCTGATATGAATTTGTGTTCCATGTTATCTGCAGGGAAAATTTGCAATGGACAGCAGTGGTGACCTTGGCAAAGACATTTGCACCGACATTTTACATAAAGGTATTCGTCAACAACGTTGGAGGATGAAAAAGGTCTATTGGAAAGAAGTTAAAGATCTAACCCGCGAGCAAGCTTTATTGTTGAAACCAAAAGAGGTAGACGAGGAAAGCTGGGCAGAGCTTCTTGATATATGGCATGATGAGCACTACAAGGTACACGATTCCTGTTGTTTCAGCTACATCTATCGCAGACATACTACTATACTGTGGAATACTAAATTCATGCATCTGTACATAGGCAATCTGCGAGAGTAATAAGAAGAACAGAAATGTTGTGACGAAGAAACACACCACTGGCTCAAGAAGCTTTGTTGCACATTACCATGGACTTGTGAGTATTTGAACTCTTCAGATGCAACACCTACTTCTTTTTGTGAACATGCCATACACACTTATAATTCATCGTGTCATAATTCTTGTAGAAATCTCAGAAGACCGAGGACGTCGATACCTCCCCGATTTCTTTCTTTAAAGCAAGCCACACTAACAAGGATGGCATGATGTCCCAGAAATCAGCAGCAGCTTATGTAAGTAAATTATTTTATGTGCTACGCATTTCTCATTAGTTTGTCTAATTATTTGATTTCTTCTAACTCTAGACTTCCTATTTTTTATCCTATTGTAGACTGAGATGGTGCTTCAGAAAATGGGACCACACCCAGAAGATTGGATTCCCAAAACTGATCTGGAGATTGTTGAAGAAGTCCTGAGAGACCAGAACAATTCAAGATCAATTACTTTCCTTTCTAGCATCGGAGTTTCCTCTGCTTCCAAGAGGTCTAGCGTCTCAGCTGGGCGCATCCGTGATTTAGAAGAAAAGTTATCAAGTCAGGAGCAAGATTCGTTGAATGCAGCTGAAAGGGTTCAACGCGAGATGGAGGAACGGATGCAAGAGTAGGAAAGGAGATTTGAAGAGATGAGAAAGAAGCAGGATGATGAACTTGAAGCAGTGAAAAAGTCCAGCGAAGCGAATCGTCTGGCATTTGAGAAGAGGCAGAAGGAAATGGATGGCATGCTTAGTTACCTGTTGAGGATGTTGCAGAACTCCCAGTCCCAGTCCCCGTGACTTGGGCCAAAAATCTCTGCGCGCTAATGGGCCAGGTGGGCCGAAACATTGTTTTTTTATTCCTTTAGTCATTCGAGTTTGATACAGCAGTTTCAGTCTACCAGAATTTTAAAGTTTGCGTGTGATACAATTCATATTTATAAATTTTCTGCCATTTCAAATATTTGCTTCCATTTAATTTTGTTTCGTAATTTGCATGGAATTTCAATTTTTAATCAAATTTGTCCGTGCAAAAAAATTGGTGACAGCGTCACATTCCTCCCGGCCCACAAGGCAGCTCCGAATGGGCCGGCCCAAAAAATGACGTCATCATCGCGGGCCCCACATGCAGAGGCCACATCATTGTTGACGGCCCCACCTACATGCTGCCACGTCAGCGTCGCTGGACCCACCTGTCAGCTGCCACGTCATCCCCGCGGGCCCCACACGAAGGTGACACGGCATCGCATTGGCCCCACCTGTCAGATGCCACGTCATCGTGGTGGGACCCACCTGCCAGCTGCCACGTCATCATCGTCGGACCCACCTGCCAGCTGCCACGTCAGCATTGTCGGACCCACCTGTCAGATGCCACGTCATCGTGGTGGGACCCACCTGCCAGCTGCCACGTCAGCATTGCAGGTCCCACCCGCCAGAATCCTCGTGACGCCATAAATCTTCCGTGACGGCATATTTCGTCAACGAATATGCTAAACGGTGACAGATTTTCCTATTTTAGGTGATGTAGAAGGTCCGTCACGGATAACCTATCTTAGGTGACGCCGTAAAGACCGTCACCGAAGCTCAATCTTGCGTGACGGAAATTTGTATTCCGTCTGTATAAAAGAATCTGTGACGGAGCTTCCGTGCCGACCCTGGTGACGCCAGGTTTTCATCACGAGGGAGTACTTAGTGACGGAAATGGCATTTTCGGTGTCGAAAGTGATTTGTCACAAAAACACTTTTCTCTTGTAGTGGCTAGTGCATCATACACTCCTTTTTAGTGAACTTGCTGAGTACGCTCGTACTCAACCGTACCTTCTTAACCCTTGCTAGATTTTAAGTTGTTGAAGACGATGTCAATATTCATTACTGCTCAAGAAACCATCATTGGCAACTCAAGTTCTTCAATAGAGTCAATGAAGTCAACATACACATCAGCCGAAGTGAAGAGAAAGTTCTTAAGTAGATGGGAGTAAATTCTCTAGCCATAAAACCTACTTCTGTAGAGCATTGCAATAGCAGCAATGGCAAGCCAAATAGTTTATATGCTAGTCTTAGTTACTAGATATTTCTGAGTTATTATTTCTGATTCTTCTTCGTAAGAAGTTTCTTTCTCTCTTTAACCTTGAGTGTTCTCTGGATCTTATGTAAAGAGTCGAGTTGTAAGCTATAGTCATGTCTTGGACCTGCTGTGTTTCTGTTGTACCACTCTGAGGGATGTAATACTAGTGAACGGTGTTCCATTGGTGTTATATCAACGACTATAGTATACTACATCATGCAGTGGTATGCTGGGTCATTGCACACGCCACTAACAAATGACTACTATAGACATTTTCCTACTAGTGCTAGCATCTCATCTCATTACTTTTTACCGGTATAGCTGAGTATATGGCCATCGACATCTACTCACTCCAACTTGTGGAGAGTGCCTCCAAAGTGGATCGCAATCCATTAGCGAAGGTCTCAATAAATGGTAAGCATTACCATTGACATGTTTTATTCTATTTCATATCTGAACTTGAAACAATGGAAAGAACACCTCTATGGCACACTTAGCTATTCAATAAGAATCGGGAGAATTCAACGTCCACACAAAAGGCTTGGCAAATCTTACATATAAACATCGGGGCTAAATAATCACAACCCAAAATAATGCATATTTAATGATAAGGGAATAGTTGGGGATGGGAGATCACACCGTGATTACCATCCTATATGTACTTGCCTTTTAAATCTTGATGGAGTGACCTCACAACTCAATCGACACATACAACACAGTCACCTTCAATCCAAGTTGACGGTGATAGGATGAAGATGGCAACACCGCTTGATCAGAGCCCTTCTCTTCTCTCCTTTATTGCTTCTCCAGGTTAAATCTCTAAGTCTCTCTCTCTCTGTCTCTCTCTCTCTAGTTCGAAGGGAAGATGCAATGGGGAAGGGACAATTAGATTGGCCAGAGGTGGCACCGGTGGCTAGTGGGTGTGCAGTGACGGAGGCAAGGAGAGAGGGCGGAGGTTGGAGATGCAGATGCGCTGCGGTTTGGTGCTAGGGTTTGGTAGCCGGGCATGTATTGGTCCAGTGCTAGAGAATTTGGGCTCAAGGAATATATGCATGGAACAAGTCGTCCTTGCCTCCTGTTATTTCCTAACATATCCTATGCACTGTGCCAAATAAAACAGGACACGAGTCCACAAAACAAGAAGCACAAATCCTACACAGAGGTCAGCAAGCTAATACGTGTGTTCAAACTCCAACTAACAACTTTGATATTTCTATTTTTTATTATCCTTAATATTGTACTAACAAGTTCTGGACATATGACAAAGATCAACAAGGAAAAACTCGACCACCCTTATATATTTATGTTGTATGATCTACTGTCTAATTAGAGTGTCTAACTCATGTATCATACCGTTATTGCAAAAAGTTCAAACTTTTCATTCTTCTTTAGAAAATAAAAAATGGTTGTAAAAAAGCATATCAAATTTGGGGTATTACAGCCGGGAGCGGCAAGAAAGTGTCAGACAGGGCGGTCTAATCTACCGAAAGCGATTAGAGGCTGCGGGGCGATTATTAACCTCCACCTCCAACTTGGTCCGGGTTGGGAACGCCGGTGGATATGCTCTTAGAGAAGCTCTAACGGATTGTAAAAACGGCGAATTGTAAACACACGATATAGGCGACCACACTCGCAGTTTACAGGTTTGGAATCGGTTGCGGAGAACGGAGCATGTAAAACGAAACTGGTAATTTAAAATTTTGCACTCGCGGCAAAATTCGGTGACAAACATGGTTCGATTAATACATATTCAGCAAAATTAGGATTAAAAGCAGCGATTCTATCTGCGTGTTACATAGGGAGGAGTGCGGAGGTGTTCTATACAATTGGAGCTCCGACGCGGCGGTGGGAGCTCCAAGACGCGGTGGCACGGCGGCCGGACCCAGAATCAATTTGGAGTGGGGGCAAAACATGTGAGTGGGGGCACATCTGGTAGACATTCATAGAATTTATGTATTTTTTGGTCAAATACAAGTAAATTCTATTGGATTTGACAAATTTGAGTGGGGGCCTAGGCCCCCACTCAGCTATACCTAGGTCCGCCCATGGCTTCACTCCTCGGAGAGGTCGATAAGGTCGCCGATCTCGAGCTTGACGATGGTGCCCCTCCTCTCTCTCCCTGGCCTCGCGTGCTTCGACGAGGGCGATGGCCCGGCGCTGCTCCGCCCGTTCGATGTTGAGCTACATGGTGACAGCGAGCCCGGACTCGCGCACCATGAGCTCCATGGCAACGCACTCCTCGTCGTTGTCGTTGGCGTAGTCCGCCGCCTACGATGATCGCCAGAGGAGGGGATGGCAAGCTGAAGCCATCGGAGGAGGGAGGGGAGGGAGGAGTTGGGCCGCACGAGGATCCCTCCTCGGGGTGCGCGTACCTAGCGGCGAGCTACTCGCGGCGACGACCGTCCCTCGCCGCCAACCACAACGTCGGCGCGTACGTGTAGAGAGACTGCGGCGGGGACACGTCGCGGTTCACCCACTTGAGGGCGGCACGCTTCTTCGCGCCCTCCGACCGGACGAACTTGGTGTGCGTGGAGGATGGTCGCTTCCATCCCCTCTTCCGCATCTCCCTCCGCCTACCCCCTCCCCGCTACCTCTACGCGAAGACATGGCCTCAATCTCGCTCGGGTGCGGGCGTGATTGCTCGACAGGAGTTCGAGCTGGCGGCGGTGGCGCTAGGGTTGGGAAGGGCGAAATGCACGAGTTTGGAACCCTACCCATCGACGCGGCCTCTATTTGTACAGGGCGTTAGAGCGCCCGCTGTCGCGCGAGCCTGTAAATCCACCGGAATTTTACGGTTCGACGGGTTTACGGGGCCTGTTAGAGCTGTTCTTGCTATCCCATCGTGAGCATTCTGTTGGTAGGGCACTGCCAAATCAACCATAAGATGGACATGGTGTCCTCGTGGCGCTAGGGATGCTCTCTCCTCGAGTCCTTGCACCAACTTTCCGTCGTTCGGACACGGGAACCACACTGGCACTGCGGCCATGTTGCATTACATGTGCTCATTTTTTTATTTTTTTTGCGGGTACGTACCATGTGCTCAGTCAAACACGTTAAAGCCTCTACCCTATCATTTCTCTTGTTTCTATGCGTCGTTGGCGTTCGAAACACTCTGGCCGGCCTCTCCATCTGGACACCCTGCAGATACCTTCGTTACAAAGAAAACAAGATGGCGAACCGTTCTAGTCAACCAATCACAGCTGTCTGAGTTGGTACGCATGCATCAGATAAATCCAATCTGGTTGCTGTAGCGTGAGGAGCTCGTGGCTGTGAACACATGGCGATATTGTATTTGTACTGTATTATTGTGGGTGCGTGGATGATCAGCTAGGGTGCTGTCACCTCGTTACGTTTTCTGTCTCTTTGTACTGCTTACGTGTAAATTGTTCTGTTGTCTTACTTTAATGTTCTTAAAATTGTTTAGATTCGTCTATATCTAGTTAAATATTTAGACTAGATTCACTCGTATCTTGCTAAAATCAAGAACACTAATATGCACCAGAGAAAGTATCTAAAAACATTTTATAGTGTATATACGGTGGATCTAGACAAATCTGCCGTATATTTTTTCGGATGGAGGGAGTACTAATTATTGCTACTCTAGCTTTCTTTGGTGCAATTATTATCGCTAGGTGGAGTAACATAACGTGCAGCCAGTACCTGGACGGTGCAGATAGTGGTATCTCTTTGTCTGTCCAAACGTCTTTTTCTGATAGAAACCTGTGGCCATGGGGGCAAAGTCCTGCAAAGTGCAAACACGTACCTGAAGTTCGGTTCTGCAGAAGCCATGTCTACGGAACCTCACGGCAAGTCGGCAACGTTGTCCCGTCTCTGTTTCAGTCGGTCTGGACTCGAGCAAGAATCTGATATCGTTTCGTTCGTTTCTGCTGCAGCCACGCTTTACCGGCTAGCCGTAAGTTCCAGTGAACGGCGTGTCGACGAAAACGACCTCTGGTCAGTCAGAGAATATGATGGTCCAACTTCTCGTTGGCGAGCAAATTGCACAAACCACCATCTTTTGTCGTCGACGTTGTATAAAACACCAACTTTTGATTTTTTTGCACAAACCACCAACTATTGGTGTAATAGGTTGCACATGGGTCTAAATCTTATATTAACTGCAATCCTGGCCCGCGACAGAAGGATCTAGGGTCCATGTGTTATCTAGTGTATTAAAAAAATAGAAATTCTAGCCATTGAAATAATGTTCTTTCAAACTTTTCAAGAGTCAGTTTAGAATTGTTTATATTATTTCAATTACTGAATATTTTTTATTTTTTTAAATGATTGACAACAAATCATTAGATAATAACACGTTGACACCACATCATCACTGTTTTGTGGCCCAAGTCATCAGATTTCAATTAATCAACCTAATCTAGGATTTGGACTTGTGTATAACGTTTTACATCAATAGTTGGTGATCCGTGCAAAAAACAGATAAAATTGGTGTTTTACGTAACGACAGCAGCAATACGCGGTGGTTTGTGCAATTTACTCCTCGTTGGCGCTCGAGACGCTCCCATTTGGCAACCCGGGCATCGCTCGCTGCCGTTCATCTTCTCACGCCATCCACCAGTCCCATGACCAAAGAAATACGAGTATAATAAAACCGATGCTACTCCTATCCTACGGCAGAGTGGAGAGCGACGTAGCGGACGACAATACGTTTTTTAATACTAGTACTCCCTCTCGCCCATATTAGTTGACTTAAATTTATCTAGATTCGGATATATCTAGCACTAAAATAAATCTAAATACTCCCTTCGATCCATATTAATATTCTCGACTTTGTCTAGATTCGTATGTACCTACTTAAACATTTAGACTAGGTGCATCCGTAAAGTTGAGAACATAATATGGACCGAGGTAGTACATCCGAATCTAGACAAATTTAAGTTAACTAATATGAGTAATAGGAAATAATAATTCATATAATTATTTAAACGTAAAGTAGTGTCCTCGAAATATTTAAAAATATTTGTAATCCTGAGATCGCCGATCCCGATTAATATACGATCCAAATGACAGAGCCATTTCGCAAGGGATCTCATCGGGTCGTCTCATCCAGGCTGATGCGAGCTGGGATATCCCGTGCCGCCGCCGCCGGCGGCTCATGTGCGCACATGCAGCAGATTTGGGTCGGACGGAGCGGCAGAATGGATCTGCCGTCTTGGCCGGCCGCCCGGTCGTCCGATTCACACATGGCAAAACCATTTTATAATGCCAACTACATCCTGGATCGATCGATGATCCGATGTACTGTACTACTACTTAATAGAGAATTCTAAAATTGCTACTCCCTCCAATCCATATTACTTATCACAGAAATAGATGTATTTCGATATGTTTTAGTGTTAGATACATCCTCTAGATAGATCGAAGGGATTATGTTCTTCCTAGACGTACTAGTAACTGGTGAACCGACCATAGCTTCTGTCGGAATATTTGCTAGCCCACCGAATGTTAATAATTCCTGAAAAACCTAACTTATGTTGTCTATTCATGCATGGCAAGAGGTGGGACAGATGTTTCTTCTCACATTACTAGTTAAAGAAAAGTTTCACCACCTTATAGGAGGGCTCTTCCACCACTTGGTAAAAGCATCAGAAGAAGAGAGACATACACATGCGCTCCTCCTCCGTCACCCGCCACACCTCTTCTCGCCACGCGTGCACAGCGGGTTGCGGGAATCTCGCCGAGCTTCATCACGGACTCCTTCACGGATAGCGGCAACACCGACGCCTTTCCCAACGACGACTTCTTTTCCGACATCAACAACCTCTTCCTCGACGATATGGCTAACGACGATACCAACGTCTAATACGGGCGGTTCCTCTGTTGTGATGTATACCATCTTCCTCAATCTTGTTTATCTTAGTCAGATAGTTTATCATATCTTATGATTTGTAGTAGGTTATCCGCTAAATCACATGGTTAGTTTATTTTCTATTATTCTATTCATGTTTTATCTACCTTTTGTTATGGTTAATTCTCTTGGTACATTACTCTTTTACTCAACAATCCAAAAATCTTATTATCAGTCTTTGAGGGTACGCATTATAAGAGATGACGCGTGCGGTAAACCATTATACCACTGCATGATGTAGTACACTATAGTCGTTGACATAACACCAATTAAACACCGTTCCACCAGTATTATATCCCTCAGAGTGGTACAACAGAAATATAGCAAGTCCAAGACATGACTATAGGTTATAACTCGGCTCTTTACAAAAGATCTAGAGAACATTCTAGGTTAAAAGAGGAAGAAAGAAACTTCTTAGAAAGAAGAACCATGAATAAACACTTCACTAATAGACTAGCATCTAAACTATCTGGCTAGCAAATGTTGCTATTGCATTGCTCTATAGAAATAGGTTCTAAGGCTTCCTATCTAATAGGCACTTCATGTTCACTTTAATTGATGTATATCTTGACTCCAATTGACTTCATTGAAGTACTTGGCTTTCGATGTCGATTCCTTGAGCATAGATTGGTGTTGACGTTGTCTTCATTGGCTTTAGAATCTAGCAAAGATTAAGAAGGTATGGGTGAGTACGAGCGTACTCAGCAAGTTCACTAAAAAAGAGTGTATGATGCACTATCTACAGCCACAGACCAAAGGTTGTAGGTAATGCAGGTTTTCCTAAACATTTCTTCAAAAGTTGTGATGATGGTTCAACTCATCAATGCCTATTGTTATGGACTTGGATTTTGGAGAAGGAAGGAGCGCTGGAGGCATCAATCGGGTAGCAAACAAGCACACAGGAACGCAAGGTTTACCCAGGTTCAGGCCTCATAGAGGTCCCTACTCCTGCTTGTCTGCTCTTGGAATTATCGAAGGAATCGAAGATTATAGGGGTGCGTAGATGCAATCTGGCGAGAGTTGTGAAAACTAGGGTTGTGATTCTCCTCCTCGCCGCCCCCTCCTAGCCTTTATATAGATAGGCTAGGTCTCGGGTAGCAGGTCGAGTCGGTTACAGATTAGGGTTCACCCTTTGAACTTTCTATCTTAAACTTCTTCTTATCCCGCAAGTAATCGGAGAGTCCGTGGTCCACTCGAATTCTTCATTGGGCCTTGGCAACCTCCGTGGGCTTTTGCCGTATCTAGACCGTATATGCCAAACTCGAGTACTTGTAGGGTATACCCATGTCAGTAGCCCCCGAGTGTCCAGTGGAATCGCAGATTCGACTGGAGACTTTTATGAAGTCTTTCGAGTACATGACTGAACATTTTTTCGAGTGTTCTGTTTATGTCATAGGGATTGTTGATATACGTGCCTGATTTATCTGATGTATCGATATCAGTTAACTGCCTTAGGGCAAAACAACGCAATCTACTCAAACTCGAGTCCTTGGACTCGAATTCGGAAAAATGCTGGCATAATTCGACTCATGCCGCGGAGGTCTTACAGGAGTCGAATTCCAGTACATAATGTGAGCACTCGACGTGTCCGTCAAGGCATGTTCATCGTACCTACAGGCACGGATATATTTCTGGTAGTGCGCAGCAGATGCGTTGCCAGGCCTTATTCAGGTCTTATCTTCACACTTTAAGCGCGACATCCGAAATTTTTAGTCATCACGGAGATGATTCGGGTGCCCTAGGAGATGTAATCTCTTTGTAGGGAAAATATGAGGCGGAGTCGCCATAGCATTCAAGTGTGGATGTTGTCGACACACAGTACGACGTACAAATAATCATAGGGTGCGGGGCCAGCGCTCCCTATGGGAGTAACCCCTGAGTGCCTATTCGAGTCGTAGACTCGAGTAGGGACTAAAAACATTTTGCGACTACTGTCGTCTTTAGTTGCTTGTTTCAGTCGAATGTGTTTTCAGTGCTCCCTATGGGAGTAACCCGCAGTTCACAATCGGATCATTGATTCGAGTGAAGGGTTTGTCTTGAATGCTCATACACCTGATAAAATTTTTTTCGGGTGCGTGGCCAGCGCTCCTGTTAGGAGTAGCTCCCGAGTGCTTGGTTGAGTCGAAGACTCGAGCAAGAACTAAAGTAGTCAAAATCTTCTTCTGCTGGAATCGGTGACGTCAGTGCTGACGATGTGATGACCTTAGTTGCCCGCGTGAGCGGCTTTGACGGGACGTGACGAGCGGTGGGTCCCACTTTCTGACTTCGATTTGACTGGGCATGCGTAATCTTCTGTTTTAACTGCGTCTCCTCGATTTCCACGCGTAATGGGAGTAGTGGGGGACGGTTCGTGGTTCACCCTCACCACGTGTCGATGGCGATGTGCGCCATGCGTCTAGTAGGGTTTCTGCTGGCCGTTGGATGGCATCCGCGAGGAGGTTAAGTAGCAACGCAGCTGCGGTAATTTTTCCTCATTTCTCTTCTTGCTCGTGCCTCCTTCGCCATTGGTGTTCTCTCCGCTTCCTTGCGCGCTTCCTCTTCGTGGCACTGGACCAGCTCTGCGTTTTTCCCAGTTACTTTCTCTGCTCGCATCGCCATCGAAAGATGGGCAAGAAGAAGGGAGGCACCGCCACTAGATCTGCGGCCACCATTGCCGCCGCCAAGAAAAAAAGGCAGCACCACCATCGTGGGAACCAGCGCTACCGTCACTGGGAAGAAGAAGGGTACGGGCACCCGCGTCACCAACGGCTCCTGGCGCACGTCCGTCATCAAGTCTTTCTGAGTTGCACCTCCATCGTCAATATGGAGCTCTTCTGCCCGCGAAAGATGACTCACGAGTGCCTAGCGATGAGGTAATCCCTCGTCCTCCTCCAGGTTTCCGGGTGATGTTCCTTGCGTTCATCATTCGAGGTCTCTCTCTTCCCCTACATCCTTTCTTCAGGGGTCTTTTTTGTTACTATGGGCTCCAGCTGCACCAGCTATCCCCAAATTCCATTCTCCATATCTCTTGCTTCATCACACTTTGCGAGTGCTAGCTCGGAATCGAGCCACACTTTGGCCTCTTCAAGAGGCTTTTTAAGCTCAAACGTCAGTCAGCGTTTGGTTTGGTAGTCTACGACGTAGGAGGCTGCGGAATCCACGTCGACTCCTCCACCGTCTACTTCGACATCAAGCTCACCGCATCTTTCCAAGGGTGGAGAGACAAGTGGTTCTACATCCGCGACCAGAAGGCCGACGGAGAGCACTTTGGACCCGCGCCCTTCGATCCCGCGGTGACTTGGAAGAGGAGGTGCTCCTAGAATAATGTCGTGATGCCTGGCGAGTCCAAGGAAATGGAAGTGCTGTATCAGCGCGTCTGCGACCTCGAAGGCCGCATAGGCAAAGAAGAGGGTGGCGCCGCTCTCATTCGCACGTGGTTGCGCCGCCGCGTTCAGCCTCTGCAAGCCAGAGTCCACCCGATGTACTGCTGGGCTGGTGCGAGCGATGTCACTCGCATATCTGCTGAAGGCATTTCTGTGGGTGAGGTATACAGGAGGTTGCAATTGGTGACCAAGTACACTACCGAGGAGGTTCTCCCAGGCGAACTAGTCGTGCCTCCTTTCGACACCTCTAACCCTCCTTCTGAGGTAGAACTCTACTGTGAAGTAGTTTTCTTTGTCGATTGCTATCAAGTACTTGATATATAATGATGTATCTTCTGAATGCAGGACAGGAAAGTGTCTTCCAATTTCCCCCCTTGACCTGAAGGGATTATCCCTCGCGAAGCGTAGGAAGAGGACGAGTCATAATCGACCGTCCCAATTGTAGAAGAAGAGGGACCCCCGAGTCCAGTGGCCATGATACTCGCAAGCGCTCCCGCAGTGACGATTCTGACGCTTCTTCGCCGACGATGCCGGAAGGTCCTTCTGCTGCTGCAGAGGAGCCAATCCTCACTGTACTTGTGCGCGCCATGGCTCCTCCTGCTCAGAAGAAGCTACGACTGCTAAAAGAGTCGTCAGATGACTCCTTTGACCTCGAAAATTTTAACTGGTAAGCTTTTTAATACCCGCAAACTCGTCTTGCTCTCTTTGAGGTTTGCTTTTTGTGAAGTTGCGCTGGACGTGTTTTTGTAGCCAAGTGGCGTTGTTGTCTTCTGACGATGTCCAATTTGTGATAGAGTCCGGAGTCGCAGACTCTAAGGCCAAGGAGGTGGCCGAACGATCTCTTTATCCTCCAATGGCGGCCCACTCCGGCGCCAATTCTTCGAGTTCCCCACATGCTGGGGAGCACCAGATGGTTGCCCAGACGACTGCGCGTCAGTCATCTTCAGAGTCCCTGGAGGAATATGTAAGTGTCCTTTTTATTGTTTAACAGTCTAATTTACACTTTGATTTGTCACTGAGTCTTTGTTTTCCTTTGGTGTAGCTCATTGTGAAGGAAGCTGCATGTCTCGCGGAGCAAGTTCTTGCTATGGGTCGACAGCACGCCCTGGTGGACAATCCCCACCGCACAATTGAAGGTTAGCTTTGGATGTTGTCTTTGTCTTCGTGGAATTTTGTCGACTCAACTGTTGTTGTGCCTCGTCTTTTGTAGGTGAGAACAATGAGCTTCTCCGTCGTGTTGCTCCCTCGAGAAGGGGCTTGCTGTAGCGGTGAAGAATCACGACGAAGCAGTCGCATTCCTGGAGGATTCGCGAAAACGCGAAGAGGATTTGCGCTCTTCCACTGCTGAAAGGGAGAAGTTGTTCGAAGAACAACTTTTCCCGATTGCCAAGGCCCTCTCAGGTAATTTTTAGTTTGATTTGCGTTGCTCTTGGTTTGTTGTCATGTTGTTGTTCTAACACCTTGCGTATGTAGATGCCGGTGGTCTGAGCTTTGTCACCTAGTCCCTGCGTCGCGCGGATGCATTGACTGGCGCCGTTGCTGCAGTCGAGGACCTCAGTGTTTCCCTCCAGGAGACGCTAGGGAAGGCCAAGGATGTGCTCAGTCGCCTCCGTGAGGACCTGACTCCCAAGGCCAGGTTAATCGACAATCTTGATGACCTGGTGAAATCCTTTGATGGATGTATTCCCACGGAATTCAGGAACTCCCAGCGGCATGTTGGCGCTACCATCGCACTCGCAATGGTGCAAGCCCATGGCGTGGAGTTGAATCCCGCTGTGATCTCCGAGGCGATGCCTGTCGACACCGGAGGCCAGCAGGTAGTGTTTTCTCCCTTCGCTAGTAGCTGTGCTAAATATGGGTCTCAGCTTATCGAGACAATCGCCAAGTACTATGAGGAGCGGCGGCGAGCGAAGGCGGCGAAGGCCGTGACATCTGGGGCTACTACTGGCAAATCCGTGGTATCGGAGACTGCTATGGATGCGATGAAGCCCCCGAAGTTGAAGTCGAAGTCGAAGAAGCAAAATGCTCCCTAGTCTTCATATGTAATAATTGTAGCTTAACCTTTTGTCTGAACCGTGCTTTTGTGTGTGTGTGTGTGGGGGGGGTGTTCCCTTGACATTTTATCAAGTTTGACTGCAGTTCCCTGCTTATCAATGTGTGATGAGTCTCATTTGCCTCTTGCTTGATTGTACCTAGGGTCCTTCGAGTGGTCCTTCGAGTGGTCTTCATGATTCTCCTCCCACTGACGAAACCTCAACGCGGCCGCGTTCAAAGGTGGAGGAATTGTCCTTGCTTTCACGACTACACGATCGCATTAAGCAATTGGAGCGTGAGTTGCCCATCATGCGTGGTAGTGCGGATGTGTGGAAGTCGAAGGCGGAGAAGGCCACCTCCCGCGAGAAGTATCTCTTGGAGGAAGTGGCGCAGTTGAATGAGCAGTTCAAATGTTAGCTTTCTGCCTTCTCATCTTTTTTTAGTCAATCGCGGTGATGCCTTTTCTTCATTCTTTGCTGTTTGCTTAGTGTAGTTGTTAGCGCTCGTCATCCGCAGGATGAGAAGGACCGGGTGGCCATTCGAATGAACAACTGACCCAGGAGCAACCGCAGGCGAGTGGGTATTTTTGGGTGGACCATGACCGTGCAATCGCACTGACGACCCTGCAGGATCGGTCTTCTCAAGTGCTCCAATGTTTGAAGAAGGCGCAGTCGTGTCTTAGGCACATTTATCAGACGATATTTCCACTGGACGTCGTCCCTTCAAGCCAGATGGCTCTTCTGGCGAAGTTTCAAGATATAAGCACGGTACGCGAGTGCGTTCGTCAGCAATTGGTTGCAGGTGCGAAAGCTGTCTTGTCGATGGTGCGACTGCATCGGCCAGACGTGGACATGGCATCTGTTGCTGCTGGACCACCGCCGCCACCAGAAAGGATGACCTGGAACATGGTGCCGAACTACCAGGCGGTTGATCAGCCATCAGAGGACATCGTCGACTTCTTTGATGAGCAGACGAATGTTCATCTTCTGCAGCAGTAGCGTAGTTTGTATCCTGCACATAGATGTATGAGTGTTGTAAAGTTCGTATGATTGTGTTGGGTGTATATAGTACCCATTGATATGTGAAGAGCTTGCTAGCTTGTTTATTTTTCGACTATATGGTACTCTGCAGTTCCTTTTCGTTAGCCTGGCTTGTGTTTATCTCAGCACCTTGCCAACCTATCAAGTGCGTTGCAACTGGGTTGGTGTTTATCAAGGGTTTGATTGGTGTTGTGTCAGCTACTCAGGATACTGCGATTTGTTCGTAGAACAAAAGTGTAAAGGGTGGCGTAGCCCCCGAGTGATATATTTGCAAGAAAATAAGGAAAAACACAGAGTTTTTGGGCACTTAGCTTTATTTATTTCGTAGAATAGTACGAGGTACAATGTGTGGCTAAGTAGCATGGCTGAATAGACTTATTTGTAATGTAAAAACGACTAGGGGTAGAAGTGACGCAGCTGCGCGATGTTCTAGGGGTTGGAGTATGCGACTCCGCTCTCGAAATCTTTAAGGCGATAGGCGCCACTTGGGATTACTTCTATAATCATGTAAGGTCCTTCCCATGGGGACTCGAGCTTGAGATGCCCTTGCTGCTTCAGTCGCAGGACTAGGTCTCCTTCGACGAAGGATCTGGGGCGTAGCCTTCTGCTGTGGTAGTTGCGGAGGCTCTGCTGGTAGATCGTTGATCTCTCTGCTGCTACCTCATGAGCCTCGTCAAGGAGGTCGATGGAGTCTTCGAGTGCCAGAGTTGACTCCTTCTCGCTGTATGCGACCACCCGTGGGGCTTTGTAGCGCACCTCTGCGGGTAGCACCGCCTCAGCACCGTGTACCATGAAGAACGGAGTATAGCCCGTGGCGCTATTTGGAGTTGTGCGTAGGCTCCAAAGTACGGATTGCAGCTCGTCTAGCCAGCATCCGGCGGCTTGTTCGAGTGGACGGAGGAGTCGTTTCTTGATTCAACCATAGACGAGGCCGTTGGCCTTTTCGACTTGACCGTTGGTCTGCGGGTGAGACACCGAGGCATAGCTTATGTTGATTCCCAGGTTTTCGCAGAATTCCTGGAACTCCTTAGAGGTGAAGTTTGTCCCATTGTCCATGATGATGCTATGTGGCACTCCAAAGCGGTAGACAATGGACTTGAAGAACCTGATAGCGCTGGCTCCTGATTGATTCGTCACCAGCATGGCCTCGATCCACTTGGTGAATTTGTCGACTACGACCAAGAGGTAGACGTAACCTCCTCGCGAGGACTTTGGGAGCTTGTTGACCATGTCGAGTCCCCATTGCGCGAAGGGCCAAGCCAATGGTATTGGCCGGAGTTCCGCGCCAGGTGCCTGTGGTTTGTCCGCGAATCGCTGGCAAACATTGCAGCGCTGGACGATGTCCTTGGAGTCACGCATGGCCGTAGGCCAGTAGAATCTAGCTCGTAGAGCTTTGGCGACGAGGGCGTGACTGCCAGCATGGTGCCCGCAAGTGCCTTCATGTATGTCGAGGAGGACGGCCCTTTCGTCCCCGTTGGAGACGCACCATTGAAGTACCCCTGTAATACTGCACTTGTACAGTTCGCCATTGATGAGGGCGAATGCCTTGGATCATCGCACGATGTGTCGTGCATCAGTCAGGTCATCTGACAGCCTCTTACTGAGTAGGTATGTGATGTAGGGTTTTGTCCAAGACGGCTCGATCATCATGACCCCCATTGGTCCTTCGAGTCCTGTATCAAGCTCCATGTCGTCGAGCGCCATTGACTCGTTGGGTGGCGTAGCGCCCGAGTCTGTTGACGTACTTGCTTTCTTCTCTGGATCCTTGGGCTTGATGGAGCGCTCGCAGATGTGCTCGAGGAATACCCCCAAGTGGTATGGGGGCGCAGGTGGAGCCAATATTAGCGAGTAGTTTTGCCTCTTCATTGCTTTCGCGGCCCACGTGTCGCAGCTCGCAGCCGTCGAAGTCCCCTTCGAGTGTGTCGTAGAGGTCACGACAGGCGATCATGTTGTCGCTCAGTGTGTCGCACTCGTGCTTCGTTTGATTGACCACCAGCTTGGAGTCGCCATAGATGATGAGCCTCTTGGCGCCGCAGGCTTTCACCATCCGCATCCCATGGATTAAGGCTTCGTATTAGGCTTCATTATTTGAGGCAGTGAACTACATTTGTAGAATGTATTTCATCTTGTCTCCTTGGGGCGATGTCAGTATGACACCTGCACCAACTCCATCCTTTCGCTTGGATCCGTCGAAGTGCATTGTCCAAAGATAGGACATGTCTGGCTTGTCGGGGAGCTGGTTCTCCATGTAGTGCACTAGGAAATCTGTAAGAACTTGCGACTTGATCGCGTCGTGCTTATCATATGTGATGTCTCGTGGAGACAGTTCGATTCCCCAAAGCGCAACTCGTCTTGTGGCATCGGGATTATTGAGTACATGTCCAAGCGGGGCGTCGTTTACCACCACGATTGGGTGCTCCTAGAATTAGTGGCGCAGTCGCCTGGCTGTCATGAAGGCGCTGTAGGCCGGCTTCTGGTAGTGCGGGTACCGCTGCTTTGTTGGTGGGAGCACCTCACTGAGGTAGTGTACTGGGCGCTAGACCCCATGGACCTTATTTTCTTCGGCTCGTTCCACTACAACCACCGTTCTCACCACCTGGTTGGTGGCGGAGATGTAGAGCAGTAGTGGTTCCTTTTCACGAGGCGTCACCAGTACTGGCAAGGTGGATAGTAGACGCTTAAGATCTTTGAATGCTTCTTGCGCCTCGTTGATACATTGCAAATGTATCTATAATTTTTGATGTTCCAAGCTTGGTTTTATCTACTTTCTTGTGTTTTGTCCACACTTTGGAGTACTTTTCATATGATTTCTTGGACTAACCTATTAACAAGATGCCATAGTGCTAGTTGCATGTTTTCTGCTGTTTTTGGTTCCAGAAAGTCAGAAAATGAATATTCTCGGAATTGGACAGGACAAAAGGCAAAGTTGATATTTTACCGGAAGACTCACGGAGCCAGATGACGAGACGGAGAGGGGCCACAGTGTGGACACACCATGTGGTGGCGCGGGTTAGCCCTGGTCGCGCCACTAGGTGGTGTGGCCCCCTGGCCGCCCACCGACCTTGCCTCTTCGCCTATAAGAAGCCTCCCGATGCATAAACCCTAAATAATCAAGTCTCCAGCCACGAAAAGTTCCGCAGCGCCGCCGCCACCGAAGGGGAGATTCGGGGGACAGAAAGTCTCCGTTTCGGCACCCTACCGGGACGGGGAAGTGCCCCCAGAGCCATGTCCATTGATCTCCACCACCATCTCCATCACCATTGCTGATTCCCATGATGAGGAGGGAGTAGTTCTTCCTCGAGGCTAAGGGTTCTACCGGTAGTTATGTGTTCATCTCTATCTCTCTATGCATGATCATATTGTGATCATGAGCTTGTAATCAATTAGATCTACCTTGCTACTCAAGTGCTTTAATAGATCTCTGCTCTCCCCATGTGTGTGAAAGTGACAGCGTGCACACCATGGTGGCACTTAGGCTAGAGATTACAAATACTTGTTATGAGTTATATTTGGAGTTAGATGTCTTTATGAAATTGTGGTGTTTGTTGGAACCATCTAGTGCTCAAGGTGACAGTGTGGGGTTTTCTAGATGGGAAAGATGAACTTTGAGGTGTGTTGTTATAGCCCTACTGTTGAGTAGAGTGTCCAACCGGAGAGTAGTTAAGAGTAGTATCATAAAGAGAAGATATTTATATGAGAGTGTTCACTAGTGAAAGTATGATCCCTAGGCCTTGTTTCTAAGCATTGATACACCGTTTGCAATTAGATCTGTTACATGTTTGCTTGCTTCCATATTTATTTCAGTTTGCCTTTAGTCTCTTCCACGCCATCAAGCTATTTTCTATGACCGTTACCACTTATAATTATCTATACCACTTGTATTGCACTATCTCTTCACCGAACTAGTGCACCTATACACCTGACAAGTGTATTGGGTGTGTTGGGGACACAAGAGACTTCTTGTATCTTGATTGCATGGTTGCTTAAGAGGGAATACCTTTGACCACTTCCTCCTTGAGTTTAATAAACCATGGGTGATCCACTTAAGGGAAAACTTGTTGCTGTTCTACAAACCTCTGCACTTGGAGGCCCAACAACTGTCTAAAAGAATAGAAGTGCGTACACATCACTCGTCTGTCCACTCAAACTTGTCAGCTTTGCGGAGAAGTTGGTAGAAGGGCAGTGCCTTTTCGCCCATTCGACTGCGAGTGAGCGCCCCGATTCGCCCAGCCAGCTGCTGGACGCCTTTTACGTTTTTCGGCTTCTCCATGGCCAGTATGGCCTTTATTTTCTTTGGGTTTGCTTTGATCCCTCTCGTAGAGATGAGATACCCGAGTAATTGCCCAGATGTTATGTCGAAGGCGCATTTGTACGGATTGAGCTTGATCTGGTAGCGGTCGAGGTTAGCAAAGGTCTCGTAGAGATCATCGATTAACGAGGCTTCCTCTTTGGTTTTGATGACGATGTCGTCAACGTAGACTTGGATATTGCGACCAAGTTGGTTCTTGAGGCAAGCCTGCATGAACTGCTAATAGGCAGCTCCTACGTTTTTTAGCCCGAAGGGCATCGTGTTGTAGCAGAACACACCAAAGGGCGTTGTAAATGTCGTTTTCTCTTGGTCTTCCTCCTTCATTCAAATCTGATTGTAGCCTGAGTAGGCGTCGAGGAAGCAGAGTTGCTCACATCCCACGGTGGAGTCGATGATGTGGTTGATTTGTGGCAACCGGTAGTGATCCTTTGGGCAGTGCTTATTCAAGGAGGTGAAGTCCACGCACATCCACAGGATATCCGTGTCTTTTTTAGGCACAAGCATTGTGTTAGCGAGCCAGGTGCTTTCCTTGATCTCGCGTATGAAGTTTGCGTCGAGGAGTCTATTGATCTCCATTCCGACTGCTTTTGTTCTTGGTTAATACAGTCGCTGTATTGTCTGCTTGACTGACCTTGTGTCCGGATTCACGTTGAGTGAGTGCTCGACGAATTCCCTGGGAACCCCTGGCATGTCCGCTGGACACCAGGCAAAGATTTCCCAGTGCTCATGGAGCAACTCGACAAGCGCGAGGTCCTATGCGGAACTCAAGTTGTTGGCGATGAGGGCCGTCTTGGTCGGGTCCGATGGGTGGACCTGGACTTTCTTCGTGTGCACTGACGAGTCGAAGGACATGTCGGGTGAACTTTGTCTGCTTAGGGGAGGCAGACTGTTGTCTGTCGACTCCTTCAATCTTGCGAGTTCCTCCTGCATGCCGAAGCACTAGGAGATTATGTTGAATTCCCTGTCAAAGCTGTCGGACCTCTCGAAGCTTCCATTGATTGTGATGACACCATTTGGACCTGGCATTTTCAGCTGCAGGTAGCCGTAGGGCGGCACTTCCATGAACCTTGCGAACACGAAACGTCCAAGGATGCAGTGGTATTGTGAGGGCCAGTCGACGACTTCAAATTCGATGCGCTCTCGCTGAAAGGTTTGCAGCGTGCCGAATATGACGTCGAGGTTCATTTTTCCCAGGGGATATACGCCCTTCCTTGGGACGATGTTGCGGTGACCCAGCATACCACTGCATGATGTAGTACACTATAGTCGTTGACATAACACCAATGGAACACCGTTCACTAGTATTACATCCCTCAGAGTGGTACAACAGAAACACAGCAGGTCCAAGACATGACCATAGATTACAACTCGACTCTTTACAAAAGATCCAGAGAACACTCTAGGTTAAAGAGATAGAAAGAACTTCTTACGAAAAAGAACCAGAAATAATAACTCAGAACTATCTAGTAATTAAGACTAGTATCCAAACTATTAATCTTACCATTGCCGCTATTGCAATTCTCTACAGAAATAGGTTTTATGGCTAGATAATCTACTCCTATCTAAACCAACACTTTATCTTCACTTCAGCTGATGTATCTGCTGACTTCATTCACTTTATTGAAGAACTTGAGTTGTCAATGATGGTTTCTTGAGCAAAAATTGATGTTGACATCGTCTTCAATAGCTTAGAACCTAGCAAGGGTTAAGAAGGTACAGTTGAGTACGAGCGTACTCAGCAAGTTCACTAAAAAGGAGTGTATGATGCACTATCTCTACATTCATAGACCATAGGTCATCGGCAATGCAGGTTTTCGTAAACATTTCTTCAAAGGTTGCTTTTATTCTGAAAACTATGTCCGACAACCTTCATAGGTTGACCAGAACTTCATGGAGTTCCTTTCCTGCCGCGTTCGTAGCTCCTTCCCGGAACATGGAGTAACATGTCACAATTCTTACACTCTACACAGGTGCATCACTTTTCCCACAAGAGACCTTAAGCCTTGTTGCACAGACGGGAGTATGTCCCCGTTCAAACTTCCATGGTTTGAGGCCCAACTTAAGATCCAAGCCAGTACTACCCTCTCCGCGACCCCATATGAGAAACGATCCCCTGAGACAACTACCACGGTTACTCTTTAGGTAGCCTCTCAGAGACTCCGTACGCAACTCTGTCTAGCGGTCACCATCAACTATGGTGAACTTAGACCCAGTCAGAGATGCACAGATAATCTAGACACCTAGATCGAGGGGAACTTAGGGGTCCCACCCATGTGTTGGATTCTCTAGAACTCCACGAGAAATCAACAGCCTCACGATAAGGTCATCCGTCCATACAAAAGGGAGAAGATACAGCTGACTTTTCCGTCCATTCGAAGTCTTATGGTTGACGCGTAATATACGGCGCTAGAATCACCAACGCATTGGTTGTTACGTCCTAGATATTATGTTCCTTTACCACTGGAACTGTATCAATAGATTATTACCATCTGGTAAATAATCCATAATCATATTATTATGAAAATAGTGTTTTCGGACCTTTTTGGAATGCAGGTGATGACAACATTGAGTTACAAGCATAGAAAATAATCAAAGGACATGAGCAAGTTGTGAACTTGCCTTTTGTGATTGCAAGATTATGCACTCACGGTCTTCAAGATAATAGAGGATCCAAAATCTAGAAATAGCATCATTGGTCCAGTAAGGACTAATGTTTAAAGAAGGAAGATGCAACGATGCATAAGTAATGTAATGCAATATGAGAAACACGAATCTCCGGAATAGTCGTATCTAATCTAGGGTGTGATGTGTTTAAAAGTATTAATAAACTTTAAATCTTATAACAAGCATGTTTGAAGGTATATAATCATTTACTTTTAGTTTAAGTGAGTTTTCTGAATGTTAATTGTTTTACTTTTAAGTATTATTATAGACTTAAGTTATGGTTTTAGAAATAGTATTTCAATGTACACGATTTATGGTTCTATATAAAATTATGATTATTTCTTATTTAAGAATGTTGTTAAAGAATTTACCAACTAAATAAATAAGGATTTATTTCTTAATAACCTTAAAATGTGTTGGAATAGTATAATTAGTATTTTTCTAGTAAAACATACTTACTTAAGATCTTAGAAGTGAATTTTATTCTCTTCTTGAAGCTTGCGTCACAATGTGACACTCGTGTTATTGGCCTTGTCCAGTTTGTCCATATCGTAGCAGCTTTGGCACCTGTCTTCAACATAGACTTGATGAAGTCGACCACTTCGTCCCAGATAATCTCATCCCTGCTGTCGGTCTAGCCACCATCGTTTGATCAAATGATCTGACTTGCTTAGACCCTGTTTAGTTCGGCATGATGCGTGAAGAAAAGTACCAGTATCAACACATCATGTCCATGATTTCCTATACCGTAGAAACATGAATTTGCAGGTGAAACTGCAATGCAGCTTTCCAACATTAACATGTCTGGCATCGGCTATTTCATATTCTCCGCTTACTTAGCTATATAAAGTCTAAATAAATAAAACGTATACACTACAAATGACGCCTTTTAGCCCAATTCCGGAAGAGAACTCGAGAGGTGGGTTCACCACCAGGAGCGGAAGAAGAAAATGCCATCGGGCTTGAGGGCTAGGAGGGCCATGAAGCAGAGTAGCAACGCGTGCTCCAACGCCTCCTGCGCCGCCCTCCGCACCCGCCTCCACGTCCCCGACAAGCCCCTTCTCACCCGCGGAGTGGCATTAGCGGCCGCCGCAGGGCTAGTTCCGTCGGCTTCCGGTGTCACCTAACGCTACCTCCCGTGCCATGATGCAGCGACAGTGGTTAGATTCCTGGGGAACAGAGGCATAGGTGGACACCCGGTACGGCGGCATAACGCTTTTGATCAAAGAGCTTAATGAACTGCACCTAGGCGAGCCAATCATCGAGGAGGAGTTCTTCGATTACTTTGATAATCTTGCCGGTGAACCTCCCTGGATCGCCCTCAGAGTCCAGCTAAAAGATGGGATTTTATGGAAAAGGACTCGTTGGATTCACAATGAGACTCGGTTTCATTTTTGTTTTTTTTTGTTTTGGAGAGGCCCGAGTGCCAAACTTTGGAATGCAACGGACAACTAAAGCGCCAAACGGATGGACCAAAGCGCACTTTGACGGACGAAGAGAGAAACACTTCTTCTTTTATTATTAGGTATAAATATAGATATGAAAAAATGATTTTTTATTCATTTTAGGTCTTTTCATTATTTTGTGAAATTTCACTTAGGTTTTTATGGTGTTAATATTTATCTGCATTTTATTTTACTCAAACAAATAATGTTATATTTTTATTAGGTAGATATAATTTTTGTGATCATTCCAATATGTTATATGTATTTTTTAGGATTTTTCTATATTTTTCTGGGGCTAAAACAATTTCAGGGGTACTTTGGTAATTTTACATTTGGTTTATTATTTCCTTTACAATATTTATTTTATATTTCCTATACAATTATTCTGGCCCGTGGGCTGGTTAAGACCAACCCGGCCCAGTTAGGCTTGAGGTCATACCCTACCCCAGCCCAACCCCGTTTCCTGCTCTCACTCACACACACGCACACGACACTGCCTCGCCCCTTCCTCTCGCGCGACTGCATCGCCGCCGCCTGCCACTCCGGCCGCCACCGACCGCATCAGCCGTGGCCGCTCGCCGACTAAGCTCCGTTCCAGGCTCACCACCTAATCGCCGCCACCTCTATCTGCGCTTGCGCCCCGACGCGCACCAATCCCTGTCTAGGGTTCGGCCGTCGGCTCGGCACCTACGCCCCAGCGACTCCTCGTCACGCGTGACCTTCCTCACCACGAGCTCCTCCATCTCATCCTCAAGGCTCGGCATCGATGGTGATGCAGTTCAACCCCCCTGGCTTCTCTTGGACTACTACCCCTTCTCGGGCCCCTGCTCATGCTCCTTCTCTGCCATGCCTTCCTCAAGTCGATGTCGTCGGGACGACAGCGTGGCTGTAACCCCGGCGTCCACGACCTGCTACTACTTCGACATTCCACCACAGTTACATCCTCGGGTCAGGTGAGTTGCTTCTATGACTGGTCTTTGAGCGGATGATATAGGTTAGGTTCAGAATTGGCTGTACTAGTTGGTCTGCTAATCTTGTAAACGATTTGTGATTGAGTGCGATGCTCTAGGTTATTTTCTATGCCAGTCGTTGAGATGATTCGATTTTCCTCTAGTAGTCCAATTCTTACATCATATGTTGATGCTGCTATATTTCTAGATGAACAGCTAGCTCTAGCAGGTGATTTTCACAGCGAGCATCTTCCTTGACATGCTATTGAGTGTTACTGATTGTTGGTGGGTTTTGGGAAATATAGGCTCGATTGATTCCTTGTAGGTGAAATGCATTTATTCAAGCATGAACAAATGGAGTTAGTTGGACAAATTAACACTTGTTGGTTTTGGTATTTTGCTTGTGTGTGGTTTCCTGATGATCTCATGACCATTAGACAATGTGTATTGGCAAGTAATACTTTGATTTTATCTACATGCTAATATTTGCTTATACCTAATCTGTTTCTTCTACAAAATAAAAATACATGTTTTTTACTTAAATTAGAGGTGCATGTGATGTTCTCTAGTATACATGATCATGCTGGAATATATATACACTCATACTAATATTTTTTGGTTCACCTTCTTGTACCATTGCATGATAATACAAGGTTTACTACAGGTGCTAATTATTCTTGCTGTTGATTTCTTGGCCTATGGTTCATCTCATGTCTCACTAATTAAGTTTCATAAAATCAGCCTCTGGTTGTTTTTCCTAGTCATGATGATTCTATAAATTGCTTAGTATCTTTCCTGCTTGATTTCTACAGTTAATTCTTAAAAGAAAATCATCTAAATGTATTTGACACGATGTAATTCAAGTTTGTATAAGTATATGATCTATTGCTGATATACCTGGTGGTGATTTACTTATATTTATATTTACTTGTTCTTGGCATCATTTGATTACCCAAATGTATGGGATATCTTCCTCGATTACTTATATACTATGTATCAGTGCCACTTTTCCATTCTTGCCCTTGATGCTCTCTCTTTATGCAGTTAAGGTATAAATTCCTGGTTATACCAGGGATCACCAGCTCAGCTGGTTGATCTGGTTCCCCAATCTGCTCCTCTCTCTCTCTTTCTCTCTCTCTCTATCTCTCTCTCTAAACTTATAAGCTCAGATCTTGAGGTTGAATTCATGATTTAGCTTATGATGCATAGGCTGAGGCTCTGCCTTGATAAGAACATATATTATGGTGAGGCCTTGTGATTGGATTTTGCTTAAATATACTATTCTAGTTTAGCTTGATCTTGTAGCTGTGGTTGTGGTGTTTGCCACTGTGGTGCCTTCCTCAGAAGTGTGCACAGTGGTGAACACCACATCTATTGAACATGCTACCTGGTTGACTAACTAGGAATCCATATTTGGATGCCGATGATGCATAGGCTGAGGCCCAATTTTAAATAAGAACAGATTTGGTACTGGTTTTTTGTGTTTAAGCAACTTGGTGGCTTCTGATCCTACAAGAGCTGCTATTGTGGTGCCTCTCATATGGAGTGTGCACAATAGTAGGTCTAAGCAACATGATCTTCTACTTTCTTTTCCTAAACACTCAATGATGATCTAGACATGCCACTTGCATGCTCGACTGAGAGTAATACCACATCAATCCAACCTTAGCTCTTCATTCATAAAAGCATGTGCTAAATGATGAGCTTAAGAATCAACCTACTACTGATGGTGTGGTTGTTGTTACTTGCACCTAGGGTTCTCCTGCTGACCTTGATCTTCTACTGGCCTTCTTATTAATGGCTGACTAGTTCCTCCTCTTGAGTTAGCTTATGATCCTATCCCGATCCTCTTGGTGATTCTTCGGCTAAATCTTGATCTAGGAATCCATGTGATATTGGTTGGTATGTGTGAAGCAGATCTGTGATGATCCATCAAGAACATATGTTGTTCTTGTGGTTTGGGATGTGAACATGTTGAGGTGCCGTGTGGTGAAATGAAGTGTGTGGTGAGTGACCAACAAGGTGGTACTCTGCTGCTATGGCTGTGTTCTTATCCTCCCTTGTGGAGGTCTGGTGTTGACATCACATAGAGTGCATGTATGACTAAGCTGCTTGTGTGCTACTAGTCCAAGAAACCTCCCCTTGTCTAGGTTTCATCTGTGAGATATTTTTGCTAAGGATGTGCTCGGCTGGTTTGGTATTATCTGATCTTGACCTTTATTTTTTAGTTGCCAAGTGTAATATTAACTCTATGCTAATGATGCACAAGTCTGAAGCCTAAATTTGATAAGAACAGCTCCAATGTGGCCCCTTTAACCATACTCAATAATACACTTAGCATAGCAACACTATGCCAGACTGAGAGTAGCATTAATCTAAACAATTCCCTTTATTTTATTTTATTCTTTTACTTTTGTTTTGTTATCTTTTGTGTTGTTTTGCAGGGATCAGAGTAAGGAATGAAGACACAAGATGAAGGAATAGTTAGGACCTTTTTATTATTATTGATCCTAGTTGTAATCTTTATTCTAGATTCTTTTGTAATTCATTTATTCATTTATGTATGTGTAAAGACAATGTATTATTATTTGTTTGAGATAATAAAGTTTGATTTTTCTTCCTTTTTGGAGTTTAAGGCTTGTTATTATTTATACTTATCTTTTTGTGTATTCTCATTTATTAATGTAATCTTTCATTTGTCTTGAAGTACCTTTATTATAAAGGGTAATGTACTATTTTTTCATACAAGGTGTACTTTATTCTATTTTTGCAATTCATTTTCTATATTCATCTCAAATTATATTTGAATTCAAACATAACTCTTGAATGTTCAAATTTGAATGGACACCCCCTCAAAAGCAAAGATACAGTGGAGGTCATGTCGAAATCTATCGCACTTGCCCGTATGCTGCCATCAGAGCAAGAGAGATCCCAATCCCTCACTGACTTCTTTAGTTTTGCGCGAAATAAACTTCATCCCTGAAGTTCATACTCACTTGCGTTTCGGAATAAGGAGTTGACTTGTATTGATCACACCATTTCTCAAATTCTGTTGTGATCACAACTGGGAATAGTTGTGGTATCCTTTATCTAGATCTTTTTCTTTCATACTGAGCAACTCCAATTGTCGCTTCCAATATGTAGCTTAACTCCTTCTACTACAATCCCCTGAGTTATGTCTTTAAATTTTTACTTACGATTGGTTGTGGACACATTTTGTCCATTCCAATCCAGTTTTCTTTCTATTTTACACTGGACTATTTTAGTAGGCTCGCCTCCTTCTTAAGGACAACCTACGATTCGTTTCTTCTAAACTAGTCCACTAGGGTTAAGCAGTTATCTCTCCTTCGGTCTTTCATCCGAACATACTCTAGAGAGTACTCTTATATAGATGATTTCTTATAACCTTATGAGAATAAGGCTTAATCTCATCATAGTTAGTACTTCTCCAAACTTTAGTCAGAAAGTTGGACAACAATACTTCAGTGTTTATTATTTACTCCCCCCTTGTGGTTTCCTAATGGTCTCTAAACTTCATGTATAATACCCAATAGTTAAGGTATTGGTTTCTGTCTAGCTTGAATCTTACCTATACAGGGTTTCACGAAAGAATCTACGGTACACCCACATAGTAGTGGATCTCCGTAATAAATCTTCCAACATTGCTTATCTTACCCTTAACCTTCTGGACATTTTTGCTTTGGTAACCCTGATTTCATGAAGCGTCTCGAAAGACGATCATTAATTGTATACTCCTTTATACTTTAGCTAACTTAGGCCAAGTTTTATACTCTTTAAGTCATACAAAGATGACCTAATCCACTAAACTGCTAGGATACCAGCTACGGATACTAGCTGTGGATGCTAATTGCGGATCCTCCTAGGTGTATGAATTACTCTACGGGTATTCGACTTTCTTACTGGCATTCTCTCTGAGTTGTTAGAGTTGGAGTACCACTTTTGTTCCAAGACTTGTTCTTTGCACTTATTGATGATATTTCCATGAACCTGATACAACTACTTCATTAGCTTCTTAGCAATGCCACCTATCTTAAGTGAACTTAAATTCATCCTTCATGTTGCTCCACACCTTTTTCAACACTACTATTCCTTTTTATTGCCAGCTCATAGTGAGTTGGGATTGATCCATCTTTCAAAATAGTGTTGATACTCCTTATATTTGGTTTCCTTCTTCGTGCAAGTCTTCATCTTGATCTTCGGAACTCATCACTCCCTTACATGAATTCCCTTTCCTATCTAGGTCTATAACATCAAGTAATAACTTGATGATGCAACATGCATTTGCACATCAAGTCAAACTTCATGCATAGATCTAGTCAATCAAGAAGATGCAAGAAAAACCAAGAAATCCAAATGTGGTACATATAACACACATCATTCTAAGCCTGGAATATAGTAGTTGAGTATAATACCTCCAGAATTCAGGCTTAGCTGTGTAGTATCTGACACCTCCTAGTATAGGTTTACATCGTGATACTTAGCACTTAAGGGTTAAACTACTCTTTGTCTCATTTTTACCCAAATTTCTCAGGCGCAACATGATAATTTTGAGCAAAGTGGTCTCACTTTGGTTCAAACCAACCTCTTACCTTTCTTCTAGGATTATTAAAGACTACGAATTTTCTATTCTATCGTAAACTATCCTCACATCTCCCAAAACTACTAACCAAATTGTAGTTACTACCTGAATCCAACAATTATCATAATGTTATAATACCGATGACTTCTATCATAGACCTACACAGTTCTTTACTCACTATTATTACAAGATTATTTACTAAGTACTTGTCCTAATTTTAGACTTATCATGGTCTCAGAGTTATTCTCACCATGAACTTGTTAAGATTTACCTAGTCATCATGATTAAAGAGCTAATCTCACCATGATGACTCTTCTTCTTAGCTTACTATCGACGATTTTTAACAAAATTCTACTCCATCACATGGAATTCTCAAGTGAATGCCGCATGATTTACCTCCAGTTGTAACTATACATACTCTGATGATCTACCCTGTATGGTATAGTGGTATCAACTAGTGATAAGATTCTGCTACTTCACGGAAATTCTAAATATAGATTCCATCACTAATACTACTCCACATGATATCCTAATCTTATTCGTAATCTTTTTTGATATTTTAACTTACGTAAGATATCTTAGTGGTGTCATACCTATTTAGATCAACACTAAAATAACATTTCTCTAGAGAATACCTATAACTTATCCTTAAGAAAGATGACAGAGCATCCAACTTAAGTGTCACAAGGTTTATCCTCAAGTGGATATCCATCACAAGTCTTGGTTTAGATAAGATGGCTCCTATAGTCACTATCCAACCTACGAATCTTCCTAAAAGGGTTTTAATCGTAAGGTCAAAGCATATGCTCTGATACCAGCTGCGGTGACCTAGCATACCACTGCATGATGTAGTACACTATAGTCGTTGACATAACACCAATGAAACACTGTTCACTAGTATTACATCCCTTAGAGTGGTACAACAGAAACACAGCAGGTCCAAGACATGACCATAGATTACAACTCGACTCTTTACAAAAGATCCAAAGAACACTCTAGGTTAAAGAGATAGAAAGAACATCTTACGAAGAAGAACTAGAAATAATAACTCAGAACTATCTAGTAATTAAGACTAGTATCCAAACTATTAAGCTTACCATTGCTGCTATTGCAATGCTCTACAAAAGTAGGTTTTATGGCTAGAGAATCTACTCCTATCTAAACCGACACTTTATATGCACTTCAGCTGATGTATTTGTTGACTTCATTGACTTTATTGAAGAACTTGAGTTGTCGATGATAGTTTCTTGAGCAGAAATTGATGTTGATGTCGTCTTCAATGGCTTAGAACCTAGCAAGGGTTAAGAAGGTCTGGTTTAGTACGAGCGTACTCAGCAAGTTCACTAAAAAGGAGTCTATGATGCACTATCTCTATAGCCATAGCCCATAGGTCGTAGGCAATGCAGGTTTTCATAAACATTTCTTCAAAGGTTGCTTTTATTCTGAAAACTATGTCCGACAGCCTTCACAGGTTGACCAGAACTTCATGGAGTTCCTTTCCTGCCACGTTCGTAGATCCTTCCCGGAACAGGGAGTAACATGTCACAATTCTTACACTCTACACAAGTGCATCACTTTTCCCACAAGAGACCTTAAGCCTTGTTGCACAACCGGGAGTATGTCCCTATTCAAACTTCCATGGTTTGAGGCCCAACTTAAGATCCAAGCCAGTACTGCCCTCTCCGCGACCGCGTATGAGACACGATCCCCCGAGACTGTAGGGGTTCCGCGCATGAAAACAATAAATTTTACCCTACGCCTCTGAACCCTTGATGCTGCCAGGACCTATCTATTAGTAATACAGTAACGGGAGGGGCTTTTCGCGAACTTACCCTTGAAGACTGAAGAGCATTGTCAATGCTCAGGAGAGCGTGGTTGATGTAGACAAGCTGAAGCTGACCTCAAGGTCGTGATGAAGTCCTCGCACTCCTTTGGCTCCAATGACTTGAGTGCCTCAAGTGCAACACCTCGCGGGGAGTAACACATGTCCGGTGCCTGACGATGACTCCCGCTTCCCTGATCCAGCAGCAGTTGTGGAAGTAGAGCTCTCGGATCCGAATCCCACAACACGACGACACTCCGTGGTGAAGATGTCTCTTGTTCGCGCAGTCTAGACTTGGGACCACAGTCACGAGGGAGAGAGAGGGGAAGAGAGAAAATATCAATTAGAGGTCCTCCCAAAAGTGAGAAGACCTTTATTGATTATTGGTATATTTTATTTGGTCAAATACCCCCACTATATATTGGGGGAGGGGAGGTACTACCTCCCTCAAAGTCCCGGGGTGGGACTAAAGGAGAGGAGGGGGGAGGGGTGGCACTACTGGCCAACCCCATGAGCCCCGCGCGGGGGGTGGGGGGGCTGGCCCACTAGGGCGCCGGCCACCCCTTGGCCCCTTCTCCCTCTCTCCTTTCCCTAATAGGCCCTCTCCCCTTCGGGAATTGGCCCATTAAGAATTTGACCATTTAAATTGATTTTTATCTTTTTAAATAATTATGAATAAATGATTAAATCAATATTTAACATTAATTCACATATTATTCAACCTCCGTGGCTATGGAACACTTCCACCTCCACTCCCGGACATCCTCCAGACTTACCGAAACCCTTCTGGTTTTCTCCCTACTATTCTTTGGCGATTCTACTGATCCTATAAACACTCTCTAAGCACCATCTAGCCCTTAAGCGTGATACCCCATGGTTCGGGAACACTCCATACATGGTCGGGACACTCCCGCACCAATGATCAACAAAGGGACCTAGATGGCCATGTGACCCATGTGCGTTCCACAAAGATGTTTCGTCGTTTGAACTAGGACAGTCGTGTCTTATTCCCTTTATCTCTCGATACTTGCATTGCCCGAGATCTGATCAATGACATCACCATGTCGTTTTCAATCTCGTTACCGAACAATGCTACTTGACTCGTTCCGACAAGTGATATCCCTATGGTCAAATCACACGTTGCACAGCTATTGGATATAACTTCTCCGAGTGGGCCCTTTAAGTATGTTCCCATCACATGGACGGACAAATCCCGCTCTTGACATATATTTCCTCTACGGTTTCCTCCGAGTACCTGAACACACCTTTATAACCATTGTATTACCAAGTGGAGCTTGATGCTATCTAAGCACTCTCGGGAGACAGTGATTGATATAGCCTCACGGTCTAAGGAATTGTCTACGAGGATCCATTTCTAATCATCATAACTTGAAGTTCGTGACATGATCAGGTCATGATGTTTAGGTTGGGTATTGGTTCATCATCTCATTCTCAAAATGAGTTGACTCCATTTCCAACTGGCATAAATGCCACATGATCAGGAAACTTGATCATCTGTTAACCAATGAACCAGTGACTAGAGTTTCACCGGGAACCCCTAGTTGTTTGTATAGCACACGTGTATTGATGTTTCCACGCAATACAGTTATAGCATGATATAAAACTTAATCATAAACTATATGAAATATGATAATTGTCCTTACTACTATTTGTCTCTAGGGCATATTTCCAACAGTCTCCCACTTGCACTAGAGTACAAATACACTAGCTGCATTTTTTCTTAATCATTGGCACCATATATCCGGTACCCTGAACATGCTTGCTCATGGAAGAGGTTGAGTCTTGGGTCTGTACTTTACAGTCCCAAATCCTTTGCAACTTACTAATGTCACCTTGATTGATATTTATACTTTATCATCGCATGATAACATCTGTGTGTATGCATCGTCGCTATGGCAGCAGAACGAGGCCTGATTCCAGGAGCCTACAGTGACTTTAGATCAACCTCGAGGGCTTTCTCATGGGCACTGTGCCCTGGGACACATCATTCTACGTTAAAAGCAAACTAGCCCCACCATAACATTATACAACACTTTAGGTGGTACCCTTATCTATTATTATAATTGTATTCATCGAAACACTAGTGCACTCTGTGCAACTTTCCATGTTTTGTTCACCTTGCTTCCTAGTTGAATTTAATCGGTATTTACAGGAGTTTCCAACATATTCCCATATAATATAACCCTTTATGCTTTAAGATATGTCATCCTTTATGGATTTATAAAATATATCCACAGTTCACTATTAGACACTGCGGACAAACTCAGCTCAATGTTTTGTGATTCTAACTTAATCACTTTCAAACGTTACCTATTGGACCACATATTATGTTAAGTTATCATCATGGTTTCTGAGATAGAACCTATGTCTCAACATAGTGGATGATGATCATCCTTTTCTTTCTTTCAACCATTGATGTTCAACTTAATACTATTCCTAATTTGAGTTATTAAGGACCAGTTCCTTAATTAACTTCTATTCTGAAACCCTTTCCAGAATCCCTTAAGGAATACTACATAATATCATAATACACTTATTATCAACTTGTACACCTTATAAATCATTATTTATTGGTACTTGCGCTTTTATTCTTAATGTGTTGAATACACACTTAAGAATCACTCCTATAAGCTCCCACAAAAAATATGTTCCTACATATTTGGGTATGAGTCAGTACTCTTACTCAAACTATGTTCCTACATATTTGAATTTGTGACTTATATTTCTCCCACTCAAAAATATGTCAATCACATATTGTTTTAGGAAGACTTTCATAACTCCCACTCAATTTCATGCAAATTGCATATCCACTCACTATTTTTGAACAATTTCAAAATCCTTTGATCAAATATCAAACTTGGAGATTTGCTATGAGATACTAGTACTTTTACTAGTCTTAAATCCACTAGACATTTAGCACACTTGAATCAAATTCATTTGAATTCATCCAATACTTGACAAATTATGCCTTTGTCATTCACCCCCTTTTCCACTATGGCTTTGCAGTCATTTGGGAAAATTCCAAGTAACCCCTTTTACTTGTGAGATTCAGCAACGAATTGCTTTCTAATCTCAAGGCAATTTCTCTATGGGATTTCTCATCACTTTAGCTTATCATTATTTCCTTAGTAGTTCGTAGGTATGTCATATTCAAAGAATCATGACAAATGATTCAGAAATGTCTCCATACTAGATATGGATTACATTTTCAATCCTACTTCATGTAGTGAAAACACTAGTGGGGAAAACAGAATGATCATTATCATTGATTCTTTCTTTTGTGAAGAGAATCGTTCAGGAACATTGTCCGTTGTGCTTCTCAACATTCTGATGCATGGATTTGAATCCTTATCATGTTTTTCACTATCTTCCATTTGCTTCATAATCGAGAAATATCACTTTTTTCCAATACAACCCCATCACATAGGGGTCGGGTTCCACTATCAACCGATAACAGAACAAACAACACACACCATCATCCACCAACACAGGTTCATGCTCCTGGAAGCCAAGCTCTGTCGAAACCAGAGCCAATCTTCTAGAGCTAGTTGTCCGAAAACACAAGAAGAAAGGAAGAGAGAGAGATGCAAGATCACCGCCAACTAGGCTAGTGTTTTTAAACTACGACAAGTAAGCACCACAGACCAACGGGACAAAGTACATGCCAACATAAAACTTCAAACTGACCCCACAAAGCTATTTATGTCTGTATCTCAATCTTCTTCCTGTTCCTCCACAGGCGACCTGGGACGTTTGCGGCTAGTTGATGGCAGTCCCAGCAGAGGCACCCTTGCCCTGTCCATGCCTTCAGCCTCCACCAGCGCATTCCTCTACAAAGTCTCCGCTCCTTCACGTAGCAACTCCCCTTCTTCAGCTTCATGCAGACCTACCCAATGTTTCAAGAAAACACAAGCATACATCACTAGGTCCACAGGAGACTTGATTAGTTTGTTTTCAAAACAAGCTCTGTTCCTAAGCTTCCATATAGCCCAACAGATAGTAGCAATGGCTGTTATCTGAATATTATGACTCACAGTCAAAAACCTGACTATCCACCGGAAAAACTGAGAAAAGGATCCGGGTCTGGTATTAGCAGCCACAGATTTTGCAACCACACTCCAGACATACTTGACCGCAGGACAATGGAAGAACAAATGTCCAATAGTTTCCTCCTGGTCACAAAATCTGCAAGTTGTACCTCCCTCCCACTTCCTTTTCTTCATATTATCTTTGGAAGGGATTGCATTGTGCCAGATAAGCCACAGCCAAATTTTAATCTTCAGAGGAATTTTGGCCTTCCACAAGTGCTTAAAACTCCTATCCACCCCACCATTTTCCAGATGATTATACATTGATTTAACCGTAAACACCCCTGATTTTGTCCACAACCATCTTGGTTTATCTTCCTCACCCGTCATTTGAACCAATCATCATCTCCTGCATACATCTATATTGCACCTGTTTATCACTGTCCAACCATCTCCTAAAAGAACAATGCCAGTTTCTACCAGCCATCTCAGAAACAGTCACATTCTGCTGCCTACATATGTCAAACAACTCAGGAAATTTCCTTTTCAAAGGTATATCTAGGCACCATCCATCCCCCAGAAATCTGTTCTCACCCCATTCCCCACCACCATTCTTCTCCCAGACATGTAAATTTCTTTGACTTTCAACAGATCAGCCCAGCAAGCAGAATCTTTTTGTCTATGCTTGATGGAAAAGATTCCTCCACTTCCAAGGTATTTCTTCCTCACAAACATCTCCCATGGACCATGTTCATATTCTAACCTCCACCACCACTTGCACAACAAACTGATATTGAAAATTCTGATGTTTTTTATCCCCAGGCCCCCTTTTTTAGGTCTGCACACATATTTCCACTTAACAAGCTGGTATTTATTTTTTCCTGCTTTACGATACCAGAAAAAAGATCTGGTATGTTTTTCCACTTCCTCCACATTTGTCTTATGTAAAAGGATCATTGACATGGGATAAACAGCCACACTGGAGATGTAGGAAGTGATTTTGATATACCTACCCCCACAGAAAGTGCACCTCCCATCCATCCATCTTTTTACTCATTTTCTCCCCTATGAATCTCATATCAGACACAGAACATTTCCTGCTACCCACAGGAAGGCCCAGATATTTGATAGGCCATTCCCCTGTCTGACAGTTAAACAAAGTAGCATACATCTCCTGCTTTGTATCATCTTCCAGGACCATCATCACCTCACTTTTCTCAAAATTGATTTTGAGTTCAGACATTGCTTCAAACAAGTACAACAACAGTTTCAAATTCCTAGCACCCTCCACCTCATCCTTGATGAATAAAATGGTATCATCAGCATACTGCAGAATGTCTATACCCTTTACAAAAAGATTATCAGCAAGCCCAGTGAACAAATTTCCTCCCTGTGCATTCAGCACCATTTTGGCCAAACAATCCCCTGCCATATTGAACAAGAAGGGAGAAAACGGGTCACCATGTCTCACCCCTTTATAACTCCCAAAATAAGAAACAGTTTCATCATTAATTTTTACACTAAAAGTCCCCTGAGTAACAACACTTTTCAACCAAAACAGCCAGTCATCATCAAAACCTTTCTGCTTAAAACAATGAAACAAAAAGTTCCAGTTAACCTTATCATATGCTTTTTCAAAATCCAACTTTACAATCACCCCTTGTTGCTTCTGAAAAGTAGCTTCTTTCAAAATTTCATGTAATAAGGTGACCCCATCTGCTATATATCTTCCCTTAATGAAAGATGTCTGACAAGTCTCAATCAACTTCTGCATCACAGGTTCCATTCTGACAGTGAAAGCTTTTGTAAATTTTTTGAAAATAACCTGTAGCAAACAAATAGGTCTGAACTTCTGTATAATGTCAGCCTCCTCACTCTTAGGCAACAAAGTGATGATCCCATAGTTGATTCTTGCTAGATCAATTTTATGAGAATGAAAATCAGCAAAAACCTCCATAATATCATGCTTGATAATTTGCTAGCAAAATTGATAGAATTCTACAGGCAAACCATTAGGGCCAGCAACCTTATTTTTCTCCATCTACTCAATTACAACTTTAATATCCTCCTCTAAAAAAGGTCTCCCCATACTCTCTATGTCTGCTTCATTAAGCTTTTTCTCATCAGTCCAGTTATCATCTGCCAGCCTAATAGCAAAACCATCAGCAGGACCAAACAACTTCTTATAATAATCAGTGGCATGTTTCAAGAGATCATAGGTCCCCTGAATCTGCCTTTCTCCATCCTACATAGAGAAGATCATTTTTTCCTTCTGATTCCATTTGCCACTCTATGAAAATATTCAGTATTACTATCCCCTTTCAAGAGCCAGTTATCTCTTGACCTCTGTTGTCAATACTACTCTTCCTTCTCATAAGTTTCTAAGAGTTCTTTCTGAATCTGAGCTTTTCTTATCGGTTGCTCTTTATTAAGCAGAATGAGTTCCTCAATCCCTTCTAACTCCTTCAACTCTTCATCTAGCTGCTTCCTATGCTATTTCTCCAGACCTTTGATATGTACCCCCCCACCCTTTCAGATCATTCCTGATATTCTTCAGCTTTTTCTGCAGCCTGTCCAAACTATTTGTACCTCTGACAGGTTTATTCCACACTTTTTTTACCCTGTCCATAAACTCAGCATTCCCCAGCCAACTTTTCTCAAATCTAAACTCTTTCTTTCCACATGCTTGTCCTTCCATCGTATCTAGTAACAAAGTACTATGATCAGAGATCTCCCTAGACAACTTATGAACTGTTGACAAAGGAAACAAGCTTTCCCACTTTTGACAAACAAGAATCCTGTCTAACTTCTCCAAAGTAGGAACAGCTTGGTTGTTGGTCCAGGTGAACTGTCCACCTGACATCTTTAGTTCCCTCATACCATAGGTATTTATTATAGAATTAAACATACGACTCCATGTACTTAGGACATGAGTTTTGTTTTTATCAGAGATAAATCTCATGATGTTAAAGTACCCTCCAATTAACAAAGGAATACTCTAATCCCTGCAGATATCAGCCAATTCAATCAGAAAATCCTCCTTATGCTCATTCTGTGCAGCCCCATACACCACCACAAAATGCCAATGAGTTTGTTTATCCAAGTCATAGACTTTTATCTTAACATGGAACTTTCCCACTGAAGAATCACACTTGTCAAACCTGGAGGAACGTAGGCCCCCCAGGATACCACCAGATTTCCCCACAGAAGGCAGCCAACTCCAGGAAAATTGATTCATAGGATCAATTTTCCTAAAAAATCCATTAGAATAATCTTTCTTCATTGTTTCCTGTAAACCCACAAAATCCAACCTCTCTCTGCATCAAATTGTTCAGATAGGAACTCATACCTTTCTTGCCCACACCCCTATAATTTATAATGGCACCTATCATGATACTTTTTTCCTCTCCCTTGTTCCAGTTACAACACCACTCATACGGTGATAGTTGTTAACCTTCACAACAGCTGCCTTTAACTTACCTTGCCCATTCTTCAAACTTCCACCTGACTTTCTCTTTTTTTATTCTTCCTAGAAATCACAGGAGTGAACTCAACATCCTCTTCCTCACCATCTCTCCACTCAAGGTATTCTACCTGTCCCACCTGCTCAACAACCTCATCATCCTTCCCTTTTTCTTTCTCCGCTAGTTTATGTCTAGCTAACTCTAAATCTTTAAGAGAATTAATAAACTCAAAACTCAAAGAAGATTGTTCTACCCCCATTTCTAAAGCTCTATTAAAAATATCATCATCATCTAGCACAGCAAAGGAGTTAAACAAGGACAAGTTAGTACATGACAGACCTCTCTGTGTAGTTTGAGCCATAGAACTCTCATTCATATTCGAAACCCCACCCTGAGTAGCCAGCCTTTCACTCGTTCTTACCAGATGATCCTCCACGTCTGTTTCATTTTTTCAATATCTTTTCCCTGAGACTCCTGCTGAGAACTCTGACTTTCCTGAGTTAAGTTTTCAGGTTGTGAAGCCCCCATCTATAACTCCACCTGCTCCTACACCTGCTCCACCCCTGCCTCAGCATTCTGTACCTGAATAGTAGGGGGATTGTTTTCCACATCAGCACCACTTTCAGCAGAAGATCTGTCCTGCTCACCAGATCCCTCAGTACTGCTATCATCCTCTCCCCCAGCACCACCCTGTTCTTCCTCAATTTGCTCCAGCAAATGGCCATACATTTTCTTGTGCTCATAATACTTATCACTACTTTTGTTTTGTAACAGATCTTGCACAAAATCCTGGAAGGACTGACCTCCACCAGTAGGGTCATCAGGGTTAACTACTGCCCTTATTTCCTTAGGAGCCAAAGCTTGAGCAACCTCCAGGTGTACTTCCCCCATCTCCTGGTCCTGAACCGAATCAATCACAGCTCTCTGTTGCACATTGCTACCAGCACCCCCTTCCACCTGTTGATTCTGGCCAACAACATTTGCCCCCAGTATTTTCCCTAATCACAACACCCCTTGTAGGGTTACCACTTGGCCAAACCTGAGCCACCCTAGCACCAAAAGACATGTCCCCTGTATCAGTAGATTCCCTATCCTCTTCCCTAGGACCCTTCCCTTTCTCCCAATCAGCACATTGTGGGAGATCCCTGTTGGTCTGCCCCCCTCTCCAGATGCACCAGTTGCAGCAGCATTTGTCCCCAGGTTAGATTCACCCCTATCAACAGTAGCCACTGTGAGCACAAGTCTGCTACTTCCTCCAGGAGCATCAGCAACAGATTGAGCATCTCCCCCCCTATATTAACAGAAACAGGTATAACTGGCACTTCTCCAGGAGCAAAAATCTCCCTGGTATATTTAAATTCATATAAGCCACCTTTCATCTCCCCTCTCCTTGTATTAGGCACTAAAGTGACATCCAGACATGCAACTTTAACCCTAACATATGCCAGATTCCTGAGACTATTCCTGTCCATACCCATAGGTTTGCCTATCAAAGAAGCAACATAAAAAACAGTAGATCTCTCCCTGTATTTCATAGGCATACCCACTATTCTGAACTAGGCCTCCTCCATCCACTCCAAAGGATCCAGATCACCATTCCATTTTGACAGTTCATCGAGAAATATCACTAAAAGTGAGCTTTCTCAAGAATGCACCAAAATCCAAGCAATACAAGTTTTGCTTCCCTTTTGGTTTCAGCTATGGATTTCGTATTCAAAGTTTCCAATGAATACTCTACAAGGACTTATTCGCTATTGTTTTGGTTATATCGAATAACCCCAAAACTTTTACGACGATCCATACTAGATATGGAGCCGCTTTCACGAATCTAGATGGTTTACTATATATTCTAATTTAGTGCTAACTATTTCTAACTAATGGTCTCTACATCTATACTACAACGATATATTTTTGGTGCCATCTATTAACCCATTTTGATATCTGATATCATATTGTGATGATTCGCATTTTGACATTTCAAAACGTTTTGCATTTCACAATTACTTTTATGCCATTCTTTATAGAGTAGAATTTTTACTATTTTTCAAATCATAGTAATTAGATTATCTTTTATATTTATACCCTTTGTTGATGAAACACTTTTGATCAAATAAAATAGTTTCATATTCATGTTTTCTTTGGTAAACTTCTTTACACTTTTAAACAATCATATAATGATAATTACAACTTTGTTAAAACACAATACATCGAATATGTATTTACTTTCAACAATTCATTAAACACTTTGTATTCAAGTAATACTCGATGTTCAAGTTATATTGCCAAACTTAGGCATGATTTATATGTGATAATAAATTGAATGACTTTCACATATTATCACATAGCTTTGAATTTGAAACAATGGTTTCATTCCTTAAGGAATATATCATTAAGTTGGGTATTTTTGAAAGCATTTCATTATTTTACAAATGTTCATGCATTATCAATTAGTTTCAAACAACAAGGATAATTCACATATAATCAAACAAGATATGAACACAGATAGAAATCATTCATAAAAGTAGAACAACTGTTTGTTACAAACTCATATGAATAACCGTCTCACAAAGTGTGAGACACAGTAAAGAAGTTCATAGTATTTTGATTACAATAATCATCCTAAAACATAAACTAAATGGTAAGTGTTGAGGGATAGTGTCGTCGGCCATCATCATCATGCTCGCCATCAACACGCAACGTGACCTCCTTTCCAGCAAGTACCTCTCATGCAGAAGGACCTATTTTCAGTAAAATAGAACAAGTATCAAATATACTTAACACTGCAAATGTGTTTGCAAGATTATAACATTTATAAAATTGTATATCAAATATATACCTTTGTCATTGATGACCTCAGCGACACTTGGTTCAACCAACACATTCCTAAGATGTGTTACGAACCGGTGGAACTCCATTGATTCCGTGTTGCCTCTCATAATGCAAGTCCCGACTTGTGCTTGGTAGCTTGGTGGCAGCGACTGCAGCACAGTTACATTTGCAAAAGAGCCCGTCATCCAGCTATCCAGGAAGTATGCAGGCCTCATGTACACATCATGCATGCGCTCCAAGTGGTCGTCAAGTGATGAGTTCTCCTCCATCTTAATGTAGAGGAAGTCTCCCATCAGCTCATGCTCCCATATGCGTGCTTGTTCCACGAAATGTGTCCGAAGCTGTAGCATTACCGTATAAGGGTTGACATCACCCACGAAAGCCATAGCTCGTCCACCATTCCGAAACGCATTGTAACTGAAATGAAGCAGGCCATCTCCCGACGGAGATAGCGGTCTTCCCGCCGCTTTGGGGTCTCTAGGTCAATGGGATGATCCAAATACATCCCGTCGAGTATGTAGTCGACCACGTCATTCTCGCTAAGGAGAACGTGGAGACGCGCAACCCATATAGAGAAGTTTGATCCATCTAATCTGAGCTTCTCTCCTTATAACCAATCAATCGTCAACAGGAAAGGTGGCATCGGGGAGAACTTTTCTACATTTACAATTGCAAAAAGGAATTTAGACTAAGTTTATAATTAAATGAGTTAATAATAACTCCACTCAGAAACACCTATCCCCTTAAGGGTTCCTAGTGATAACACGACCCCTATCAGCCACATCTCCCCTGATCGTCACGGCCATCAATGTGGGTTCAAGGGTGGACGCTAAACGTCGGTCACATCATTCATGCGACTCGTGCTCGATCTTTCGACCATCCGTGTTCCAAGGCCATGTATGCACATGCTAGGCTCGCCAACTCAACCTTAGTGTATTCGGTGTGCAACATGGCTTACACTCACTGTATGCGAACATAGATATGTCTGACACCCATGCCTGTACCATGGATCGCCTCATACCGAAGAACTTTCTTGGTGGTGCACACTAAGCGGGAACACAATCGTTGGTAATTTTAATTGGGATCATCTTATTAGGTACCGTCGAGTATCTAATACTAGCACACAATAAGATATACAAACAATAACATTGAATGTAAATGCGATGTGATATGGTCCTTCACGTCGTGATCTCCATCCGTCGTCACCGGATTCCGGCGCCAAGGTTACGGCGCCGTAGACACCAGGGTACCGGTGTCATTCCGGCGTGGTAGTCCGTCACCTCCATGACTATCTACTACTACGTAACAAAAGGTAATCACTTTACCTTTGCCACAACCATATCACAAAGCAACACCCCCTGCAAAACAAAGTTAGACGCCTCTACTTTATCTTTGCATGTTTTACGTGGCTGAATGGGCTTTCGCACAAGAACCGTTCTTACCTACGAACTTTCAGCACAACGCTGATCGAGTAGTTGTCTCTGCTACACCCCTTTCGGGTCCCTCCATTGTGAATGGCATACCTACTAATGCGAGAGAGATAGACACACCCCTAAGCCACTTCGTGAATGAACGCGTAAAGTCGGTTGGGGGCTGATGACCCACAAGTATGCTCATTATAGTTATGCTGAAAGTTTCCACCATGATTAGGCATGGCTTAGGCTAGCGGCCCAAGCGTTTCTCTAACATACATACAAACTCCATGATCTTACAAGTTCCACTTTTATTTCACACCACCGGGATCCATAAGCAAAAGAACATGATATCAACGAGGTACTAAGTACCAATGCAATGTGGAAAGCGTTCCCCATGATACATTGTTCTGCTAACTTCAACTTATAAAGCGCAAGGATATATGCAACAAAGAAGGATGCAATGGTTCAGGTTTATTAAGTGCAAGAAAATAAAGTGCGCCATCAAGTTCATGAGAGCTTTACTAACTAACTTTCTCATAACAAGCAAACATTTTATTCAGAAGAAAACAAGGCATACTTAATATGCACGGAATAACAAATGATGCTAATAGGTAGGTATGGTGGACACTTTTTGCAATATTGGTTTTGGGGATTTGGATGCACGAGTAAAGGTTATACTTAGCACAAGTGAAGGCTGGCAATATAAAGGGAGCGATAAACGAGAGAGAAATAATGGCCATAATCATGTAGAGCAACAAAACATCATTAATCAAAGCATAAAGTGATACTACATGTTGAAAACTAAAGGATCATAAAGGCTATGGTGACTTGTGATAGTCATAACATGGTGTGAGCATGTGCCAAGTCAACCCAAATAAAACATCAAAGGAGAATACCATAATACTATGCTTTAATATGCTAAAACAATGCATGATTCATCCAAAGCACATTAAGCAATCTCAATTGTTTATAACAAGTCATGCTACAGCAAAGAATACTAAGCATAAAGCCAAAACAATATCAAGCATGGCATGACAAAGCATAGGCCACAGTCAAAAACAAGCTCTCTTTACCACTTAAGCATGAACTTTCCTACTCTTTTCCAATCCAAACCAAACTATTTGAAAACCAATGCATGAAAGAGGGGGTCCAACCAATTTATTCACCAAACTAAGAAAAAAATAAAATGAAAAACCAAAACAAAAACGAAAAAGAAGACGCTCGAAGAACAACACAACTGTGCATGAAACAATAAAAATAAAGTGTTTGGAAGAAACCTGGGATTTTTATTGATGAAGAAGGGGATGCCTTGGGCATCCCCAAACTTTGATGCTTGTACTTCTTGGATATCTCTTGGGATGACACGCGTGGCATCCCCAAGCTTGAGCTTTAGTCCATCCTTCATCTCATTACTCATTCCTTCCATACACCTAAAATTTTTCCTTCATACAAAACTTCACACAATCTTTATTAGCAACGTTAGTGCACTCAAGATAATAAGTCTTTGGGTTTAGTTTCAACATCAATAAAACTTCCATTAAAACACAAGCAACTGTAGCACTTCCCTAAAAAATCTCAATTCCCCAAAAGAACTCAAAAAGGAACCAACAAGAAGCAAATACAAATAAAGGCAGAAATCTGTCAAAACAGACCAGCAGGTAAAGACGAATTTTTTTGAAGACCTTCTGTTGCTAAAATCTAAAAGTGTTGAACTAACGAAAGTTAGATAACAACCTGGGGCAGAAGCACAAAAATTCACGCCTCAAAAGTACATACAGAGATTTTACACGATTTTTTATGGTGAAGTGCAGAAATCTGTTCCGGGACAGCATCTTTCCCAATCTATACTTCTCTCTCATTAGAGGTTACTCTTGGCACAAAAAGCAAATAAAAAGGATAAAGAGCGGTTATTACTGAAGTAATAACTTCCAAGACTCATCTAAAACTTTTGGGTTATCTCCCAATAAGTACTTTTCTTTAATGCCTTTAAGTTAGGCATAAGCAAAACCTAAAATGGATAAAGTAGAAGTAAGCGGAGATAATCATGGTTTATCAGGTCTTGTTACCAAAACAATTTCATATGAGATAAAACTTTGTATTCCACTAATAATTATGTTACCTCAACCTTGATAGAAATGGTTCCAATCATAATAGTTTCAAATTTTTCTCTTGGTATGGGACAATATATCTCTCCAACTTGAATGCCCTCAACATGTTCAGTTGAATTCAAACCATAAGTCTTTTCAATCTTCTTGGGGAAATAGACAGTATGTTCCTTGTCATTAACATTGAAGGTCACCTTTCCTTGATTACAATTAATAACAGCTCCTGCAGTATTAAGAAAAGGTCTCCCAAGAATAATAGACATAATATCATCTTCAGGCATTTCAAGCACAACAAAATCAGTTAATATCAACCAATTATGAGCCACTTGAACATGTACATCCTCACATATACCCACAGGAATAGTGGTAGATTTATCAGCCATTTGCAAAGACATATCAGTTGGTACTAATTTTTCTAGTTGAAGCCTCTTATAGAGAGAGAAAGGCATAACACTAACTCCAGCTCCCAAATCACACAAAGCAGTTCTAACATAACTATTCCTAATAGAGCAAGGGATAGTTGGAATCCCTGGGTCTCCAAGTTTCTTAGGAACCTTACCATTGAAGGAATAATTATCAAGCAAAGTAGAAATTTCTTCATTAGGGATCTTCCTTTTATTCGAGACAATATCCTTCATATACTTTAAGTAAGGAGGCAATTTAATAGCATCAGTTAGAGGAATTTGCAAGAATAAAGGCTTCATCCACTCACAAAACTTATTATAGTGTTCATCCCCCTTTGACTTGTGTTTCTTATAAGGAAAAGGCATAGGTTTTTGGACCCAAGGTTCTCTTTCACTACCATGTTTCTTAGCAATAAAATCTTCTTTGGTGTATTTAGTATTCTTTTCAGGTTCTTCTTCAACTTTTTCTTCATTAGGAGCTTCATGTTCTTCATTACCACTTTCAGTTTCCGCATCAGAGATAGATATACTATTAGGATCTATAGCAGGTTCAGAGGGTTCTCCATTAGTTTTCTGCTTCTTTTTTCCTTTTCTTACGAGTAGAACCACTATTTTCAGCTTGTTGAGAACCCTGCTCAATTATTTTGGGATGCCCCTCAGGATATAGAGGATCCTGGGTAGCAACACCACTTCTAGTTCTAATTTCATAAGCATATTTTGTTGGAGATATGCCCAAGAGGCAATAATAAAGTGGTTATTATTATATCTTTATGTTTATGATAAATGTTTACATCCCATGCTATAATTGTATTAACCGGAAACATTAATACTTGTGTGCTTTGTAAACATAAAAGAGTCCCTAGTAAGCCTCTTGTTAAACTAGCTTGTTGATTAATGGATGATCATGGTTTCCTGATCATGGACATTGGATGTCGTTAATAACAAGATCATATCATTAGGAGAATGATGTGATGGACACACACCCGTAGTAAGCATAGCATAAGATCAAGTCATTAAGTTCGTTTGCTATAAGCTTTAAAATACATAGTAACCTAATACTTCGACCATGAGGTTATGTTAATCACCATCACCGGATGGGTACTTTGATGACATCAAACACCGCTTCATAACTGGGTGGTCATAAAGGTGTCATTGGGTATTCTGAAAGTATGTGTTGAAGCGCATGGACCAAGATTGGGATTTGTCCATCCATATGACGGATAGATATGCTCTGGGCCCTCTTGGTGGAATGTCATCTAGTTAGCTTGCAAGCATGTGGCTGGGTCACAAGGGATGACATATCACGGAACGAGTAAAGAGTACTTGTCAGTAACGAGGTAGAACTAGGTATGGAGATACCGACGATCAAACCTCGGATAAGTATAGTATCGCGTGACAAAGGGAATTGGTTTCGTATGTAAATGGTTCAATCGATCACAAAGTCATCGTTGAGTATGTGGGAGACATTATGGATCTCCAGGTCCCACTGATGGTTATTGATAGGAGATGTGTCTCTGTCATGTCTACATATTCACGAACCGTGGGGTGACACACTTAAGGTTCGAAGTTGTTTTAAGTAGATATGGAATGTGCGTTGGAGACCGAATGTTGCTCGGAGTCTCGGATTGAATCCAGGACATCACGAGGAGATCCGGAATTGTCTAGAGAATAAGATTCATATATTGAGGATCATTTTCTGAGTTAGGAAATGTTCCGGAGTATTTGTATGAGGGTTCTAGAAGGTTTCGGAATGTTCCGAAAGGTTCTGGAAGATTTCTTAGAGTTTGCTTGAAAACCATGAAAGGGATCAAGGAGTCCTTGTGGGGCAAGACAAGGAGTCGTGGGGGAGGAGGACTCCTCCCCCCTCCACAATCCGCCAGCCATAGGAGGGAGAGGAGTCCTACTAGGACTGCCCCTCCCATGGGGCCTCCCCCCTTTAAATAGAGGGGTGGGGGCGCCACCTCCAAGCCCTCCTACACAACTCCAATCTCCGCCGCCTCTCTCCTCCTCCTTTCTTCTGCACAGGCATAGGCGAAGCCCTGCAGAATTCTCTACTCCACCACCACCACCACGCCGTCGTGCTGCTGGGATTCCGTGGAGAAGATCTACTACCTCCGCTGCTCGCTGGAACGAGGAGAGGAAGCTCTACTTCGACTCCGTACGTGTGACCGACTACGGAAGCGCTGCCGGAACGCGGCGCCGGAAGGATCGTCCACTCGATCTTGAGATCGGCAAGTGATCGACTACATCAACCACGAGATCCAATCTCGTAACGCTTTCGGATCTACAAGGGTTAGTACAGATCTATCTCGTTGCACATGTTTAATAGATTAGATCTTGGCCTTTATCTAGATTAGATCTGGCTTTTGTTCATTCTTGCGGTAGAAAGTTTTTGTTTTCCATGCTACGAACCCATCAGTGGTATCAGAGCCATGTCTATGCATAGATTTGTTGCACGAGTAGAACACAATGCTTTTGTGGGCATTGGTGCTCGTGCCGTCTTTTGCTTTGTGTACTTTGCATCTTGTGGCATGGTGGGATGAAGCGGCTCGGGCTAACCTTACATGTCATCGCACATGAGACTTGCTCCACGCTTGACGTGTAACTTGCTTTGCACAAGTGGCTTTGCGGGTGTCTGTCTCTCCCACCATAGTATAGATACAATTTACACTTTGCACTTGATAGCACTTGTATCAACGTTGTGGTTCAGTTTCGTAGGTAAGATCCGTTATTGTTCGAAAGCCCCAAACCACGTAAAACATGCAAAGAAAATTAGAGGCGTCTAACTTGTTTTTGCAGGGGTTTTGTGATGTGATATGGCCATCATGTGATTGTGATTATATTTGATGTATGCAATGATCCTTGTTGTAATATGGCAACCGGCAGGGGCCTAATGGTTGTCTTTAATTCTGTTAAGACCTGCGTGTCTATTCATCTTGTAATAGCTTTATTCCAAGTAGTTGTAATAGTTGCTAGTGATGATGGACAACCATGAAGCGGCGCCACTGACCTTGACGCAATGCTGGTGATGATGGAGATCATGTTCGTGCTTTGGAGATGGAGATCAAAGGCGCAAGAAGAAAGGGCCATATCATATCACACTAATTATGAATTGCCTGTGATGTTAATCCTTTATGCATCTTGTATTGCTTAGATCGTGATGGTAGCATTATAAGATGATCCCTCTCACTAAATATCAAGTAATAAAGTGTTCACCCTTAGTTGGCACTGTTGCTAAGACTCGTCGTTTCGAAGCATCTCGTGATGATCGGGTGTGATAGACTCTACGTGTGCATACAACGGGTGCAAGCCAGATTTGCACATGCGGAAACTAAGGTTAACCTTGACGAGCCTAGCATGTACAGACATGGTCTCGGAACACGGAATACCGAAAGGTAAAGCATGAGTCATATGGATGATATGATGAACATATTGATTGTTCGCCTTTAAAGCTACATCATCTCACGTGATGATCGGACTTGGTGTAGTGGATTTGGTTCGTGTAATCACTAAAACAACTCGAGGGATGTTGTTTTGAGTGGGAGTTCATTTTGTAATTTGGATTAGTCGAACTCAATTTATCATAAACACAATCAAAGTGAATTTGCATAGTTTGTTGTAGTCATTGGCATCCGTTCACCACCTTACGCTTAGTTATAGTTGAGATAGTGGAACTATAGAAATTCTGGATATTTACTTTACGAATTGGTATCGTATTGTTTTGAATGTCAATTTAAAGTTTATAAGTCCTATTGCAAACTTTCAGCAAACTCTATTTACCCCATGAAGTTTAATAAGTAGTATTAAATCAAGAGTAAGAATTCCAATGTTAGTATCTAAAGTATCATGTTTGCCTCCATGATTCTTGATACTCAAAAGATTGTTTTTTGGTATCAAGTTTATCTAAGAGCTGAAAGCAATGTTTCAGAAACCATCATATGTGAAAGGTATTGCGACATCTGAAACAATGTGTTGGTTACAACATGATAGAGTATACGTCCTCATATTTGATGAGAATTTGTGAAGGTTGGAGACGCTAGTTGTCCTAATCCTCCAAAAGGTTTTGAAAAAGAAACATTATACTCGCAATTCACCTTTATAAGCTATAGCAGCTTGATCATGAAAGTTGTCATGATAAGGATGAATAGAAGATGTAAGTAAAATGTTTACTACACTAAAGGATGGAATTTTGAAAGAATGTCAAACATTTGATGAAGGTGATCCACTTCACAGTGCAAGTCCAAAGGTATTGGTATTTGACTATACACACTTTGTACTATGTGTCATGTGAATGACATCACTATGATGTTGATAGATTTTTTTTTAAAGAAAAGGAATTGCTGAAAGAGAATCTATAAAATATTTGGCAGAAAATAAAAGGTTGGAGATGTCCAACTTAGGCATATAGAAGATATACATGTTATGGTTGTATTCCTTGCTTGTTAAACAATGTGGTTCTCCGGTATTGGATACCGAATTGGTTGATATGAAGTGTCATACAGGACAATACAATTCATGAACTCCAATGGCCTAAGTAACTAGCAAGAGAATATGTGATGATGTTCATCGAAAACAAACAAAGGGTTGTTGTGTTGCTCGTTAAACATCAAAGCTTCCCTTCAAGATTTGTTTCAATAATTGTTATTTTGATCAGGTATTATGACGACAAAAGGTTGTTCAAATAATTACCGTATTCCATAATAGATGGATGATATACAAGTTTGGTTGGAGAAATGACGACCATAAAACTAATGCTAAAATGTCGCAAGACAAATGATTGAAAGATCACTTGCGAAGTGACATCGCCGTTTAAATTATATTGAAAGGGATACATGAAGAAACTCCATGTTGATGGATTTTTGGAGTCTTTGATTTGGATCAAATGACGCTTGTGATACTTTCCTGGAGATAATTAAAACTCCTTTCGTAGGCCAAAAGAGGAACGGACGACTAAATGATTGGAATTTGTACATATTGATGTATATAGTCCATTATGTGTAGTCGTGGGCGGTGGATTTCAACTTCATATGCTTTCTCCGAAGATTTGAGTGAGTATATGCATATACTTACTCAATAAGGAAGAAGTATGAAACATTTGAAAAATGTTCAAAGACTTTCAAGATGAAGTGGAAAATCATTGTAACAAGAAAATAAAAGAGTTTATGATTGGATCATAAAGAAAGATGTTTGAGTTACAAGTTTAGCAAAACACCTAAGATTTGAGGAATCGTTCCATGGATTTGCATTTCCCAAAACACCATAGGAGTATGAAGTGTTCGAGATATGTAATGAAACCTTGTTTTACATGGTAAGATCAAAGGTGTCATTTATAAAACTGCCATTATATTTTAAAGATTAAAGCTTTAGTGACTATCGCTTTTACACTGAAAAGAGCTCCATCGTGATCCTTTGAAATGACACCATATAAGTCATGGTTTGGGATAAAACCCAGGTTGTCCTTTCTTAAATTTTTGGTATGCTAGGCATAAGTAAAAATTTTACAACCAAAGTCGGATAAGCACGTCTTTGTAGGTTATTCCAAAGATTTTGTTGGGAATTTCTCCATAACGCCGAAGACAAAAGAGTTTGTCGCTTGGAACGTCAAGTTTCTTGAGAAAGAATTTTTCGTGAAAAGTTAAGTGGGAGGACAATAGAACTTTGATAAGGTTGTTGAACCTTAGCTATATGTGCTAAGTAGCGCAGCGCCAGAAAGTGTCCCAGTGGCGTCCACAATGCTCATGGCTCTCGTGATTACAAAAGGTGTGATCTCGGAGATTAGAGTTCCTATAGAACCGTGTGGGTCGGTAAGAATCAAATAGTAAGATTTGATAAGCAAGTTGTTATTGTTTTGGCAATGATGAACCGACTACATGCAAAGAAGCGATGATGGGCCCTGACTCCATAAAATGACTAGAAGTCATGGAATACGTGATAGTATCCATACACGAGAAATCAAGTTTCTGAACTTAGAAGACCCTCCAGAAAGGCGTGAAGCCTATCGGTCGTGTTTGGATCTACAAAGAAATAGACATGGATGTTTCAAATCTATGAAATAGTCGACATGTCGGAAAGAATTTACGACAATGTTCAAGGAATTGACTATGATAAGATTTGATCTTTCATAGCGATATTTAGTCTGGACGGATTAATGTAGCAACCACTACATATATTTTGGTATATGGTAGTTGAACAAACAAAACAAGTTCTTCTAATAGAATGGTTACCTAGGACGTGTATATGACATGATCCAAAGGGTTTTGTTAATTCAAAGGATGCTAAAAGAGTATGCAAAACTTCAATGGTTGAAGTGAGCATCGCGGAGTTGGAATCTTCACCGTGATGAAACCGTTAAAAGGTTTAATTTCATCAGAGACGATGAAGATGTTTGCATTTTGCAAGAAATTAAGTGGGAGCGCTAAGACATATTTCTAATACATTATGTGCAAGACATATTGTTGATTAGAAATAATGTATCTTTTATTGACACGGGTTAAGAATTTCATTTCGATGAAAGACTTAGGCATAACTCAAGAATTAGGCATCAATGTCTATATGAATAGACTGAGGCGCTAATATGGTTTTGCCAAATGTACATAGATAAGATCTTGAGTGAGTTCAATATGGAAACAACAAGAAAGGTTCTTGACGCACGGAAAGGACTAAATCAAGATTCAAGTGTGTTGACACAAGATTCAAGTGTTTTGACACTTGGTGAAATCACAAGAATATTTTGATCAATCATTCTTTGAGATGTACACATCTAGATATGTCCTATGCTATAAATGTTATGAGCATATACCAGAATGATTCATAAGATGATCATTGGACAATAGTAAAGATATCCTTATGAGCTTTGGAAGAACTAAGAATATATCATGTATAAGTGACAAATAGTTAAAGTTAGTTCATTGTAAAGTGTTACATTGATACTAGTTTTGTCACAAGATACAAATTAAATTTATCTCAATTTAGACTACGGGTGGCACAATATAATGGAAAGGATGTTCCATGATGGATTTGGATGAGTTCCAAAGTTGAGATATTGTGACGGGTACTACAACAAAAGGCTAAGTATATAACTGCTATAGTAGTAGCAAAGGAGGGCATTTGTGTTAAGTAGTTTGTTATCAAACTAGGTGTGGTTCATAGTAGGATAATACTATGAAGATACATTGTATGACAATTGTATCAACATATTTTAATCCCAAGGAACTAAAGGTCTTACCAAAGGACCAAATTTATACAGTGCCATCTCATTGGAGAATGAGTAATGCGTAGAGACGCAAGGACATGCAAATACACACGGACCTGGAAGTGTCAGATCCAAAGATTATGTTTACCACTGGCAATAGTGTCTATACAACACCAGAAAGCCATAGGTGTTGAATGCACAAGTTTTTTAACTAGATTATTGACTCTAGTGCAAGTGGGAGACTGTTGGAGATATGCCCAAGAGGCAATAATAAAGTGGTTATTATTATATCTTTATGTTTATGATAAATGTTTACATCCCATGCTATAATTGTATTAACCGGAAACATTAATACTTGTGTGTTTTGTAAACATAAAAGAGTCCCTAGTAAGCCTCTTGTTAAACTAGCTTATTGATTAATGGATGATCATGGTTTCCTGATCATGGACATTGGATGTCGTTAATAACAAGATCATATCATTAGGAGAATGATGTGATGGACACACACCCGTAGTAAGCATAGCATAAGATCAAGTCATTAAGTTCGTTTGCTATAAGCTTTAAAATACATAGTAACCTAATACTTCAACCATGAGGTTATGTTAATCACCATCACCGGATGGGTACTTTGATGACATCAAACACTGCTTCGTAACTGGGTGGTCATAAAGGTGTCATTGGGTATTCTGAAAGTATGTGTTGAAGCGCATGGACCAAGATTGGGATTTGTCCATCCATATGACGGATAGATATGCTCTGGGCCCTCTCGGTGGAATGTCATCTAGTTAGCTTGCAAGCATGTGACTGGGTCACAAGGGATGACATATCACGGAACGAGTAAAGAGTACTTGTCAGTAACGAGGTAGAACTAGGTATGGAGATACCGACGATCAAACCTCGGATAAGTATAGTATCACGTGACAAAGGGAATTGGTTTCGTATGTAAATGGTTCAATCGATCACGAAGTCATCGTTGAGTATGTGGGAGCCATTATGGATCTCCACGTCCCGCTGATGGGTATTGATAGGAGATGTGTCTCTGTCATGTCTACATATTCACGAACTGTAGGGTGACACACTTAAGGTTCGAAGTTGTTTTAAGTAGATATGGAATGTGTGTTGGAGACCGAATGTTGTTCGTAGTCTCGGATTCAATCCAGGACATCACGAGGAGATCCGGAATTGTCCGGAGAATAAGATTCATATGTTGAGGATCATTTTCTGAGTTAGGAAATGTTCCGGAGTATTTGTATGAGGGTTCTAGAAGGTTTCGGAATGTTCCGAAAGGTTCTGGAAGATTTCTTGGAGTTTTCTTGAAAACCAAGAAAGGGATCAAGGAGTCCTTGTGGGGCAAGACCAGGAGTCGTGGGGGAGGAGGACTCCTCCCCCCCTCCCCAATCCGCCGGCCATAGGAGGGAGGGGAGTCCTACTAGGACTCCTCCTCCCATGGCGCCTCCCCCTTTAAATAGAGGGGTGGGGGCGCCACCTCCAAGCCCTCCTACACAACTCCAAATCTCCGCCGCCTCTCTCCTCCTCCTTTCTTCTGCACAGGCATAGGCAAAGCCCTGCAGAATTCTCTACTCCACCACCACCACCACGCCGTCGTGCTGCTGGGATTCCGTGGAGAAGATCTACTACCTCTGCTGCTCGCTAGAACGAGGAGAGGAAGGTCTGCTTCGACTCCGTACATGTGACCGACTGCGGAAGCGCTGCCAGAACGCGGCGCCGGAAGGATCGTCCACTCGATCTTGAGATCGGCAAGTGATCGAGTACATCAACCACGAGATCCAATCTCGTAACACTTTCGGATCTACAAGGGTTTGTACAGATCTATCTCGTTGCACATGTCTAATAGATTAGATCTTGGCTTTTATCTAGATTAGATCTGGGTTTTATTCGTTGTTGCGGTAGAATTTTTTTTTTCGATGCTACGAACCCATCATATTTTTCTTTAGCAGCATTAACTAACAAGTCTTTTTGCACTTTAACGAGTTGATATATTTGAGTTTGAACCATTTGAAAGTGTTTAACAATTATTTTAACATCATTAGAGGTTCTTTCCACAATATCTTTCAACTCAACAATAGCTCTAGTGTTTTCCATTAGATGATTTTGCACCCTTTTATTAAAATTATCTTGCTTAACAATAAAGATATCGAATTCTTCTAAGCATTGATCAGGAGGTTTAGAGTAAGGGATATCACCTTCATCAAAGTGTTGGAGAGAGTGTACCTCAATACTGGATGAGTAGGGAATAGGCTTACATAATTCTTCTATAGGAGGTAAATTCTTGACATCTGCAGCTTTAATTCCCTTCTCCTTAAGACATTTCTTAGCTTCCTTCATCACTTCATCATTTAATTCAATAACTCCCCTCTTCTTTGATGTTGGAATAGGCACCGAAATAGATGGTTCAGGTACAATTACTTCAGGTATAGCTTGTTTAAGAGGAGTCCAATCTTCATAATTCTTGCTTATTTTAGCCATCAATTCCTCGGCTTCCTTAGGAGTCCTATTCCTGAAAACACAATCAGCACAACTATCTAGGTATGTCCTAGATTCTTCAGTTAGTCCATTATAAAATATATCAAGAAGCTCATTCTTAGGTAATGGACTTCCAGCCTATGCATGAATCAAAGCACAAAACCTCCCCCAAGATTCAGGCAATACCTCTTTTTCTCCCTGTTTAAAATCAAAAAGTTCCTGCAAAATAGCATGTCTAGCACTAGGAGGAAAATATTTCTGCAGGAAAGTACTAATCAAGCACTCAGGGATATCAACAGATCCAGGAGGTAAGTTACTAAACCAAGTTTTAGCTTATCCTTTCAGTGAAAAGTGGAAAATCTTAGCAACAAAGTAAGTACGCATCTTAATATCATCGGAAAACAAGCCACTCATGGTAGAAAGTTCATACATATGTGCTACCGCACTTTCATTCTTAGTCCCACAAAAAGGTTCTTTCTCGACAATAGCTATGTAAGATAGATCGAAAGAGAAATCATAATCTTCATCTATAGTGTTTATGGGAGAAGCAGCAACCTTAGCAATAGGAGATGGGTCTAATAGTACGCCTCTCAAGGAGACTCTTAGCAGCGCTCCTATCATGGGTGTTTTTACATTCTTTAATAAATTCATCGGTCATCTCAACATAACCATCTTCAATATCATAACTTTCACTAGACTCGGGTGAACTAATAGGCGTGGTAGTGTCTTCATTAGGAGTTTCGGTATTTCCAGCTATAGTTCTAGCAATCATAGCATCTAGGAAAGGACCTAATGAACCACTCTTATCAAGCACAATAGAAGCAGCATCATAAGCATCAGAAGTTTCAGATTCAGCAGTAGTAGCAGTGTGTGTAGCATGTGTATGTGGTGGTGTAACGAGCTTAGTTATAACATATGGTGAATCAAGAGCAGCAGAGGTGTTCAGAACCGTACCTCTTCTTGTAGTGGATGGTAAAATAGAAAAATTGCCATCACGAGACTTACCCATGATGGATGGATAGCAGCAAACAATAGAGAATCCAAGTGAACTTGATAAATAAAGCTATGCTCCCTAGCAACGGCGCCAGAAAATAGTCTTGATGACCCAAAGTATAGGGCGTGTATCGCAGTATTTTCGAGGGAAGTGAAACCCAATTTATTGATTCGACACAAGGGGAGCCAAAGAATATTTATAAGCCTTAACAACTGAGGTCTCAATTCAGCTGCACCTGGAAACAATCTTGCTCACAGTACTTTATCAGTAGCAACAGTTTTGTAGTAGGAATAGTAAAGTAATAGCAGCAGTAAAGTAAAGACAGTAGTAACAATAGCAGTAAACAATAGGATTCGAGTGCGGTAGGCATAGGGATGGATGGACGGGTGTTGGATGGACAAGACAATTCACATAGCAATCATAACATAGGGCAATTTGAGATAAATAAGATAAAGCATCAAAGTACTAGATAATCCTAGGCATGTGTTCCATATATAGTCATACGTGCTCGCAATGAGAACTTGCACAACATCTTTTGTCCTGCCAGCCCGTTTGCATCGGGGCCTCAAGGGAACTACTGCCAATTAAGGTGCTCCTTTTAATAGAGCACCGGAGCAAAGCATTAACACTCTGTGAACACATGTGATCCTCACATCAAAGCCATTCCCTCCGGTTATCCCGATTTCTGTCACTTCGGGGCCATTGGTTCCGGACAACAACATGTGTATACAACTTGTAGATAAGACCAAAAACAATACTATCATAATGAATCAATAACATGTTCAGATCTGAAATCATGGCACTCGGGCCCTAGTGACAAGCATTAAGCAAACCAAGTCGCAACAAAGTCATAAAGCACTAATAAAAGATACTAGGCACCATGCCCTAACAATCTGATGCCATTACATGAATGATCTCATCCAATCCCTACGATCCACATAGCCTACAGCGGGGGATTACTCACTCATAGATGGGGGAAACATGGATGGTCGATGGAGAAGCGATGGTGATGATGATGGCGATGATCTCCTCCAATTCCCCGTCCCAGCAGGGTGCCAGAACGGAGTTTCTGGTGCTGTTTCGTGGAATATGGTGGTGGCTGCAGAGCGGAACTCCTTCTAGAAAAACGTCGAACCCCCCAAAGTATTTAGGTCAGAAGGCAACTGATAGGCGAAGAGGGAGACCGAGGGGGTGTCTGGGCTGGCCACACCACCCCCTGGCACGACCAGGCCTAGCCCGCACAGCCAGGTGGTGTGGTGGCCCCTGGCTCCTCTTCGTCTCGTATTCTGGCTCTAGATGACTTCCAGTAAAATAGGCACTTTGGCTTTTATCCCGTCCAATTCCGAGAATATTCATTTTCTGACTTTCCTAGAACCAAAAACAGCAGAAAACAGGCAGCTGGCACTATGGCTCTTGTTAATCGGTTAGTCCAAGAAATCATATGAAAAGTACTCCAAAGTGTGGACAAAACACAAGAAAGTGGATAAAACCAAGCATGGAACATCAAAAATTATAGATACATTTGCAATGTATCAGGGGCCGCTTCATCAAGCATTACTGCGGTATACACAAGTACACGTGGGAGGGTAACAACTAAAAGATCAACGCCCACACGCTACATCTCGTGTGTTCTACCCGTACTAGCATTACTATGCATAAACCTGGCTCTGATACCACTGTAGGGGTTCCATGCATGAAAACAATAAATTTTACCCTACGCCCCTGAACCCCTGATGGTGCTAGGACCTATCTATTAGTAATATAGTAATGGGAGGGGCTTTTCGTGAACTTACCCTTGAAGACCGAAAAGCGTTGTCAACACTCAGGAGAGCGTGGTTGCTGTAGACGAGCCGAAGCCGACCTCAAGGTTGTGATGAAGTCCTCGTGCTCCTTTGGCTCCAACGACTTGAGTGCCTCAAGTGCGACACCTCACGGGGAGTTACACACGTCCGGTGCCTGACGATGACTCTCGCTTCCCCGATTCAGCAGAAGTTGCGGAAGTAGAGCTCCTGGATCTGAATCCCGCAGCGCGACGGCGCTCCGCGGTGAAGATGTCTCTCATTCGCGCAGTCCAGACTTGGGACCACAGTCACGAGAGAGGGGAAGAGAGAAAATATCAATTAGAGGTTGTCCCAAAAGTGGGAAGACCTTTATTGATTATTGGTGTAATTTATTTGGCCAAATACCCCCACTATATATAGGGGAGGGGAGGTACTACCTCCCTCAAAGTCCAGGGGTGGGACTAAAGGAGAGGAGGGGGAGGGGTGGCACCACCAACCACCCCCATGGGCCCCACGCGGGGGGGAGGGGTGCTGTCCCACTAGGGTGCCGGCCACCCCCTTAGCCCCTTCTCCCTCTCTCCTTTCCCTAATGGGCCCTCTCCCCTCCGGGAATTGGCCCATTAAGCCTTTGACCATTTAAATTGATTTTCTCTTTATTAAATAATTATGAATAAGTGATTAAATCAATATTTAACATTCATTCACATATTATTCAACCTCCGTGGCTATGGAACACTTCCACCTCCACTCCGGACATCCTCCGGACTTACCGAAACCCTTCCGGTTTTCTCCCTACTATTCTTTGGTGATTCTACCGATCCTATAAACACTCTCTAAGCATCATCAAGCCCTTAAGCGTGATACCCCACGGTTCGGGAACACTCCATACATGGTCGGGATGATCAACAGAGGGACCTGGATGGCCATGTGACCCCTTTGCGTTCCACGAAGATCTTTCGTTGTTTGAACCAGGACAATCGTGTATTATTCCCATTGTCTCTCGATACTTGCATTGCCCGAGATCTGATCAATGACATCACCATGTCGTGTTCAATCTCGTTACCGAACAATGCTACTTGACTCGTTCCGACAAGTGATATCCCTGTGATCAAATCACACGCTGCGCAGCTATTGGATATAACTTGTCCGAGTGGGCCCTTTGAGTATCTTCCCGTCACATGGACGGACAAATCTCGCTCTTGACATATATTGCCTCTACGGTTTCCTCTGAGTACCTGAACACACCTTTATAACCACTATATTACCAAGTGGCGCTTGATGCTATCTAAGCACTCTCGGGAGACAGTGATTGATATAGCCTCACGGTCTAAGGAATAGTCTACGAGGATCCATTTCTAATCATCGAACTTGAACTTCGTGACATGATCAGGTCACGATGTTTAGGTTGGGTATTGGTTCATCATCTCATTCTCAGAATGAGTTGACGCCATTTCCAACTGGCATAAATGCCACATGATCAGGAAACTTGATCATCTGTTAACCAATGAACCAGTGACTAGAGTTTCACTGGGAACCCCTGGTTGTTTGTATATCACACGTGTATTGATGTTTCCACTCAATACAGTTATAACATGATATAAAACTTAATCATAAACTATATGAAATATGATAATAGTCCTTACTACTATTTGTCTCTAGGGCATATTTCCAACAGAGACAACTACCACGGTTATTCTTTAGGTAGCCTCTCGGAGACTTCGTATGCAACTCTGTCTGGCGGTCACCATCAACTATGGTGAACTTAGACCCAGTTAGAGATGCACAGATAATCTAGACACCTAGATCGAGGGGAACTTAGGGGTCCCACCCATGTGCTAGATTCTCTAGAACTCCACGAGAAATCAACAGCCTCACGATAAGGTCATCCGTCCATACGAAAGGGAGAAGATATAGCTGACTTTCCCGTCCCATTCCAAGTCTTATGGTTGACGCTTAATATACGATGCTAGAATCACTGAAGATATTAGTTGTTAAGTCCAAGATATTATGTTCCTTTACCACTGGAACTGTATCAGTAGATTATTACCATCTGGTAAATAATCCATAATCATATTATTATGAAAATAGTGTTTTCTGACCTTTTTGGAATGCAGGTGATGACAACATTGAGTTACAAGCATTGAATATAATCAAAGGACATGAGCAAGTTGTGAACTTGCCTTTTTTGATTGCAAGATTATGCACTCACGGTCTTCAAGATACTAGATGATCCAAAATCTAGAAATAGCATCATTGGTCCGGTAAGGACTAATGTTTAAAGAAGCAAGCTGCAATGATGCATAAGTAATGTAATGCAATTTGAGAAACGCGAATCCCCGGAATAGTCGTATCTAATCTAGGGTGTGATGTGTTTAAAAGTATTAATAAACTTTAAATCTTATAACAAGCATGTTTGAAGGTATAGAATCATTTACTTTTAGTTTAAGTGAGTTTTTTGAATGTTAATTGTTTTACTTATAAGTATTATTATAGACTTAGGTTATGGTTTTAGAAATAGTATTTCAATGTACAAGATTTATGGTTCTATATAAAATTATGATTATTTCTTATTTAGTAATGTTGTTAAAGAATTTACCAACTAAATAATAAATAAGGATTTATTTCTTAATAACCTTAAAATGTGCTGGAATAGTATAATTAGGATTTTTCTAGTAAAACATACTTACTTAAGATCTTAGAAGTAAATTTTATTCAATTTTCAGTGTTATCTTTATTTTTACAAAATTCCATAAAGGATTATATATCTTTAAATCTTTGCTTCAAGATTTATTAGAAAACAAATTAAGTTAGTATTTTTATATAATAGTAGATTTATTTTCATATGCAAAATGGTTTTTTATTCATTTTTAGGTCTTTTCATTATTTTGTGAAATTTCACTTAGGTTTTAATGGTGTTAATATTTATCTGCATTTTATTTTACTCAAACAAATAATGTTATATTTTCTTAGGTAGATATTATTTTTGTGATCATTCCAATATGTTATATGTATTTTTAGGATTTTTCTATATTTTGTTAGGGCTAAAACAATTTCAGGGGTACGTTGGTAATTTTACATTTGGTTTATTATTTCCTTTACAATAATTATTTTTCTATTTCCTATACAATTATTCTCGCCCGTGGGCTGGTTAATACCAACCCAGCCAGTTGGGCTTGGGGTCAAACCCCACCCCAGCCCAACCCCGTTGCCTGCTCTCACTCACACACACGCACACGACACAACCTCGCCCTTCCTCTCGCGTGACTGGATCGCCGCCAGCGCCGCTGCCTGCCACTCCGGCCGCCACCGACCGCATCAGCCGCGGCCGCTCGCCGACTAAGCTTTATTCCAGGCTCTCCACCTAATCCTCGCCACCTCTATTCTTGCCTGCGCCCTTACGCGCGCCCTTGGAACCTTATCCCTGTCTAGGGTTCGGCCGCCGGCTCGGCACCTGCGACCCGGCGACTCCTCTTCATGTGTGACCTTCCTCACCACGATCTCCTCCTGCTCATCCTCAAGGCATGGCATCGATGGTGATGCAGTTCAACCCCCTAGCTTCTCTCGGACTACTACCCTTTCTCGGGCTCCTGCTCATGCTCCTTCTCCGCCATGCCTTCCTCAAGTCGATGCCGGCGAGACAGTACCGTGGCTTTAACCCCGACATCCACGACCTGCTACTACTTCGACATTCCACCACAGTTACATCCTCGGGTCAGGTGAGTTGCTTCTGTGACTGGTCTTTGAGCGGATGATCTAGGTTAGGTTCCGAATGGTTGTACTAGTTGGTCTGCTAATCTTGTAAACGATTTATGGTAGAGTGCGATGCTCCAGGTTATTTTCTATGCCAGTGGGTGAGATGATTCGATTTTCCTCTAGTAGTCCAAGTCTTACATCATATGTTGCTGCTGCTATATTTCTAGATGAACAGCTAGCTCTAGCAGGTGATTTTCACAGCGAGCATCTTCCTTGACATGCTATTGAGTGTTACTGATTGTTGGTAGGTTTTGGGAAATATAGGCTCCATTGATTCCTTGTAGGTGAAATGCATTTATTCAAGCATGAACAAATGGAGTTAGTTGGACAAATTAACACTTGTTGGTTTTGGTATTTTACTTGTGTGTGGTTTCCTGATGATCTCAGGACCATTAGACAATGTGTAATTGCAAGTAATACTTTGATTTTATCTACATGCTAATATTTGCTTGTATCTAATCTGTTTCTTCTAAAAAATAAAAATACATGTTGTTTACTTAAATTAGAGGTGCATGTGATGTTCTCTAGTACACCTGATCATGCTGGAATATATATACACTCATGCTAATAATTTTTTGGTTCACCTTCTTGTACCATTGCATGATAATACAGGGTTTACTACAAGTGCTAATTATTCTTGTTGTTGATTGCTTGGCCTATGGTTCCTCTCATGTCTCACTAATTAAGTTTCATAAAATCAGCCTTTGGTTGTTTTTCCTAGTCATGATGCTTCAGTAAATTGCTTAGTAGCTTTGCTGCTTGATTTCTACAATTAATTCTTAAAAGAAAATCATCTAAATGTATTTGACACGATGTAATTCAAGTTTGTATAAGTATATGATCTATTGTTGATATACTTGGTGGTGATTTACTTATATTTCTATTTACTTGTTCTTGGCATCATTTGATTACCCAAATGTATGGGATATCTTCCTCGATTATTTATATACTATGTATCATTGCTACTTTTCCATTCTTGACCTTGATGCTCTCTCTTTATGCAGTTAAGGTATAAATTCCTGGTTATACCAGTGATCACCAGCTCAGCTGGTTGATCTGGTTCCCCTATTTTCTCCTCTCTCTCTCTCTAAACTTATAAGCTCAGATCTTGAGCTTGAATTCATGATTTAGCTTATGATGCATAGGCTGAGGCTCTGCCTTGATAAGCACATATATTATGGTGATGCCTTGTGATTGGCTTTTGCTTAAATATACTATTCTGGTTTAGCTTAATCTTGTAGCTGTGGTTGTGGTGTTTGCCACTGTGGTGCCTTCCTCAGAAGTGTGCACAGTGGTGAACACCACATCTATTGAACATGCTACCTGGTTGACTAACTAGGAATCCATATTTGGCTACCTATGATGCATAGGTTGAGGCCCAATTTTAAATAAGAATAGATCTGGTACTGGTTTTTTGTGTTTAACCAACTTGGTGGCTTCTGCTGCGACAAGAGCTGCTATTTGGTGCCTCTCATATGGAGTGTGCACAATAGTAGGTCTAAGCAACATGATCTGCTACTTTCTTTTCCTAAGCACTCAATGATGGTCTAGACATGCCACTTGCATGCTAGACTCAGAGTAATACCACATCAATCCAACCTTAGCTCTGCATTCATAAAAGCATGTGCTAAATGATGAGCTTAAGAATCAACCTACTACTAATGGTATGGTTGTTGTTACTTGCACCTAGGGTTCTCTTGTTGACCTTGATCTTCTACTGGCCTTCTTATTGATGGCTGACTAGTTCCTCCTCTTGAGCTAGCTTATGATCCTGTCCCGATCCTCTTGGTGATTCTTGGGCTAAATCTTGATCTAGGAATCCATATGATATTGGTTGCTATGTGTGAAGCAGATCTATGATGATCCATCAAGAACATATGCTGTTCTTGTGGTTTGGGCTAGGTGCCGTGTGGTGAAATCAAGTGTGTGGTGACTGACCAACAAGGTGGTACTCTACTGCTATGGCTGTGTTCTTATCCTCCCTTGTGGTGGTCTTGTGTTGACAACACATAGAGTGCATGTATGACTAAGCTGCTTGTGTGATACTGGTCAAAGAAACCTCCCCTTGTCCAGGTTTCGTCTGTGAGATATTTTTGCTAAAGATGTGCTCGGCCGGTTTGGTATCATCTGATCTTGACCTTTACTTTTTAGTTTCCAAGTGGAATATTAACTCTATGCTAATGATGCACAAGTCTGAAGCCTAAATTTGATAAGAACAGATCCAGTGTGGCCCCTTTAACCCATACTCAATGATGTACTTAGCATAGCAACACTATGCCAGACTGAGAGTAGCATTAATCTAAACAATTCCCTTTATTTTATTCTTTCACTTTTGTTTTGTTATCTTTTGTGTTGTTTTGCAGGGACCAGAGTAAGGAATGAAGACACAAGATGAAGGAATAGTTAGGACCTTTTTATTATTTTTGATCCTAATTGTAATCTTTATTCTAGATTCTTTTGTAATTCATTTATTCTTTTATGTATGTGTAAAGACAATGTATTATTATTTGTTTGATATAATAAAATTTGATTTTTCTTCCTTTTTGGAGTTTAAGGCTTGTTATTATTTATACTTATCTTTTTGTGTATTCTCACTTATTAACGTAATCTTTCATTTGTCTTGAAGTACCTTTATTATAAAGGGTAATGTACTATTTTTTTCATACAAGGTGTACTTTATTCTATTTTTGCAATTCATTTTGTATATTCATCTCAAATTCTATTTGAATTCAAACATAACTCTTGAATGTTCAAATTTGAATGGCTACCCCCTCAAAAGAAAAGATACAGTGGAGGTCATGTCGAAATCTATCGCACTTGCCCATATGCTACCATCAGAGCAAGAGAGATGTCGTGGAACGTCGTGTCTAAAACTTCCAGACAAGTCAGAGGGATCCTCATCGCACGCAGGGTACTCGCGAACATGAGGTTGATGCCACTGACTATGAAGACGCGACTCATATCGAAGCCCTCGATCTGCGTCTCGAGTACAAGGGGACAATGGCCTGGACGAGGAACTTGGCGCAGGTGGTCGTGCTTGTCGAAGGTGATGCAGGAGTCGCTTCCACTAAGGTACTCAATGGTGGAAGGGGGGGAGTTTACCGCCAAATTGACTTGGCGAGTCATTGCTTTCTGTACTCGATTGGAGGGACGCCCCTTTTGGATCATCCCCATGTTGCCAGCTTGTGGCTACGGCTCTCCTCCATGATGCTGGACTAGCGTAGTAGCAGGTGGTGGTGGTCCGGGAGGTGGTGGCGGAGCTCCATGTGCCACATCGCCTGGGGCAGCTCCATAGCCCCTGTTGACCACGTCGCGATTCATCTGAGGTAGGCCCTCGTGGAGTTTGAGGAACTCGTGACAATCCTTGAGAAGGTGGCTATATTTTTTCTTGACGTCGTGCTTGTCGATGTAGAAGTGCACGTTGCATGGTCCGGACAGTTTTTCATGGATGGATGTTGCGGGTGCCTCTTCACGAGTGCGGCGCTGTCACATCTGTGTGGTTTTCCTGCTGTCGCGGTATCCACTATTGCGATATCTGCTGTTGCGGTTGTCGGCATAGCCGGCTGCGACCATATTGACTTCATCGCGGTAATCATAGACGCGCATTCGACGTTTGCCTCGGTGGTCGTGTCTGCGCCCGAGATCGTCATCATTGTCGGAGTAGGTGCGTTTTTTCACCGAATCCTCTCCGTCAGCCAACCAATTTGCGATTTCCACCCTGTGGTAGATCATTTTGGGATTTGAGCGGTCCAGCTCCTCCCTGAGCTCTATACGGCGAACACCACAGTTGAACGCGTCGATTGCGCGGTCCTCCGAGATGTTTTCCACGGAGTTCTTGATGATGGACCACCTCTATATGTACGAGCTCAGCGACTCACCAAACCTTTGTTGGCAGCTTCTCAGTTCTTCGATTGATGCGGTCCTTTTGTAAGTGCCCTTGAAGTTGCGCATGAAACTGTAGACTAGCTCTTCCCAACTGCGAATGGATCCATGTGGGAGGTTGTTGAGCCATGTGTGAGCGGCGCCCAACAGCTACAGCTGCAGGCATTGCATGGCCGTGCTTCAACTCCCGCCATGCAGCCTTATGGAGGAGATGTGGTCCTCCAACTAGATTTTCGGGTCCTGCAGGCCGTCAAGTTTTGGGTTCTTCCACAGGAGTTTGAATCCCTTAGGCATTCCCTTCTGCCTGATAGCCCTGCTGAAGCATCTAGCGCCGTAGAGCTCCGTCTTGTCTTCTTCTGAATCAGTCGAACGATCACGCCTTGCTCGCATCTTGTCAACTTTAGGCTACGTGATGTCATCATGCATGTCGTAGTCACGGTCATGTCGTCATGAGCGACGTCGCTGTGACAGATCGTGACTATCATCACTGGAGGAGTACGAGTAGTAGTATTTGTCCAGAGCCTTGCTTTTCTTTGGCTCTAGTGTTGGTTCTATGTGTTCACCGTCATGGAGCCTTGCTTTTCTTTGGCTCTGGTGTATCCACCGTCATGGAGCTGAAGTCAAGGACTTTCGTGGCTTATATGTGTTCTTGCTTGGTGAGGTGGGCTAGTCAAGATCGCCTCTTATTGGCCACGTACTCGTTGCCTTTGGAGGAGGTTCCTCCGTGGGAGGAGAGCCCAGCTCGTCAAAGACTCGACTCATCCGCCGCCTTTCTACACGCCTCGAGTTGCGCGATCACCTGCTGCTGGCACTTGAATTCCTCCTTCAGCAGCCAATGATAGCCCATCAGCATGTCCTGAGGTGTGTTGAGGGGTAGAGGATTACCACGTAGAGCTTCTCAACAGCGGACCCACTCGTTGTTGTTGAGCTTGATCAGCATACGCTCGCCGGTGTTCTCATTCATCATGAGGTGCGACTCCCCTCCTGTCCCGTTATTGGTGGGCACGCCATTGCCACCGTTGGGTGTACTGCCGTTGGGTGTACCGCTGTTGGGCGGCCCGGTGCCAGATCTGGTGCCGGCGTTTTCGCGATTGACGCCGGTATCGCCCGCATTGATGACGGCGCACATGAAGTGATTGGGGAAGCTGTTGCTCCCACAATTTTCAGATCCGGAGCCGTAGGATCCATCTTCTGTGGCTAGGTCACCCATATTGGATCCGTGACTGCTATCGTTGTCCGTACTCCCAGCTATTGCTGAGGTGTTGAGCTCGCTGAGGGCGGTGATTGGTGGCGGGAACCACGATGCTGGAGCAATCGCTGGTGCCATTGGCTGGTCGGGCATGCGAAGCGTGCCCAGTTGACTGACCTAGAAGCAGAAGCTCCCAATCGCCATGCTGATCCCATTGCCCACGGACTTGAAAGCCGGTGAGTGGCCAGCGTGTGGACGGTGAAGTAGAACGCGCCGAAGAGCTAGCGAATCTCCGCTGTTGCGAAGTTGTAGATCATGGTTGACGGGGCCGAAGAAGCCGCGACATCAGCACTCCCAGTTCCCACCGACGACACCAATTGACGAGGGTTTAACTCGTTAATGCCCATTGTTATGGACTTGGGTTTTGGAGAAGGAGGGAGCGCTAGAGGCATCAATCGGCTAGCAAACAAGCACACAGGGATGCAAGGTTTACCCAGGTTCAGGCCTCGTATAGGTTCCTACTCTTGCTTGTCTGCTCTTGGAATTATCGAAGGAATCGAAGATTATAGGGGTGCGCGGATGCAATCTAGCGAGAGTTGTGGAAACTAGGGTTGTGATTCTCCTCCTCGCCGCCCCTCCTAGCCTTTATATAGATAGGCTAGGTCTCGGGTATTAGGTCGAGTCGGTTACAGATTAGGGTTCGCCCTTTGAACTTTCTATCTTAAACTTCTTGTCCCGCAAGCAATCGCAGAGTCCGTGGTCCACTCGAATTCTTCATTGGGCCTTGGAAACGATGTGGGCTTCTGCCGTATCTGGACCGAATATGCCAAACTCGAGTACCTATAGGGTATACCCATGTCAGGTTGCTTTTATTCTGCAAAGCTATATCCATCAGCCTTCACAGGTTTACCAGAACTTTCGTGGAGTTCCTTTCCTACCGCGTTCATAGCTCCTTCCCCGAACAGGGAGTAACATGTCACAATTCTTACACTCTGCACAAGTGCGTTACTTTACCCATAAGAGATCTTAGCTTTGTTGCACAACCAAGTAATGAGGCCCAGTCTAAGATCCAAGCCAATCACTGCCCTCTCCGCGACCGTGCATGCCCCCTTGGTGTACGCCATGCCGACATATTGAATTACGACAATGGTTAGTACATACCATTATAGATGCCAGAACTACCATGGGACATTGAGGGATCCCACCATATCTTGCATATCCTCTATGAATTACATACTCACAGTACGAGGATAACAGCCACAACCTGCACATCCAGATTCATGTGGAAGGAAGAAGATACACTGACTTTCCCATCCCATTCCAAGTCTTATGGTTAACGCGTAATATACGGTGCTAGAATCACTAGCAACATTGGTTGTTAAGTCGTAGATAGTATGTTCCTTTACCACTGGAATTGTAATAGTAGGTTATTACCATTTGGTAGTGTTTTCTGACATTTTTGAAATGCAGGTGATGACAATATTTGAGTTAGAAGTATTTCATAGAAAATAACCAAAGGACATGAGAAAGTGTGAACTTTCCTTTTGTGATTGCAAGATTATGCACACATGGTCTTCGAGACAATAGAAGATCCAATATTTGAAAACAACATCATTGGTCCGGTAAGGACTAATGTTTAAAGAAGCAATATGAAGTTATGCATAAGTAATGTAATGCATTTTGTAAAATCCCGAGATAATTCCCCAATAACATGAATGAGTTTAATTTAGGTGGTGCTATTAGGATTTAGTTATTTTCAAGTTTACTTCACAAGTAATTATATCTTCTAAGAAATTTGGAGTTTATCATGCAAAGTGTATACATGAAGTATAATAACATTCTAAGATTGAGGCGAATCGCTATCTACCAATTAAGATGAAAGTTAATGTGTTAAGTTGTTAAGAGTTGAAGAACTTATTATGAGATTTTTGTTTGAAGTGCCAAAACAAATAACTTATGAAGAAAGAATTTCTTTGACAAGGTTTAAACAATCTTGATGGTTAACAGAATGTGACCGATGTCGTTTTTGTTTGTTCAATAAGCTTGGAGTTAATATGCCTTATGACTTAATTGGAACAAACCAAAGTTAACTATAAAAACATAAATATACTTTAGATCTTATGCATAACTTGGTGGACAAAAGTTAACTTTAAAAACATGAGTAGATTTAAGTGTGATATGTTTAAATCATTATCAAGTTCTAGGGTTATGATAAGGACAATTAAGAGTGTGAGATCATTCACTTCCAATTTAAGTGAATGAAGAGTTTAAATGTGATTTGTTATTATGAATATTATTTATCTTATTAGGGAAAGTAAATTTAGATGATTTTAACAATCTATTAAAGTTTGAAATTATGTTTAAGAATGGTTAAAAGATAAATAACATTCACTTTGTGAATAATGTTTAAAATTTATTCAAATTTGTTGGTTTAATTTGGAGTTATGGTTTTAAAAGAGTTTTATAAGGTTAATAAGTAACACTAAAGTATTATTATAGATCTAAGTTATGGTTTTAGAATTAGTATTCAGATATAAAGAATTGTGATTATTTAATAGATGTTTTTAAAGAATTTACAAAATACGTATTTATTACTTTAAAATCATAAAAATCTTTCGAATAATATATTTAGTATATAGTTATTAAAGTTCTTAAAAATGGTTTTTATTTATTTTTAAGAAGTGTTATTATTTTATAAAAATCCACAAAGGATTAAATGTTCTTAGATATTACTATCAATTTTTATTTGTAAAAAGTTAAGTTTGTATTTTTATAAATAGAGGATTTGTTTTTCTATGCAAAAATGATTTTTATTCATTTTTAGGACATCTCCTTATTTTATTAAGTTTCAATTAGGGTTTTAGTGTCCTTAATATTTATTTGTATTTTATTTAACTTAAACAAGTAAGATTGTATATTTATTAGGTAGATATTATTTTTGTGATCATTTTGATATATTATATATATTTTAAAAAGAATCTATATTTTTCTAGGGCTAAAACAAGTTCATGGGTATTTTGGTAATTTTATTTTATTTTCTTACTTTACTTTTAAACTGGCCTGTTTGGTTGGGCACATGGGCCGCCCTGGCCCAACTAGTCCTAGCTCGGGGTCACCTTGACGCTGGCCCACTCCCTCTCTCCACGCATGCCATAGACGCATGCACACAACCCTGACCCCTAATTCCCCTCGTTCGACGCTGCGAGGCGCCGCTGTCTTCAGCTCAATTCCGGGGAGGCCATGTCATTGTGGTCACCGCCATTGGTCGCTGGAGCTTCGCCTCCTCTTGGCTGATCTGGCCCTCCTACATGATTCAATTATTAGGCCCTATCAAACTCGCCCCCTTTTTTCTACTAGCGCTAGGGTTCCTATTTTGTTGTTAGAAGTTGCCATGTGCCGCTGATCCGGTGGCGCTCTGCTAGCAAGGCGATGTTGATGGTAGTACTATGATGGCTGCTTGTTGTGGTTGTTCTTCGATCTCGCCTCCTTTTTGAGCAATAGATGCTGCAGCCATGTGATTCAACCTCGCCATGCTCCTTCTTGGCTCGACGCCGGTGGGACGACAGTGTGACTACAACCCCGGTGTTGATGTCGACTACCTCCAGGTACGGTGTATTTTGTGACCACTTCTTGCACTGATGATAGTATTGAGCTACTCCAACCATTGAACCTGAGCTCACTTTATTTTTCATCTCTCCTCTCATTTCATCGGTCATGTGCAGTGGTGATTTCTAGGACTAATGTTAAACTGGTGTTAATACAGATATTACTTAGTAGTTTGATTACTTGATCAACTTGTTAAATTAGATCCCTAAATGATAGTAACTTATTGTATATGTTTATTTGTGTTTATAAATAAGTATTGACTACGTATCCATACTAGAAGTGTGTGTATTATAAATACATATAGAGATACTCTATTTTCTCTTTGCAATCTTATACACTGGTGATCATTTTCTTGAACTAGATATACTATCATAGATATAAATATATCTTCTAAGAATGCTAGCTTGATATAGTTTACTTCTTGTTTATTTGTGCAACTAAATAGGTTTTGGTGTTGCTGAGAGTTTGATCAAAAGCTAGTATAACTTGTTTGCATATTCAGGTTAGAATTTATCTAGCTAGTCTTCTGTTAATTCAATAATGAGAGAAAGGATATTAGTGATTAGCTTTGCTGGTGACTGTGAATAAACTTGTATGTGCATGTAAATTCTGGAGTGATGTAGCACATAGTCTAGCTTGCTAATTCTCAGTTGATGTGATCGCCAACCAGTAAGTGCATGTAAGATGAGAAAGTAAGTATAGATTATGGTACTACACCAAGGCATATCTTCTAGTTATGGTTGATCTTTGGATGGTTAATTATATATGAAGGTGAGCCTATCAAGCTTTGTATATATCTTCTTGTGAGAATGAAAAGGTATGTACTTCTTTGTCAGTGATACAGTAACACACTTGATGATTTCTAGATAATTAGCTAGGAAGATGCTTTAAAGATTTTCCTAAGGCTTGTAAATACCTTAATTCTGTTAGGGACTTCGTTGTGACTCTAGTCCTTAAACCACTCAACTTATGTACTTGTTGCTACCTGATTATGGTTTTTGAAGTTATACTCTAACAAGTCTTGGTATGAAAATGATTGTGTATACTAGTAGATATGGTGTGATCATTTTAAGTTGAAGTAACTTGATGTTTCATTCTTTAGTGGCTATTTTGAGCTTACCTTGGTGTTGTGGAGCCTCCCTTTTGGAGTGTGCACAACATCAGGTTCAGGTTCAACATGATTTGTTGTTGCTGGTTTGGGTGTGATGATCAAGGAGAAATTAATGTGTGTTTAGTACAAGTGTGCTTGTTTTTTATTTAAAAATCTGTAGGTGTCATGCTTAAAGAATACACTTCTCTTTATTTTGGAACATGTGGTATATGTGTTGTACATCAGTGCTGCTTTTCGCACTACATCTTACTGTCCTCCTTTTGTGTGGTTAGGGTGTGAGATCCTGGTTAGACTAGGGATCACCAGTTCCACTGGTTGATCTAGCTCCCCTCTCTATCTACCTTATTTTCTTTCATTCTCTAAAAAGAACTGATAGGAACATCCATTATCCTTGCGTTCTTGTCTTGCCTATGATGCAAAGGCTGAGGCCAGGATTTATTGATAAGAATAGATATTATTGGTGCCTTCTTTTAACTCTGTGATGATTTAGACATGCCACTTGCATGATAGACTGAGATTAAAACTACAACTGCTCAATTCTTGCTTTTAATTAATAAAATCAGGTGTTAAATAAGGATCTTGAAGATCAACCTGTTGTTTGTAGAGTGGTTGCCTCTCCATAGCTTGTATACTTAAGCTGCTGTTTAGCCTTATCCTTGTGCTCCTGATACATCTGTGGCCTGGCTCTCTTTTCCTGAAGCTGCTTATTCTACTCCTCTTAATGTTGGATTGGACTTATGTGATCTAATGTTGGATGGCTTATATAAGCAAACAGAGCAGATGATATGGTGGATTGATCTCTGTGGTTATTTGGAATGTTTTTGGCGCAAAACCATGTAAATATGGGTGGTGTTCTAAGAATAATGTGTTCTCTTAGCATGGAGATAGAAATGATGGATGTGGTTGTTCAAGGTTTGGCTAGTGTGCTGTGAAGAAACTGATATTGAGCTACTTGGTGCTCCCTTGTGGTGTTGACAACACACCAGTGCATGCCGATGACTGTGATGCTTGTGTTTGAGCTTCATTTGTGGATCAGCTCAACTGTGAAGATATTTCTGGCTGGTTATCACTGTTTTGCTTTTACCCTTTTACTACCTTGGTGAAACTTTCCCCTTAAGGCATGTGATGGTGATCTGAGGTTATTTGATATAAAAAGAATAGATTCTACACTTGTTCCATTTCTAAACACTCTACGATGAGCTTAAGCATATCATTAGTATGTTAAATCTGAGAGTAAGCTAATACACTAACCCCTTTTCGTTTTATTACTTGTTTCATGTTGGATTTATTTGCAGGTATAAAATAGGATGAGAAGATACAAAAGCTTACATTAGAAAATGGTTAGGAATTAGTTTAGGACTTCTTTTTTATTGATCCTTATTGTAATCTTTCATTGTTTTATTTAAGCATTTATAAAACATTAATAATATTTGCATTATTGTAATAAAGTTACTATTTCCCCATGAAATCTTTATTCATTATCATTTTGTAATTCATTTATTTATTTGTAAAAAATGTAATATAGTTTGTTTTAAATAATAAAGGTAATGATTTCCTTTACTTGTAATTTTGTACATTACTTATATTCCCTTATTATAAAGGGCAATGTAATGTTTATATTTTTAGTTTTTTTGTAATTTGAGACTTGTAAATATGGAACATTATTCAAAAATAAGAATTCAATTCTTATTCTTTCTTTTATAATTCAAATATATTAGTTGAATACTCAAATTTTGAAATGTTTTACCCAAAAACAAATAATTCAACAAAGGTCATGTCGAAATTCATCGCACCCACCCTGATGTTTCCTTCAGAGCAAGAGAGATCTTGATCCCACTATAGCTTCTTTAGTTTTGAGTGAAAATTCCCCCGATTTTCTTATGCATGAATGCAATGCACGAACATGTGTCCTATCTATTTCTAGGTGCTAATCCTGGGATGTTGCAATGCGTGAGAGAAGTTTTCTAGTTTCAAAACATGAACTACTATGACGCCACGCTTGACAAGCCTGAGGGAGAGCTTACTCCTGCTAAGGAGCAAGTTTTTTAGAAAACTAATACCTTGTTCAAGGCAGCTCTGTTGTCTTTTTTTGGAAAACATTGTTGAACACTATACGTTATTTGATAATGGCAAGGACTTGTGGGCTGCGCTCGACGCCAAGTTTGGGGTCTCGGACGCTGGTAGTGAACTGTATGTCATGAAGCAATTCTATGACTAAAAGAAGGCTGATGACCGCTACGTGGTTGAGCAGGCTCATGAGATACAGTCACTGGCCAAGGTGCTTGATGATGGCTCTGAAATATAGCCATCTAATGTCCACATTTAAACTGGATATTAGTCATATTATTGATGAAATATCTCTCTAAACCCAGCCACTAATGCTAATATTTAGAGGGGTATGCAATCCTTTCTTTTGTATTTTTCCTGCGCAGATAATATCGTTTAAAGGAGGGAATCACTGTATTAAAGTCAAAGATATGAGATTTCCAACTACCAGAAGAAACTAGGAGCCTTACATTGGAGGCAGACGCCATAACGACCAACTATACGGCCAGAGCAAAAATTCCAACTGTATAGCTCCGGTCATATAGTGGTGCCGCCACCATTTGATCAACCAGAACAACTTTCGTGAAGGGACCCCTATATAAAGAAGCCTCAGGCGACGAGAAAACAGAGTTCACACCATCTAGAAGTCTCTGCAATAGACCACCAGCCGCCTCCAGATCTCCAAACCCTTCTCCATCTCCATAGCCATATTCCACCACTTTTAATAGTAGATCTCTTCTCCGAGTGGCGACATTGTAAGACTATTGCTATCAGTCTTATGATTTTTATTACAATGTTTGCGATTGTTGATCTCATCTCTATGTGTGAGTAATTATCTTTGGGCCAAGGGCTTCGGCCTAGCCATGTAGCAATTGTGCATGTGAATTATGATAGATGGGATCGTGTATTAGTTTGTATGACATGCTGATTATTGTATCCTCTCTTGCCTCAATCCAAGGACTTGTTAGGTACCCAAGACCCCGAGGGTTGAGCCAGGTATAGGGAGTATGAGTGATGATTGATCTACAGGTTGGGAACCCCAGTGACATAAGGGGTAGTATGGATGTATGTGAGGGATTTGCTTGGGATTAACGGTGACATCACTATGCATATCATTAGTTCTCTTTCTTCTATGGATGAGACTAGTAGGTTATTGCTATAAGCGCCTGCGGAGGCAATAGCAATTATGGATGCACTACCCAAATATAATTTATCTTGCAATAACAAGTAAACGCATGCTTTATTTCTATCTTTTATTCCCATCAGTTGTTTTGCACAGCTACAAGTGAAACTAAACGCCCTAGGCCCTCTCTCTCCATCATCGACAACAACAAAAAGACACAAACTACTGGTCCGGTGAAAACACAAAAGGAATTCTAAAACTCCTGAAGGCCGTTAAAATAACTTCACTACATGTTCGCTTCCCGAGGATTCGATAACCTAGGTCTACTAGAGAAAAATAAGCTATACTACATGCGTAATCCGGATCGAAGGTATCAACCCTTTTCTAGCGCCATTGTCGGGGAAGCAATAGCTACCCTAGTGAGGTTATTAGGAATCTTGCTAGTTTAATTTCTTTTTTTAATTTTGTTAGTTTTCTTTTAGTCTATTTGATAAACCAAAAAAAATTAGTTAGCCTTTAAATTCTTGCGTTTACCGTTATAGTTCTTTATCTTCGAAAACCCAAAAACATAGGAAGTATGGCTGAAAAGAAGCTTGGGGAGTTTGCTACTCCCAATAATGATTATTTCCGTACTCCTATTACTCAACCAGCAATCGGTGCTGATGACTATGAAATTAAGCCCCATTACTTAAGTTTCGTTCAACAGAATCAATTTGGAGGCTCTACTGTTGAAGACGCAGGTATGCACTTAAATACTTTCACTGAAATATGTGATATGATGCGTATAAAAGACGTTGACCATGATGTGGTCAAATTGCGTCTTTTTTCCTTTCTCTCTAAGAGGGAGAGCTAAAGAATGGTTGCTATCTTTGCCTAAAAATACTATTACATCATGGGTGGGATGTACTTCTTTATTTATGACTAAATTTTTCCCACCTGCAAAGACTATGCAACTTCGATCTAATATTACTGGCTTTAGACATGAAGAGCATGAGCCACTAGCGCTTGCATGGGAGAGGATGAAAGAATGCCTAAGAAAATATCCTAGTCATGGGATGGAAGATTGGTTAATCCTCCATTTATTTTACAATTCTCTTAATCATGTATCTAAGTCTATGCTTGATACTGTAGCTGGAGGAACATTTATGGGTAAACATATTACTGAAGCAAAGCAGCTGCTAGACAATATGCAAGACAACCATGCCCAATGGCATGTGGAAAGATCAAACACAAAGAAGGTGAACTCTGTCTCACCACAAGAGAACGGAGATCTCAATGCTAAGTGGATGAGCTCATACTAGCCGTAATAGGTAAGGAAACTCAGGTAAGAGCCACCCTCGAAACAAATATTGAAGAAATAGACTGTGTAGCTCGTAATGATTATAATCCTGCTTGGAAGAAGAGTTACAATCCTAACTTCTAGAAACACTATGATAGTCCTGCAGGTAACTCTAATCATAATATTGGAAATAATAATGGTAGTCTCCAATAAACACTGAAGTCTTTCATAGACTCACAAAACAAACAAAATAATATTCTAGTTAAAATTACGGAGAACCATGATGCTATCCTTGGTAAACTATCTAACCAAGTTGTTAGTTTGAGAAATGATTTACACGCCCTTCAAGAAAGAACGAGGATCATTGAGGCACAGCTAGGTAAGATAACCAAGAGTCAAACTCTCATTCTAGCTAAGTTTGCAGGTAAAGCTGAGCCAAATCCGGTTGAGGAACTCAAAATGATGAGGATCCAAAGGGAGGAGCCTTAAGAACTTGATTATAGTAAAGCACCTTCACCAAGCTACACCGTTGAAGATCTCATAAAAAGGATCAATGTCAAGATTCCGGTAAGTGAAGGTAGTGATGAAGCTATGTACCAATATTTTGTCAATCAAGTAGCAATAAAGGTACGTGAGCTTGAAGAAGAATACAAGAAAATTGCTGAAAAATTACCTGTTAAAATAGATGACATATTTGATCCTACTATTAAGATTAAAATTGGAACCTATGAGATAGCTGCACTTTGTGATCTAGGTGCAAGCATCTCAACAATTCCGAAGAGTCTTTTTAACAAGCTAAATCTTGACTCCTTTGAAATTACTGAGTTAAAATTGCATCTAGAAGATTCTACCTACAAACAAGCCGTAGGAATTAAGGAGAACACTTTAGTATACATTAAAGGTTGTCCCTCTCTTATTAATTTCGCTATTGTTGACATGCCTGAAGATGCTACTACTCCTATTATATTAGGCCGCCCTTTCTTAAGAACTATTAAAGCTTTGACTAATCTGCATGAAAGGAACGTGAAGCTGCAATTACCTTCGCGAGATCCTTTTGTTATTCATTTCCCCAAGAAGAAGAAAGCCAAGTATGACGAAAAGGAGGCCATCACTTTAAAGGCCAATTACTTTGGAGTGGGTGTTCCACTCATCTGGCCCAAGTGAGTATCATCAAGGTCAAGCTATTGACCATAAAAGAGCGCTCCATGGGAGGCAACCATGTAAATAAAGGTCTGAGTTAAGTTTTTAGTTTTAGTTTAAGTTTATATTTAATAAAGAGTGCTAGAAAACTCCATTCGAGGAGAAGGAGTTCGGTAGTACTTAAAATTCTTCTTTATTCATGCTATTGTTGGTTGACAATATATACTGTCAATTTTCTATCAAAAACAAGTTATATCACTAAGTTACAGGAAAAGAAATAGTCTACAAAGAAACATAATTTTTTTTACAAACACAGAGAGTTTAACGACCAACTACACGGCGGCCGTATAGCTTTGGTCGTATAGATATCTTTGCCATCGAAAATTATTCTGCAATATGTACTAAGAGTTTAACGACCAACTATACGGCGGGAATAAAAAAATTCTGGGAGTATAGCTCTGGTCGTATAGATATCAATGCCTCCGTACAATTTCTCTTCATATGTTCTGAGAGTTTAATGACCAACTATACGGTGAGAATAAAAATTCCAGCCGTATAGTTCCAGTCGTATAGATACCGATGCCTTTGCAAATTTTCTTTCGCAGGGACAGACAGTTTAATTACCAACTATACGGCCGAAACATTTTGTTCCGCCCATATAGCTGTATCCGTATAGCTGCGCCGCTAGGAGTAAAACCTCATTTTTTTACAAAAGGCCAACTATATGGCCGGAACATATTGTTCCGACCGTATAGCTGCGCCCGTATAGTTGCGTCTGACCACAAAATCGCATGGGAAGGTACTCCCAACTCCAAAAATTCAATCATTTTTGTTTCTTGTACCTCCAAACTCTCTCAAAACCTCAAGGGATCTCCATCTCTATTCAATTTCGTTCGATTTGCTCGCACACAAGTGATCTACGCTTTGTTTCTCCTTCGATCCTCCAATTACTTTTTGGAAATTCATATTCGATCTATTGTCATTATCAATCTAGGGTCAGACCTACTATGAACCAATTGCCATGATCATCTTGCCTAGATTATTATTTTGAGGAGAATTCTTTAGTGTGCTATGATGAGGAATATGATGCACTTACTGTTGTTGGATCAAAAAAAATTTATTGTTGCCTTTCTTCAGTGTTTTAGATGATGAACACAAGGAACCAAACTCATGCTCAAGCCACTGCTAGCGCTTCTCGGGCTGCCGCTCAGGAACGCATGGGGATACGGTTCAAGAATGAGGCCCATCGTGATTGCTTCAAAAGGATCAAGAATCGTGAAGTGAAGTCCACCAAGTGGGCTTGCCCCATCATATTGAACCAACTCGGTATTACTGATGACTTTAATTTAATTTGCAATAGAGATGGCCTACAAAACTTTATGTACAATGATGTACCTACTTATCGCCGCTTAATCATTGAATTCCTTATTTCATTGCAAAGCACCGTTAAACAATGTCAAGGGGAGGATACTATTTCTTTCCGACTGATGAACAACGACTACACTTTAACATTAGATGAATGGTGCACATGCTTTAATTTGCCAAACAATGATATTCATGCTTTTACGCGCATCCTTTACTGGCTTAAATCCTTCCCCCAATCAATACTATAATGGAATGAGTTTCACTAGTAGAGTGAACAAGGGGAAGAATATTCAACATCCTGCAATTCGCTATTTGTTCTATGTTATTGCTAACACCTTTCAGGCACGTAATGAGTTCACGAGACTCAACGAGGAGGATATCCTAGTCCTTGCAAATGCTTCTTACATTAATTGTAGCTTGTCACTCAACTTGGGCACCATCCTTGTGCGCTACCTCGAGAAACAAGCATCCCAAAGCCAAGGGCCAATCACATGAGGAGGCGTCATCACCGTACTTGCCACTGCCCTAGGGCTCGACCGACGTGAGTTGCAACCGGTACTAGGTGAGACACGTGTTGGTTTCTCCACCTTGAGAGCTTGTGGAATGCTTACTAGGAGAGGTGGTGTTTATTACCTGCTTATTGTTGGAGCTGGGCGTATCTACCCTGCTCCTATGCCTAATGGTCTTGTCTCTATCGAGGAAGGACATTTTCTATATGATGCGTAGGTTGAGCAACACCAACCCGAGGAAGATATTCCGTAAGAGGACGAGGACTAAGAAGAGGAGCAACAAGTTCATCATCAAGAGGAGCAGCCACAAACCCGGTTCGCCACATACCTAGATTTCTAAGGACTTGGAGGAACTGTGCAGAGGATGCACAACATCTCTTTGAACCTCTAAGAATCAACAAGTAACCTCTCAACTCAATTCGTGAACTGGAGTAACGACTTTTTCCTGCCACCACAATGATTTGAAGGGCTTGCAAAAGCCTAAGCTTGGGGAAGTTTCCTCATGTATCTTTACGTGGCATTCATTTGCATTTATTTATTTTATAGGTTGTGTTTTTATTGAGTTTAGAAGCACTCATGTTGGTTTCCCCAACACTTTATCTTCATTTATTTCTATTTTCTTTCGAGTCTTCATATATTTGCAGGAGAGTGGTCGACTTTGAGTTTTCAAGAAACAAATAAAAAAGGAAGAGAGAAGTGGAACCAAACATGAGAGGTATGTCTTATGACTCCCCACTTTTGCAGTTTGAGAGACCCCTGCTAGTTAGTAGTAAATGTTGAGATATTATATTGGTGGAGTGAGTCTTTGTATTGTCGTAAGATTTTCGTTTGCATGGGTATTTAATTGGGCACGTTTTGTTCTAGCTCTCTTAATTAACCAAGTCTTGCCCAAAAATTGCTAAACAATTGTAATAAGAAAAAGTCTTGCAGATGAAGACTTGGGTGTTGTAGTGCTTAGTCTTGAAGGCTTATTTCTAGAGATACTCAACACCACTGAAAATATTAATTGACTTGATAGCTCTCTTTGAAAGGATTTGTTCAATTGAACTAACGTTTAGTGGCTTTTGTGAGCATGCCAAAGTTTGACTTGTTAATTATAAGAATGATATAGCTTTATGCGTGTCAAACTTGCCGACAACTTTGCTGGCCTACGGACGATCTTAATGGAGGAAACTCCTAGATTTCGGCTACGAGTTGATTAAACACTTGTAGCAGTAATGCTATAGTGGGTAAGATTCTTGGCACTCCCGGGTAGCGGTAATCATGATGGAATCACTCCTCTAGCTATTATGAGAAATCATTATGCAAAAGGAGCAAAAAACTTAGTGATGCCACGAGTATCCATCACAGTCCGATAAACTAAATACAATTTTTGGCATGTTCTCAATTACTTAAAAACTGGAATTCCTGAAGGACAATGAATAGAAAAGTAGTGCTTGAAAAGTCTTGATTTATTGATGTGGGAGATTTGAGACACTAGTATATATGCTTTTCATGACAACTCTCACACACTTAATTTACATGATTATACCTTAATGTTCAAAGGCAAGCCTATGAGTTGATTACTTGATATGGAATAAAGTTTACTCATTTGAATTATCCATGCTTACAATAATTTTGCTGCACTATAAGTATGCATGAAACCCGTATGATATGCTTGCCATTACTCTATCTATGCTAAAGTTTTTCAGATTTATGAAGTGGAGGAAACATGAGACTACTAATCATGATTAAGATCACCATCTCGTTGTTTCAGTTTAAATGCTGAGTTCCTTTTTGATTTTGGTTTTTTTGCTCGGGAAGATCTAGTTTAAGCTTGGGGAGGTTGATGGCTCTGAAATATAGCCATCTAACGTCCACATTAAAACTGGATATTAGTCATATTCTTGATGAAATATCTCACTAAACCCTGCCACTAATGTTAATATTCAGAGGGGTATGTAATCCTTTCTTTTGTATTTTTCCTGCAAAGATAATGTCGTTTAAAGGAGGGAATCACTACATTAAAGTCAAAGATACGAGATTTCCAACTACCAGAAGAAACCATGAGCCTTACATCGGAGTCAGGCGCCATCGGAGTCAGGCGCCATCGGAGTCAGGCGCCATACGAGATTTCCAACTACCAGAAGAAACCATGAGCCTTACAGCCAGAGCAAAAATTCCGACCGTATAGCTCCGGTCGTATAGTTGGCGCCGCCACCGTTAGTTCAAACAGAACAACTTTCGTGAAGGGACCCCTATATAAAGAAGCCTCGGACGACGAGAAAATGGAGTTTGCATCATCCAGAAGTCTCTGCAACAGACCACCAGCCGCCTCTAGATCTCCAAACCCTTCTCCATCTCCATAGCCATATTCCACCACTTGTAATAGTAGATCTCTTCTCTGAGTGGTGACATTGTAAGACTATTGATATCAATCTTATGATTTTTATTACAATGTTTGCGATTGTTGATCTCATCTCTATGTGTGAGTAATTCTCTTTGGGCTAAGGGTTTCGGCCTAGACATGGAGAAATTGTGCACGTGAATTATCATAGATGGGATCGTGTATTAGTTTGTATGACATGATGATTATTGTATCCTCTCTTTCCTCAATCCAAGGACTTGTCAGGTACCCAATATCCCGAGGGTTGAGCCATGTATAGGGAGTATGAGTGATGACAAATCTGCAGGTTGGGAACCCCAGGGGTAGTACGACTGTATGTGAGGGATTTGCTTGGGATTAACGGTGACATCACTATACATATCATTAGTTCTCTTTCTTCTATGGATGAGACTAGTAGGTTATTGCTATAAGTGGTTGCGGCGGCAATAGCAATTATGGATGCACTGCCCACATATAATTTATCTTGCTCTAACAAGTACATGCATGCTTTATTTCTATATTTTATTTCCATCGGATGTTTTGCACAGCTACAGGTGAAACTGAACACCCTAGGCCCTCTCTCTCCATCATCGACAACAACAAAAAGACGCAAACTACTGGTCCGGTGAAAACACAAAAGGAATTCTAAAACTCCTGAAGGTCCGTTAAAGTAACTTCACTACACATTCGCTTCTCGAGGATTCGATAACCTAGGTCTACTAGGGAAAAAGAAGCTATACTACAGCCGCAATCTAGATCGAAGGTATCACTTGAGCACTTACCTTGTGTGTTACCGGACAAGCTTGTTGTCAGGGGCATTATTGCCAAGCTTCTCCCTTCGTGGAGGAATTTTGCTACTTCCCTGAAACACAAGAGACAAGAGTTTTCCATATCGGATCTTATTGGAACTGTTAATGTGGAAGAGAAGGCGAGAGCAAAAGACTCATGTGCTCAAGGTGCTGCGGGAGGTTAAAGTGCAAACCTGGTACAGAAAAATAACTACCAGCCTCACAAGTTCAAGAACAAGGGCAAGTTTGATGGCAGAGGAAAGTTCGATGGAAAGAACAAAGCCTCACAGTCTACTAGTTTCAAGAAGAAGACCGATAAGAAGAAAGGTGCTTGTCATGTGTATAGTGATCCTGATCATTGGGCTCCTGCTTCCCCCAACCGCTGTGAGAAGCGCCAGCATGGGAAGGGTAGCAATACTGCTAATGTTGTCATGAGAGACATTGAGATGAAGGATGTTGGGTATGGTATATTACCTACTGTTCTTTCATTATGTCATTTTCCTGATTGGTGGATTAACACAGGCGCTAATGTACATGTTTGTTCTGATATTTCCATATTTTCTTCATATCAGGTCAGAGGGACTCAATCCATGCTGATGGGGAATGGCTCACATTCTTCTTTTCATTGTGTTGGTACGGTCGATCTGAAGTTCACTTGGGGGAAGACCGTGCGCCTAAAGAATGTGCATCATATTCCCTCAATAAATAAAAATCTTGTTAGCGGATCTCTTCTGTGTCGAGAAGGCTACAAGATTGTATTCGAGTCCAATAAATTTTTAATTTATAAGTATGGAACATTTGTTGGTAAAGCTTATGAGTGTGGAGGCTTGTTCCCTTATCCCTGTCAGATATTTGCAATAAAATTGTTAATCATATTTACACGAATTTTGAATCAAATGTCTAGCATTCTCGTATGTGTCATATTAATTTTGGTTATATGACATGGCTAGCCAAAATGAATTTAATCCCGGATTTCACTACTATCAAGGGATCTAAGTGCCAAGTTTGTGTGCAAGCAAAGAAACTTCGCATGACACATATGACTAAGGAGATGAGAAATTTAACACCACTAGAGCTCATACATTGTGATCTCTATGAGATGAATGGTGTGTTGACAAAAGGTGGAAAGAAATATTTTATGATGTTGATTAATGACTCTACAAGATACTTTCATGTGTATCTTCTTAAAGCAAAAGATGAGGCTTTGAGTTTCTTCAAAATCTATAAACCTGAAGCAGAAAACCAACTTGATCGGAAGATTACGAGACTTAGGTCTGATCATGGTGGAGAGTATTTTTCCAAAGAGTTTGATTCCTTTTGTGTGGAACATGGCATAATTCATGAGAAGACGCCTCCCTACTCACCCTAGTCAAATGGGTAGAAGAAATAAAGAATCGTACTCTAATAGATTTGGTTAACGCCATGTTGGACACATCAGGTCTCTCCAAGGAATGGTGGGGAGAGGCACTATTCACTACAAGAATCAGGACTGTTCATGATGTTATGATATCGTCATTGATAAGAGGCAACACATCATAGATGGTCATCCGTGATGAATTCTATGACCGAAAAAGGTCATGAACCTCACGTCATAATTGGATCTTTGAGGTTTTTTTATCTGAGAACATCATGACCGTCTGTGACGTTTCTAAAATTTCGTCACAGAAAACGGGACCGGCCCGGCCCAGGCCCGTTCTACCGTGAGGTTATTGTATCATCATGGATGATGCCACGTGGCAGACGTCACCGAGCCGCCATTAGTGACGCCTGGTGATGTCATGGGGGCCGTCAATGATGTCATCCCTATCAAGACATGTTTTTCATCTTGACTTGATTTCGTTAGCACCACTTCCTTATGTCATCATGTTGTCTTTGACATCATGCTAGCCGTGACGAATTTTCTTTTTTCTCAGCCTGCCACCAACAGGTAAACACGTGGTCCATTTAAATGATAACATGTGGGTCCATTTAAATGATAACAAGAACAAGGGCAAGTTTGATGGCAGAGGAAAGTTCGATGGAAAGAACAAAGCCTCACAGTCTACCAGTTTCAAGAAGAAGACCGATAAGAAGAAATGTGCTTGTCATGTGTGCAGTGATCCTGATCATTGGGCTCCTGCTTCCCCCAACCGTTGTGACAAGCGCCAGCATGGGAAGGGTAGCAATACTGCTAATGTTGTCATGAGCGACATTGAGATGAAGGATGTTGGGTATGGTATATTACCTACCGTTCTTTCATTATGTCATTTTCCTGATTGGTGGATTGACACAGGCCCTAATGTACATGTTTGTTCTGATATTTCCATATTTTCTTCATATCAGGTCAGAGGGACTCAATCCATGCTGATGGGGAATGGCTCACATTCTTCCGTTCATTGTGTTGGTACCTCGATCTGAAGTTCACTTGGGGGAAGACCGTGCGCCTAAAGAATGTGCATCATGTTCCCTCAATAAATAAGAATCTTGTTAGAGGATCTCTTTTGTGTCGGGACGGCTACAAGATTGTATTCGACTCCAATAAATTTTTAATTTTAAAGTATGGAACATTTGTTGGTAAAGGGTATGAGTGTGGAGGCTTGTTCCCTTATCCCTGTCAGACATTTGTAATAAAATTGTTAATCATATTTACACGAATTTTGAATCAAATGTCTAGCATTCTCCTCTGTGTCATATTAATTTTGGTTATATGACGTGGCTAGACAAAATGAATTTAATCCCGGATTTCACTACTATCAAGGGATCTAAGTGCCAACTTTGTGTGCAAGCAAAGAAACTTCGCATGCCACATATGACTAAGGAGATGAGAAATTTAACACCACTAGAGCTCATACATTGTGATCTCTATGAGATGAATGGTGTGTTGACAAAAGGTGGAAAGAAATATTTTATGATGTTGATTAATGACTCTACAAGATACTTTCATGTGTATCTTCTTAAAGCAAAAGAGGAGGCTTTGAGTTTCTTCGAAATCTATAAACCTGAAGCAGAAAACCAACTTGATCGGAAGATTAAGAGACTTAGGTATGATCATGGTGGAGATTATTTTTCCAACGAGTTTGATTCCTTTTGTGTGGAACATGGCATAATTCATGAGAAGACGCCTCCCTACTCACCCAGTCAAATGGGTAGAAGAAATAAAGAATCGTACTCTAATTGATTTGGTTAACGCCATGTTGGACACATCGGGTCTCTCCAAGGAATGGTGGAGAGAGGCACTATTCACTACAAGAATCAGGACGGTTCATGATGTTATGATATCGTCATTGATAAGAGGCAACACATCATAGATGGTCATCTGTGATGAATTCTATGACCGAAAAAGGTCATGAACCTCACGTCATAATTAGATCTTTGAGGTTTTTTTATCTGAGAACATCATGACCGTCTGTGACGTTTCTAAAATTTCGTCGCGGAAAACGGGACCGGCCCGGCCTAGACCCGTTCTGCCGTGAGGTTATTGTATCATCATGGATGATGCCACGTGGCAGACATCACCGAGCCGCCATTAGTGACGCCTGGTGATGTCATGGGGGCCGTCAATGATGTCATCCCTATCAAGACATGTTTTTCATCTTGACTTGATTCCGTTAGCACCACTTCCTTATGTTATCATGTTGTATTTGACATCATGCTAGCCGTGACGAATTTTCTTTTTTCTCAGCCTACCACCAACAGGTAGACACGTGGTCCATTTAAATGATAACATGTGGGTCCATTTAAATGATAACAAGAACAAGGGCAAGTTTGATGGTAGAGGAAAGTTCGATGGAAAGAACAAAGCCTCACAGTCTACCAGTTTCAAGAAGAAGACCGATAAGAAGAAATGTGCTTGTCATGTGTGCAGTGATCCTGATCATTGGGCTCCTGCTTCCCCCAACCACTGTGACAAGCGCCAGCATGGGAAGGGTAGCAATACTGCTAATATTGTCATGAGCGACATTGAGATGAAGGATGTTGGGTATGGTATATTACCTACTGTTCTTTCATTATGTCATTTTCCTGATTGGTGGATTGACACAGGCGCTAATGTACATGTTTGTTCTGATATTTCCATATTTTCTTCATATCAGGTCAGAGGGACTCAATCCATGCTGATGGAGAATGGCTCACATTCTTCTGTTCATTGTGTTGGTACGGTCGATCTGAAGTTCACTTGGGGGAAGACCGTGCGCCTAAAGAATGTGCATCATGTTCCCTCAATAAATAAGAATCTTGTTAGCGGATCTCTTCTGTGTTGAGAAGGCTACAAGATTGTATTCGAGTCCAATAAATTTTTAATTTATAAGTATGGAACATTTTTTGGTAAAGGGTATGAGTGTGGAGGCTTGTTCCCTTATCCCTGTCAGACATTTGTAATAAAATTGTTAATCATATTTACACGAATTTTGAATCAAATGTCTAGCATTCTCATCTGTGTCATATTAATTTTGGTTATATGACGTGGCTAGATAAAATGAATTTAATCCCGGATTTCACTACTATCAAGGGATATAAGTGCCAAGTTTGTGTGCAAGCAAAGAAACTTCGCATGCCACATATGACTAAGAAGATGAGAAATTTAACACCACTAGAGCTCATACATTGTGATCTCTATGAGATGAATGGTGTGTTGACAAAAGGTGGAAAGAAATATTTTATGATGTTGATTAATGACTCTACAAGTTACTTTCATGTGTATCTTCTTAAAGCAAAAGAGGAGGCTTTGAGTTTCTTCAAAATCTATAAACCTGAAGCAAAAAACCAACTTGATCGGAAGATTAAGAGACTTAGGTCTGATCATGGTGGAGATTATTTTTCCAACGAGTTTGATTCCTTTTGTGTGGAACATGGCATAATTCATGAGAAGACTCCTCCATACTCACCCCAGTCAAATGGGTTGAAGAAATAAAGAATCGTACTCTAATAGATTTGGTTAACGCCATGTTGGACACATCGGGTCTCTCCAAGGAATGGTGGGGAGAGGCACTATTCACTACAAGAATCAGGACGGTTCATGATGTTATGATATCGTCATTGACAAGAGGCAACACATCATAGATGGTCATCCGTGATGAATTCTATGACCGAAAAAGGTCTGAACCTCACGTCATAATTGGATCTTTGAGGTTTTTTTATCTGAGAACATCATGACCGTCTGTGACGTTTCTAAAATTTCGTCGCGGAAAACGGGACCGGCCTGGCCCAGACCCGTTCTGCCATGAGGTTATTGTATCATCATGGATGATGCCACATGGCAGACATCACCGAGCCGCCATTACTGATGCCTGGTGATGTCATGGGGGCCATCAATGATGTCATCCCTATCAAGACATGTTTTTCATCTTGACTTGATTCCGTTAGCACCACTTCCTTATGTCATCATGTTGTCGTTGACATCATGCTAGCCATGACGAATTTTCTTTTTTCTCAGCCTGCCACCAACAGGTAGACACGTGGTCCATTTAAATGATAACATGTGGGTCCATTTAAATCATAACAAGAACAAGGGCAAGTTTGATGGCAGAGGAAAGTTCGATGGAAAGAACAAAGCCTCACAGTCTACCAGTTTCAAGAAGAAGACCGATAAGAAGAAATGTGCTTGTCATCTGTGCAGTGATCCTGATCATTGGGCTCCTGCTTCCCCCAACCGATGTGACAAGCGCCAGCATGGGAAGGGTAGCAATACTGCAAATGTTGTCATGAGCGACATTGAGATGAAGGATGTTGGGTATGGTATATTACCTACTGTTCTTTCGTTATGTCATTTTCCTGATTGGTGGATTGACACAGGCGCTAATGTACATGTTTGTTCTGATATTTCCATATTTTCTTCATATCAGGTCAGAGGGACTCAATCCATGCTGATGGGGAATGGCTCACATTCTTCTGTTGATTGTGTTGGTACGGTCGATCTGAAGTTCACTTGGGGGAAGACCGTGCGCCTAAAGAATGTGCATCATGTTCCCTCAATAAATAAGAATCTTGTTAGCGGATCTCTTCTGTGTCGAGAAGGCTACAAGATTGTATTCGAGTCCAATAAATTTTTAATTTATAAGTATGGAACATTTGTTGGTAAAGGGTATGAGTGTGGAGGCTTGTTCCCTTATCCCTGTCAGACATTTGTAATAAAATTGTTAATCATATTTACACGAATTTTGAATCAAATGTCTAGCATTCTCATCTGTGTCATATTAATTTTGGTTATATGACGTGGCTAGACAAAATGAATTTAATCCCGGATTTCACTACTATCAAGGGATCTAAGTGCCAAGTTTGTGTGCAAGCAAAGAAACTTCGCATGCCACATATGACTAAGGAGATGAGAAATTTAACACCACTAGAGCTCATACATTGTGATCTCTATGAGATGAATGGTGTGTTGACAAAAGGTGGAAAGAAATATTTTATGACGTTGATTAATGACTCTACAAGATACTTTCATGTGTATCTTCTTAAATCAAAAGATGAGGCTTTGAGTTTCTTCAAAATCTATAAAGCTGAAGCAGAAAACCAACTTGATTGGAAGATTAAGAGACTTAGGTCTGATCATGGTGGAGAGTATTTTTCCAACGAGTTTGATTCCTTTTGTGTGGAACATGGCATAATTCATGAGAAGACGCCTCCCTACTCACCCCAGTCAAATGGGTAGCAGAAAGAAAGAATCGTACTCTAATAGATTTGGTTAACGCCATGTTGGACACATCGGGTCTCTCCAAGGAATGGTGGGGAGAGGCACTATTCACTACAAGAATCAGGACGGTTCATGATGTTATGATATCGTCATTGATAAGAGGCAACACATCATAGATGGTCATCCGTGATGAATTCTATGACCGAAAAAGGTCATGAACCTCACGTCATAATTGGATCTTTGACGTTTTTTTATCTGAGAACATCATGACCGTCTGTGACGTTTCTAAAATTTCGTCACAGAAAACGGGACCGGCCCAGGCCCGTTCTGCCGTGAGGTTATTGTATCATCATGGATGATGCCACGTGGCAGATGTCACCAAGCCGCCATTAGTGACGCCTGATGATGTCATGGGGGTCGTCAATGATGTCATCCCTATCAGGACATGTTTTTCATATTGACTTGATTCCGTTAGCACCACTTCCTTATGTCATCATGTTGTCTTTGACATCATGCTAGCAGTGACGAATTTTCTTTTTTCTCAGCCTGCCACCAATGTGTAGACACGTGGTCCATTTAAATGATAACATGTGGGTCAAATGAAGGAAAAGACGTGGCCCAATAAGCACATGACACATATAATCTAGAAGAAGTGATGACGTCATCACTTTCGTGATGTTACTACTTGGTCGTGACGTTACTTACCATGACGGAAATATTTCGTAAAGAAACAATCAGGACGTTTGTAGGATTACAATACAGAATTTGACAGAAAATTCCAGGACAAATGTTTCACTCTAGATAAATGAATACCATACTCAAATAAGATATAAGAAGGTTCAACTCATGCTAGAGAAATTTCCACAGATTCACCAAATTGCATGTTGTGGTTCGGACAACTGAGCTAACACTTGTTGTATTAATGCATTTGCCTCTTCTTGTTTCTTCCTCAGGTCTTCTTGTTTATTCCGCATTGCTCGTAGGTCTTCCAAATACTTCAGCCTCTCTGCCTCGCCAGATTTGTTCACCTTCTGCAACTCCTCAATGGCAGAGCATAGTTCCGATTTACCTGCTTTCTGAGTCTCAAGTTGAGCTTCTAGTTGAGACTTGGTTGGGTTTGAAGTACTCATGACTGCAAGTGCACATATCAATTGTAGATAGTTTCAAAATAAGAGTATTTAACCCATAGAGAGCTATTTGGTTGAGGTCTTTATGACCCCCGTCACTATCTACCAAAGGGTTTCCATGTGGATATCGTAATTAGCTTAGTGAATCTCCCTTCGGTCCCCCTTCGATCATGTTGGGTGTTAGCGGTGCTTATAGTCACAGTAGCAACTGACACAAACATACAAGCACATCCAAAGGGTTTCACCCTCTTACTTTAGACCCGAAGGCAAATGATATGTCGCCTACTACACATACCATCTAAACAGAGAGATCAAACACACATCATATATCAATGGATCTTCTACACAAGTAATAGATCATCTTTATTTTATTCCATAATAAGGCTAGGGTTTCTGCATCTCCCCAAGAACAAAGGGAACTACCCACTCATGGAAGCAATCAGTAACATCATCATAATCAAATGGATGGATAAAAGTAATGGGATGAATCTAGTGCAAACCACAATTGAATCTGGAATTACAACAAGATCTAATGGATGGAAGATGGGGGTAGAGATGGTGATGGAGATGTAGATGTAGATGATGTAGGGGATGATGCATTGTCCTCCAATGATCTGTGTAGCAGCAAGGATTTTCCCTTTTTCAAGTTCCTCCTTTAGATCCCTTTATTGTATGGTTTTTCCTGGCTGGAGGTTTCTGTGAATGTCAGATCTGTCTTCTGTTTCTGCGAGGAGAAAGTATTTGACGAGGCGGTCCCATCTATGAGTCATACGGGCACATGGTATGGGCGGGCTCTACTTATACCACTGGTCATTACACTGGCTGGAGCCTCCTGTGCATGGCAATTCTTCCAGGTGAAGAAAATGACTTTTATCACTTAAAAACACCATATTACTATGTAATATGATAGTCTCAATTGATATGTTCATTAAAGACTTAGTAAATTGGGATCATGTTGAAACAAGGACAAAAAGGTGCGCGCTAACACGGTAAAATACTAAAAACCCTATACTACTAATGCAAAAAGAATAAGAAAAATGCTCGATTTTTTGACTCATCAACTCCCCCAAGATAGTCTCTTGCTCGTCCCCGAGAAAGATAGTGTCTTATGAACAATATCATCATGTTTATGAGGCACGGATTGTTACAATAAATGAGGCCAAAATTGAAACAAGAGTACAATATCGGATGTAGAGTTATATCAGGAGCTTTATTACACCTTTACACATCACATGACTTAGAGGCTTCCACACCTTTTTATATTAATGCTATTATAAGAAGCTATTAGTGATTGAACATACTATAAAATCATAAAGTTAAAAAACAGTTGAGCACTTGATTAATAGTGAAGATTCATGATCATCTCTTTTTCTCTTTCCCATCTCTTCTTTTTTTAGCTTGTACTCTTTCTTTTACTATTTGAGATCTTCCGTGATAGTTAATCTTTTGTCTCTTCACTTTTATTTTCTCTTTTTTTAGCACAACTATGTGATCATGCTCACTACTATGGCATTTCATAATTGAAAGTTGTGACTATAATATGCTACCAAGATTTTACTTCTCATAATTTAATCAATACCTATTGGTGTGGAAGACCCTAAAATCATAATAGTTGTACAAGTATCATAACACTCAACCTAGTCCAATCATCTAATATAATAATCATGAATCAAAAAGGTAACTTCAAATATCATAAAGTCTCGAAGCTCAATAGATATAATTATTCTCTTGAACAAACGGAATCGAAGTTGATGCAACTAATGTAAAATATCTTGAACAAAAAATCTAACATGTGTGTAGTAAAGTAAACATGCTAAAACTATAAGATATATTACAAGGTGTTATAGATCTCCCCCAAGCTTGAGATCAAGCCGGCGGGATCAAATAATCCCTTGCAATTATTCGATACCATGGCACTTTCACGGTGAAGAGGCATTAGTGGAGATAGCCACACATTGTTTCTTGTTCGTTTCCTCCAAGACAGATATGCGATGAAGGCACTTCTACAGATCTGAACACAAACGGAACATACCTTCAGTGACCCTGTTGAGCATGTCGTTGAGTTCCTTCTTGCCTTCAAGATAAAAGAGACGCTTGCGCATGATCTATCGGTGTATGATTTCTTCCTTTTGATCCTTCTCGATCTTGCAAAGACGTTGTACAGTTTCTGGGATGTGCTGTGTGACAGGCACGTCTAGAATCTTGAACTCCAAATCTTTTTGAGGTTTCGCACTCATGTGTGCATTCATGGTGATCTTCTTTGTTGTGGACATGTGTGATGTAGTCTCCTCATAGGTCCCGTAGCCAGATATGGGGGATGCTTCCATCCTCTCTTTGCTTGCTCCATGAAGATCTCGAATTCTTCATCATCGTCCTCGTCTTCGGAATCATAGGCATAGCTCTTGTTCATCGGGCTAAGGCCTTGAGATTCGCGATCATCGGCTTCAATGGAGGAAGTCTAGAAACTTTCCCACGAAGGACCCATGAGGTCAAGAGGTTTGCCTTTGCCTACAACTAGATAGCGCATCGAGAAGATTGGATCTGTTGATATAAGAGGGAGGAAGACCTTTGGGGAGGTTAAAGAAGGGTTAAAAATAGGTGAAAACTTATACTAGGAGAAAAAGGGGTCGACCAAGAAAAAAATCCCAACAAATAAGGAAGGAAATAAGAGAAAAAGGAAGAAAAAGAAGTTGTAACGATCTCTGGTACGGGTGTGCGCTCGTACCCGTGTTCTTCACGTATTTCTTCTCCGCAGAGTCAGTACGAAGTCAAATGACCTAGTCAGTATGGGCAGTACAGCTCGGCCATACTGGCTCAGTTACCGTCTCGACTTTTTTTCTTTGTTTCAACAAACCAAAAGAACGAAATAACACAACAATCATAACAATCTGCCGTACGGGCCGGTGCGCCCGTACGTCCTGGCCGTACCAACTCGTTTGCAAAACACGATGTTACTTCTTGTTTAATGATCACTGGTACGGGCAGGTCCGGCTGTACCAACCCCCTATACCAGCTTCGCAAAACTGGCAACAGCCTTAGAAAAGCTCAAACAAACCAAAAATGGAATTAGAAAAAGAAAAATGATCGCCGAGACAAAGATAAAATGATATTTCAACCATATTGTTCATCCAAAGAAAACGAGTTTATTTGAGTACATTCCTCATCCTTTGATTCTTGAACTAACTTTTTCTTTTTCCCTTTAAACAAGGTTGGTAGCAAGAAGTTGCTAATACCATTGCAAATGGAAATTGTAAATTTTCTTTCGGGAATCAAAGTATCGAATGGTATGCATATGGATGACACTTCCTTGGATGGTTGGATTTCCACAATACCCATGGGTACGTCCTCCAGTTCTTCTTTTCTTTGAAGGATCTACAAGTCAAATTCTTGCAAAAGTAGAGTCCAACGGACCAGCCTTGGCTTAACATCTGTTCTATCAAGAATTTCCTTTAAACCAGGACAATCTGTATGCACCCTCACTTTTGAGTCAATAATGTAAGATATAAACTTATCACAAGAGAAAACCACTGCAAAAAATTATTTTTCTACCATGGAGTAATTCTTTTGGGCAATGTTTAAGGTACGGCTAGCATAATGAATGATATTAAGTTCATCACCATCATACTGGCAAAGGATTGCTCCAACAGCTTCATGGCTAGCCTCACATAAAAGTTCAAAGGGTTTCTTTCAATTAGGGGGTTTTATAATAGGAGCATCAAGAAGAGCTTGCTTTAAAATGTTGAAGGCAGTATGACAAGTTTCGTCAAAATTAAAAGCAATGTCCTTCTGTAGAAGGTTAGTTAGAGGTCTAGCAGTTTTAGAGAAATTCTAAATGAATCTCCGCTCTTCTTCCTTATTTCCTTGTCACTCGAGGGCGAGCAACATCTAAGTTTGGGGGGTTGATAGCTGTGAGATTCGACATATTTTTGATGGCTTTTATTGATGTTTCTCCTGGATTTGATCGTTTTCTGGCATTACCTAACGCTAATACTTAGGTAGCGAAGAAAACTTGGTTTTTAATGTGTGTTTCAAGTTCTGAACATCAACAAAAGGTTTTAACTAGAGAAACACAATATTCTAGAGAAACCAAGCAAGTCTCTCTTTGGAAGCACTCGAGGGGAGCACACCGAGGCTTTAACGAGCAACTATACGGCGGGAATATTTTGATGGCCATATAGTTCCCGCCGTATAGTTGTTACCGCCTCTGTCTTGTCAAAAGGGAAAACTTCCATGAAGGGACCGAGGTTGAAAACATAACGCAGTAGCCACCATACCATCCAAAGGGAGAAAGACGAGATCCAGAGAAGAAGGGGAAGACGTTCTTCATCTTGCTCCACGATCTTCGCCCTCCTGGCCAATACACCCCCATAGCCACTACGTGTACTAGAGAGAGAGGGATCTCCACCTTGCAAGACTAGGGTTTGATATTGCTTCTTCCCATCTTGAATTGTGTTGGATATTTTTCTATTCTTATTGTGGATCTCCATGGTAATACAAAGACGAATTGCCTTTCTTTGATTATATTGATGATCCGTTCTTCTTTCATGTGTGAGTAATTCCCTTGGGCGTGGGAGATGTAGGGGATTGGTGAGATGTGATGTGCCTTCATATATTTTCCATTAGTTTGTGATTGATTCTTATTACTATATTATGTGTGCTTGACTATATGTGGGATGCCTAATGCTTGTTGTCCAATTAAGGGCCCAGACAACATGATGCTTTGTTCTACATAGATAAGATCTTGTTCGGTAGTGAACCGGTGACCCCTGGGTGACACGGGGATATCAATGGAAAACTAGTAGACTCGAGGATAACGAGGAACCACTGTGCTTATTGCATTAGTCCGATCCAAGGAGCTTCATTGCTAAGCGACTTGAAGGGTCTTAATCGTCTAGTGTCTGACCATGGTCTTGGTAACGGGCTAGTAGGATTATTGAAGTTGGGATGAAATCAACCAAGAGGAGTTCTAGCTAATTATGGGTTGCTCGCCTACACATATATTTATAAGATTATAATTGTTACATTTATCATTCATCCACCTGGCACAGTCACTATCACCATGAACCGAATCTCCCTGCGTCTTCTTTTGCCATCTGCAGGAAAAACAAACAATCGAGTCGTTCTTTACTTTTATGCTTTACATTTCTGGAGTTTACACTTTAGTTCTATTTAAATACATCTCATTTAATCAAAACCCCATTCTTATTTCAACACTTATAGTCAATTCACTCGAAGACTTATGACAACTTCGGGTGTGATAGAGACTGCACCCATAAACACTTACCTTTGGGCTTCATATGGGATCTATAGCTATACTTCAAAACTATCTACAAACGATCTGCGCACTTGGAGACATCAAGCTATTTTCTAGCGCTGTTGCCGGGGAGCTAAGCGCTAAGTGTTTGTCTTTTGACATTTCAGGTGTTGCTACTACAAAATGTTCTCCTTAGGAGACAAAGGGTCTACACGCTCTGGTAGGACCTACCTGCCAGATTATATTGAGCGCGTGCCTGCTCAGAGGCACGAAGAAATTATTGAAAAACTTTTAAGATCAAATAAAGTTGAAGTTCAAAATCTGAGTGATATTATGGAAATCATGTCTATTTAGAGGATAGCTCCTGTGAAACCTAAGAAAACTCTCAGGGAATACAGTGCTCCAAGTTCTGAATTTCTTAAATAGCCAATAGAGTTCCCTAATCCTGGAGTTAGAGAATATCGATTTGATGGTGGAATTATTAAAAATTTCTAGGAGAAAGCTTTCATTGGAAGGGAAGATGAAGACCCAGGAAGACATATTAGAGAGTTTGACAATGTGATAACATCGCTTGGACCAAAAGGTTTGCCAAGAGACTTCTCTTGTCTTAAATTATTTCGACGGTCTCTTAAAGGTAAAGCTCTAGACTGGTTATATTCTCTCCCTCGCCATTACATTAAATGTTGGGAAAACTGCATCGTTAAATTCATAAATAGGTTTAATCCTTTTAAAATGTTAACTGAACTAAGAAAGAACATAGGTAACTTTAGTCAGAACGTGGGAGAAAACTACCCACAAGCCTGGGAAAGATTCTTTGGAATGATCAATAGTATTCCTAATCATGGCTATTCTAATCTAACAATTTGCCATTTATTTTACCATGGTCTTAATACTCAATGTAGGGAGTTGCTTGACTTCTCAGCACGAGGATCAATAAATACTTTAACTATTAAAGAATGTTTGGAATTGATGTCTACTAGGGCTAAGAATGATTCTTTATATAATCCTGATTTTGACACTAAGCCAGAAAAATGGATACTTCAGATAACTCCTGATCTTATGCATGAGGTACGCAAAAATATGAAACAAAAAGGTATACCTTCTGAACTTGTTAAGGAAAACTAAGTAGATTTGTTACAAGTTTTAACTGAAGAAGATGAAACTAGAAAAGTTTTTCAAGAATTAAAATGTTGACAAGTAAAATCTTATAATAACTTGCATAAGCATTTCCAAAAACACAAACAGATTTTGACGGAACTCACGAAAAATTATGATGAGATTGGCCAAGAAATAAAATTATTTCACAAGTATCTTTGTATGATTGAAACCCAGTGTGAACAAATAGCATCTGGTTATCAAATTTTTCTTCGTGATGATAAAGATATTCCTATTTCTGCTAATGTTGTCACAAGAAGGGGTGTAGTTGTTATAGGACCCTTAGGACCATCAGAATATGAAGCTGAAAAAGAGTGAAAGGAAAAGGCCTTGCTCGAAGCAAGTCAAGAAGATGATACATTGGTGGATCCCCAAGATGAAACTGAAACACAAGATCAAACCAAGGAGGACCAAAATGATGCACATGATGACCATTATGACTCTGATGTAGAGACGGTTGATCCAAGAGAAGAAAAAGAGATAAGCAAGGAAGATGAAGTTGTTATAGTAGAAAAGAAGAAAAGCGATAAGCAACAACAAAAGAAAGCAACAAAATGGGCCTGGCCCTCCACAAAAGGTAAAAGACAAGAGTAAGTCAGGTGAGTAAAAGCTTCCTTATCCAGATCGAAAAAAGAAAGCACCAGACCATGTTATTTATAATTATTACAAAGGCACTTGGTGACCTTTGTCTGGAAATTCCGTTTGCGGATGTAATCAAAGTTCCTACCTATTATAAATTCCTCCGTGGTATTCTTAGTAGAAAGAAAGAAATAACTCAAACTATTGCCATGATAAATAGTTATCCTGCTAATGGGAAGTTGTTGTCTAAGTCTGGAGATCCCGGAATACCAACTATTTCATGCTCAATAGGTAAAACTGATATTCACAATGCCTTGTGTGATCTAGGAGCAGGAGATAGTGTAATGCCATACTCCCTCTATAAAAGGTTAGGATTAGGGGAGTATTCTCCTACTACTACCACTTTATAGATGGCTGACAAGTCCACTAAACAACCCGTTGGTATGATTAAGGATGTTCTACTTAGAATAGATGAGCATGTTATTCCCACTGATTTTATTATTCTTGAGATGCCTGAAGATGAAAAAATATCTATAATACTTGGAAGACCTTTCCTTAGTACTATAGAGGCATCAGTTGATTGTGCTGAAGGAAATATTATCTTCAATGTTTATGATGCTGAAACCATCCGGTATTTTCCAAATAAGCTTGAAGCAGGAGAAACATATATTCCACCGGCAAAACGAGTTCATGTGGTAAGTGACTTTTATATGGGGAAACCCAAGGCAAGAATTCGAGAACGGAGAAGAGGTTGAGTTACTCAACCATTCTTAATAAAATGCTTAATGGGAGTCAACCCATCTCGTCAATAAAGTAGATTAGAGAATAAGAGTTTCATCGCATTCCTACCACCTTTTCACAAACATTCTTACAGAAGCGGGCCCGTGAAGATGCAGCTGTAAAAAAGTAGTAGAAACGTTGATTGAATGAGTTTAGAATAAAAATAAAAATTAAAGTTCAAGTTTTTCATTTACAGAAGCTAAAATTTTGCTCTTAATACGCAATGTTGGTCGACAGTTTGTACTATCATTTTTTTGTCAAAATAAGGTATTTTGCTAAGTTTTGGGATAAGAAGGTATTCTCGAGGAAATAGAATTTTTTTGATGATTACCGAAGGTTTAACGACCAACTATTAGGCGGGAATAAAAATTTCGGCCATATAGTTCCGGTCGTATAAATATCTTTGGCATAACAAATTTTCCTTGAAGACACAGAGAATTTAACGACCAACTATACGGCGGGAATAAAAATTCCGACTGTATAGCTCTGGTCATATAGATATCGATGCCTTCGTACAAAATTCTCTAAAACGTACTGAGAGTTTAACGACCAACTATATGGCGGGAATAAAAATTCCGGTGGTATAGCTCCGGTTGTATAGATATTGATGCTTCTCTTAGAAATTTATCCCAAAGGTACTGAGAGTTTAACGACTAACTATACGGCGGGAATAAAAATTCCGGTCGTATTACTTTGGTCATATAGATATCGATGCTAGTTTTAGAAATTTATCTCAAGATACAGACGGTTGAACAACAAGCTATACAGCGGGATCATTGTGATCCGGCCGTATAGTTGGGTCTATATAGTTGTTTTCTACATAAAGAAACCCTAGTTGGCGGTGATGTCGCAACTATACGGGCGGAACATCATCACCAGCCCATATAGTTCCGACCGTGTAGTTTGGTGCGACCATAAAATAGCACTGAGGCGGCTAGGTCTTCCACCTCTCCTCATTATTTCTCTCATATTCTCTCTCCAAACCTCTCAAATCCACCTAGAACTCTTGATTCTTCGTGGATTTCGTTCGTTTGAGTGGGGGAATCAACATCTCAGTATGTTTCTCTCCCTATCCATGCTTTATTTTCAGATTTCCATGGTTGAAACTCTCACATTGATATAGTGGATGAAGTCAAGCTTATTTTGTTTTTCCTATTAATTTATCACGTTAGGATTGATTTTTTCCATGTAGAATCATTCAGATATCATGTAGAAACTATATGCCTAAGGTTTTACAGTGAAATTTTTCAGTGCATCACGATGAACAAAATCGGTAACTTCTTTCGTTCAAGCAAGCGCCAACAGGGTGAGGGCTCAAGATCAAGGTCTCGAGCCTCGCACAACTCCAAGTTGGACATTGTCTCATCGAGGAGGGTGCTGCCCACACATTGGGCCGACCACAACTTTCTCACCGCAGCAGGGTTGAAGGAGGATTTCGACCTCATTAGCAATAGGGCAGGGTTGGAGGTACTTGCTTCACAAGCCACGATACCTATGCCGAGCTTACCCATGAGTTCCTTGCCTCCTTCTACGACAACCACAGGGAGAAAGGTAATATGTGCACGATAAGCTTCACCATGAACCGGAAGCACTATGACATAAATTTCGAACAATTTTGCAATGCTTTCAGCTTCCCTCATACTGGGGAGCCCACTGTTACTAACCTCTAAGCGTCACAAGTGGAGAGACTTGGGAGGTTATTTCTTTTAATGGTGGCAGACAATTTTATCAGAAGAAGATGTCCACCATTCAGACCCAAGCATCCGTTACTATGCTTTGTTCCTCACCAACACACTACTAGAAAGAGGTGACACGGACTCCATGGCCCATGCGGACATGGCAATGATCACCAAGGCTCTCTTCCCCACTTCACCGCAAAGCTCCAGTCCCGCAACTCTACTCATCCAACACTTTCGCCACCAAAGCAACAAGACCAAAGGTGATATTCGCATCGGTGGATTGGTAAGCCACCTTGCCTATGCATTAAATATTATATTACCTGTTATGGAACCTATTGACGGCTCCAAACTCATAGACATCAAGTATTTGACTGCTTGTGGCTTCCTTGGTGTTACCATGCTAACAGGAGGCTCCGAGCATATCAATTCAGTTATCTTGGTGATGCACAGGGTGAGCAGGTTCAGTTGCCCTGCCCCTAAGCCTTCTTGATTGTGGAGAAGAACACTTGGATCCTCACCAAGCCCGATGAAGAGGAAGATGAAGAAGGAGGGCAGCAGGATGAGGAGGAGCAGGAGGAAGAGTAGGGACACAACCCTGCTTGGGAAGGACAGCAACAGCAACATCAAGGGGGAGCTTGGGACCCGTGGCTCAACCAGCCATAGTAGGGGTATAGTTACGTCCCCTATCAGGGGGATTGTTTGTTTGCGGCCCGAAATTTCATGGGCGAGTGCATGGCGGTACCCAAGTTGCCTATAATTGCCGCATTTCGTAAAGTTGGGCTGCCAACTACTCAGAGAGGCCATTTCGATGCAAACTCAGCTCACCCCTGCCAAATACAAACATTCCGTTAAACTGCCCCATGAAGTAGACGGTCGGGACCCACATGTCGGTCATCTGTCTGTGATGCAAGCGCCAACGCGGAAACCTCTTAGGCAAATCGAGGAACTAAGTGGATTGGATGCGTTGACAAATTTCACAAATCCATTCCCTCCTTTCCCCTAGCACGGGCGGCGTCGAAATCCACCCTCCAAACAGGATGATCCCTTCGGACATTTGACTTCCGGCGCCAAGTTGTTGCACCTAGTCGCTGGTCCTGAGCTCCAATGGCGCATGACGTAGCCGCCGTTGCGAGGCTCTAGCCCGCCTCCGCCGCCGACGAGCCGAGCAGCTCAGGGGATGGCCGATCCTACTACCAAGGAAGAAGAAGTTCTAGCTACATATGGGTGAGCTACCCTTCTCTTTGCTATTCGCACTAATTATAACTGCTAGCTGGCTACTGAACCTACCATTGTTTGTTAGCCCAACGCTGACAAACATATTTAGTCCACAGTTTTCTATTAGGTGGGATCTCCGCGGACCACCCGTACCTGGTTATGGTAGTCCTCTTCAGGTACGACTCTAAATCAGCAAGGGTGAAGGGCAAGTGGTATGGACACCATTGTATCATGATGGAAGAAGCGCCTGCGCAGATCTGCACTATATCTGGTATGGTTGCTGCTCTACGTAATCATGATGAATTTTGGCCAAAGCAGACTGCAAAGTTCAGCTTCATGGATGAACGTGCCATCATGATTCCTCTAACGTGTGACAGTCAGCTAATTGGGTTGATGAAAAGGTATGCTTCGGCCTGCATGTTTGAACTGAATTGTGATGTACTGGATGTGGAAGCTGCTGCAACTGGGGGTCGCCCTTCTATTCTTGGACAGGGTGGTCGCTCGAACCCAATTAGCTCCTGGTAAGCAAAGGTCTCTTGGGGTTCACATGTTTGTACTGAATTGTAATTTTTGTTTCATTTACTCTGTAGATATTGGGCAGTTATGCAACAGTCATGTTTCTTTGGGTTAGAAACATGACTGCCGGGTCAGTCATTTTGCTGCCCGAAGAAGGTAAAAATGAGTGGAAAGATGATGCTAGACACGATTCTGGTGTTGATTGTCCCGGTGATGCAGAGTATGTGAAGTTAAGAAAATTGGCACCGAGGAAGAGGAAGAAGCCAGGAAATGAAGAAGCCAGTGGACGTGAAGGCTTGGCACCCAGGCTGTGGAAGAAGGCTGCTGGCAATGAAGATACATAGTAATGTGTTGAGCTTGAACCTATATATGTAATTCGGTTAAATTCTAGAGCTCTATGTGTGGCACTTTGCTGGGCGAAACAATCTACCCATGTTCTCTGAGTAAAATGTACCGCGACTTAGGGTTTGGAAATGCCCGAGTCAGTAGTTGAATCCGAAATTGTGATTGTGTCACTACTATCTGAAAATACGCAGCACCGGTTCCACGATTGCTGAGGGGCGGGAGGTCTCCAAATTCGATGGAATGTAAGTGGCACATAAATAAATTATTTAAGCTGCTACACTCCACGAAGCAGCAACTTATTTCAGATGCTGCACAACGACGTGGCAACATAAACAGCAATGGCAACCGATAATGCCCAGATGAGGAGGAAATCGGTACCACTTTCTGGCCGAATCTTGAGCCCGTCTATCTCACCGCCTCCCTGCTCCTGCATCCCCTGCATCTAGCGAAGCTCCCGGATCTCCAGTAACCGGGTGTACGTGCTTCCACTTTATAAATTTTGGTTGTTCCATTTGCATGTGGTACAATCCATGTAGATTATGTTTAAACAAACCACCAATGTCAGAATACCAGCATGATCAGACAAAAGGAAGTAATGCAGGGTTAAGAGAGATTAACGGGCGACCAATTTTTTCCCTCCCAGGACTCCGGGGCCACTAGTTCAGACCGCTAGGTCAACAAGTACAACTATTACAACTTAAAAAGGCACAGAGCTCAAGCTAAATAGAACTAGTTATCACACATCTCCTTGATCTTCCTAATCTTAGCCCGATGCGCATCTTCCTGCGAGATCATGGATTGAATCGTCTGCTCCTTCCTTTTAGCATCTTCCTTGCACAGCTTCAATTGTTTCTCTGCATTTTTCCTCATGCACTTGTCAATACTCGTAGTTGTGAACTGCGGGACTTTGGCCTGGTGAAGATCAATCCTTGCTTGAGTTAGTTGTTGCTCTACTTTAGCCTTCATGGCCAACACCACGTCCCTCTCCTTCTCGACTTCGCTAACCCCGTCTTGCACCCTCCTGAGATCTAGGTTAAGCTTGGTTGTTTCATCTGGTTCCCATAGCTTCATCTCAACATTGTCAAGAAGTGAGCTGAATACGGATTCTTTCAACTCAATAGTCATTTCCCACAGTTTGTCGAGCGTTTTCTGCATCAATTTGGGCCACTCTGGATCTACCCATTTGACAACACCGCAACTTCCGCCTTGCATCATTGCACGATATCCGTGACACCGTAAAAACCTCCTGCCTACATTTCGTCCTTCAAACGCTACAAATTTAGCGGGAACATATCCTTGTTTACATAGCAGAGGACTGCCTTCATCTGCTAAACCGTGATAGTTGGAGTCATACAGCGTCTGGTTGGCCTAACACATCATAAGCGCATGAGTAAACAAAGTAGATCTAACTCAAAATAGATAACTGGCCACAGATGATAGAGATAGAGATGAGACGACTCAAATTGAAATCACCGTCCCTATCGTCATGACGCGTTTCCTCGCCGTCTCCCCTTGAACCCATGGCGAGAGGGGAGGGGGGTGGCTACTGGAGAGGGGATTGGGATGGAGGCACCATCGGCTTGCGGCTACAGCAGGATGGGACTGAAGTGGGGAAAGCGGCTTCGAGGAGAAGGAAGAGAAGTACGGGGAGGAAGAGAAGTAATGGGGACGTGACACTGGAATATGGCCCACTCAACTCGTGAGTCGTGACACTCGCAACAGGGGAGCGCCCGGTGTTGCCAGTTTGTCCATAGCAAGCGTGTCCAATCATGTCGCAGAATAGCCTACTCGCGGATCTCTCTCACGAAGACCATTCCAATCGTCCAAGCACCCCGATCAAACGGTATGTAACAATCGTCACGCAGAACAACTGTGTTAGGGCGTGCCTTCTAGAAGACTCGGTCTAACGGCCACCATTGGGGGCTAAGGTTAGGGCTCTCCTAAGATTAGGATCCGTATGAGGTTTATGAGAAGAACACACATGCAATGGCACTAGTGATATGTGGTTTGTGAAAAGAACACACATGCAATGACTCTAACTATGGTTAATGAAAAGAGCACACATGCAATGACACTGGTGGATCCATGTGTGGTTTGTGAGAAGAACAGACATCCAATGACACTGGGTGTGGTTAATGAAAAGACCAGACATGCAATGACACTGGTGGATCCATGTGTGGTTTGTGAGAAGAACACACATGCAATGACACTGGGTGTAGTTCATGAAAAGAACACTCATCCAATGACACTAGTGGAGCCATATATAGTTTGTGGAAAGAATAGACATGCAATGACTCTAGTTGTGGTTTGTGAAAAGAACAGACATGCAATGACTCTAGTTGTGCTTTGTGAAAAGAACACACATCTAGTGACACTTGTGGATCCATATGTGGTTTGTGGAAAGAACAGACATTGCATGACTCTAGCTGTGGTTTGTGAAAAGAACATACATGCAATGACACTGGTGGATCCATGTGTGGTTTGTGAGAAGAACACACATGCAATGACACTAGGTGTGGTTCATGAAAAGAACACACATCCAATGACACTAGTGTATCCTTCAGTGGTTTGTGAGAAGAACATACATGCAATGACTCTGGTTGTGGTCCATGAAAAGAACAGACATGCAATGACACTGGTGGATCCATGTGTGGTTTTTTAGAATAACACACATGCAATGACTCTGGCTGTGGTTCATGAAAATAACACACATGCAATGGCACTGGTGGATCCATGTGTGGTTTTTGAGAATAACACACATGCAAAGACACTGGGTGTGGTTCATGAAAAGAACACACATCCAATGACACCGGTGTATCCATATGTGGTTTGTGAGAAGAGCACACATGCAATGACACTGGTGGATCCATGTGTGATTTGTGAGAAGAACAGACATCCAATAATACTGGGTGTGGTTAATGAAAAGAGCAGACACGCAATGACACTGGTGGATCCATGTGTGGTTTGTGAGAAGCACACACATACAATCATACTAGGTGTGGTTCGTGAAAAGAACACTCACCCAATGACACTGGTGGATCCTTATGTGGTTTGTGGAAAGAAAAGACATGCAATGAATCTAGTTGTGGTTTGTGAAAAGAATACACATGCAATGACTCTAGTTGTGGTTTGTGAAAAGAACACACATCCAGTGACACTTGTGGTTGCATATGTGGTTTGTGGAAAGAACAGACATGCAATGACTCTAGCTGTGGTTTGTGAAAAGAACAAACATGCAATGACACAGGTGGATCCATGTGTGGTTTGTGAGAAGAACACACATGCAATGACACTAGGTGTGGTTCATGGAAAGAACACACATCCAATGAAACTAGTGTATCCTTATGTGGTTTGTGAGAAGAACAGACATGCAATGACTCTGGCTGTGGTTCATGAAAAGAACAGACATGCAATGACACTGGTGGTTCCATGTGTTGTTTTTGAGAAGAACACACATGCAATGACTCTAGCTGTGGTTCATGAAAAGAACACACATGCAATGACACTGGTGGATCCATGTGTGGTTTGTGAGAAGAACACACATGCAATGACACTGGGTGTGGTTCATGAAAAGAACACACATCCAATGACACCGGTGTATCCTTATGTGGTTTTTGAGAAGAGCACACATGCAATGACACTGGTAGATCCATGTGTGGTTTGTGAGAAGAACAGACATCCAATAACACTGGGCGTGGTTAATGAAAAGAGCAGACATGCAATGACACTAGTGGATCCATGTGTGGTTTGTGAGAAGAACACACATGCAATGGCACTTGGTGTGGTTCATGAAATGAACACTCATCCAGTGACACTGGTGGATCCATATGTGGTTTGTGGAAAGAACAGACATGCAATGACTCTAGTTGTGGTTTGTGAAAAGAACAGACATGCAATGACTCTAGCTGTGGTTTGTGAAGAGAACACACATCCAGGGACACTAGTGGATCCATATGTGGTTTGTCAAAGAACAGACATGCAATGAGCCTAGCTGTGGTTTGTGAAAAGAACAGAGATGCAATGACACTGGTGGATCCATGTGTGGTTTGTGAGAAGAACACACATGCAATGACACTAGGTGTGGTTCATGAAAAGAACACACATCGAATGACACTTGTGTATCCTTATGTTGTTTGTGAGAAGAACAGACATGCAATGACTCTAGCTATGGTTCATGCAAAGAACAGACATGCAATGACACTAGTGGATCCAGCTGTGCTTTTTGAGAAGAACACACATGCAATGACTCTGGCTATGGTTCATGAAAAGAACAAACATGCAATGACACTGGTGGATCCATGTGTGGTTTGTGAGAAGAACACACATGCAATGACACTGGGCGTGGTTCATGAAAAGAACACGCATCCAATGACACTTGTGTATCCTTATGTGGTTTGTGAGAAGAGCACACATGCAAGGACACTGGTGGATCCATGTGTGGTTTGTGAGAACATACATCCAATGACACTAGGCGTGGTTAAATGAAAAAAGCACACATGCAATGACACTAGTGGATCCATGTGTGGTTTGTGAGAAAAATACACATGCAATGACGCTGGGTGTGGTTCATGAAAAGAACACTCATCTTGTGACACTGGTGGATCCATATGTGGTTTGTGGAAAGAACAGACATGCAATGACTCTAGCTGTGTTTTTTTGAAAAGAACGGACATGCAATGACTCTAGTTGTGCTTTGTGAAAAGAACAGACATGCAGTGACACTGGTGGATCCATATGTGGTTTGTGGAAAGAACAAACATGCAATGACTCTAGTTGTGGTTTGTGAAAAGAACAGACATGCAATGACACTTGTGGATCCATGTGTGGTTTGTGAGAAGAACACACATGCAATGACACTAGGTGTGGTTCATGAAAAGATCACACATCCAATGATACCGGTGTATCCTTATGTGGTTTGTGAGAATAGCACACATGCAAAGACACTAGATGTGGTTCATGAAAAGAACACACATGCAATGACACTAGTGGATCCATGTGTGGTTTGTGAGAAGAACACACATGCAATGACTCTGGCTGTGGTTCATGAAAAGAACACACATGCAATGACACTAGTGGATCCATGTGTGGTTTGTGAGAAGAACACACATGCAATGACACTGGGTGTGGTTCATAAAAACGACATACATCCAATGACACTGGTGTATCCTTATGTGGTTTGTGAAAATAGTACACATGCAATGACACCGGTGGATCCATGTGTGGTTTGTGAGAAGAACACAGATGCAATCACAGTAGGTGTGGTTAATGAAAAGAGCAGATATGCAATGACACCGGTGGATCCATGTGTGGTTTGTGAGAAGAATACACATGCAATGACACTGGGTGTGGTTCATGAAAAGAAGACTCATCCAATGACACTGGTGGATCCATATGTGGTTTGTGGAAAGAACAGACATGCAATGACTCTGGTAGTGGTTTGTGGAAAGAACACAAATGCAATAACTCTAGTTGTGGTTCATGAAAAGAACACACATGCAATAACACTGGTGGATCCTTGTGTGGTTTGTAAGAAGAACACACATGCAATGATACTAGGTCTGGTTCATGAAAAGAACACACATCCAATGACACCGGTGTATCCATGTGTGGTTTGTGAGAAGAGCACACATGCAAGGATAGTGGTTGTGGTTCATGAAAAGAACACACATGCAATGACACTGGTGGATTCATGTGTGGTTTTTGAGAAGAACACACATGCAATGACTCTAGTTGTTGTTCATGAAAAGAACAAACATCCAATGACACCGGTGTATCCATGTGTGGTTTGTGAGAAGAGCACACATGCAATGACACAGGGCGTGGTTCATGAAAAGAACACACATCCAATGACACCGGTGTATCCTTATGCGGTTTGTGAAAAGAGCACACATGCAATGACACTAGTAGATCCATGTGTGGTTTGTGAGAAGAACAGACATCCAATGACATTGGGTGTGGTTAATGAAAACAGCAGACATGCAATGACTCTAGCTGTTCCATGTGTGGTTTGTGAGACGAACACGCATGCAATGATGCTGGGTGTGGTTCATGAAAAGAACACACATCCAATGACACTGGTGTATCCATGTGTGGTTTGTGAGAAGAGCACACATGCAAGGACACTGGATGTGGTTCATGAAAAGAACACACATACAATGACTCTAGGTGTGGTTTGTGAAAAGAACACACATGCAATGACACTGGGTTGTGGTTCCTGAAAAGAACACATATCAACTGACACTGGTGGATCCATATGTGCTTTGTGGAAAGAATATACATGCAATGACTCTAGCTGTGGTTTGTGAAAAGAACGTACATGCAATGACTCTAGTTGTGGTTTGTGAAAAGAACACACATCTAGTGACACTGGTGGATCCATATGTGGTTTGTGGAAAGAACATACATGCAATGAGTCTAGCTGTGGTTTGTGAAAAGAACAGACATGCAATGACACTGGTGGATCCATATGTGGTTTGTGGAAAGAACAGACATGCAATGACTCTAGACGTGGTTTGTGGAAAGAACACACATGCAATAACTCTAGCTGTGGTTCATGAAAAGAACACACATGCAATGACACTGGTGGATCCATGTGTGGTTTGTGAGAAGAACACACATGCAATGACACTGGGTGTGGTTCATGAAAAGAACACACATCCAATGACACCGATGTATCCATGTGTGGTTTGTGAGAAGAGCACACATGCAAGGACAATGGCTGTGGTTCATGAAAAGAACACACATGCAATGGCACTGGTAGATCCATGTGTGGTTTTTGAGAAGAACACATATGCAATGACTCTGGTTGTTGTCCATGAAAAGAACACACATCCAATGAAGCTGGTGTATCCATGTGTGGTTTGTGAGAAGAGCACACATGCAATGACACTGGGCGTGGTTCATGAAAAGAACACACATCCAATGACACTCGTGTATCCTTATGTGGTTTGTGAAAAGAGCACACATGCAATGACACTGGTAGATCCATGTGTGGTTTGTGAGAAGAACAGACATCCAATGACACTGGGTGTGGTTAAAGAAAATAGCAGATATGCATTGACACTGGTGGATCCATGAATAGTTTGTGAGAAGAACACACATGCAATTACACTAGTGGATCCATGTGTGGTTTGTGAGAAGAACACACATGCAATGACTCTGGCTGTGGTTCATGAAAAGAACACACATGCAATGACACTGGTGGATCCATGTGTGGTTTGTGAGAAGAACACACATGCAATGACACTGGGTGTGGTTCATGAAAATGACATACATCTAATGACACTGGTGTATCCTTATGTGGTTTGTGAAAAAGAGTACACATGCAATGACACCGGTGGATCCATGTGTGGTTTGTGAGAAGAACACAGATGCAATCACACTGGGTGTGGTTAATGAAAAGAGCAGACATGCAATGACACCGGTGGATCCATGTGTGGTTTGTGAGAAGAATACACATGCAATGACACTGGGTGTGGTTCATGAAAAGAACACTCATCCAATGACACTGGTGGATCCATATGTGGTTTGTGGAAAGAACAGACATGCAATGACTCTGGCAGTGGTTTGTGGAAAGAACTCACATTCAATAACTCTAGTTGTGGTTCATGAAAATAACACACATGCAATGACACTGGCGGATCCATGTGTGGTTTGTGAGAAGAACACACATGCAATGACACTGGGTCTGGTTCATGAAAAGAACACACATCCAATGACACCGGTGTATCCATGTTTGGTTTGTGAGAAGAGCACACATGAAGGGATAGTGGTTGTGGTTCATGAAAAGAACACACATGCAATGACACTGGTGGATTCATGTGTGGTTTTTGAGAAGAACACACATGCAATGACTCTAGTTGTTGTTCATGAAAAGAACAAACATCCAATGACACCGGTGTATCCATGTGTGGTTTGTGAGAAGAGCACACATGCAATGACACATGGCGTGGTTAATGAAAAGAACACACATCCAATGACACCGGTGTATCCTTATGCGGTTTGTGAAAAGAGCACACATGCAATGACACTAGTAGATCCATGTGTGGTTTGTGAGAAGAACAGACATCTAATGACACTGGGTGTGGTTAATGAAAACAGCAGACATGCAATGACACCGGTGGATCCATGTGTGGTTTGTGAGACGAACACGCATGCAATGATGCTGAGTGTGGTTCATGAAAAGAACACACATCCAATGACACTGGTGTATCCATGTGTGGTTTGTGAGAAGAGCACACATGCAAGGACACTAGCTGTGGTTCATGAAAAGAACACACATACAATGACTCTAGGTGTGGTTTGTGAAAAGAACACACATGCAATGACACTAGGTTGTGGTTCCTGAAAAGAACACATATCCAGTGACACTGGTGGATCCATATGTGCTTTGTGGAAAGAATATACATGCAATGACTCTAGCTGTGGTTTGTGAAAAGAACGGACATGCAATGACTCTAGTTGTGGTTTGTGAAAAGAACACACATCTAGTGACACTGCTGAATCCATATGTGGTTTGTGGAAAGAACATACATGCAATGACTCTAGATGTGGTTTGTGAAAAGAACAGACATGCAATGAAACTGGTGGATCCATATGTGGATTTAGGAAAGAACAGACATGCAATGACTCTAGATGTGGTTTGTGGAAAGAACTCACATTCAATAACTCTAGTTGTGGTTCATGAAAATAACACACATGCAATGACACTGGCGGATCCATGTGTGGTTTGTGAGAAGAACACACATGCAATGACACTGGGTCTGGTTCATGAAAAGAACACACATCCAATGACACCGGTGTATCCATGTTTGGTTTGTGAGAAGAGCACACATGAAGGGATAGTGGTTGTGGTTCATGAAAAGAACACACATGCAATGACACTGGTGGATTCATGTGTGGTTTTTGAGAAGAACACACATGCAATGACTCTAGTTGTTGTTCATGAAAAGAACAAACATCCAATGACACCGGTGTATCCATGTGTGGTTTGTGAGAAGAGCACACATGCAATGACACATGGCGTGGTTAATGAAAAGAACACACATCCAATGACACCGGTGTATCCTTATGCGGTTTGTGAAAAGAGCACACATGCAATGACACTGGTAGATCCATGTGTGGTTTGTGAGAAGAACAGACATCTAATGACACTGGGTGTGGTTAATGAAAACAGCAGACATGCAATGACACCGGTGGATCCATGTGTGGTTTGTGAGACGAACACTCATGCAATGATGCTGAGTGTGGTTCATGAAAAGAACACACATCCAATGACACTGGTGTATCCATGTGTGGTTTGAGAGAAGAGCACACATGCAAGGACACTGGCTGTGGTTCATGAAAAGAACACACATACAATGACTCTAGGTGTGGTTTGTGAAAAGAACACACATGCAATGACACTAGGTTGTGGTTCCTGAAAAGAACACATATCCAGTGACACTGGTGGATCCATATGTGCTTTGTGGAAAGAATATACATGCAATGACTCTAGCTGTGGTTTGTGAAAAGAACGGACATGCAATGACTCTAGTTGTGGTTTGTGAAAAGAACACACATCTAGTGACACTTCTGAATCCATATGTGGTTTGTGGAAAGAACATACATGCAATGACTCTAGATGTGGTTTGTGAAAAGAACAGACATGCAATGAAACTGGTGGATCCATATGTGGTTTGTGGAAAGAACAGACATGCAATGACTCTAGACGTGGTTTGTGGAAAGAACACACATGCAATAACTCTAGCTGTGGTTCATGAAAAGAACACACATGCAATGACACTGGTGGATCCATGTGTGGTTTGTGAGAAGAACACACATGCAATGACATTGGGTGTGGTTCATGAAAAGAACACACATCCAATGACACCGGTGTATCCATGTGTGGTTTGTGAGAAGAGCACACATGCAAGGACAATGGCTGTGGTTCATGAAAAGAACACACATGCAATGACACTGGTGGATCCATGTGTGGTTTTTGAGAAGAACACACATGCAATGACTCTGGTTGTTGTTCATGAAAAGAACACACATCCAATGACACTGGTGTATCCATGTGTGGTTTGTGAGAAGAGCACACATGCAATGACACTGGGCGTGGTTCATGAAAAGAACACACATCCAATGACACCCGTGTATCCTTATGTGGTTTGTGAAAAGAGCACACATGCAATGACACTGGTAGATCCATGTGTGGTTTGTGAGAAGAACAGACATCCAATGACACTGGGTGTGGTTAAAGAAAACAGCAGATATGCAATGACACCGTGGATCCATGAATGGCTTGGGAGAAGAACACACATGCAATGACACTGGGTGTGGTTCATGAAAAGAACACACATCCAATGACACTGGTGTATCCATGTGTGGTTTGTGAGAAGAGTACACATGCAAGGACACTGGCTGTGGTTCATGAAAAGAACACACATAGAATGACTCTAGGTGTGGTTTGTGAAAAGAACAAACATGTAATGACACTGGGTTATGGTTCATGAAAAGAACACATATTCAGTGACACTGGTGGATCCATATGTGCTTTGTGGAAAGAACATACATGCAATGACTCTAGCTGTGGTTTGTGAAAAGAACAGACATGCAATGACTCTAGTTGTGGTTTGTGAAAAGAACACGCATCCAATGACACTGGTGGATCCATATGTGGTTTGTGGAAAGAACATACATGCAATGACTCTAGCTGTGGTTTGTGAAAAGAACAGACATGTAATGACACTGGTGGATCCATGTGTGGTTTGTGAGAAGAACACACATGCAATGACACTGGTTGTGGTTCATGAAAAGAACACACATCCAATGACACTGGTGTATCCTTATGTGGTTTATGAGAAGAACACACATGCAATGACACTAGTGATATGTGGTTTGTGAAAAGAACACACATGCAATAACTCTAACTATGGTTAATGAAAAGAGCACACATGCAATGACACTGGTGGATCCATATGTGGTTTTTGAGAGGAACATACATCCTATGGCACTAGGTGTGGTTAATGAAAAGAGAAGACATGCAACGACTCTAGCTGTGGTTTGTGGAAAGAACAGACATGCAATGACTCTAGATATGGTTTTCGAAAAGAACAGACATGCAACAACACTGGTGGATTCACGTGTGGTTTGTGAGAAGAACACACATGCAATGACACTGGGTGTGGTTCATGAAAAGAATACACATCCAATGACACTGTTGTATCCTTATGTGGTTTGTGAGAAGAACACACATGCAATAACTCTGGTCGTGGTTCATTAAAAGAACACACATGCAATGACACTGGTGGATCCATGTGTGGTTTGTGAGAAGAACACACATGCAATGACACTGGGTGTGGTTCATGAAAATAACACACATGCAATGACACCGGTGGATCCATGCGTGGTTTGTGAGAAGAACACACATGCAATGCCACTAGGTGTGGTTAATGAAAATAGCAGACATGCAATGACACTGGTGGGTCCATGCGTGGTTTGTGAGAAGAACACACATGCAATGACTCTGGTTGTGGTTCATGAAAAGAACACACATCTAGTGACACTGGTGGATCCATATGTGCTTTGTGGAAAGAACAGACATGCAATGACTCTAGCTGTGGTTTGTGAAAAGAACAGACATGCAATGACTCTAGCTGTGGTTTGTGAAAAGAACACACATCCAGTGACACTGGTGGATCCATGTGTGGTTTGTGAGAAGAACACACATGCAATGACACTGGGTGTGGTTCATGAAAAGAACACACATCCAATGACACGGGTAGATCCTTATGTGGTTTGTGAGAAGAACAGACATGCAATGACTCTGGCTATGGTTCATGAAAATAACAGACATGCAATGACACTGCTGGATCCATGTGTGGTTGTGAGAAGAACACACACGCAGTGACTCCGGCTGTGGTTCATGAAAAGAACACACATGCAATGACACTGGTGGATCCATGAGTGGTCTGTGAGAAGAACACACATGCAATGACACTAGGTGTGGTTCATGAAAATAATACACATCCAATGACATCGGTGTATCCTTATGTGGTTTGTGAAAAGAGAACACATGCAATGACGCTGGTGGATCCATGTGTGGTTTGTGAGAAGAACACACATGCAATCACACTGGGTGTGGTTAATGAAAAGAGCAGACATGCAATGACACCGGTGGATCCATGTGTGGTTTGTGAGAACAACACACATGCAATGACACTGGGTTGGTTCATGAAAAGAACACTCGTCCAATGACACTGGTGGATCCATATGTGGTTTGTGGAAAGAATAGACATGCAATGACTCTAGTTGTGGTTTGTGGAAAGAACATACATGCAATGACTCTAGGTGTGTTTTGTGAAAAGAACACAATGCAATGACACTGGGTTGTTGTTCATGAAAATAACACACATCCAATGACACTGGTGGATCCATATGTGCTTTGTGGAAAGAACATACATGCAATGACTCTAGCTGTGCTTTGTGAGAAGAACACACATGCAATGACACTGGGTGTGGTTCATGAAAAGAATACACGTCCAATGACACTGGTGTATCCTTATGTGGTTTGTGAGAAGAACACACATGCAATAACTCTGGTCGTGGTTCATTAAAAGAACACACATGCAATGACACTGGTGGATCCATGTGTGGTTTGTGAGAAGAACACACATGCAATGACACTGGGTGTGGTTCATGAAAAGAACGCACATCCAATGACACTAGTGTATCCTTATGTGGTTTGTGAGAAGAACACAGATGCAATGACTCCGGATGTGGTTCATCAAAAGAACACACATACAATGACAGTGGTGGATCCATGTGTGGTTTGTGAGAAGAACACACGTGCAATGACACTGGGTGTGGTTAATGAAAAGAACACACATCCAATGACTCCGGTGTATCCTTATGTGGTTTGTGAAAAGAGCACACATGCAATGACACTGGTAGATCCATGTGTGGTTTGTGAGAAGAACAGACATCCAATGACACTAGGTGGGTTAATGAAAAGAGCAGACATGCAATGATACTGGTGGATCCATATGTGGTGTGTGAGAAGAACACACATGCAATGACACTGGGTGTGGTTCATGAAAAGAACACCCATCTAGTGACACTGGTGGATCCATATGTGGTTTGTGGAAAGAACAGACATGCAATGACTCTAGCTGTGGTTTGTGAAAAGAACAGACATGCAATGACTCTAGTTGTGCTTTGTGGAAAGAACAGACATGCAATGACACTGGTGGATCCATATGTGGTTTGCGTAAAGAATAGACATGCAATGACTCTAGCTATGGTTTGTGAAAAGAACAGACATGCAATAACACTAGTGGATCCATGTGTGGTTTGTGAGAAGAACACACATGCAATGACACTGGGTGTGGTTCATGAAAAGAACACACACCCAATGACACTGGTGTATCCTTATATGGTTTGTGAGAAGAACACACATGCAATGACTGGCTGTGGTTCATGAAAAGAACACACATGCAATGACAATGGTGGATCCATGTGTGGTTTGTTAAAAGAACACACATGCAATGAAACTGGGTGTGGTTCATGAAGAGAACACACATGCAATGACACCAGTGGATACATGTGTGGTTTGTGAGAAGAACACACATGCAATGACACTGGTGGATCCATGTGTGGTTTGTGAGAAGAACAAACATCCAATGACACTGGGTAACGAGGGTTTAACTCGTCAATGCCCATTGTTATGGGCTTGGGTTTTGGAGAAGGAGGGGGCGCTGGAGGCATCATTCGGTGATGGCCCAAAATATATCAAGCTCATTGGGGAACCCCAAGAGGAAGGTATGATGAGCACAGCAGCAAGTTTTCCCTCAGTTATGAAACCAAGGTTTAATTGAACCAGTAGGATCAAGGAAACACCCCAAAGGTGTAGCTAGCTGGACTTTGGCAGGGTGCACTACCGGTGCCAGCAGCAACATGGAGACCTTCACAACACAACCACATAACTCTACCCCCAACTTGCGATGATGTTGTCAATCTCACCGGTTTTGCTGAAAACAAAGGATTAAACATATCGAGTGGAAAAAAGTAATAGTTTGCCGAAAGTAAACACAAAGCAGTAAACAGTTGATTGTAGATTGATAGTAAAAGAAAGGACTGGGGTCCATAGTTCACTAGTGGTGGCTCTCCTTAAGATAGATGACATGTTGTGTAAACAAATTACAGCGGGGCAATTGAAAAACATCGAGAAAGCATACAAGCATATACTACTCATCTTGACTCCTTTGAGACTTGATTGGGCATTACAACATTATACATAGACAGCCATCCAACTGCATCTATGACTAATAATCCACCTTCAGGTTATCATCCAAACCCCCTCTAGTATTAAGTTGCAAGCAACGGATAATTGCATTACGAATTGCATGTAAAGTAATCAATACGTTTGTTCTATGAATAGAGGATTCTTGTTTTCTCCCTAGTAGCAACAACACATCTAGTACCTTAGAGATTTCTCTCACTTCCCCAGATTACTAGAGGCATGAACCCACTATCGAGCATAAATACTAACTCTTGGAGTTGCTAGCATGTACTTGGCCAAGATAGCTACTAACAACGGAAAGCATGCAAGATCACAAATAACAAAGACATCATAGAATCAATAATCAATCTGAAATAGCATCTCAATATCCATCGATCCCCGCAAACACAGCATGTAGGAATTACAAATAGATGATCTTGATCATGAACGGAGCTCACAAGATCTAAACATGATAGCACAAAGGAGGAGAACCAGCCATCTAGCTACTACATGGACCCGTAGTCCAGAGATGAACTACTCACGCATCACACCGGAGGCTTGCATGGTGATGAAGAAGGCCTCCAGGGTGAATTCCCCTCTCCGGAAGGGTGCCAGGAAGAGCTTCAGATCCCTCCCGATCTAGGGATGGAGATGACGGCGGCTACAGACTCTTTCGTGGAATTTTGATCGGGTACTTAGGGTTTCTGTATCGGAGGCATCTTATAGGCGGAAGGAGAGGCCGAGGGGGTGGGATGGCCACACCACCCCTGGCACGGGCCATGCCTGGCCGCGTGACCAGGTGGTATGGCCGCCCTCTGGCCCTTCTCCGTCTCGTATTCTGGCTCCGGGTGTCCCTCGGTGAAAAACTGACTTTGGCTTTTGTCCCGTCTAATTCCGAGAATATTCATTTTCTGACTTTCCTGGAACCAAAAACAACAGAAAATAGGCAGCTGGCACTGTGGCTCTTGTTAATAGGTTAGTCTAAGAAATCATATGAAAAGTACTCCAAAGTGTGGACAAAACATAAGAAATTAGATAAAACCAAGCATGGAACATCAAAAATTATGGATACGTTAGCAACGTATCAGTCGGCTAGCAAAAAGCACATAGGGACGCAAGTTTTACCCAGGTTCAGGCCTCGTAAAAGTCCCTACTCCTGCTTGTCTACTCTTGAAATGAACAAAGGAATCGAAGATTACAGGGGCGCAGATGCAATCCGGCGAGAGTTGTGGAAACTAGGGCTGCGTGTGTCCTCCTCGCCGCCCCCTCCTATCCTTTATATAGGTAAGCTAGGTCTCGAATAGTAGGTCGAGTCAGTTACAGATTAGGGTTTTCCCTTTAAAATTTCTATCTTAAGCTTCTTCTTGTCTCGCAAGCAATCGAGAGTCCGTGGGCCACTCGAATTCTCCATTTGGGCCTTAGCAACGCTATGGGCTTCCGTCGTATCTGGACCGTATATACCGAACTTGAGTACCTGTAGGGTATACCCATGTCAGTAGCCCCCGAGTGTCCAGTGAAATCGTAGATTCGACTGGAGACTTTATGAAGCCTTTCGAGTGCATGACTAAGTATGTTTTCGAGTGTTTAAGTTGCATCATAGGGATTGTTGATATACGTGCCTAATTTATCCGATGCATCAGTATCAGGTAACTACCTTAGTGCAAAACAACGCAACCTACTCGAACTCGAGTCCCCGGACTCGAATTCGAAAAAGTGTTGGCGTAATTTGACTCAGGCCGCGGAGGCCTTACAGTAGTCAAATTCGAGTGTATAAGTGTGAGCACTCGACGCGTCCGTCAAGGCATGTTCATTGTACCTGCAGGCACGGATATGTTTCTGGTAGTGCGCAGTAGATGCGTTGCCAGGCCTTATTCAGGTCTTATCTTCACGCTATAAGCGCGGCATCCGAATTTTTGTCATCACGGAGATGATTCGGGTGACCCAGGAGACACAGTCTCTTTGTAGGGATAGTATGAGGCGAAGTCGCCATAGCATTCGAGTGTGGATGTGATCAACACACAGTACGATGTACAAATAATCATAGGATGCGCGACCAGCGCTCCCTATGGGAGTAGCCCCCGAGTGCCTGGTTGAGTCGAAGACTCAGGCGAGGACTAAAAACTTTTTGTGACTGCTGTCCTATTTTGCTGCTTGTTTCAATCGAATTTTCTTCCGGCGCTCCCTATGGGAGTAACCCATAATCCTCAATCGAATCGTAGATTCGAGTGGTGGGTATGTCCTGAATGTTCTTATACATGCATACAGATAAATCGTAGGGTGCACGACCAGCGCTCCCTATGGGAGTAGCCTCGAGTGCTTGGTTGAGTCGAAGACTCGAGCGTGGACTAAAGTAGTCGAAATCTTCTACTGCTGAAATGACGTTAGTGCTGACGATGTGATGACCTTGGTTTCCCGCGTGAGCGGCTTTGACGGGACGTGACAAGCGGTGGGTCCCACTTTCTGACTTTGATTTGACCGAGCGTGCGTAATCTTCTGTTTTAACTATGTCTCCTCGATTTCCGCGCGTAATGGGAATAGTGGGGGGTGGTTCGTGCTTCAGCTTCGCCACGTGTCGATGGCGATGTGCGCCACGCGTGTAGTAGGGTTTCTGCTGGCCGTTGGATGGTTACTACCAGGAGGTTAAGTAGTCGCACAACTGCGGTAATTTCCCCATCTGTCTTTGTTGTTCTTGCCTCAATTGCCATTGCTGCTTCTTCTCTGCTTCCCTACGCACTTTCTCATTGCGGCGCTGGACCAGATCCGCATCTTTCCGAGCTACTTCCTCCATTCTCACCGCCATCGGAAGATGGGCAAGAAGAAGGGAGGCGCCGCCGCTGGGTCTGCCGCCGCCAAGAAGAAGGGCGGCTTCACCACTATGGGCACCAGCACCGCCGGCACTAGGAAGAAGAAGGGTGCGGGAACCCGCGTCACCAACGACGCTTGGCGTGCGTCCATCATCAAGCCCGCCGAGCTTCATCTTCATTGTCAAGATGGAGTTCTTCCCTTCGTGGAGGATGACTCGTGAGTGCCCGGCGTGGACGTAATTCCTTGCCCTCTTGCTGGTTTCCGGGTGATGTTCCTTGCGTTCATCATCCGAGGTCTTTCTCTTCCCCTGCATCCTTTCTTCAGGGGCCTCCTTTGCTTCTATGGGCTCCAGCTGCATCAGCTGTCCCCAAATTCTATTCTCGACATCTCCTACTTCATTACCATTTGCGAGTGATGGCTTGGAGTCGAGCCACACTTTGGCCTCTTTAAGAGGCTTTTTAAGTTGAAGCACTAGCCAGCATCTGGTTCTGTAGTCTACGACGTAGGAGGCTATGGAATCCACGTCGACTCTTCTGCCACTTATTTCGATATCAAACTCACACCCTTCGATCCCGCGATGTCGTGCAAGAGGAGGCGTTATTGGAAGAACATAGTGATGTCTGGCGAGTCTGAGGAGATAGAAGTGCTATACAAGCACGTCTGCGACCTCGAGAGTCACATAGGTAAAGAAGAGGGAGGCGCTGCCCTTACACATGGTTGTGCCGTCATGTCCAGCCTCTGCAGGCCAGAGTCCACCCATGTTCCGCTGAGCTGGTGCGAACGATGCCCCTCACGTATCTGCTGATGGCATTTCTGCGGGTGAAGTAGATAAGAGGCTGCGATTGGTGATGAAGTATACCGCCAAGGAGGTTCTCCCAGGCGAACTAGTCGTGCCTCCTTTCGACGCCTCTAACCCTCCTACTGAGGTATAATTGTACTCTAAAGTAGCTTTCTTTGTCGATTGTTGTTAAGTTCTTGATGTATAATGAGTTATCTTCTGAATGCGGGATTGGAAGGTATATCCCAATTTTCCCCCTCTCCCTGAAGGGGTTATTCCTCGCAAAGTGCAAGAAGAGGACGAGTCGGAGTCGACCATCCCAATTAAATAGGAGGAGGGAGCCCCCGAGTACAGCGACCCGCATACTCGCAAGCGCTCCCGCAGCAAGGACTCGGATGCTTCGTCTCCGTCGACCCTAGAAGGCGCTTCTATTGGTGCAGAGGAGCCAATCCTCGCCTGTGTGGTCTGTGGCGCCTCCTGCCCGGAAGAAGCTATGACTGCCAAAGGAGTCGTTGGAGTCAGAGGAGCAAACCTTCGATTTTGACAAATTTGACTGGTAAATTTTCGACTTTGTCTTAGTTTCTTTTTTGAGTTGCGTTCCCTGAAGTTTCTGCTGGATGCGTTCTGTAGTCAAGAGGTGTCGTCGTCTTCTAGCGACGTCCAATTTTTGAAGGAATCTAGAGTCATAGACTCCATGGCCAAAGAGGTGGCCGAACGATCTTCTTCTCCTCCATTGGCGACCCACTCCGGGCACAATTCTTTGAGTTCCCCACATGCTGGGGAACACTAGATTGTTACCCGGATGACTGTGCGGCAGTCATCTTCGAAGTCTCTGGAGGACCATGTAAGCATCTCTTTGCTATGTTGGCAGTCGAATATATACTTGGTGTTGTTGGTGAACTTTTGGTTTCTTCTAAATGCAGCTCATTGTGAAGGAGGCTGCCCGACTGGCGGAGCAAATCTTGGATATGGGTCGATAGCATGCGCGACTAGACAATCGCCATCGCGTTGTTGAAGGTTAGTATTGCCTTTGTATTTGTCTTGGTGAAGTGTCGAGATGCGATTGATGATACATCCCCTCTTGTAGTTGAGCATAACGAACTTCTGCGCCATGCCGCTTCACTTGAGAAGGCGCTTGCCACGGCGACGAAGAGTCATGACGAAGCAATCGTGACCTTGGAGAAATCGCAAAAGTGCGAGGAGGACTTGCGGAAGTGCGAAGAAGACTTGCGTTCCTCCAATGCCGAGAGGGAGAAGTTGCTCGAGGAGCAGCTTATCTCGATTGCTAATCCCTCTCACGTATTCTTTTAGCTGAATTATCTTTGTTTCTTGATTTGACATTGTGGTATGGTACCAACACTTTGCTTTATGTAGATGCCAGCGGCCTGAGCTTTGATTCCTAGGCCCTTCGTCGCGACGATGCATTGGCTGGTGTCGTCGCTGCAGTCGAAGACCGCAGTGCTTCTCTTCAAGGGACGCTGACGAAGGCCAAGAATGTGCTCAGTCGCATACGCAGTGATTTAACCCCCAAGGCTGAGCTGCTCGACAACCTGGAGGACCTAGTGGAATCCCTTGCTAGGGGTATTCCCATGGACTTCAGGAACTCTCAGCGGTCCGTCGGCGCCACCATGGCACTCGCAATGGTGCAAGCCCATGGCATGGAGGTGGACCCCCCTGCGATTTCCAAGGCATTGCCCGTCGGCGCGGATGTCCAGCAGGTAGTGTTTGCTCCCTTCGCTACTGGATGTGGTAAATATGGGTCGTAGCTGCAGCGAGCGAAGAATGCGGCGAAGGCTGTGGCATCAAGGGCCAGCACTGGAAAGTCTGTGGCGTCGGAGACCGCCATGGATTCGACGAGGCCCCCGAAGTCCAAGGCGAAGTCGAAGAAGCAGGCTTCTCCTCAGTAGCTATCTTGTAATAGTTGTAGCTTTAACTTCTGTGTTGGAACAATGCTTTTATGGAAGTGTCCCAGTCGAGATTTTTTGCTGAGCTTGAATGCGTCTATGCCTTTTGTCAATGTATTCTTGGTCCCTTATTTTGCTCTTGCTTGGTTTATGATAGGGTACGTCGAGTGGTTCCTCCAGTGATCCTCTTGATCCACCACCCACTGATGAGACCTTGGCGCAGCCGCGCTCAAGGGTGCATGAGTTGTCCCTACTTTCGCTACTGCGTGATCGCATTAAGCAACTGGAACGTGAGTTTCCCATCCTCCGCGGTAACGCGGATGTATGGAAGTCAAGGGCGGAGAAGGCTACCGCCCGCGAGCAGTATCTATTGGAGGAGGTGACACAGTTGGGTGATCAATTCAAGTGTTAGCTTTCTGCCCTCTTATCTTTTCTTTTAGACAGTCGCGACAATGCTTTGTCTTCATACTTTGCCCTTTTTGCTTGGTGTAGTAGTCATTGCTCTTCATCCACAGGATGAGAAAGACCGGATTGCCATTCGGATGAATGACCTGACCCAGGAGCAGCTTCAAGCGAGTGGGTACTTTTGGGTGGACCATGATCGTGCGATCGCACTTGTGACCCTGCATGATCGTGCTTTTCGAGTACTCCACTTTTTGAAGAAGGCACAATTGTGCCTTAGGCATATCTACCAAACGATGTTTCCGCTGGATGCCGTCCCTTCAAGCTTGTTGGCTCTTCTGGCGAAGTTCCAAGATCTGAGTGCAGTTCGCGAGTGTGTGTGGCAGCAGTTAGTGGTTGGTGCCAAGGCTGATTTGTCGCTGGTGCGACTACATAGGCCAGATGTAGACGTTGCAGCTATTGCTGCTGGGCCACCGACCCCGTTGGAAGGTTCGACCTGGAGCATGGTTCCACATTACCAGGCAGTTGATCGCCCAGCAGAAGAAATCGTCGGTTTCTTTGAGGAGCAAACAAACGTTCTTTTGTTGTAGCAGTAGCTTTAGTTTGTATCCTGCGCATAATTGTACAAGTGTTGTAAAGTTCATGTTGGATGTAATTAATTTATATTGATATGTAAACAGCTTGCAAGCGTATATGTTTTGCGAGTGTATTTGTACTCTGCAGTTCCTTTTTGTTAGCCTGACTTATTTTATCTCAGTAGCTTGCCAACCTGTCAGGTGCATTGCAACTGGGTTAGTGTTTTATCAAGGGTTCTATTGATGTTGTGTCAGCTACTCGGGATACTGCGACTTGTTCGTAGAACGAGGATGTAAAAGGTGGCGTAGCCCCCAAGTGATAAGATTGTCAGAAAAATAAGAGAAAACACAGAGTTTTGGGGCACTTAGCTTTATTTATTCGCAGAATAGTACGAGGTACAATGTGTGGCTAAGTAGCCTGGCTGAATAGCCTTATTTTTAATGTAATAAAAATGACTAGGGGTAGAAACGATGCAGTTGTGCAACGTTCCAGGGGTTGGAGTATGTGACTCATGTCTTGAAATCTTTAAGACAATAGGCGCCACCTGGGATTACTTCTGTAATCACGTAGGGTCCCTCCCAGGGAGACTCGAACTTGATATGCCCTTGTTGCTTGAGTCGCAGGACCAGGTTTCCTTCGATGAAGGATCTTGGGCGTAGCCTTCTACTATGGTAGTTGCGGAGGCTCTGCTGGTAGATCGTTGATCTTTCCGCTCTCGTCAAGAAGGTCGACGAAGTCTTCGAGTGCGAGAGTTGACTATTGCTCGTTGTAGGCGACCACCCATGGGGCTTTGTAGCGTACTTCTGCGGGTAGCACCGCTTCAGCGTCGTGCACCATGAAGAACGGGGTGTATCCCGTGGTGCTGTTTGGAGTTGTGCGCAAGCTCCAGAGTACGGATTGCAGCTCATCTGGCCAGTATCCTGCGGCTTGTTCGAGTGGCCAGAGGAGTCGTTTCTTGATTCCACCGCAGACGAGGCCGTTGGCCTTTTCGACTTGACCGTTGGTCTGTGGGTGAGCTACCGAGGCATAGCTTATGTTGATTCCTAGGTTTTCGCAGAATTCCTGGAACTCCTTGGAGGTGAAGTTCATCCCATTGTCCGTGATGATGCTATGTGGCACACCGAAGTAGTATACAATGGACTCGAAGAACTTGACAGCGCTGGCTCCTGATTGGTTTGTCACCGGCATGGCCTCGATCCACTTGGTGAACTTGTCGACTGCGACCATGAGGTATACGTAACCTCCTCGCGAGGATGTCGGGAGCTTGCCGACCATATCGAGTCCCCATTGCACGAAGGGCCAAGCCAATGGTATTGGCCAGAGTTCCTCGCCCGATGTGTGCGTTTGTCCGCGAATCGTTGGCAAGCATTGCAGCGCTTGATGATTTCCTTGGCGTCGCGCATGGCCGTGGGCCAGTAGAATCCAGCTCGTAGAGCTTTGGCGATGAGGGCGCGACTGCTAGCATGGTGCCCGTAGGTCCCTTCATGGATGTCGAGGAGGAGGACCCTTCCGTCCGTGTTGGAGACGCACCGTTGGAGTACTCCTATGATGCTGAGCTTGTATAGTCCGCCGTTGATGGCGGCAAATGCCTTGGGTCGTCGCGCAATGTGTCGCGTGTCAGTCGGGTTGTCAGGCAGCCTCTTGCTGAGAAGATATGTGATGTAGGGTTGAGTCCAAGATGGCTCGATCATCATGACGCCCATTGGTCGTTCGAGTCCTGTGTCGAGCTCCAGGTCGTCGAGTGCCATTGGCTCATTGGGTGGCGTATCCCCCGAGTCCGTTGACGCGCTTGCTTTCTTCTCTAGAGCCTTTGGCTTGATGGAGCGTTCGCAGATACGCTCGAGAAATACCCCAGGTGGTATGGGGGCGCAGGTGGAGCCAATATTGGCGAGTGTGTTCGTCTCTTTGTTGATTTCGCGGCCTATGTGCCGCAGCTCATAGCCGTGGAAGTCCCCTTCGAGTGTGTCATAGAGGTCACGGTAGGCGATCATGTTGTCACTCAGTGTGTCGCACTCGTGCATTGTTTGGTTCACCACCAGTTTCGAGTCGCCGTAGATGATGAGCCTCTTGGCGCCGCAGGCTTTCACCATCCGCATCCCATGGAGTAGGACCTCGTACTCAGCTTCATTGTTGGAGGCCGTGAACTGCATTCACAGAATGTATTTTAGTGTGTCTCCCTGGGGCGATGTCAGTATGACATATCTGGTTTGTCGGGGAGCTAAGACATATCTGGTACATCCTTTCCTTTGGACCCATCGAAGTACATTGTCCAGAGATAAGACATATCTGGTTTGTCGGGGAGCTAGTTCTCCATCTAGTGCACAAGGAAATCAGGGAGGACTTGCGACTTGATCGCGTCGCGCTTTTCGTATGTGATGTCTCGTGGAGACGGCTCGATTCCCCAAAGCGTGACTCATCTGGTGGCATCAGGGTTGTTGAGCATATGCCCAAGCGGGGCGTCGTTGACCACCACGATTGGGTGCTCCTAGAAGTAGTAGTGCAGTCGCCTGGCTGTCATGCAGACGCCGTACGCCAGCTTCTGTTAGTGCGGGTACCGCTGTTTTATTTGTGTGAGCACCTCGCTGAGGTAGTAGACTGGGCACTGCACCCCGTGGACCTTGTTTTCCCCGGCTCGTTCCACCACGAGCACCATGCTCACCACCTGGTCGGTGGCGGAGATGTAGAGCAACAGCGGCTCTTTTTCGCGTGGAGTCACCAGTACCGGCGAGGTGGATAGCAGACGTTTGAGGTGTTCGAATGTTGCTTGCGCCTCGTCTGTCCACTCGAACTCGTCAGTTTTGTGAAGAAGTTGGTAGAAGGGCAGTGCCTTTTCACCCATTCGACTGATGAATCGACTGAGCGCCGCAATTCGTCTAGCCAATTGCTGGACGCCTCTTACGTTCTTTGCCTTCTCCATGGCCAGTATGGCTTTTATTTTCTTTGGGTTTGCCTCGATCCCCCTCGCGGAGATGAAATACCCGATTAGTTGCCTAGATGGTACGTTGAAGGCGCATTTGTCCGGATTGAGCTTGATCAGGTAGTGGTCTAGGTTGGCGAAGGTTTCGTGTAGATCATCGGTTAGCGAGGCTTCCTATTTTGTTTTGATGACGATGGCATCAACGTAGACTTGGATATTGCGACCGAGTTGATTCTTGAGGCAGGCCTGCATGCACCGCTGATAGGTGGCTCCTGCGGTTTTTAGCCTGAAGGGCATCATGTTGTAGCAGAACACACCAAAGGGCGTCGTAAACGTTGTTTTCTCTTGGTCTTGCTCCTTCATTCATATTTTATTGTAGCCTGAGTAGGCGTCGAGGGGGCACAGGCGTTCACATACTGCAGTGGAGTCGATGATTTGGTCGATTCGCGGCAACAGGAAGTGATCCTTTGGGCAGTGCTTATTCAGGGAGGTGAAGTCCACGCACATCCGCAAGATATCCGTGCCTTTTTTGGGCACGAGCACTGTGTTGGCGAGCCAGGTGCTTTCCTTGATCTCGCGTATGAAGTTTGCGTCAAGGAGTCTGTTGATCTCCATTCCGACCGCTTTTTCTCTTGGTTCAGACAGTCGCCGTATTGTCTGCTTGACTGGCCTTGCGTCTAGATTTACATTGAGTGCATGCTCGGCGAATTCCCTGGGAACCCCTGGCATGTCCGTTGGACACCAGGCGAAGATTTCCCAGTGCTCACGGAGGAATTCGACGAGCACGAGTTCCTATGCGGAAATCAAGTTGTTGGCGATGAGGGTCGTCTTGGTCGAGTTTGTTGGGTGGACCTAGACTTTTTTCGTGTGCACCGACGAGTCAAAGGACAGGTCAGGTGAACTTGGCCTGCTCAGGGGAGGCAGACTGTTGTCTATCGACTCCTTTAGTCTTGCGAGTTCCTCCGGCATGCCGAAGGACTGAGAGATTCTGTTGAATTCCCTATCGCAGCTGTCGGACCTTTCAAAGTTGCCGTTGATTGTGATTACGCCATTTGGACCTGGCATCTTCATCTGCAGGTAGGCGTAGTGTGGCACTGCCATGAACCTTGCAAACGCGACACGTCCGAGGATGCAGTGATATTGTGAAGGCTAGTCGACGACCTCGAAGTCGATGCGCTCTCGCCAAAACTTTTGCGGCGTGCCGAAGATGACGTCGAGGTTGATTTTGCCTAGGGGATATACGCCTTTCCCTGGTACGATGCCATGGAACATTGTGTCTGAAACTTCCACACACGTCAGAGGGATCCTCATCGCACGCAAGGTGCTCGTGAACATGAGGTTAATGCCGCTGCCGCCATCCATGAAGACGCGACTCATGTCGAAACCCCCAATCTGCGCCTCGAGTACGATGGGACAGTGGCCTGGACGAGGAACTTGGCACGGGTGGTCATGCCTGTCGAAGGTGATGCAGGAGTCACTTCCACTGAGGTACTTAGTGGTGGAAGGTGGAGAGTTTATCGCCAAGTTGACTTGGCGAGTGATGTCCTTCTCCACTCGATTTGAGGGATGCCCCTTTTGGATCATCCCCATGTTACCCACGGCTCATGGGTATGGTTCAATGTCGTGGTGCTGGACCGGCGCGGCCGCGGGTGGTAGTGGTCCGGGCGGCGGTGGAGGAGCTCCGTGTGCCACAGCACCTGGGGCAGCTCCGTAGCCCCTGCTGACCACCTCGTGGTTCATCCGAGCTAAGCCCTCATGGAGTTTGAGAAACTCGTGGCAGTCCTTGAGGAGGTGGCTGGATTTTTTCTTGCCGTCATGCTTGTCGATGTAGAAATGCACGTTGCACGACCCGGACAGTTTGTTCTCGGTGGTTGTTGCGGGTGCCTCTTCGCGAGTGCGGCGCTGCCACACCTACGTGGTTTTCCCGGAGTTGCGGTATCCACCGCTGCGATAGCCGTTGTTGCGGTTGTCGTCGCGCTTGTTGGCATAGCCGGCTACGACCATGTTGACATCGTCGCGGTCATCGTAGATGCGCATTCGCCGCTTGCCTTGACGGTCGCGTCTGCGCCTGAGGTCGTCGTCATCGTTAGAGTAGGTGTGGTTTTTCACCGAATCCTCTCTATCGGCCCACCGATTCGCAATTTCCATCAGGTGGTCGATTGTTTTGGGCTTCGAGCGGCCCAGCTCCTCCCTGAGCTCTATGCGGCGAACACCACCATTGAATGTGTCGATTGCACGGTCTTCCGAGATGTTTTCCACGGAATTCTTGATGATGGACCACCTATGGATGTACGAGCGTAGCAATTCGCCCGACCTTTGTTGGCAGCCCCTCAGCTCTTCAATTGATGCGCCTTTTATAAGTGCCCTTGAAGTTGCGCACAAAGCTATAGACCAGCTCTTCCCAGCTACGAATGGATCCGCGCGGGAGATTGTTGAGCCATGCGTGGGCGACGCCCTGTAGCTGTAGCTGCAGGCATTGCATGACCGTGCTTCGACTCCCGCCATGTAGCCTGACGGAGGAGATGTGGTCCTCTAACCAGATTTTCGGTTCCTATAGACCATCGAATTTTGGGTTCTCTGGCGGTAGCTTGAATCCTTTAGGCATTCGTTTCTACCTGATGGCCCTGCTGAAGCATCTGGCGCTACAGAGTTCAGTCTCGTCCTCTTCTGAGTCAGTCGAACGAGCGTGTCTTACCCTTGATTTGTCGATTTTGCGCTACGTGAGGTCATCGCGCGCATTGTAGTCGCGATCATGCCGCCGTGAGCGGCGACGCCGAGACAGATTATGACTGTCGTCGCTGGATGAGGGCGAGGAATAGCGTTTTGCCAGAGCCTTGCCCTTCTTTGGCTCCAGCATTAGCTCTTTGTCGAGGGCGGACTTGATTAGCCCCAAGCCCGCGACCGTAGATTGGTGCATGGCAGCGCATGGATCTCCAGCTGGTGGCTGGTTGTTGAGGAGGTACATGGGGGCCACTATCACCGTGGCTTGCGGTGTCTTTGGGACCATGTTGCCCCTCGTGTGGACTATCATAGAGCTGAAGTCAAGGACTTTTGCAGCTTCTATGCATTCTTGCTCGGTGAGATGGGCCATCCAAGATTGTCTATTGTTGGCCATGTACTCGTTGCCTTTGGAGGAGGATCCTCCATGGGAGTAGAGCCCAGCTCGTCGAAGACTCGACTCATCTACCGCCTTCTTACGCGCCTTGAGTTGCGCGATTGCATGTAGCTAGCGTCTGTATTCCTCCTTTAGTAGCCAATGGTAGCCCACCAGCATGTCATGCGGTGTGCCGGGGGGCAGAGGATTGCCTCGCAGAGCTTCTCGGCAACGGGCCCACTCGTTGTCGTTGAGTTTGATCATGACACGCTCTCGTGTGTGTTCGTTCACCATGATTGGCGGTTCGACTCCCGCTCCATTATTGACGGGTGCGCCATTGCCACCTTTCGTGGGGTCTCCATTGGGTGGACCGTTGTTGGGTGGTCCGGTGCCGTTGGGCATGCTGCCATTGGGAGGTCCTATGCCAGTGCCGGTACCAATGTTTTCGCGATTGGCGGTAGTGTCGCCTGCGTTGATGACTACACACATGAAGTGGTTGGGGAAGCTGTTGCTTCCGCAACTTTCAGATCCGAAGCCGTAGACTCCATCTTGTGTGGCTAGATCACCCAAATCGGATCCGCGACTGCTGTCGTTGTCCGTACTCCCAGCTGTCGCTGAGATGTTGAGCTCGCTGAGCATGCTGATTGGCGACGGGAACCACGATGCTGGAGAAATCGCGGGTGCCATTGGTTGGTCAGGCATGCGAAGTGTTCCCATCTGGCCAACCTAGAAGCAGAAGCTCCGAATCGCTAGACTGATTCCATCGCCCACGGACTCAAAATTTAGGCGAGTGGCCGGCATGTGGACGGTGAAGTCGAATGCGCCGAAGAGCTGGTGAATCTCCGTTGTTGCGGAGTTGTATATCGCGGTTGATGGAGCCGAAGAAGCCGCAACATCAGCACTCCCAATTCCCACAGACGGCGCCAGTTGATGAGGGTTTAACTCGTCAATGCCCATTGGTATGGGCTTGTGTTTTGGAGAAGGAGGGAGCGTTGGAGGCATCAGTCGGCTAGCAAACAAGCACATAGGGACGCAAGTTTTACCCAGGTTCAGGCCTCGTAAAGGTCCCTACTCCTGCTTGTCTGCTCTTGGAATTAACGAAGGAATCGAAGATTATAGGGGCGCGTAGACGCAATCCGGCGAGAGTTGTGGAAACTAGGGTTGCGTGTGTCCTCCTTGCCGCCCCCTCCTAGCCTTTATATAGGTAAGCTAGGTCTCAGGTAGCAGGTCGAGTCGGTTACAGATTAGGGTTTTCTCTAAACTTTCTATCTTAAGCTTCTTCTTGTCTCGCAAGAAATCGAGAGTACGTGGGCCACTCGAATTCTCCATTTGGGCCTTGGCAACGCCGTGGGCTTCCGCCGTATCTGGACCGTGTATACCAAACTCGAGTACCTGTAGGGTATACCCAAGTCACTGGGTGTGGTTAATGAAAAGAGCAGACATGCAATGACACTGGTGGATCCATGTGTGGTTCGTGAGATGAACACACATGCAATGACACTGGGTGTGGTTCATGCAAAGAACACTCATCAAGTGACACTGGTGGATCCATATGTGGTTTGTGGAAAGAACAGATATGCAATGACTCTAGTTGTGGTTTGCGAAAAGAACAGACATGCAATGACTCTAGTTGTGGTTTGTGAAAAGAACACACATCCAGTGACATGGGTGAATCCATATGTGGTTTGTGGAAAACACAGACATGCAATGACTCTGGCTGTGGTTCTTGAAAAGAACAGACATGCAATCACATTAGTGGATCCATCTGTAGTTTGTGAGAAGAACACACATGCAATGACACTGGGTGTGGTTCATGTTGGTTTATTAAAGGTATTCATAGTTGAGGCAATTGAGAAGATGCCATGCCCAAGAGACATCAAAGGTATTCGTAGTATCCTTGGTCATGTTGGTTTCTATAGAAGGTTTATTAAAGACTTTTCTAGGATATCAAAACCTCTCACTAATCTTCTTCAAAAAGATGTACCCTTCGTTTTTGATGATGATTGTAAGGGAGCTTTTGAAACTCTTAAGAAAGCTTTAACTACAGCCCCTATTGTTCAACCACCTGATTGGATTTTACCCTTCGAAATAAAGTGTGATGCTAGTGATTTTGATGTAGATGCTGTCCTTGGGCAACGAATTGATAAAAAGTTAAACGTTATTCATTATGCTAGTAAGACTTTAGATGTTGCTCAAAGGAATTATGCTACTATGGAAAAAGAATTTCTAGCTGTCGTTTTTGCTTGTGATAAGTTTAGCCCTATATTGTAGACTCAAAAGTCACCATTCATACTGATCATGCTGCTATTAAATACCTTATGACGAAGAAGGACGCTAAGCCTAGGATTATTAGATGGGTGCTGCTTTTACAAGAGTTTGATCTACATATAGTGGATAGGAACGGTGCTGAAAACCCTGTAGCTGATAATTTATCTCGTTTGGAAAACATCTCTTTTGACCCTATGCCTGTTAATGATAGTTTCCCAAATGAGCAGTTAGCCGCAGTTGGCGTAAGCTCGCGAGGGAGCCCTTGGTATGCTGATTATGCTAACTTTATTGTCTCCAAGTATTTGCCTCCAACTTTTACAGCTCAGCAAAGGAGGAAGTTCTTCTATGATTTGAGGCATTATTTTTAGGATGACCCACACTTATACAAAGAAGGAGTGGATGGTATTATGCGAAGATGTGTTCCAGAATATGAACAAAAGGAGATATTGTGTAAATGTCATGGTAGTGCTTATGGAGGACATCATGCAGGAGATAGAACTGCACAAAAGGTGCTACAATCAGGTTTCTATTGGCCTACCCTTTTTAAAGATGCAAGAAAGTTTGTTTTATTTTGTGATGAATGTCAACGTGTTGGTAATATTTCTAGATGCAATGAAATGCCTATGAACTACTCTCTAGTTATTGAACCCTTTGATTGCTGGGGATTTGACTTTATGGGTCCTTTCCCTCCCTCGAAAGGTTATACTCATATTCTTGTTATCGTTGATTATGTTACTAAGTGGGTAGAAGCCATTCCTATGAAGAGTGCTGATAGGGAAACTTCTCTAAAAATGCTTAAGGATGTTATCTTCCCTAGGTTTGGAGTGCCTAGATATCTCATGACTGATGGGGGTTCTCATTTCATTCATGGTGGTTTTAGAAAGACCCTTGCTAAATATGATGTTAATCATAGAATTGCCTCAGTCTATCACCCCCAAACTAGCGGGCAAGTAGAGTTATCAAATAAAGAAATTAAATCCATCTTGCAAAAGACTGTTAATAGATCTAGAAAAAACTAGGCTAAAAGTTGAATGATGCTTTATGGGCTTATAGAACTGCCTACAAAAATCCCATGGGGATGTCTTCTTATAAAATGGTTTATGGGAAAGCTTGTCACCTACCTTTAGAATTAGAACACAAAGCTTACGGGGCAGTTAAAGAACTAAATAGAGATTGTAAGCTCGTTGGTGAGAAAAGATTATTTGACTTAAGTTCTTTAGATGAATGGAGGAGTGAAGCCTATGAAAATGCTAGGCTCTTCAAGGAAAAGGTTAAAAGATGGCATGACAAGCGAATACTTAAGAGAGAATTTCATGTTGGTGAGAAATTTCTATTGTATAGGTCTCGTCTCAGATTTTTTGCAGGAAAGCTACTATCAAAATGGGAAGGACCTTTCATTATTGAGAAAGTATACCGTTCAGGAGCAATAAAAGTTTCTTCTTTAAAAGATAATACTACACAAGTAGTGAATGGGCAGCGACTCAAACACTATATTGCTGGGGATTCTTATAATGAAGATGTTGATGCCTTTCAAGTTATAACTCCAGAAAAAATTATCAAGGACCAAATTCAGAGACCTGCAGAATCTGCTTTCAAATAGGTAACAATTCTGGTAAGAAAAGTTCCATGAAAATATTATCCAGCTATATTTTTGCAGTTTTCAGTCAATAGGGAAAGCTACGAAGCGAAAAAGGGACGGCCACCCTGTGGAGCGGGCCCACCCCTGGCCGCGCCACCAGGTGGTGAGTCCACCCCGGACTCCGCCTCCGACTCGTTTTCTCCCAATACCTTCCTTTCATCATGAAACTTCGTAATATATAATCCCCCGGATCTCCCGAGGTTCATATATCATGTTTTCGTCGTGTTTTCATTTCGATCTGTTTCTGATAGGTAGAGTCCCAGATTTGGAGCTACAATGTCTTCCTCTAGGTCAGCTAAGGAAGATTCTTTAGAGGATATCATCCACCCATACATGAGAGAGTTGAAGATTCATCCCAAGGAGTTGTTGCTTGAAGATGGGGAACTTCGGATAAAAGAGGTTCGATGCCCTAAAGGTGAAGGAAGTCTAGAGGACAGGATGGAAGCGCTGGAGCAAGAAGTATTTAGGTACAAGAAGATGGCGGAGCGCGAAGTGGATATCATCCATAAGATTTGTTCCGAACTCATCACCGAGCACCAAAAAGAGACTGTTGAACTCAGGGATGAAGTCCTCTCACTCCGCCAAACAACCAACGAACTGCAAGCACAGCTCTACGATGTTCAAAATCAAAACTATGAGTATGAGGTTAGGTTTAAATGCATAAGTGTTGCTGCAAGTTTTAGGATGCTAGAAACCACGATGTCCTTTGTTGATGGGAAGCCCTTACCTTGGAAGTCGGACGAAGATGAGAGGATACCACCACCACCGAAGGAGTAATTCGTCATCAGGTTTGGCATCCCCTTGGTTTTTTCCAAGATTGGGGGAGTGCCGCGGTATCACATCACTATCTTCTATCTTTTTGCCATATTAGTAGAGTCATATCATGAATAGAGAAGTTATCATGTAGGATGGTTTGCATTATGGAAGTGTCCCCTCTCTCGTTAGATATGTATCCCTTGGTGTGAGTTGCTGTTATGGAATATTAATGAGAAGTTCTATCATTTACTCTTTTGTATAGCTTATATTAGTTTTCGATTCGTGCTTATATGATTGATCTTGTTGTTAGTATTGGTATCACCTTGGGATCATTGAGTTAATTTAGTTGGTTTTGGCAAACCTGGCTCGGTCAGTAGCAACACCTTTTGAGAGTTGAATGAAAAAGATAAAAGTACTCTAAAGAAAAATAATTTCATCATCTTTCTTTCTTGATTTGCTCATAAGTCTAGTTTTCTCTAGTTAAGATCTTGTTTGCTTCCAAGGAAGATTGCATGTTTGTTTTTATCACTTGTATGTTTGTTTGTTTCCTTCAACTCTTATACTTGCTACCTAGCCTTGCTAGCCAAAAACCTGTAATGAGAGGGAATTCTTCTCGTGCATCCACTCCTTTAAACCAAAACCTTTGCCATTTGTGTCCACCATACCTACCTATTAGCATTATTGCTATTCCAAGTAAATTCTTGTTTTATCTACCTCCCAAATTAAACTTGTTATGTGAACATTAGTGATTAAAGCTCTCACGAACTTGATGGCACACTTTACTTTCTTGCATTTAATAAAATTGAACCATTGTGCCCATCTATGTTGCGTATATGCTTGCGCTTTGTGAGTTGAGAATTAGCAGAACCATGCTCTCATGAGGAACACTTTCAACATTGCATTGGTACTTTGCACCTAGTTGATATCATGTTCTTTTGTCTATGGATGTAGTCGGTGTGAAATGAAAGGGGAGCTTGTAAGTCCATGGAGTTATGCATGTGTGTTAGATAAACGCCTGGGCCACTGGTCTAATCCTTGCTGACATGGTGGAAACCTGCAGCGTAACCATAACGAGCATCTATGAAGCATTCTTCTTATAAAAAAAGAGAGTCCGCTATTGAGAAAAAGAGAAAAAGAAAAAAAGAGATTATGAAAAGAGGAAAGAGAGAAAAAACACCATATTCCCATGGTAAATAAGAAGATTGCTAAGATGCTTGTTGTCTGCTTGCCTTGTCATTTTGATATGGGCATTCTTCCGTATCATCGGGCAAGGGGTACCCCGTTGGCGGTTCTCTATGATACACATATGCTTACGATGACAAGAACTTACCGGTGACTAAAGTTGAGTAGCATGAGGAGCGGCCCTCGTATTCAAGGGACATGAGATTCTCAACTTACAACTTGTCAATGCATATCCTCATATTTGATCACTTTAACCTTAATCACCTAAAGATGCCTATGATAGGGGCAATGAGAGCTGAAAGCTAGTAAGTATCATAATTTTTGGGAGCTCTTTATGAGACTTGCAATCCCTGCTTCCCTCTTTGAAGGGCATTTCCTTTACTTTGTAGTTGAATCAGTAAACCTATTCCCTTCTATCTCAGCAAGTATTTTGAGCTGATGTGTTTCATTCATTCATATGATAATTTATTCAATCATGTTTCTTATGTTACTTGTTTTGCACTTTGCTCTTATCTTGATGTTTACTACTTTGAAAGCTATCATTGAAAAACCATTCATTTGTGAACTCCAGCAAATTATCAACTATTCTTCGACCAAGAGCTAAGTTTGCCATTACCAATTATGATTCACTTTTTGTATCTTTATCGTGTTTCCTTTACTCATTGCAAGTTGAGTTATATAATAGTGAGTTGTCTTCTATTATGATCTATGTATTCGATGAATGTGATGCTTCTTGTCCGTATTCTTTTATCGACTCTTCACTCCATAAACCTGAGGTCATGTTTATTGAGCTCAGTTTCGCTTGGGGACAAGCGAAGTCTAAGCTTGGGGGGAGTTGATACGTCCATTTTGCATCACTATTCTATGTCATTGATATATTTTGTATTGAGAGGTGATACTTATGTTATTTCATCTGTTTTTCCATGGTTGATGACTTTTGGAGCAAGGACCGCTGCAGTCAGGATTCTGATTGAAAAGGTGCTGTTTGGAGGCAAAATTCGCAAAGATCAGAAAATCCGGGAAAATATACGGAAAATCCTATTTTTCTAGAAGACGAATGAAGCTAGAAGGGGGGCTGGAGATGGGCCATAGGGGGGCCACCCCACCCCCTGGCGCGGGCCAGCCCAGGCCGCGCCACCAGGTGGTGTGGCCGCCCTGGTCCACCCCGGGCACTGCCCTCTGGCGTATATTATCCTCCCAAAACCCTAAGACTCAGAGAGTGACCACAAAAAGATTCCGCCGCCTCTACGGGGTGGAAAACACTGAGAGAGAAAGATCTCTCCGGCACACAGGTTTCTGCCGGGGGAATTCCTTCCCAGAGAGGGGAGATCGTCGCCATCAACACCACCATCAAGCTGGACTTCATCGAGATCATCATCATCATCACCACCATCATCACCATCAGCACCCTCATCACCATCTCCATATTACTGTAACAATTGGGTTGAATCTTGCATAGTTCATAAGGGAAACTTTCCCGGTGTTGATTACTCTTTGTAGTTCATGCTATTGAGTGAACCATTGAATTATTGTTTATGTTCAGATTGTTATACATCATTATTCCATCTCTGATCATGATCCATATGATGTCTTGTGAGTAGTTCGTTTTGTTCTTGAGGACATGGGAGAAGTCATGTTGTTAGTAGTGGAGTTGTGTTGAGAAAGATTCAATAGTTTGATATTTAAGTTGTGGTGTACTTCTTCTAGTGGTGTCATGTGAACGTCGACTACATGACACTTCACCTATATGGGCCTAGGGGAATGCATTGTGTATTTGGCTACTAATCGTAGGGGTTGTTGGAGTGACAGAAACCTGAACCCCCATTAGGAAACCATTGCACAAGGGACGTAAGGATCTTAGAGTTTAAAACTGTGGTTAGGTTTTTACCTTAATTACTTTCTTGTACTTACGGATGTTTGCAAAGGGTATAATCACAAGTATGTATTAGTCCTAGGAAGGTCGGTACATTAGCACAGGTTCACCCACACAACACTTAGCAAGCTAAAGAAGATTAATCAACTATATGAAGCGAAAGCACTTGACAGTCTTCACATGTGTCCTCGAGAACGTTTGGTCATCTTAAGTAATACAACCGGCTTGTCCTTTGCTGCATAAAGGATTGGGCCACTTGCTGCATTTATTCCTACTGTCTTTTATTTACTCGTACTTTGTTTACTTGCTTTATCCAAAAAAACCTAAAAATCTGTTTGCTAACTATTTGTATAAAATTCCTGATCCATACCACTAGCCAGCACCTTTTGCTCCTCGTTGGGTTCGACACTCTTACTTATCGAAAATACTGCGATACACCCCCTATACTTGTGGGTCATCAACCGGCTTCGGGATTTGACCCATTACGGCAGAACCGTCCTTAGGGCGTGACTCATGGTCCCGGTGAAAGCAATGTAAAGGTCATGGTCAACCACCCTCTACCAGCACACCAAGGAAGTCTGTCAAGTGGCGCTAAGAGTCGGTTGGTATGTGTGGGTAAACTTGTACACCCCTACAAGGTTAAATCTTTTCAAAAAGCCATGTTCATGGTTGTGAACACTTGGTGGCCTAATTATAAGATCATAGAGAACATTAACCTAATCGTAAAACTTGGCAGATCAATGCATGCTTAAGGATGCTTCCTCATGGGTACGCGGGGGTGATCCTAGTTGATAGGTGATGATGATGTTTTGGTGGATATCGGAAGATGATGATCAATACTTTTGAGATGTCGCTCGTTTATCCCTTTTTAAAATGTTCTGATTAGACGAGCTTCTTCTCCCTCCTGTTTTACAAACAAAGATGACTTTATGCAAAACATCTCCACCAACCATAAGTCTTGCGAAGTACACCATGATGACCCACAAGTATAGGGGGTGTATCGCAGTATTTTCGAGGGAAGTGAAACCCAATTTATTGATTCGATACAAGGGGAGCCAAAGAATATTTATAAGCCTTAACAATTGAGTTGTCAATTCAGCTGCACCTAGAAACAATCTTGCTCACATCAATTTATCAGTAGCAATAGTTTTGTAGTAGGAATAGTAAAGTAACAGCAGTAGTAAAGCAAAGACAGCAGTAACAAAAGCAGTAAACAGTAGGATTCGAGTGCCGTAGGCATAGGGATGGATGGACGGGCGTTGCATGGACAAGACAATTCACATAGCAATCAGAACATAGGGCAATTGCAGATAAATAAGAGAAAGCATCCAAGTACTAGATAATCCTAGGCATGTGTTCCATATATAGTCATATGTGCTCGCAATGAGAACTTACACAACATCTTTTATCCTGCCAGCCCATTTGCAAGGGGGCCTCAAGGGAACTACTAGCAATTAAGGTGCTCCTTTTAATAGAGCACCAGAGAAAAGCATTAACACTCTGTAAACACATGTGATCCTCACATGAAAGCCATTCCCTCTGTTTATCCTGATTTTTGTCACTTCGGGGCCATTGGTTCCGGAGAACAACATGTGTATACAACTTGCAGATAAGACCATAAACAATACTATCATAATGAATCAATAACATGTTCAGATCTGAAATCACGGCACTCGGGCCCTAGTGACAAGCATTAAGAATAACAAGTTGCAACAAAGTCATAAAGCACTAATAGAAGATACTAGGCACCATGCCCTAACAATCTGATGCCATTACATGAATGATCTCATCCAATCCCTACCATCCCCATAGCCTGCAACGGGGGATTACTCACTCATAGATGGGGGAAACATGGATGGTCGATGGAGAAGCAATGGTGATGATGATGGCCATGATCTCCTCCAATTCCCCATCTCGGCAGGGTGCCAGAACGGAGTTTCTGGTGCTATTTCGTGGAATCTGGTGGTGGCGGCGGAGTGGAACTCCTTCTGGAAAAACGTCGCCCCCCCTGGGTTTTTAGGTCAGAAGGCAACTTATAAGCGAAGAGGGAGACCGAGGGGGAGTCTGGGGCGGCCAGGCCCAGCCCGCGCGGCTAGGTGTTGTGGCTGGGCCCTAGCCCCTCTCCGTCCCGTATTCTGGCTCCTAGTGTCCCCCGGTAAAATAATGACTTTGGCTTTTGTCCCATCCAATTCCGAGAATATTCATTTTCTGACTTTCTTGGAACCAAAAACAGCAGAAAATAGGCAACTGGCACTCTGGCTCTTGTTAATAGGTTAGTCCAAGAAATCATATGAAAAGTACTCCAAAGTGTGGACAAACACAAGAAAGATGATAAAACCAAGCATGGAACATCAAAATTATAGATACATTTGCAATGTATCAACATCCCCAAGCTTAACTCCTGCTCGTCCTCGAGTAGGTAAGTGATAAAAAGAAAGAATAATTTTTGAGGTGATGATACATTGCAAATGTATCTATAATTTTTGATGTTCCATGCTTGGTTTTATCTGCTTTCTTATGTTTTGTTCCAACTTTGGAGTACTTTTCATATGATTTCTTGGACTAACCTATTAACAAGAGCCACAGTGCCAGTTGCCTATTTTCTGCTGTTTTTGGTTCCAGAAAGTCAGAAAATGAATATTCTTAGAATTGGACGGGATAAAAGCCAAAGTTGATATTTTACCGGAAGACTCACGGAGCCAGAAGACGAGACGGAGAGGGGCCACAGGGCGGCCACACCATGTGGTGGCGCAGGCTAGCCCTGGCCGCGCCACCAGGTGGTGTGGGCCCCCTGTCCGCCCACCGACCTTGCCTCTTCGCCTATAAGAAGCCTCCCGATGCATAAACCCTAAATAGTCAAGCCTCCAGCCATGAAAAGTTCCACAGCGTCGCCGCCACCGAAGGGGAGATTCGAGGGATAGAAAGTCTCTGTTCCGGCACCCTACCGGGACGGGGAAGTGCCCCCGGAGCCATCTCCATCGATCTCCAACACCATCTCCATCACCATTGCTGATTCCCATGATGAGGAGGGAGTAGTTCTCTCTCGAGGCTAAGGGTTCTACCGGTAGCTATGTGTTCATCTCTCTCTCTATGCATGATCATATTGTGATCATGAGCTTTGTAATCAAGTAGATCTACCTTGCTACTCAAGTGCTTTAATAGATCTCTGCTCTCCCCATGTGTGTGAAAGTGACATCGTGCTCACCATGGTGGCACTTAGGCTAGAGATTACAAATACTTGTTATGAGTTATATTTGGAGTTGGATGTCTCTATGAAATTGTGGTGTTTGTTGGACTCATCTAGTACTCAAGGTGACAGTGTGGGGTTTTTCTAGATGGGAAAGACTTACTTTGAGTTGTGTTTTTATAGCCCTACTGTTGATTAGAGTGTCCAACCGGAGAGTAGTTAAGAGTAGTATCATAAAGATAATATATTTATATGAGAGTGTTCACTAGTGAAAGTATGATCCCTAGGCCTTGTTTCTAAGCATTGATACACCGTTTGCTACTAGATCTGTTACATGTTTGCTTGCTTCCATCTTTATTTTATTTTGCCTTTAGTCTCTTCCACGCCATCAAGTTATTTTCTATCACGGTTACCACTTATAATTATCCATACCACTTGTATTTCACTATCTCTTCGCCGAACTAGTGCACCTATACACCTGAAAAGTGTATTGGGTGTGTTGGGGACACAAGAGACTTCTTGTATCTTGATTGCAGGGCTGCTTGAGAGGGGATACCTTTGACCACTTCCTCCCTGAGTTCGATAAACCTTGGGTGATCCACTTAAGGGAAAACTTGCTGCTGTTCTACAAACCTCTGCACTTGGAGGCCCAACAACTGTCTACAAGAATAGAAGTGCGTAGACATCAAGCTATTTTCTGGCGCCGTTGCCGGGGAGGTAAGGTAAAAGGTACTCACATCCTCCGGTGTGAGTGCTCGAAGTTATTGCCTTTAGATTCTGCAACTTTGTCTGTTTGTTTCTTGTTTTCACTAGTTAGGCTTAATGGAAAACAACAACAAAATTAGAGAGCTTTATAGTATTTATCTTGAGTTAGGACATGAAGTGTTTGAAGAGAAAATTAAAAGACCTATGGAACTTTATTTGCATGCTAATAGCAATGTTGTTAGTGTGAATTCTTTGGACACCATTATTGCTAATGCTATGGAAAAGTCTAAGCTTGAGGAAGCAAGTTTTTATGAAAATGATCTTTTTAGTTCCCTAGCTTTGGAAGATAGCTATTCTATTGCTTATGATGATACCAAACCCCCAATATATGATGATTACAATGATGAATATGATATTTTCAATCCACCTACTATTGAGGAGAAACTTAATTATGATTACAATATGCCTCCTATATTTGATGATTATGGTGATGAAAATAATAATGATAGCTATTTTGTTGAATTTGCTCCCACTACAATCAATAAGAATGACTATGTTTATGTGGGGAGTATTAATTCTTTTATGCATGTGGCTCATGATAAGAATGTTTCTTGTGATAGTTATATTGTTAATTTTATTCATGAGGCTACTGAAAGTTATTATGAGAGAGGGAAACATGGTTTTATGCATCTCAATAATATTAAGTTTCCACTCTTTATGTTGAAAGTCTTGAAGTTGCACTTGTTTTGCTTCCCTATGCTTGTTGCTTTGTGCTTTCATGACTTGTTTCTTTACAAGATTCCTATGCATAGGAAGTGGGTTAGACTTTAATGTGATTTGAATTTGCTTCTTGATGCTCTCTTTTACTTCAATTCATATATCTTATGTGAGCATCTTCTCGAACTACCATGCCTAACTTAAAGGTGTTAAAAAAGTACTTATTGGGAGATAACCCAAAAGTTTTAGATGAGTCTTGGAAGTTATTACCTCTGTAATAACCGCTCCTTATCCTTTTTATTTGCTTTTTCTGCTAAGAATAACCTCTAATGAGAGAGAAGTAGTGATTGGGGAAGTTGCTGTCTCGAAACAGATTTTTGTGCTTCGCCGTAAAAATTCGTGTAAAATCTCTGTACGTCCTTTTGAGGCGTGCATTTTTGTGCTGCTGCCCCAGGTTGTTATATAACTTTCTTTAGATCAACACTTTTCGATTTGAGCAACAGAAGGTCTTCGAAAAAATTCGTCTTTACCTGCTGGTCTGTTTTGACATATTTCTGCCATTTTCTGTATTTGCTTCTTGTTGGTTCTTTCTTGAGTTCTTTTGGGGAATTGAGATTTTTGAGGAAAGTGCTACAGTATCTAGTGTTCTAATGGAAGTTTATTTGGTGTTAGAACTGAACCTTAAGACTTATTTATCTTGAGTGCACTAATGTTGCTAATAAAGATTGTGTGAAGTTTTGTATGAACGAAAAATTTCAGGTGTATGGAAGGAATGAGTAATGAGATGAAAGTTGGACTAAAGCTCAAGCTTGGGGATGCCACGCGTGTCACCCCAAGAAATATCCAAGAAGTACAAGCGTCAAAGCTTGGGGATGCCCAAGGATTCCCCTTCTTCATCAATAAAGATCCCAGGTTTCTTCCAAACACTTTATTTTTATTGTTTCATGCACAGTTGTGTTGTTCTTGGAGCGTCTTCTTTTTCATTTTTGTTTTGGTTTTTCGTTTGTTTGGTTTTCTTAGTTTGCTGAATAAATTGGTTGGACCCCCTCTTTCATACATTGGTTTTCAAATAGTTTGGTTTGGTTTGGAAAAGAGTAGGAAAAGCTCATGCTTAAGTGGTAAAGAGAGCTTGTTTTTTACTGTGGCCTATGCTTTGTCATGCCATGCTTGATATTGTTTTGGCTTTATGCTTAGTATTCTTTGCTGTAGCATGACTTGTTATAAACAATTGAGATTGCTTAATGTGCCTTGGATGAATCATGCGTTGTTTTAGCATATTAAAGCTTAGTATAGTGGTATTCTCCTTTGATGCTTTATTTGGGTTGACTTGGCGCATGCTCACACCATGTTATGACTATCTCAAGTCACCATAGCCTTTATGATCCTTTAGTTTTCAACTTGTAGTATCACTTTATGCTTTGATCAATGATGTTTTGTTGCTCTGCATGATTATGGCCATTATTGCTCTCTTAGTTTGTCGCTCCCAGTCTTTTGCTAGCCTCCACAACTAAGTATGAGTTCCACTCATGCATCCAACTCCTTAAACCAAGTTATTCCAAAGAGTCCACCATAACTACCTACTAGCTTATGCTATTCCAAGTATATTCATGCTTTTGTTTACCTTCCGAATTAAACTTATTATGAGAAAACTAGTGATTAAAGCTCTCACGAACTTGATGGCACACTTTACTTTTTTGCATCTAATAAACTTGAACCACTGGGTCCTTCTTTGTTGCGTATATGCTTGCGCATTATAAGTTGAAATTAGCAGAACCATGTACCATGGGGAACGCTTTCAACATTGCACTTGTACTTTGTACCCCATTGATATCATGTTCTTTTGCTTACGGATCCCGGCGGTGTGAAATAAAGATCATGGAGTTTGTATGTGTGTTAGAGAAACGCCTGGGACGCTAGCCTAAGACATGCCTAATCATGGTGGAAACTTGCAGCATCACCATAATGAGCACTCTATGAAGCATCCTCAATAAAAACCTATGCAAATAGCAAATAAAAAGATCGTTGAGATGCTCATTGTCTGCTTGCCTTGTCATTTTGATTATGGGAAAGCTCCCGTATCATGTGCAAGGGGTACCCCGTTGGCGGTTCTTAATGATACACATGTACTTAGAATGACAAGAGCTTACTCGTGACTGAAGTTGAGTAGCATGAGGATCGGTCTTCGTAAGTAAGGGGCATGAGATTTCGGTTTATAACTTGTCAAGCATATCCTCTTAGTTGTGTCACTTTAACCTTAACCACTTCAAGATGCTTATGATAGAGGAAATGAGAGCTAAAAGCTACAAGTACCATAATTTTTGGAAGCTCTTTATGAGACTTTAATCCCTACTTCCTTCTATGAAGGCCTTTCTTCCACCATTACATTGAGTCTCCACCTTCTACCTTTATGCACCTACTTTGAGAGCATAGTGGCCATTCTTAGTTCTATGTGCATTGTCCCAAGACTAGTTGATTGATGCATACCTTGATATTGCTTGTTCTAAACTATTTGTATCTAGTCACTCTTATGAACTTTGAAGGTTTCCTATGCATTTATATTTGCTACTCTATGAGGGACAAGCTGAATACTATTATGCTATGTTTTCTTTATGTGAAACAAACAAACGTCTTGCAAAGCATTGTTATTCATGAATCTTTTGTTTGTGCCTTTTCATGTTGCAACATAGTTTCTTTGTTTTATTGCTAGAACTTTATCTTTCATGCTATGTTGAAGTACTTTGATCCTAGCTTTGCATGTTTTACAAATACTTTGATCAAGTCTTTGATGGTGCATGTCACCTCAAAAATTATTCTTTCTTTTTATCACTTACCTACTCGAGGACGAGCAGGAGTTAAGCTTGGGGGTGTTGATACATTGCAAATGTATCTATAATTTTTGATGTTCCATGCTTGGTTTTATCTGCTTTCTTATGTTTTGTTCCAACTTTGGAGTACTTTTCATATGATTTCTTGGACTAACCTATTAACAAGAGCCACAGTGCCAGTTGCCTGTTTTCTGCTGTTTTTGGTTCCAGAAAGTCAGAAAATGAATATTCTTAGAATTGGACGGGATAAAAGCCAAAGTTGATATTTTACCGGAAGACTCACGGAGCCAGAAGACGAGACGGAGAGGGGCCACAGGGCGGCCACACCATGTGGTGGCGCAGGCTAGCCCTGGCCGCGCCACCAGGTGGTGTGGGCCCCCTGTCCGCCCACCGACCTTGCCTCTTCGCCTATAAGAAGCCTCCCGATGCATAAACCCTAAATAGTCAAGCCTCCAGCCATGAAAAGTTCCACAGCGTCGCCGCCACCGAAGGGGAGATTCGAGGGATAGAAAGTCTCTGTTCCGGCACCCTACCGGGACGGGGAAGTGCCCCCGGAGCCATCTCCATCGATCTCCAACACCATCTCCATCACCATTGCTGATTCCCATGATGAGGAGGGAGTAGTTCTCTCTCGAGGCTAAGGGTTCTACCGGTAGCTATGTGTTCATCTCTCTCTCTATGCATGATCATATTGTGATCATGAGCTTTGTAATCAAGTAGATCTACCTTGCTACTCAAGTGCTTTAATAGATCTCTGCTCTCCCCATGTGTGTGAAAGTGACATCGTGCTCACCATGGTGGCACTTAGGCTAGAGATTACAAATACTTGTTATGAGTTATATTTGGAGTTGGATGTCTCTATGAAATTGTGGTGTTTGTTGGACTCATCTAGTACTCAAGGTGACAGTGTGGGGTTTTTCTAGATGGGAAAGACTTACTTTGAGTTGTGTTTTTATAGCCCTACTGTTGATTAGAGTGTCCAACCGGAGAGTAGTTAAGAGTAGTATCATAAAGATAATATATTTATATGAGAGTGTTCACTAGTGAAAGTATGATCCCTAGGCCTTGTTTCTAAGCATTGATACACCGTTTGCTACTAGATCTGTTACATGTTTGCTTGCTTCCATCTTTATTTTATTTTGCCTTTAGTCTCTTCCACGCCATCAAGTTATTTTCTGTCACCGTTACCACTTATAATTATCCATACCACTTGTATTTCACTATCTCTTCGCCGAACTAGTGCATCTATACACCTGAAAAGTGTATTGGGTGTGTTGGGGACACAAGAGACTTCTTGTATCTTGATTGCAGCGTTGCTTGAGAGGGGATACCTTTGACCACTTCCTCCCTGAGTTCGATAAACCTTGGGTGATTCACTTAAGGGAAAACTTGCTGCTGTTCTACAAACCTCTACACTTGGAGGCCCAACAACTGTCTACAAGAATAGAAGTGCGTAGACATTAGGTGACATGCACCATCATAAACTTGATCAAAGTATTTGTAAAACATCCAAAGCTGGGATCATAACATGAAAGACAAAGTTCTAGCTATAAGAAAAAGAAACTACGATGCATCATGAAAAGGCACAAACAAAAGATTCATGAATAACAATGCTTTGCAAGACGTTTGTTTGTTTCACATAAAGAAAACATAGCATAGTGGCATTCAGCTTGTCCCTCATAGAGTAGCAAATATAAATGCATAGGACACCTTCAAAGTTCATAAGAGTGACTAGATACAAATAGTTTAAAACAAGCAATATCAAGTTATGTATCAATCAACAAGTCTTGGGACAATGCACATAGAACTAAGAATGGCCACTATGCTCTCAAAGTAAGTGCATAAAGATAGAAGGTGGAGACTCAATATAAAAGTAGAAGAAAGGCCTTCATAGAAGGAAGTAGGGATTCAAGTCTCATAAAGAGCTTCCAAAAATTATGATACTTATAGCTTTCAGCTCTCATTGCCCCTATCATAAGCATCTTTAAATGGTTAAGGTTAAAGTGACACAACTAAGAGGATATGCTTGACAAGTTATAAACCGAAATCTCATGCCCCTTACTTACGAAGACCGAACCTCATGCTGCTCAACTTTAGTCACGAGTAAGCTCTTGTCATTGTAAGTACATGTGTATCATAAACAACCACCAATGGGGTACCCCTTGCACATGATACAAGAGCTATCCCATAATCAAAATGACAAGGCAAGCAGACAATGAGCATCTCAACGATATTTTTATTTGCTATTTGCATAGGTTTTTTTAGGATGCTTCATAGAGTGCTCATTAAGGTGATGCTGCAAGTTTCCACCATGATTAGGCATGGCTTAGGCTAGCGGCCCAAGCGTTTCTTTAACACACATACAAACTCCATGATCTTACAAGTTCCACTTTTATTTCACACCGTCGAGATCCATAGGCAAAAGAACATGATATCAACGGGGTACAAAGTACAGGTGCAATGTTGAAAGCGTTCCCCATGATACATGGTTCTGCTAATTTCAACTTATAAAGCGCAAGCATATACGCAACAAAGAAGGACCCAATGGTTCAAGTTTATTAAATGCAAAAAAGTAAAGTGTGCCATCAAGTTCGTGAGAGCTTTAATCACTAGTTTTCTCATAACAAGTTTAATTTGGAAGGTAAACAAAAGCATGAATATACTTGGAATAGCATAAGCTAGTAGGTAGGTATGGTGGACTCTTTGGAATAACTTGGTTTAAGGAGTTGGATGCATGAGTGGAACTCATACTTGGTTGTGGAGGCTAGCAAAAGACTGGGAGCGACAAACTAAGAGAGAAATAATGGCCATAATCATGCAGAGCGACAAAACATCATTGATCAAAGCATAAAGTGATATTACAAGTTGAAAACTAAAGGATCATAAAGGCTTATGGTGACTTTATATAGTCATAACATGGTGTGAGAATGCGCCAAGTCAACCCAAATAAAGCATCAAAGGAGAATACAACTATACTCTGCTTTAATATGCTAAAACAACACATGATTCATCCAAGGCACATTAAGCAATCTCAATTGTTTATAACAAGTCATGCTACAGCAAATAATACTAAGCATAAAGCCAAAACAATATCAAGCATGGCATGACAAAGCATAGGCCACAGTCAAAAACAAGCTCTTTTTACCACATAAGATTGAACTTTCCTACTCTTTTCCAAACCAAACGAAACTATTTGAAAACCAATGTATGAAAGAGGAGGTCCAACCAATTTATTCAGCAAACTAAGAAAACCAAGCAAACGAAAAACCAAAACAAAAATGAAAAAGAATACGCTCCAAGAACAACACAACTGTGCATGAAACAATAAAAATGAAGCGTTTGGAAGAAACCTAGGACTTTTATTGATGAAGAGGGGGATGCCTTGGGCATCCCCAAGCTTTGACGCTTATACTTCTTGGATATTTCTTGGGTGACACGCGTGGCATCCCCAAGCTTGAGCTTTAGTCCATCTTTCATCTCATTACTCATTCCTTTCATACACCTGAAATTTTTCCTTCATACAAAACTTCACACAATCTTTATTAGCAACATTAGTGCACTCAATATAATAAGTCTTAAGGTTCAGTTCTAACACCAAATAAACTTCCACTAGAACACTAGCTACTTAAGCACTTCCCTAAAAAAGCTCAATTCCCCAAAAGAACTCAAAAAGGAACCAACAAGAAGCAAATGCAGAAAATGACAGAAATCTGTCAAAACAGACCAGCAGGTAAAGACGAATTTTTTCGAAGACCTTATGTTGCTCAAATCAAAAAGTGTTGAACTAAAGAAAGTTAGATAACAACCTGGGGCAGAATCACAAATTTTACACGAATTTTTACATGAAATTTTACGGTGAAGCACAAAAATCTGTTTCGGGACAGCAACTTTCCCAATCATTACTTCTCTCTCAATAAAGGTTACTCTTGGCACAAAAAGCAAATAAAAAGGATAAGGAGCGGTTATTACTGAAGTAATAACTTCCAAGACTCATCTAAAACTTTTGGGTTATCTCCCAATAAGTACTTTTCTTTAACGCCTTTAAGTTAGGCATAAGCAAAAACTAAAATAGATAGAATAGAAGTAAGCAGAGATAATCATGGTCAAAACATTGTTTTGTTCAATGAAATCCTTTTGTTAACAAGGTTGATCAGGTCTTGTTACCAAAACAATTTCATATGAGACAAAACTTTGTATTCCACTAATGATTATGTTACCTCAACCTTGATAGCAATGGTCCCAATCATAATAGTTTCAAATTTTTCTCTTGGTATGGGACAATATATTTCTCCAACTTGAATGCCCTCAACATGTTCAATTGAATTCAAAACTATAAGTCCTATCAATCTTATTGGAGAAATAGACAGTATGTTCCTTGTCATTAACATTGAAGGTCACCTTCCCTTGATTACAATTAATAACAGCTCCTGCAGTATTTAAGAAAAGGTCTCCCAAGAATAATAGACATATTATAATCTTCAGGCATAATAGTTTGAGAGGATGCTCACATAAGAAATATGAGTTGAAGTAAAAGAGAGCATCAAGAAGCAAATTCAAAACACATTTAAGTCTAATCCACTTCCATGCATAGGAATCTTGTATGCAAATAAATTCGCAAAGAACAAAGTGACAGGCATAGGAAGATAAAACAAGAGTAACTTCAAAACTTTCAGCACATAGAGAGATGTTTCAATACCATGAAAACTTCTACAACCATATTTTCCTCTCTCATAATAATTTTCAGTACCCTCATGAATAAACTCAACAATATAACTATCACATAAAGCATGCTTTTCATGATCTACAAACACATAATTTTTATCAAGCTCCAAAATAGTGGGACTAAAACCTTCAAACCCACTTTTAACAATTCTATAACAAGATGACTGATCATTCAATATAGGACCATCGTCTAGAGCTTTATCATAAACAATTTCTAAGGAAAACTCTTTAGTACCATGCATCTCGAAGTTAGGCACAAATAAAGGATTATTATAGATAACATGCGCATAACATTCATCCTCCTTTGATAAGCATGGGGGACAATCAAATAATGTAAGGGATAAAGAGTTACTCTTATTAGAAGGTAGGCATGGGTAGCTAATCCATTCTTCCTCCTTTTGTTCATCACTCTCCTCCTCTTTTTCATCTAATGAGCTTTCAGGTTCACCAATTTCTTCTTCCATAGGATCTTGCAAGGCATTAGTCTCTTCCATTTGTGGAAAGCATCTATTAATATATTCAAGAATATAGCCATTTTCTTCCTTGTAATTATCAAAGCAAAATTTAAGTATACCATAAACCTCATATTTATAAGGTGAATCATCAATATTTTCAAGCAAACTAGCAAGTTCAAATGCACCCTTCCAAGCAATAAATTCCTCAATTTGTTCCATATCATAAAAGTCATAATTTCCTTCAACATAAGAAGATATGGTAACATTATCATTATACTCACATTGAAAAGGGAGGTGTTTATACTTCTCACAACAACAAGATTTATCAAAGCAATAAGTAACATTATAAGTAGAGCACACGTTTCTAGAAATGGTATACAATTTATCAATTTGTTCCCATAAGTGTTTCCCTTTTTATGACAAGCGGTGTTCCTCATAATAATATTTATGATCTTCCGTGAACCCACCTTGCCAATAAGATTCAGTTTCAAAGAAACCAACCATTGACAACAAGCATGATAAAGCAAGACAATAACATACCAACGAAAATAACAACTAGAGTAGGAACTAATTTTTTGTATTTTTGATAAAGAAATAGGCAAACAAGGCAGAAATAAACTAAGCTTGAACAATAGTGATTCCAAGTGAACTTGATAAATAAAGCTATGCTCCCCGGCAACGGCGCCAGAAAATAGTCTTGATGACCCACAAGTATAGGGGGTGTATCGCAGTATTTTCGAGGGAAGTGAAACCCAATTTATTGATTCAACACAAGGGGGGCCAAAGAATATTTATAAGCCTTAACAACTGAGTTGTCAATTCAGCTGCACCTGGAAATAATCTTGCTCATAGCAGTTTATCAGTAGCAACAATTTTGTAGTAGGAATAGTAAAGTAACAGTAGTAGTAAATCAAAGACAGCAGTAACAATAGCAGTAAATAGTAGGATTCGAGTGCGGTAGGCATAGGGATGGATGGACGGACGTTGCATGGACAAGACAATTCACATAGCAATCAGAACATAGGGCAATTGCAGATAAATAAGATAAAGCATCCAAGTACTAGATAATCCTAGGCATGTGTTCCATATATACTCATACGTGCTCGCAATGAGAACTTGCACAATATCTTTTGTCCTGCCAGCCCGTTTGCAGCGGGGCCTCAAGGGAACTACTGGCAATTAAGGTGCTCCTTTTAATAGAGCACCGGAGCAAAGCATTAACACTCCGTAAACACATGTGATCCTCACATCAAAGCCATTCCCTCAGGTTATCCTGATTTCTGTCACTTCGGGGCCATCGGTTCCGGACAACAACGTGTGTATACAACTTGCAGATAAGACCATAAACAATACTATAATAATGAATCAATAACATGTTTAGATCTGAAATCATGGCACTTGGGCCCTAGTGACAAGCATTAAGCATAACAAGTTGCAACAAAGTCATAAAGCACTAATAGAAGATACTAGGCACCATGTCCTAACAATCTGATGCCATTACATGAACGATCTCATCCAATCCCTACCATCCCCATAGCCTACAACGGGGGATTACTCACTCATAGATGGGGGAAACATTGATGGTCGATGGAGAAGCGATGGTGATGATGATGGCGATGATCTCCTCCAATTCCCTGTCCCGGCAGGGTGCCAGAACAGAGTTTCTGGTGCTGTTTCGTGGAATCTGGTGGTGGCGGCGGAGCGGAACTCCTTCTGGAAAAACGTTGACCCCCCTGAGTTTTTAGGTCAGAAGGCAACTTATAGGCGAAGAGGGAGACCGAGGGGGAGTCTAGGGCGGCCAGACCACCCCCTGGCGCGGCCAGGCCCAGCCCGCACGGCCAGGTGGTGTGGCTGGGCCCCAGCCCCTCACTGTCTCGTATTCTGGCTCCTGGTGTCCCCCAGTAAAATAATGACTTTGGCTTTTGTCCCGTCCAATTCCGAGAATATTCATTTTCTGACTTTCCTGGAACCAAAAACAGCAGAAAACAGGCAACTGGCACTGTGGCTCTTGTTAATAGGTTAGTCCAAGAAATCATATGAAAAGTACTCCAAAGTGTGGACAAAACACAAGAAAGATGATAAAACCAAGCATGGAACATCAAAATTATAGATACATTTGCAATGTATCACACCCTATACTCACCCTTGCTTTCTTAATAGTTTTATTGCAGAGTAAGTGTTCCCTAAAGATGAGTTCTTATGACACTTGGGGTTCCCGACCGACAGCATGTAATCTATTGGCTAGGACGCATCATTATGCTTTAGGCCTGTTAGGCCATTTGTTAAGTTTGCTATACTTAATAGCATAATTTTCCTTCTGTTTTTTGATATTTGTGGTCAGTAACCTCTATTTGTAATATTTTGATTCTCTGCTCAGTTATGAGCTTGCTATAATATTTTGTGTCATAGGATCACTTTTGTGTTACCGATTCTCTCACTGGATATTCTCGAGATCTAGGTTAGGCTTATGCCAGACTCAGGTCTAGAATTTGTCTAGCCTTCATCCCGAGGGTGTGGCAAGCAGTGGTCGGGGTGGTCCTAGGCGTCAAAGCTTATAGGCACGATTGACCATTTGAGGGGCCGCTGCTTCCACGCCATGATGCACTGCGCACACCTCTCTGGTTAACAGTTTGACGGTGATGTGCGAGGGGAATGCCGAGGAACCCCCTTGGATGCACAACATGTCACATATCCTGAACTTGTGCCGGACTCGGCCTCGCGGTGCGTCGCAGCGGGCTTATGTACGGGGACTAGGGAGGAGACCACACATGTGGGTGCCCTCCCTCCTTCTGCCATTCCTTGCGGGCTTACCCTCGGGGGCGGATGCAAGCAAGGAGCCATGCCTTGTGAAGTGTGGCCACATCAACTCATGGTACTGCATGTCGTATCCCACCAGGACCACCAGCTGGACGAGCCAAGAACCCACACTTGGGTTGGTTTTGATAGATTCCGTGGGGAAGCGCAAAAGAGCGTATGCTGAAGAGAGTGCGGTCCCCGAGCCGAGGAGGTCGAGAGGCAGCGGAGGTAGATCGCTGGTGACCCTCGCTAGGTCACTTCTGGCCGCCCCTCCTGAGTGTGCATATCAAGAGGGATCGAGACTCTCAATAAGAAGAAGCATCTCACAACCTTCTATGGTCATCATGCCTTCGTGTCTAACTTTGATCCACTCAAGGACCATGAAGCTTTGGAGGATCCGGATTGGGTAGTTTCCATGCAAGAAGAACTCGAGTGCTTCACCCGTAATGAAGTTTGGTCTCTTGTGGAGAGGCCTAAAGATCATCACATCAATGTCATTGGGACCAAGTGGGTGTTCAAGAACAATCAAGATGAGAAAAAAACCGTCACAAGAAACAAAGCAAGGTTAGTGGTGCAAGGGTATGCCCAAATAGAAGGTACGCTTCTTGACGCTAGATCATCGTTTCTCCCAAGAGCGTTAAGATGAAGGAGCTGGTCGCGGTGTCGGCGAGGCTTGCACGCCTCGCCCGGCGAGGCGAGGGAGGTGTGCCTCCTGCGCGTGCTCCCGCACCGGGAGTGCTCCTGCTAGGACCGCCCTTTCCTCGCGCTGCCATGCCGGACAATGATGGATGTTGTCGGACTTGAGGGGGTTGCGGGACGTTGGCGCCCCTACCTGGCATGCCAGATGTCGTGTTCTAATTTTCGATACCGGGGATGCGCACTCCTCTTTTTAGTTCGTCTAGAGGCGCAAAGCGTAGGAAGCTCGATCTTCCAACGGAACGATCACACAAGAACACATAGAGCACATAGGTTTTTTACTTAGGTTGAGGCCGTTTCATGTGAAACCCTACGTCCTACAACTATTAGGTTTTTTACTCAGGTTGAGGCCGTTTCATGTGAAACCCTAAGTCCTACAACTATGGTGTATATGTTGAATGATGAACTGGTACCGGGTTTATTCTCGGGAAAGGATACGTCGGTTCCTTCCCTGTTATGCTAGTTTTGTCCTCCTTTTATATCTTCAAGGGGAAACCACACGCATACCATCTAATGCTCCCGGTCAGGCAAGGAGAGACGCGTGGAAGAACATGGCGATGGAGATATGCATGGTTTGATCCTTGTCACGCCAACCCAGTACAAGTGTAGACCCATGCCCGTGCATGGATGGGACATCATGTCCTACCGTGTCGTCCCCGCTCTGCCCACGGGAACGGTCAGGGGCTGCTTGACAGGTGGCGCCAAAGGTCTACATGTTATTTCTGGTGATGATTTGTGGTGTACGGGACTGCTGTCCGCCTAGAGGGTTGTCCCCGGGACGTTGCTCGGTCCGCGGGAACGTTCTCAGACCCCTCTCCATCTTGCTTTGTGGCAGACTAGTCCTCTCCCAAAGGACCGGGCACCCCCGGTTTCTCCGGGAACGACATCGGATTTCAGGAATTATTATAATATACTAAATGGGCCGGACATATATTAGGAAAAATTACAACACATGAGTGTATTGAACAACGTAATGAAATTTCTAAGAAAAAGATATTTGGTTTGGAATGAGTAGCAGGGAAATAGGATACTTTTTTTTCGAGAGTATACTAGAAAATAGGCGACTCTGATATATGACTTTGCCGTATAACTGTTTTTGTCAAAGAAAGGCATATGCGTACGACTGCACAGAAGATAAAAGTCTACTCGTACTCCTACCAAATTTGTGCACCATACGACACATGGAGATATAAAAATTTAAACTCTGTTGGCAACACGTTACACGAGTGTGGACGGTCCATTATATACGTTCAAAAAAAGGTGTGGACGGTCCATTGCGTACGACGAACTGGCGAATACTACAAGGGACAGGCACGCAAAAGGAGAGGGAGAGACTCGTTCTGTAGGTCCCTGTGGCAGCCTCACTGGGGTACATACATCCGGTCTCGACCCGATGACCCGGAAGGGAGAAAGAGCGCAGGAAAATTTAAAAAAGGATCCACGCGAGGTCCACGCGCACCTTCTTCTATGGTCTACGCTGCTTCGCTGCTTACCTCGGTGTGGTCACCTGTACCTGGCCGAACTGCTTCTCACGGGACCACATGTCTTGGAGAATGGGTCGATTGCGCGGGCGGTCGAGGGAAGCCCACGAACGGAGCTGCATGGGTTTCGTTATCTTTACCTTTTTTGTCCCTGAACTGTTGGTAAATGAAAATAAGCTCTATCTTATTCTTTTTTGCGACCTATTACAAAGAGACCAAAAGGTAATAAAACTATGGCTAGGTCCTTGGACCATCTAGAGGCACGGGCACGAGTGTGCGCCGTCCTCGCCACCTCCATCAACTAAACCAGGCAAAACTCATCGCAACAGAGGTTGTTGTAGAAAAAAATAGTTTTTTAATAAAAAATAGGATTCCAAAATCGAGTGGAAGAACGCTAGAGTCAAGGTGGTGAAGGTGTGCAATTATGACTCCCAACGACCAGCTAGGCTCAATTTTTGCGTATGCAAAGGAGTAATGAACAATGGTAGAAAGAGAGTTAAATTCCTTTTATAAATACTACACGTGGGTTTTATAAGGCATTTTATTTATCTATTTTGCAAGGAGTGATTATTTTGAGAATCAGGAGTGATCGAAACGTGGATAAACACTAGCAATGTCTAAAATAGTAGACGAGCTCCATCATTGGGCTAGAGATTAGACATCCTCAGGTATAGCCAATAAGCCATTGTTTTTCACTCGTCCGACTTATTTGGAGATTAAACAAAAAAAAAGTGGAAAACTAAATCATAATGATATATGTAAATTTCATATCTAAATGAAAGATGTCAAGTCTCTAAACCTAGGTATTAACGACCTTGACTATACACCTCAAATCGGGCCAAGGTAATCTTTTACTCCACACATTTGGATCAAAGAATGACGATACTAAGTATTTATAAATTGATTTCAGAATTAACATATGATCCAGATATTTTCTCTACATGTTTCATACGTTTTATTGAAATAACTACTAGTAGTACTTTGTATCTGGCAATTTCTCAGCATTTGCGATTTTTAGTTTTTACAAATCATACTACGGTATCTTTTTAGAGTTTTAAAGAAATTCTAGAAGGAGAACCACAAATCAGCCCCCTCGCGGCCGACCATTCTCCTACTTGGGGGCAGTACAGAAAATACAAGATCTGGAAGCACCAGAAGGCAATAAGAAGAAGCCACACAGGCCACGACCACAAAAAACGATCGTCTCTCTCCTCCTTGGCCAATTTGCTTTTAGCGCTTTCATATAAGCCATTACTTCGCCTCCTCCATTGCTTCTTTGCAACCTTCCGCTTCCGCCGTCGCTGTCCCCGCCGACCGGCCTCCGGCACCGCCCCCCGCCGCCTCATCCATCCATGGCCTCTAGCCCTACCCCCACCCCCCTCTCCACGCCCCTCCTCTCCGACTCCTCCATCACCCCCACCACCACCATCCGCGGCGTCGCCAACGGCCACGCGTACAACCACGGCGACCTCTCCGCCGCCGACGCCGCGGCGTTAGTATGCGACGCCGACCCGTTCGCGTTCCTCGCGGAGGACCATCCGCCGCGCTCGCGGGGCCCCTCCCCCGCAGACCCGTTCCGGAACAATACGCCCGGGTGGGGCGACGCGTACTGCTGGGCCAGGGCGCTGCTGCTCTTGCCGGTGGCGGCCGCGCGGCTGGTGCTGTTCGGGCTGGCCATCGCGATCGGGTACGCCGCCACCTGGGTGGCGCTGCGCGGGTGGACCGACTCGCGGGAGCGCCCGCGGGAGGGCGCCGGCCCCATGCCGGCGTGGCGGCGCCGCCTCATGTGGGTCACGCGGATCTCCGCGCGATGCATCCTCTTCTCCTTCGGGTCAGTTGCCTGATTACTTACTTCCTTATGCTACCTGCACCAGCGAACGCTCTGCCTGATTTGGTTTTCGATCTGATCTGAACATCTGACCATCGCTTAGTTTATAGCAAGTTTCCGATTCTCGATCATCAGATTTGAGCCGCGAGACGACCTTGCAAGTTTCGAATTTAGATTATTATTAGAATTGGGCCGCCGGACGAGCCACAGCATAGCAGAGCTGTGGATGGATGGCGCAATGGGGGAAGTTCGTTTGGTATGCCGAATTCTCCGGATTTGCGGCACGTGTGTGGGTGGGCGTGCCACTGATTTGTTTGGTGGGGGCGACGCCGACGCTGCATCGGTCTGGAAGGTGAAGGACGGTGTCCCTCGTGTTGTTTGTTAGGAGTATGACCTGCGGTTAATGCGGCTGGGAGGAGACGACAGGAAACTGATGTCTGTAGGTCCCGTCTAGTTAGCTTCCCTTGGAATTGGTAGGTTTACAGCATGCTGGTGATGATGCCTCGGCAATCTGATCTCACAAGCTAGTTAAAGAGAGCTTCCGGAGAATATGGTTCCACCTGTGCTAATCTGAGGCAGGAATCAGGTGGTCCTTTATCTGTGTGACTGTGGGTGGTCTTTGGAGTAATGGATAGTTCTGTGCATGATTCAAACAAGCACGTCAGGCTGGAAGTTCACAAATTGACCTAGTCCTGAATTCTGTTTGTGGGGCGTACGACGGCTATTGCTCGGTTGGACATTTTGATTATGTTTCATTGATATTGTCAAAACAATGTCAAAATGTCTAATAAAAACAATGTCAAAAAGAAAAGGCAAAGACAGTTAAGGGAGGTGACAGATACCTTGTTCCTTGAAAAGTTTGCCTGTCAGATAAAATGAAAACCCGAAACTGTCAGAATATTGATGTTACTGTATCACTTCACACAGTTCTACAAAACCGTAGACATTTGTTAAGGCCTCAAAGCATGTAGACATGATCAATGCCAAGTTCCAAACACCATCATGGTTGCCTGTCGTGCACTATCTGATCTTTCAGTACTTGCATTTTATTTCCCAGCATAGTTTTCTATGTTAAAATGCTAGAATATCATTGGAGCATGCTCCACATAGTTTCTACCACAGTTTTCCTTGTAAAATACTAGAACATCATTGGAGCAAACTCCACATACTTATAACTAGCATATGAAATCAAATTAAAGCAATCGTTTGTACAGTATGTTCTCCTGCTTGTGTATGCATACTGGATTTTCTGGTTTTGACCGCATATCGCTTATCACATTTTCTCTACTTATAATGTTAGTGAGTGCCATCTGATATTGGTTGGTCACCCGTTTGCACAGGTATCACTGGATCAAAAGGAAAGGAAAGCCTGCGCCTAGAGAGCTTGCGCCTATAGTCGTCTCCAATCATGTATCATACATAGATCCCATATACTTCTTCTACGAATTGTTCCCAACCATTGTTTCATCAGATTCCCATGATTCCATACCGTTTGTTGGAACAATCATCAGAGCAATGCAGGTACGTCCCTTTGCATTTTCCTCTTTAAAGTGTGACAATTTGCATCTTCCTTTCAAGTGTTGAATTTTATGACAACATATACCTATCTTATAGGTTATATACGTTGATAGATTTTCGCCAGCTTCAAGGAAGTCAGCTGTGAATGAAATAAAGGTTAGAATGGCTCTCATCAGGCCTCAACCCCATGCTTGCTCTTTATCGGTCAAGAATTAACATGTCACATGGAAGCTCTGCTGTTGATTTCTCTTGCTTATAGCTCTTAGGATGGAGAATTATCATACTTGTCATAGTAGGTTTATCATACATAATCATTAACCAGAAGAGAAACCACAAGGAGGTTATTGCAATTTCCAGTTTTGAAGCTTCTTTTTAGTGTTATCTACGGTATCCATCATTGTTGATTAAGTTAATTCCGTGCAATACTGTAATATAATACAAGCAACATGATTGTCTATTAGTTATTTTGTTCATATGGTACATTTTAGGTGCTTTCAGAGAAAGGCGGCTGGCAATAGCTTTCCACGCGTCCTGTTGTTCCCTGAAGGCACTACAACAAATGGGAAATTCCTGATCTCATTCCAACACGGAGCGTTCATACCTGGCTACCCTGTTCAACCTGTTGTTGTTCGTTATCCCCATGTGCACTTTGACCAATCCTGGTAGGATTTGTCTACAAAGGTTCATTCTTCTTTTGTTTCCATTAGTGCTGTTCTCTTTCATGATTGTTGTTATTTTTCAGGGGAAACATATCGCTAATAACGCTCATGTTCAAGATGTTCACCCAGTTCCACAATTTCATGGAGGTCTGCATTTCTTGCACAACTCAGCTTAGCTTTATCTCTCATCTCTATTGGCAGTAACTCTTTGCACAATAAGCTCACCCGTTATGAAATTGACTTTTACAGGTAGAGTACCTCCCTATTGTCTACCCCCCTGAGATCAAGCAAGAGAATGCCCTTCATTTTGCAGAGAATGTAATTCCTTTTCATCCAGATAAATTGTCCATGCAACACCTTTTAGTTTCTGTAGCAACGTGGTCCTAACATCTTATTTCAACAGACCAGCTATGCTATGGCACATGCCCTTAATGCTCTACCGACTTCTTATTCTTATGCTGATTCAATGATTGCTTCAAGAGCAGCAGAAGCTGGAAAGGTAATAGGCCAACTATAACACTATTTATATTCTGAATTCATGTGCCAGCTTTGCTCTTCATTTTCTGGAGCCCTTATTTCCTTACCATCTGGCGTCTTCCAGATTTCAAATGGCCAACTGGATCTGGACCTGTGTTCACTTGAGTAGGAAGGAGGAATTTGAGTCTAATAAGCTGAGTTTCTGTTTGCAGGCGAATTGCTCAAATTATATGGTGGAAATGGCTTGGGTAAAAGAAGTAAGTCTTTCTTGATTTACACATGTAGAGCTTGATGACCAAGCCTATCAAATAAATATCATGAGATTATGAGGTTGCACTATTGTTGAAGAAAGTGTGTTGGTATAATGTTGGTTAATGCATGATTTTCTATACATTTAGAATGGCTTCACTGTGCATTTAGAGGCATCTCTTGCTTAAGTTTTTTTTTTTAGGATATATGAAGAATAATTGCTGTTGATTTTACTTTTCGTGCTCCTTGCATCATTGTTTTTTTGTCATGTTGGCTCTTCCTAAGCCTTGTGTAGACAGATATCTGATTTTTTAAATCTGTTTTCAGGCATATGGTGTAAGTACATCAGAGGCAATGGAACTCTTGGAGCACTTTTTGGCTATGAACCCAGACAGCGAGTAAGTTGTTAATCCCTTAACCGACAACTACTGGCTATCTGTAGAAGATTACAAAGCTTTGTCATTAAGGATGGCTTAAAAGATGTACCTTGTTCTGGCTCTAGCATACATAGAAAGATTTATGCCTACTTATTCAGTTATTTTTTGTAATGCTCTGCTAAATATCATTAATCAACTCTTGCAGTGGACGTGTTAAGGCCCAAGATTTTTGGTCTCTTTTTGGTCTAGATTGCAGTCCTCTATGCAAGAAGGTACTACAACTAACATCCTTCCATGTGGCCGCTTATGCCGTATCAAGCTTACTCTCTTGTAAAAAATTTGAAATCAAGCTTAATTTAAACATTAAAATTGCGATCAGGCTTACCCGATACTATCATCTTTGCTGAGCTTATAATTTTCTTTCCAGATATTTCACTACTTCGATTTTGAGAACAAGGAATCTATCACTTTCCGACAGGTACTGACTTGAATGCGACCTAGTATCTCATAGCTGGGTTATGGTTCTACATATCCTGTACTGTAGTATGCTAGTTGCTGTATGTTTTTCTGACGTGCTACCACATTACTGCCTGTTGTACACAGCTTGTGGTCGGATGTGCGCACATCAGGAAGCAGCCGTTGTTTGAGGGAGTGTGCGAAACCGCTTTCGAGAAGTGCAAGGTGCCTGGAACCTCTGACATCTCCCTGGCACAGCTAGCCGATGCCCTGCGGTCGAGCATGCTTCCACCAGCTGATGACGGGGTAAGTTCTCCACATTCAGATCTGCTTGGAATGCTGGCCTAACGCTATCGATGGTAGTGTTAGTGTGTTGCGAGATGTTTGACATTGACGATGACGGGGTACTCTGATTTCAGATGCTGAAGCTGTTCGAGACGTTTGACATTGACGATGACGATAAAATCAGCAAGGAGGACTTTGTGGCGTGCCTTGCGAGGTTCCCTTTCATGATCGCCCTCTTTGCTGGCCGGATCAACGGGGAAGTTTACATCGAGATAGTTTGATGCTGGAGTTGTGACCCCTCCGTTTATTTTGAGGGGTTTATTTAGAGGGATGATCGCGACACTCCACCGTCCTCTTTTTATCAAGACGGACCAAAGCCGAGCTTATATCCCCATGCTGCTTGTGCATCTCAAACTGGCTAACCAGTACAGTGCGGTGCGGCAATTTTGTTTAATTTGTTCTTGGAAGGGGATTTATGTAGATAGGAATGTTGTGACAGATACTGGATCCTGCATATGACGCAGCGTTGGTTGAACTGGATGTGCACATAGAAAGCACCTGTAACATCACACATAATTTTTTGGAAGAGAATTCTGATAAAATACGTCTGCACATGAGTTCTCTTGGTGTACAAAGCGTTCTCAACAGGGGAAGTATGAGTTCTCTTGCAAGTCTATAAGATACGTCTGCACATGAGTTCTATTGGCGTACAAATCGTTCGCAACAGGGAAAGTACATGATTTAACCTAGTTATGTAGGTACACGGTTTAGCATCAGTATAAGCATTCCACGATTGGTTTCATCAACACGTTGCAGGGTTATCACATGGACAGACAGCGTTTCTGCTCTAACGTTTTATGGCTTTTCGAGAGGGTATTTACACAAGGGAAAACAAAGAAGAAATGAAGAAGGCTGCAAATGAGAAACGGCTTGAACAGTAAAAAAAAGCTTAGTCTGCCGTCCTGCCGCGCGAAACAAGAAGTTTTTTTTACAGTATATGTATGGTGCTTCTCGTCTCTTCTTTTTTCCTGTTCTGTTCCCAGAATATCTTTACATGATGATGCACTTCTCTTTCTTTGACTCGCTTCTTGCTGGTGGTGGGACATTTGACCTCTGCTGCTGAAATGAAATAAGTGATTCAGACGATTATTCTCATGCACCACAGTATGAACCAGCCAGGCATAAGAAATTCTTATTAATTATTATTACGTACTATGCTTTTGATATTGATTTGTTTGAGTAGCTTACCACATATCCCATGCGGTACGTACTATGCTTAATTGTGAGGTGAAAGTGGAAACAAGGTAAACATCATTAAAAACCTAGAGGAATTTACTATTTCCAGTCCATGACTCAGCTCATATATAATAATTATTTTGTGCAATACATTAATTTCATGTAAAATATGCAAAACATGTGGTTTTTGACATCGTAGCAACAATACATAGGTTTCACAACTAGACCAATGCCACTTGAGGACAGTAGTGATTCATGCAAGTAGCTAATTTCCAGGATTCACAAGCAGAAACAATGCTGAGGATTAGGGGTTGTAGTCACAACTCACTCTAACAGAATGGCTGTCCTAGATCAAAATTGATATGTAAACAAGCTGGCGAATCTCACAGGTTTAACTTCACATATTACTCCATCCGTTCGGAAATAGGTGTCACAGATTTGTCTAGATACATGTATCTAGACACATGTATCTAGACATGTTTTAGTGTGTAGATACATGCGTACCTAGATAAATCTGTCACACTTATTTCCGAACGGAGTACATACTAGTATGTTCGCAACAGTCTCGAAACTATCGGATGAAAGGTATCAATTCATAAACAATCTAACAACTGTAACTAGTGTGTGATAATCAGATGTTTACTGGTGGTAATGAGTAGAGGAAACGTACCCTTGGGCCAACAACAAGTCCTGGCCGGCCTGCGCCATTTGATTGACTAGGTGCCTGCTGCGTCTGTGTCTGTTGCTGCTGTTGTTGTTGCGGTAGCTGCTGCTGCTGTGATGGAGGCTGCTGCCGTGGAGATTGCTGGTCAAATTCCTGTTGTTGAAGTTTTATAGCAAACTGCAGATCCGAGCTGCCAACATAAAAGAAAACCAAGAGTATTGGTTAGCGTTCGGTAATATAAGTGCAAATACAAGCACATTGTAGGGTTATAAAACAAACAGCTAGAGAAATTGTTCAGCGGTTTTAAGATAACTTGTTACTATCTTTGCCTGGAGCCGTGTAATGTGCAGTTCTCTTTACCATGCACATTTTTCTAGTCAAGGCTAATGTTATGCTAACCTGTTAAATAAGCACATGCACATTTTCCTATCAAGGCTAATGTCATGCTAACCTGCTAAAGGGTGCTACAACCATCTCTTCGCATCAGATATCCAACATGCCGTACCGATCGTGTATTAAACAAAACTATGATTGCCTAAAGTATTTTAGTAAGCAGATTGATAGATATAACTTAGGATGTTACATACTTACATCATATACTCACCATAAGACATACACAGATAATGGTCATTCAATTATACATCAAATGATAAGTCCAATACAGAATTCAAGATCCCCAGCCAACTAGGCATGGAACTAATAATGGGAAATATTCATTGCAATTGGTTCACAAGAGACTTATGTGGGACGGTCGAAAACATCTAAAGCCTAAAACAAGCAGAACAGAGCCACAAACTGCAAAAAAACATAACTAAGAACAACAGAGTGCGAAAATACTCTAGCTTCAACTGGCATCACAACATAGCTGACTATTCAAATATTGACATTGATGCAAAGGTTATAACGCTGTGCAACAGTAATCTGGGTAAGAGCTGCTATCTGACCAATGTAGAACTTGGTAAAGAGAAAAAAAAAAGAGGAAGGACATACTCTCCAGATGAGTTCGGCAGAGTGGAATCGTCAAATTGAGCAAGGTAGTCCTGAGCATAGAAATCAAATTAAATCATATAACATTAAAGAACTCAATGACAATCCATTAATGTTGCACATACAGCAGTAGTTGTCATGGCCTGCTGTTGATTCCACGAATCATTTCTGGGAGTTTCAGCCTTAAATGGTGTGAAGTTACTAGTGAGAAAAACCCCATCTCCATTCACCTAATGTTTGAGAAAAAAACAAATCAGTAACTTCCATAAAATGAATGAAGTGTTGGTGGAGAGGGCTAATACATACCTCATCTAACTTTTGCCATACCAAATCACTTTGGCTGAAAAAACCCTGATCAGTTGCTAAGAGATATAGGCTTCCATTATACTGCACAAAAAGCATGGATGGCATAAAGCAAAGCTTATTAGAGTAACTAAATAATGTGACTTAATTAATTACTATACCTTGAACATAGTGTTGAAGTGGTTATTACGGAAGAAGACACAAAGCTCTCTTTCATTAAGACCCTCTTGCAGACAGAACAAACTGCAGTGATAAAAATTTGGCACATATTAATCATGAACAAGAGTAACACTCAAATAGATGTGCTTAAACCTATTGAACAGATATGTACCCATAGACAGTCAGCTGGTTAGCAGTGCTCTGCAGAAAATTATCAATCAGGTCCCCTGCAACAAATAACAGAGTGTAAAGTTAAATACTGTGCAAAAATATTCATCACCTACGCATATTCAACTAATAGATAACTGGAAAGAATCTCACATTGATGATCTGCAGCTCCATTTTCCAAGCACTCACTACTTTTCCCAGTCTTGTCAGCCTGCTCAGCAAGAACCACCTCACCCTCATACACCGGCTCCTCAGTTTGATATGCTATGCTACCAGTGCCAAGTATGTGCTCTTCTCCTTGATAGATTGGCTCATTTCCCTGAATGCTTGAAGAGGCAAGCTCAGCAGTGTCTAAAGAAACAATTTTCTCATCCAGCTCTGGTGTAGCACAACTAGGAGTAGCTTGACTAGTTACAGTTGATAAGTCACAGCTGATCTCAGCATCAGAAGCCTGAGGGTCATGAATTTGCATATCAGAATGTTCTCCGCAGGTTTCCTTATTAGCTTCACCGAGATCAGGAGCAGGAGCAGCAGCTTGGTCATCGAGAACAGAAGATTCATGGGAAGGGCAGGCAAGGGTAGATTCTGAAGATTGAACAGGTATATCGAGGTGCTCTGCTGACATATCTCTTTTCTCATCTTCCTCTGTTTCTTTGGGCGTCAAAGTTTGCTCGGGTTCTGCAGACGCAACTTCACTAACATTAGCATCAGAATTTGTGTTCTGTGATATAGAACCATGAGCGAAAGCATCGCTTCCTTCCTCTTTATTTGTCGGTCCTGCTATCTCAGGGGCCTCTAATTGAAAGCTGTCACTACGAGGTGTATCCTCTACATTGGAGGATGAGTGACTCTGCGAAGTGCTGAATGAAACAGAACCATCAACAGCATTTGTGCTTTCAGCTTTGGATAGACTAAGGACTCTCCTTAGTTCCTCGTCTTCCTCACGGTCGCCTCGTCTTATTTGCAGTTCAGCTGAATCTGGGAGTGTACTCTCATCAACTGATCTCCCGATAGAAACACTAGGTGAAGGAACCCCTAATGCTGCTGCTGTTGCAGCAGCAAAATCAACAGTTTCTTCCTCTGCAACATGTTTATCCTCTTCTGCTGGTTTCCCTGACTTAAATTCAGCAAGCCCAGAAGCAAGAGCATTGTATGACTTTGATCCAATGGCAGTAGCAGTGTCAGTATCCTAGAAATGGGTATGAAATAGTATTAGCATGTAACTAGTGTCATAGGCACAACTAATAAATTAATGTTGAATCTGTTTTGTGGGCATGCCATCTTTAAGCAGATGAAAAGAGCGCATCTAATGATCACAAATGTAAAATGATAAACCATGTCGGTCATGCATCCTGGTTGGTGAAATTGCATTGCAAAAGATAAATAGATCATTTATTTGGACGTGTTTTATATCAGTAAAAACAATAAATCTACGAAACACGCCTGCATGCAAGCATAACCTTTTGCAGAAGCAATCCAGATGAAAATCAGATTGAAACACAAAGATAGGGGCACCGCAGTAAGAGAATCAGTTTTTTCGGTTGACAGATCATCTCAACAGAATAGCTCGTAATTACGACATATGGTTTACGCTGCAGATTGGAATACAGTTGGTAGCAACCTAACATAAAAGGCGTGATACATTTTACCAAACAAAGAGATAAAAAGAAAACGACAAGACTAACATCACGTGCATGAATATCGATGATGCTAGTAAAAGCAGGGCAATTCCTGTGTCATAAAGATATATACCATAGCGCAATATAGGGTGTTCTGTTGACGCAGTAATGCAATATGTCATTCTAATATGTCATACGGATAACTCGTACCTGAGGATCCACTATCCATCCATGGTATAGCGGGATATCCAGAAGGTCAAATATGGCGCGCTCCCGGGTGAACTCAAAGTCATCGACCCTGCAGTGTCCACATAAATGCACCTCAGAACAACAAACTACTGCCATATATAAAACACGCGCAACACATAAGACTGACAACGGCCTAGAATCCGAAAAAACTTGAACGCACTTTCTGAACATGACATTCACGTCGATGCCGGTGGTGAGGCGTGGCAGAAGGTCTATCGCGTCTGAGATGTTGTGCTCCCAGTTACGGACGTACTCCTCGTCCTTGCCCTGCAACAAGTCGCATCCCAACAACATTTTGAGAAACGAACACCACAAACAAGCACAGCCTTAAAATTCCCGGGGAGAGCCGATCGAACCTGCGCGCCGCTGTTGGAGTCGATGAGGCGCTCGGCGACGAGCGAGAGCAGCTTCTGCTGCGACACCTCGCCCGCATCCGGGTTCAGGTTGATCACATTCTTCAGCAGCAGCACGTTACCTGCAGAACAGAAAAAACAGGCGCGCCAAAAACCCAGGTGAAATCGCGCGCAACCACCCAACCCACGCCACGCGCGGAATCCAGGAAAATGGCGGGTCAGCCCGAACTAGGAGACAGAGGGGTATGGGGGAGTCTCACAGATGGCGAGGAGCGGGCAGGGTCCGTTGTCGTTCTGGTAGACGATGGGGGTGCGGCGGCCGAGGAAGTCAACGGCCCTCGTCTTGTGCATGACCTCGGGGGGCTCGAGCGGCAGCGCGGGCGCCGGCTCGGGATCCAGCGAGCCGAGAGGCGGCGCCGGCGGCGGGAGCGGGGGCGGGTCCGCGGACATGGATCTCTCCCCGCGATCGCCCGGAGCAGCGGCTAGGAGCACGTTAACCGGAACCCGAACCCTAGGATCCCCGCGGTCGTCACCGGCGGCAGAGGACGGTGAGCGGATTAGAGGAGAGGAATGGCGAAATCGGGAGAGGAATAGAATACCAGAGACAGAGTGTGGGTGGGGTGGGAAGAGCAGGCGGGGCGGGGCGGGGCGGGTCGAGGCAGAGACCAGGGGGGTGTTAGTAAAGTCGGTTAACTGCTGGAATCTCTAGGGAAGACCATTATCGGGTCAATTACTCGATATCCCTGTACTTTACCGTAATTGGTATCCTAGTTCTCTTCTAGTGTGCTGCTTCCGACTCCTTGGAGTTGATGGCAATTAGTAAAGTAGTATTGGATTTATAAGAGTTGCCAGTTGTAACTAACGGACCCAACGACTGTTAGTTGTCATTGCACACGGGCACACAGCCCTTCTAGTATTTTTTTTTGCGTAGGTGTACTACAGCTAGACCGTTTTTCGATATAGTCGAAGCCATATGGCTCACATCGTTGGAGCAAATTTGTAATTAACATAAACACCAGCTCAAAAAAAACATAAACACCGAAATTATCACACAAAACCTTAAAGTTTTGATTAAATACATTATTCGATTAATATTACGTGATCATCAAGCCTATCGCACTACTGTTTGAAAAACGAAAAGAAACTTAGCATGGAAGTAACGTCACGCGCTTGCTTGGACGAGGCGTTGCACGACGTTGGCTCCGCTAGCGCGGGCGTGCGCGCACTTTTTGGGTAAACCGACGTTTCTTTCTCCAACCTCCCTCGGCCGTCGGATCGTCGGGAAGCGTCACATCCGGCCGTCCGAGTGGCGTGCGTGTCACGCCAGGACAAAACTTTGATTCCGTCACGCGGCCTCCTCGCGGAAGTCCAGTTTGCTTCGTCGCAACAGCTTTGCCACATCGGGATTCCGATTGTTTCCGGCCGAAGAAAAAAACAACGAAGCACGTGACCATCCGACAGTTTGTTTGCTGGAGGGCACTTGGAATGAATGGAAAAAACTAGTGCAGTACTCGTCGTAATCAAAGCATCAACGGCATAGTACCAAATACGATCTGGTCCATGCTTCGTACTTGCTCCGTTTAAAAATATAAAACGTTTTAGTTTTGTAAAATGAATATATATAGATATTTTTTAGTGTATATGTTTATTTCGAACCTCTACGAATCTACACATTAAAAGATGACTAAATACACTCCATTCACAAAACAAAATATCCTATATTTTTAAACAGAGGGAGTAGGAGGAGGGTATAATGCCATCTCTATGATCCGTACATAGTACTGCCAAACACATATCTTTTTGTTTCTATTTTTATAGAGAAGTGTTAGACTAGAGTCCTTGTACCCAAGTTAGGGTTTGGGCCGGCCGCCTCTGGCTTGCCCTATATAAACATTTTGTAATAATTACAAGTTATAATTTCGCAATTCTACATGGTTTCAGGCTAAGATCCCAAGGAATGGTCCCTCCCATCTTGCCGCTGTCGCCTCCTCCCGGCTACTTCGAGCGCCATGCGGCCCTCGCCGCCTCCAAAGCAAACATCACACCGACAGTTAAGAAATTAATGGGCAATATCAATCAATCAAGGGAAAGTATGGAAATCAATCATGGTATGCACCAACACATGAACTTGCCCATGCGTTGCCATTGTACAATACTTTGGGAAAAATGCTTGTGGATGATAACATATATATCGTGAATGACACAAAGGAATTAACTATAAATCTTATTTCTCATGGACGATGACCAGTCTGTCGAGGCCCATCTGAATCAATAAGATGGACATCGGAGTGGTGAGCGCAGCCAGTCACTGTTAAGACCTTGATATGATGTTATAGAGCCTCCTTGGCCTGCATGATATACAAGTGTTGTATGACAAGCACCATGGTGATAAGCAGAGGCCCGTTCTCCTGCGTGATCACCTTGTTGCCCATGAGGGTCCGCGACACAATGGTGTCCGCCGCCGCATGGGGTGACACCTGAGTGCACCTAGAGCCACACAAAGTGAAGGGAATATGCCCTAAGAGGCAATAATAAAGTTGTTATTATATGTATTCCAAGTATATGATACATGTTTATTTTGTATGCTATAATTGTATTAAAAGGAAACGTTAATACATGTGTGTTTAATAAACAAATAAAGAGTTTCTAGTTATGCCTTGAAGGGAATATGCCCGAGAGGCAATAATAAAGTAGTTATTATCTTATTCCATGTTTATGATAAATGTTTATCTTGCATGCTATAATTGTATTAATTGGAAACGTTAATACACGTGTGTTTAATAAACAAAATACAAAGTTCCTAGTACTGCCTCTCATATAAACTAGCTTGTTGATTAACAAGATGATCAAGGTTTCCTGATCATGGACGTTGGATGTTGTTAATAACAAGGTCACAACATTAGTGGAATGATGTGATGAACATTCATCCAAAGTATAGCGTTACGATCAAAGTCATTATGTTTATATTGCTATAACATCATACGGAGTAATCTTAGTCCTTAGACCATGAGATCATGTTAATTGCTGACACCGGAAGAGTATCTTGATAACATCAAACGTCACACCGTAACAGGGTGACTATAAAGATGGGTTCAGTGCTACAAAGGTGTTATATTGAGGCTCATGGATCAAGAGTGGGATTTGTCCATCCTAATGACGGATAGATATACTCTGGGCCCTCTCGGTGATATCACATTAAGATAGCTTGCAAGCAAGTGATGTGATCACTAGAATGTTATATCACGGGAACGAGAAAAGAGTGCATGTCGGCAACGAGATCAAACTAGGTATGGAGATATCGATGATCGAATCTCAGACATGTAATATATCGCGAGATAAAGGGATTTAGTTACTAGCGTTAAAGATTCTCACGATCATAGAAGTCATCGTTGAATGTGTAGGAGTCAGTATGGATCTCCAGGTCCCGCTTCTGATTATTGATCTGAGAGGGGTCTTGATCATGTCTGCATTATTCGCGAACCGTAGGATGACACACTTAAGGGATACCGACAACATTTGGAGCAAATATGTTTCCGATAAAGATTTAAGAAAGCGCTGGAATTATTTCAATAGACACCGAAACTGTTTCGGGTGAAATTGCTGAAATTGGTTCTGCATGTAATATTGTAATGTTGCAGGGGTTTTATGTGAATGTTTGTTAATTAAAGTAATTAACAAAATTCTGAATAAAATTAATAAAAGAGTTTCATTAAATGAGAGAGCATTAAATTTGGAGAAATTTAATGCATTTAAAGTTGAGACTTTAAAAGAGAATGTGAATGGGCATTTTAATGTGGAGAGGGTTACCACCACATGATGGGGGAGGTGAAGGGACACCCTCCATGGGCGCCGGCCATGGGAGGGGTACCCTCCCCTCCTCCTATAAAAGGCCCCCCCTCTCACACCTTCATACACACACCTCCTCGTGAAGGATCCCTCTCCTCCTCTAGTATTATTCCCTATGGTCTCGGATTAGCGAGATACATGTTCCCGGTGGCTTTATCTGGAAAGGAGTTGCTGCTTCCGCTGCTTTGCTGGAGCGAGGGACGGAGGTTGTCGGGGTACCGAACATGTGTGCGATCACGGATGCACCGCTGCTTTGCCGTGCTGGACTTGGTGGTGTTGGACTTGCTGGAGCTGGATCTGATGGACGTGCTGGAGCCGAACCTGCTGGACTTCATCACAATCTTGAGATCGGCAAGTGTACGACTACATCATCCACGAGTTCTAACTCGTTAACAAATCTTTGTTGTCTTCGAGGGTAAGTTCTCTATGGATGTATATCCACCCGTTGCTTGTATCTAGTAGATAGATCTTGGCGTATAGTTCCCACCATAGGAAATTTTTAGTTTTCTATGCTGCGAACCCAACAGTGGTATCAAAGCCTGATCTATGCGTAGGTGTTTTGCACGGGTAGTACACATATGTTTATATGTGGACGATGATGATCATGTTATTGCTTCTTTCATGTATTTTGGATATTGGTGGCATAGTGGGATGAAGCGGCCCGGACCAACCTTACATGTCATCGCACATGATACCGATTCCATGACTGACATGCAACTAGTTTTGTATAAGTGGCTGGCGGGTGTCTGTCTCTCCTACTATAGTCAATATCTGATTTAGAATGAGTTGCTAATAACTTAGTTATCATCGTTGTGGTTTCATGTTCGTAGGTAAGACCGGTTCTATCTTCGAAAGCCCTAAGCCATGTAAAAAATTTGCAATTGATAAATTAGAGGCGTCTTGTTTAGATAGTTGCTAGGCTAGTGTCATGATATGGTAATGTTGTAAGTAGATGTATGATAGATACTCTTACAACACACTTAACGTGTAAGTTCCATAGACCTTGGCCTTACACACAAAGGAATGATACAGATCATACCATGATGCACATGATGATGATCAAATGCATGGACCATGTCATTCCACTTTACACATATGATGTTTGCATCTAATATTGCTAGTTTGACGTTTTAGTAGCATTTTAAGATGATCCCTCATTTAGATATCAAGATAAAAATGTGTTATTCCTTAAGTATGCACCGTTCTATGGATCGTTTTTCGAGACATCACGTGATGATCGGGTGTACCCGACTCCGCGCTTTCATACAACGGGTGTAAGACAGTTTTACACACGCGGAATACTAAGGTTCTTACTTGACGAGCCCAGCATGTACAGACATGGCCTCGGAACACGGACCGAAAGGTTAAGCATGAGTCATATAGTTGATATGATGCCCATATAGATGCTCGCCTTTGAAGCTACACCGACTCACGTGATGATCGGACTTGGTGTAGTGGATTTGGTTCATGTAATCACTAAAAAGGCACGAGGGATGTCGTTTTTGAGTGGGAGTTCATTTCTAATTTGGATTAGTCGAACTCAATTTGTCATAAACTAAATTGAAGTGAATTTGCATAATTTGTTGTAGTCATTGGCATCTGTTCACTACCTTATGCTTAGTTTTAATTGAGATAATATAACTATAGAATTCTGGATATTTACTTTACGAACTGGTATCGTATTGTTTTGAATGTCTATTTAAAGTTTAGAAGTCATATTGCAAACTTTTAGCAAACTCTATTTACTCCATAAAGTTTAATAAGTAGTATTAATTCAAGAGTAAGAATTCCAATGTTAGAATCTAAAGTATCATGTTTGCCTCCATGATTATTGATATTCAAAAGTTGTTTTAATATCAAGATTATCTAGGAGCTGAAAAATTGTTTCAGAAACCATCATGTGTGGAAGATATTGTGATATCTGAAACAATGTTTTTGGTTGCATTATGATAGAGTATAATTTAGCAAAATACATGTTCTCATATTGTATGAGAATTTGTGAAGGATGGAGATGCTAGGCATCTGGATCTCCCAAAAATGTTTTGGGAACTAACATTATACTCGTGATTCTTTCTTATAGGCTATAGTAGCTTGATCATGAAAGTTGTCATGATAAGGATAAATAGAAGATGTAAGTAAAATGTTTACTACACTAATAGATTACTAAAGAATGGATTTTTTGAAAGAACACCAAACATTTGATGATGATGATCCACTTCAAAGTGTAAGTCCAAAGGTATTAGTATTTGACTATACACGCTTTGTACTATATGTCATGTGAATGACACCACTATTGATGTTGATAGATTCTTTTAAAAGAAAAGGAATTGCTGAAAGAGAATCTATAAAATATTTGGCAGAAAAGAAAAGGTTGGAGATGTCCAACTTAGGTATATAGAAGATATACATGTTATGGCAGTACTCTTTGCTTGTTAAACAATGAGGTTCTTAGGTATTGGATGCCGAATTGGTTGGTGTGAAGTGTCATACAGAACAACACAATTCATGAACTGAACGGCCAAAGTAACTAGCAAAAGAATATGTGATGATGTTCATTGTTGGGGGGATACCCCCGAGTAGGGTCACGCTGGGGTATAAAGGCCGAGTTAGCTGAGGTTCGGCAAGGCCAAAGCGGATGCTGGCCGGGCCACCTCAAGGCAGGCCGAATCACGGAGTAACCCGGACCGGGGGCGTCCACCTAACGTGGTCTCAACCGACTTAAGCCCTACGTTGGAAAGATGTATCTAACTTTCATGCAGGAACAGGTGCAGCCGGATCAACTGCGATCCGGGTCATGTCAAGCTTCTAGGAGAAGGAAGGAATCTCGCTGGTCAAAAGTAGCCCCGATACGCACGCCATGAGCGAAGCGGACAGAGGCAGGACCAGCAAGGCGTGGCCGACAGAGGTGACGACGCCAATGTCGGCTGAGGCAGGCGCCACAGAGGCTCACATAGCCTCTGCATGGCTGACGCGGGGAAAAGCGACCTGGTCGGCTTACTATTTTGGGAGGAGGCATATTTCCTGGAATATGCCTCCACGTATGCCCTAAGTGGAGACCTAGCCACCCCTATATAAGAAGGGCTTGGGCCTCTGTAGAAAGGTTAGGTGTAACACCCTCGAATCGACCCTATGCAAGTTTTAGCCCTTTCCGCCAAACCCGCATAGAAACGATTCAAGGACGCCCACCAGGCACTTTCGTGCGGGTGGAAAACAAAGTAATACCATTACGCAACAGTCCTCGATGGGACCCACAGAACAGATATATATACAACAGCGACTCAACGAGTCAAGAATACAGATATACCATACAAAGATCCAAATCACCTTGAAAACGTTACGGCGTCCGAGTACAGACAAGATGCAAATGCGGCTAAGAGCCCTGAAGAATAACCAATAGCGTCCATAACCCTACCCAGGCCAAGCCGGAAGGGTAACCCTGCTAACGACGTCGATCTCAAACCTGCTAAAACAAAAGGGGTGCCGACAAAGGGCAAGGGGAAAAGAGGAGCATCAGTACTGAGGCCAGTACATGGTGAGGCTAGAATTCGGCGGCTCTCGCCTATAGAGGTATGGTGGGCTGAAGCGGCAGCGCAACGGCACTAAACAACCTATAGAGACTCGGTATCACTGGCGGCTATTAGAGAGGGGTAAGAAAGACTTATTCAGATCCTACCTGAAGCTAACACCAAACATACCCATCCTGGTATTTCCCCCTCGAGACCAAACGAGGAAGTCGGGCCAAGGAACACACACAGTTGGCAGTTTTACTCATTCCATTTTTAGTTGTAGCATTTACTAGTCAGATATATAGCATGAGTCATCCTGATAGCGTAAGTAGTGGGCAGTTTTAGTTAGCATTCCATTGTAGTTGGAACCTTTACTAGTCAGATATAATCGTCCTGAGGAATCCCAAAACCCAGCAGCTGTTGGCACTTTTATCACATTCCATTGGAGTTGCAATACTTACTAGACAGGTATAACAAGACACAAGGAATCGCAGCTCCACCAGTTGCTGGCATTTTTAATATCCATTCCGTTGTATTTGAATCTGATTACTAGTCACATCTTAAGTCAAATTTATAGCACTACTTTAGTTATGCTTGTCTATGATCGAGATACTGTGCTCCAAGTCGTCCATAACCATGGACACGGCTTTCAGAAAGTTTTACCCTGCAGGGGTGCACAAATAGCAACACACACTCGATCAACCTCGGAAAAACCAACTCAAAACCCAACGAGGCTTTCACGACAAAGCAATCACAGGATTCATAAATATTTCAGGGGGCCACCCCATTAAGCTACCCGCAACGAAGTTGGCCGGCTCCGAGACGGACCCAAGGTTTGCGCCAATGGCTGTAAATGACTGGGAACCCGAAAGTGTGACTGGGCTTGTCGATACCGCGAAAACACTCCGCAATCCTAAATAGTACAGGTGCTCCACGCACAATCTTAAAAAAAGCAGTAAAACATGGCATAAGTACAGGATAGTAATAAATCCCCAAACTACTTTGTGGCCCCAAGAAATAGAAATGAATCAAGCTCTGGCTCAGGGGGATCCCATAGGGTCTCCCGGATGTGGATAGTGCGATTAGTCAAGGAACATGTATCAAGTACTCGGGGTCCTACGGGACACAAGTGAGCGTGGAAGAACCAAATAACATCTATTTCCCACCGATGCCTCTGCATTAATTATATCTAGCAATTTAATAGCTGTATTTAAAGTCATGATCATCTCCACCATTAAACATCTTCCAGCATTCCAACAATTGTGGTACTTGACAACACGAGATCGCACCTGAGCACGCAACTACGACTCGCAAGGCCAGCTATCTACCAAACACAGGTAATAGGAGGTGTCCAAGACAATATAGAGGCTGCACGGGATATAACTGGTGTACGGAAACTAAAGCATCGCGACACGGATAGCTATAGATCCACAGGAGGAAACAAAGACTATAAAAGCAAAATAGATAGAAGGGGGAGAGATGCTCGCCTGGGAAACACTGTCGAAGGTTCATAGCCGGAGAACTTGTCGATACTCGCATCAGCTCGTCGGCCTAATCCGCGAAGAAGCAAACACTAGAAGAAACACCGGATGCAATATTTAATACTACGGTAGAAGATCCGGCATGTTTATGATATGATGCATGGCATGGTAAGATGCGGTGCAATTAGGCAATATTAAGCGGAACCAGGGTCCCGACAATTAATTAGCAGGTTCATGTTATTTAACTACCCCGCAAAATAAATGTTGTATTAACAGGGCGAAACATGGCATCGGTTCGCTACACCAATTTAAATGGAGTCCGGAATAAGACTAGAATAGCCCACATATAGACTCCATATTTAATTATGAGGTGAATCGGCATAATGCCCCCAAACCACAGACAGATATGCATGCATGAACAATTTAATATGCGACAGTTTTATATATAGCATTTATAAAATAGGGGCTCGGGAAAAGGTTCACACATCTGGGTTCGGAAGATCTTGGGTTCCGAAGGTCCGGGGTCCGGACTCAGGGTTCGACGGGGACGGCGAGGTTCGGATACAAGATGGAGAACTTGGGTGCCAAGCAGTCGATCTTGTCGTCGATGGCGAACTTGAGTGGATCAGGTACCGGGGTCTTCGAATCCGTGTAGACGGTCATGGCGTCCGGGATGAGGAACTTGGCGTATCTGGCGGTGATCTTGGCGGTCTTCGGGTTTGGGCCTTGGCGTCCGGGAGGAAGTACTTGGTGGTTCCGAAAAGGAGGTCTTGTCGCATCCGATGGATCGGTCCTCGGGGTCGAAGAACTTGGCGCGCCAGGGTTCGGTCTTCGGATCTTGGTCGGGTCGTCGGTTTTTCCTGGGCCGAAGGACTTGGCGTTCGAGAGACGATCTTGGCGTTGCATGTCGACGATCTCCGGGAGATCTTGGTCGACGAACCAACAAGACAGATTCGCGGGGGGGGGGGCGAGATGCCACAAAGAATCAGTGTGACCAAGGATAGGAATAGGTACAATCTGTGATGTGGATGCCAAACAAATAGTCATCGATCTAGCTCACACCAACACACAGTAACTTAGGCATACACACATGGACATGTGCATCACACGGTCAGCACGCCCAGAACATTGCGTGAGGATGAAAAACAGAGGACGAAGACGGTGCTCGCGGGCAGAGGAGGTTGCATAGGCGGTGGCGAGTGGGGCTCGTTGCAGGGCCGGGTCAGGCTCGGCACATGAGGCGAGGAGGACGGCAGCGAAGGGGCGCAGTGAGGGTGCAGAGGACCAGGAGGAGGACGGCACGAGGTCCACGGGGTCTGCAGCGACGCGGACAGGAGACGGCAGCGGCGCGGGGGAGAAAACACAGCAGAGGCAGCGGCCACGCGCGGCCGATCGCGCTGCAGGGGCTCGCCGGCCGTGAGGAAGACGGCGGCAGGCGGCCTCAGGGAGGGAGCTTCATGGAGGAGAGAGCGGCGGCGCTAGGCATGGGGGCGGAGCCGGGGAAGCTCGTGGGCGGCGGTGCCATGCGGGGACGCCAAGGAGGAGGCGAGGAGGTCGGCCGAGCCGGTGAGAAGGCGAGGCCGACGACGTGGAGGGGAGGCGGGGGGTGGCGGGTTTTGGAGAGCGCCGAGGCGGCCGCTGCTGGGGTTGAGGTGGCGCCGGTTACGGGAGAGGCACGGCTCGCACGGGCGGAGGCCGAGGCTCCGAGGCGGCGGGTCGAGGTGGGGAAGGTCGGTGAGGCGGGGGCCTGCAGCGGCGCTGTCGGGCCGGAGAGACGGGGCCAGGACTGAGCGGAAGAGCGTCGGCGGAGCTTGGGCGGCGGGGACGGCAGAAGAGCTCGCTGGCGGTCGGTGGGAGCGGGGTAGGTGCGGGCGTCGGTCAGTGGTAGGTGGTAGGCAGGGCAGCACGCGGGTTGGTCGGTGGGGGAAGAGGGATGGCCATGGTGGTGGGACTGGGTTTGGCTAGGGGACGGTGGGTTGGCGGCATGTGGGATGGGGTGGCGTGCCCAGGTGGGGCTGGGGGAATCCCGGGGTGGTGTGGGCCGGCCACGGGATCTGCGCGCGCGGGTGGGTGGGCGCGTGTGCGCGTGAGAGGAGGTGGGACCCGGTTCGAGGCTGGGAGCAGGAGCGTGTCGGGCGGGTGAGTGTGTTGCGGTGCACCGCTGGGTGCTGGCGGCGGGATGAGGGAGTGGCAGCGGGGTGGGGTGAGTGTTAGGGTTAGGTTTTTGCGGGGTAGTAGGCCGGCTGGCTGGGCCTGGCCGGCTGCCTCCCCTACTAAAACCGTTTTTATTTTATTAGACTATTACTTTATTTTATTTTTAAAAGCCTTTTGTAAATATCTTTTAGACAAACAAAATATCCGGAAGAGACCGGAGTTTTATTTTGAATAAAGACAGGGGATATTTAGAAAACAAAGATAGGCTTTTCGAGAAATAGTTTTAGGAAAAAAGATGCATGATGATGACGATGCTCAAATGCAATGTGGCATGATGACATGAGCATGCGGTCATGATGATGCAATGCACAAAAACACAACGATTTTCTAGTAGTGGTTTTAGCGGGATGCCACATTAGGTTCTACGAGTTGGTCTTGTACGGGTTAGCTAGCGGCGAGAGTAAGAGAGTCCCTTCTTCCTCCTCTCCCCAAGACAGCTCTAGGAGCACTTGTAAACCTTGGAAGTGAATCAAATATAAAACTTCTGTGTGTGGAATCACCTCACTATCCCTCCCTGGATTCCCCTAGTGCATATTAGTCCCCACCTTTAGCCTATCCATGGCATCTGCTGTGACACCACCACGACAGTTGGCGCCCACCGTGGGGCTAGCGGCGCTAGCAGGGGTCAAGATCCAAACGGGAAACCTCATCGGCACTGGCGAACGCATCGTCTCCAGGCTCGTTCAGCGCTTTGGAGCGCTGGACTTTGTCAGCGACAATGCTGGCTGCTTCGGCACGCGCTCGCTTTCGCGCAACAGCCTCTTCATCAAGCTCGGCGCGCACAAGGTCTACGTTGCTGTCGATGTGTCGTGCGTTCATCCGCGGCACATCGTCGAGGCAGGGGAGCCATCCCTTAGCGTGGTCCACGGGGCGCGTATCACTCGCTCCTCGGACCGTGCTGAGGTGATGATGACCGCGCCAGGCGCATGCGCAAGCAAGGATCCGGCACCAGATCCGGAGGTAACGCCTAAGGCACCAAGGAAAGGTAGAGGTCCTCCACTAGAGAGGCCTAAGAATGTGCTGCGGGAAGCGATGGATAGCTTGGCAAACCCTGTAGTAGCAGCAGTAGATCTGGCTCAGGCGCAGGCCGAGCTAGAGGAAACTAGGCAAAAAATACTAGAGGGTGCGAAAAAGATAGCCGCGGCTCAGCAGTCGTTGAACATGATGCTGCGTGAGTACGCAAAAGCAAACAAAGTTGATACCGTAAAAGTAAAGGGGAGAAATCTCATGAGTGAAATGAACAAAGAGGGAGACACTAGGATTGAGGAGTCAGAGAACTGTTTGTCTGTGGGGCTGCCGAGGTATAGTACCCCGGCTAAGAACCTCAGAGCAGCATATGTTGCTGCATCCGAGTTAGAGGGTCTAACGGGTGAAGCCCGTCAAAGACAACAAGATAGGGTCAATGAGTTGGTTCAGATCGCGAACAGGCAAAATGAGGAATTGCTCAGGGCTAACCCGGAGAGAGCTGGGGCCTCCAAGATCGTTCATTCGGTAGTGGGTAACCCGGAGAAATCCGCTGGAGCCGCATCGTTTCCTCATGGTGGTCCTAGGAGAGAAGAAGTAGTAACCTCTGCCAGAAGGAACAAACAGATCGTCCCGTATGACCCAACACGGGCAGGGAAAGGAAAAGAAGTACAGAAAAATGATGATCGACGAAGTGTGAGCCGAGGTGAAGCTGGCCGAGGTAACCGTGACCAAGGCAATGTCGGTCAAGGAAATGTTGTAAACGGCAATGATGAACAACGAAACTCGGTAGGAGCAGGACAACCGCAGCAGCAGAATATACCAAGGCAAGAGCCAAGTGCCGACCGAGGTATGCAACTGAGAGGTGCTCCACGAGAGCAAGACCGATATAATGATGGAGATTCGGAAATGGTGAACGCAGGATACCCAAGGCCGGACTATCATGTGATAGGGTCAAGATTGGGAAGCAGGGATTTGATGCCTGATGATGCTAGGTTGAAACTGGATCGACTGTATAGGTTGGAACAGATCGAATGTCAAGGTCCACCGGGTCCTGCGTGTTTTGGGCCCCGGATCATGAAGGAGCCGCCGATACCTAACTTCCAGTTACCCAGAGGCACAAAGACGTATGACGACACTACTAAGCCGGAGGATTGGTTGATAAACTATGCTACAGCTGTGAAAATTGCTACAGGCAACTTGAGATGGGCTGTGAGATACGTACCACAGATGTTGGAGGGGCCAGCAAGGGTATGGCTGAACAATTTGCCGCCCGGAAGTATTAACTGCTGGATCGATTTTGAGGAAATGTTTATCAACAATTTCTCAAGTACGTATGAGAGGCCAAATAGGCCACATACCCTAGCTATGTGTAAGCAGAGACCGAACGAGACAGACCGGGAGTTTTTAACCTGGTGGTGTACCGTGAGAAACTCGTGTGAGGGTGTGATAGAGTCACAGGCCATAGCGTGGTTCGCGCAAGGGTGCAGATATGCAAGTGAGCTGTGGCAGAAGTTGCAAAGGAAAATGTCAACCACATTGGCAAAGATGATCCGGATTGCTGATTCGTATGCTTTGGGTGATCCGACTCAACCCAAGCTCGTGTCAAACGAGTCAAATGAGGAGTACTACCAGAGAGATGGAGCCGAATCATCCCGGAGGAATGATTACAGAGGCAAAAGAAGAGATGATAGACCAGATCACCGGTACAGTTTGCAACAAGTTGCAGCTGTGAATCAAGATCAGCCTAGAGCAGGAGGCAATCAACATCAGAAAACTGGAGGGGGACAATGGACACCAGGAAATGATGGCAAGAAAACTTGGACGCCAGAGTAGAAAAAACAATGGCAAGAAAAGAAGGACCATCCGAGGTACACTTATGAGTTGATGTTGGATCAGCCGTGTAAGTTTCACACACCAAATCCGAGCAACCCAGCTGGTCATACGACGAGGCAATGTGAGTGGATGCGTAAAATAGAACAAGGTGGTTCGGGGAATGCTCAGGCACCCTGGAATGACCAACCTCGGCAGGAGTTACCCCGGCAGCAATTGCTCTCTGGAGCGAACACGCAACAGCTAATGTTGCCTCCCCCTCCGCCGAGGTATGATAACCATGAGAGAAGGGATGCGGTGCATCAAGTAGAAAATCAGCATCAGCCGAATTAGAGGTACCCCGGAAATGAGGGGAGGAATGAGTACAGAGAGCATCATCAGAGTTACTGTGTGTTTACCACTGAGGAAACAGATAGAAAGAGCTTGCAGCGCCGACATATGGAGGTGAATGCGGTAATGCCAGCAGTGACAAGGTATATGCCTTGGTCGGACCAAGAAATCACCTGCAGCATTAAAGATCATCCCAAGCTTATGCCAAGTCCTGGTTCGTATGCGTTAGTGATGGATCCGATATTCATTGGGCCTAACATCAATGTAAGGTTCTCCAAGGTACTGATTGACAATGGCAGTAGCATTAACATCATGTATGCGGATACAATTCGCAAGTTGGGTATCTCAGAGAACATGCTCCAGGATACAAGGACAATTTTCCATGGTATAGTGCCCGACATTTCTTGTGAGCCCATAGGCAAGGTCCGGGTTGACGTATTGTTCGGCACGAGAGATAACTGTCGAACTGAGAATTTGGAGTTTGAAGTGGTGAACTTGGAAAGTGTGTATCACGCGTTACTCAGAAGACCAGCACTGAACAAGTTCATGGCAAGTTGTCACATCAGTTACTTGAAGGTGAAGTTGCCTAGGCCAAACGGAGTGATTACCATTGCTGGGGATTTCTGATGTTCCATTGAGTGTGCGTCGGCTGGGTCTAACTAGCCGAGTCACTCGTGATCGCGCAAGAGAAAAGAAAAATCCAAGAGGTGGCGGCATTGGCTTAGTCCGCGCAACAGTATATGCCGGCGCTGAGTAACCCGCATGGGAGTGTCTCATTCCAAGCCACGAAAGATACCAAGAAGGTGCCTGTTGATGATATGTTCCCAGAGCACACCGTAACAATTGGTGCCGGGTTAAATGACAAATAGGAAAGTGAGCTCGTCCATTTCCTCCGTGAGAATCGGGACATTTTTGCTTGGTCCACACAGGACTTTCAAGGTGTTCCGAGGGAGTTGGCTGAGCACTCTTTGAATGTGAGACCCGGAGCAAAGCCGATGAAGCAACCTCTCCGCCGCTTCGCCGAAGATAGGAGGAAAGTCATAGGAGATGAGATAGCTCGGTTGTTGGCTGCAGGATTTATCATGGAAGTTCTTTATCCGGATTGGCTATCTAATCTGGTGCTGGTGGAGAAGAAGAAGAAGGATGATCCGAATGTGGCAGTGGTTTGGCGTATGTGTATCGATTACATGAACCTAAATAAGGCGTGTCCAAAAGATCCATTTCCACTGCCAAGGATAGATCAGGTCATAGACTCAACTGCTGGATGTGAACTGTTGTCATTCATTGATGCATATTCTGGTTTCCACCAGATACCTCTAAATCCGGATGATCAAATAAAGACTGCATTTATCACCCCGTATGGGGCTTATTGCTATCGCACCATGCCTTTTAGTTTACGTAATGCAGGGGCGACGTACCAAAGATGTATGCAAAAATGTTTGCACGACCAAATAGGTCAAAATGTACAAGTGTATGTGGATGATGTGGTTATCAAGACCAAGGAAAGCAAAACACTCCTTGACGATATCAGGCAGACGTTCGCGAACTTAAGAAGGTTATGGATGAAGCTTAACCTGAAAAAATGTACCTTCAGTGTCCCGGCTGGAAAATTACTCGGATTTCTTGTGTCCAGCCGAGGTATCGAAGTTAATCCAACTAAAATCCGGGCCATTGAGCGAATGGAACTGCCGAAGTGTCTTAATGATGTCCAGAAGTTCACTGGTTGCCTCGCATTGTTAAGTCGGTTTGTGCGTCGGTTGGGAGAAAAGGCATTGCCTCTCTATCAACTCATGAAAAAGTCGGATAAGTTCGTTTGGACGCCGCAGGCCAATGAAGCCTTTGCTCACTTAAAGAAGATGTTAGCCACTGCACCAGTGTTAGCCTTTCCACTATCAAAGGAGCCAATGCTGCTCTATATAGCCGCAACCAACCGAGTTGTAAGTGCAGTAATTGTGGTAGAGTGCGACAAAGAGGGTAAGTCAGTGCAAATGCTAGTGTATTATGTGAGCGAGGTGTTGTCTACCTCAAAGCAGAACTACCCACACTATCAAAAGGTGGCGTATGGTGTGTATATGGCAGCTAAGAAGTTGAAGCATTACTTTGAGGAGCATCCCATCAAGGTAATATGTGAGGCTCCCATATTCGAGATAATGAGTAACAAGGATGCAAGTGGTAGGATTGCAAAATGGGCAATTGAACTAGCTCCCTATGCACCACAATATGACAGAAGAGAAGCAATCAAGCCTCAGGCTGTAGCCGACTTTTTTGTGGACTGGGCCGAGGTACAATACGAACCACTGCTACCGGATCCGAATTACTGGAGGATGCACTTTGACGGGTCAAAAACAAAAACCGGGCTATGCGCCGGAATTGTACTTACCTCGCCAAAGAAGGACCAGCTGAAATATGTGCTACAGATCCATTTCACGGCATCAAACAATGCCGCTGAGTATGAAGCACTTGTGCATGGGCTCAAAGTGGCAAAAGAAATTGGGATACGTCGCATCCTATGCTTTGGCGACTCAGATTTAGTAATACAGCAAGTGTCGGGACTGTGGGACGCCCTTGATCCAAACATGGCGCTGTACATATTTCATGTGCAGAAAGATATTTGGTTACTTTGAGGGATGTGAATTTCACCATGTACCCCGGGTGGAAAATGAGGCTGCCGACGTACTGTCGAAGCTCGGATCAACCCGACAAGCAATTCCACCGGGGGTAGCATTGGAACACCTCAAAAAACCGTCTATCAGGCCGTCCCCAGAAACCGACTCAATTTATGTCCCGGAGGATACAGAATCTAGAGCCGTGCCCATGGACATTGACACGACAGATGGTGCGCGAATCCCGGGGACTGCCTTGGCAAACCCGGGGACTTCTCAGCGTGATCCGGTTGAAGTTTTGCCGGTGGATCATATGGAAATTGATGAGGATGTGTTCCCTGTGCGAGCAATACCAGCTTGGGCACTACCTATATTTCAATTCCTGAAAGATGGGACTTTACCCACTGAGGAGGTGCTGTCTAGGGAAACTCAGAGGAGAGCAAAGGCGTACACAATCATCAATTCCGAGCTTTACAAAAGGAGTGTAACCAACGTGCTCCAGCGATGCGTTGACCCGGAAGAAGGGCTTGACATCCTCCGAGATATACATCAAGGGGAGTGCGAGCATCATGCCTCGTCCCGAGCCTTGGTGGCAAAAGCTTTCTGGCATGGGTTCTACTGGCCAAGTGCCTTAGAACAAGCAGAAGATCTGGTGATAAAGTGCAATGGTTGTCAGAGGTATGCTAGCAAGACACATATGCCAATGTCGGAGCTCAAGACCATACCAATCACCTGGCCATTTGCCGTGTGGTGTTTGGACATGGTGGGCCCGTTTAAACCAACAAGGGGAAATATGACTCACATTTTGGTCATGGTAGACAAATTTACAAAGTGGATCAAGGTGAAGCCAATAAGAAAATGTGATGGAGCTACCGCCGTGACGTTTCTCAAAGACATCATCTTGAGATATGGTTATCCTCACAGTATCATAACTGATAATGGCACAAACTTTGCGGTAGGAGCATTTGCGCGTTTCTGCCGGGATAAGAAGATCCGGTTGGACATTGCCTCGGTGGCTCACCCCGCTTCGAACGGACAAGTGGAGAGATCCAACCGATTGGTATTATCCGGGATAAAACCCCGGCTCATTGAGCCGCTGCAAAGATCAGCGGGGTGCTGGATAGAAGAACTACCAGCGGTATTGTGGAGTTTAAGAACAACTCCGAATCGATCAACAGGCTATACGCCATTCTTTCTAGTATATGGGGCATAAGCTGTATTACCAGCCGACATAGAGCATGATTCGCCTAGGGTCACCCAATACACAGAAGCCGAAGTGCAAGAAGCCCGGCAAAATGATGTTGATCTGCTAGAAGAAGCGAGAGAATTGGCAATGTCCAGATCTACCATATATCAGCAAAATCTCCGACGCTATCATAGCCAGAAAGTAAGCCCCCGAGTTTTTCGGGAAGGCGATCTGGTGCTCCGGTTGGTACAACGTACAGCTGGCATGCATAAATTATCTCCTCCATGGGAAGGGCCATTCATTGTGAGCAAAGCATTGCACAATGATTCTTATTATCTTATAGATGCAAGGCCACAGGAAAATAACAAGGCGGACATGTCCGGCGAGGAATCTAAGCGTCCGTGGAATGTAGCTCTACTTCGTCCTTTCTACACTTAGCAGAGAAGTGTATGTATCCGAGTATTCTCATATGTCGGTATGTATGCCGGCAATGAGCTTATCAATGAAATGTTGGCACCTCGAGCAGTAACTTGGGGACTGCCTTAATAATATTTGTTGTCTTTTGTTATTTGTACGTCATCTGGAGTAAGTTGTTCTACTTAACTCGGATTAGTAGTGTGTGAGCACCAAAAACCCAACTCTTTGACTTGCTGCTGTCCAACAAGAATTGGCTTCATGGCAAGTAAGAGAACAAGTTTGGAATTGCGTAGCACATGAAAAACGACCAAGGAAAAGAACTTAATCGAGCCGATGTTTGTTTTTCGAACTAACCTTATGTATTTTTAGTTTATTATGCTGATTTATTTTGAGCTAAGCCTAAAATTTTCCAAGTATTGTTAAGACAATTTTTGAAGCTCGGATTCGTAAGTCGTAAAACCGAATCAAGGTAGACAGGAGCCGAGCCAAAAGATTGGACGAACAAGAAAATGAAACTCGGGGACTACGCCCAAGTTAATCCGGCATAAAAACCTAGTAGCAAAATATCACATGTGTACTAGATACGATTCCACCCGGCATACCGGGGATCTGATAAACTTTAAAGTTCTTTCACTTACGGAGCAGCAGGAGGAGGAAGTTCGGCGTCATCTTCGCTGTCTTCAATGTCCGAGGCATCGCCCTCTTCATCCTCATCCGAGCCATCTTCAACGTTTTCAGCGTTTTCGTCACCGGCGGCTTCTAGGAAGCTCGGTCCCTCAGTCCATTCATGAATGGGAGCGTATTCGATGAGGCTGTGGGCGCAATCCTTGCGCCGAGCTACCCACTCCGGGTCACTGGTCCATTTGGATCCGGTGCGCATGCGCGTTAAGAGGTTGAGGTCGATCTTCTCGTACCACGTGAGTACGTAGTGGAGAATGGTCTCAGCTGCGGCACATCCAGCGGATTCCCTCCAAAGGTCGAGCTGGGTCTCGCACTCCATCAATTTTCAACAAGAAGTGTGGTTCCCTCTGGAGTGTCTTCTGCAGGCCAAAACGTGTTGAAGACTCGGACTGCAGCGTCAAGGATATCCTTGCCATAGTTCTTGATGATTTCCACGCGAGATGACAGGCTGACCAGCAGGTCCTCCATGTCATAGGGAATCTCTTCAGCGTTAGGCCCAATGGGAGTACCCCTCTCTCAGCGGAAATCAGCAACAATAGCGCTCGTGATGGCAGTGCCCTCTGGAAATTTGCCTGAAAACGAGATAAGAGAAGCAGATAAAGAAAAGACATGTGAAGTAACCCGAAGAAATATGCCAGATAAGGGAAAGTAACTTACGTGAAATATGGCTGAGGACCCGAGTCAACTCCCTGGTACAGTCATCACGTCTTTTGCAAAGCTGCACAAGTTCAGCGTTCGCCGACTCAAGCTTGACGTCGGACTCCTGGAGAAGTTCTCGGTCCTTGGCAATTTGGAGGTTGAGGCGTTCGCGCTCTTCAGTATAGTCCTGGCCGGCCTTTTGGAGCTCAGACTGGTGTGTTGTGCTTTCATTTTCTCCATCTCGGCCTTGAGCCTGGCGATCTCATCATCCTTGGTCCGGAGGAGGGAAAGCTCATCGTCTTTCTTTTTGAGCTTGGCCTGATGCTGCCCTGTTTGTTCGAGAAAATGCAGCATCATATCAGGCACGGGGACACTATCTTCCAGCGATACTAAAATAGTTTGTCAACCCGGCAAAGCTGAGGTATGAATGTTTGCCGAGCCAAGGAGGAATGGAGATGGAAAGCATAGCAAGGTTGAGTAGATATAACTTACCCTTGATCTGATCCAGATTCTTCCTCATAAGGTTGTTCTCAGCCTCCACCCCAACTGCGAAAACCGAATGATGGATTAGTTCGGTAGAAGAAGATGAAGGAAAATGGAGAAGTGTCAACGAAGAAACCTACCCCGTTTCTCGTGTTCAGCGAGAAGTGCGTTATGCTTGGCGCGCATCATCTTATGAGTGTCCAGGAGACGCTGAAACTCAGCGCTCCGGCGGTTGGCGGTCACCTGAAAAGAATACAAAAATACAACTTAGCCTTGTGCATATTCAAAGTGTACAAAATCCAGGCCAAGTGGAACTTAACCCGGCTCTAGGTATGTGCATATTCAAAGTATACAAAATCCAGGCCAAGTGGAACTTAACCCGGCTCTAGGTGTGTGCATATTCGAAGTGTACAAAATCCGGGCCAAGTGGAACTTAACCCGGCTCTAGGTGTGTGCATATTCGAAGTGTACGAAATCCAGGCCAAGTGGAACTTAACCCGACTCTAGGTGTGTGCATATTCGAAGTACACAAAATCCGGGCCAAGTGGAACTTAACCCGGCTCTAGGTGTGTGCATATTCGAAGTGTACAAAATCCGGGCCAAGTGGAACTTAACCCGGCTCTAGGTGTGTGCATATTCGAAGTATACAAAATCCGGGCCAAGTGGAACTTAACCTGGCTCTAGGTGTGTGCATATTCGAAGTGTACAAAATCCGGGCCAAGTGGAACTTAACCCGGCTCTAGGTGTGTGCATATTCGAAGTGTACAAAATCCGGGCCAAGTGGAACTTAACCCGGCTCTAGGTGTGTGCATATTCGAAGTTAGCAAGGAGCTACGTTAGTTTTCTAAGGAGCATCCGGCCGAGTAACAAGTTACTCCCCCAGAGGCTCGGGGACTAATGGTTATATCATCAATATCTACAACATGCTAAGGAAAAGGGGGAAGTAACGTACCTCCATCATCCGACCTGCGAGGTTAATTGCCTTAGCGGTTGTGTTCATTTGAGCAGAAAATTCAGCGGGGCCGAACTTCTCCGGAAGATCGTCGTTGTGGACGAACTCTGCCTTGTTCCAATTCATGACAAATTCGATTAGGCTCAGAGGGTATCGCTCGCCGGTGGGCATATGGGGCGTCACCAAGCCCTTCGCATGTGCCTCCCTCCTCTCAACCAGGGCAAGGGCCGGGCTGGTGTGCAAAACCATCTGTTGCGCATCAGCTGGCTTGGCAGGGGCGTCCTTCGGTGCTGGAGGCTTCTTGGGAAGCATGGATGCGAGAGTGCGCTGTCCAGCCTCGACGAGCGCTGTCCTGGTGGCGTCAGGGGCCTTTTTTCCCTTGGGCTGCTGGGAGGAGGAAGTGGTTGCAGCAGATTTTCCCTTGGGAGCTGTTTGGGTACTTTCTCGCCGAGACTGAGAAGTCTCGGACGAGGCGGAGGAGCTTGGCGCTGGTGCTCTTGCTGCTGGAGTTGGTGCTGGTGCCGGAGTTGGTGCTGGTGCTGGTGCTGTTTTCTTCTTCGGTGGAGGTGTTGAGGTAGTCTCGGTGGTAGCTGGTTGCGGTGGAGCCGAAGTTGTGGATGTCGCCGCCTCGGCTGGGCCAGTCTCCCCCGCTTCAAGGTTCCCCCCCTCTTGACGAGGTGGAGCAGAGCCCGGAGCAGCCGCAAAACCCTCTGGAATAGGGCTCAGCGGGCGTGGCTCGTCGCCACGAGGGGGAGAAGGGTTGGGTCGAAGTGGCGAAGCAATGCCAGACCCACTCTAGGGGACCTCCACCATGGCCCCGCCAAATCAAACAATGTCGGATGAGAAACTAAAACAATACAAGAACAAGTAAGTGGCTGAGGGAAAAGAGGCTTACGCATCCGAGGTTAGGGGATCCTTAGGCTTCCGAGCCCTTCGTGCAGGGGCCTTGGTTGCAGGCTTGGAGGCAGTTTTTTCCCCGGACTTCTTTCGCCTTTTGGTAGGCTGAGAAGGTCCGGAGGAAGAAGTTGATGCAGCTCCCCGCTTCTTCTTCGGTGCAACTGGAACAGGGTCACCCACGGAAAGGGGAGGGTCCTCATGGATCTGCCCACCAGGGTTAGCTAATGCCGGAAAAGCATAAGAAAGGGGGACAGCGTCAAGAGCTTCCATCACCTCGACATCCGAGTCATCTTCATCATCGGGCCAATCTCTAATGGAAGAGAGTTTACCGGTGGGTCGCTTCGTAGCGTCGGTCATTGGAGGGAACATCTCCTGATCCGGCTCTTCCTTGTCCGAGGTCTCCCGGTCAGGCGCCCACTTAAGGGTGGGATCGGTGCCATCTTTGAGGGTTTGCTGAAGGAATAGCTAAGGAAAAGAACAGACAACAGAGTTAAAAATACAACAACGACTAACATAAGGTTTAATTCGGAGAAAGTTTGCGGCACAAAACTTACCGTGGGAGGAAGCCTATCACGGCAAAAGTGCTCAATTCCCCACGTCCACTCAAAGGAGAAGTCCTTGTGGGTGGTGAAGAGATCCTTGACCCAGCGATAGATTTTCGTGTTGCTCAACTCGAAGCACGAGGTCCGGTTGGGGTCGTGGCCCCAGCTCATGTGACACACTCTGTGAGTCCGCTTCTGGAGGGGGAGATCCGGTTGCGGACGAACGTGATCATGGCGTCCTCGTTGCGCAACCCGAGCTTCTTCAGTTCCGCGAACCTGTTATTGACCTGGTTGGCCAAGGCCGTGGGCTTCTTGGGGACAACATCCCACAACTCCGGGTTAGGAGGACCCGGAGCATAGGGGAGTAGCCGGATCAAGTCTTTGGTGCCGGTGTTCCAGACATAAAAGAAAGTCCGGGCCCATCCCTTGCAGGACTCCAGCCCGGTGACTCGGGGGAAAACGGATAGCCTCCAGGGAGAGATGGACGCAGCCCGGAACTGCGTAAGCTGCTTGTCCTCCGGGTCAAGCTGAATGTTCGGAATTACGTTGCGACGAAGGCCAAAAAACCGGATCCATAGCTCCTTCGTGGGCCATAATCCGGCATAGCCTTCGATCGTGGAGGCGAAAGTAGAAAGAGAGGTGATTGCGTTGGCAGGAAGGTGGTGCGGCTGGAGTTCGTAGGTGCTCAACCAGTCGTGGAAAAAATCGCTAACCGGCAAACCGAAACCCCGCTGGAAATGTGACAAGAACACCACATACTCACCCGGATTGGGTGAGGGGGCGAGTTTGGCAGAGGCGAGGCACGCGGTGACGCCGGCGGGGATGCGCCTGGTGCGGTAGAGCCAGTCCAGGTCATCCTGGCAGACCCAGGATCCAGCCCACGCACCACGGTCCGCCGTGGCGTCGTCTTCCTCCATCTCTTGCTCGGCGACGGCGAGCTCCTCCTCTATCATCTCGAGTTCGCTGCCCTCGCTGGCGCTAGCGGCGATGGGGGGCAACGGCCTAGACTCACAACGACTCGTGGCGGAGGAGGTGCACAGCGGCGGCGGCGACGCAGAGGTGTGTGGAAGCAGTGCGGCGGCGGCGCTTCTACTTAGAAGAGGTGGCGGCGGCAATGTCGCGATAGAAGACGAAGAAGAGGAACTGGAGGCAGAGGGGCGCGGAAGGGGGAAAAGACCTAAGGGGCGCGCCCCTCCCCTATTTAACCACTCCCTTGAGGGGGAAGTGGGATCGCGTTTGCGGGCAGGCCACATCGTGTGGCCGTGTACACACCGGATTAACCAATCAGCACCAGGCCACACGAAAGGCCACATGGCGCAGCGGATCCCATGACACGACGCATTGATGCAGTTAATGAGGAGCCAGGCATGACGTGACGCGCGCATAGTAACTCCTGACAGTAACTACGGCGGTTACTGTGGCTGGCCCTTAAAATGAGGCGATGTGATGATTAGCCTCCACGTGGGAAAGCGTACGAGAGAAGGAAGAACAACCCGGATGAGAATGTGGTAACCCGGCCAGCAAGTGAAAACTTGGAATGTGCCAAGGGAAAGTAAATCCATAGAATCCGAGATAAGGTGGTAACCCGGCCAGCAAGGGAAAACTTGGAATGTGCCAAGGGAAAGTAAATCCATAGAATTCGAGATAAGGAGGTAACTCGGAAATAAGATCCCAAGCTCAGTGAAATGGAACCTGATGTGGCCTTAGCGGCCAAGGCAGCTAAGACCGCACCAGCTTCGGGGACTAATGTTGGGGGGATACCCCCGGGTAGGGTCACGCCAGGGTATAAAGGCCGAGTTAGCCGAGGTTCGGCAAGGCCAAAGCGGATGCTGGCCGGGCCACCTGAAGGCAGGCCGAATCACGGAGTAACCCGGACCGGGGGGCGTCCTCCTAACATGGTCTCAACCAACTTAAGCCCTACGTCGAAAAGATGTATCTAACTTTCATGCAGGAACAGGTGTGGCCAGATCAACTGCGATCCGGGTCATGTCAAGCTTCTAGGAGAAGGAAGGAATCTCGCTGGTCAAAAGTAGCCCGGTATGCACGCCATGAGCGAAGCGGACAGAGGCAGGACCAGCAAGGCGTGGCCGGCATAGGTGATGACGCCAATGTCAGCTGACGCAGGCGCCGCAGAGGCTCACGTAGCCTCTGCATGGCTGACGCGAGGAAAAGCGACCCGGTCGGCTTACTATTTTGGGAGGAGGCATATTCCCTGGAATATGCCTCCACGTATGCCCTAAGTGGAGACCTAGCCACCCCTATATAAGGAGGGCTAGGGCCTCTGTAGAAAGGTTAGGTTCTACGGGTTGGTCTTGTACGGGTTAGCTAGCGGCGAGAGTAAGAGAGTCCCTTCTTCCTCCTCTCCCCAAGACAGCTCTAGGAGCACTTGTAATCCTTGGAAGTGAATCAAATATAAAACTTCTGTGTGTGGAATCACCTCACTATCCCTCCCTGGATTCCCCTAGTGCATATTAGTCCCCACCTTTAGCCTATCCATGGCATCTGCCGTGACACCACCACGACATTCATCGAAAACAAATAAAGTGTTATTGTGTTTTTCGTTGTCGTCAAACCTGGCCTTCAAGATTTGTTTTTAATAATTGTTATTTTTTTCCGATATTACGAGAACAATGGTTGTTCAAATAATTACCGTATTCCATAAAGGATGGATGAACTTTTACAAGGCTAGTTGGAGAAATCACATCCATAAACATTATTGCTAAAATATCGTAAGACAAATGATTGGAAGATCACTTATAAAGTGACATCGCTGTTTAAATTATACTGAAAGTAAACATGAAGAAACTCCATGTTGATGGATTTTTGGAGTCTTTTGATTTTGATCAATTGACGCTTGTGAAACTTTCCTCGAGATAATTGAAACTCCATCCATAGGCCAAAGAGGAACGGATGACTAACTTATTGGATATTATGCATGTTGATGTATATAGTCCATTATGTGTAGCCATATGCGATGGATCTTTTTGCTTCATATGCTTTCTCCAGAAATTTGAGTGAAGATATCTATAAATTTACTTAATAAGGAAGAAGTATGAAACATTGGAAAATTGTTCAAAGACTTTCAAGATGAAGTGAAAAATCATTGTAACAAGAAAATAAAAGAGTTTATGATTTGATCATAAAGGAAGATATTTGAGTTACAGGTTTAGAAAAACACCTAAGATCTCAGGAATTGTTCCATGAATTTGCATTTCCCGATAAACCACAGGAGTATGGTATGTTCGAGAGATGAACTCAAACCATGTTTGACATGGTAAGATCAAAGGTGTCATTTATAAAACTGCCATTATGTTTTAAGGATAGAAGCTTTAGAGACTATGCTTTTACACTGAAAAGAGCACCATCGTGATCGTTGAAATGACACCATATAAGTTATGGTTTGGGATAAAACCCGAATTGTCTTTTCTTAAATTTTGGTATGCTATGCATAAATAAAATGTTTACAACCAAAGTCGGATAAGCACGTCTTTGTATGTTATCCCAAAGAATTTGTTGGGAATTTCTCCATACCACCGAGGACAAAAGAGTTAGTCGCTTGAACGTCAAGTTTCTTGAGAAGGATTTTTTCGCGAAAAGTTATGTGGGAGGACAATAGAACTTTGATAAGGTTATCGAACCTTAGCTCTGTGTGCTAAGTAGCGCAGCGCCGGAAAGTGTCCCGGAGGCGCCTAAAATGCTAATGGCTCCCGTGATTACAAAGGTTATGATCTCGGAGATTAGAGTTCCTATTGAACCGTGTGGGTCGGTAAGAATCAAATAATGAGATTTGATAAACAAGTCGTTATTGTTTTGACAATGATGAACCGACTACATGAAAAGAAGCGATGATGGGCCCTGACTCCATAAAATGACTAGAAGTCATAGAATCCGTGATAGTATCCATACACGAGAAATCAAGTTTCTGAACTTGGAAGACCCTCTAAAAGGGCGTAAAGCCTATCGGTCATGTTTGGATCTATAAAGAAATAGACATGGATGTTTAACATCTATGAAATAGTCGACATGTTTGAAAGAAGTTTATGGCAATGTTCAAGGAGTTGACTATGACAAGATTTGATCTTTCATAGCGATATTTAGTCTTGACGGATTAATGTAGCAACCACTACATATAATTTTGTATATGGTAGTTGAATAAAAAAAACAAGGTTCTTCTAATAGAATGGTTACTTAGGACGTGTACATGACATGGTCTGAAGGGTTTTGTTAATTCAAAGGGTGCTAAAAGGGCATGCAAACTTCAATAGTTGAAGTGAGCATAGCGAAGTTGGAATCTTCACCATGATGAAAATGTTAAAAGAGTTTAAATTCATCGGAGATGATGAAGATGCTTGCATTTGCAAGAAATTAAGTGGGAGCGCTGAGACATATTTCTAATACATTATGTAGAGGACATATTGTTGATTGGAAATGATGTATCTTGTATTGACACAAGTTAAGAATTTCATTAAAATAGGATTTCGATGAAAGACTTGGGCAAAACCGGAATATTTGGCATCAATGTCTATATGGATAGATTGAGGCACTAATATGGTTATGCCAGACGTACATATATGAGATATTGAAAGGGTTAAACAACAAGAAAGGTTCTTGCTGCATGAGAATGATTGTATCAAGATTCAAGTGTTTCAACACTTCGTGAGTAAAATCACATGAATATTTTGATCGATTATATTGTGATATGTATATCCAAATATGTCCTATGCTCTGAATGTTATGAGCACATACCAGAATGATTCATAAGATGATCATTGGACAATAGTAAAGATATTCTTATGAGCTTTGGAAGAACTAAGAATATATCATGTATAAGTGACGAATAGTTAAAGCTAGTTCATTGTAAAGTGTTACATTGATACTAGTTTTGTCACAAGATACAAATTAAATTTATCTCAAATTAGACTATGGGTGGCACAATGTAATGGAAAGGATGTTCCATGATGGATTTGGATAAGTTCCAAAGTTGAAACATTGTGACGGATACTACAACAAAAGGCTAAGTATATGACTGCTATAGTAGCAGCAAAGGAGGGCATTTGTGTTAAGTAGTTTGTTATCAAACTAGGTGTGGTTCAAAGTGGGCTAATACTATGAAGATATATTGTATGACAATAATATCAACATATTTTAACCCGAACAAACTAAAGGTCTCACCAAAGGACCAAATTTATACAATGCCATCTCATTTGAGAATGAGTGATGCATAGAGACGTAAAGATATGCAAATACACACGGATCTGAAAGTGCCACATCCGGAGATTATGTTAATCACTAGCAAACGCATATATTCAACACCTAGGTGTTGTATATACAAGTTTACAAACTAGATTATTGACTCTAGTGCAAGTGGGAGACCGAAGGGAATATTCCCGAGAGGCAATAATAAAGTGGTTATTATCTTATTCCAAGTTCATGATAAATGTTTATTTTGCATGCTATAATTGTATTAATTGGAAACGTTAATACATGTGTGTTTAATAAACAAAATACAATGTTCCTAGTACTGCCTCTCATATAAACTAGCTTGTTTATTAACAAGATGATCAAGGTTTCCTGATCATGGATATTGGATGTTGTTAATAACAAGGTCACAACATTGGTGGAATGATGCGATGAACATTCATCCGAAGTATAGCATTACGATCAAAGTCATTATGTTTATATTGCTATAACATCATACGGAGTAATCTTAGTCCTTAGACCATGAGATCATGTTAATTGCTGACACCGGAAGAGTATCTTGATAACATCAAACGTCACACCGTAACAGGGTGACTATAAAGATGGGTTCAGTGGTACAAAGGTGTGAGGCTCATGGATCAAGAGTGGGATTTGTCCATCCCGATAACGGATATATATAATCTGGGCCCTCTCGGTGATATCACATTAGGATAGCTTGCAAGCAAGTGATGTGATCACTAGAATGTTATATCACGGGAACGAGAAAAGAGTGCATGTCGGCAACGAGATCAAACTAGGTATGGAGATACCGATGATCGAATCTCAGACATGTAATATATCGCGAGATAAAGGGATTTAGTTACTAGCATTAAAGGTTCTCACGATCACAGAAGTCATCGTTGAATGTGTAGGAGTCAATATGGATCTCCAGGTCCCGCTTCTGATTATTGATCTGAGAGGGGTCTCGATCATGTCTGCATTATTCGCGAACCGTAGGGTGACACACTTAAGGGATACCGACACCATTTGGAGCAAATATGTTTCAGATAAAGATTTAAGAAAGCGCTGGAATTATTTCAATAGACACCGAAACTGTTTCGGGTGAAATTGCTGAAATTGGTTCTGCATGTAATATTGAAATGTTGCAGGGAGTTTTATGTGAATGTTTGTTAATTAAAGTAATTAAAAAAATTCTGAATAAAATTAATAAAAGAGTTTCATTAAATGAGAGAGCATTAAATTTGAGGAAATTTAATGCATTTAAAGTTGAGACTTTAAAAGAGAATGTGAAGGGGCATTTTAATGTGGAGAGGGTTACCACCACATGAATGGGGGAGGTGAAGGGACACCCTCCATGGGCGCCGGCCATGGGAGGGGTACCCTCCCCTCCTCCTATAAAAGGCCCCCCTCTCACACCTTCATACACACACCTCCTCGTGAAGGATCTCTCTCCCCCTCTAGTATTATTCCCCGATGGTCTCGGATTAGCGAGATACATGTTCCTGGTGGCTTTATCTAGAAAGGAGTTGTTGCTTCCGCTGCTTTGCTGGAGCGAGGGATGGAGGTTGTAGGGGTACCAGACGTGTGTGCGATCACAGATGCACCGTTGCTTTGCCGTGCTAGACTTGGTGGTGCTGGACTTGCTGGAGCTGGATCTGATGGACGTGCTGGAGCCGGACCTGCTGGACTTCATCACGATCTTGAGATCGGCAAGTGTACGACTACATCATCCACGAGTTCCAACTCGTTAACAAAGCTTTGTTGTCTTCGAGGGTAAGTTCTCTATGGATGTATATCCACCCGTTGCTTGTATCTAGTAGATAGAACTTGGCGTATAGTTCCCACCGTAGGAAATTTTTTGTTTTCTATGCTGCAAACCCAACATGCCTCTCTTATAAACTAGCTCGTTGATTAACAAGATGATCAAGGTTTCCTGATCATGGACATTGGATGTTGTTAATAACGAGGTCACAACATTAGTGAATGATGTGATGAACATTCATCCGAAGTATAGCATTACGATCAAAGTCATTGTGTTTATATTGCTACAACATCATACAAAGTAATCTTAGTCCTTAGACCATGAGATCATGTTAATTTCTAACACCGGAAGAGTGACTTGATAACATCAAACGTCACACTATAAAAGGGTGACTATAATAGGGTGACAAGGTGACTATAAAGGTGGGTTCAGATACTCCGAAGGTATTATGTTGAGGCTCATGGATCAAGAGTGGAATTTTTCAATCCCGATGACGGATAGATATACTCTAGACCCTCTCGGTGATATCACGTTAAGATAGCTTGCAAGCAAGTGATGTGATCACTAGAATGTTATATCACGGGAACGAGAAAAGAGTGCATGTCAGTAACGAGATCAAACTAGGTATTTAGATACTGATGATCGAATCTCGGACATGTAATATGTCATGAGACAAAGGGATTTAGTAACTATCGTTAAAGGTTCTCACGATCATAGAAGTCATCGTGAATGTGTGGGAGTTAGTATGGATCTCCAAGTCCCGCTTCTGATTATTGATCTGAGAGGTGTCTCGGTCATGTCTGCATTATTCGTGAACCATAGGGTGACACACTTACGGGTTGCCAAACACCATTTGTAGCAAATATGTTCTAGATGAAAGAATTGCAAAGCGCTAGAATTATTTCAATGGACACAGAAATTGTTCCGGGTGAAATTGCTAAAATTGGTTCTACATTGTGATATTGAAATGCTGTAGGGGGTTTTATGTGAATGTTTGTTAATTAAAATAATTAACAAAGTTGTGAATAAAATAAATAAAAGAGTTTTATTAAATGAGAGTTGCATTAAATTTGGTGGAAATTTAATGCATATGAGTGGGATTTTTGAGTGGAGAAAATGGAGGGGCAATTTATGTGAGTGGAGCTTCCACCACATGAATGAGGAAGAGGTGGGGGAACCCCCCATGGGCGCCGACCATGGGAGGGGGCAGCCCCCCTCTCCCTCCTTCTCACTCACACCTCCTCGTGAAGGATCTCTCTCCCCCTCTAGAATTATTCCCCCATGGTCTCGGATTAGCGAGATACATGTTCTCGGTGGAATTTCGTCTTGAAGGAGTTGCTGCTTCCACTACATCGCTGGAGTGAGGAGGTGGAGGTTGTTCGGTGGCCTAAAAGTGTGTGCGAGGACGGATGCGCTGCTGATTTGCAGCGCTAGGACTTCCACACGATCTTGAGATCAACAAGCGTTCGACTACATCATCCACGAGTTCAATCTCCTTACACTTTGTCGGTCTTCGAGGGTATGTTCTCTATGAATGTATATCCACACATTTCTTGTATCTAGTAGATAGATCTTGGCGTAAAATAGTTCCCATCGTACGTAATTTTTTTCTATGCTGCGAACCCAACAGTGGTATCAAAGCCTGATCTATGCGTAGATGCTTTGCACTGGTAGTACACATATGAGTATATGGACGATGATGATCATGTTATTGCTTCTTTCATGTATTTTGGATATTCGTGGTATAGTGGGATGAAGCGGCCCAGACTAACTTTACATGTCCTTGCACATCAGACATGTTCCATGATTGACATGCAAATAGTCTTGCATAAGTGGCTAGCGGGTGTCTGTCTCTCCTACTATAGTCAATATCTGATTTACAACAAGTTGCGAATAATTTGGTTATCATCGTTGTGGTTCCATGTTCATAGGTAGGCCTGGGCGTTCGATCTGTTCGGTTTATTCGGTCCGATCTTTTCGGTCATTCAAAATTTCGGTCATCTAGAAATGCTACCCGAATTACATTCGGTCTTTTCGGTCTTTCTGTATTCGTTCTTTGGTCTTTTCGGTCCGGTCTTCGGTCATGACCAAATAGACAGAATTTACAAAAATTCACAGCAAATCAAGAACTTATTCCCAAGAAAATTAGCACTCGATACAAGATGGAATAAGAATCAAGACAAGATACGCAAGCAGTCTCACGAGTAACTGGATGGAGCAGTCCAACAGGCTTGCCTCGTGCGTAGGGCGTACGTAGTCTGCGACTCTACGGCGGCCAGGACGGTGTGTGGATGCTTCTCGGTGTCCATAGAACGAATGAAGAAAAGGTCATGGGCTATGACCTATACGGACTAGAGTGACACTAATGAGCATGCAAAATAATTGAGGAAAGATGGGCTTCAGAATATTTCGGTCCATACGGTCAGTTCGGTCATGTGAGGCAAAGAACCGAATTAACCGAATTTATTTCGGTCTCCCAATATACGGTTAGTTCGGTTTTTGGTCTCGGTTTTTTCGGTTTTGGGTTTGGTCTTTGGTTTTTTGTGCCCGGCCCTATTCATAGGTAAGACCGGTTTTATCTTCGAAAGCCCTAAGCCACGTAAAACTTGCAATTGATAATTAGAAGCGTCTAGTTTAGATCGTTGTTGGGCTAGTGTCATGATATGGTAATGTTGTAAGTTGACGTATAGTTGAGACTCTTACACCATACCTAACGTGTAAGTTCCATTGTTTTGGGCTTACACACAAAGGAATGATAAAGATCATACCACGATGCACATGATAGTGATCAAGTGCAAGAACCATATCATTTCACTTTACACATTTGATGCTTGCATCTTATATTACTTGTTTGGCATTTTAGTAGCATTATAAGATGATCCCTCATTTAGATATCAAGATTAAAATATGTTCTCCCTTAAGTACATATCGTTTTATGTTTCGCCGCTTCAAGGCATCACGTGATGATTGGGTGTACTTGAATCCACGATCATAAATGGGTGTAAGACAGTTTTACACATGCGAGTACTAAGGTTCTTACTTTGCGAGCCTAGGATGTACAGACATGGCCTTGGAACACAGACCGAAAGGTTAAGCATGAGTCATATAGTTGATATGATGCCCATATAGATGCTCTCCTTTGAAGCTACACCGACTCACGTGATGATCGAACTTGGTGTAGTGGATTTGGTTCATGTAATCACCAAAAAGACACGAGGGATGTTGTTTTTTGAGTGGTAGTTCATTTTTAATTTGGATTAGTTAAACTCAATTTATCATAAACTTAGTCTAAACTTTACAAATTCTGTTGTAGATGGCACTACCTGCTTTTAATTTCAATGTGTTCATAAAGAAAGAGAAACTTGCGGCAAATGGTAGCAACTTTACCGACTAGGCATGAATTTGAGGATTCTCCTCAATGCTGTACACAAGCTATATGTGCTAGAAGCGCCGCTAGGCCCCCCACAAGCTCCTGATGCCCCTGACAAGGAAAAGAACGTCTATCTGACTCGTCAGGAGGACCACAAATTAGTTCATTGCAGCATACTGTATGGGCTAGAGCCAGAACTTCGAAAGCGTTTCGAAAATGACAATGCCTTTGATACCATGGGTGAATTGAAAATGATTTTCTATACCCATGTTGTCGTAGAGAATTATAATTCTTCTGAAAAGTTCTTTAGTTGCATGATGGAAGAGAACAACTCTGTTAGCGAGAACGTACTCAAAATGTGTGGGTACGCCGATAGTCTTGTGTCCTTGGGAATAATGATTCCAATTGACTTAGGCATACATCGTGTTCTCCAATCTTGCCCACCTAGCTACAAGAGCTTCGTGATGAACTACAATATGCAGGGCACACAGAAGTCTCTCCCCGAGCTTCTGCCAATGCTTAAGACTGCAGAGGTGGAGATCAATAGAGAACATCAAGTGTTGATGATCCATAAGACCACCAGTTTCAAGAAAGACAAGAAAAGTAAATAGAAGGGAAAGAAGGGCGGCAAATCTGTTGTCGTGCCTGAAAAGAAACCCCGAGCTGGCCCTAAGTCTAATACCGAGTGCTACTATTGTAAGGGGACTGGCCATTGGAAGCACAACTGCCCCAAGTATTTGGCGGACAAGAAGGCCGGAAAGGCAAACAAAGGTATATATGATATACATGTTATTGATGTGTACTTGACTAGTACTCACAATAGCACCTGGGTATTTGATAGTGGATTGGTTACTAATATATGTAACTCGAATCAGGGGTTGTGGAACAAGCGATCACTAGCAAGGGGTGAGGTCAAGATACATGTCAGCAATGGATTAAGAGTTGATGTGATCGCCATCGAAATGCTACCTTGATACATTGCAAATGTATCTATAATTTTTGATGTTCCATGCTTGGTTTTATATACTTTCTTATGTTTTGTTCCAACTTTGGAGTAACTTTCATACACTTTCTTGGACTAACCTATTAACAAGATGCCACAGTGCCAGTTGCCTGTTTTCTGATGTTTTTGGTTCCAGGAAAGTCAGAAAAATGAATATTCTCGGAATTGGACGGGACAAAAGCCAAAGTTCCAATTTTACCGGAAGACTCACGGAGCCAGAATACGAGACGGAGGAGGGCCAGGGCCTGGCCACACCATATGGTGGCGCGGGCTAGCCCTGGCCGCGCCACCAGGTGGTGTGGCCCCCCTGGCCGGCCAACGACCTCGCCTCTTCGCCTATAAGAAGCCTCCCGATGCATAAACCCTAAATCATCAAGCCTCTAGCCACGAAAAGTTCCACAGCACCGCCGCCACCGAAGGGAGATTCGGGGGACAGAAAGTCTCTGTTCCGGCACCCTGCCGAGACGGGGAAGTGCCCCCGGAGCCATCTCCATCGATCTCCACCGCCATCTCCATCACCATTGCTGATTCCCACGATGAGGAGGGAGTAGTTCTCTCTCGAGGCTAAGGGTTCTACCGGTAGCTATGTGTTCATCTCTCTATCTATGCATGATCTTGTTGTGGTCATGAGCTTTGTAATCAAGTAGATCTACCTTGCTACTCAAGTGATTTAATAGATCTCTGCTCTCCCCATGTGTGTGAAAGTGACAGCGTGCACACCATGGTGGCACTTAGGCTAGAGATTACAAATACTTGTTATGAGTTATATTTGGAGTTGGATGTCTCTATGAAATTGTGGTGTTTGTTGGACTCATCTAGTACTCAAGGTGACAGTGTGGGGTTTTTCTAGATGGGAAAGACTTACTTTGAGTTGTGTTGTTATAGCCCTACCGTTGATTAGAGTGTCCAACCGGAGAGTAGTTAAGAGTAGTATCATAAAGAGAAGATACTTATATGAGAGTGTTCACTATTGAAAGTATGATCCCTAGGCCTTGTTTCTAAGAATTGATACACCGTTTGCAATTAGATCTGTTACATGTTTGCTTGCTTCCATCTTTATTTCAGTTTGCCTTTAGTCTCTTCCACGCCATCAAGTTATTTTCTATCACCGTTACCGCTTATAATTATCCATACCACTTGTATTTCACTATCTCTTCGCCGAACTAGTGCACCTATACACCTGACAAGTGTATTGGGTGTGTTGGGGACACAAGAGACTTCTTATATCTTGATTGTAGGATTGTTTGAGAGGGAATACCTTTGACCACTTCCTCCCTGAGTTCGATAAACCTTGGGTGATCCACTTCAGGGAAAACTTGCTGCTGTTCTACAAACCTCTGCACTTGGAGGCCCAACAACTGTCTACAAGAATAGAAGTGCGTAGATGTCAAGCTATTTTCTGGCGCCGTTGCCGGGGAGGTAAGGTAAAAGGTATTCACACCAGAGGATTAAAGAAGAAGAACCTTCCACGGCAAACGTCTATTTTCTGGTGTGAGTGCTCGAACTTATTTGCTTTAGATTCTGCAATTTTGTCTTTTTGTTTCTTGTTTTCACTAGTTAGGCTTAATGGAAAACAACAAAAAAATTAGAGAGCTTTATAGTCTTTATCTTGAGTTAGGACATGAAGTGTTTGAAGAGAAAATTAAAAAACCTATGGAACTTTATTTGCATGCTAATAGCAATCTTGTTAGGATGAATTCTTTGGACACCATTATTGCTAATGCTATGGAAAAGTCTAAGCTTGGGGAAGCTAGTTTTTATGAAAATGATCTTTTTAGTCCCCCAAGCACGGAGGAGAAAATTTACTTTGATGATACTATGCCTCCAATATATGATGAGGACAATGATGAATATGATATTTTCAGTCCACCTACTATTGAGGAGGAAATTAATTATGACTACAATATGCCTCCTATATTTGATGATTATGGTGATGAGAATAATAATGATAGCTATTTTGTTCAATTTGCTCCCACTATGATTAATAAGAATAACTATGCTTATGTGGAGAGTAATAATGATTATATGCATGTGGCTCATGATAAGAATGTTTCTTGTGATAGTTATATTGTTAATTTTATTCATGATGCTACTGAAAGTTATTATGAGAGAGGGAAACATGGTTTTATGTGTCTCAATTATATTAAGTTTCCCCTCTTTATGTTGAAAGTCTTGAAGTTGCACTTGTTTTGCTTTACTATGCTTGTTGCTTTGTGCTTTCATGACTTGTTTCTTTATAAGATTCCTATGCATAGGTAGTGGGTTAGACTTAAATGTGCTTTGAATTTGCTTCTTGATGCTCTCTTTTACTTCAATTCATATTTCTTATGTGAGCATCTTCTCAAACTATCATGCCTAACTTAAAGGCGTTAAAAAAGTACTTATTGGGAGATAACCAAAAAGTTTTAGATGAGTCTTGGAAGTTATTACTACAGTAATAACCGCTCCTTATCCTTTTTATTTGCTTTTTGTGCCAAGAGAAACCTCTAATGAGAGAGAAGTAATGATTGGGAAACTTGCTGTCCTGAAACAGATTTCTGTGCTTCACCGTAAAAATTTGTGTAAAATCTCTAAACGTCTTTTTGAGGCGTCAATGTTTGTGCTTCTGGCCCAGGTTGTTATCTAACTTTCATTAGTTCAACAGTTTTTTATTTGAGCAACAAAAGGTCTTCTAAAAAATCCGTCTTTATCTGCTGGTCTGTTTTGACAGATTTCTGCCATTTTCTGCATTTGCTTCTTGTTGTTTCCTTTTTGAGTTCTTTTTGGGGAACTGAGCTTTTTGAGGGAAGTGCTACAGTAGCTAGTGTTCTAATGGAAGTTTATTGGTGTTAGAACTGAACCTTAAAGACTTATTATCTTGAGTGCACTAATGTTGCTAATAAAGATTGTGTGAAGTTTTGTATGAAGGAAAATTTCAGGTGTATGGAAGGAATGAGTAATGAGATGAAGAATGGACTAAAGCTCAAGCTTGGGGATGCCACGCGTGTCACCCCAAGAAATATCCAAGAAGTACAAGCGTCAAAGCTTGGGGATGCCCAAGACATCCCCTTCTTCATCAATAAAAATCCCAGGTTTCTTCCAAACGCTTCATTTTTATTGTTTCATGCACAGTTGTGTTGTTCTTGGAGCGTCTTCTTTTTCATTTTCATTTTGGTTTTTCGTTTGCTTTTGTTTGCTTAGTTTGCTGAATAAATTGGTTGGATCCACTCTTTCATGCATTGGTTTTCAAATAGTTTGGTTTGGATTGGAAAAGAGTAGGAAAGTTCATGCTTAAGTGTTAAAGAGAGTTTGTTTTTGACTGTGGCCTATGCTTTGTCATTCCATGCTTGATATTGTTTTGGCTTTATGCTTAGTATTCTTTGTTGTAGCATGACTTGTTATAAACAATTGAGATTGCTTAATGTGCCTTGGATGAATCATGCGTTGTTTTAGCATATTAAAGCATAGTGTAGTGGTATTCTCCTTTGATGCTTTATTTGGGTTGACTTGGCGCTAGATCATCAAGCCTCTTCGCCTATAAGAAGCCTCCCAATGCATAAACCCTAGATCATCAAGCCTCCATCCACGAAAAGTTCCACAGCGCCGCCACCACCGAAGGGGAGATTCGGGGGACAGAAAGTCTCTGTTCTGGCACCCTGCCGGGACGGGGAAGTGCCCCCGGAGCCATCTCCATCGATCTCCACCGCCATCTCCATCACCATTGCTGATTCCCATGATGAGGAGGGAGTAGTTATCTCTCGAGGCTAAGGGTTCTACCGGTAGCTATGTGTTCATCTCTCTATCTATGCATGATCTTGTTGTGGTCATGAGCTTTGTAATTAAGTAGATCTACCTTGCTACTCAAGTGCTTTAATAGATCTCTGCTCTCCCCATGTGTGTGAAAGTGACAGCGTGCACACCATGGTGGTACTTAGGCTAGAGATTACAAATACTTGTTATGAGTTATATTTGGAGTTGGATGTCTTTATGAAATTGTGGTGTTTGTTGGACTCATCTAGTGCTCAAGGTGAGAGTGTGGGGTTTTCTAGATGGGAAAGGCTTACTTTGAGGTGTGCTGTTATAGCCCTACCATGGATTAGAGTTTTCAACCGGAGAGTAGTTAAGAGTAGTATCATAAAGAGAAGATACTTATATGAGAGTGTTCACTAGTGAAAGTATGATCCCTAGGCCTTGTTTCTAAGCATTGATACACCGTTGGCAATTAGATCTGTTACATGTTTGCTTGCCTCCATCTTTATTTCAGTTTGCCTTTAGTCTCTTCCATGCCATCAAGTTATTTTCTATCACCGTTACCGCTTATAATTATCCATACCACTTGTATTTCACTATCTCTTCGCCGAACTAGTGCACCTATACACCTGACAAGTGTATTGGGTGTGTTGGGGACACAAGAGACTTCTTGTATTTTGATTGCAGGATTGCTAGAGAGGGAATACCTTTGACCGCATCCTCCCTGAGTTAGATAAACCTTGGGTGATCCACTTAAGGGAAAACTTGCTGCTGTTCTACAAACCTCTGCACTTGGAGGCCCAACAACTGTCTACAAGAATAGAAGTGCGTAGACATCATACCTCTCCACCTACCATCGAGATTAGCGATAAATCTAAATAATTGTTATTTGGTGCCTGCACTGAGCATGAACATTGTATCTGGATCATGTTTGATGCGAAGTGGTTATTCATTTAAGTATGAAAACAATGGTTGTTCGATTTATATGAATGATATCTTTTATGGTCATGCACCTGTGATGAATGGTTTATTTCTGTTGGATCTCGATAATAGTGTTACACATATTCATAATGTTGATGCTAAAAGGATTAAACTTGATGATGATATATCTGCATATATGTGGCACTGCCATCTAGGTCATATTGGTGTTAAATGCATGAAGATAATCCATTCTGATGGACTTTTGGAATCACTTGATTTTGAATCATTTGATACATGTAAGCCATGCCTTATGGGCAAGATGACTAGAACACCGTTTTCTGGTTCAATGGAACGTGTGATAGATTTATTGGATATCATACATACTGATGTATGTGGTCCAATGAGTGTGTCGGCGCGAGGTGGATATCGTTATTTTGTTACTTTCAAGGATGATTTGATTAGATACTGGTATATCTATTTGATGAAACACAAGTCTGAAACCTTTGAAAAGTTCAAGGAATTTCAGAATGAGGTGGAAAATCATTATAATAGAAAGATTAAATTTCTACAGTCCGACCATGGAGGTGAGTATCTTAGTTACGAGTTTAGCGCACACATGAGAGATTGTGGAATAGTTTCACAACTCACGCCTGCCGGAACACCACAATGTAATAGTGTGTCGGAACGTCGTAATCGTACTTTATTGGATATGATTTGATCTATGATGTCTCTGACTGACTTTCCACTGTCATTTTGGGGTTATGCACTGGAAACTGCTGCATTCACTTTAAATAGGGCACCATCTAAATCCGTTGAAACGACACCGTATGAATTATGGTTTGGAAACAAGCCTAAGCTATCATTTCTTAAAGTTTGGGGTTGCGATGTTTATGTGAAGAAACTTCAGCCTGATAAACTCGAACCCAAAGCGGAAAAATACGTCTTCATAGGATACCCTAAAGAAACAATTGGGTATTCCTTCTATCACAGATCCGAGGGCAAGGTTTTCGTTGCCAAGAATGGATCCTTTCTAGAGAAACAGTTTCTCACAAAAGGCGTGGGTAGTCGGAAGGTAGAACTCGAAGAGGTTATTGAACCTTCTCTTCATGAATCGGCAAGTGGCGCAGCGCCGGAAATTGTTCTGGAGTTGTCTTCACCGAATGAAGAGGGAACTAATGATAATGATCATGAAACTCCGAAAGAGGACACTACCAAACCTTGCAGGTCAAGCATGGCACGTGCAACTCCTGAACTGTACGAAAATCCTGTTATGAATTTCATGGTTGATGAAATAGATGACCCTGTGACGTATGAAGAAGCGATGATGAGCCCAGATTCCAACAAATAGCTAGAAGCCATGAAATCTGAGATGGAATCTATGTAAGAAAACCAAGTTTGGACTTTGGTGGACTTACCTCATGACCTAAAGGACGTTGAGAATAAATGGATTTTCAAAAGAAAAACTGATGCTGATGGTAATGTGACCATCTATAAAGCTTGAATTGTCACAAAGGGGTTTCGACAAATTCAAGGAGTTGACTACGATGAGACATTCTCTCTCATAGCGATGCTAAAGTCGGTTAGGATTATGTTAGCAATTGCTGCATATTTCAATTATGAAATATGGCAGTTGGATGTCAAAACTGCATTCCTCAATGGCAATATTGAAGAAGAGTTGTATATGATACCACCTAAGGGTTGTGTCAATCCTAAGGATGCTGATAAGGTATGCAAGCTTCAACAATCCATCTATGGACTGAAGCAAGCATCCCAGAGTTGGAATCTCCACTTTGATGAGGTGATCAAAGAGTTTGGATTTGTCCAAACTTATGGAGAGGCTTGTATTTATAAGAAAGTGAGTGGGAGCAATGCGGAATTTATGATATTATATGTGGATGACATATTACTGATTGGAAATGATGTAGATCTTTTAAACAGTGTTAAAAGTTATCTAAACAACAAATTTTCGATGAAGGACCTAGGTGAAGCGTCATACATATTAGGCATAAAGATCTATAGAGATAGATCAAGGCGCCTAATAGGGCTATCACAAAGTACATAGCTTGATAATATTTTAAAGAAGTTTAAAATGAACGAAAGTAAGAAGGGGTTCTTACCTATGTTGCAAGGCAAGATATCGAGTAAGACTCAAAGTTTGGCTACGGCAGAAGAAAGAGAGATAATGGATAAGAACCCATATGCTTCAGCCATAGGCTCTATAATGTATGCCATGCTATGTACAAGACCAGATGTGGCACGTGCTATTAGTTTGACTAGTAGGTACCAATTTGATCCAGGTTCGGAACATTGGATAGCGGTCAAGAATATCCTTAAGTACTTAAGAAGAACTAGGGATATGTTTCTTATATACATAGGTGAAGAAGAGCTGGTCGCTAAGTGTTATGTCGACGCTAGCTTTGACACCGATCCGGATGCCTCTAAGTCTCAATCTGGATACGTATTTCTCTTAAACAGAGCAGCAAGTAGTTGGAGGAGTCCCAAACAACCTGTTGTGGCTGGATCAACAACGGAGGCGGAATATGTTGCTGCTTTAGAAGTGGCGTAGGAAGAGGTTTGGATGAAGGAGTTCATCACGAAACTAGGTGTGGTTCGTAGTCCATTGGACCCAATGGTGATCTATTGTGACAAAAATGGAGCCATAGCCAACGCCAAGGAACCAAGGTCACACAAGAATTCCAAGCATATTAAGCGTCAGTTTCACTCCATCCGCGAGCATGTCAAAGATGGAGATATAAAGATTTGTTAAGTACAAACGGACCTAAATGTAGCAGATCCATTGATTTAGTGTTCTCCCTAGAGCAAAACATAATCAACACCAGAACTTCATGGGTGTTCGATTTATCACTATGTAAACTAGATTATTGTCTCTAGTGCAAGTGGGCGACTGAAGGGAATATGCCCTGAGAGGCAATAATAAAGTTGTCATTATATATATTCCAAGTATATGATAGATGTTGATTTTGCATGCTATAATTGTATTAAAAGGAAACATTAATACATGTGTGTTTAATAAACAAATAAAGAGTTCCTAGTTATGCCTCTCTTATAAACTAGCTCATTGATTAACAAGATGATTAAGGTTTCCTGCTCATGGACATTGGATGTTGTTAATAACGAGGTCACAATATTGGTGAATGATGTGATGAACATTCATCCAAAGTCTATCATTACGATCAAAGTCATTGTGTTTATATTGCTACAACATCATACGAATTAAACTTAGTCCTTAGACCATGAGATTGATGAGTGCATATTTGCATCATGTTTTACATTATTATTTTGCATTGTAGATGTAGGATCTTGGTATTTTACAGTGTTCGCGCGCATATTTTATGTCTGTTTTCACCAGGATCAGGACAGATGATGGATCCAATAGATACAATTCTTGGAGCAGTTGTACCATGGAGAAAAGGAGTCAAAAACAACGTAAATCACTTATTTGGGAAATATTAATAATACCGGAAGAAAACCAGAAGTGAACAAAGGAGGCAGAGAGCACAACGACCAACTATACGGGCGGAGCAAATTTTCCGGCTGTATAGTTGGTGCCGCCTCCGCCTCGTCAAATAGTTTCACCCCGTGCAACTGGTTCGAGGAGACAACATACAGAACACCGGAAATCGCAGAAACCTCACCTCCGGAAGGCATCTAGAGGGGGAACTCATCCACCGGGGATCCATCTTCACCCTGCGCAGATCCGGGAGGCTAAGGCATCGATCTTCATCATCCACCGCTGCATCACCACCATCTCCATCCATCCCATCTACATCTTGTCCAGATCTTGTTGTAATTCCTATACTCATTGTGGATTTATACAAGTACTATTCATCTATGATTGTTTCCATTACCATTGCCATGATGTTGATTGCCTCCACCGAGTAGATCATTAGTTCTTGGGGAGATGGAGAGACCCTAGTATGAGATTAAAATAAGATAAAGTCTATTATGATATTCATCGTTGTGACCATGTGTTAGATTTTCTACATCTTGATGTTGAGAGAAGTCGACCTCTCAATATTTGCCTCTTATGGGGACTTGATGGAGGAAACTACTTGTTGGTAGACGGAGGCGTGTTAGGACTTACAATGACTATAAAGTTGTTGGCATCCCTTACGTATCAACTTGGGGAACCGAGGAAACTCACAGAACACTATCCATGCCATGGGATACATCCTACGGGATTACGTCCCTTAATAGCGTAGTAATTCGGTTGATGTCGATTGCTGACTGTTGTGGTTATGAGGATGATGTAAGCAGCGGTTGTTGCCTATTCGTCCAAATACGGAGTTCCTCCCACACATACATAGTTGAGAATGTTCATGATGATATCTTTATCTTAGATCTTTACAATACTAGTGGTGTATCCGCTACTCCCTGAGAACACCTTTTCCCCACTGCAGTTCCAATCTCTCTTACATACATGATACTTACTTTCTGTACTCAGTTGTTTTACTTTACTTTATTGCTCTTATACCCAAAACCCCAAAACACCTTTTTACATAATACTCACATTTTATCACTTAGAACTTTATCTAGCATTTCTATCGTAATATTTACTTCAAGAGTTATTAGACTTTAGACTCCTGCTCCATGTGGGATCAATATCTTTATTTTGAAACTAGCTACAAACGATCTGTGCTCTTGCAGTCATCAAGCTATCTTCTGGCGCGGTTGCCGGGGATCTAAGCGTTGTAGGCCTTTTAGTTTTTTCTTATTTATTTTTTGTCTTGCTAAATTTTGTTTTGAGTTACAAGTATCCACCAACATGATGGAGTTTGAGAATATGACTAGTGCTAACCCACTCAACCACTTTGGGAAGCCCTATGATATTTATAAAAGAGACAACTCCAATGAGAAGACAAGGGGATTTGAAATAAATCCTCTACTACTTAGTATTTTACATAAGAAGCAATTTACTGGAGATGAAGAAGATCCTGATCCATATGAGCATATTGCTTGTTTTAAAGATATATGTGGCACTTTTCTATTGATGGGATATACCGCCGATGAGGTAAGGGTTAAAAATTTTAGTCAACCTTTGACAAGTACAACTCTCTCATGGTATAGATCTCTACCCCTTGAAGCCATTACTACTTGGGATAATCTAGCTTGTGAATTTCTATCAAAATATTATCCATTATCAAAATATTTTGGAATCAGGCGTCTTATAATGACTTGGAAGAATCGTGCTAATGAAGGACTAGTAAGAGCTTATATTAGATTTAAAGATTTACTACGACTATGTCCTCATCATGATTTGCCTAAATGGTATTTACTACATATCTTTTATGGCGGTTTAATTGAACCCAATAAAATTGAACTAGACTCTTTCGCTGAAGGAGCCTTTATGAATCTTGCTATACCTAAAGCTTGGGCTTTACTTAATAGAATCCGTGATCATAGAGTTTCATGGAATTTTGGTCTAGGAAGTGAAGGAGGCGTAGAAATAGAGCATGATTGTATTCATGACTATAATAAAAAAGGCCATGTTAAAGAACTATCTAAAGATCTTTATTTAGATTCAGATCTTGTGTTGCAAGTTGTTAAAGCTTACAGAACATATTAAAGCTCCAAAGGAGGGTCTAGTCAAATATGATCCACCACCTGAACCAGAAAAGAAAGGAGAAGATAAAGCAACACAGGCCTCCGTAGAACCAATATATGAAGTGCCTTTCCCTAACACTGCACACAAGCATATTTATGAATATGAGCAGGTCAAAGCAGTAAAGGAAAAGAGGGAAGAGGAAAGCATTCTAGAAGTCGTGAAACATCTGGAAGAAACCAAAGATGAAGAGGTAACCAAGGAAGCAATTATGGCTATGTACTCACACTGTAACATAGTTGAACTTGATGAAGAGACTTCCGTATTGTTGAAGGTAAAACAAAGGTAAAAGATGTGGGTAAGCCTATTCTTCCCTGCATATTCAAAGAAACCTCTCATTACAGTTTATGTGATCTTGGCACCGAAGTTAATGTTATATCTTGTGATTTCTATTTAGAAATAAAAGAAGAAATAGAACTGGCTACAATTGAAAATACTGATATACAATTATGTTAGCCAATAAAAACCTGAGAATTCCAATGGGAATAGTTGACAATGCAACTGTCAAAATTGGCAACAAAGATTTTCCTATTGATTTTGTAATTGTCGATATGCCAGCTGTCACTCTTTGCCCAATTATATTTGGAAGGAACTTATTGGCTGATATAGGTGCCTATGTTAACTTCAAGAAGGAGATTGTGTCTCCTAAGCTTGGGGGAATGGAAAACAAATTCCATTTCTCCAAATTTAAAGACAGACCTCCACCAATACAAGAAGAAGAGAGAACTATTGAGGAAATGGCGGCTCTTATCTTAGGTAATCAAGAAGAAGAAATAGATGAAGATCCAAATTATGAAGAAATAGTTATGGAGGACAAGTCCCTATGAGAACTAGAAAATGAATTCGATTCACTTCCCGTTATGGGACCTCGAACTGATGAGGCTTTTGAAGAGCCAGAAAAGAGAGGGGACGAAGAATTACCACCCCCGGAGTTGAAGACTCTATCAGAAAATCTTAAATACAGGTTTTTAGATGATACTAATAAATTCCCTGTTATTATTAGTGCTAAACTTTCAGGAGAAGAAGAAGAACTCATGAGGATACTTAAGGAGCATCACCAAGCCTTTGGGTACTCAATTGATGACTTGAAGGGTATTAGTCCCATGATAGCCGTCCGTCGAATATTCATGGAAGAAGGTGCTAAACCAGTTGTAGAATTCAATAGTAGACTGAAGCCTGAAATGAAAGAAGTGGTAAGAAAAGAAATTGTATGCCTATTGGACGCAGGTATAATCTATCTTGTTAAAGAAAGTGAATGGGTAAGTCTTGTTCACTATGTTCCTAAAAAAGGCAGTTTTACTGTTGTTCCTAATAAAAACAATGAATTGATACCTACTAGAACTATTGTTGGGCATAGGATGTGCATAGACTTCAGGAAATAAACAAAGAAACTAGGAAAGATCACTATCCATTACGGTTCATAGATCAAACTTCAGAAAGGTTAGCAAACCATACTCACTTTTGTTACTTACACGGATACTATGGTTTTTCCCAAATAGCCGTCCATTCGAATGACCAACTTAAAACAACTTTCGTAAGTCCTTACGGTTTACATGCTTACCGACGTATGCCCTTTGGTTTATGTAATGCTCCAGCTACTTTTCAAAGATGCATGACTGCTAATTTTGCTGATTTTATAGAACTTATAATGGAAGTAATTATGGATGACTTTTCTGTCTATGGAACTTCGTTTACTAGTTGTTTAGATAATCTCAAAAGAGTTTTGCAGTGTTGTGAAGAAAATAATCTCGTTCTAAACTGGGAGAAGTGCCATTTTATTGTCAAAGAAGGTATAGTCCTCGGACACTAGGTATCAGGTAAGGGAATTGAAGTTGATAGAGCTAAGGTTGAAGCAATAGAGAGAATGCCACCACCTAGGGATATTAAAGGTATAATAAGTTTTCTTGGTCATGTGGTTTTTTATAGAAGGTTCATTAGAAATTTATGTAGAATATCTAAACCTTTGACAAACCTCTTGCAAAAGGGAATGAGATTTAATTTTGATGATAAGTGTCTTGAAGCCTTTGATAAACTCAAAAATGCTTTATCTCGTGCTCCTATTATTAAACCACCTATCTGGGATACAACCTTTGATTTAATATGCAAAGCTAGTGATGATGTTGTAGGAGTAACTCTAGGACAACATATTGGTCATAGATTTAATATTATACATCATGCTAGTAGAACTCTCAATGGTGCTCAAAATATCTACCCTGAGGAAGAAAATGAACTTTTTGCTGTATTTTTCTCATGTGATAAATTCCGTTTCTATATAGTTGATTGATTATTGGCTCAACACGTCGAGCTCGTTAGGGAACCCCAAGAGGAAGGTATGCTGAGCACAGTAGCAAGTTTTCCATTACTTATGAAACCAAGGTTATCGAACCAGTAGGAGCAAGGAAACACCTCCAAGGTGTTGTTTTCAACTTGGAATCCTACACAACACAACCACAGAACTTCGCCCCCACTTACAGTGAGGTTGTCAATCTCACCGGTTTTGCTGAAAACAAAGGATTAAACGTACTGTGTGGAAGAAAGTAATAGCTTGCAGAAAGTAAACAGAAAGCAGTACATAGTTGTAGATTGATGGTAAAAGAAAGGACCGGGGTCCATAGTTCACTAGTGGTGGTTCTCCTTAAGATAGATGACATGTTGGGTGAACAAATTACAACGGGGCAATTGACAAACATCAAGAAAGCATACATGCATATACTAATCATCTTGACTCCTATGAGATTTTATTGGGCAATACAACATTATACATAGACTGTAATCCAACTTCATCTATGACTAATAATCCACCTTCATTATTAAGGTGCAAGCAACAGATAATTTTATTACGCATTGCATGTAAAGTAAACAATACGATTGTTCTATGAACAAAGGACTGCTATTTTCTCCCTAGTAGCAACAACACATCTAGTACCTTAGAGATTTCTGTCACTTCCCCAGATTACTAGAGGAATGAACCCACTATCGAGCATAAATACTCCCTCTTGGAGTTGCTAGCATCTACTCGGCCAAGATATCTACTAACAACCGAGAGCATGCAAGATCACAAATAACAAAGACATGATAGAATCAATAATAAATCGGAAATAGCATCTCAATATCCATCGGATCCCTGCAAACACAACATGTAGGATTACAAATAGATGATCTTGATCATGAACGGAGCTCACAAGATCTAGACATGATAGCTCAAAGGAGAAGAACCAACCATCTAGATACTACATGGACCCGTAGTCTAAGGATGAATTACTCACGCATCACACTGAGGCTTGCATGGTGATGAAGAAGCCCTCCAGGGTGAATTCTCCCCTCAGGCAGGGTAACGGGAAGAGCTTCAGATCACTCCCGGTCTAGGGATGGAGATGACGGCGGCTACATACTCTTTCGTGGATTTTTGATCGGGTACTTAGGGTTTCTGTATCGGAGGCATCTTATAGGCGAAAGGGGAGGCCGAGGGGGTTCCCTAGGCAGCCACACCACCCCCTAGCACGGCCCAGGCCTAGCCGCGCGGCCAGGTGGTGTGGGCGGCCCCTGGCCCCTCTCTGTCTCGTATTCTGGCTCCGTGTCCCCCTCGGTGAAATACTGAATTTGGCTTTTGTCCCGTCCAATTCCGAGAATATTTATTTTCCGACTTTCTGGAACCAAAAATAGCATAAAACAGGCAGTTGGCACTATGGCATCTTGTTAATAGGTTAGTCCAAGAAAGTGTATAAAAAGTACTCCAAAGTGTGGACAAAACATAAGAAAGTAGATAAAACCAAGCATGGAACATAAAATATTATAGATACGTTTGCAACATATCAACATCCCCAAGCTTAATTCCTGTTCATCCTCGAGTAGGTAAGTGATAAAAAGAAAGATTAATTTTTGAGGTGACACGCACCATCATAAACTTGATCAAAGTATTTGTTGATAGCTGGGATCATAGTACTTCAACATAGCATGAAAGATAAATTTCTAACTATAAGACATAGCAAATATGTTGTAACATGAAAAGGCACAAACAAAAGATTCATGAATAACAATGCTTTGCAAGACGTTTGTTTGTTTCACATAAATAAAACATAGCATAGTGGCATTCAGCTTGTCCCTCATAGAGTAGCAAATATAAATGCATATGACACCTTCAAAGTTTATAAGGGTGACTAGATACAAATAATTTAAGAACAAGCAATATCAAAGTTATGCATCAATCAACAAGTCTTGGGACAGTGTACATAGAACTAAGAATGGCCACTATGCTCTCTCAATAGGTGCATAAAGATAGAAGGTGGAGACTCAACATAAAAGTAAATGAAATGCCTTCATAGAAGGAAGCAGGGATTTAAGTCTCATAAAGAGCTTCCAAAAATTATGGTACTTATTAGCTTTCAGCTCTCATTACCCCTATCATAAGCATCTTTAGGTGATTAAGGTTAAAGTCACACAACTAAGAGGATATGCTTGACAAGTTATAAGTTGAAATATCATGCCCCTTACTTACGAGTACCAAACCTCATGCTACTCAACTTCAATCACAAGTAAGCTCTTGTCATTGTAAGTACATATGTATCATAGAGAACTGCCAACGGGGTACCCCTTGCACATGATACAGGAGCTATCCCATAATCAAAATGACAAGGCAAGCAGACAATGAGCATCTCAGCGATCTCTAGATTTGCTATTTGCATAGGTTTTTATTGAGGATGCGTCATAGAGTGCTCATTATGGTTATGCTGCAAGTTTCCACCATGATTAGGCATAACTTAGGCTAGAGGCCCAGGCGTTTCTCTAACACACATACAAACTCCATGATCTTACAAGTTCCCCTTTTATTTCACACCGCCGGGATCCATAAGCAAAAGAATCATGATATCAACGAAATAATAAGTGCAATATTGAAAGCGTTCCCCATGATACATGGTTCTGCTAACTTCAACTTATAAAGCGCAAGCATATACGCAACAAAGATGGACACAATGGTTCAAGATTATTAAGTACAAGAAAATAAAGTGCCATCAAGTTCGTGAGAGCTTTAATCACTAGTTTTCACATAACAAGTTTAATTCGGAAGGTGGATAAAAACATGAATATACTTGGAATAGCAGATGCTAATAGGTAGGTATGGTGGACTCTTTGGAATAACTTGGTTTTATTTGGAGTTGGATGCATGAGTGGAACTCATACTTGGTTATGGAGGCTAGCAAAAGACTGGGAGCGACCAACTAAGAGAGCAATAATGGCCATAATCATGCAAAGCGACAAAACAACATTAATTAAAGAATAAAGTGATATTTCAAGTCGAAAACTAAAGGATCATAAATGCTATGGTGACTTGGGATAGTCTTAACATGGTGTGAGCATGCGCCAAGTCAACCCAAATAAAGCATCAAAGGAGAATACCACAATACTATGCTTTAATATGCTAAAAATGATTCTTTGAAGGCACATTAAGCAATCTCAATTGTTTATAACATGTCATGCTACAACAAAAATTACTAAGCATAAAGCCAAAACAATACCAAGCATGACATGACAAAGCATAGGCCACAGTCAAAAACAAGCTCCTTTTACCACTTAAGCATGAACTTTTTCTACTCTTTTCCAAACCAAACCAAACTATTTGAAAACTAATGTATGAAAGAGGGGGTCCAACCAATTTATTCAAGCAAACAAAAAACCAAAACGAAGACGCTCCAAGAACAACACAACTGTGCATGAAACAGTAAAAATTAAGTGTTTGGAAGAAACCTGAGATTTTTATTGATGAAGAAGGGGATGTCTTGGGCATCCCCAAGCTTTGACGCTTGTACTTCTTGGATATTTCTTGGGGTGACACGCGTGGCATCCCCAAGCTTGAGCTTTAGTCCATTCTTCATCTCATTACATCATTCTCTCCATACACCTAAATTTTTTCCTTCATACAAAACTTCACACTATCTTTATTAGCAACATTAGTGCACTGAAGATAATAAGTCTTTGGGTTCAGTTTCAACACCAATAAAACTTCCATTAAAACACAAGATACTGTAGCACTTCCCTTAAAAATCTCAATTCCCCAAAGAGAACCCAAAAAGGAACCAACAAGAAGCAAATGCAAATAATGGCAGAAATCTATCAAAACAGACCAGCAGGTAAAAACCAATTTTTTCGAAGACCTTATGTTGCTAAAATCGAAAAGTGTTGAACCAACGAAAGTTCAATAACAACCTGGGGTAGAAGCACAAAAAATCACAGCTCAAACCGACGTACAGAGATTTTACACGAATTTTTATAGCGAACCACAAAAATCTGTTTCGGGACAGCAACTTTCCCAAGCATTACTTCTCTCTTATTAGAGGTTACTCTTGGCACAAAAAGCAAATAAAAAGGATAAGGAGCGGTTATTACAGAGGTAATAACTTCCAAGACTTATCTAAAACTTTTGGGTTATCTCCCAATAAGTGCTTTTCTTTAACGCCTTTGAGCTAGGCATAAGAATTTCGATGATGCTCACATAAGAAATATGAATTAAAGTAAAAGAGAGCATCAAGAAGCAAATTCAAAACACATTTAAGTCTAACCCACTTCCTATGCATAGGAATCTTATACGTAAATAAATTCACAAAGAAAGTGACATGCATAGGAAGATAAAACGAGAGTAACTTCAAAACTTTTAGCACATAGAGAGGTGTTTCAGTACCATAAAAACTTTTACAACCATATTTTACTCTCTCATAATAATTTTCAGTAGCCTCATGAATAAACTCAACAATAGAACTATCACATAAAGCATGCATTTCATGATGTACAAACACATAATTTTTATCAAGCTCAAAAATAGTGAGATTAAAACCTTCATGCCCACTTTTAACACTTTTATAACAAGATGACTGATCAATCTCATTTTCAATAGTAGTATAACTAATATTATAGACCAATATAGGACCATCATCTAGAGCTTTATTATAAACATTTTCAAAAGAATCCACAGGAACATAACATTCATCCTCCTTTGGTAAGCATGGAGGGCAATCAAATAATGTAAGGGGTAAAGAGTTACTCTCATTAGAAGGTAGGGATGGGTAGATCCATTCTTCCTCCTCTAGATCATCACTCTCCTCCTATTTTTCATCCAATGAGCTTCCAGTTTCAGCAATTTCTTCTTCCATAGGCTCTTGCAAGGCATTAGTCTCTTCCATTGGTGGAGAGCATCTATTAAGATATTCAAGGATATAGCCATTTTCTTCCTTGTAATTATCAAAGCAAAATTTAAGTATATCATAAACCTCATATTTATAAGGTGCATCATCAGTATTTTCAAGCAAATAAGCAAGTTCGAATGCACCCTTCTAAGGAATAAATTCTTCAATTTGTTCCACATCATAAAAGTCATAATTTCCCTTAACATAAGAAGATATGGTAACATTATCATTATACTCACATTGAAAAGGGAGGTGTTTATACCTCCTACAGCAGTAAGATTTATAAAAGCAATAAGTAAAATTATGAGTAGAGCACACGTTTCTAGAAATGGTATCCAATTTATTAATTTGTTCCCATAAGTGTTTCCCTTTTTGTGATAGGCGGTGTTCCTTATAATAATATTTTTGTTCTTCCGTGAACCCACCTTGCCAATAAGATTCATTTTCAAAGAAACCAATCATTGATAGAAAGCATGATAAAGCCAGATAATAACAGACCAACGAAAATAACCACTATAGTAGGAACTATTTTTTTATTTTTGATAAAAAGAGACAAGCAAACAAAGCAGAAATAAACTAAACAAAACGAAAACAACAAATTAAAGAGATTGGTTATGAGGGACTCCCCTTGTGAAGATGTCCTTGACTCCCCGGCAACGATGCTAGAAAAAGATTGATTATTGGCTCAACACGACGAGCTCGTTGGGGAACCCCAAGTGGAAGGTATGGTGAGCACAGCAGCAAGTTTTCCCTCAGTTATGAAACCAAGGTTATCGAACCAGTAGGAGCAAGGAAACACCTCCAAGGTGTTGTTTCCAACTTGGAATCCTGCACAACACAACCACAGAACTTTGCCCCTGACTTATAGTGAGGTTGTCAATCTCACTGGTTTTGCTGAAAACAAAGGATTAAACGTATTGTGTGGAAGAATGTAATAACTTGCAGAAAGTAAACAGAAAACAGTAAACATTTGTAGATTGATGGTAAAAGAAAGGACCGGGGTCCATAGTTCACTAGTGGTGGTTCTCCTTAAAATAGATGACATGTTCGGTGAACAAATTATAACGGGGCAATTGACAAACATCAAGAAAGCATACATGCATATACTAATCATCTTGACTCCTATGAGATTTGATTGGGCAATACAACATTATACATATACCGTAATCCAACTGCATCTATGAATAATATTCCACCTTTAGGTTATCAATCCGAACCCCCTCCAGTATTAAGTTGCAAGCAACAGATAATTGCATAACGCATTGCATGTAAAGTAAACAATACAATTGTTCTATGAACAAAGGATTGATGTTTTCTCCCTAGTGGCAACAACACGTCTAGTACCTTAGAGATTTCTGTCACTTTCCTATATTACTAGAGGCATGAATCCACTATCGAGCATAAATACTCCCTCTTGGAGTTGCTAGCATCTACTCGGCCAAGATATCTACTAACAACAGAGAGCATGCAAGATCAGAAATAATAAAGACATGATAGAATCAATAATCAATCTGAAATAGCATCTCAATATCCATCGGATCCCCGCAAACACAACATGTAGGATTACAAATAGATGATCTTGATCATGAACGGAGCTCACAAGATCTAGACATGATAGCTCAAAGGAGAAGAACCAACCATCTAGCTACTACATGGACCCGTAGTCCAAGGATGAACTACTCACGCATCACACCAAAGACTTGCATGGTGATGAAGAAGGCCTTGATACATTGCAAATGTATCTATAATTTTTGATGTTCCATGCTTGGTTTTATCCACTTTCTTGTGTTTTGTTCCAACTTTGGAGTACTTTTCATATGATTTCTTGGACTAACCTATTAACAAGAGCCACAGTGCCAGCTGCCTGTTTTCTGCTGTTTTTGGTTCCAGGAAAGTCAGAAAATGAATATTCTCGGAAATGGACGGGACAAAAGCCAAAGTGCCTTTTTTCCGGAAGTGATCAAGTGCCAGAATACGAGACGGAGAGGGGCCAGAGGGTGGCCAGGCCTGGCTCACGCCAAGGGGTGTTGTGGCCAGCCCAGGCACCCCCTCGGCCTCCCCTTCCGACTATAAGATGCCCTCGAGATGAAAACCCTAAGTACCCGATCAAAAATCCACGAAAGAGTCTGTAGCCGCCATCATCTCCATCCCTAGACCGAGAGGGATCTGAAGCTCTTCCCGGCACCCTGCCGGAGAGGGGAATTCACCCTGGAGGCTTTCTTCATCACCATGCAAGCCTCCGGTGTGATGCGTGAGTAGTTCATCCTTGGACTACGGATCCATGTAGTAGCTAGATGGCTGCTTTCTCCTCCTTTGTGCTTTCATGTTTAGATCTTGTGAGCTCCGTTCATGATCAAGATCATCTATTTGTAATTCATACATGTCGTGTTTGCGGGGATCCAATGGATATTGAGATGCTATTTCAGATTGATTATTGATTCTATCATGTCTTTGTTATTTGAGATCTTGCATGCTTTCTGTTGTTAGTAGCTATCTTGGCCAAGTAGATGCTAGCAACTCCAAGAGTTAGTATTTATGCTTGATAGTGGGTTCATGCCTCTAGTAATCTGGGGAAGTGACAGAAATCTCTAAGGTACTAGATGTGTTGTTGCTACTAGGGAGAAAACAACAATCCTTTGTTCTTAGAACAATCGTATTGTTTACTTTACACGCAGTTCGTAAAGCAATAATCTGTTGCTTGCAACTTAATACTGGAGGGGGTTCGGATGATAACCTGAAGGTGGATTATTAGTCATAGATGCAGTTGGATGGCGGTCTATGTATAATGTTGTAATGCCCAATCAAGTCTCAAAGGAGTCAAGATGATTAGTATATGCATGTATTGCTTTCTCGATGTTTGTCAATTGCCCCGCTGTAATTTGTTCACCTAGCATGTTATCTATCTTAAGGAGAACCACCTCTAGTGAACTATGGATCTCGGTCCTTGTCTTTACATACAATCTACAAACTATTTACTTCTTTGTGTTTACTTTCTGCAAACTATTACTTCTTTCCATTCGATACGTTTAATCCTTTGTTTTCAGCAAAACACGGTGAGATTGACAACCTCATCGCAAGTTGGGGACAAAGTTCTATGGTTGTGTTGTGTAGGTCTCCACGTTGCTACTAGCACCGGTAGTGCGCCCTGCCAAAGCTCAGCTAGTAACACCTTTGAGGTGTTTCCTTGCTCCTACTGGTTCGATTAAACCTTGGTTTCATAACTAAGGGAAACTTGCTGCTGTGCTCATCATACCTTCCTCTTGGGGTTCCCAACGAGCTCTACATCAACCACGAGCCATCAACACTATTCTAGGCGCCGTGCATTGAGCCATCAAGCATTTTTCTAGCGCCGTTGCCGGGGAGTCAAGGAAATATTCACAAGGGGAGTCCCTCATAACCAATCTCTTTACTTTGTTGTTTTTGTTTTTCTTAGTTTCTTTTTGCTTTGTTTGCTTGTTTTGTTCTTCAAAAAAAACACAAAAAAATTAGTTTTACTAGTTTTCTTTCTTTATCAAAAACACAAAAAAATTAAGTCTCCTTTAGTTGTCACTATGTCTAGCCTTGCTCCAGTCACTATGTCACCCAAGAATATGATTTTCACTTTTAAACAAGGAATGGAGGAAAGTTTTAAGGAAGCTTGGTCTAGAATCTCTGATCTACATGAAAAAACTGAGCCCAAAATGACTCAAAGCTTGTTCCTTAGCAGTTTTTACCTTGGAATTGCTCTTTTCTATAGGTATGCTTTAGATGCTGTTGTGGGAGGAGATTTCCTCCATTGTAATGAGGATGATGCTACTAATTCTATGAAGAAATTGATCCTCACTTGCAACTTTCCTAGCCAAACTGATACTACTGTCGCAAAAATATTTGCTAGGTTGGATACTCTTGATGCTAGCATTACTAGATTAGAGAGTTGCTATAATACGCTTAGGGAGAATCACGATTATGTTCCAAAGAACTCTGAACCATCAAAGTGGTTCCCTACAGTAAAGATTGAGATGAACAATGAAACTTTTCAAGCTCGCTGTGATATCATGTCTGAATTTTGCCTTATGCCCAAAGATATTTATAAATCTCTGAATACTTGGGGGCTCATTGAAGGAGGAAAAGAAATATCTCTTACTAATAATACTACCATATTACCTCTTGGAATAGCTGAAGGAGTGTTTACAAAGATCCTTGGGAAAATGATTTCTATTGATTATCTTGTTATTGAATGTGTAGGAAAAGGACAAATTACACTTGGAAGGTCTTTATTAGAACTCCTTGGAGAAATAATAGATGTGGGAAAGGGGACCATGCACCTTTCTTCTCCACCAAACAATCATATTTTCCCCAAGGTTAAGAATAAAAGTAAGAGAGGTAAGGGCAAGAAAGTTGGTTTTAATGCTTCTTCATTTGAGAACACTTGGTTCTTTCTTTGCTTCTTATGCCTAACTTAAAGGCGTTAAAAAAAAGTACTTGTTGAGAGATAACCCAAGAGTTTTAATGAGTCTTGGAAGTTATTACCTCTGTAATAACCTCTCCTTATCCTTTTTATTTGCTTTTTGTGCCAAGAGTAACCTCTAATGAGAGAGAAGTAATGATTGGGAAAGTTGCTGTCCTGAAACAGATTTCTGTGCTTCACCGTAAAACTTTCTGAGAGAGCTCTGTACGTAGGACTGAGCTGTAATATTTTGTGCCTCTGACCCAGGTTGTTATCTAACTTTCGTTAGTTCAACACTTTTTGATTTGAGCAACAGAAGGTTTTCGAAAAAATTCGTCTTTACCTGCTGGTCTGTTTTGACAGATTTCTGCCATTTTCTGCATTTGCTTCTTGTTGGTTCCTTCTTGAGTTCTTTTGGGGAATTGAGCTTTTTGAGGGAAGTTCTACAGTAGCTAGTGTTCTAATGGAAGTTTATTTGGTGTTAGAACTGAACCTTAAGACCTTTTATCTTGAGTGCACTAATGTTGCTAATAAAGATTGTGTGAAGTTTTGTATGAATGAAAAATTTCAGGTGTATGGAAGGAATAAGTAATGAGATGAAGGATGGACTAAATCTCAAGCTTGGGGATACCACGCTGTCACCCCAAGAAATATCCAAGAAGTACAAGCGTCAAAGCTTGGGGATGCCTTGGGCATCCCCTTATTCATCAATAAAAATCCCAGGTTTCTTCCAAACGCTTCATTTTTATTGTTTCATGCACAGTTGTGTTGTTCTTGGAGCGTCTTATTTTTCGTTTTTGTTTTGGTTTTTAGTTTTCTTGGTTTTCTTTGTGTTCTGAATAAATTGGTTGTCCCCCTCTTTCATACATTGGTTTGCAAATAGTTTGGTTTGGTTTGGAAAAGAGTAGGAAAGTTCATGCTTATGTGGTAAAAAGAGCTCGTTTTTGACTGTGGCCTATGCTTTGTCATGCCATGCTTGATATTGTTTTGGCTTTATGCTTAGTATTCTTTGATGTAGCATGACTTGTTATAAACAATTGAGATTGCTTAATGTGTATTGGATGAACCATGTGTTGTTTTAGCATATTAAAGCATAGTATAGTGGTATTCTCCTTTGATGCTTTATTTGGGTTGACTTGGCACATGATCACACCATGTTATGACTATCTCAAGTCCCCATAGCCTTTATGATCCTTTAGTTTTAGACTTGTAGTATCACTTTATGCTTTGATCAATGATGTTTTGTCGCTCTGCATGATTATGGGCATTATTGCTCTCTTAGTTTGTCGCTCCCAGTCTTTTGCTAGCCTCCACAACAAAGTATGAGTTCCACTCACGCATCCAACTCCCTAAACCAAGTTATTACAAAGAGTCCACCATACCTACCTACTAGCTTATGCTATTCCAAGTATATTCATGCTTTTGTTTATCTTCCACTTGTTATGAGAAAACTAGTGATTAAAGCTCTCACGAACTTGATGACACACTTTACTTTTTGCCCCTAATAAACTTGAACCATTGGGTCCTTCTTTGTTGTGTATATGCTTGCGCTTTATAAGTTGAAATTAGCAGAACCATGTACCATGGGGAACGCTTTCAACATTGCACTTGTACTTTGTACACCGTTGATATCATGTTCTTTTGCTTACGGATCCCGGCGGTGTGAAATAAAAGTGGAACTTGTAAGATCATGGAGTTTGTATATGTGTTAGAGAAACGCCTGGGCCGCAAGCCTAAGCCATGCCTAATCATGGTGGAAACTTGCAGCATCACGATAATGAGCACTCTATGAAGCATCCTCAATAAAAACCTATGCAAATAGCAAATAAAAAGATCGCTGAGATGCTCATTCTCTGCTTGCCTTGTCATTTTGGTTATGGGAAAGCTCCCGTATCATGTGCAAGGGGTACCCCGTTGGCGGTTCTTAATGATACACATGTACTTACAATGACAAGAGCTTACTCGTGACTGAAGTTGAGTAGCATGAGGATCGGTCTTCGTAAGTAAGGGGCATGAGATTTCGGTTTATAACTTGTCAAGCATATCCTCTTAGTTGTGTCACTTTAACCTTAATCACCTTCAATATGCTTACGATAGGGGCAATGAGAGCTGAAAGCTATAAGTACCATAATTTTTGGAAGCTCTTTATGAGACTTGAATCCCTACTTCCTTTTACAAAAGGGCCTTTCTTCCACCATTATATTGAGTCTCCACCTTCTAACTTTATGCACCTACTTTGAGAGCATAGTGGCCATTCTTAGTTCTATGTGCATTGTCCCAAGACTAGTTGATTGATGCATAACTTGTTATTGCTTGTTTGAAACTATTGTATCTAGTCACTCTTATGAACTTTGAAGGTGTCCTATGCATTTATATTTGCTACTCTATTGAGGGACAAGCTGAATACTTTTATGCTATGTTTTCTTTATGTGAAACAAACAAACGTCTTGCAAAGCATTGTTATTCATGAATCTTTTGTTTGTATCTTTTTATGTTGCATCATAGTTTCTTTGCCTATTGCAAATACTTTGATCAAGTCTTTGATGGTGCATGTCACCTCAAAAATTATTTCTTTTTATCACTTACCTACTCGAGGATGAGCAGGAGTTAAGCTTGGGGATGCTGATACATTGCAAATGTATCTATAATTTTTGATGTTACATGCTTGGTTTTATCCACTTTCTTGTGTTTTGTTCCAACTTTGGAGTACTTTTCATATGATTTCTTGGACTAACCTATTAACAAGAACCACAGTGCCCGCTGCCTGTTTTCTGCTGTTTTTGGTTCTAGGAAAGTCAGAAAATGAATATTCTCGGAATTGGACGGGACAAAAGCCAAAGTGCCTATTTTTCCGGAAGTGATCAAGTGCTAGAATACGAGACGGAGAGGGTCCAGAGGGCGGCCACACCACCTGGCCGCGCGGCCAGGCCTGGCCCGCGCCAGGGGGTGGTGTGGCCAGCCCAGGCACCCCCTCGGCCTCCCCTTCCGACTATAAGATGCCTTCGGGACGAAAACCCTAAGTACCCGATCAAAAATCCACGAAAGAGTCTGTAGTCGCCGTCATCTCCATCCCTAGATTGGGAGGTATCTGAAGCTCTTCCCGGCACCCTGCTGGAGAGGGGAATTCACCCTGGAGACTTTCTTCATCACCATGCAAGCCTCCGGTGTGATGCGTGAGTAGTTCATCCTTGGACTACGGATCCATGTAGTAGCTAGATGGCTGGTTTCTCCTCCTTTGTGCTTTCATGTTTAGATCTTGTGAGCTCCGTTCATGATCAAGATCATCTATTTGTAATTCATACATGTTGTGTTTGTGGGGATTCGATGGATATTGAGATGCTATTTCAGATTGATTATTGATTCTATCATGTCTTTGTTATTTGAGATCTTGCATGCTTTCCGTTGTTAGTAGCTATCTTGGCCAAGTAGATGCTAGCAACTCCAAGAGTTAGTATTTATGCTCGATAGTGGGTTCATGCCTCTAGTAATCTGGGGAAGTGACAGAAATCTCTAAGGTACTAGATGTGTTGTTGCTACTAGGGAGAAAACAACAATCCTTTGTTCATAGAACAATCATATTGTTTACTTTACACGCAGTTCGTAAAGCAATAATCTGTTGCTTGCAACTTAATACTGGAGGGGGTTCGGATGATAACCTGAAGGTGGATTATTAGTCATAGATGCAGTTGGATGGCGGTCTATGTATAATGTTGTAATGCCCAATCAAGTCTCAAAGGAGTCAAGATGATTAGTATATGCATGTATTGCTTTCTCGATGTTTGTCAATTGCCCCGCTGTAATTTGTTCACCCAGCATGTTATCTATCTTAAGGAGAGCCACCTCTAGTGAACTATGGATCCCGGTCCTTGTCTTTTACATACAAGCTACAAACTATTTACTTCTTTGTGTTTATTTTCTGCAAACTATTACTTCTTTCCATTCGATACGTTTAATCCTTTGTTTTCAGCAAAACACGGTGAGATTGACAACCTCATCGCAAGTTGGGGACAAAGTTCTGTGGTTGTGTTGTGCAGGTCTCCACGTTGCTACTAGCACCGGTAGTGCGCCTTGCCAAAGCTCAGCTAGTAACACCTTTGAGGTGTTTCCTTGCTCGTACTGGTTCGATTAAACCTTGGTTTCATAACTAAGGGAAACTTGCTGCTGTGCTCATCATACCTTCCTCTTGGGGTTCCCAACGAGCTCTACATCAACCACGAGCCATCAACACTTTTCTGGGCGCCGTGCATTGATCCATCAGGCCTCCAGGGTGAATTCTCCCCTCCGGCAGGGTGCTGGGAAGAGCTTCAGATCCCTCCCGATCTAGGGATGGACATGACGGCGGCTACAGACTCTTTCGTGGATTTTTGATCGGGTACTTAGGGTTTCTGTATCGGAGGCATCTTATAGGCGAAAGGGGAGGCTGAGGGGGTGCCCTAGGCGGCCACACCACCCCCTGGTGCGGGCCAGGCCTAGCCGCGCGGCCAGGTGGTGTGGGCGGCCCCTGACCCCTCTCTGTCTCCTATTATGGCTCCGTGTCCCCCTCGGTGAAATACTGATTTTGGCTTTTGTCCCGTCCAATTCCGAGAATATTCATTTTCTGACTTTCTTCGAACCAAAAATAGCAGACAACAGGCAGCTGGCACTGTGGCATCTTGTTAATAGGTTAGTCCAAGAAAGTGTATAAAAATTACTCCAAAGTGTGGACAAAACATAAGAAAGTAGATAAAACCAAGCATGGAACATCAAAAATTATAGATACGTTTGCAACGTATCATTGATGCAAATGTGAGAGTTCACACGAATCGTGATGGCTTAAAAGAACTCCTTGAAAGGAAAGACCATAAGCCAAGGCTGATCTGTTGGATTCTTTCACTTCAAGAATTTGAGCTGCAGATTATGCAGAGGCAAGATATAAAGATGTTAGATGTAGTGTCCATGTTTGCCCCGCAAGACACCACTCTTATTGAGAGGAACTTTAGTCCTGGTGATTTTTGTTTACGGGAATTATTCAATGAACTAAGGTCAATTCCTCCAAATGAGAAGAAGTCTTTGTTATGGGAGGAATTTTCCATCCCCGAATACACAATGGTAAGTGCAAGGTAAGTATTCTTACCTAAAAACTGATTTATTTTCACAATTCTCACTCTTAAAAATTCTGCCTTTGAATTCCTTGTATTTTTCTAAAGTTTTAGAGGGGTTTTTCCAACTATACGGGCGGAGCAATACGACCGGACAGGGACTCTCGCCGTATAGTTGGTCAGTAAACTCTCTGTATCATCTTCGTGAATTTTTTTTTGCTATCTAAGCCTATACGGCCGCAACTATACGACCGGAGCCAAAAATTCCGGCCGTATAGTTGGTCGTTAAACTCCTAGACACTTTTTTGTTCGATCTTTCATTAAAAAAAACATTATTGCCGGTTCCGAGTTGTGATTTAATCGACCTGGACTCGAGATATTTGGAAATATCTGCCCAAAACCAAGTATACGGCCGGAGCTACACGAGCCGCGCCCGTATAGTTGGTTGTTACACGGCAGGGCACTTCCAAATCCGTGATTTCTTTTCCTGTTTTGTTCGTATTCTTTTCTTGGGCGACAATTTGGTGTTTCTCACGAGTTTTACCGACCTGCCCTCCTTATATACTGCCATTGTCTCCCTCTATAATCATAATCTTCAAGAACCAATCTAGCAATGCGCTATCCCGTCCCAGGCCATGGAAAACCCATGGGGCTCATTGCTCCGTCCAGGGACCGCTCAAGTAGTCCATGGAGGACGATGATGAGGAGGTGGAGAGGTTTAGCCCAAGGTACAATGAGTACATCGAGCCAAGATACTTCAACAACGATTCTGACGATGATGTGGTTGACGTCTACATCCACCGTGACGTCTATGATCCACCGGATATCAATTGGGCGGCAATGAACAAAGCTCAACAAGAGAGAGAAGATCGCAAACCGCATGGAAAAGGGCACATGGAGATGGTCAAGTTAATCACTACGGATCAAAGACCACACAAGCGTAAGGAATTATCTAATATTGGTGCAGGTGCTAGCAAGGGAGCCGAGGTACCGCTCGAGAAGCCAACCATTTGTGCTCGCATTAAGGTCAAGCCTCAAGAAAACTGGAGGTACGGTTTCCACTTCCCCGATCCATCAATTATGGATGAGGAAGAAGAAGCTGTACCCAGGACTAAGAATCGCGTACGGGAATTGGATATATATCACAAGAAGGAGCTACTCCATCACGCTGAAGTCCGCCACCATCTCGATGAGATGGAAAAGAAGGAAGACCACTTTCCATTGATGACTAAGCTTGTTGATAGAATGGATACTCTCCAGTCTATTTTGCGAAGGTGCTACAGCCGCATAACCACTTTGGAGGAGAGCAACAAGAAGCTACGCACCATAGTGTTACATGCCATGGCGCCAAAGTGATCTACAACAATCACGATATCAAATAATCGCAAGGGATTATTTGATCCTTCCTGGCTTGATTCTAAGCTTGGGGAGATTTTTAAGACCTTGTAATCTATCTTATAAGTTTTATTACTATTTTTCACATTAGTTCAAACTATAAATAAAGTTTGCATCATTAGAATTCCCTTCAAGAATAGTCGATCCCTTTTATGAAATTCTGAGTTTATTATTATATATGGAGCAATATTGAGTTTGCGTTTGCTTTATTGATATATGAATGGCTTTGGTATAATGTTACTTGCACTTGATGATAGCAATATGAGTCTTCCGCACCATTGGTATTAATAGAACATCTAAGGATAATTTAGTCAATATGTTGTAAGTCTATGGTTTGATTTACAAAGAAAAATTACCTACATAGTTAAGGAAGAAGAAACCTTGAACAAAGGAAAATAAAGTGCTATCAAAATAGAGTGGAAACAAGTCGAGGTAGAATCTTCAAGTCATAAGAATACTTCATATATAGTTGATATTTGGTAATTGAGATCGTTAAACTTTGAATTCCTACATGAAGTGAAATATATGGCTAGCTCCTTTGCATGATACTTAAAAAAAAGTGTGAGCATACATATATACAAAAAAAGAAAAAGAAAAATAAAAAGAGCAAATATGCAAAGAGCAAGTAGGCATATACCACTGAGTTGTAGTATGACAAAGAAATACTTTTGATATTCTAAATCCCAAGTGAATACGCTGATCCTAAAACACTTGGGACTACCTCGTTAACTCATTCGGTTGAACCGGATTCTTTTACATTATGTTGATATTCATATTTTATGAACTATTGATCACTAAGGTGTGGAAGCCTTCTAATACTATTCCAATGGTTCGAGTAAGGTACTATTCATGAACTTATTCCTATATATAGTACATGATAAACACATACTATAATTGCCTCATTTATTTTATCGACTCAGCTTCATGAATATGAGGATCACATCCATTAAGCTAGAGCTTGCTCGGGACGAGCAAGAGTCTAAACTTGGGAAAGTTGATGAGTGCATATTTGCATCATGTTTTACATTATTATTTTGCATTGTAGATGTAGGATCTTGGTATTTTACGGCGTTCGCGCACACATTTTATGTCTGTTTTCACTAGGATCAGGACATATGATGGATCCAATGGATACAATTATTGGAGCAGTTGTACTATGGAGAAAAGGAGTCAAAAACAACATAAATCGCGTATTTGGGAAATATTAATAATACCAAAAGAAAACCAGAAGCGAACAAAGGAGGCAGAGAGCGCAATGACCAACTATACGGGCGGAGCAAATTTTCCGGCCGTATAGCTTTGGCCATATAGTTGGCGCCGCCTCTGCCTCGTCAAATAGTTTCACCCCGTGCAATTGGTTCGAGAAGACGATATATAGAACACCAGAAATCTCAGAAACCTCACCTCCAGAAGGCATCTGCAGAGGGAACTCATCCACCGAGGATCCATCTTCGCCCTGCACAGATCTGGGAGGCTAAGGCATCGATCTTCATCATCCACCGCTGCATCACCACCATCTCCATCCATTCCATCTACATCTTGTCTAGATCTTGTTTTAATTCCTATACTCATTGTGGATTTATACAAGTACTATTCATCTATGATTGTTTTCATTACCATTTCCATGATGTTGATTGCCTCCATGTCTGAGTAGATCATTAGTTCTTGGGGAGATGGAGAAACCCTAGTATGAGATTAAAATAAGATAAAGTCTATTATGATATTCATCACTGTGACCATGTGTTAGATTTTCTACATCTTGATGTTGAGAGAAGTCGACCTCTCAATATTTGCCTCTTGTGGGGACTTGATGGAGGAAACTACTTGTTGGTAGACGGAGGCGTGTTAGCACTTACATTGACTATAAAGCTGTTGGCACCCCTTACGTATCTACTTGGGAAACCGATAAAACTCACGAAACACTATCCATGCCATGGGATACGTCCTACGGGATTACGTCCCTTAATAGCGTAGTAATTCGATTGATGTTGATTGCTGACTGCTGTGGTTATGAGGATGATGTGAGCAGTGGTTGTTGCCAATTCGTCCAAATACGGAGTTCTTCCCACACATACATAGTTGAAAATGTTCATGATGATAATCTTTATCTTAGATCTTTACAATATTAGTGGTGTATGCGCTACTCCCTGAGAACGCTTTTCCCCACTGGAGTTCCAATCTCTCTTACATACGCGATACTTACTTTCTGTACTCAGTTGTTTTACTTTACTTTATTACTCTTATACCCAAAACCCAAAAACACCTTTTTACATAATACTCGCATTTTATCTTGTCACTTAGAACTTTATCTAGCATTTCTATCGTAATATTTACTTCAAGAGTTATTAGACTTCAGACTCCTGCTCCCTGTGGGATGGATATCTTTATTTCGAAACTAGGTACAAACGATCTATGCTCTTGCAGTCATCAGCGATCATGTTAATTGCTAACACCGAAAGAGTGACTTTATAACATCAAACGTCACACCGTAAAATGGTGACTATAAAGGTGGGTTCAGAAGTCCGAAGGTGTTATGTTGAGGCTTATGGATCAAGAGTGGAATTTGTCAATCTCGATGACGAATAGATATACTCTGGACCTTTTCGGTGATATGACATTAAGATAGCTTGCAAGCAAGTGATGTGATCACTAGAATGTTATATCACGGGAACGAGAAAGAGTACATGTCGGTAACGAGATCAAACTAGGTATTTTGATACAGATGATCGAATCTCGGGCATGTAATATATCGCGAGACAAAGGGATTTAATTACTATCGTTAAAGGTTCTCACGATCACAAAAGTCATTGTTGAATGTGTGGGAGTCAGTATGGATCTCTAGGTCCCGCTTCTGATTATTGATCTGAGAGGGGTCTCGATCATATCTGTATTATTCGCGAACCATAGGGTGACACACTTAAGGGTTGCCAAACACTATTTGGAGAAAATATGTTCTAGACAAAAGAATTGCAAAGCGCTGGAATTATTTCAATGGACACCGAAATTGTTCCAGGTAAAATTGCTAAAATTGGTTCTGCATGTGATATTAAAATATTGCAGGGGGTTTTATATGAATGTTTAATTAACAAAATTCTGAATAAAATAAATAAAAGAGTTTTATTAAATGAGAGTTGCATTAAATTTAGTGAAATTTAATGCATATGAGTGGGATTTTTGAGTGAAGAAAATGGAGGGACAATATATGTGAGTGGAGCTTCCACCACATGAATGAGGAAGAGGTGGGGGCACCCCCATGGGCGCCGGCCATGGGAGGGGGGCAACCCCCTCTCCTATAAAAGGCCCTCCTCTCCCTCCTTCTCACTCACACCTCCTCATAAAGAATCTCTCTCCCTCTCTAGAATTATTCCCCAATAATCTCGGATTAGCGAGATAAGTGTTCCAGTGGCATTTCGTCTAGAAGGAGTTGCTGCTTTCGCTGCATCGTTGGAGCAAGGAGGTGGAGGTTGTTGGTGGTCTGAACGTGTGTGCGAGGACGGATGCGCTGCTGATTTGCGGTGCTAGGACTTTTACACGATCTTGAGATCAGCAAACGTTTGACTACATCATCCACGAGTTCAATCTCGTTACACTTTGTCGGTCTTCGAGGATATGTTCTCTATGGATGTATATCCACCTGTTGCTTGTATCTAGTAGATAGATCTTGGCATATAATAGTTCCCATCATAGATTTTTTTTTTATTTTCTATGCTGCAAACCCAACACAAAGGTGATGTTGTTCGCAAGGGCAACACCAGGGCCTCACATCCAAGATGAGCCCCCCGCTAGTGAAGGCCAGTAGGACAAGGCGACCGGTGTTCAAGAGTCTACGCAGTTGACGAAGGTGACTCGAGCGAGGGACGACTCGATGTCTATCGCTGGTGAGAATCTCGTCGCCCGCCTACCTAGGTGAAGGCAATACCGGCAATGTCGATCATATTTCTGGTGTGTGATTTGAGATGATCGTTAACAAAAGAAGTTCCTTTTCCTTGGCTCTTAACCTCTGACCTATCTATATGCACGCACTTGTTTTTTCTTTGCCCCTGTTTTGTTCTACCTTGCCACACACACTTCACTTTGTCTCTTTATTGATAGATAGTTCTAATATGCGCTGACATCTCCACTCGGCAACCATGCCTATGATAGTGGAAGAAATCACTAGAAAGCATGTTACACACTTGTGCAAAGAGCACCATCGATCTGTCGTGTGAGATGAAGTTTTTTGCTATAATCGATATCCTAGTTTTTTGCATGCATATTGCAAAAGAACATATATAAATTTTAGTTTAATATTTGTTTTAGTGATGTATTATGTCTGTGTTCTAGAAAAATCAATCGACACTAACGCAATAATATCGAATGAAGAGTAATTAACCTGAGTTCTATACAAGAAAAGGAGGTAACATAGGGAGTTGCATCTTTTAATTTTTATGCACAAGGGTGGATGTGTTGCAAGCGTTCTACGCAGTCGACCTTAGTCAATAAGAAAATAATAATTGGTCCTTGGTTTTTATGTATATCATGTTGAATCCAAATCTTTTAATGCGTTTAGACCATAATTTTTTTACAAGGTGTGCTCCAGAATAATATGTTGCTGTCTTTTTTACACATGGTTTTTTATGTCCATTATATATATCTAATATGCGACGATATTTTTTTTACTTGAAAAAGCCATAGCAACGCACGGGCATTTAGCCAGCACGGTAGAAAAAGAATCCGCGAACGGAAGAGTTTTCCAGAAGTAGAGAGATGGGCCTGGCCCAATACCACACAGGGTATGCGGAGACTTCCGATGGAGAACACTTAGAGCGTTGTATAGCAGTCCCCTGTGTTCTGTATCCAGTGTTTCAAAAAAAATATTACTTGATCAAACTAGCCCATACATGTACATGTAGGCCAGTTATTTTGGTCCAGTAGGCTGGCGTGTTATAGCTGACCTTTCCACTGGGCTAGCCCAGCACCAGCTTAACCTTTCCACTGGGCTCAAAAGGTCATCACCACCCTGCTACTTCTCTTTCAGACTAACGAAACGCGAACGCCCGTCATCTCCAAAACGAAAAGGCAGTTGCTGGCTTGCTGCTCCACTGACCCGCCTCGCCGGCGCCCCCGCCGTCGCGTGGATTCCTGCACGCCTTCCTCCTCCGTCTTTCTAGAGCTTTCGATTCCGCTCTATCGCCGTCGCCACGTCATCAAGCCGGCGTCGCAGCGCAGCAGCCAATAAGGTTTGTTCTCTCTGCCCATATCCTGCCTTTTCTCTCATCCATTGATGTAGTGCGAAGTGCGAAGTTAGCTAGTACTAGTCACAGTATTGCGTTCGTTGGTACTAAAATGGGTTCCGTTACTTAGCCAGTCACATGCGCTTACTGCTTAGCTGTGAAACGATGATGATAGTGATCGACTCGACCTTGCCGTCATGTATGTGCGAGAAATTGTAGAAATTGGTTTTGGAACTCACACCAGTAGAAAAAAAAACTCTACTCCCGGTTGGGAACGGACTCTATTCCTAATTATCTAACTGGACTACGAAATCAGGGCTAAAGGTCCCGTTCTTGTCCCGTTGTTTAGTCCCCAGTTGTCCACAAACCGTGACTAATGCCTCCACATGGCTGCGATGGAGCATTGGGCTGGACCTTTAGTCACGTAACACCAACCAGAACTAAAGATCTCCACGTGTCGAGTGCGGTCAAGCACTGGAGGACCATTATTTCGTGTGTTTTCCATTTAATTCTTTTTTATTTTGTGTTTACCAATTAATTCTTTTTTCCTTTTGTATTTTCCTTCTCAACTTGTATTTTCCATTTAGTTATGGGAGGTGTGCGGGAGCACGACGAACCAAAAAGGGCCGCACCGCTATTTTTGGGTCATCGGGGAAGTTCCGGCGATATGGCCGAGCGGTGGAACTCGCAGGCGAGTGACGACAGGCCGCTATGGGAGGCGAGGGGTAAATCAAAGAGGACCACGAGAACTGGAGGCTCACCAAGAGTGCGACAAGCTTGACGACGAGTCCTACGGCAACGACGACGGCGAGCTTCGAAATGCCGAGGACGATTCTGACGGACTAAGGTCGAACATTGTCGATTCCTTCGACCAGGTGAACGAGGGCGACGAGGTGATGACGACGAGCTACTCGCCGGGTCTTGGGGCGGCGAGGAACGGCGTGGAGAGGCGACGGCTGATCGGGATGTGGAAGACGACGATCAATTTATCTAAGTCCTGAAAAGAACACGGAGGAAAGAAGCCATGGGTTATATAGCCGCGACCCCTTTACTCCCGGACGGTACCATGAACCAGGACTAAAGGACCTTTAGTCCTGGTTGGTGGCTGGACCCGAGACTAAATGACCGACCTTTAGTCCCGGTTCTAGCCAACAACCGGGACTAAAGGACCTTTCTCCCGATTCGTGGTACCGCCCGAGACTACAAATATTTTCAGGCTGGCCGCGAAAATTGAGCGCGCGAGGCCTACCTTTAGTCACGGTTAGCATCTCCAACAGGTACTAAAGGTCTATCTTTAGTCCCCGTTGGAGACATCTCAACCCTTTTATTCTCGGTTGGTATCTCCAACCGAAACTAAAGGTCCGTTGACCCGGATTAAATATGGGCGTACCTAGCCGTTGTAATCAGGACTAATGCTCATATTATTACTGGTCCCAAACACGGTCGGGACTAAAGCTCCAGATGGAAATGCCCATTTTCTACTAGTTTTAGCGACTGGTAAATGTTGTCGTGTCTGACATGGAATAAATGTATAGTGCATGGTTCAAAGGAAACCTACATTCTTGTTGTTCAGTTTCTTGGAAACTTCTCGTGCGAATATCACTGGCAGGATAATAATGTAAATGGTGTATTTTTTTGACAAAAAATAATCTTACATCTGACACCTTCCAGAAATTAATTCAGAACCTAACCTCTTGGGTCGGTGCCATATGGAGTGGAACCGAACGCACGCATGTCGCGCCAATAGAAAATGCTCCAAAGTGCTCTACCGTGGGAGCACAAAATCCAACATAGAAATAGATTCGGCACCATGTTATATGACGACGTGGTGGATGATGGATCTGAAATGTAGTCATCCACGTCCACATTTAAACTGGATATTATTCATACTTTTGATGAAATATCACTCTAAACCCTGCCACTAATGCCTAATAATCAAAGGGGTATGCAATCCTTTCTTGCTATTTTTCCTTGTGTAGATAATGTTGTTTGACGATAGGAATCACTACATTAAAATCAAAGATACGAGATTTCTAACAACTAGAAGAAACCAGGAGCTGTGAAGCGGACGCAGGCGCTTTAACGACCAACTATACAACCGGAATAAAATTCCGGCCGTATAGTTCCGATCGTATAGTTGGCGTCGCCACCGCTAGGTCAAACAGAACAAATTTCATGAATGGACCCCTATATAAAGAAGCCTCGAGCGACGAGAAAACAAGCTAGACATCGACCTCAAGTCTCTACCCTAGATCATCAGCCGCCTTCAGATCTCCAAACCCTTCTCCACCACCATAGCCATATTCCACCACTTATAATAGTAGATCTCCTCTTCGATTGGCGAAATTGTAAGATTATTGCTATCAATCTTATGATTTCCATTACAATATTTATGATTGTTGATCTCATCTCTATGTGTGAGTAATTCTCCTTGGGCTAAGGGCTTCGGCCTAGCCATGTAGCTTTTGTGCATGTTATTTATCATATATGGGATCATGTATTAGTTTGTATGACATGATGATTTTTGTATCCTCTCTTGCCTCAGTCTAAGGACTTGTCAGATACCCAAGACCTCGAGGGCTGAGCCAGGTATAGGGAGTATGAGTAATGACTAATCTGCAGGTTAGGAACCCCAGTGACAGAAGGGGTAGTATGACTGTATATGAGGGATTTACTTGGGATTAACTATAACATCACTAAGCATCATTAGTTCTCTTTCTACTATGGATGAGACTAGTAGGTCATTGCTATAAGCGGTTACGGAGACAATAGCAATTATGGATGCACTGTCCACAGATAATCTATCTTGCTCTAATAATTACATGCATATTTTATCTTTATTTTTTATTCCCATTAGATGTTTTGCACAGCTATAGGTGAAACCGAACGCCCTAGGCCTTCTCTCTCTCCATCATTGACAACAACAAAAAGACACAAACTCTTGGTCCGGTAAAAACACGAAAGGAATTTTAAAACTCCTGAAGGTCCGTTAAAGCAACTTCACTACGCATCTACTTCCCGAGGATTCGATAAGCTTAGGTCTACTAGGGAAAAAGAAGCTATACTACATCCGTAATCCAGATCGAAGGTATCAACCCTTTTTGTGGCGCCGTTGCCAGGGAAGCAATAGCTACCCTGGTGAGGTTAGTAGGAACCTTGCTAGTTTAATTCTTGTTTTTAATTTTGTTAGTTTGCTTTCAGTCTTTATTTGAAAAACCCAAAAAATTAGTTAGTCTTTAAATTCTTTTTTTACTATTATAAGTCTCTATTTAAGAAAACCCAAAAACATAGGAAATATGGCTGAAAAGAAGATTGGCGAGTTTGCTACTCCCAACAATGATTATTTGCATACTCCTATTACTTGGCCAACAATTGCTGCTGATGACTATAAAATTAAGCCCCATTATTTAAGTTTGGTTCAACAGAATCAATTTGGAGGCTCTGCTGTTGAGGACGCATGTATGCACTTGAATACTTTCACTAAAATATGTGATATGATGCGCATAAAATATGTTGACCCCGATGCGGTCAAATTGCATCTATTTCTTTTCTCTCTTAGAGGAAGAGCAAAAGAATGGTTGCTAGCTTTGCCTAGAAATACTATTACATCATGGGTGGGATGTACTTCTTTATTTATGACTAAATTTTTCCCACCTGCAAAGACTATGCAACTAAGATCTAATATTACTGGTTTTAGACAGGAAGAGCGTGAGCCACTAGCGCTTGCATGGAGAGGATGAAAGAATGCTTGAGAAACTGTCCCAAGCATGGGATGGAAGATTGGTTAATCCTCCATTTATTTTATAATGCTCTTAATCCTGTGTCTAAGTCTATGCTTGATACTGCAGATGGAGGAACATTCATGGGTAAACATATTACCGAAGCAAAGCAGCTGCTAGACAATATGCTAGAATACCATGCCCAATGACATGTGGAAAGATCAACCACAAAGAAGGTGAACTCCGTCTCACCACAAGAAAATGAACAACTCAACACTAAGTTGGATGAGCTCATATTAGCCGTAAAAGGTAAGGAAACCCCGGTAAGAGCCATCACTGAAACTAATATTGAAAAAGTAGACTTCATAGCTCGTAATGATTATAACCCTGCTTGGAAGAAAAATTATAATCCTAATTTTCAGAAATATTATTCTAGTCCTGTAGGTAACTCTAATAATAATATGGGAACTAGTAATGATAGGCTCCAAGAAACACTTAAGTCTTTTATAGACTCACAAAGTGAACAAAACAATATTCTTGTTAAAATAATGGAGAACCATGATACTATGCTTGGTAAATTATCTAACCAAGCTGTCAGTTTAAGAAATGATTTGCAGGCCCTTCAAGAAAGAATGAGGATAGTTGAGGTACAGCTAGGTAAGATAACCGAGAGTTAAAATCTCATTCTAGCTAAATTTGCAGGTAAAGCTAAGCCCAATCCTGTTGAAGACCTCAAAATGATGAGAATCTAAAGGGAGGAGCCTGAAAAACTTGATTATAGTAATGCCCCTTCACCGAGTTACACCGTTGAAGATCTTGTAAAAAGGATCAACATTAAGATTTCGGTAAGTGAAGGGAATGAGGAAGCTATGTACCAACACTTCGTTACTCAAGTAGCAATAACGGTACGTGAGCTTGAAGAAGAATATAAGAACATCGCTGAAAAATTGCCTCTGAAACTTGATGATATATTTGAGCCTACTATTAAGATTAAAATTAGGACCAATGAGATAGCTGTACTTTGTGATCTAGGTGCAAGCGTCTCAACTATTCCAAAAAGGCTTTTTAACAAGTTAAATCTTGGCTCTTTTGAGATCACCGAGTTAAAATTGCATCTAGCAGATTCTACCTACAAACAAGCTGTAGGAATTAAGGAGAATACTTTAGTATACATTAAAAGCTGTCCTGCTCTTATTGATTTTGTTATTGTTGGCATGCCTGAAGATGCTACTACTCCTGTTATATTAGACCATCCTTTCTTAAGAACTATTAAGGCTTTGATTAATCTGCATGAAGGGAACGTGAAGCTTCAATTGCCTTCACGGGATCCATTTGTTATTCATTTCCCTAGGAAGAAGAATGCTAAGCATGATGAAAAGGAGGCCATCACTTTGAAGGCCAACTATTTCCGAGTGGGTATTCCACTTATCTGGCCTAAGTAAGCAACATTGAGGTCAAGCTATTGACCGTAAAAGAGCGCTTCATGGGAGGCAACCCATGTGAAATAAAGGTTTGAGTAAATTTTTAAGTTTTAGTTTAAGTTTATCTTTAATAAAGAGTGCTAGAAAACTCCAAGTGAGGAGAAGAAGTCCGGTAGTACTAAAAATCCTGCTTAATACATGCTGTTGTTGGTCGACAATATTTATTGTTATTTTTCTTTCAAAAACAAGGTATTTCGCTAAGTTATAGGATAAGAAAGAATTCACTAAGAAACATAATTTTTTTGATGCATATAGAAGGTTTAACGACCAACTATACGGCGGGAATAAAAATTCCAGCCGTATGGTTCCGGTTGTATAGACATTTTTGCCATCAACAATTTTTCTTTCAAAAGTACTGACGGTTTAACGACCAACTATATGACGGGAATAAAAAATTCCAGCCGTATAGCTCCGGTCGTATAGATATCGATGCTTTTGTATAATTTATTTTCTAGGTACAGACGGTTTGACGACCAACTATACGGCAGGAACATATTATTCTGGCCGTATAGTTCCGATCGTATAGCTGCGCCGCCAGGTGGAAACTCTAAAATTTTGACAGCAGGCCAACTATACGGCCAGAACACATTGCTCCGACCATATAGTTCCGCCCGTATAGTTGCGTCTGACCACAAAAACGCATGGGAAGATGATGAACACAAGGAGCCAAACTCGTGCTCGTGCCGCCTCTAGCGCTTCTCGTGCTGTCACTCAAGGACACATGGGGATACGGTTCAGGAATGATCTCCAACGTGATCGCTTTGATAGCATCAAGAACCACGAAGTGAAGGCAACCAAGTGGGCTTGTCCCATCATATTGAACCAACTCTGTATTTCTAATGACTTTAGTTTACTTTGCGATAGAGCTGGCTTGCAAAACTTTGTGTACAATGATGTGCCTACTTATTGTCGGTTAACTATTGAATTTCTAAGTTCTTTGCAAAACACCGTTAAACTATGGCAAGGAGAGGACACGATTTCTTTCCGACTTATGAACAACAACTACACTTTAACACTAGATTAATGATGCGCATGTTTTAATTTTCCAAACAATGATGTTAATGTCTTACGCGCATCCTTTACTGGCTTAGACCCTTCCCCTGAACAATATTATAATGGAATGAGCTTCACTACTAGAGTAAGCAAGGGGAAGAATATTCAATATCCTACAATTCTCTATTTGTTCTATGTTATTGCTAACACCTTACAGGCAAGAAATGAGTTCACAAGACTCAATGAGGAGGACATCTTAGTCCTCGCAAAGGCTGCTTACATTAACTGCAACTTGTCACTCAACTTGGGCGCAATCCTTGTGCGCTATCTGGAGTACCAATCTGCTCAAAGCCAAGGACCTATCACAGTTTGAGGCATCATCACTTTGCTTGCCAATGCCCTAGGCATCGACCTAGGTGAGTTACAACATGTGCAAGGTGAGCGACGTGTTGGTTTCTCTACTTTAAAAGCTTGTGGAATGCTCACTAGGAGAGGTGGTGTTTATTACCTGCATATTGCTGGAGCTGGGCGTCTTTACCCCGCTCCTATGCCTAATGGTATTTTCTCTATCGAGGAAGGATGTTTGCTATATGACTTGCATGTTTACCAACACCAACCCGAGGAGGAGATTCCGGATGAGGATGATGACCAAGAAGAGAAGCAAGAAGTTCCTTATCAAGAGGAGCAGCCACAAACCCGGTTCACCACGTACCAAGACTTCCAAGAACTTGGAGGGACTATGGAAAGGATGCATAGCCTCTCTCTGAACCTCCGAGAAACAATTAGTAATTTATCAACTCAATTTGTGAACTAGAATAATGACTTTTTCCCGCCACCACAATGATTTGAAGGGCTTGGAAAAGCCTAAGCTTGGGGAAGTTTCCTCATGTATCTTTATTTGGCGTCATTTTCTTTTATTTATTTAGAGGTTGTGTTTTTAATTTGAGTTTATAAGCACTCGTGTTGGTTTCCCCAACACTTTATCTTTAGTTATTTCTATTCTATTTCAAGATTTTCTAGTCGAGCTTTGCTGCCAATTTTGTATTCTTTAAATTCCCTCTCTTAAAAACAACCAAAAGGTTTCTCCATTTATCTTTATTTTCCCTCTTTCTTTTCTTTCCGCCTCAAGGTTCTCATGTGTTTGCAGGAGAGTGATCAACTTCGAGTTTCTAAGAAGCAAATAAAAAAGAAAGAGAGAAGTGGAACCAAACATGAGAGGTATGCCTTATGACTCCCCACTTTTGAAGTTTGAGAAATCCATGCTATTTAGTAGTAAATGTTGAGATATTATATTGGTGGAGTGAGTCTTCGTATTGTAGTAAGATTTTGTTTGCATGGGTATTTAGTTGGGTACATTTTGTTCCAGCTCTTGTAGTTAACCAAGTCTTGCCTAAAAGTTTTGCTAAACAACTGTAATAAGAAAAAGTCTCACAATTGAAGGCTTGGGTATTGTAGTGTTTTGTCTTGAAGGCTTATTTCTAGAGATATTCAACACCACTGAAAATGTTGATTGACTTGATAGCTCTCTTTAAAATGATTTGTTCGATTTAATTAATGTTTAGCGGTTTTTGTGAGCATGCCAAAGTTTGACTTGTTAATCATAAGAATGATATAGCTTTATGCGTGTCAAACTTCATGAGATACCAACAACTCCGCTGGCCTATGAACGATCTTGATGGAGGAAACTCCTAAATTTCGGCTATGAGTTGATTACACACATGTAGAAGTAATGCTATAGGGGGTAAGATTCTTGGCACTCCCGAGTAGCTGTGTTCATGATGGAATCACTCCTCTGGCTATTATGAGTAATCATTATGCAAAAGGAACAAAAACCTTAGTGATGCCACGAGTGTCCATCACAGCCCGATAACCTAATATTTTTTTGGCATGCTCTCAATTACTTAAGAACTGAAATTCTTGAAGGACAATGAATAGAAAAGTAGTGCTTGAAAATTCATGATTTATTGATGCGGGAGAATTGAGATACTCTAGTGTATATGCTTTTCATGACAACTCTCACACTCTCAATTTATATAATTATACATTATTGTTCAAAGGCAAGCCTATGAGTTGATTACCTGACATGGAATAAAGTTTACTCATTTGAATCATCCATGTTTACAATAATTTTGTTGCGTTATAAGGATGCATAAAAACCCGTATGATATGCTTGCCATTACTCTATCTATGCTGAAGTTTTTCAGATTTATGAAGTGGAGGAAACATGAGACTACCAATCATGAGTAAGATCATCATCTCGTTATTTCGGTTTAAATGCTGAGTCCCTTTTTGATTTTGGTTTTCTTGCTCGAAGACGATCAAGTTTAAGATTGGGGAGGTTGATGGCTCTGAAATATAGCCTACCACGTCCACATTTAAACTGGATATTATTCATACTTTTGATGAAATATCTCTCTAAACCCTGCCACTAATGCCTAATAATCAAAGGGGTATGCAATCCTTTCTTGCTATTTTTCCTTGCGCAGATAATGTCGTTTGAAGATGGGAATCACTACAATAAAGTCAAAGATACGACATTTCCAACAACCAGAAGAAACCAGGAGCCGTGAAGTGGAGGTAGACGCTTTAACGACCAACTATACGACCGGAATAAAATTCCGGCCGTATAGTTCCGGTCGTATAGTTGGCGCCGCCACCGCTAGGTCAAGCATAACAACTTTCGTGAAGGGACCCCTCTATAAAGAAGCCTCGGGCAACGATAAAACAAGCCAGACCTCGACCTCAAGTCTCTGCCCTAGATCATCAACCGCCTTCATATCTCCAAACCCTTCTCCATCACCATAGCCACATTCCACCACTTGTAATAGTAGATTTCATTTTCGATTGGCGAAATTATAAGACTATTGCTATCAATCTTATGATTTCCATTACAATGTTTGTGATTATTGATCTCATCTCTATGTGTGAGTAATTCTCCTTGGGCTAAGGGCTTCAGCCTAGCCATGTAGCTTTTGTGCATGTTATTTATCATAGATGGGATCATGTATTAGTTTGTATGACATGATGATTATTGTATCCTCTCTTGCCTCAATCTAAGGACTTGTCAGGTACCCAAGACCCCGAGGATTTAGCAAGGTATAGGGAGTATGAGTAATGACTAATCTACAGGTTGGGAACCCTAGTGACAGAAGGGGTAGTACAGTTGTATGTGAGGGATTTACTTGGGATTAACAATGATGTCACTATGCATATCATTAGTTCTCTTTCTTCTATGGATGAGACTAGTAGGTTATTGCTATAGGCAGTTGTGGAGGCAATAGCAATTATGGATGCAGTGCCCACATATAATCTATCTTGCTCTAACAATTACATGCATACTTTATCTTTATCTTTTATTCCCATCAGGTGCTTTGCACAGCTACAGGTGAAACCAAACGCCCTATGCCCTCTCTCTCCATCATCGACAACAACAAAAAGTTGCAAACTCTTGGTCCGATAAAAATGCAAAACAAATTCTAAAACTCCCGAAGGTTCGTTAAAGTAACTTCACTACGCATCTGCTTCCCAAGGATTCGATAAACCTAGGTGTACTAGGGAAAAAGAAGCTATACTACATCCGTAATCCGGATCGAAGGTATCAGTGGGTGTCAAAATGAATTCAGTTACCACATCTGGCGCCACTTTAAACATCGCTGGACTTAGGGTAAAAAGCGAGCGGCCTAGTATCCACTCCCGATCCATTTTCACTCCATCACCACCGTCCTCACCCACACATGGCCACCCTCACCGACCGGTGTCTCCCTTCAGCAGAGACACATGTGAAGCCGCCCACTACAGTTTCTAGGGGTGGCGTCTCCTCTCGGCTTAATTGGATTGATAGGATACTCATACCAACAAGTTGCAACTTCTTTTCTAGGGCTCATCTTTAAAGAACTCCAGTTAAGCGTGCTTGGGATGGAGAAATTTGAGGATGGGTGAACGACTACAAAGTTGTTTTTGGGTATGCATGAGTGAGGACAAAGTGCGTAGAAAAGACTAGTATTCGTCTATGGGGCCAGACTAAAGATCCTAGTAAGCTGCAAGGAGTGACAGCCACCAGGACCTGGTGGACGGGGTGTTACAAGTGGTATCAGAGCCAATCCTCACGGTTACACGGGCGTGTGCGGGCCAATGACATGGACATGTGAGGCATGACGCATGTGGCCCAGAGTGGACATGACATGGCACATATGACAGCACTGGACGCATAGACGTGTGCCAAGAGGGGATGTTCCTGGCTTGTGGTTCATCGATGAGGGTGTCGATCTTCTAAGATTGGGTGTATGTGAGATCCTGACGCATGGCTTAATAGGATTAGTAGGATACTCATACCAACAAGTTGCAACTTCTTTTCCGGGGCTCATCTTGATGGCCTCGTTGCATAGATTTTTTTCCTAAGCTTGCAACTATCAAGATCAAATTTAGGTGATACTTGTAACAGTTCAAGAAGGACTCACTCTCGAAGACCGAAAGCGGGATAACATCCCCGCAAAAAAACGTGGTTGATGTAGAATGTAATTCTTTGTAATCGAGGCTCGTGAAGGCGATCAACGCCACAACCGGGCAGCGCCTCCGTTATCAGCCACATGTTCAACATGACAACAACCTCTGTCCCTTGCTCTAGTTGGGCAGCGGAAGCAGCGGATCCTCGGGAACTCCAGCATCACTACAACATGGTGGTGGTGGTGGAAAAGGTCTTAAGCAGGACTTTGTAAGCATCGTACTTGTGATATTGGATCATCTAGCAAGGGGAAGATGCCAACCAAAGGACATATGAGAGAGATGGAAAGGAGTGTGAGGAGAGGGTCTCCACCTCCTCCTTATATAGGAGTTGGGGGCAGCACCCAAGGGGTGGCCGGTGATGTCTACGCACTTCTATTCTTGTAGACAGTTGTTGGGCCTCCAAGTGCAGAGGTTTGTAGAACAACATCAAGTTTTCCCTTAAGTGGATCACCCAAGGTTTATCGAACTCAGGGAGGAAGTGGTCAAAGGTATTCCCTCTCAAGCAACCCTGCAATCAAGATACAAGAAGTCTCTTGTGTCCCCAACACACCCAATACACTTGTCAGGTGTATAGGTGCACTAGTTCGGCGAAGAGATAGTGAAATACAAGTGGAATGGATAATTATAAGTGGTAATGGTGATATAAAATAGCTTGATGGCGTGGAAAAGACTAAAGGCAAACTGAAATAAAGACGGGAGCAAGCAAACATGTAACAGATCTAGTTGCAAACGGTGTATCAATGCTTAGAAACAAGGCCTAGGGATCATACTTTCACTAGTGAACACTCTCTCATACATATCTTCTCTTTATGATACTACTCTTAACTACTCTCCGGTTGGACACTCTAATCGATGGTAGGGATATAACAACACACCTCAAAGTAAGCCTTTCCCATCTAGAAAACCCCACACTGTCACCTTGAGTACTAGATGAGTCCAACAAACACCAGAATTTCATAAAGACATCCAACTCCAATATAACTCATAACAAGTATTTGTAATCTCTAGCCTAAGTGCCACCATGGTGAGCACGCTGTCACTTTCACACATATGGGGAGAGCAGAGATTCATTAAAGCACTTGAGTAGCAGAATAGATCTATAGATTACAAGCTCATGATCTCAATAAGATCATGCATAGAGATAGAGATGAACACATAGCTACCGGTAGAACCCTTAGCCTCGAAAGATAACTACTCCCTCCTCATCATGGGAATCAACAATGGTGATGGATATGGTGGTGGAGATCGATGGAGTGGCTCTGGGGGCACTTCCCCGTCCCGGCAGGGTGCCGGAATAGAGACTTTCTGTCCCCCGAATCTCCCCTTCGGTGGTAGCGGCGCTGCGGAACTTTTCGTGGCTGGAGGCTTGACTCCTTAGGGTTTACGCATCGGGAGGATTCTTATAGGCCAGAGGGCAAGGTCGATGGGCGGCCAGGGGGCCCACACCATGCCCTGGCGCGGCCTGGGGGGACCCGCACCATGGGGTGGTGTGGCCACCCTGTGGCCCCTCTCTGACTCTCCTTCTGGCTCCGTGAGTCTTCCAGGAAAATATCAACTTTGGCTTTTGTCCGGTCCAATTCCGAGAATATTGATTTTTTGACTTTCCTGGAACCAAAAATAGCAGAAAACAGGCAACTGGCATTGTGGCTCTTGTGAATAGGTTAGTCCAAGAAATCATATGAAAAGTACTCCAAAGTGTGGACAAAACATAAGAAAGTAGATAAAACCAAGCATGGAACATCAAAAATTATAGATACATTTGCAATGTATCAACATCCCCAAGCTTAACTCCTGGTCGTCCTCGAGTAGGTAAGTGATAAAAAGAAAGATTAATTTTTGAGGTGACATGCACCATCAAAGACTTGATCAAAGTATTTGCAAAACATTCAAAGCTGGGATCATAGTACTTCAATCATAACATGAAAGACAAAGTTCTAGCAATATGACAAAGAAACTATGATGCAACATGAAAAGGCACAAACAAAAGATTCATGAATAATAATGCTTTGCAAGACGTTTGTTTGTTTCACATAAATAAAACATAGCATAATAGTATTCAGCTTGTCCCTCATATAGTAGCAAATATAAATGCATAGGACACCTTCAAAGTTCATAAGAGTGACTAGATACAAATAGTTTAAAACAAGAAATATCAAAGTATGCATCAATCAACTAGTCTCGGGACAATGCACATAGAACTAAGAATGGCCACTATGCTCTCAAAGTAGGTGCATAAAGATAGAAGGTCAAGACTCAATGTAATGGTGGAAGAAAAGGCCTTTGTAAAAGGAAGTAGGGATTCAAGTCTCATAAAGAGCTTACAAAAATTGTGGTACTTATAGCTTTCAGCTCTCATTTCCCCTATCATAAGCATCTTGAAGGTGATTACGGTTAAAGTGACACAACTAAGAGGATATGCTTGACAAGTTATAAGCCGAAATCTCATGCCCCTTACTTACGAAGACCGATCCTCATGCTACTCAACTTCAGTCACGAGTAAGCTCTTGTCATTGTAAGTATGTGTGTATCATTAAGAACCGCCAACGGGGTACCCCTTGCACATGACACATGAGCTATCCCATAATCAAAATGATAAGGCAAGCAGACAATGAGCATCGCAGCGATCTTTTTATTTGCTATTTGCATAGGTTTTTATTGATGATGCTTCATAGAGTGCTCATTATGGTGATGCTGCAAGTTTCCACCATGATTAGGCATGGTTTAGGCTAGCGGCCCAGGCGTTTCTCTAACACATATACAAACTCCATGATCTTACAAGTTCCACTTTTATTTCACACAGCCGGGATCCATAAGCAAAAGAACATGATATCAACGGGGTACAAAGTACAAGTGCAATGTTGAAAGCGTTCCCCATGATACATGGTTATGCTAATTTCAACTTATAAAGCGCAAGCATATACGTAACAAATAAGGACCCAATGGTTCAAGTTTATTAAATGCAAGAAAGTAAAGTGTGCCATCAAGTTCGTGAGAGCCTTAATCACTAGTTTTCTCATAACAAATTTAATTTGGAAGATAAACAAAAGCATGAATATACTTGGAATAGCATAAGCTAGTAGGTAGGTATGGTGGACTCTTTGGAATAACTTGGTTTAGGGAGTTGTATGCATGAGTGGAACTCATACTTGGTTGTGGAGGCTAGCAAAAGACTGGGACCGACAAACTAAGAGAGCAATAATAGCCATAATCATGCAGAGCGACAAAACATCATTGATCAAAGCATAAAGTGATACTACAAGTTGAAAACTAAAGGATCATAAAGGCTATGGTGACTTGAGATAGTCATAACATGGTGTGAGCATGTGCCAAGTCAACCCAAATAAAGCATCAAAGGAGAATAACACTATACTATGCTTTAATATGCTAAAACAACACATGATTCATCCAAGGCACATTAAGCAATCTCAATTGTTTATAACAAGTCATGCTACAACGAAGAATACTAAGCATAAATCCAAAACAATATCAAGCATGGCATGAAAAAGCATAGGCCACAGTAAAAAACAAGCTCTCTTTACCACTTAAGCATGAACTTTCCTACTCTTTTTCAAACCAAACCAAACTATTTACAAACCAATGTATGAAAGAGGGGGTCCAACCAATTTATTCAGAAAACTAAGCAAACCAAGCAAACGAAAACCAAAACAAAAACCAAAAAGAAGACGCTCCAAGAACAACACAACTGTGCATGAAACAATAAAAATGAAGCGTTTGGAAGAAACCTGAGATTTTTATTGATGAAGAAGGGGATGCCTTGGGCATCCCCAAGCTTTGACGCTTGTACTTCTTGGATATTTCTTGGGGTGACACGCGTGGCATCCCCAAACTTGAGCTTTAGTCCGTCCTTCATCTCATTACTCATTCCTTCCATACACTGAAATTTTTCCTTCATACAAATCTTCACACAATCTTTATTAGCAACATTAGTGCACTCAAGATACATAAGTCTTAAGGTTCAGTTCTAACACCAAATAAACTTCCATTAGAACACTAGCTACTGAAGCACTTCCCTCAAAAAGCTCAATTCCCCAAAAGAACTCAAAAAGGAACCAACAAGAAGCAAATGCAGAAAATGGCAGAAATCTATCAAAACAGAGCAGCAGGTAAAGACGGATTTTTTCAAAGACCTTCTGTTGCTCAAATCGAAAAGTGTTGAACTATCGAAAGTTAGATAACAACCTGGGGCAGAAGAAAAAAAATTAGCGCCTCAAAAAGACCTTCAGAGATTTTACACAAATTTTTACGTTGAAGCACAGAAATCTGTTTCGGGACAACAACTTTCCCAATCATTACTTCTCTCTCATTAGAGGTTACTCTTGGCACAAAAAACAAATAAAAAGGATAAGGAGCGGTTATTACAGAGGTAATAACTTCCAAGACTCATCTAAAATTTTGGGTTATCTCCCAATAAGTACTTTTCTTTAACGCCTTTAAGTTAGGCATGATAGTTTGAGAAGATGCTCACATAAGAAATATGAATTGAAGTAAAAGAGAGCACCAAGAAGAAAATTCAAAACACATTTAAGTCTAACCCACTTCCTATGCATAGGAATCTTGTAAATAAACAAGTCATGAAAGCACAAAGCAACAAGCATAGGAAAGCAAAACAAGTGCAACTTCGAAAATTTCAACATAAAGAGGGGAAACTTAATATTGTTGAGACACATAAAACCATGTTTCCCTCTCTCATAATAACTTTCAGTAGCATCATGAATAAAAGTAACAATATAACTATCACATAAAACATTCTTATCATGAGCCACATGCATAAAAGAATTAATACTCTCCACATAAACATAATCATTCTTATTAATCGTAGTGGGAGCAAATTCAGCAAAATAGCTATCATTATTATTCTCATCACCATAATCATCAAATATAGGATGCATATTGTAGTCATAATTAATTTCCTCCTCAATAGTAGGTGGACTGAAAATATCATATTCATCATTGTAATCATCATATATTGGAGGTTTGGTATCATCATAAGCAATAGAATAGCTATCTTCCAAAGCTGGGGAACTAAAAAGATCATTTTCATAAAAACTAGCTTCCCCAAGCTTAGAGTTTTCCATAACATTAGCAATAATGGTGTCCAAAGAATTCATACTAACAACATTACTATTAGCATGAAAATAAAGTTCCATAGGTTTTTTAATTCTCTCTTCAAACACTTCATGTCCTAACTCAAGATAAATACTATAAAGCTCTCTAATTTTGTTGTTGTTTTCCATTAAGCCTAACTAGTGAAAACAAGAAACAAAAAGACAAAATTGCAGAATCTAAAGGAAATAACTTCGAGCAATCACACCGGAGGATGTGAGTACCTTTTACCTTACCTCCCCGGCAACGGCGCCAGAAAATAGGCGTTTGTCGTGGGAGGTTCTTCTTCTTTAATCCTCCGGTGTGAATACCTTTTACCTTACCTCCTCGGCAATGGCGCCAAAAAATAGCTTGATGTCTACGCACTTCTGTTCTTGTAGACAGTTGTTGGGCCTCCAAGTGCAGAGGTTTGTAGAACAGCAGCAAGTATTCCCTTAAGTGGATCACCCAAGGTTTATCGAACTCAGGGAGGAAGTGGTCAAAGGTATTCCCTCTCAAGCAACCATGCAATCAAGATACAAGAACTCTCTTGTGTCCCCAACACACCCAATACACTTGTCAGGTGTATAGGTGCACTAGTTCGGTGAAGACATAGTGAAATATAAGTGGTATGGATAATTATAAGTGGTAATGGTGATATAAAATAGCTTGAGGGCGTGGAAAAGACTAAAGGCAAACTGAAATAAAGACGGGAGCAAGCAAACATCTAACAGATCTAGTTGCAAATGGTGTATCAATGCTTAGAAACAAGGCCTAGGGATCATACTTTCACTAGTGAACACTCTCTCATAAATATCTTCTCTTTATGATACTACTCTTAACTACTCTCCGGTTGGACACTCTAATCGATGGTAGGGCTATAACAGCACACCTCAAAGTAAGCCTTTCCCATCTAGAAAACCCCACACTGTCACCTTGAGTACTAGATGAGTCCAACAAACACCACAATTTCATAAAGACATCCAACTCCAAATATAATTCATAACAAGTATTTGTAATCTCTAGCCTAAGTGCCACCATGGTGAGCACGCTGTCACTTTCACACACATGGGGAGAGCAGAGATTCATTAAAGCACTTGAGTAGCAGAATAGATCTATAGATTACAAGGTCATGATCTCAATACGATCATGCATAGAGAGAGAGATGAACACATAGCTACCGGTAGAACCCTTAGCCTTGAAAGAGAACTACTCCCTCCTCATCATGGGAATCAGCAATGGTGATGGAGATGGTGGTGGAGATGGCTCCGGGGGGCACTTCTCCATCTCGGCAGGGTGCCGGAACAGAGACTTTCTGTCCCCCGAATCTCCCCTTCGGTGGCGGCGGCGCTGCGGAACTTTTCGTGGCTGGAGGCTTGACTCCTTAGGGTTTACGCATCAGGAGGCTTCTTATAGGCCAGAGGGCAAGGTCAGTGGGCGTCCAGGTGGCCCACACCATGCCCTGGCGCGGCCTAGGGGGCCCCGCGCCATGGGGTGGTGTGGCCACCCGGTGGCCCCTCTCCGACTCTCCTTTTGGCTTCGTGAGTCTTCCGGGAAAATATCAACTTTGGCTTTTGTTCGGTCCAATTCCGAGAATATTGATTTTCTGACTTTCCTGGAACCAAAAACAGCAGAAAACAGGCAACTGGCACTTTGGCTCTTGTGAATAGGTTAGTCCAAGAAATCATATGAAAAGTACTCCAAAGTGTGGACAAAACATAAGAAAGTAGATAAAACCAAGCATGGAACATTAAAAATTATAGATACATTTGCAATATATCAGCCGGCACCCCATGTGGTGCCCCCACCTCTCCCCTCTTGATTGCTAGTGGAGTCTCCACTCACAAATAATCAAGGGTCACTTTCTCCCATTAAACCTTCACTCAAAAAGCAAAGGTATTTCCACTAAAACACTTTTAATTTACTTGGTTTAATGTTACTCAAATTAATGAACACTTCATTTAATGAACACATTAACAATTTATTTCCTTGCACTATTTCAATATATTGAAACTATTCTGGTAGTTTTATCAAAAAAATTTCTGTGCTATCCTGTATTTTCTTCGGCGTTCCGTATCCACTCAAATGCGTCGATGAGCCTTAAGTGTGTCACCCTACGGTTCGTGACCTAAGTGGACATGCTCGATACTCTCTCTGCTCAATAATCACTAGTAGGATCTAGACATACATAACGAATCCCTCTTACTCAATGATGAACTAGTGATCGCGTGAACCTTTTTCATAGTAACCAAGTCCTTTTATTATTGCCTCTCAGGCATATTCCCTTCATTATGGTGATAAAGTCCAAGCTAAGCTTGGAGATCCTGATATATGATGGCTGTGATATACAACACTTTTTTTACAATATAAATTATGTCATTTTCTTATCATATCATGCTCCATCTAACTATTGCTATGTCTAATATGCATGATTAATTATTTTTTGTTAAATTCAATATGAGCTTTGTACATTTAGTAGTTTAGGTAGAATTTTATCTCTCTTCCTTGTCTTTGACATGTGTGTAAGTGTTTATGATGATTATGGACAAAACAAAGGCAAAAGGAACAAAGAGAGCATAGTATGGAGGAGCTGTAGGGACCAGACTTAGCCATTTGAGAGGTTGAAAAAGTCAAAATTTTCAACTTCTCAAAATAAAGATCAAATACCACAGGGTTGTATCCCTCGATGATACGAACTCAACGAGCCCAAGAACACCCAAAACGGAGTTCGTATGAAGAACTGACAACCAAAATACTAAAGTGGACAGAAGTTTTAACGACCAACTATAGAGCCGGAGCTATTATTTTGGTCATATAGCTCCGCCTGTATAGTTGGCAAAAAGGTTGGAAACGACGTGATTTCACCCCAGAAAAGCTCCAGAACCTTCCCTAAGTCATATGACGGTATTGGGGGAACCCTAGGGCACCCCCAAGGCCTATATAAAGGAGAGAGGACCCAAGAGGAAGCCATCATAGACATGATAAACCATATACAAGATCTATATCCCATCTACTGCCTCCGCGGCAACGTCCTACTGCCTCCATAGCCTCTCAAGCTCCACCAAGATCTAGATCTCCACCAACACCATCAAGCCATCCAAGCAAGAAGAGGAGGAGAAGGAGGACGCCGCCATCACCACGGCGACACCACCATCACCGCGCCATCATCACCATCTCCATCGCTGCTACTCCTTCATCCTTCCCCATCATGATCTTTGTGATGGGTTGTAACATGGCTTGAACCCCCATTTATTAATGTTATGATGATTTGAGTAATTGAACTGTGGTGTGTTCTTGTTAATTAATATGTTTATGCTTTCTGTTTACATTGTTCTATTCATGATATTATTCTAGTGATTGGAGATGTCCAATCCATTGTTGAGGAGTTTACTAGGGATTCACAGAGTGTCACAGAACTTATCATTACTCTCTACTCATTCCATTGTACCTGACAACACTGTGGGTAGAACTAATAGGCTATTTTCTATAAGTGGTTTGTGGAGACAATAGCAGCTTAGGCCCATTAAGATTAAATTTCCTCAAGATCACTCATGATATAGATAGGTATAGTGTTGCGAATTGCTTGACCCCAAAGTGACATAATGGGATATCTTGTGACTAGCACACTTTCTTAGGAGTAGGGTTGTCCATTGAACTTAATGCCTTACTCTGGTTTACGTTGGTTAGTCTTGTTACCTTAATACACTCTTGTTTTACGGATCACCCGTGTCCGGAGAGGGTGTGGACAATTGAGTTGTCTAGTTGCCACTTATCAACGGTGGGAGACAACGGTATACGAGGGACCGCCAAAATTATAGTTAACAGCTATTCCATAAGCACTTATCATGCACACCGGTATACACAACATTACTTGAGGAATCATAGCATTAATATTTCATCTCATTGCATTCACCTCTTTTCAGTTTTACTTTTGTTCTCGTTTTCTTCCAGTTCTTGTAGTTGTTATTACAAAACATCTTAAATTCATCTATCCTAGCAACTTATAGAATAGACTATTTCCAAACTACGGTCTGGGTGCATACGTGGTTTCATTGACAACGCGGCAGGGAGGGTCGTGTTCGCCGAGCTCCCATCGGGACAAACTCTTAAATATTTGCTACTGCAAGTACTACAAGAACCCTGTTTTGATGCAGGAACCCCAACACATCGAATTGGCACCGTTGCCGAGGAGCAAAGCGTTCGGTTATCTACTCGCATATAGTTTATTTCTATTTGTTGCTATTCTCTTACTACTTTTTTTATATTGAAAATAATAAAAAATTATAAAACCAAAAATTTATAAAAACTGTTGCTACTAATCATGTCTTCCAAGATAAATTTTGTTCAACAGATAATACAAGCATTAGAGGAGATAAAGGATTCAAGTTCATCAAGCCTGGTTGCTAGACATGAGCTGATAAAGAAATCGCTGGACCAATTGGAAAGGCATTCATTATGGTTGCGTGCTAATGATGGATCTTATTGCATATATTGTATAACAGATGACCACCTTAATTTTCAATATAAGTATTCCAACAATCCTACTCTAGCAAATTATAATAGAGATAAATCCTATGCTAGTTTGGAAGTACTAGAATACATTCTTTTCAAAGGTGCATCTGAAATGGTATTTAGACTAGGAAGTATTGATGTTGAAAGTGAAGCCCCTGATGGAGTTTTTAATTTAGTATACATCATATACCTCTTTTGCGAAAATAATTTAAGTGGAGAGGAAAAGGAGCACAAGGAAGAGGAGGAAGAATGGATTGATCACCCGCTCACACCTTCAACTCCTACTTTTGATTCTATCATTGCTATTAAAACACTAGTCGATGAAAAGGAGGAACAAAAAGGTGAGGTTGACAAAGAGATCCACACTACAACTTTTGTATGTGATGCCTCTCACTCTAGTAGTGCTTTTATGATGCTAAAACTGTTGATAATTGTTCTGCGGAGGCCTTATGCCTAGACACTCATATGGAGAGCATTAATAATAATGAACTAGAGATAGAACCTTGCTATACTAACATGCAAGGTCTTGAACTCCCTGCTATGAAAGAAGAATACTATGAAGTGTTCCCCTACACAGGTAACCAAGGTAAAGATTTAAGAATTTTATATGAATCTCAAATCCTCTCATTGCAGCTATACACGGAGGCATGTTCACCAAGCTTGGTGCATCAACACTCGCTTGAAAGCGAGAACTTGTTCATCTACATGATGCCGATGCACCATAAGCGGGTACGACTCCGACCGAACTCTACTTCGAGATGCTCCAAGCTAGTATGTACAACCTCACCTCGAGTCGATATCTCTTGGGATCTAGGTAGGTAATGTATGGAGCATCCTAGCTTGGCTTTATGGCTTTAAAGAGAGCACTTCTCGGGAGGCAACCCAGAAGTCATTAGGCGTCTTTCTTAGTTTTGTGTCTTGAGTCTAGTTGCATTCATGTTGCATTGGCATTTTTATTCTTCACATGTCTTGATATTAGAGTAATCTTGTGGTAGTTTTCAAAAGGTAGAATTTATTATCTATATATTATGTGCTGCAAAAAGGAAGAGAAAATCAGTTTCAGGTGAATCCTTCAATTATATGTATTTGTTGGTCGAAAATTAAAGTTGTTATTTTACCGTCAAAACATGGTATTTCACTAAGTTAATGGATAAGAAAGAATTCACGAGAAATAGAAATTTTCTAATGTATACAGAAGTATTAACGACCAACTATACGACGAGAATAAAAATTCCGGCCATATAGTTCCGGTCGTATAGATATCTTTGCCATTGAATTTTTTTCTTTCATATGTACTAAGAGTTCAACGACCAACTATATGGCGGGAATAAAAATTCCGGCCGTATAGCTCCGGTCGTATAGATATCGGTGCCTCCGTATAAATTCTTTTCTAATGTACTAAGATTTTAACAACCAACTATACGACAGGAATAAAAATTCCGGCCATATAGTTCCGGTCGTATAGATATCTATGCCTTTGTATATTTTCTTTCCCAAGGACAAACAGTTTGACGACCAACTATACGGCGAGAACATTTTGTTCCGACCGTATAGTTGCGCCCGTATAGTTGGGAAAACCCCTCAAACGCCAACTGAAAGGTAACCATTGCTCAAAATTTCATTTTTTCCTCTTCTAGAAACCTAGAAGCACCACCTGGGAGCTTCTCCCATGTTTTGGAGAAGCCGAGCGTATATAAACAACAAAGTTCTATCTCAGAAATTTCTTAAGTTATAATTCTCTTTAGTAGTTCATGTTTTATTTTCGTTTTTCTTTCATTAGTTGGGTGAACGAACTTCGTTCGTACACCGAACCATTGTCTTTTATTTTATGTGTTATTTTCGCAGGGACTTGAACCTTGTGTGACAACGTGTACGGTAGTGCCAACCGTGCAAACACTCACATGAGCCACTTGGTTGCTTCAGTTCAACGTTTCAACAATAAGTGTCTGGTAAAACCTTCCAACTCAAACCTCTTTTTATAAGCACGTAGGGGCTGCACACTCGTATCTTGTTTCACTTGCACCTCATCACAATCTAGGAGAGGCCTCTTTTATAACTAGTTTGTTGACTTAAGTGTGGTTCTTAGGTTGATAAACCGACTGAGTGGGACTTGTATTTTTATCACTTGTGAGCTAAACCCGTGTTTTCAAAAAAAAATACAAAAATATTTTGTCTTCTTTCTAGTCCCGTTCCTACCAGGTTCTTAAGGAAGGCATACATCGGATCGTGAAGCATTCATTGAAGCAAATGTTCTTTGTCCATCAAAGTAGAGGTTAAAAGTACCTCAACGGTAAAGTGTCACCCTTGCTTTAACTTAAGCTTGGGGAGGTAACAACTTCTTATACTCTCTTTTGATAACTGCATTTCTCTTTTGTTTTCATGATCATCTCAAGTGGATACTTGGAAAATTCTTAGCTTGGGGAGGCTATTTTGCATGCGTAGAGTCTTGTGAAAACTTCTTTATCTTAAAAAGTTTTCATGCTATTGTGTATCTCTCTGTTTTTGAATGCTTGCTAAGGTGAGATTTTGTTCATATTTATATAAGGGATATACTTGCTCATGTTAGGCCCCATAGGAGACAAGGATAACTTTGATGTACCTTGTTCAACTTTTATCTAGCTTGTGAAAAATATTGTGATCCTCTAAATATACATTGCCATGTTCTCTACATTTTGAAAAAAATATAATAAAGAAGTTCTTCGAAACTAGCTAGTTGTCACTATTCAGAATTGTCTTAAGTGGATGGTTATGGAGTAGCACGACCCCATAGTGCTGGAAATGATGGTCTTAATAGATGCTTACTGAGTGAGTTGTCAAATAAGAAATGGTGTTTCAATGTTTCGAGATTACATATGCCAAAAATTTGTCTTAGAAATCAAAGTGAGATATTGCTTTATGCGTGTCTTGCACCACTGTCGCACAACATGGGATGCTAACAACTCTGCTGGCATTTGAACAATCCAAAAAGAGGAAACTCTTGGAGTTTGGCTATGAGTTGCCCAACATATGTAGCAAAAATGCTATATTTGGGTATGCATTGGTATTCTCATGGGCCTGCGTTCAAAGCAAAAGTCGGAATACTCCTCTGACCATTATGAGAAATCATTATACTGAAAAGGAAAACCTTGGTAATGGTCACGAGTCTCCTTTCTAGCCTGCACAGTCTTGATTGAACATATACAACTCTTTTGGCATGGTCTCGTCACTAAGAAATATATTTCTACGAGCTCAACAATCGAAGTTTGCACTTGAGAGATTTTAATAGATGGCATGAGTGGGCAGCATTGGAAAACTATATTTCTATTTATGATTGACAACTAACCGTGTTCAGCTTTGCCTTATACAAATAAAAAATACAAAAATACAATAAAGTGCGTATAGAAGGATCACAAGATTACTTGCAAGCTAGATTAAACTTTGACATGGGGCATAGAAGTTTTTGACTAATCTCTAGTGGTTTGGAATAATATAACTGAGCTTATATTGCCATGTATGCTTATGTGCTCTCTTACTTTGAGCTTGCATGAAAAATAAGGATATGTGCATTGATTTCCAATGATAAGCAAGATCACATCCATTAAGTTGTCGATCCCTTTTGCTCGAGGACGAGCAAGATCTATCTTGGGGAAGTTGATGGCTATGATATACAACACTTTTTTTGCAATATAAATTGTGTCATTTGCTTATCATATCATGCTCCATCTAACTATTGCTATGCCTAATATGCATGATTACTTATTTTTGTTAAATTCAATATGAGCTTTGCACATTTAGTAGTTTAGGTAGAATTTTATCCCTCTTCCTTGACTTTGACATGTGTGTAGGTCTTGATGATGATTATTGACAAAACAAAGGAAAAATGAACAAAGAGAGCATAGTATGGAGGAGCTACATGGACCAGACTTAGCCATTTGAGAGGTTGGAAAAGTCAAATTTCCAACTTCTCAAAATAAATATCCAAGACCACAAGTTGTATCTCTCGACGATACAAACTCAACGAGCCCAAGAAGACCTAAAACAGAGTTTGTATGAAGAAATGGCGGACAAAATACTAAAGTGGACAGAAGTTGTAACGACCAACTATACGGCCGGAGCTATTATTTTGGTCGTATAGCTCCGCCCGTATAGTTGGCAAAAAGGTCGGAAACGACAGGATTCGCTTCAAAAAAGATCCAGAACCTTTCCTAAGTCATATGATGGTATTGGGGGAACCCTCGGGCACCCCCAAGGCCTATATAAAGGAGGGAGGACCCAATAGGAAGCCATCATATACACAATCAACCATATCCAAGATCTAGATCCCATCTACCGCCTCCACAGCAGCGCCTTGCCACCGTGCCGCCTCCATAGCCTCTCAAGCTCCACCAAGATCTAGATCTCCATCAACACCATCAAGCCATCCAAGCAAGAAGAGGAGGAGAAGGAGGACGCCGCCATCACCATGCCGACGCCACCATCACCGTGCCATCATCACCATCTCCATTGCTGCTACTCCTTCATCCTTCCCCATCATGATCTTCGTGATGGGTTGTAACATGGCTTGAACCCCCTTTTATTAATGTTATGATGATTTGAGTAATTGAAGTGTGGTGTGTTGTTGTTAATTAATATGTTTATGCTTTCTCTTTACATTGTTCTATTCATGATACTATTCTAGTGATTGGAGATGTCCAATCCATTTTTGAGGAGTTTAGTAGGGATTAACGGAGTATCACAGAACATATCATTAGTCTCTACTCGTTCCATGGTACCGGGCAACACCATGGGTAGAACTAATAGGCTATTTGCTATAAGTGGTTTGCGGAGGATAGCAGCTTAGGATGCACCGCCCATTAAGATTAAATTTCCTCAAGATCACTCATGATATAGATAGTTATAGTGTTACGAATTGCTTGACCCTAGAGTGACATAACGGGATTTCTTGTGACTAGCACACTTGCTTAGGAGTACAGTTGTCCATAGAACTTAATGTCTTGCTCTGGTTTACCTTGATTAGTCTTGTTACCTTAATACACTCTTCTTTTACAGATCACCCGTGTCCGGAGAGGGTGTGGGCAATTGAGTTGTATAGTTGCCACTTACCAACAATGGGAGACAATGGTATACGAGGGACCGCCACAATTATAGTTAATAAGCACTTATCATGCACACCGGTATACACAACATTACTTGAGGAATCATAGCATTAATATTTCATCTCATTGCATTCACCTCTTTTCAGTTTTACTTTTGTTCTAGATTTCTTCCAGTTCTAGTAGTAGTTATTACAAAACATTTTAAATTCATGTATCCTAGCAACTTATAGAATAGGCTATTTCCAAACCACGGTTTGGGTGCGTATTGATGGGTTCGTAGCATGGAAAACAAAAATTTTCTACCGCAAGAACGAACAAAACCCAGATCTAATCTAGATAAAAGCCAAGATCTAATCTATTAGACATGTGCAACGAGATAGATAGGAACTAACCCTTGTAGATCCGAAAGCGTTAACGAGATTAGATCTCGTGGTTGATGTAGTCGATCACTTGCCGATCTCAAGATCATGTGGACGATCCTTCCGGCGCCGCGTTCCGGCAGCGCTTCCGCAGTCGGTCACACGTGCGGAGTCGAAGCAGACCTTTCTCTCCTCATTCCAGCAAGCAGCGGAGGTAGTAGATCTTCTCCACGGAATCACAGCAGCACGGCGGCGTGGTGGTGGTGGTGGAGTAGAGAATTCTGCAGGGCTTCGCCTATGCCTGTGCAGAAGAAAGGAGGAGGAGAGAGGCGGCGGAGATTGGGAGTTATGGGAGCGGGCCAGGAGGGGGCGCCCCCTCCCTTCTATTTAAAGGAGGGAGGCACGCCTGGGGAGAGGGAGTCCTAGCAGGACTCCCCTCCTATGGCCGGCGGTGGGAAGGGGGGAGGAGTCCTCCTCCCCCACAAATCCGTGTCTTGCCCCACTAGGTTTCCTTTGACCCTTTCTTGGTTTTCAAGCAAACTCCAAGAAATCCTCTAGAACCTTCCAGAACATTCCGAAACCTTCTAGAATCTCCATACAAACACTCCGGAACATTTCCTAACTTAGAAAATGATCCCCAATATATGAATCTTATTCTCCGGACAATTCCGGATCTGCTCGTGATGTCCCGGATCCAATCCGAGACTCCGAACAACATCCGCTCTCCAACGCATATTCCATATCTACTTAAAACAACTTCGAACCTTAAGTGTGTCACCCTACGGTTTGTGAATATGCAGACATGACAGAGACACATCTCCTATCAATAACCATCAGCGGGACCTGGAGATCCATAATGGCTCCCACATACTCAACGATGACTTCGTGATCGATTGAACCATTTACATACGAAACCAATTCCCTTTGTCACACGATACTTTACTTATCCGAGGTTTGATCGTCGGTATCTCTATACCTAGTTCTACCTCGTTACTGATAAGTACTCTTTACTCGTTCTGCGATATGTCATCCCTTGTGACCTAGTCACATGCTTGCAAGCTAACTAGATGACATTCCACCGAGAGGGCCCAGAGCATATCTATCTGTCATATGGATGGACAAATCCCAATCTTGATTCATGCGCTTCAACACATACTTTCAGAATACCCAATGACACCTTTATAACCACCCAGTTAGGAAGCGGTGTTTGATGTCATCAAAGTATCCATCCGGTGATGGTGATTAACATAACCTCATGGTCGAAGGATTAGGTTACTATGCATTTGAAAGCTTACAGCAATACGAACTTAATGACTTGATCTTATGCTACGCTTACTACGGGTGTGTGTCCATCACATCATTCTCCTAATGATATGATCTTGTCATTAACGACATCCAATGTCCATGATCAGGAAACCATGATCATCTATTAATCAACAAGCTAGTTTAACAAGAGGCTTACTAGGGACTCTTTTATGTTTACAAAACACACAAGTATTAATGTTTCTGGTTAATACAATTATAGCATGGGATGTAAACATTTATCATAAACATAAAGATATAATAATAACCACTTTATTATTGCCTCTTGGGCATATCTCCAACAGTCTCCCACTTGCACTAGAGTCAATAATCTAGTTAAAAACTTGTGCATTCAACACCTATGGCTTTCTGGTGTTGTATAGACACTATTGCTAGTGGTAAACATAATCTTCGGATCTGACACTTCCAGGTCCGTGTGTATTTGCATGTCCTTGCGTCTCTACGCATTACTCATTCTCCAATGAGATGGCATTGTATAAATTTGGTGCTTTGGTGAGACCTTTAGTTCCTTGGGATTAAATTATGTTGATACAATTGTCATACAATGTATCTTCATAGTGTTATCCCGCTATGAACCACACCTAGTTTGATAACAAACTACTTAACACAAATGCCCTCCTTTGCTGCTACTATAGCAGTTATATACTTAGCCTTTTGTTGTAGTATCCATCACAATATCTCAACTTTGGAACTCATCCAAATCCATCATGGAACATCCTTTCCATTATATTGTGCCACCCATAGTCTAAATTGAGATAAATTTAATTTGTATCTTGTGACAAAACGAGTATCCATGTAACACTTTACAATGAACTACCTTTAACTATTTGTCACTTATACATGATATATTCTTAGTTCTTCCAAAGCTCATAAGAATATCTTTACTATTGTCCAATGATCATCTTATGAATCATTCTGGTATATGCTCATAACATTTAGAGCATAGGACATATCTGGATGTGTACATCTCAAAGAATGATTGATCAAAATATTCTTGTGATTTCACCAAGTGTCAAAAACACTTGAATCTCGTGTCAACACACTTGAATCTTGATTTAGTCCTTTCCGTGCGTCAAGAACCTTTCTTGTTGTTTCCATATTGAACTCATTCAACATCTTATCTATGTACATTTGGCAAAACCATATTAGCGCCTCAATCTATTCATATAGACATTGATGCCTAATTCTTGAGTTATGCCTAAGTCTTTCATCGAAATGAAATTCTTAACCTGTGTCAATAAAGGAGACATTATTTCTAATCAACAATATGTCTTTCACATAATGCATTATAAATATGTCTTAGCGCTCCCACTTAACTTCTTGCAAAAATGCAAACATCTTCATCGTCTCTGATGAAATTAAACCTTTTAACGGTTTCATCATGGTGAAGATTCCAACTCCGCTATGCTTACTTCAACCATTGAAGTTTTGTATACTCTTTTAGCATCCTTTGAATTAACAAAACCCTTTGGATCGTGTCATGTACATGTCCTAGTTAACCATTCTATTAGAAGAACTTGTTTTGTTTGTTCAATTACCACATACCAAAATATATGTAGTGGTTGCTACATTAATCCGTCCAGACTAAATATCGCTATGAAAGATCAAATCTTATCACAGTCAATGCCTTGAACATTTTCGTAAACTTCTTTCTGACATGTCGACTATTTCATAGATGTTAAACATCCATGTCTTATTTCTTTATAAATCCAAACACGACCGATAGGCTTCACGCCTTTCCGGAGGGTCTTTAAAGTTCAGAAACTTGATTTCTCGTGTATGGATGCTATCACGGATTCCATGACTCCTAGTCCTTTTATGGAGTCAGGGCCCATCATCGCTTCTTTGCATGTAGTCGGTTCATCATTGTCAAAACAATAACGACTTGCTTATCAAATCTTACTATTTGATTCTTACCGACCCACACGGTTCTATAGGAACTCTAATCTCTGAGATCACACCTTCTGTAATCACGAGAGCCATGAGCATTGTGGCCGTCACCGGGACACTTTCCGGCGCTGCGCTACTTAGCGCATATAGCTAAGGTTTAACAACCTTATCAAAGTTCTATTGTCCTCCCACTTAACTTTTCACGAAAAATTCCTTCTCAAGAAACTTGACGTTCCAAGTAACAAACTCTTTTGTCCTCAGTGTTATGGAGAAATTCCCAACAAATTGTTTGGGATAACCTACAAAGACGTGCTTATCCGACTTTGGTTGTAAACATTTTACTTATGCATAACATACCAAAATTTAAGAAAAGACAATTCGGGTTTTATCCCAAACCATAACTCATATGGTGTCATTTCAATGGATCACGATGGTGCTCTTTTCAGTGTAAAAGCGGTAGTCACTAAAGCTTTAATCTTTAAAAACATAATGGCAGTTTTATAAATGACACCTTTGATCTTACCATGTCAAACAAGGTTTCATTACATATCTTGAACACTCCATACTCCTATGGTGTTTTGGGAAATGCAAATCCATGGAACGATTCCTCAAATCTTAGGTGTTTTGCTAAACTTGTAACTCAAACATCTTTCTTTATGATCCAATCATAAACTTTTTATTTTCTTCTTACAATGATTTTCCACTTCATCTTGAAAGTCTTTGAACATTTTTCAAATGTTTCATACTTCTTCCTTATTGAGTAAGTATACATATATTCACTCAAATTCTCGGAGAAAGCATATGAAGTTGAAATCCATCGCTCTCGACTACACATAATGGGCTTCATACATCTGTATGTACAAGTTCCAATCAACTAGTCATTCGTTCCCTTTTGGCCTATGAACGAAGTTTTAATTATCTCTAGAAAAGTTTCATAAGCGTCATTTGATCAAAATCAAAAAACTCCAAAATTCCATCAACATGGAGTTTCTTCATGTTTTCTTTCCAATATAATTTAAACAGCGATGTCACTTCTTAAGTGATTTTTCAATCAACTGTCTTTTGACATTTTAGCATTAGTTTTATGGATGTGATTTCTCCAACGAGATTTGTAAATCATCCATCTTTTATGGAATACAGAAATTATTTGAACAACCTTTTGTCGTCATAATACCTGATCAAAATAACAATTATTGAAACAAATCTTGAAGGCAAGCTTTGATGTTAACGAGCAACACAACAACCCTTTGTTTGTTTTTCGATGAACATCATCACATATTGTCTTGCTAGTTACTTAGGCCATTGCAGTTCATAAATTGTGTTGTCCTGTATGACACTTCATACCAACCAATTCGGTATCCAATACCTAAGAACCACATTGTTTAATAAGCAAGGAATACAACCATAACATGTATATCTTCTATATGCCCAAGTTGGACATCTCCAACCTTTTATTTTCTGCCAAATATTTTATAGATTTTCTTTCGGCAATTCCTTTTCTTTTGAAAGAATCTATCAACATCAATAGTGGTGTCATTCATATGACACATAGTACAAAGCGTATATAGTCAACTACTAATACCTTTGGACTTGCACTTTGAGGTGGATCACCATCATCAAATGTTTGGTGTTCTTTCAAAAATCCATTCTTTAGTAATCTTTTAGTGTAGTAAACATTTTACTTACATCTTCTATTCATCCTTATCATGACAACTTTCATGATCAAGCTGCTATAGCTTATAAAGGTGAATTGCGAGTATAATGTTTCTTTTTCAAAACCTTTTGGAGGATTAGGACGACTAACGTCTCCAACCTTCACAAATTCTCATCAAATATGAGGACGTATACTCTATCATGTTGTAACCAACACATTGTTTTAGATATCACAATACCTTTCACATATGATGGTTTCTGAAACATTGCTTTCAGCTCTTAGATAAACTTGATATTAAAAACAATCTTTTGAGTATCAAGAATCATGGAGGCAAACATGATACATTAGATACTAACACTGGAATTGTTACTCTTGATTTAATACTATTTATTAAACTTCATGGAGTAAATAGAGTTTGCTGAAAGTTTGCAATATGACTTATAAACTTTAAATTGAAATTCAAAACAATACGATACCAGTTCGTAAAGTTAATATCCAGAATTTCTATAGTTCTACTATCTCAACTATAACTAAGCGTAAGGTGGTGAACGGATGCCAATGACTACAACAAACTATGCAAATTCACTTTGATTGTGTTTATGATAAATTGAGTTCGACTAATCCAAATTACAAATGAACTCCCACTCAAAACAACATCCCTCGAGTCGTTTTAGTGATTACATGAACCAAATCCACTACACCAAGTCCAATCATCATGTGAGATGATGTAGTTTTAAAGGCGGACAATCAACATGTTCATCATATCATCCATATGACTCATGCTTTACCTTTCGGTATTCCGTGTTCCGAGACCATGTTTGTACATGCTAGGCTCGTCAAGGTTAACCTTAGTTTCTGCATGTGCAAATCTGGCTTGCACCCGTTGTATGCACACGTAGAGTCTATCACACCCGATCATCACGAGATACTTCGAAACGACGAGTCTTAGCAACGGTGCCAACTAAGGATGAACACTTTATTACTTGATATTTAGTGAGAGGGATCATCTTATAATGCTACCGTCGCGATCTAAGCAATACAAGATGCATAAAGGATTAACATCACAGGCAATTCATAATAAGTGTGATATGATATGGCCTTTTCTTCTTGCGCCTTTGATCTCCATCTCCAAAGCACGAACATGATCTCCATCATCACCAGCATTGCGTCAAGGTCAATGGCGCCGCTTCATGGTTGTCCATCATCACTAGTAACTATTACAACTACTTGGAATAAAGCTATTACAAGATGGATAGACACGCAAGTCTTAATAGAATTAAAAGACAACCATTAGGCTCCTGCCGGTTGCCATATTACAACAAGGATCATTGCATACATCAAATATAATCATAATCACATGATGGCCATATCACATCACAAAACCCCTGCAAAAACAAGTTAGACGCCTCTAATTTTCTTTGCATGTTTTACGTGGTTTGGGGCTTTCGCATAAGACCGATCTTACCTACGAACAAGAACCACAACGTTGATACAAGTGTTGTCAGATGCTCATTGTAAATTGAATCTTAACTATGGTGGGAGAGACAGACACCCGCAAAGCCACTTGTGCAAAGCAAGTTGCACGTCAAGCGTGGAGCAAGTCTCATGTGCGATGACATGTAATGTTAGCCCGAGCCGCTTCATCCCATCATGCCGCAAGATGCAAAGTACACGCTAAGACACCGACAACAAAAGCATCAACGCCCACAAAAACATTGTGTTCTACTCGTGCAACAGATCTACGCATAGACACGGCTCTGATACCACTGATGGGTTCGTAGCATGGAAAACAAAAAATTTCTACCGCAAGAACGAACAAAACCCAGATCTAATCTAGATAAAAGCCAAGATCTAATCTATTAGATATGTGCAACGAGATAGATAGGAACTAACCCTTGTAGATCCGAAAGCGTTAACGAGATTAGATCTCGTGGTTGATGTAGTCGATCACTTGCCGATCTCAAGATCGTGTGGACGATCCTTCCGGCGCCGCGTTCCGGCAGCGCTTCCGCAGTCGGTCACACGTGCGGAGTCGAAGCAGACCTTCCTCTCCTCGTTCCAGCGAGCAGCGGAGGTAGTAGATCTTCTCCACGGAATCACAACAGCACGACGGCGTGGTGGTGGTGGTGGAGTAGAGAATTCTGCAGGGCTTCGCCTATGCCTGTGCAGAAGAAAGGAGGAGGAGAGAGGCGGCGGAGATTGGGAGTTATGGGAGCGGGCCAGGAGGGGGCGCCCCCTCCCTTCTATTTAAAGGAGGGAGGCACGCCTGGGGAGGGGGAGTCCTAGTAGGACTCCCCTCCTATGGCCGGCGGTGGGAAGGGGGGAGGAGTCCTCCTCCCCCACGAATCCGTGTCTTGCCCCACTAGGTTTCCTTTGACCCTTTCTTGGTTTTCAAGCAAACTCCAAGAAATCCTCTAGAACCTTCCAGAACATTCTGAAACCTTCTAGAATCTCCATACAAACACTCCGGAACATTTCCTAACTTAGAAAATGATCCCCAATATATGAATCTTATTCTCCGGACAATTCCGGATCTCCTCGTGATGTCCCGGATCCAATCCAAGACTCCGAACAACATTCGGTCTCCAACGCATATTCCATATCTACTTAAAACAACTTCGAACCTTAAGTGTGTCACCCTACGGTTCGTGAATATGCAGACATGACAGAGACACATCTCCTATCAATAACCATCAGCGGGACCTGGAGATCCATAATGGCTCCCACATACTCAACGATGACTTCGTGATCGATTGAACCATTTACATACGAAACCAATTCCCTTTGTCACACAATACTTTACTTATCCGAGGTTTGATCGTCGGTATCTCTATACCTAGTTCTACCTCGTTACTGATAAGTACTCTTTACTGGTTCCGCGATATGTCATCCCTTGTGACCTAGTCACATGCTTGCAAGCTAACTAGATGACATTCCACCGAGAGGGCCCAGAGCATATCTATCCGTCATATGGATGGACAAATCCCAATCTTGATTCATGCGCTTCAACACATACTTTCAGAATACCCAATGACACCTTTATAACCACCCAGTTACGAAGCGATGTTTGATGTCATCAAAGTATCCATCCGGTGATGGTGATTAACATAACCTCATGGTCGAAGGATTAGGTTACTATGCATTTGAAAGCTTACAGCAATACGAACTTAATGACTTGATCTTATGCTACGCTTACTACGGGTGTGTGTCCATCACATCATTCTCCTAATGATATGATCTTGTCATTAACGACATCCAATGTCCATGATCAGGAAACCATGATCATCCATTAATCAACAAGCTAGTTTAACAAGAGGCTTACTAGGGACTCTTTTATGTTTACAAAACACACAAGTATTAATGTTTCCGGTTAATACAATTATAGCATGGGATGTAAACATTTATCATAAACATAAATATATAATAATAACCACTTTATTATTGCCTCTTGGGCATATCTCCAACACGTATGTGGTCGCATTGACAACGCGACTGCGAGGGTAGTGTCCGCCGAGCTCCCATCGGGACAAACTCTTAAATAGTTGCTACTATAAGTACTGCAATAACCCTGTTTTGGTGCAGGAACCCCAGCACATCAGTATATCAACTATTTCTTGTGCAATAGGTTAGATGTGCTTGACCTGGAGCAATTTGAGGATGGGTGACCATGTGGGGCTAGTCTAATGATCCTAGTAAGCTGTCAGGAGTGACACCCCTAGGGCCTGGTGGACAGGGTGTTACGCAACCCCCTCCTCATCCCCCGTCCCTTCACCTCCCGTCAGCATTCCTAGTCCCACATCACCATTGCCATTTGTCCCCATCCCCGGCCGTCCCGGGCCATGTCCCGTCACCGGCCTCTGACCACATCACTAAGCTTCCCCGTCCCCTTCTATAGGTAGAGGTACTATCTTCCCCTCTCCCTCCCCTCAATTTCAAAACTGGTTTTGTCTTGTATACACTAATTGTGCAAACAATATGATAGCTAGTTGATGTATCTAGTTGACAGCTATTGTTAGTCATTAGTAGTTGTATAAAATAGTGCCAAGGACATAATTATAATGAAATTGGTGATTGTATTTTTCATAAATCAAGTTAAATTTTGATGTGTTGCAAGTATGTATTGAAGCCTTGTTGTCAGTATAGGTTATAACATTGGTTATTTACAACCGAATTGCTAGTTTTCTTGTAGTTTGGCTAGTTTGGTAGTAGTTTGGCTAGTTTGCTTTTAGTTTGTCTAGTTTGGTAGTTTGCTAGTTAGTTTACCGCATTTTGTTTGATAATGCATTTGCTATTGGATGCATGATTTATCTTTTGCTTGTGAAAATATATGGCTTATTCAAAAGTTCTTCATGTGCATCATGGTGGGCGTGTTGTGTCCTTGAGATGTGGTCTTGAGTTTGTGTCCATGACAAGTCAATTTGTGTTCTTCCCCGCAGTCCTAGTATTAGTGAGGTTGTTGTCAAGGTCAGAGGGGCACTGGTTTGGACTGACATAGGCGATGAAATTGTTTTGGAAGGAAGATACGATGCTTGTGGCTCTAGGTATTATACTGAGATGATACCTATCAATGGTGATGAAGAGTGGGCTATATATGAAGAGCTTGTGGACAATTAACAAATCAAATCTTTGCCCGTGTCATTGCCATCAAGTTCATTGGTCCTTCTCATCTTCTCATCGACTTGAACATGCGCCCCTCGATGACTACGAGATGCAATGATGGCCGTTGTGAGGATGTGTATGATGCAAGTCCAAGCCAGTCTATATGGGAGACATAAATGCAAGAAGATGAAGATAACTTGGAGGAGTTTATGGAGGAGAAAAAAGGTCGGACACAGCTTCAGTAGGTTTTGTCATAGATGGTCCAAGCGGAAGTGAGGTCATAGATGACGTTTCCTTCCTGGTGCCCATGGGTCGCTGGATCCTCCTCGAGGTCTTGCTGGGAATATCTTGTCAAGGGGAGAAGCTCTTTGTCAAGCGCATCCAATCGTGATACGCAGCTCCATTTGGCGGATGAGTAGGCTCCACGGCCTATACTCAGTCAATTGGGGGAGCCCTGCTTCTCGAACACGACTGGTTTTACTTTGGCCATTTACAAAAAATGCACCCCTGAATAGGTTAGATATTTCCACAACGGTCTATCTGTATAGATGTGGTTGCAATTGGCATGCAGCTTCCACAATTAAATTCTAGATCAATTACTACAACAACCTATCCGTAGGAGTTATTTTCTGTCAGAGTCAAAGAAGAGTCCTAGTTAAATACTAATACTAGTTCTAATAGGTTTGCATCAGGTCTCCTAGCATTGGTCCTCCTGTAATAGGAAGTGTATTCCATGTATTTTGGTCAAGCATGAATGAATCCCAATCTTCTAATTGCTACTTTCTACCATACAACTTTAATTTCTATGATCTACTCCCATTTTTTCTAAACTTGTCCATCACGACACCAACCCGCGGGCGACGCCCTTCCCCGCTGGTGAACCATCTCTACAATCTATGTAGCAGAGGCGCTCACAACACTTTCACTATTAATTATAGTTCTATGCCAGCATTTTTTCCTATGATACCATGCTAAGAGAAAAGATAATAAGGTGATGTAGGTGGGCTATAAGATTTCAAATATAATGTTTAAACCACACTTGTACGAGATAGAAAAGAAGAGAGAAGGTAAGCTGGTTTTATATTAAGAGATGGTTGTAGAACGTGCTTCAAGACACTTTATGAGGGTGCAAAGTGGATCTTATAGAAATACGGTAATACACTTTTATAGTTAATTACTATGCATACCAGCTATTGAGTTGGATATGGATGACATGACAATATCATATAGGCATCAATAGGCTATTACTATTATCCTTACTCTAAGGACATGCACAATAGTTTTATCTTAGCAATGACACGCTATTATAGTATAAATTCTAAGTTGGAGGAGAGAGAAATAAAAAAGTGGTTTGTCTTCTTAACTAAGATATCATCTCATTGTAAAGAAGACAAGGTTTTTTCTCCATTATAAAAGATGCATTATCTTAATAACATGTTTTGTAGTGTATTTTTAATCATGTTGCACTTTAAAGAGTATACAAGAACAATAATTGTTGGGATAACACTAAGATATAATCCATTGTATAATATGTTTCTTATCTAATAAGGCAATCTTATCAACTATTTTATATGCCCTAAGATTCAAGTGTTAGGTAAGGCCATACATGTCCAAATATATGGTTTTCATCGATGATAGAATTTCAAATATAAACTACATTAATTCCTTTTAATAGAGATAATGACATATTAACACCTCCAAATATAATGTTTCCACATAAGCAGATGTTGTGATAATCAATACCTTCTTGTTGGCACAATGACCTATTAAACCCCTTAAAATATATTGTTTCCCTTTATGGTAGAAACTAAAAATAAACTACATCAATTCCTTTTAATAAGCACAATAAAATATTCAAATTTCCGAATATTTTTCTCATTTATGCTAGATATTAATACTACATAAATGCCTTCCAACTGGCATAATGGCCCATTACACACTCCAAATACATGCGTATATCATTTTCAAATGGAATAATGGAAAACTGCACCTACCAAATATATTTTCTCCATTTATACGGGATATTACAATATAAACCATATCTATGCCTTTCGATTGGCATAATGACATATTACCTCCTCTAAATACGAGTTCCCTTTGTACTACATAATACATTCAATTGGAATACGTGCCTATTACCTGCTGCTATGATACTATTTCATTTATGTGACACATTCAAACAATTTCTATATTAATGGCTACAATTTTTCTTGCACACTGGAATATTATAGGGCTGAAAATGAAAAGGAAACATTTTGTTTGTTTCTGAGGAAAAATAAATAAAGAATTACGTAAGCGGTATTTTGCGGAAAAGTAACGGAAGCAGAATATTCTAAACGAAAACATGCATAAAATAAAATGGGGGATCCATTTCTTGCGGAAACGCAAACGAAAAGAAAAATCAGGAAAAAAAAATACGAAAACTTTCTGGAAATATAACCTAGCCATGCCCATGTACGTAATATTACCTTTAATCGGTGATTTCTTTTGCACTTGGAGGGCCAAGAAATATATGAAAACTAGGGCCTACAACGCACATGTAAGCAAGACTAGCGTACTAATAAAGTGAGTGTCTTAGCGTCTATATGAAACTATTTATGTGAACTTATGTTCTTGTAAAAGTGTTGACCTATATGTCTTACTTTATGTTCAGTTGTCGCATTTCAATGTTGTGAGATATTTTCATTGTCTTGTTGCCAACATCTTTATGCGATACTTTTATGTACAAAACAAGCTATTATGCCACTATTGTGTTCATACAAATGTGCATTCTCTTATCATATTTGTACGCTCTGTATCCGTCTCCTATTATTTCTGATTCCGTATTCGTTTTCGGATTTTGTCGTTTCCGCTTTCTCTGGGGCAAGGGAAATGAAAAGATAAAGCATGTTTCTATTTCTGTTCCATTTTGAACTAATACCTACTATCCTCCAAATATAATGTTTCTAGTTACACCAAATATTCAACTAACACCACATCATAGCATTTGTCTCCAAATATATTGTTTCCTTTGTGCTGGATATTTAAGTGCAACTACATCCATTGGCTCAATGACCTATTGTGTGTAACCAAAAAACCACAATGAGTTTTTTATTAATCATTTCAGTCAACTAATCAATTTTTTATCAATTTATTTCGATGATGAATTACATGATTTTCTATATGTAACAACTCAAGTTATTTTCAAAAATATTATTTGGCACCATGCTTGGAATCTCTTCATGCCCATTATCGACATCATGTATTTCTTGAGCCTACCGATTCCATCTTTTCTATGGGTTAGCTAATTTGGATACACAATCAATCAAGTTCATTCATAACCTTAAGGACCTTTAATTGATAAAATGGACAACCATTTTACGTCGAATTAACTTAGCCTCTCGATTACTATGGATTAGCTAATTGTTTCTTGCATATTTCTATAGAAAGAACCATGTTTCATGTGTGTTCTATTGTTTTATTACACATAGAGTTCCCAAAGAGGTTTCAGCTGCAACACGTGGGGTATCCATCTAGTATAGAATACATCGATGTCTTCTATTTCACAAATTGACCTAATAATCGTCCAAATATTTTGATTCACTTTATGGCAGAAATTCAACTATAAAATACATCAATGCCTTTTTAATAGGTATAGTGACATATTACCACCACCAAATACATGGTTTCCATTTAAACAAAATATTCAAATAAAAACTGCATTAATGCATTCCAATCGACACAATATAATGTCCTATTATCCCATCCAAATATTTTGTTTCTCTTTATTACCAAATTTAATAGGGACAATGACCTACATTAATTTTTTTGATTGAAAAATATACTCAAATAAATACTATATTATTAATGCCATTTATTACACCCTCCAAATATAATATTTCCCTTTATGTTATGTATTAAAATAACAACCAAAAGATACAACCCTAAGCTCTATAAATAAGCACCTAGACCCTTGTTCCTCATTCAACACAATTCACTTCATTCTTCCAGACATGGCCTCCAAGGTTGTAGCAATTGCCTTTGTGTTGCTCCTTCAAACCTTCGGTGAGTCCAATCTTTTTATGTCTTCTCTTATTTTAGCAAAATAGATATAGGTTGAAAGGTGAAGGTATGTTGCGATCCTCGTTGGTGAAGTCAACATTCTCTCTTCTCCATCGTTGCTACCAGTCGAAGGTGGAGAGGAAGAGGGAGGGGTGGCCTTATTGTGTATGATGGTTGCTCTGTCTCTGTTTTCCCTTTTGTTTCTCCATTTATGGTGGTGGAGGATCTTGTTTTCCCCTTGTCGCAGTAATGAGGCTAGTGGAGAATTCTTAGCCCAGTAGATTTACCATCTTCCTTGTTGCTAGGAATGATACCTACGTTTATGTTATATTGTTTGCAATTTCTAGTGAAAGCTTCGCATTCCCTTATGTATTTTTATGTTTAAGATAATATCGAGTAGGAAGAATGGTTTAGAAAAGAAGAATCATATCATAGTTTATTGTTCCCTGCAGGAAAAAATGCTTTTGCAATGACTGATAAACCAATAACCAGGAATTACGGGAGTGAACCTCCCGCGTCTCGTAAGTACCTGTTCTAGCTTTCCAAGGTTAGAATGCGTTTAAGTTTGAGTCAACTAGTTGTTTTTTATTCCTATAGAAGAAGACAACTTTGGTGTGAGTGCTTATCCGGTAAAATGGAATCCTCCAGCCTCAGATAAGTACTCGTGCAAGCTTACCAAGTTTAGAATGGGTTCAAGTCTTAATCAACTAGTTGTTTTTTATTTCTTGCAGAAGAAGATAACTTTGGCGTGAGTTCTAATGCGGTAAATTGGAATACTCCAGCCTCAAGTAAGTTCTTGTGCAAGCTTACCAAATTTAGAATGTGTTAAACTTTGAATTATATGGTTATTTGTTATTTTCAACAGAAGATGATGACTTTGGTGTGAGTGCTTATGCGGTAAAGTGGAACCCTCCGGCCTCCAGTAAGTACTTGTGCAAGCTTACCATGATGAAAATATTATAATCCTGGAAGAAAAATATTTTTCTACGAGTGCTTACGCAGTACATTGGGACAAAGATCCTCCAGCTTAAGTCGAGAATGTGTTAATTACGATTCAACTCATTGTATGTTCTTTCCTATAGAAGAAAATGGTTTTGCTGCAAGTTCGTACGCGGTACATTGGGACGAAGATTTCGCACCTTCTCGTAAGTACTTGTGCTACCTTACCAACTTGGCATTATCTTAAATCTGAATAAGATCTTAGTTTACCTGTAGATATCTCAACAAATTACATTATAACCTTGATTTTGTTCATTAATGTTTTATAACTATGTAGATTCTCAAATTCCTGAAGAGCCGGCAAGAAGCGAGCACATAAATAAAAATGGTTTTGTCGCAAGTTCTTATGCGGTTCATTGGGATGAAGATTCAACACCTTCTCGTAAGTACTTGTGCTACCTTATCAAGATGAGAATGTGTTTGGTCAGAATGAGATTTTAGTTTGTTATTACTTGAAGAATATAACAAGTTGTACCGAAACTCGAAAAATTACAATATCATGTCGATTTTGTTCAATGATGATTTATAACTGCGCAGATTCTCATGGTCCTGAAGTGGTAGCAAGAAGCGAGCACATAAAAGACAATGGTTTTGGTTCAAGTTCTTACGCGGTACATTGGGATGAAGATTCTACACCTTCTCGTAAGTACTTGTGTTACCTTACCACGCTGAGAATGTGTTAGGTCGGAATGAGATCTTAGTTTGTCATTACCTGCAAAATATAATAAGCTATACTAAATCTCGAAACACTATCATGTCGATTTTGTTCGGTAATGTTTTATAACTAGACATATTCTCATGTTCCTCAAGCAGTGATAAGAAGAGAACTTAACACAAAATGGTTTTGTTGCAAGTTCTTACGCAGTACATTGGGACGAAGATTCCGCAGCCTCTCATTAGTACTTGTCCTACCTTACCGAGTTGAGAACGTGTTAAGTCTAAATGCGATCTTAGTTTACCTGAGGAATATATCAAAACTTGTACCAAATCTCGAAATATAACATTATCATGTTGATTTTGTTCATTGATTTTTTATAACTATGCAGATTCTCCTATTCCTAAAGCGCCAACAAGAAGTGAGCACATAAATAAAAATGGTTTTGCTGCAAGTTCTTACGCTGTACATTGGGACGAAGATTCTGCACCTTCTCGTAAGTACTTGTGCTGCCTTACCAAGTTGAGAATGTGTTCTAAAAAATGGTTGAGAATGTGTGGGGTCGGAATGAGATCTTAGTTGTTCTTATATGCAACAAGTTGTATTCAATCTCGAAAAATAACATTATCACGTTGACTTTGTTCACTGATGTTTTGTAACTACGCAGATTCTCATGTTCCTGAAGCGGCATCAAGAAGCGAGAATATAAAAGAGAAAGGTTTTGCTGCAAGTTCTTACGCGGTACATTGGGACAAAGATTCTGCACCTTCTCGTAAGTACTTGTGCTGCCTTACCAAGTTGAGAATGTGTTCTAAGAAAATGGTTGAGAATGTGTGAGGTTGGAATGAGATCTTAGTTGTTATTATATGCAACAAGCTGTAATCAATCTCGAAAAATAACATTATTATGTTGACTTTGTTCACTGATGTTTTATAACTACGCAAATTCTCATGTTCATGAAGCGGCTTCAAGAAGCGAGAATATAAAAGAAAAAGGTTATGCTGCAAGTTCTTACGCGGTACATTGGGACGAAGATTCCGCACCTTCTCGTAAGTACTTGTGCTACCTTGTGAAGTTGAGAATGTGTTAGTTCGGAATGAGATCTTAGTTTTTTATTACCTATAGAATATTGCAAGTTGTGTAAAATCTCGAAAATAACATTATCATGTCAATTTTGTTCAATGATCTTTTATAACTACGCAGATTCTCACGTTCCTGAGGCAGCGGCAAGAAGCGAGTACAAGAAAGAAGATGGTTTTGCTGCAAGTTCTTATGCGGTACATTGGGACGAAGATTCCGCACCCTCTCGTTAGTACTTGTCCTACCTTACCAAGTTGAGAATGTGTTAAGTCTGAATGAGATCTTAGTTTACCTGGAGAATATATCAAAATTTGTACCAAATCTCGAAATATAACATTATCATGTTGATTTTGTTCATTGATGTTTTATAACTATGTAGATTCTCCTATTCCTAAAGAGCCAGCGAGAAGTGAGGACATAAATAAAAATGGTTTTGCTGCAAGTTCTTACGCGGTACATTGGGACGAAGATTCTGCACCTTCTCGTAAGTACTTTTGCTGCCTTACTAAGTTGAGAATGTGTTCTAAAAAAAATGGTTGAGAATGTGTGAGGTCGGAATGAGATCTTAGTCGTTATTATATGCAACAAGCTGTACTCAATCTCGAAAAATAACATTATCATGTCGACTTTGTTCACTGATGTTTTATAACTACGTAGATTCTCATGTTCCTGAAGCGGCTTCAAGAAGCGAGAATATAAAAGAAAAAGGTTTCGCTGCAAGTTCTTACGCAGTACATTGGGACGAAGATTCCGCACCTTCTCGTGAGTACTTTTGCTACCTTGCCAAGTTGAGAATGTGTTAGTTTGGAATGAGATCTTAGTTTTTTATTACCTATAGAATATAGCAAGTTGTACAAAATCTCGAAAATGGCATTATCATGTCAATTTTATTCACTGATCTTTTATAACTACGCAGATTCTCATGTTCCAGAGGCGGGGGCAAGAAGCGAGTACAAGAAAGAAGATGGTTTTGCTGCAAGTTCTTATGCGGTACGTTGGGACGAAGATTCCGCACCTTCCCGTAAGTACTTGTGCAGCTGTGCTACCTTATCAAGTTGAGAATGTGTTAGGTCCGAGATCTTACTTTTGTTATTACACACAGAATAATATAACAAGCTACACTTAATCTCCAAAAAAAAGACATTATCATGTTGACTTCGTAAAACTGATATGTTTCATGACCATGCAGAATCTCCTGTTCCCAAAGCACCAGCAAGACACCATCACATAAAAGTTCAAACCGGCATGTTGTTCCTGAAGAAGAATCTGCACGTTGGCACCGTACTGCCGGAAGGCACCATGTTTGCACGAGCTAGTTTGCCAAAGTCTGATAGTTCAGTGACTACCCCGTTGGAGTCGGAGTATTTCGCAACCATCCTTTCACGTTTCAAGATACCTCAGAACTCCATGAAGGCCAAGCAGGTAGCTGGCACCCTTCGTTCATGCGTCAAGCCTGCTGACAAGGAGGAGCCTCACATGTGCTTCTCGTCTCGCGAAGCAATGGCAAGGTTCGCCACCAGAGCATTGGGAGGCAGCCCCGCACGAGCAGCCATCGCAAGGATTCATGGGCACGAGACCCCCAGATCTAGGTACGTCGTGGCGCAGATTGCCCAACTCAGCAACAATACGGTGGCGTGCCACCCTATGGATTTTCCATATGAGGTGTACTATTGCCATCGGCCGAAAGAAGTGCACTCTTTGAGGGTGCAGCTCAAGGATGTGAAAAATGGCATGCCGCTTGTAACGGCAGCCGTCATGTGCCACATGAACACATCCAATTGGGACAAGCAGTACTTTGAGATGCTGGGAGGAGAGCACGGAGAACCTATTTGCCACTACATGCCTCAGAATTACATCATGTTCTATTAGGTCAGTAAACCGTAGGCACCAGACTCTGAGAATTTCTGGACTGCTAAGAAGTAACAATTTATGGTCATATATGCCAAATGATGATTTTTGAATAATATATCATAAGGGCCTTGATTGTAACTACTCATTTGTCTATGCTCTGTGAAATATATCTTTCTTTTGAAACGGGGGCAACATCTTCGCCCCAACCTATTAATTAAAGAGTTGGACAAAGGAATACAAATGAGTATTACAAGTTTATTAAAAAAGAACTACTCTCCCGACATAATTTCTTCCAACCTTTTTGTAACGGAAATAACCCACAAGAGGGCTTCATTCTTAATCTTATCTATAGAACCACTAAGGAAGGCGCGTTCTTGTTACGAAAGACCCGGGCCTTGCATTCATTCCAACCCTCACAAGAGATAAGCATGGTGGTGGAAGCTAGAGTTTTGCGGTTAGAAATTGAACACTGTCATCATGGACCACCACTCGTTGATAGTTAGACCCGCCCATTGTGGAGTGTGGAGCGCATGAATACCCATCCAATCTTTCACATAGTTTCAAATACGGATGGTGAAGCAACAATTGAAGAAGAGATTGGTGATCAACTCTGTTATTTGCTTACATAAAGGCCATTGCCCAGAATTTGGTCACGCTCTTTTTTCTAGCCGGTCCGCGGTCCGTAGCCTATTATGCCTTGCTAACCAAACAAAGAATTTTATTAGCCCAAGCTTTCGAAACCGTCTTATTCAAGTTGGACAATGTACATCTTAAAAATTACACTTCATAGACCGAGGCCGCGGAGTATTGCCCGTTCGCCGTTAGCTTCCAAGAGATTTCAACATCTCGAGGATAAGTGCGCCACGAAGTTTTCAACTTGAATGGCATTCCTCACTATGGGCAGGCACACCGCTCTAGTAAAGTTCCTAGATGTACCCTTTATCCTCAAGATGTCAAAATATATCACTGGGAAATAGCCATTTTCTATCAATAATAAAGGTGTGCCTTGTGGGTAAGAAAATCTAAAAATGATCAATTTCAAGTTCCTATTTTAGATTAGCATCGAACGATTAGGCGGGTGAAAACATGTAGTTGGAGGTGCACATGCAAAGGAGAGTTGGAGGCGTTGTAGTATTTAGACCCGCCTCCAACCTAAGATGAGGTATACATGATAAAAAATAGGGTTTGCCTATGTCTCAATCGACTGAGATTTTTTTAAATCTCAATCACTTAAGAAAAGTGCAACAGTAGTTAAAAGAAATGTGCAACTCGTGCCAGTTGCACTTTCTAGCAGAAAAGTGCAACTGGGTTTCAGTTGCACTTTTCTTTAACAGACGGTTGCACTTTTCTTAGATGACTGAGACTTAAAAATCTCGGTCGACTGAGAATTAGCAAAACCGTAAAAAATATGTCATTAGAATCCTCATATGTTGTACATTCTAATAGTATAATTTTTATATTATATGATTTATTTCATATAGGTTAAAATGACAACATAGAAACACACGCAGGACTAATACACTGAGACAGATGGAGTATTTATTTTAGCTTCTTACCTTTTTTCAGCACGAGAATAACACTTTTCTACAAGACATGCTTCTTCTTGTTTTGTAAACCAAAACACTACATGAATGGAATTTTAGATATGTCAAAATAAATTATTAGAAGAAGATCAAACCTTGATCAACTTTTGAGATCAGGGTCCAGGCACCACGAGGGCCAATTGATTTGGGATCCTCGTCCGAATCGGTGGCCGATCTATTTCGGACACAGGATGGGTCCAAATCGATTCGTTTGGGTCAGCCCGCAGACATAAAACAGGTTATTTTGAACTCTGTTCGTTAGGGTCGGGGGTGCCCTAGCGGTAGCGACTTTTTTTTAAAATTTGTCTAAATTTGACTTGCATTGCATATATAGTTTCATAGATATTGCTTACAATTGCCTTGCATTGAACACATAGTAGATTTAATCTAGAAGACTCCGTCTTGGCATATGCATGGGAAATTTGCATGATGCAAGGGCATACATGGAAGATAAAAAACGTAGTAGGTTAAATCTAGAAGCCTCCATCTCATCTTCGCCTAGTCATCAGACTCGGAATCGGTGTGGTAGTGTCGGCAGCACATGGTCTCGTCGAAGACGAGGACGGTGAGCGTGGCTTCGTTATCGTACGTGAGGACGAGGAAGTGCCCGACCTCAATGTCGTGTGCACGACAGAACTTCATTTACCTGTTGTCAAGTTACATCTGGCTGAGGCGGTCGAGTAACACCTTCACGGACTAGAGACCGGTCAAGCCGCCGGGCACCTTCATCACGACATGGTGGGGATCCTTCCCATCAACGAGGGTCACGAACTTCGTGGGGAGACGGAGTTTGTACCCATTCATGCCCAGGTGGATGGTGACACAAAACTCAAAATAGTCGAGGCTATTGATGGCTGCAGGTGATGGCGAAGTGAAGGTGATGGTGACACTGGTAGCGATGGGGAAGGCGATGGAGAAACGTTCTGGCATCACCCCCACGTCATCCTCTTCGACCTCGCCCACGCCCAGGACCAGGTGGTCACCCCACCCAGCCTCCCCTCAATCCTATGTTGCCTGTTGCTGCCACATTGCCTCTAGGGGGGGGAATGGAAGATGGTGTTGTGTGGAAAAGATGGCCGTGAGGCCGTGCTTAAAAATACACGGGCATTGGATGCCGACACGGAGGTCAATACGCCGACATTGATGTCGAGTGGCTAGCCCAGGTGTTGAGCGGCGCGGCTAGCCTAGGAGTCAGCGATGTAGCCAGGCTAGGAGTCAGCCTACTCCATAGATGGCTTTTGGGTTAGCAGCTAGTGGTCGTTAGGGCGCTGCCAGGTGAGCCCCGTGAGGACGCGAGAATACGAGGGAGGACACGCACGGCGTCGACGGTGATGCATTCCCAACGCATTTTTGGGCAAGGAATGGGTCGGCCCGAACAAGCTTGATCATTTGGGTTGGACCGCTAGGTGGGTTTTGTCCGTCCGGTCGCCCGCACGGACCGATTCAGATCACCTGTGTTCGAATGGGTCAGCCCAGCGGAGATGCTCTAATGGGGTAGTCGGCAATAAAATCAGGACAGACATGGCGAACGGTGCACAAGCGACAAATGCTAGCGGCTGGCAACATGGGAGCCGTCCGGAGTCTAGAGTCCTAGGCGACGTGGGCATACGAAGTAATTAGAGAAAGTACAATATATCCTATTTAGCTGGCTATAAGCTATTCCGCATTAGCAAAAATCTAGGTGGAGGATAGAGGAATAAGGAAAGAGAAGGAAGCGGGATCTTCATCTATATCCCGCAGTAGCACAAGAAATAAGAAGCTATGGACCGTATGTAGCCGATATCGAGTGCTAGAGGTGGGATGTAGAATGGAGTGAGTCTTGCATGCCATGCAAGAATTAAATTCTTAACTATTGTATATAGGTTACACTTAATAGTACAAACACATTACTTAGAGACGTCAATTACCCATAGGTCTCAGCCGGTTTCTCGTTCCAGCTCAAGCGCATAGCTTCTAAGAGCACACCACCTAAGCTGGTTTTTCTTTGCGGCTCTAAGATACGATACATTAGACGGTGCAAAAAGGACATGTACGAGCTAGAGACGACCAGTATTTCTGACCGCTTGCAAGAACTCTTCAACCTCAGACAACCTATACTAGGGACCGTCTCCAATAGTCAGGCGGCCTGAGTCAGATTCTAACAAAGACCGTCTCCAGAACTAGTGTGCCTCGAAGTGGCTTTTTAAAGTGACCATCTCCAGTGTGTGTGTAAACCATTTTAAACAGTAGCATGCTAATTCGAACTCGATCATAGATGACATGACACATAATCATGATTTAGCAGCCAAATAGACAGATTAACTCAAGACCTTATAGCAGCCAGTCAAAAGAAGACCATTATATTAACAATTAACATTAGCCCAATAGTTAGGGAAATCCATACATATTTAGCCATTACTATATGGCAGTGTATACAATGTGGAATCCATACATCGAAGAAGCATAATTAGTACTCGAGTAGTAATGGGGCTCCCGGTGGAAGTTTCTGAACCAGAATATATACCTCTCCATTATCTATTTCATCAAAGCAAAAAAAGGTCAATGCTATCCTGCTTTGAGTTGATGTTCTCAGAACCTTCTCCCATCCAGTCGTCAAGATTGCATTTGATCCACCAGCTCCCATCTTCATCGTAACCATCTTTGGCTTCTTGCTCTTCATTTGCCCAACATGGACATCAATTGGTTCATCAAGGCGATTCTTTAGATATTTCCTTGTGAATTCAGCTCCAAATGTCTGCGCAAGTACAAAGAGTTGAAGTATTAGCATGCTTTGATTACTGGAAGTATTTAAATATCACATGGTAGCTTGTTGATCACGTGTCTAAGAATATATCATCTTACCATCTTGCACTTCTTTTTCATGACAAATGAATAGGGTAACCTGTAGATGTAGTACTTGATTTTTGGTTGAAAATTCGGGTTCACACCAGTCTAAAAGGAGCCTATATGAACTTCTTTTAGATACATGTCGTTTCCAAAAAGACTCTGCTTACCGAAATCAATGTTTCCCTTGTGTTGATGCCCTGATGCAATAACACGTATACGGTGGAATATTCCTGTGTCAACAGTCTAAACACATACAAATTTAAAACAAATTTCTAGAATTTTGATGTTATTTGATACCTCTAAGCTCAAGCCTCTCAGTGGGTTCTTCTGGTGACTGAAATTCAAAATGCCAGAGCTAATGACGACACTATCATTGCTACAGAGCACTATTGCAAGATCCCTGCAGGTTCCCATCTGTTAAATAGATACATATATTGAGCATTTTAATACAATCAAATATAATAATAAATTAGACTGAAAATAGAAACATAATTCTTGTTATCATACATTAATAAAAATCATACATAGCCAAAGAACTTGAAATTCATCGAATAAACAAGATGCAAGCTGACTAATGAAGTGACAATTAAATCCATATTGCTAGAAGGGCAACGAACAATGAGAAATTAATAAAAAATTGCATATTTTGAGATGTATACAAGGGGAAAAGAGGGGGGAGAGATAGAGGTAGGCTGGGGGAGGCTCTCCCGACACCGCCGTCGTGACTCTGCATCTCGGAAACTCTGAATCCTAAATTCGACAAGAAAAATGGCAAATTCCATGCCAAAATTCCTAAATAGAAGCTCTACATTAGGCTTTTGGGGGTTTGGTTTTCACACATACCTACCTAGACAACGAATGGGGTCTTCGGAGGCGAGGGAGAGCGTCCGCACCGTAGGGATCGGAGGCGGCAGGGAGGAGAGGCAGGGGACCAGAGGCGGTGGTGGTGGAGGGCGCCGGCAGCGGTGGCGGTGGACAGTGGGGAACAAGTACTACCCTCAGCGGGCGGGGAACAAAAATGTGGCACAAATTTGAAATATTTGTCCAAATATTTTTAGATCTTTGCTGCCAAGTACTAACCCTAGACATCTGTGAACGGAAAACGTCTCTAACAACATCCGAATTTCATATTTTGCTGCCAAGTACTTCACTCAAGCGGCTAGAAATTATAATCGTCTCGAATTTTTAAAGGGGAACTTTGTTCATTTGAATTATAGGTTATATTTACACAAAGGAACTAATTAAGGGAGAGAAGAGGCCCATTATATATAGATCCAAAGATTTGGAAGATGAGATCGGCGGCCTAGAGCACTTATCATACAATGTTAAATGGCTGATTAAGATGATTTTTGTCCAAAACATAGAGATGAAACTAGCTAGATATAGCCAAATTTGGTTTTAGACAATAATCTAGCAAACAATATTATTAAGGTCACATGGCATACTCCTGTGAGTATCACTCCTACGAGTTTGACAGGGATGCCAAATCGTTGATGATGTCGATGACGAACATCTTATGTAGGTCCCTGCGCGTGGTGGTCAACCTCGCAACGATGAGTATGGCTTGCCCAATTTGGAGATGCTCGGTTTGGAGGAAGTTAGTCCATCCATCAGTGGTGAAGGAGATGCGGCTGTCAAAATCCGTCTTGTACTCGACGGTGCTGATGCCACCTCGTGCTCCAATGCGTAGTCCAACCAAGCCATCTTCAGGGATATGAAGATGATAAACCATGTCCTTAGGTAATTTCTATGATGCAAAGGTAAGATTACTCAATGTTACACGCGACCATTATCACAAGTAATATATATAGTAGATCGATATGTATAGCTTCGTTGACATGATATACTTACCATAAGGCGCCTCTCGACATTCGTCTTCGTCAAGCGGGTCACAAATGGCACCCCAATGATGGAATTACTTGGAGGGGTGATTCGTTGGAGGTGATCATTGATGACTGCAAGTGCATATATCAATTGTACCTAGTTTCCAAATAAGAGCATCGAACCCATAGAGATCTATTTGGTTGAGGTCTTTATGATCCTCGTCACTACCTACCAAAGGATACTTATAAGCTGCCTTTGATTTCAGGTGAACGGGTGCTTGAAAGGTTTTTGGTTTTAGTGCAGGAAAGTAAATAAAACAAGTAAAAACAAAGCAAGTAAAAATATTGTTTTTGGAATGGTGGTTGAACTCGATGGGGCTAAGACATTCTCGGGGGTGTAGCATACACCTCTAGCATGTTGTAATTAATCATAATTAGGATAACCTATTTCCTGTGTCATGATATGTGTGGAGAGAGTTCCGCAAAAAGATGTTCACCAAGGCCCGTAGGTAATCACTTTGTTGAGCCAAGAATGAGGTCATCTCTAAATTACCACTGCGATGCCTGGAAGCAATCACCATGCAGACCACCACAATTAAGGTTTCCCCGTGGATATTGCAATTAGCTTAGTGAATCTCCCTTTGTTCCCCCTTCGACCGCGTTGGGTGATAGCAGTGCTTATAGTCACAATAGCAACCGACACAAACATCCAAGCACGTCCAAAGGGTTTCACCCTCTTACTTTAGACCCGACGGCAAATGATATGTGGCCGACTACACATACCATCTAAAGGGAGAGATCAAACACACATCATAGATCAATGGATCCTATACACAAGTAATAGATCATCTTTATTTCATTTCATAATAATGCTAGGGTTTCTCCATCTGCCCAAGAATGAAGGGAACTACTCACACATTGAATCAATCAGTAACATCATCATATATAATCAAATGGATGGATAAAAGTTATGGGATGAATCTAGTGTAAACCACAATTGAATCTGGAATTACAACAAGATATAATGGATGGAAGATGGGGGTAGAGATGGTGATGGAGATACAGTGGTTGATGATGTAGGGGATGATGTGTTGTCCTCCAATGATCCGTGCAACAACAAGGATTTTCCCTTCTTCAAGTTCCTCCTTCAGATCCCTTTCTGGTGTGGTTTTTCGTGGCAGGAGGTTTCTGTGAATGTCGGATCTGTCTTCTATTTTCATGAGTAGGAAGTATTTGATAAGGTGGCCCCATCGCCAGGTCATACGGGCGCGCGGTACCACTGGTCGTTACGCTGGCCGGAGCCTCCTGGGTGTGGACAATTCTTCCAGGTGCAAAGGTAAATCATTAAAATGACTTTTATCACTAAGAAATACCATATAACTATGTAATATGATAGTCTCAATTGATATGTTCATTAAAGACTTAGTAAATTGGGATCCTATTGAAATAAGGACAAAAAGGTGTGCACTAATGCGGTAAAATACTAAAAACCCTATACTACTAATGCAAAAACAATAAGGAAAAATGCTCAATTTTTGGACTCATCAATCATTCTCACCGTCGGTAAGTTTACGTCTCTAGGAGATAATTGGAGATAACTTCTCTATAGGTGGCTCCTCATCTTCTTCCTCTTCTTTGTCATCTTCTTCCTCTTCCCTGACATTGTTTAGATAGATGGCAGTTATCATCGGTATGTCTCCTTGCAAGGAAAAGCACACCAACTGACCATCTCCGGTGAGATGGTTATCAACAATGAATCAACGCCACCCTCCACCTCCCAATCGAGTCCTAGATGGCCCTTTTTGCACTTAAACTGTGTATGTCTACCCACAAGCTCGGAATTGCACCATATCTCCTATGAGTTCATTGAAATGTGGCCTTGCATTGCATGGGACGGTATGTGCACCAAAAGCACACATTGAATTAATGATTTTAATATGCTGATAGGTATGAGATGAATTTAAATTGTACGAGTGTCGGAGAATATACCACTGATTTCTCGAATAACCAGGTACGAGATGAACACTGAATAGTGAGCCAATTGACAAGATTCTTTCCTTGCAGTGAGTCTTGCAAAGATGGCATGTTGCCATATATCTTGTCACGGAGGGGGAGGGTGTCGTCGTTGCAGGTGTCGTCGAGCCAGTCGGTGTTGATGCGTGGCGGCGACCTTGTTGTAGACTTAGGGGCGGTGGGAGGGGGAGTTGGATCCGAAAGAGAGGAAGCCAACATGTGGGGGATTTCTTGATATTAAATGGAAGGGGGGATTCTGTAGGAGGAAGCCCATAAAAATAACCGTCTCTACCTTGATAATATTTGGACCCTCCGGATTTTGTTGATCCTAACATTTGAGAATTATTGAGAACGAAAAGGCAAAGGAAGGTGGTTATACATGTGTACTAGTGTTAAATTAAGTCCTAAGACTAAATTAGGTTCATGCATTGAAGGAAAAATATATGGTGTAGTACAAACCTTGGATCTTATCTTGAAAGGTATGACAACTCCTAGTGTTCATGCGCTTGCTGCATAGCAATAATGTGCAAGTGTTTAGAAATCGACTAATTCCAATGTTTAATCATTATACGAGATCATTTGGTTACTCAAATATGAATTTATCATCATTTAAACATTTTTTCACCAATTTAAACTTTTTTCATGAAGTCCTTGTAGTTAGTACTCTGGATATATTTGTACACTCTAGATTTTGATAATCCAAAAACTTGCAAATTATATTTAGGACCAAAAGGCAAGGGAGGTTAATATATTACAAACATAGTTGTTCAAACATAGTTCTTACGTTATCTAGCTAAAAAAATAATGATGCAGGTCTTCCTTCGAGGGTTCAGAGAATTTTTGTCATGAACAAGCCAAGTTGGTTCATGTTGCACCCTCATAGAAACTAGTGAACCACCCTCAAGTTGGTTCATGTTGCAGAAGAGGTTCGAACCAATAGAGAACACTACCTGGTTCAATCTGCCATGCAAGATAGTGTACTGGCCACTAACTATGTCGTCCATGCCATAACCATGAAACAAAGTTGTGCCATTCTTTGGGATGTTGTAACCAAGTGCAAAGCTTGATGGCATGACCTAAAATGATGAGATAATTAAAACACATTAGTACTCCCTCCGACCCATATTAGTTGACTTGGATTTCTCTAGATTTAGATGTATCTAGACATGTTTTAGTGCTAGATACATCCAAATCTAGACAAACCCAAGTCAACTAATATGTGTCGGAGGGAGTAGTTATAAACATACAAGTAAAATTGAAACCATGTACTTATAGGTAGAATAACTCACAAAGGTGTTATTTCCTAAATTAAGTGCACTGATACTTGTAACATAGTACTGGATGTCAGAGAGATGGAAAAAACCATCCTTCAACATTTCAAAAGTAATGACATACATGTCTTCCAGATTAATTAGATTCATATGTGTGAAAACACTCATGTACAAAACACCTCTAATGTAGGGATCCACAAATGGCACCCTAAATCCTATCAAATTCAATTACCATTAAAAGGAGAAATAATGTAGGGACCCACAAATGGCAATATTAATATACATACATTTGATGGAGAAAAGACACATACCACAAATAGTCTGGTATCCCTTGATGTCAGCATTAGGGGCATGTACTTCCATACTAAACACAGACTGATCATCTCCTTCCTCTTCATCTCCTTCATCTTCTTCATCATCATCTTCTGTGATTAAGCTAAAGATCACCACATCATGGATAGCAACATTGTGTGTCCTCAAGAAAGATAACCAGAATGGCCCTCTTATTGATGTAGCATCTTCCTTTTTTCTGCAGGAAAAGCCCAAACCCACGCCCTCTATCCAAAGCTGGTAATCACTTATCGACATACTGGTTGAGTTTTTCCTTGAAGTGACAAGGAACAGTCTTAGAAAAAACCAAATAAATATGTGTGTTGATCATCATATATATAACAGTAGGAAGAATTTACTACTAAAATGCATTTGTCATGTGTGGCTTATCACATCAAAACAGATATGCATATATGGCAGAAATAGACCGTACGATTGATTGATGTTTCTAATTGCTCAAACTAAAATATTTCCACTACTCCTAAACTATTTAAGTTATCTTTGTAACATACACATGGTACATTATTTTCTAGTTCTAAAATTTAATACTAACCAAATAAATATGATGATGTTGGATCACTATGACCTATATAAAAAACATAAATGCATGTACTCATGTGTGGCTTATCATATCCAAACAGAGATGCATATGTGCCACAAATAGAAAACAATTGATTGATGTTTCTCTAACAAATTCTAAAGGAAATAGATATGCATATATTGGCTTATCACTCCTAAAATCTAAAGGAACCTTTCCAACATATGCCCATTGATGTTTGTAATTCCTCAAACAACAAGAACTCAAATTCCTAGCTACCAAGCATTGGAACAATAATTTTAGTTCACACTTAGGCATGCTAATTAACTCATAGTGAAGGACTTTGTAGATAGATTGAGGATAAAATTAATGACCACTGCTTCCCGAAAGTTAGGTTGGTTCAGGATGATGGTGAAGGACTATTAAGTACTATTTGAATAGCCATAGTTATGCCTTGGTTGGCTGCATACACGATAGATTTCCATCACAACAACTTGCTTCTACACACTGAAAAATAAATGATCGAAGAAAAGATTCAGAACAAACTGAAAACCCCATTTGTATAGTAGACAGAGTGGGGAAAAACAGAGCAAGAGAATCTCATTTGTACATATCTGGAGAATCGTCTGAACAATCTGCGCAAGATCTATGTATGAACAAGCGACTGCGTATGATTATACTAAATCCAGAAAAAGAAATAAAACAGAAAGAAGAGTAGAGAGGTAGGAGAAACTGCAGGTGGGAGTTCCTCCGTACACTTCCTCTGGAACTGACCGTTGAGTGCACAGATTCAGTTTGCCCAGAGTGTAGATCTAGGAGGTGGCACAAAACCCTAACCGCTTCCCGGTGACCACTCTTAGAGGCGTTTGTTATTATCATCCGTCTAAGTTGCACTTGCAGGGGCTGCACGTGGCAGACAACTAGTTATGCCGTAACTGCACGTGTCAGTCAACCAAATAGAGGTGGATTGTAATAATAACCGGCTCACCGCTCCGAGTATTAGAGACAATTGAGTTTTTCCACCGTCTAAGGTCATACACTAAGGCGTTTGTTTTTATTATTCGCCTCCCACCGACCCATTTTTTGAGTCGCTACAGTAAACAACCACTTTGAAGACTAGTAGAGGCGCTTGTCTTGAAACAACCAGCTGAGGGTGACAAACAAATGCGGGGGTTTTCGTACCTAGGGCAAACCGGCTGAGTGCATAGTCTCTAAGTAACGAGTTTGTACTAGTGACTAGCCAGTTTATTGTATCATGCATATTTATGATGGTGATAGATGACATGGCACAAGCATATAGCGAGTTGCCAACTAATTGTTCTTGCTCTTAGACATATGACGATTGATGATCAGTTCTATTGAGAGTTTTTTCTTTTTTGACGTGAACATCGGGTGCTATGAGAGGGAAAAACCCCCATCATTACAATGGCGCTTAGTAATTGGAAGAGAAAATAGACAAGGACTCAACCTAGACTAAAGGCTACAAAAATGGCGCAACCTAGCTCAATCATGCTCACCTATTTTGGGCGTGTTTGGTAGCCTGGGTCGATTTTGGAGCTCCCGGGGAAGGACCTAGGAGCATGATACTTGAGCCATGTTGTGGACTTTGTTTGGTACCTTGGGTCTCATCGTTGGCAACACAATTTCCACTTTGATTGGTTGGATGCATCTAGTTTGGTGGCCCATCAACAACTACACCAACCTAAAGCTGAACACACTTACCTCACACTACCAAAGCTAGCAACCATGGGCGATAGAGAGACGGAGGTGACTGAGAAGTAGAACCTCGGTGGGGTGAGGGGCCATCTAGGCTACTGATGTGGGAGCACGGTGCGCTGGGAAGGCACTCTGATTCTTGGAATGTGCGTCGGCAAAGACGCTCATGGTACTAAATGGAGGTCAACCTTACACTGAGCCAAAGTCGGTCGTCCTCAGCTTCCTAGTCATCAGAGCAGTGCTCACTCTTGTCATTGCAATATCTCACTCTCCCTATGTATGAACAAGAGCAGAGCAATGAACCTAAACCTGAACTCGAATCTTAAAAAGCAATCTGCAAACACCTACGTGAACCTCACAATATGGAGGAAGAATCATCTATGATCACCGAATCACAAAACTTGCAATACAAGAGTTGTGCAGAATGACAAGGAGAAGCTACTCCTCAAAGGAAACTTTGAACAGTTGACCAAATGCGACAAATCTATCAAAATTCGTTAAAATAATCTCCAACTATGACTTGGAATCTGAGAAGACATAGTTCACAAAACTCAGAGCCGATGGTTAGAATGGAATCCCATCATCAACATATTTTTCATGTAGAGAATTTTTTGAACCCAAGCATGTTGTGCTAATTGGGAGAGGTTAGGGAAGAAGGAGTTTAAGGGAGAAGATAAAAAACTAAGCACGTTCAAGGTTGCATCCTTGGAGAGCACGAGGAGCTTTATAGAGCCTGGCTCAAAGAAAATGACCAATTCAGCCATTGTCACTGGCCTGGCTGAGGACTGCTTTTGACGCGCGCGTTGTCCACAACATGGGCGTTGTCCGACCTACCAATCCACTGGTTTTTGCAGATTGTGGGACCGTTTTCAAGTTGCATGGGGTACCAATCATGCCCTTTCTATGAGGAGAAGCTCCGGCTCATCTTGGGGACATGCATGGATTGCATACAAAGATTGGGGACTAGAAATTGATGATACAATGAACTAGAGATTAGTAAATACATAGTACGAGACCCTGGCATCTTCTATTAATTATAGTTGGAGTGGTAGTAGCAGTGACACATGGTCTTGTCGAATACCTTGAAAGTGAGCATGCTATAGCCATCGAACTTGAAGAACATGAAGTGCCCCATTTCAATGTCGTGCGTATGGGTGAACTCCCTCCAGCCTCTATGGAGGTTCATCTGGCTGAGGCGGTAGAACAACACCTCCACAGACCATAGGTTGATTGAGCAGTTGGGCACCTACAGTACAAGATGGTGGGGCTCTTTCCAATCGACCACCGATGCGAATTTATGGGGGAGGCAGATCCTCTTTAATGTGTCGCCCAAGTTAATGGTGAAACCGAGTTTGAAATCAAAGAGGTCGATGAAAACAGGCTTATGCGATGATGGTGGTGATGAGAGTGGAGACGGGGACAGTGGAGGAAACATGTTCTGGCCTTGCCCTACCTCTTCCTTACCGACCTGAGCCATGCGCCTAGCCGCGGGGACCCTCTTAGCCACCCTCCCCTTGATCCTATGCCACCGACCATAGCTGTTGCGATGCCTGTGGTGGTGGTGGGGAATCGAAGAATATGGGAGTGTGAAATAAAATGACCATGTTTGGCCTGTTAAAAAGGCCAAGGCATTGTATGCCGACGCTGAGGCCGAAATGCCAACATTGATGAAGGCCAGCTGCTAGCGCAAGAGTCGGGCGACACGGCCAGCGTAGGCTTCAGGCGGCGTGGCCAACTTTGGAGTCAACCTACCTCCATTGATGGCTAGAGGAATAATGCCACTGTGTCACCGCCATATGGGCCCTCGTACCACGCTGTCAACACCCAGATTTTCAATCCCAGATGCATGTTATGCCATACCTCACAATCCCAGGATTACCATTTTTGTGAGACATAACAGATTGGATATCATAGTACATCATCCATTACAAACCATAATAAGGTTTTACACGAATAAAGGATCTCATGATCCAGTCTTAATAAAAATCAAGCATCGGAATAATAAAGCGTAGTAGTGGGCTCCATCTTCAGTGTCACAGGCAATGCTAACAATGGGAGATGATCCTAGTTGTCATAGCCGTCCTGCTGTCCATATTCCAGATAATCCTCCTCAAAGTCTGGCCACGGGAATAGCCAGGGACAAATCCATGAGTACTCTTTAAGTACTCACAAACTATCACTAACAAGTAAGGTAGTTCTAGTAGGAATCTTAAGCTTTAGATTTATTTGCAAAAAATCCAGATTTATCTAAACTGAGTTCAGAAGTAAATAAAGCTAATTTTATATTTTAAGTCACCTAAGTGGGAACTTAGTTTTCATGTTCACAACCTTGTTGTGGTCAAGTCAAAGTCACAATTCATTTCACAAGTCATTTTGAAAACATCTGACGACGGAACAGTATGGCCACTCCAACTTCCATGACCGTGGACGTGGCTATTCGAATAGTATGACACTCTACAGAGGTGGTACACTTTCACCACAAAATTCAATACATTCGTCAGGGATAACCCTGAATCATCATACTTAGTATGTAGATAATCAATCATAACCTTTTAATTACACACTCTAGTATAGGCCTCCCCTATGAGCTTGGCCTCCCAGCCATGGCCATCTGCCATCCTAGGCACTGCATAGGTGGACAATCATCAAGAGGTAGCCTCAGCTCAAACCTCTCCCGTGAGGGAACCCATACTAAGGCATATAAACTTCCGGCTAAGCCCTACCCAATTCAGGTATTGTGGTTGTACGGTAAAATTGGAATGGTATCGCATCTGAACCCAACCATCAGTTTTTGTGTAAGGGCTAAGGCTCATGCCTCAACATTTTCATCATGAAATCCATTTGTGTTTCTCAACACATGTCAAAACATCTCAATAGAATGACTCATCATTCCAAGGTTTTCATAATCATTTTCACCAAGTAGTCCCATCTAAAGTGATCAAGTTTTATGCTTAGCACTAGCCACTAAGGTTAAGAGTGTTCACTAATGAGGGTGCTAATCTTCAATCTCATGCCACAGAATGACATCTAAGTGTAACTAGATAGGCCTAGTTTTATACTCTTTATGCTATCTATCTTAAAAGTAAAGAACTTTGGTAAAGTAAAAGAAACTAAAGCTTGCTAGTAAAACTTTGGATTGGTATAATCAAAAAGGGTATAACCAAAGCATGCCTAGTGCATCTTGCTTAGGTTAATAATTGTAAGGGTTAACTTGCAAGGTCTAAATTGCTTAGTAGTGATGGCTTGCCTTGGTGGGTGTAGTGATTGAAGTTCTCCTCGTCTTCTCGGGGTAGAACTCCTCCTCCTCGTAGACATGGTCGGTACTATTGTCTATAAATGAATACGGGGTACACAATCACCAAACAATACTTATCTATTGCTATTTAGCACAGTAAGGCTCACACCTGATGATCTAGCATCATCACAATCATCACATGATTTAAAGAACTAGTTTTATTTATTTTATTTGAGAAAAGTAATTTCTACTCATTGAAATTAATTAAGATTTAATATTCTCCAAATAGAATATGGGATCATGTGGACACATGTCATCACCACATATTCTAATACATGGTAATGTGATTTAAAGTGTTGGTCACATTTTATAAAGTTTAAGATTATTATTTAATCAATTTAAAATGACTAGAAATGCCCTAATAGTATTATTTTGGTACTATCCCAAGGTCACTACATGCAAACCTAAATATTTTTACATATTCGGGTAGGTATTGACAAATGTGATTTTTAAGAGTTGGAATCAACTCAAAAGCTATTATTGTTGATTTTTGAAAAATGTTTGAAGTTGCAAAAGTCTCTGTGTTGTTATTTTTGCTATAGATTATCTCTAACTCCAAATTATTTAAATCCAACGGGCTTGTATAGATATTTTAATTACCTTTCTAGAAAAATTTGAATCATGCAATTTGGTTAAGTGAAACTCTCTGAATTTATTTTTGAATCTAGGCACTAAATAGGATTTTAACTAAAAAGGAAAATCCATATTTGAATTTCCAGGCCTTGGCGGGATAGCTAAACGGGCTGGCCTAGTGGCACTCGACGGTGCAGCGGGCTGCTGACAGCGTGGACCCACTGGTCAGCGACTCATCTAACGCGAAACGGTATCATCGAATCTGAGCCGCACAATCCTATTCTAATCCAACGGCCGAGCGTCATCGTCGACGATGAATAGCTCCAGCGAGGAATGTGACCTAGCGCGGCGGTGGGGGTCTCGTGGGGCTCACCTGGGCTCTAGCTAGGGTCGGCGACAGGGTAAAACGATGTGGTATACGAAGCCGAGGCGAGGCGTGGCCACGGCGGAGCTTGGGGTGGTCGGAATCGCTGGCGCCCTTCTCCTCCAGCAACGGCGGACTCCGGTGCAATTCCGGCACGGTGGTGCTCTCCTTGCTCCGGGGAGAGGTGAGGAAGGTCAGTGGGGAGTGGGGAGTGGAGTGGTGTGGATAAATGGGGTAGAGACGCCCTCTATTTATACACCGACGAGGCGACCGAGCGGGATGGGTTGGCATCTCCGGCGAGGACAGTACAACGAGCTAATGGCATGGGCGGGGGTGTAGGACAGTGTGGTGCTCCCTGGCGGTTCCCACGGAAGTAAGGGTGCGGCACAGGGCGGTCTAGTTTGGTCTGGCGCGTGCGGCGCTCCGCGCAGGACAGGCGGCGTTCTCGACGGCACGCGGGAGCTACGGGTCATGCGGTGGCGAACGGGGGTGTCTGCCGGGGTGGCGTGATCATGGCGAGGCTACGTGTGCGTAGAAAGGGCAAGGCGTGAGCTGGCAGGGCTGGTCGGGCACGGAGCACTAGCGCGCTCTAGACACGGCGCAGAGAGGCGGTGCTGTGGCCTGGACAGGGGGTGGCGGTAGGCTGCGACGAGGCTACTGGACATCCTGTATGGGCACAGTGCTGTCTGGTGCGAGCTGACCATGGTCGGCCGGCGATGACCACAAACCGGCGACGCTCCAATGTGCAAACGGTGAAAGGGGGAGCTGGTCTGGGGCTAGGTTAGGCTTAGGGGGGACAGGGGAGTTAAGAGGGGACCATTTGGTTAATGATCACTGTACAAAACAGTGAAGCTAGGCTAGAGATTTTTCTGTGCATGCCAAGTGTTTGTGTTAATGGCCGCATGAAATTTATTTTTGAATTTTTTATTCAAAATTTTTGAGTGATCTTATATTAAGCTTGAGAGACTAGGTTTGCTTGGAGAGGTCAAGGTGAATTGATTTGGTGGGTTTTTGGAAAAGTGTGATCTTAACACATACACTCGATTCCATTTTCACATGTACTTTAAATTGATTTGGAGACTGTTTTTGTAAGTTTGTAAAGTGGTCCTTGATATACTTTTACTTGGTCTAGCAAGGGGTGAAAATAAGTAGAAATGTTTCTGTTAGAATTTGTCTTCTAGGAACACACAAAGTGGCCTAGTGGTTTAATTTTATGAAAATGACCATTTTGTTTATTTATTCATATTTGATTTTTTTTTCTTTTGCTTTTGTTTCTAATTGGTTTAGATGATGTAGTATTCATCCTTAAACAATTTCATATCATTTAGAACAATCAATCATGGCATATACACTCAATTCTACACTAATGCAAAACTAACATGCACCCATATTCATTTTCTTAATAAAAGTTTTTGTTAACCCTAAATTTGGGTGATTAGAACTTGATAACCTTGATTAAATTTTTGGGATGTTACAAACCTTCCCTCCTTAAACAAAATCTCGTCCCGAGATTTAATAAAACTAGGAAATAAAGAGATCTGGAAAATCAGTCATAATGTAATCTTCTTGCTCCCAGGTAGCTTCTTCTTCGGTATGGTTGCTCCATTGGATCTTTTGAAATTTGATACTCCGGGTCCTGGTGGTTCTGAAAGCTTCTTCCAAGTTACAGATGGGCACTTCATGATACGTCAGATCCTTGTTGATATCTATGGCTCGGTGATCGATGTTCTTGAACACTTCGGTCTTCTCCGGAATTCCAAGCATTTGCGAAGTAATGAGATGTGGAACACATCATTGATGTCTGACATCTCCTCGGGCAGTTCTAGTTGATATGATACTTCTCCTCGGCGATTCAGAATCTTGAAGGGTCCGATATATCTGGGGGCTAACTTTCCTTTCAGTTGAAAACATTGCATTCCCTTCAAAGGTGACACTTTGAGATACACAAAATCTCCGACATTGAAGGTCAGGTCTCTACGTCTCTTGTCAACATAACTCTTATGTCTGGATTGGGCAGTCTTGAGGTGCTCACGGACTTTGTGAACCTTCTCTTCGGCTTCTTGTAGGATGTCATGTCCGAAAATCTAACTCTCTCCTACTTGCAACAAATTCAAGGGGGTACAACACTTCCTTCCATATAAAGAAATCAAAGGGGGCCATTTGCAAACTGGCTTGATAACTGTTGTTGTATGAGAATTTTGCGAAAGGCAGACAATCTTCCCATTTTGATCCATATTCTAGAACACAAGCTCTCAACATATCTTCTAAGATTTGGTTGAATCTTTCAATTTGTCCATCGGTCTGCGGGTGATAAGCTGTGCTAAAGTTCAGCTTGGTTCCTAATCCTTGTTGGACTTTCTGCCAAAATCTTGAGGTGAACTAGGTTCCTCGATCCGACAATATGGTCTTAGGGGTTCCATGCACACTGATGATTCTAGCAATGTATAGCTCTGCTAGCTTTGAACTCTGGTAGTGTCGGGGGGATGACCTCTGGATACCCCAACCAGGCAAGAAACATGACAGTCGAACAGGACAAGTCGGGCCAGCTACCGTGAGGTAGCTGGAGCGGCGAGGATCCGCCGGACAGGGCAAGTCGGGCCGGCTACCATGAGGTAGCTGGAGCGGCGAGGAGCAGCCAGCTACAGAAGCATAGCCGGAACCAATCGAGGAGACAGGGCGACGTGCGGAGCAGTGCGCGGTACGCCCTGTAGGATAACAAGACTGGCAACTACTCGGCCATACCGAAGACTTTGCAGGGATGAAGCGAGAACAGTGGCCCGATGCTGTCGACAGGCTCGCATGGCGTTCACTGTGCCCCCGACAGCCATACCACTCGTACTCTAATGGGACATGGTTGTACCGGATACTGTAGATGACCAGCCGGCTGGGACCCACCTGTGGGGCCCGCCAGTCGGATTGGCCAGTGAGACCGTTGCCTCTCTTCCTATATAAGGAGAGGCAAGGCCTCAGTAGAAAGGGTTGGTCTCAGTGCATTTAAGACAGTAGCTAGAGAACACAGCTCGAGGAGCACTTGTAGTTCGTATATCGCTCATAGTCAGAATGGCAGGAGTAGGAGTATTACCTCACCACGAGGGCTCCGAACCTGGGTACTTCCTGTGTCCCGCTACGCTTGCTTGTATCCAATCCGGCTTGTGGACGCCGTCGATAGCTTCCCTGCTAGTCCCCACACCTCTATCTAACCTTCTTAGGTACTGCTGTTCCCAATACAACGACAGTTGGCGCCCACCATGGGGCAGATGGCTTCGACCGGAGTCACGTTCCGCACGGGACCCTGCACTTTAGCCGGTGAGCGCATGGCCTCTGGCCTGGTGCTCACGCTCGGCAAGTTCGACCGCGTCATCGACAATGCTTCCTGCTTTGCCGGAACCACCTTTCCGGCGAACGACTCCGTCTTGCTCTTCGGCGACCTCCCCGTCTATGTCGCCACCATTCCGGAGCGGTTCCCTAGGGAGATCGTCTTGGTTGCGGAGCTGCCGCATCCGGGCGGCAGCGCCTCCGTCGCTTCCTGCGGTGTCGAGGTCATGATGGCCGGCTCCAGCTCTCACCCCCGCCATCCGCGGGAGCGGGGCGCGAACAAGGGCGGAACTTCCGCGCCTCCGCAGCCTCGGAATCTAGTAGAGGAGGCCATTGATCGGCTCCTGACGCAGGTTAACCTCGGAGACAACCCAGAGGAGGCGGAAGCTAACTTCGCCATGGAGAGACAGATCCTCCTCTAGGAGGCCTTGGAGCTGGCGGCAACCCGCAAGCAACTCAAGATCACCCGGCGCGAGTATGACCGCACGCACAGCTTCACTCCAGCTACCGCGGAGCCGAGCTGGCGTGGCTAGGTGCGGCGCCAGGGTGGCGAGTTGGGAGGTAGGATGGAAAAGGATGGGGAACCGGATCCTGTGCTCGCCCTTATCCGGCCCACCTACAACACACCCATCAAGAACCTGTGCACGACGCAAGCCGCAGCAGAAGAGCTGCCCAACCTGGAGGGCGAGGAGCGAGCCTGCCAGCATGCTCGCGTGCAGGAGCTCCTCCGAATCATGGATGAGCAGGCCGATGCCAACCGGCAGATGCAGGAGGACCCCAGCTACTCCAGGGGGAGCAAGCCGCCTGTCAACAGCAAGGGTGCGCCCTGTGACACCCAATAGGCGTCCTCTCCTCAGCTGGCTAATGCCTGCAGCAGGCGCCGCAGTTCTGGCAACAAGGGCAAGTTGCGCCAGGAGCAAACAGTGAACAGCAACCCACCACCTCCCCCTCCACCAACCGGAGCACCAAGACCCGCCGGTTCCCGTCTCTCGGGCCGAGTGCGAGCGCCCAACCCGGATCGTCCGGATGCCCGTGACCGCATCGAGCTCCTCGCTCAAGCACGCATCACAGAGGAAGAAGACTCCACCAGACCGGTTTGTTTTGGACCTCGCATCCGGGACGAGCCGTTTCCGGATAAGTTCACCCTACCCAGGGACACCCCCAAGTACGATAGCAACATGAAGCCGGAAGATTGGCTGACCGACTTTGCTACAGCAGTCGGCATAGCCCATGGGAATAAGCGCACAGCTGTGCGTTATGTCCCCCTTAAGCTAACCGGGTCGGCAAGGACATGGCTCAACAACCTTGCACCCAACAACATCAACGCCTGGCCACACTTCGAGAAGGTGTTCGTCCGCAACTTCAATGGCACGTACAAGCGTCCGAGACACCCACGCGACCTGGCCTAGTGCGTCCAGGGCGACCGCGAGACCGACCGCGAGTACCTCGCCAAGTGGACGGAGCTGCGCAACATGTGCAGGGCATCCTAGAGAGCCAGGCCATCAGCTTCTTCATCGAGGGATGCCGAGAAGGCACCATGCTTCGCCATCGGCTATTGTGTGATGAGCCGAAAACCATGGCGGAGCTCATGACGGTTGCAGACCAGTACACCACGGCGGATGCCGCCATGAAGAAGCCCCTCTGGGTAAATGCCGACGGGCGTCCGACTCCTACAGAGCCGGCTCGTGACCATCCGAGCAATCCGGCTGGAGAAGCCAGATCCTCCAGGCGCCATGGAAACGACAACCGGTTCCACGGGGACCGCCAAGCCGAACAGCAGAAGCCCCGCTACCATGCGCGGCAGGTCAATGTTGTGGAGGGTGCGCTCGACGCACCGGCTAACAATGCAAGAAGGCAGAAGCCACGGCTCACCTTCGACCAGATGTTTGACGGCCCATGCAAGTGGCATTGCGGTCCCTTCAAACCGGCTATGCACACCACCCGGAATTGCAGCTGGACTCGCCAGCTAAAAGACCAGGGCAGCCAGCAACGCCTCCCCCCGCCCCCTCCTGGTGGACCACCACCACCGGCTAGGGGAGCAGGCAATGATGGTAACGCTGGCAACAGCAGCAACAACAACAACGGCTACCCCCAGCCACACGCCGCCTACCACATCTTCGAGACGGAGCTGGACGACAAGAACAGCCGTAGGCGACACTCCAAGGAGGTCAACACCATCATCTCTTCGGTCCCCCAGTACCTGAACTGGTCGGAAACCCCCATCACCTGGAGCCGAGAAGACCAGCCGGAGCAGCTGCCGACTCCCGGCGGCTACGCCATGGTACTCGACCCCCACATCGTCTCCAACGAGCGCACCTACTGCTTCTCTCGCTTCCTCATCGACGGAGGCAGCAACCTCAACCTCCTCTACCGGTCTTCACTGGAGAAGCTGGGCATTCACGAATGCGACCTGCGCCCGACTACCACAACGTTCCACGGCGTACTGTCAGGACTGGCTTGCGCCCCTTTGGGTAAAATCCAGCGGGACGTCATCTTCGGGACCGAGGAGAACTTCCGCCATGAGCCGATCTCGTTCGAGGTGGTAAACCTGACGAGCGCCTACCACACTCTCCTCGGGCGCCCCGCCCTCGCCAAATTCATGGCCGTCCCCCAATACGCATACCTCAAGACGAAGATGCCGGGACCCAACGGCGTGATCACCGTCGCCGGCTGCTTCAGGCGGTCAATGGAGTGCGCCTCAGCCGGTGCCAAACTGGCAGAGGCCCTCATCATACCCGAGGAAAAGCACGTGATCATGCGCAACATGGCCATGGCCCAGCAAGACATACCGTCTAGCAGCAAGCCAGCTGGAGAAGGAGCTTTCTAGCCGGCAAAGGAGACGAAGAGGATCCTTCTCGACCCCTCCGACCCGACCAAGTTCATCACCATTGGTGCCAACTTGGACAGCAAATAGGAAGGCGCGCTCGTCGACTTCATCCGTGAGAATCGGGACATCTTTGCATGGTCACCCAAGGATATGCCAGGTGTACCGAGGGAGTTCGCCGAGCACTCACTCCATGTGCGGCCGGATGCCAAGCCGGTCAAACAACCTCTGCGCCGGTTCGCAGAGGAGAAGAGGAAGATTATTAGTGACGAGATCACCCGGCTCCTTGCAGCTGGGTTCATCATGGAAGTGTACCACCCAGGCTGGCTGGCGAACCCAGTCCTGGTGTTGAAGAAGAACAAGACCTGGTGCATGTGTATTGACTACACCAGCCTGAACAAGGCGTGCCCGAAATATCCATTTGCATTGCCCCGTATCGATCAAGTCATCGATTCCACGGCCAGTTGCGATTTGTTGTCTTTTCTAGATTGTTTTTCCGGTTACAATCAGATCCGGTTAAAACCGACTAATCAGATTAAGACATCATTTATCACCCTCTATGGGGCTTTCTGCTATGTAACCATGCCTTTCGATCTGAAGAATGCAGGTGCTACCTATTAGCGCTGCATGTAGAAGTGCTTGCACTCGCAGATAGGCCGAAACGTGCACGCCTATGTGGACGATGTGGTCATCAAGACCAAGGAGAAGTGTACCCTCCTCGAAGATCTGGGAGAGACATTTGGTAACCTCCGGCAGTACCAGATGAAGCTGAACCCGGAGAAATGCGTCTTCAGAGTCCCATCCGGCCAGTTACTCGGTTTCCTCGTATCGCAACGAGGGATCGAGGCGAATCCGGAAAACATCGTGGCCATTGAGAGGATGCAGCCGCCCAGGAGCCTGCTCGGAGTCCAGTAGTTCACCGGATGCCTAGCTTCCCTCAGCCGGTTCGTCAGCCGGTTGGGAGAGAAGGCACTCCCGTTGTACCAGCTGATAAAGAAGACGGACAAGTTCTCCTGGACCTCGCAAGTCGACGCCGCCTTTCACGACCTCAAGCGCATGCTATCCATAGCGCCGGTTCTAGCCACGCCGGCTAGCAAGGAGCCGATGTTGCTCTATATAGCAGCCATCAGCCGGGTCGTCTGTGTGGTCCTGGTGGTGGAGCGCCCCGAGGAAGGCAAGGCTCAGCCGGTTCAAAGGCCCGTCTACTACCTCAGCGAGGTTCTCTCCCTCTCCAAGAAGAACTACCCCAACTACCAGAAGATGTGCTACGGCGTGTACCTGGCATGCAAGAAGCTCAAGCACTATTTCCATGAGCATCCGATTAAGGTCGTGTGCACCGCACCCCTTTCGGAAATCATCGGCAACAAAGATGCTACTGGCCGAGTCGCCAAGTGGGCCATCGAGCTCGCGGCCTACTCCATCCAATATGAGCCCTGGCTCACGATCAAGTCGCAGGCGCTGGCGGACTTCCTCGTCGACTGGGCCAAGACCCAATACCTCCCACCGGTTCCGGATTCGGACCAGTGGAAGATGCACTTTGACGGGTCGAAGATGCTCGGGGGCTTGGGAGCCGGCATCGTGCTCACCTCGCCCAATGGAGACCGGCTAGAGTACGTCCTGCAGATCAACTTCAAGGCCTCCAACAACGTAGCCGAATACGAGGCACTGGCGCACGGCCTCCGGCTAGCCAAAGAGATTGGTGTCAACCGGATCCTTTGCTTCGGCAATTCGGATCTGGTGGTGCAGCCAGTATCCAAAGAATGGGACGCCCGCGATGCGAATATGGCCCTCTACTGGTTCCACATACAGAAGCTCAGTGCCTCTTTCGACGGATGTGAATTTCATCACGTCCCTCGTGCCAACAACGAGGCAGCCGATTCGCTCGCAAGAATTAGATCCACCAGGCAGGCGATCCCACACGGGGTCTCCCTAGAGCACCTGCGCAATCCCTCCATCAACCCGTCCCTCGAGTCGTATTCCATCATATGGGCAGGGAGCGCTCCGGTTGACGGGGCGGCAGATCCAGAGTCAGCATAACCTCCAAAAACGAAGTCCCGTGCCGGCTTCGGCAAGTCCGTGCCCTCCGGCTCGCAAGACCTGGGGGCTGCCGACTCGTCAAGTGGCTCGGGGGCTGTCGTCCCGAGTACCTCATCTAGACGATCCCCCGACCATCAACCGGAGAGCGGGAGCATCCTCGTCATCCGGGAAATACCATCCTGGGCATAGCCCTTCATGAACTACATTGCCAACGGGGAGCTTCTAGATGACGAGGTGGAGGCCAGGCAAATCCGGCGCCGCATGCACACGTACACCATCATCAACAAAGAACTGTACAAGCGCAGCGTATCCGGCATTTTCCAAAGTTGTGTCGATGTGGACACATGCTATCGGCTACTCAAGGACATCCACCAGGGCGAGTGCGGGCACCACGCTTCGTCAAGGGCGATAGTCGCCAAGGCATTTTGCCATGGTTTCTATTGGCCCACCGCCCTCGAGGACACCGAACAGCTAGTCCACGCGTGCAACGGGTGCTAGCGCTTCGGGCAGCTCAGACATATGCCGACTTCGATGCTCAAGACCATACCGATCACCTGGCCCTTTGCTGTTTGGGGCCTCGACATGCTCGGTCCCTTCAAGCGGGCGTGCGCAGGCATGACCCATTTGCTGGTGGCGATGGATAAATTTACAAAGTGGATCGAGGCCAAGCCCATCCGAAAGCTGGACGGGGCGACAGTCGTCACCTTCTTCCCCGATGTCATCAACCGGTTCGGCTACCCCAATAGCATTATCACCGACAACAGCACGAACTTTGCCAAGGGGGCATTTGCCCGATTCTACTACAACAAGGGCATCTGGCTGGACCTCGCTTCTATCGTGCACCCGCAGTCCAACAGGCAAGTCTGAAGGGCAAACGGCTTAGTGCTAGCCGGCATCAAGCCACGCCTCATCGAGCATTTAGAGCGGTCGCCCGGATGCTGGATCGAGGAGCTTCCGGCTGTGCTATGGAGCCTCCGCACCACGCCGAATAGATCAACCGGTACACCCCGTTCTTCTTGGTCTACGGATCGGAAGCCGTCCTCTCCGCGGATATCGAGTTCGACTCTCCACGCAAGCTCCTCTACGATGAAAAGGCCAACCAGGAGGCACGGGAAGATACTGTGGACCTCCTCGAGGGGGCCCGCGAATTGGCATTGTCCAGATCGGCCCTGTACCAGCAACGACTACACCGCTACCATTCAGGCCGGATCCGCCCAGTCGCGTTCCACGAAGGCGACCCGGTTCTCCGGCTGGTGCAGGACACGAAGGGCATGCATAAGCTGTTGCCACCCTAGGAGGGCCCCTTTCTCGTCAGTCGGGCGCTGCCTAACGATTCCTACTACCTCATCGACACACAGCAGTCGCAGAAGAACAAGATGGACAAATCAGACGAGGAGACCAAGCGTCCCTGGAACGCGGCCCTGCTGCGCTTGTTTTACACCTAGTCACCCGATAGTGTATGTATCCCACAAACCCTATGAATGAAAATGCGCACCTCTACGAGATGCTTGGGGGCTTCTTGCTAGAAATGTGTATACATCTGTTTTCCGGTTCAGATTTTCCGGCTCCGGCAACCCCTACCCGGGGGCTTGCCGGCTGGCCCGACCTGCTAAGTCAACAAAACGGCTGAGTAGTGTGCGACGATGTCAGAGGCCCACTCTTCGTCTCAGCTACAGACCACAACCCGGGTGTCCGGCTAGCAAGAGCAAAAGCCCTTGCATCCCACGTGAAAAACGGAGAGGGGACGCGACAGATCAGGCGTCCCGGCCTCGCAACTAGCTTAGGACAATCTGGCTGCTAAGTCGTTAGTACCATGCGCGATGTACTGTCAGCTCCCTTCGATTCCGGCTGCAGACCGCAACCGGGCTGCCCGGCAAGGACGCAGCGAAAACAATAGAGCACACGAGAAAACGACTAAGTGTCCAGAAAGGTGCAAGATAGTTTTCAAAAAACAAATCCGCCTCCCGGTTATAGTTTAGCAGACTAACCTATTAACGAGTGAGAATGTATGTGTATGTATATTTTTGTGCGACTACTTTGAGTCGGAATTCAGGAAAAAAAAGAGAAGAAGATTCAAAGTCCTTGCCTTCATCAAGCGCTCCGAATCTCGGGGGCTACACCCTTTGGGTGCGCTCGCGCGCCCCCAGTGGAATCTTGTAGTTTCTCGACTGGCTAAGGGCGTTTAGCCGGGTATTTGGAGCCCAGGTGAGGGCAAGGGCAGGAGCAAGAGAAGACAAAGAAGATTCACAGTACCTGGCTACCCCAGCTACTCCGAATCTTGGGGGCTACACCCAGTGGGTGTGCTCGTGCGCCCCCACTAGAGTGTTAGTTCCCCCGGCTGCAGGTGTTCAGCCAGCGGAAGCAACCGACTAAGATGCGTCTAGTCGTATGAAGTTAGAGGACTTGAGGAAACAAAGAAGATTCAAAGTACCTGGCTACGCCAGCTACTCCGAATCTCGGGGCCTACACCCAGTGGGTGCGCTGACACGCCCCCACCGGAATTGCAGTTCCCCCGGCTAAAGGCATTCAGCCGAGCGAAGTCAGCCGAACAAAGTCAGCCGGCAAAATATTGAAAGAACATAAAAGCAACACAAGTTAAAAGCAATCCAGGACAAGTCACACTAGCATTAAAAAAGAAAAGGAGACGAAGCTCCCATGAGTTTACTCGGTGCCAGCCGGTACAGACAGACAAGTTTTAAAACAAGACAAGACAAACAAGCACACCCGACATCCTGGGGCGATAGCTAAATAGCAGGGCCCTTGCCATGCGGAGCGCCTTGGCTAGCAGCAGCCTCAAGCGGAGGAGGAGGCGTGGCGGTCGACCCGGTTTCAGCGTGCCCAACCGGCTACGTCGAGGCTTCCGCATCCGGAGTGCCGATGGACTCCGAGTCGGTGAGCTCCGGATGAGCCTGGCGGATGGCGGCAAGATCGGCGCCGACGTGGAAGCCTCCGTCGATCTTCTCGATGCAGGCGTCCTTGTACCATGAGAGCATGAGGGCCAGAGCCATCTCCGCTCCGGCTCGTGCCGCCATGTCTCGTAGCCGGTACCCCTCCCACTTTCGCGGCCAACTGTGCCATCGTCTCCGGAACCGGAGCGTCCGGCCAGAGAAATGAAAAGATGGCCTGGCCGCTTACCGGAGCTTCGCAGCTTCCTCGCCGAGAAGGACGACGAGCTCCTGGGCCGTCGGCTGCGCTTCGGGCCAGTTCTCCTGCAGCCGGTTGTACGCCAGCAGGTCTATGCCGGGGTAAAACTCTGTCAGAAAAAAGATAGTCAGATCTGGCTACCGGATCCGGAAAGACAAAAAATACGGAAAAGGGGAACTTACCCTTAGCCATATGACCGACTTGCATCAGCTCTTCCACCAGGGCCTTCTCCTTTGTCGCCAGCCACTTGATATCCTTCTTTTGGTCCTTGTTCTGGGCCTCGAGAAGGTTGAAGGCGTCGATCCGGCTGGCGAGCGAGGCGTCGTGCTCCTTGATGGTGGCCTCCAGACCGTCTACCTTTGCGTGCCAATCCTTGTTCTGCAGCCGCAGCAGGGAGTTGGACTTGCTCAGCCGGTCGTTCGCTTTTTTCAAGCGATCGATCTCGCACTGAGCGGACACAAGGATAGTTGCAGCAAAACCGGCTATCTTTAAAAAGAAAAAAAAGAGGGTGAATGATTCCGTACAAACAAAACTTACTCCGGAAGGTTCTGTTGGCAGCAGCAAGCTTCTGCTCCAAGGACCGGTTCCCGCCGGCTGCGGCCTCAAGTAGCCGGATCTCCTTCATCGCCAGCTCAAGGGTGGCGGCGAGATCCGTTAGTGAGGCAGCGGAGGAGGCATCGTCATCCATGACATTGGTGGCCAGGGACTCCTTCGCCGCAACCACCGCCATCCTCCACTCCTCTCCCGGCTCGTCCTCGGAGTTGTCGTCACCAATAACCACGAGCTCCTTGCCGGTCGACGCCATCCCCGCCCTACGAGGTGGCCACAACTGTTTCCGGCTGGACCACCGTAGTCGCTTGGGGACCCCCCGTTCCTGCTGGGGCAGCCGGTTCAGCTCGAGGCGGCGGGGAAGGGGGTGCCTCAGAGGAAGGAGGGGTAGAGTCCGACATAGGCGGCGCAGGCAGCGGCGATCTAGTCGGCGCTCGTGCCGGGATCGCGGCCCCGAAGGAGACCAGCGTGCTGAAACAACAGCGGAAGGAAAAAGATGCACGTAAGCCAAAGGCAAGCGAAAGAAGCAAAAAATAGTAAAGGCGCCCAGAGAAGAACCTACTCCTGTACCCCCGGGGGCGGCCCTTTCTTCCGGCCAAGGCGGCTCGGGGAAGGGCGCCGGTCTGGCTACTCTTGGGAGCCAGCTCCTCCACGGCAGGCCGGCTGGTGCTGGAACAGCTGGAGCCGCTCCTGCCAGCGCCAGACCGGCGGGAGGCGCCGTGCCGGATCAGGGGCTAGCACGGCGTCCTCCTCCTCGTCGACCTCCGCGTGGGGATCGGCGGCCAGCTCGTCGTTCCGGCTGGGGAAGGCGTCTCCGTCCCCGTCCGACTCCTTGCCAGACCGCCGAGCACGCGGCTCGGGCAAGTCGGGCGTGAACGTCTGAAGAGGAGCATCTCCCTCCTCGCGAAGGACACAGGGGAAGATCTGCCGAGTACGAGAGATCAGTCGGATAAAAAAACAGAAGGGCAAGAGATACAAAAGAAATTTCAGCTGGAAGAACTTACCCGAGGAGCGCGGTTGTCTCGACTATAGGACGCCAGCCCGAAGGCCCAGCCTTCCGGCAGCCGCTCCTTGGTAATCGCCCACACCCACTCCTTCAGATTGTGGTAGCGGGGGTCGCGGCGAGACAGCCGGGTCGGATCTAGCCGGCCGAAGTAAAAGCACATCTTGTGCACTCGCTGCTGTAGCGGAATCATCAGCCGGGACATCCAGCTGAGGGTGATGTCCAGGCCGGTTAGTATGGCAGTGATGAGGGCGCGCATGCGCTTCAGCATCTCATCTGACTCCGCCTTCTCGTCGTAGACCTTCAGGTCCTAGTGCTACTAGCTGGACTCCACGTCCTGGAACGCTGGAAGGTTGATCCGGTCGACAGACGTGAGATTCTTGACGTAGAAGTATGATTGCTGCCACAGTCGTACCGTGTCATGCAGCCGGAACTTTGGGTAGCCGGTCTGCGCGCGAGAGTAGATGGAGGCGCCGCCACAGACGACCAGCGGCCCCTTCCTAAACTACAGCCGGACTCGGAAGAGCTGGCAGAAGAGCCCGAGATCAGGCTGGATCCCGAGGTAGCTCTCGCAGAACGCGATGAAGGGCGCCAGCGTGCCGATTGCGTTGGCGCCGAGATGGTGCAGGCGGAGGTCGAAGAAGGAGAGGAAGGTGAGGAAGAACGGGTGCACCGGTAGCGCAAACCCGTGCGCCAGGTGCGAGAGGAAGATCACCCGTTCTTCCTCCGCCGGATGCGGCAACTCCTTCCCCGCCGGCGCGAGCCTGACCGCCACTTCCTCCTCCGACAGAAGGACGTGGGTGGCGTGGTACTTTTGGATGTGGTCCTCCGTGATGGAGGAGCCACACCACGCTCCGCGCTCAGCGGCCATCTCCGGTTCCCTGGTGGGCGCGGCGGCGGACGAATGACAGGGCCCGTACCGCCGCCGACGACGAACGGGCAGCACGACGGGCTATAACGGCAACGGCGACGAGGCGCGGAAGGCAGGAGCGCAGAGGAGAAGAGAAAGGCAACTGGGAGCAGGGGAAGGGAAGGAGGGGAACTGCCCTCCCCAGGCGCCCCTTTAAAGGCCCGGAAGGGCAACCGTCCGCAGCGCAACGCGGCACCCATCCAGGCGTTTCCCACCCCAACCGCCGCCCCAAATCCTGTGTGCAGACGCGGGGTGCGCAGAAGATCCCGGAGCAAGAACCGAAGCGTCAGGCGGCAGTTTCCCGAGGCGACGTGCGACGAGACGTTACACTGCCCGCTGCAGAGTAATGATGGCGCGTGCTCGCGTGGCCGACGTCCTCATGTCACGGGTAGCGCAACCGCCAGGCGTAGCCAGTCAGAAATTCAAAACGAAAAGGGAGCGCACGCACATTTCACCCAAGGGCGAAATCCACACGCGCTCGAGGGCTAGTGTCGGGGGGATGACCTCCGGATAACCCAACCAGGCAAGAAAGATGACAGTCGGACAAGGAAGGTCGGGCCGGCTACCGTGAGGTAGCTAGAGCGACGAGGAGCTGCCGGAGAGGGTAAGTCGGGCCGGCTACCATGAGGTAGCCGGAGCGGCGAGGAGCAGCCGGCTACAGAAGCATAGCCGGAACCAATCAAGGAGACAGGGCGACGTGCGGAGCAGTGCGTGGTATGCCCTATACGACGACAAGACTGGCAACTACTCGGCCATACCGAAGACTTTGCGGGGATGACACGGGAACAGTGGCCCGATGCTGACGACAGGCTCGCACGGCGTTCACTGTGCCCATGACAGCCATACCGCTCGTACTCTGATGTGACATGGTTGTATCGGATACTGTAGATGACCAGCCGGCTAGGACCCACCTGTGGGGCCCACCAGTTGGATTGGCCAGTGAGACCATTGCCTCTCTACCTATATAAGGAGAGGCAAGGCCTCAGTAGAAAGGGTTGGTCTCAGTGCATTTAAGACAGTAGCTAGAGAACACAGCTCGAGGAGCACTTGTAGTTCGTATATCACTCATAGTCAGATCGGCAGGAGTAGGAGTTTTACCTCACCACGAGGGCTCTGAACCTGGGTACTTCCTGCGCCCCGCTACGCTTGCTTGTATCCAATCTCACCTGCGGACGCCGTTGATAGCTTCCCTGCTAGTCCCCACACCTCTATCTAACCTTCTTAGGTACTGTCGTTCCCAATACAATGACAGGTAGGTAGTCTTGACAGGTATAAAATGGGCTACCTAGGACAGTCTATCAACTATGACCCAAATAGAGTCATTTCCCTTACTAGAAGTTGGCAAACCGGTGATAAAGTCCATTCCGATAGAATCCCATTTCCATTCAGCCTTTCACAAGTGTTACAATACGATGCTTTTCATGGATTGGATTGGTTTTAGCAAGGATATGATTTCTAATCGGATAGGAAACCGAGGAAGCAGCAGCTCGTCCCTAATAGCGCTAATAATTCGTATTTCATTTCTCGTAGGTTCGCTAATGCCGGAATCTTCAATGGTTGCAACAGTCCTGCGGGTCTTTGATGTTCCGCTTTGTCTCTCTGACAGATATCACACTTGGCTATGGAGCTTCCAATTTCGCTCTTCATCTTGTGCCACCAAAATTGCTCCTTCAAATCCTGATACATCTTGGTTCCTCCAGGATGGATAGAATAAAGAGTATCATGAGCTTCCTGCATGATAACTTGTTTCAACTCTGAATCTGCTGGCACATAGATATGTCCTTTGTACCACAAAACTCCTTCTTCATCTTGGGTGAATCCAGGTACCTTTCCTGTACTAATACGACGCTTGATTGCGTCGATACTTGTATTTCCTTTCTAGGCTTCCTTGATCTGTTTGATTAAAGTGGGTTGAAGTTCAATGCTAGCTAAAAATCCTTTGCTAACTAGCTCCGTTCTAAACTGCTCCAACTCTTCATGCAAACTTGGCTGAGCTTCTTTGATCATGGTGTTTAATCTACATGGCAATCTGCTAAGAGCATCCGCTACCACATTGGCTTTGCCGGGGTGATAGTGAATGTCAAGGTCATAATCCTTGATTAAATCTATCCATCTCCTTTGCCTCATATTCAGCTTCTTCTAAGTGAAAATATACTTCAGGCTCTTGTGATCCAAATAAATCTCAGAGCGGTTACCCATAAGGTAATGACGCCATGTCTTCAATGCTAAAACTACAGCTGCCAGTTCAAGATCATGGGTAGGGTAGTTTTGCTCGTGTTGCTTCAGTTGTCGGGACATATATGCTATGACTTTTCCTTCTTGCATCAACACACATCTGAGACCAATCTTGGATGCATCCCAATACACATCAAAAGGCTTCTTAATATCCGGCATAATCAGAATTGGGGCTGAAATCAATCTCTTCTTGATCTCTTGAAAAATTGCTTCACATTTTTTAGTCCATTCGAACTTCTTATCTTTCTTCCGCAATTGGGTCATCGGTCTTGCGATGCTCGAAAATCCTTCAACAAACTTGTGGTAATATCCCGCTAATCCAAGAAATGCACGGACTTGGGTTTGAGTGGTTGGGGCTTTCCATTCTTCAACATCTTTGATCTTGGCGGGATCGACAGCGACTCCTCCTGCCGACATAATATGTCCGAGGAATCCTAGTTCCTTCAACCAGAACTCACATTTGCTAAACTTGGCATACAACTGATGTTCTCTAAGGGTTTCAAGGATGGTTCTCAGGTGTAGCTCATGGTCTTCTTCTGACTTGGAATAGATCAGAATGTCGTCGATAAAAACAATGACAAACTTATCCAGGAAGTTCATAAAAATCTTATTCATGAGATTCATGAAATAAGCAGGGTCATTGGTTAATCCAAAAGACATGACTGTATACTCATATAATCCATATCTGGTGGGAAAGGCGGTCTTTGGAATATCCGTTGCACGAATATTGAGTTGATGATAACCAGTTCTATGATCAATCTTAGAAAACACTCTGGCACCAAACTGGTCAAACAGATCCTCTATCTTGGGCTGTGGGTACTTGTTCTTGATGGTTATGTCATTCAGCTTCCGGTAATCTGTGCACAAACGGTTACCTCCATCCTTCTGATCAACAAACAAAACATGCGATCTCCATGGCGATGCGCTTGGTTGAATCAAACCTTTCGCTAGCATAGCATCAAGTTGTTTCTTCATCTCCACTAGTTCAGACGGGTTCATACTATAAGGTCTCTTTGCTATGGGTCCTGTTCCAGGAATCAGTTCAATGATGAACTCGATATCTCGATCCGGGGGCATATCGGGAAATTCATCTAGGAATAAGTCGGGGTATTCATAGACTAATCTGACTTGGTCTATGGTTGGTTGGGATAAACTCTTGTTGCACTTGAATTGACAGGGCAAGGTTTCAAATACATGCTCTACTGATACTCCAGAGCTACTGGTCATGGTTATGGCTTTCTTGGCATAGTCGATCAATCCTTTATGTTTCGACATCCAATCCATTCCTAGTACTACTTCCAAACCTTTGGTTCCGAGTACTATTAGATTGGCATAAAAATCTATTCCATGAATTCTGATAGGTACAGCCTTGCAAATTTTTCTAGCTTTGGTGGTTGAACCAGGTATTTGAACTATCATAACATGCTTATATTTTGTTGGTTGAATCTTACTAGTGCATGCACATTCTTCTGTAACAAATGAGTGCGATGATCCAGAATCAAACAACACTCTTGCTAATACTGAGTTAACAGAAAACATACCTAGCACGACATCTGGCGTTTCCTGGGCTTCTTTAGCATTCATGTGGAACAGACGACTGTTGTGGTTGAGCGAGTTCCCTAGGGCAAATCTTTGTCTGGGCTAAACACGGCGCTGTTGCTGAGCTGGGGCATTCACATTGGTGGCTGCTGCAAGGTTCTTGGGACACTCGTTGGAGTAGTGACCCTTGACACCACATTCAAAGCAAGTGATATGGGACTTGTCCTTGGCTGCAACAGACACAACATTTCTTCTAGTCCTTCGGGTAGTGTTGTTGTTGTTGGACTTGGACGGGGCACGGTTGAAGTTGTTGGAGTTGCCGGGGTTGTTGTTGTGGTTTCCTCCGGACTTCGTATTTCCCTCCGCTATGATTGGGGTAGCTCGGACGGGACATCGGGGGTCTATTGTTTCTCGGGGCATATCCCGCAGACGGGTTGGGGCGATACTTCTGGTGATTGTTGGATCCACTGTGGTGCATCATTCTACGCTTGCGATTGTCTTTGGCTTGGTTGATCTTCCCTTCCATCTGGATGGCGGAATCTACAAGATCTTCGAGATCTTCAAAATGGATGTTGACTAACAATGTTTGCATCTCATCATGCAATCCGTTCAGGAACCTTTCCTTCTTATTGGCTTCAGTGTTGATCTTGTTAGGGGCATATCTAGCTAGCGACAAAAATTTGTCACGGTACTCAACTACCGTCATCCTTCCCTGCTTCAGTTCTCTGAACTCATCTCTCATTCTGGTGACTAAACCTTGCTGCACATGGGTGCGGCTGAACTTGATCTTGAAGGCTTCCCACGTCATCACCTGACCGTGGTTCATAGTACGAGTGTTATTCCACCAGACTCTTGCATCTCCTACCAGATAGTGGGTGGCAAACAGTACCTTCTCATTGGCTTCACTCCTGCTACTTCCAGGTTGTTCTCCATAGTTTGCAGCCAATCATCAGCATCTAAAGGGTCTTCAGACTTACTAAAGATAGGGGTATTGGTATTCTGGAAGTTGTTAAGCTTGGATCCATGATGATCTTGGTTTCCATGGACTTGATTATTGTGGGCCATCTGAGCGCCATCTGAGCTATCTATTGCAGAGTGTCTAGGTTGGCTTGGCATTCTGCCCTACTAGCTTCACGGTCTGAAACTAGCATCTGAAGAATCTACAGCATCGGGTCCTGAGATGAGCTGCTTCCTCCGGGGTTTCCACGAGTCATTTGAAGATTGAGATAGATAATGAGATAAGAGGGAAATTTCTAAGGTTCATGGGTTTTGTTTCAAAAGCTTTAAACTTTGAGTTTGACTCAGGTTTTTCAAACAAACAACTTACTCTCATTCATTCGTTCATTCAAACCACACAATACAAACACACACCACACATAAATAGAAAACAGATGGTTTTAAGAACCATTCTATGAAACTACGATACAGTGGGACCGGTACAACTCATTCCTACGGTAGTGATTGAGTGCATCTAGCCATCATTAATGAGGTCGGAATAATCATCATCAGTGTGGAACTCCATGGCATCATCCTCCAGATAGTCGTTGTCATCGCTGAGGTAAGAGTAAAGATCTCCTTGGATATCTTCACCTTCCTCCTCCTCCTCCTTTGCTTCCAACTAGATTTCCTACTCACGGATGGTCTTCTCGAGGTCGGCCGCCTTCTTGCAAAGATGAGAAATGGTGTGATCCTTCTTGTCGTGTTGACGATGAAGTGATTTGCGATCCTTGATGAGCATGGCTAGAGTCTAGTCCTTCTTGGCAGCAATGGCAAGGTTGTGGTTGGCGTAGGCTTGAGCATTGTCCAATTCCTTCTGCCTATCATACAACAGGAAGTCAAGGTTCTCCGCTTGGCGCTTCATCTCTGGGTGACTTGGCATCTCCAATGGCATTCCCATAGAATCACGCCTTGCGAAGTGAGCAAAGCGGGTTCCCTGGATCAAGTTGATGTTTTTCCCACACAGACGGGCGAGAGCTTCATGCATGGCCTTGGCTAATCCATCTAGCCAGTTGTTCTCTCGCACGGTGAATTGAATCTTCTCAGAAAGGGGTGCTTCCATCTTGCCTCGGAGGTCTACAACTATCAGCCATTGTAGATCTCCTCCTGGGTACTCCTTGAGTTGGGCACCGAATAATTTCGGATGCGGACGCTCAAGGTACTCTAACAGTGCATCAAGATCCCTCTCAAAGATTAGTTGGCCTCCCTTGCCCAACTGGTAGAACTTCCAATACTAAACTTCCATCTGTAAGAATTTAGGATGAGTAAGTTTGTGAGGTGATGAAGTGTGTCAATTTTTATGTAGAATGTAAGGAATTTTGAGGAACATGAATCTTTTTGAAAGAATCTCAAGGATAAGAGTGGGAATATGTTTTCATAAATACTCACTTCCTTTGTGTTTAAACTAAGTTTTTGTTCGGACGTCCATTCTAACTAGGGTCTCCTATGGTCAGGACGGCTCTGATACCAACTTGTCAACACCCGGATTTTTTATCCCAGATGCCTGTTATGCCATACCTCGCAATCCCAGGATTACCATTTTTGCGAGACATAATAGATTGGATATCACAGTACATCATCCATTACAAACTATAATAAGGTTTTACACTAATAAAGGATCTCATGATCTAGTCTTAATATAAATCAAGCAGCGGAATAATAAAGCATAGTAGTGGGCTCCATCTTCAGTGTCACAGGAAATGCTAACGATGGGAGATGATCCTTGTTGTCCTAGCCATCCTGTTTTCCATCTTCTGGATAGTCCTCCTCATAGTCTGGCCATGGGAATAGCCAGGGACAAAGCCATGAATACTCTTTAAGTACTCGCAAACTATCACTAACAAGTAAGGTAGTTCTAGTAGGAATCTTAAGCTCTAGGTTTATTTGCAAAAATGCCAGATTTATCTAAACTGAGTTCAGAAGTAAAGAAAGCTAATTTAATGTTCTAAATTACCTAAGTGGGAACTTAGTTTTCATGTTCACAACCCTGTTGTGGTCAAGTCAAAGTCAGAATTCATTTCACAAGTCATTTGGAAAACATCTGACGACGGAACAGTATGGCCACTCCAACAGTCCAGGACCGCGGATGTGGCTATTCAAATAGTATGACACTCTGCACAGGTGGTACACTTTCACCACAAAATTCAATACATCCGTCAAGGATAACCCTGAATCATCATACTATGCGGATAATCAATCATAACTTTTCAATTACACACTCTAGTGTAGGTACCTCCCCTATGAGCTTGGCATCCCAGCCATGGCCATCTGCCATCCTGGGCACTGCATAGGTTGACAATCATCAAGAGGTAGCCTCAGCTGAAACCTCTCCCGCGAGGGAACCCATACTAAGGCATATAAACTTCTGGCTAAGCCCTACCCAATTCAGGTATTGTGGTTGTACGGTAAAATTGGAATGGTATCGCATCCAAACTCAACCATCAGTTTTTGTAAAAGGGCTAAGGCTCATGCCTCAACATTTTCATCATAAAATCCATTTGTGTTTCTCAACACATGTCAAAACATCTCAATAGAATGACTCATCATTCCAAGGTTTTCATAATCATTTTCACCAAGTAGTCCCATCTAAAGTGATCAAGTTTTATGCTTAGCACTAGCCACTAAGGTTAAGAGTGTTCACTAATGAGGTGTGCTAATCTTCAATCTCATGCCACATAATGACATCTAAGTGTAACTAGATAGGCCTAGTTTTATACTCTTTATGCTATCTATCTTAAAAGTAAAGAACTATGGTAAAATAAAAGAAAGTAAAGCTTGCCAGTAAAACTTGGGATTGGTATAATCAAAAAGGCTATAACCAAAGCATGCCTAGTGCATCTTGCTTAGGTTAATAATTGCAAGGGTTAACTTGCAAGGCCTAACTTGCTTAGTAGTGATAGCTTGCCTTGGTGGGTGCAGTGATTGAATTTCTCCTCGTCTTCTTCGGGGTAGAACTCCTCCTCCTCGTAGACTTGGTCGGTACTATCGTCTATAAATGAATATGGGGTATAAAATCACCAAACAATACTTATCTATTGCTATTTAGCACACTAAGGCTCACACTTGATGATCTAGCATCATCACAATAATCACATGATTTAAAGAACTAGTTTTATTTATTTTATTTGAGAAAAGTAATTTCTACTCATTGAAATTAATTAAGATTTAATATTCTCCAAATATAATATGGGATCATGTGGACACATGATCCCGTATTATATTTGGAGAATATTAAATCTTAATTAATTTCAATGAGTAGAAATTACATGTCATCACCATATATTCTAATACATGGGAATGTGATTTAAAGTGTTGGTCACATTTATAAAGTTTAAGATTATTATTTAATCAATTTAAAATTACTAGAAATGCCCTAATAGTATTATTTTGGTACTATCCCAAAGTCACTGCATGTAAACCTAAATATTTTTACATATTTATGTAGGCATGTCAAATGTGATTTTTAATCAATTATGGTTGATTTTTGAAAAATGTTTGAAGTTGCAAAAGTCTCTGTCTTGTTATTTTTGCTATAGATTATCTCTAACTCCAAATTATTTAAATTCAATGGGCTTGGGTAGATATTTTAATTACCTTTCTAGCAAAATTTGAATCATGCAATCCGGGTAAGAGAAACTCTCTGAATTTATTTTTGAATCTAGACATAGAATAGGATTTTAACTAAAAAGGAAAATCCATATTTGAATTTCTAGGCCTAGGCAGGAAAGCTAATCGGGCCGGCCTAGTGGCACTCCATGGCGCAGCGGGCTGCTGATAGTGTGGTCCCACTAGTTAGCGACTCATCTAACGCGAAACTGTATCAGCGAATCTGAGCCGCGCAATCCTATTCTAATCCAACGGCCGAGCGTCATCGTCGACGACGAACAACTCCGACAAGGAATGTGACCTAGCGTGGCGGTGGGGGTCTCGTGGGGCTTACCTAGGCTCCAGCTAGGGTTGGCGACGGGGGCAAATGACGTGGTAGACGACGGCGTGGCAAGGTGCGGTCATGTCGGAGCTTGGGGTGGTCAGAATCGCTGGCGCCCTTCTCCTCCAGCAGCGGCGGACTGCGGCGCCATTCTGGCACGGTGGTGCTCGCCTTGCTCTGGGGATAGGTGGGGAAGGTCAGTGAGGAGTGGGGAGTGGAGTGGTGTGGAGAAATGGGGTGGAGAGGCCCTCTATTTATACACCGACGAGGCGACCGGGCGGGATGGGTTGGGTTGGCGTCTTCGGCGAGGACGGTACAACGAGCTAATGGCATGGGCGGGGGTTGTAGGATGGTGCGGTGCTCCATGGCGGTTCCCACAGAAGTAAGGGTGCGGCACGGGACGGTCTACTTTGGTCTGGCGCGTGCGGTGCTCCGCACGGGACATGCGACGTTCTCGATGGCGCGCGGGAGCCACGGGTCACACGGCGGTGAACGGGGGCATCTACCGGGGTGGCATGATCATGTCGAGGCCGCGTGTGCATGGAGAGGGCAAGGCGCGAGCTGGCGGGGCTGGTCGGGCATGGCACACTGGCGCGCTCTAGACACGACACAGAGAGGCGGTGCGCGACATAGCTAGGGTGGTCCACGGCTCGGCTGTGGCCTGGATAGGAGGTGGCGTTAGGCTGCATCAAGGCTACTAGACATCCTGGATGGGCGCGGTGCTCTCTGGTGCTAGCTGGCCATGGTCGGCCGGCGATGACCACAAACTGGCGGCGCTCCACTGTGCAAACGGAGAAGGGCGAGCTGATTTGGGGCTGGGTTAGGCTTAGGGGGACATGGGAGTTAAGAGGGGACCATTTGGTCGATGATCACTGTACAAAACAGTGAAGCTAGGCTAGATATTTTTCTGTGCATGCCAAGTGTTTGTGTTAATGGCCGCATGAAATTTATTTTTGAATTTTTGGTTCAATTTTTTTGAGTGATCTTATATTAAGCTTGAGAGACTAGGTTTGCTTGGAGAGGTCAAGGTGAATTGATTTGGTGGGTTTTTGGAAAAGTGTGATCTTAGCACATACACTTGATTCCATTTTTACATGTACTTTAAATTGATTTGGAGATTGTTTTTGTAAGTTTGTAAAGTGGGCCTTGATACACTTTTACTTGTTCTAGCAAGGGGTGAAAAGAAGTAGAAATGTTTCTGTTAGAATTTGTCTTCTAGGAACACAGAAAGTGGCCTAGTGGTTTAATTTTGTCAAAATGACCATTATATTTATTTATTCATATTTGATTTCTTTTGATTGTGCTTTTGTTTGTGATTGGTTTAGATGATGTAGTATTCATCCTTACACCATTTCATATCATTTTAGAACAATCAATCACGGCATATACACTCAATTCTACACTAATGCAAAACTAACATGCACTCATATTCATTTTCTTAATAAAAGTTTTTGTTAACCCTAAATTTGGGTGATTAGAACTTGATAACCTTGATTAAAGTTTTGGGATGTTACACACGTGGGAGGACACGGGAGGACATCCGCACTGTCCGTCCCAATGAATTGGTGCCCCAAATTTGGTGGACCAATGTATCGCGCTGGACACGTCGGTCCATTTGGGTCGCGTTGCTGGAGTGTGCACGCCATGGCGTCCTGTCCGCACGGACCGGTTAGTTAGTGTCTGATGAGTGCATATTTGCATCATGTTTTACATTATTAATTTGCATTGTAGATGTACGATCTTGGTATTTTACGGTGCTCGCGCGCATATCTTATGTCTGTTTTCATCAGGATTAGGACATATGATGGATCCAATGGATATAATTGTTGGAGCAGTTGTACTGTGGAGAAAAGGAGCGAAATGAAGGGAATATACCCAAGAGGCAATAATAAAGTGGTTATTATATTATTCCATATTTATGATAAATGTTTATTTTGCATGCTATAATTGTATTAATTGAAAACGTTAATACATGTGTGTTTAATAAACAAAATACAAAGTTTCTAGTAATGCCTCTCATATAAACTAGCTCGTTGATTAACAAGATGATCAAGGTTTCCAGATCATGGACATTGGACGTTGTTAATAACGAGGTCACAACATTGGTGGAATGATGTGATGAACATTCATCCGAAGTATAGCATTACGATCAAAGTCATTATGTTTATATTGCTATAACATCATACGAAGTAATCTTAGTCCTTAGACCATGAGATCATGTTAATTGCTAACACCGGAAGAGTATCTTGATAACATCAAAGGTCACACCGTAATAGGGTGACTATAAAGGTGGGTTCAGTGCTACGAAGGTGTTATGTTGAGGCTCATGGATCAAGAGTGGGATTTGTCCATCCCGATGACGGATAGATATACTCTGGGCCCTCTCGGTGATATCACATTGAAATAGCTTGCAAGCAAGTGATGTGATCACTAGAATGTTATATCACGGGAACGAGAAAAGAGTGCATGTCGGTAACGAGATCAAACTAGGTATTTGGATACCGTTGATCGAATCTCGGACATGTATGATATCATGAGACAAAGGGATTTAGTTACTAGCGTTAAAGGTTCTCACGATCACAGAAGTCATCGTTGAATGTGTAGGAGTCAGTATCGATCTCCAGGTCCCGCTTCTGATTATTGATCTGAGAGGGGTCTCGATCATGTCTGCATTATTCACGAACCATAGGGTGACACACTTAAGGGATACCGACACCATTTGGAGCAAATATGTTTCAGATAAAGATTTGAGAAAGCACTGGAATTATTTCAATAAACACCGAAACTGTTTTGGGTGAAATTGCTGAAATTGGTTCTGCATGTAATATTGAAATGTTGCAGGGGGTATTATGTGAATGTTTGTTTATTAAAGTAATTAACAAAATTCTGAATAAAATCAATAAAAGAGTTTTAGTAAATGAGAGAGCATTAAATTTTGAGAAATTTAATACATTTAAAGTGGATACTTTAAAAGAGAATGTGAAGGGGCAAATTTATGTGGAGGGAGTTACCACCACATGAATGAGGAGGTGAAGGGTCACCCCTTGGGGCGCCGGCCATGGGGAGGGGCACCCCCCTCCTCCTATAAAAGGCCCCCCTCTCCTCACTTCTCACTCACACCTCCTCATGAAGGATCTCTCTCCCCCTCTATTATTATTCCCCCATGGTCTCGGATCAGCGAGATACATGTTCCTGGTGGCTTTATCTAGAAAGGAGTTGCTGCTTCTGCTGCTTTGCTGGAGCGAGGGACATAGGTTTTCGGGGTACTGTACGTGTGTGCGATCACGGATGCACCGCTGCTTTGCGGTGCTGGACTTGGTGGTGCTGGACTTGCTGGAGCTAGATCTGATGGACATGCTGGAGCCGGACCTGCTGGAGTTCATCACGATCTTGAGATCGGCAAGTTTACGACTACATCATCCACGAGTTCCAACTCGTTAACAAATCTATGTTGTCTTCGAGGGTAAGTTCTCTATGGATGTATATCCACCCGTTGCTTGTATCTAGTAGATAGATCTTGGCGTGTAGTTCCCATCATAGGATTTTTTTTGTTTTCTATGCTGCGAACCCAACAGTGGTATCAAAGCCTGATCTATGCGTAGGTGTTTTGCACGGGTAGTACACATATGTTTATATGTGGGCGATGATGATCATGTTATTGCTTCTTTCATGTATTTTGGATATTGGTGGCATAGTGGGATGAAGCGGCCCAAACCAACCTTACATGTCATCGTACATGAGACCGGTTCCACGACTGACATGCTACTAGTTTTGCATAAGTGGCTGGCGGGTGTCTGTCTCTCCTACTATAGTCAATATCTGATTTACAACGAGTTGATAATAACTTGGTTATCCTCATTGTGGTTCCATGTTCGTAGGTAAGAACGGTTCTATCTCTGAAAGCCCTAAGCCACGTAAAACTTGCAATTGATAAATTAGAGACGTCTAGTTTAGATCGTTGCTGGGCTAGTGTCTTGATATGGTATTGTTGTAAGTAGATGTATGATAGATACTCTTACAACACACTTAACGTGTAAGTTCCATAGACCTTGGCCTTACACACAAAGGAATGATAGAGATCATACCATGATGCATATGATGGTGATCAAATGCATGGACCATATCATCCCACTTTACACATATGATGTTCGCATCTTATATTGCTTGTTTGGCGTTTTAGTAGCATTATAAGATGATCCCTCATTTAAATATCAAGATAAAATGTGTTCTTCCTTAAGTATGCACCGTTCTGTGGATCGTGTTTCGAGACATCACGTGATGATCGGGTGTACTCGACTCTATGCTTTCATAGGAACGGGTGTAAGACAGTTTTACACACGCGAATACTAAGGTTCTTACTTGGCGAGCCTAGCATGTACATACATGGCCTCGGAACACGGACCGAAAGGTTAAGCATGAGTCATATAGTTGATATGATGCCCATATTGATGCCCGCCTTTGAAGCTACACCGACTCACGTGATGATTGGACTTGGTGTAGTGGATTTGGTTCATGTAATCACCAAAAAGGCACGATGGATGTCGTTTTTGAGTGGGAGTTCATTTCTAATTTGGATTAGTCGAACCAAATTTGTCATAAACTAAATCAAAGTGAATTTGCATAGTTTGTTGTAGTCATTGGCATTCGTTTTCTACCTTATGCTTAGTTGTAATTGAGATAATAGAACTATAGAATTCTGGATATTTACTTTACGAACTGGTATCGTATTGTTTTGAACGTCAATTTAAAGTTTATAAGTCTTATTGCAAACTTTCAGCAAACTCTATTTACTCCATGAAGTTTAATAAGTTGTATTAAATCAAGAGTAAGAATTCCAATGTTAGTATCTAAAGTATCATGTTAGCCTCCATGATTATTGATATTCAAAAGTTGTTTTAATATCAAAATTATATAGGAGCTGAAAATTGTTTCAGAAACCATCATGTGTGAAAGATATTGTGATATCTGAAACAATGTTTTTTGGTTGCATTATGAGAGAGTATGATTTAGCAAAATACATGTTCTCATATTGTATGAGAATTTGTGAAGGATGGAGACGCTAAGCATCCGGATCTCCCAAAAAGGTTTTGGGAACTAACATTATATCGCGATTTTTCCTTATAGGCTATAGTAGCTTGATCATGAAAGTTGTCATGATAAGGATGAATAGAAGATGTAAGTAAAATGTTTACTACACTAATAGATTACTAAAGAATGGATTTTTGAAAGAACACCAAACATTTGATGATGGTGATCCACTTCAAAGTGCAAGTTCAAAGGTATTAGTATTTGACTATATACACTTTGTACTATGTGTCATGTGAATGACACCACTATTGATGTTGATAGATTGTTTTAAAAGAAAAGGAATTGTTGAAAGAGAATCTATAAAATATTTGGCAGAAAAGAAAAGGTTGGAGATGTCCAACTTAGGTATATAGAAGATATACATGTTATGGCTGTATTCCTTGCTTGTTAAACAATGTGGTTCTGAGGTATTGGATATCGAATTGGTTGGTATGAAGTGTCATACAGGACAACGCAATTCATGAACTGCAATGGCCTAAGTAACTAGCAAGAGAATAAGTGATGATGTTCATCGAAAACAAATAAAGTCTTATTGTGCTTTTCGTTGTCGTCAAACCTAGCCTTCAAGATTTGTTTTAATAATTGTTATTTTGTTCCGGTATTACGAGAACAATGGTTGTTCACATAATTACCGTATTCCATAAAGGATGGATGAACTCTTACAAGTCTAGTTGGAGAAATTACATCCATAAACATTATTGCTAAAAATGTCGCAAGACAAATGATTAAAAGATCACTTATGTAGTGACATCGCTGTTTTAAATTATATTGGAAAGAAAACATGAAGAAACTCCATGTTGATGGAATTTTGGAGTCATTGATTTTGATCAATTGATGCTTGTGAAACTTTCCTCGAGATAATTGAAACTTCGTCCATAGGCCAAATAGGAACGGATGACTAACTTATTGGATGTTATGCATGTTGATGTATATAGTCCATTATGTGTAGCCATATGCGATGGATCTTTTTGCTTTATATGCTTTCTCCAGAAATTTAAGTGAATATATCTATATATTTACTTAATAAGGAAGAAGTATGAAACATTTCTAAATTGTTCAAAGACTTTCAAGATGAAGTGAAAAATCATTGTAACGAGAAAATAAAAGAGTTTATGATTTGATCATAAAGGAAGATATTCGAGTTACAGGTTTAGCGAAACACTTAAGGTTTGAGGAATTGTTCCATGATTTGTATATCCCGATAAACCATAGGAGTATGGCATATTCGAGAGATGAAATCAAACAATGTTTGACATGGTAAGATCAAAGGTGTCATTTATAAAACTGCCATTATGTTTTAAGGATTGAAGCTTTAGAGACTACCGCTTTTACACTGAAAAGAGCACCATCGTGATCCGTTGAAATGACACCATATAAGTTATGGTTTGGGATAAAACCCGATTTTTCTTTTCTTAAATTTTGGTATGCTATGCATAAGTATAATGTTTACAACCAAAGTCGGATAATCACGTCTTTGTAGGTTATCCCAAAGAATTTTTTGGAAATTTCTCCATAACACCGAGGACAAAAGAGTTTGTTACTTGGAACGTCAAGTTTCTTGAGAAGGAATTTTTCGTGAAAAGTTAAGTGGGAGGACAATAGAACTTTGATAAGGTTGTTGAACCTTAGCTATATGTGCTAAGTAGCGCAGCGCCGGAAAGTGTCCCGGTGGCGGCCACAATGCTCATGGCTCCCGTGATTACAAAGGGTGTGATCTCGGAGATTAGAGTTCCTATTGAACTGTGTGGGTCTGTAAGAATCAAATAGTGTGATTTGATAAGCAAGTCATTATTGTTTTGACAATGATGAACCGACTACATGCAAAGAAGCGATGATGGGCCCTGACTCCATAAAATGACTAGAAGTCATAGAATTTGTGATAGTATCCATACACGAGAAATCAAGTTTCTGAACTTGGAGACCCTTCGGAAAGGCATGAAGCCTATCGGTCGTGTTTGGATCTATAAAGAAATAGACATGGATGTTTAACATCTATGAAATAGTCAAAATGTCGGAAAGAAGTTTACGACAATGTTCAAGGAGTTGACTATGACAAGATTTAATCTTTCATAGCAATATTTAGTCTTGACGGATTAATGTAGCAACCACTACATATAATTTGATGTATGGTAGTTGAACAAACAAAACAATGTTATTCTAATAGAATGGTTACCTAGGAAGTGTATAAGACACGGTCCGAAGGGTTTTGTTAATTCAAAGGGTGCTAAAAGGGCATGCAAACTTCAATGGTTGAAGTAAGCATAGCGGAGTTGGAATCTTCACCATGATGAAACTGTTAAAAGAGTTTAAATTCACCGGAGATGATGAAGATGCTTGCATTTGCAAGAAATTAAGTGGGGGCACTGAGACATATTTCTAATACATTATGTAGAGTACATATTGTTGATTGGAATGATGTATCTTTTATTGACACAAGTTAAGAATTTCATTAAAATAGGATTTCAATGAAAGACTTGGGCAAAACCGGAATATTTGGCATCAATGTCTATATGGATAGATTGAGGCGCTAATATGGTTATCCCAGACATACATATATGAGATATTGAAAGGGTTCAATATGGAAACAACAAGAAAGGTTCTTGCTGCATGGAAAGGATTGTATCAAGATTCAAGTGTTTCAACACTTGGTGAGTAAAATCACATGAAGATTTTGATCGATTATACCGTGATATGTATATATCCAGATATGTCCTATGCTCTAAATGTTATGAGCACATACCAGAATGATTCATAAGGTGATCATCGGACGATAGCAAAGATATTCTTATGAGCTTTGGAAGAACTAAGAATATATCATGTATAAGTGACAAATAGTTAAAGGTAGTTCATTGTAAAGTGTTACATTGATACTAGTTTTGTCACAAGATACAAATTAAATTTATCTCAATTTAGACTATGAGTAGCACAATGTAATGGAAAGGATATTCCATGATGGATTTGGATGAGTTCCAAAGTTGAATTGTGACGGATACTACAACAAAAGGCTAAGTACATGACTGCTATAGTCGCAGCAAAGGAGGGCATTTGTGTTATGTAGTTTGTTATCAAACTAGGTGTGGTTCAAAGTGGGCTAATACTATGAAGATATATTGTATGACAATAATATCAACATATTTAAACCCAAACGAACTAAAGGTCCCACCAAAGGACCGAATTTATACAATGCCATCTCATTTGAGAATGAGTGATGCATAGAGACGCCAAGACATGCAAATACACACGAACCTGAAACTGTCAGATCCGGAGATTATGTTAACCACTAGCAATCGCGTATATGCAACACCAGAAAGCCATAGGTGTTCAATACGCAAAGTTTTTCAAACTAGATTATTGACTATAGTGCAAGTGGGAGACTGAAGGGAATATGCCCGAGAGGCAATAATAAAGTGGTTATTATCTTATTCCATGTTTATGATAAATGTTTATTTTGCAAGCTATAATGGTATTAATTGGAAACTTTAATACACGTGTGTTTAATAAAAAAAATACAAAGTTCCTAGTAATGCCTCTCATATAAACTAGCTTGTTGATTAACAAGATGATCCAGGTTTCCTGATCATGGACATTGGATGTTGTTAATAACGAGGTCACAACATTGGTGGAATGATGTGATGAACATTCATCCGAAGTTAAGCATTACGATCAAAGTCATTATGTTTATATTGCGATAACATCATACGAAGTAATCTTAGTCCTTAGACCATGAGATCATGTTAATTGCTAACACCGGAAGAGTATCTTGATAACATCAAACGTCACACCGTAACAGGGTGACTATAAAGGTGGGTTTAGTGCTATGAAGGTGTTATGTTGAGGCTCATGGATCAAGAGTGGGATTTGTCCATCCCGATGACGGATAGATATACTCTGGGCCCTCTCCGTGATATCACATTGAAATAGCTTGCAAGCAAGTGATGTGATCACTAGAATGTTATATCACGGGAACGAGAAAAGAGTGCATGTCGGTAAAGAGATCAAACTAGGTATTTGGATACCAATGATCGAATCTCGGACATGTATTATATCATGAGACAAAGGGATTTAGTTACTAGCGTTAAAGGTTCTCACGATCACAGAAGTCATTGTTGAATGTGTAGGAGTCAGTATGGATCTCCAGGTCCCGCTTCTGATTATTGATCTGAGAGGGGTCTCGATCATGTCTGCATTATTTCGAACCGTAGGGTGACACACTTAAGGGATACGGACACCATTTGGAGCAAATATGTTTCAGATAAAGATTTAAGAAAGCGCTGGAATTATTTCAATAGACACCGAAACTGTTTAGGGTGAAATTGCTGAAATTGGTTCTGCATGTAATATTGAAATGTCACAGGGGGTTTTATGTGAATGTTTGTTAATTAAAGTAATTAACAAAATTCTGGATAAAATCAATAAAAGAGTTTTATTAAATGAGAGAGCATTAAATTTGGAGAAATTTAATGCATTTAAAGTGGAGACTTTAAAAGAGAATGTGAAGGGGCAAATTTATGTTGAGGGAGTTTTTACCACATGAATGTGGAGGTGAAGGGTCACCCCTTGTGTCGCTGTCCATGGGGAGGGGCACCCCCTCCTCCTATAAAAGGACCCCTCTCCTCACTTCTCACTCACACCTCCTCGTGAAGGATCTCTCTCCCCCTCTAGTATTATTCCCCCATGGTCTCGGATTAGCGAGATACATGTTCCCGGTGGCTTTATCTCGAAAGGAGTTGAAGATTCCGCTGCTTTGCTGGAGCGAGGGACGGAGGTTGTCGGGGTACCGGACGTGTGTGCGATCACGGATGCACCGCTGCTTTGCGGTGCTAGACTTGGTGGTGCTGGACTTGCTGGAGCTGGATCTGATGGACGTGCTGGAGCCGGACCTGCTGGACTTCATCACGATCTTGAGATCGACAAGTGTATGACTACATCATCCACGAGTTCCAACTTGTTAACAAAGCTTTGTTGTCTTCGAGGGTATGTTCTCTATGGATGTATATCTACCCGTTGCTTGTATCTAGTAGATAGATCTTGGCGTGTAGTTCCCATCATAGGAAATTTTTTGTTTTCTATGTTGCGAACCCAACACCAAAAACAACGTAAATCTCTTATTTGGGAAATATTAATAATACCAGAAGAAAACCAGAAGCGAACAAAGAAGGCAGAGGGTTCAACGACCATCTATACGACCGAAGCAAATCTTACAGTCGTATAGTTCTGGCCATATAGTTGGCGCCACCTCTGCCTCCTCAAATAGTTTCACCCCGTGTAGTTGGTTTAGGGAGACGACATACAGAACACCCAGAAATCATAGAAACCTCACCTCCGGAAGGCATCTGGAGGGGGAACTCATCCGCCAGGGATCCATCTTCGCCCTGTGCAGATCCGGGAGGCTAAGGTATTGATCGTCATCATCCACCACTGCATCACCACCATCTCCATCAATCCCATCTACATCTTGTCTAGATCTTGTTGTAATTCCCATACTCGTTGTGGATTTATATAAGTACTATTCATCTATTATTGTTTCCATTACCATTGCTATGATGTTGATTTCCTCCATGTCTGAGTAGATCTCTAGTTCTTGGGGAGATGGAGAAATCCTAGCATATGATTGAGATGAGATAGAGATTATTATGTTATACATCATTATGTGTATGTGTTAATTGTCTTCATTTTGATGTTGGGAGTTGTGCACCTCCTTAATATTTGCCTCTTATGGGGACTCGATGAAGGGGATTACTTGTTGGTAGACGGAGGGATGATATCACTTACTGTGACTTTAAAGCTCTTGTCAATCCTTACGTACTAACTTGGGGAATCATGGAGAACTCATAAAGCCATGTCTATGCCACGGGAGAAATCCTTTAATAGCCCAGTAATTCGATTGATGTCGATTGCTGTCTGTTGTGGTTATGAGGATGATGTGCGCAACGGTTGTTGGCTATTTGTCCATATATGGAGCTCCTCCCACATACATACACATTTTGAGAATATTAGTTATAATAATCCTGATTGCTTAATCTAAATTGCTAGCGGTGTATCCACTATTCCCCGAGAATGCCTTTTTCCCTATTGTAGTTCCAAAATTCTATTACACACGCGATTCTTACTTTCTGCATTAAGTTTTGCTTTACTTTAAATTACCTTGTCCAACCAAAAACTCAAAAAACAACTCTACCTTTCTTGCATCTTAAAGTTATTTCTTAAGTACTTCGTTTAGTTGTAGTTAAAAGCATTTTAGTCTTTTGCCTACTTCTCCCCGTGGGATCGATATCTTTATTTCGAAACTAGCTACAAACGATCTCTACACTTGCAGTCATCAGTGTCCGGCATGACCCATCGGTCCACCAAATTTTTGGCACCAATGCAGCTGGCCGGACGCACAACGAACCAAGCATGTGTCCTCCCTCGCTCACATTGGGGCTACCTAGAAGTGACCCACCAGCCTCCGCCTGCCTGATGCCTATGATGGTGCTGGCTGCTGGCATTTAGAAGGCTGACCGGTGCTAGTATCCATGGCCATCAATGTCGATGCTGACCACTATGATGATTCGCCTGAACTCCTGCATTGGCATTTATTTGGAAGCCACTAGAGCCTACACCAACATTAAGGGCCATAACATCTTATATTGGCCCTGTGTCCGCCTCTCCCCACACACCCCCGCCTGCATCATTGCCCTCCCTCTTTAGCCCTAGCCAGCATAATGAAAATGCCATCATGGCTGAAAAAGACCGCTAATGTCCATGAGCGGGCTCATCCTCGGGCCATCGCTGAGCTCGTCGGTCACAAACTCCACTTCCTCCCCCATGTGCTAGAGCGATTCGAGTCAGACGCTAGTGTAACCTGTCGTCACCTTCCCGGGCAGAAGATTTTGTGGGCCCAGTGGAGGTTGTACCTGCGATGTGGCCCGAATGATGGGAACGTGACTGCTGGTATGTGCTAGTGCATGACTGCATACATCGGTGGGATGAGGGGTATCCGTGCGATCACCATGATGTCTCCCTCCCTATCGACTAGCACCTCAACACAGAGAGGTTGATGGTGCCACCTCCACCTGCTGACGGGCCAACGCTGGAAGTGGAGATGCATTGCCACGTCACGCTTCTCCTGCTGGTGCTACATAACAACCATCAGTACCACTAGAAGGACTTATACGCAAAGTTCCTCGACTGGGAGCACGATGCGCGGCAAACAAGCTCATAACGGGGAGAGTTCCAACCACGGCAGAAGTATAACAACCGGCCAACTCACTATGATGATGAGGACTTCAATGAGGAGGAGGAGGGAAGCGATAGCAACGACACCACCTTCTTCATGAAGTAGGAGGGTGGGGTTGCCCTCCTGCTAGGCTACGATGAGGAGGAGGCCACCATGCACTCCATCGAGCTTTCCAAGTAGGACAATGAAAACAAGTACACTTGGTTGGGCTAGAAGATATCATCCAGCTAATTGCGATGGTGGCGGCGCACGAGGCGAAGCTGCCACATCCTCCACCGCTATTGCCGCATAGGCGTCCTCACTTGGAGTTTGATGGCCAGATGGTGCCAATGCAGCACCAGACCCGACATCACGCATAGTGGCCGGTATGGATTAGGTATCACCAGCACCCAACTGCTCCTCCATAGTTCGTGTGGCCATAGCAGGGGCCATGGATGCTGCCACCGTTCATCGACCTCTTGGACGATAGTCACTAGCTTCATCGAGGCCTTTGAACGGGTGTTCTAGTAGCCCTAGCTGTACCTAGGGTTTATCAACTTTTATTTCATTTCCTATGTAAAGTAAGTATGAAATGAATGCAAAATCTCTAAAGTATGCCGTGTTTCAATTTATGTATGAATTTCATCTTATTTTCATATTTTGGCCAATGGCACATGGCGAACGGAATGGGGGGTCAATCTGGTAGATCATACCACGATCCATATTCTTTCACAAGTCGACTCATCCAGACCAAATCGAATGATTTGGGTTATCGGTTTCGGTCGTACCGCTCGAGATGCCCTAAAATTACCACCCCAAAACCTACCACCTTATAAAACTACTATATACTTTTTCTAAAAATGTAAGGGACCGTTTGGTTGCTAGCATCAATTTTTCATCTCTTAGTGGCTAGGCCTTGGGGGCTTGGCTAGGCCAAAACGAGCATTCAGTCATGTTGTGCGATTTGTTTGGTCGTTCGGGTTTTAATGGTTGCATGGGATAGGAAAATCTCCCTAGTGTGTTTGGTATTCTGCACACACCTCCTTTTGGCTCCGTTGATGCAAATCATGTATCTTCGATTTCCCATATGAGGGTGCACATGTTGAAGGGGTTCCATGGCAGAAAACAAAAAAATCTTAACGAAGAGAATATCATAGCCAAGATCTATCTATGTAGATGTAACGTAACGAGAGGGATTCAATGTTCATACCTTTGAAGACTGAAAGTGGGATTACATTCCTGTCCAAACATTGATGATGTAGCCAAAGCGTAGCCTATCTCAAGGGGTAGGACTAAACTTGGGAGAGGGAGGAGGTGGCGGACGATGGTGGGATGGGCCCCACCCCGCATGCCTAGCCCTCCTAGGGCAGGTGATGACTGCAAGTGCACAGATCATTTGTAGCTAGTTTCGAAATAAAGATATTGATCCCACAGGGAGCAGGAGTCTGACGTCTAATAACTCTTGAAATAATTATTCCGATAGAAATGCTAGATAAAGTTCTAAGTGACAAGATAGAATGCGAGTATTGTCTAAAAAGTTGTTTTTAGGTTTTAGGTATAAGAGCAATAAAAAATAAAGTAAAATAACTGAATATAGAAAGTAAGTATCGCATATGTAAGAGATATTGGAACTGCAATAGGGAAAAGGCGTTCTCAGGGAGTAGCGGATACACCACTAGCATTATAAGGATCTAAGATAAAGATTATCATCATGAACATTCTCAACTATGTATGTGTGGGAGGAACTCCGTATTTGGACAAGTAGGCAGCAACCGCTGCTCACATTATCCTCATAACCACAACAGTCAGCAATCGACATCAATCGAATTACTGTGCAATTAAGGGACGTAATATCGTAGGACGTATCCCATGTCATGGATAGTGTTCCTTGAATTTCCTTGGTTTTCCAAGTTGATACCTAAGGAGTGCCAACAGCTTTATAGTCACTGTAAGTGCTAACACACCTCCGTCTACCAATTAGTAGTTCCCTCCATCAAGTCCCCATGAGAGGAAAATATTGAGAGGTCGACTTCTCTCAACATCAAAATGAAGAAAATCTAACACATGATCACAGCGACGAATACCATACTAGACTTTATCTTATTTCAATATTGATGTCTACGCACTTCTATTCTTGTAGGTAGTTGTTGGGCCTCCAAGTGCAGAGGTTTGTAGAACAACAGCAAGCTTTCCCTTAAGTGGATCACCCATGGTTTATCGAACTCAGGGAGGAAGTGGTCAAAGGTATCCCCTCTCAAGCAACCCTGCAATCAAGATACAAGAAGTCTTTTGTGTCCCAACACACCCAATACGATTGTCAGGTGTACAGGTGCACTAGTTCGGCGAAGAGATAGTGAAATATAAGTGGTATGGATATAAGACAACGGTGACGGAAAATAGCTTGATGGCATGAAAGAGACTAAAGGCAAACTGAAATAAAGATGGAAACAAGCAAACATGTAACAGATCTAATTGCAAACGGTGTTTCAATGCTTATAAACATGGCCTAGGGATCATACTTTCACTAGTGAACACCCACATATAAATATCTTCTCTTTATGATACTACTCTTAACTACTCTCCGGTTGGACACTCTAATCCATGGTAGGGCTATAACAACACACCTCAAAGTTCGCTTTTCCCATCTAGATAACCCCACACTATCACCTTGAGCACTAGATGGTTCCAACAAACACCATAATTTCATAGAAACATCAAACTCCAAATATAACTCATAACAAGTATTTGTAATCTCTAGCCTAAGTGCCACCATGGTGTGCACGATGTCACTTTCACACACATGGGGAGAGGAGAGATCTATTAAAGCACTTGAGTAGCAAGGTAGATCTACTTGATTACAAAGCTCATGATCACAATATGATCATGCATAGAGAGAGAGATGAACACATAGCTACCAGTAGAACCCTTAGCCTCGAGGAAGAACTACTCCCTCATCATCATGGGAATTAGCAATGGTGATGGAGATGGTGGTGGAGATCGATGGATATGGCTTCGGGGGCACTTCCCTATCCTGGCAGGGTGCCGGAACAAAGAGTTTCTGTCCCCCGAATCTCCCCTTCGGTGGCGGTGGCACTGCGGAACTTTTCGTGGCTGGAGGCTGGACAACTTAGGGCATCGGGAGGCTTCTTATAAGCAAAAGGGCAAGGTCGGTGGGTGGACCAGGGGCTCACACCACCTGGTGGTGCGGCCAGGGCTAGCCAACGCCACCACATGGTGTGGCCAGCCCCTGGCCCCTCTCTGTCTCGTCTTCTGGCTCTGTGAGTGTTCCGGTAAATATCGACTTTGGCTTTTGTCCGGTCCAATTCGTTTGCAACATATCAACATCCCCAAGCTTAACTACTGCTCGTCCTCGAGTAGGTAAGTGATAAAAAGAAACAATAATTTTTTAGGTGACATGCACCATCATAAACTTGATCAAAGTATTTGTAAAACATGGATAGCTGGGATCATAGTACTTCAATCATAACATGACAGATAAATTTCTAACAATAAGACAAAGAAACTATGTTGTAACATAAAAAAGCACAAACAAAAGATTCATGAATAAAAATACTTTGCAAGACGTTTGTTTGTTTCACATAAAGAAAACATAGCATAGTGGCATTCAGCTTGTCCCTCATAGAGTAGCAAATATAAATGCATAGGACACCTTCAAAGTTCATAAGAGTGACTAGATACAAATAGTTTAAAACAAGCAATATCAAAGCTATGCATCAATCAACAAGTCTTGGGACAATGCACATAGAACTAAGAATGGCCACTATGCTCTCAAAGTAGGTGCATAAAGATAGAAGGTGGAGACTCAACATAAAAGTAAAAGAAAGGCCTTCATAGATAGAAGCAGAGATTCAAGTTTCATAAAGAGCTTCCAAAAATTATGGTACTTATTAGCTTTCAGCTCTCATTGTCCCTATCATAAGCATCTTGAAGTGATTGAGGTTAAAGTGAGAAAACTATGAAGTATATGCTTGACAAAGTATAAGTTGAAAATCTCATGTCCCTTGAATACGAGGGCCGCTCCTCATGCTACTCAAGTTTAGTCACCGGTAAGTTCTTGTCATAGTAAGTACATGTGTATCATAGAGAACCACCAACGGGATACCCCTTGCCCGATGATATGGAAGAATCCCCATATCAAAATGACAAGGCAAGTAGACAACGAGCATCTCAGCAATCCTCTTATTTACCATGGTAAAATGGTGTTTTTTTTTCTCTTTCCTCTTTTCTCATATCTCTTTTTTTTCCTTTTTCTCTTTTTTTCTCAATATCTGACTTTTCCTTTTTTTCTCAAGAAGAATGCTTCATAGACAGCTCATTATGGTTACGTTGCAGGTTTCCACCATAACAGCATCGATTAGACCTGCGGCCAGGCATTTCTATAACACACATACATAACTCCATGGACTTACAAGTTCCCCTTTCATTTCACACCGACGACATCCATAGACAAAAGAGCATGATATCAACTAGGTACAAAGTACAAGTGCAACGTTGAAAGCGTTCCCCATGACAACATGATTCTGCTAATCCGCAACATATAAGTGCAAGCATATACAACATAGATGACACAATGGTTCAAGTTTATTAAGGGCAAGAAAAGTAAAGTGTGCCATCAAGTTCGTGAGAGCTTTAATCACTAATTTTCACATAACAAGTTTGATTCGGAAGGTAAACAAAAGCATGAATATACTTGGAATAGCAAATGTAATAGGTAGGTATGGTGGACTCTTTGGAATAACTTGGTTTTAGGAGTTAGATGCATGAGTGGAACTCATACTTAGTTTTGGAGGCTAGCAAAAGACTGGGAGCAACCAACTAAGAGAGCAATAATGGCCATAATCATGCAAAGCGACAAAACATCATTAATTAAAGCATAAAGTGATATTATAAGTTAAAAATTAAATGATCATAAAGGCTATGGTGACTTGGGATAGTCATAACATGGTGTGAGCATGCGCCAAGTCAACCCAAATAAAGCATCAACGGAGAATACCACAATACTATGCTTTAATATGCTAAAATAACGCATGATTCTTCAAAGGCACATTAAGCAATCTCAATTGTTTATAACATGTCATGCTACAATAAAGAATACTAAGCATAAAGCCAAAACAATAGCAAGCATGGCATGACAAAGCATAGGCCACAGTCAAAAACAAGCTCTCTTTATTACTTAAACATGAAATTTCCTACTCGTTTCCAATCCAAACCAAACTATTTGAAAACCAATGTATGAAAGAGGGGGTCCAACCAATTTATTCAGAAAACTAAGCAAACCAAGCAAACGAAAAACCAAAAATAAAACAAAGAAGAAGATGCTCCAAGAACAACACAATTGTGCAAGAAACAATAAAAATTAAGTGTTTGGAAGAAACCTAGGATTTTTATTGATGTAGAAGGAGATGCCTTGGGCATCCCCAAGCTTTGATGCTCGTACTTCTTGGATATTTCTTGGGGTGACACGCGTGGAATCCCCAAGCTTGAGCTTTAGTCCATTCTTCATCTCATTACTCATTCCTTTCATACACCTGAAATTTTTCCTTCATTCAAAACTTCACACAATCTTTATTAGCAACATTAGTGCACTCAAGATAAGAAGTCTTTGGGTTCAGTATCAACACCAATAAAACTTCTATTAAAACACAAGATACTGTAGCACTTCTCTCAAAAAGCTCAATTCCCCAAAGAGAACCCAAAAAGGAACCAACAAGAAGCAAATGCGAATAATGGCAGAAATCTGTCAAAAAAGACCAGCAGGTAAAAACCAATTTTTTCGCAGACCTTCTGTTGCTCAAATCAAAAAGTTTTGAACTAACGAAAGTTATATAACAACCTGGGGCAGATGCACAAAAATTCACGCGTCAAAAAGACAGATATTTTAAACGAATTTTTATAGTGAAGCACAAAAATCTGTTTCGGGACAGCAACTTTCCCAATCATTACTTCGCTCTCACTATAGGTTACTCTTGGCACAAAAAGCAAATAAAAAGGATAAGGAGCGGTTATTACAGGTAATAACTTCCAAGACTCATCTAAAACTTTTGGGTTATCTCCCAATAAGTAATTTTCTTTAACGCCTTTAAGTTAGACATGATAGTTTGAGAAGATGCTCACATAAGAAATATAAATTGAAGTAAAAGAGAGCATAAAGAAGCAAATTCAAAACACATTTAAGTCTAACCCACTTCCTATGCATAGGAATCTTGTAAAGAAACAAGTCATGAAATCACAAAGCAACAATCATAGTAAAGCAAAATAATTGCAACTTCAAAATTTTCAACATAAAGAGGGGAAACTTAATATTGTTGAGATACATAAAACCATGTTTCCCTCTCTCATAATAACTTTCAGTAGCATCATGAATAAAATTAACAATATAACTATCACATAAAACATTCTTATCATGAGCCACATGCATATAATCATTATTACTCTCCACATAAGAATAGTCATTCTTATTAGTTGTAGTGGGAGTAAATTCAACAAAATAGCTGTCATTATTATTCTCATCACCATAATCATCAAATATAGGAGGCATATTGTAATCACAATTAATTTTCTCCTCAATAGTAGGTGGACCGAAAATATCATATTCATCACTGTAATCATCATATATTGGAGGCATAGTATCATCAAAGTAAATATTCTCCTCCGTGCTTGGGGGACTAAAATTATCATGCTCATCAAAACCAGCTTCCCCAAGCTTAGAATTTTCCATAGCATTAGCAATAATGGTGTTCAAATAATTCATACTAATAATATTGCTATTAGCAAGCAAATAAATTTCCATAGGTTTTTTAATTTTCTCTTGAAACATGTCATTTCCTAACTAAAGATAAATACTATAAAGCTCTCTAATTTTGTTGTTGTTTTCCATTAAGCCTAACTAGTCAAAACAAGAAACAAAAGAGAAAAATGCAGAATCTAATGGAAATAACTTCGAGCACTCACACCGGAGGATGTGAGTACCTTTTGTTGGGTTTGCAGCATAGAAAACAAAAAAATTCCTACTATAGGAACTATACGCCAAGATCTATCTACTAGATACAAGCAACGGGTGGATATACATCCATAGAGAACTTACCCTCGAAGACAACAAAGCTTTGTTAAAGAGATGGAACTCATGGATGATGTAGTCGTACACTTGCTGATCTCAAGATCATGATGAAGTCCAGTAGGTCCAGCTCCAGCATGTCCATCAGATCCAGCTCCAGCAAGTCGAGCACCACCAAGTCCAGCACCACAAAGCAGTGGTGCATCCGTGATCGCACACACGTCCGGTACCCCGACAACCTCCGTCCCTCGCTCCAGCAAAGAAGCGGAAGCAGCAATTTCTTTCCAGATAAAGCCACCAGGAACATGTATCTCGCTAATCCGAGACCATGGGGAATAACTAGAGGGGGAGAGAGATCCTTCACGAGGAGGTGTGTGTTGTGAGGAGGATAGGGGGGCCTTTTATAGGGAAGAGGGGGGCACCAAAGGGCCATGGCATGGCATCCATGGTGGGGCCCCCACTTCTTCCACATTCATGTGGGTGGAGCTCCCACTCCCATAAAAAGCCTCCACTCAAAATTCCACTCACACATGCATTAAATATCCACCAAATTTAATGCAAGCTCTCATTAAATAAAACTATTTTATTTATTTTATTCAGAATTTTGTTAATTACATTAATTACAAACATTCACATAAAACCCCATAAAACATTTCAATATCACATGCAGAACTCTAATCTCCAAGATCACACCCTTTGTAATCACGGGAGCCATGAGCATTGTGGCCGCCACTGGGACACTTTCCGGCGCTACGCTACTTAGCACATATATCTAAGGTTCAACAACCTTATCAAAGTTCTATTGTCCTCCCACTTAACTTTTCACGAAAAATTCCTTCTCAAGAAACTTGACGTTCCAAGCGACAAACTCTTTTGTCCTTGGTGTTATGGATGAATTCCTAACAAATTCTTTGGGATAACATACAAAGACGTGCTTATCTGACTTTAGTTGTAAACATTTTACTTATGCATAGCATACCAAAATTTAAGAAAAGACAATTCGGGTTTTATCCTAAACCATAACTCATATGGTGTCATTTCAACGGATCACGATGGTGCTCTTTTCAGTGTAAAAGCGGTAGTCTCTAATGCTTTAATCCCTAAAACATAATGGTAGTTTTATAAATGACACCATTGATCTTACCATGCCAAACAAGGTTTGATTTGATCTCTCGAACATACCATACTTGTGTGGTGTATCGGGAAATGCAAATTCATGGAATAATTCCTGAAATCTTAGGTGTTTTGCTAAACCTGTAACTCAAATATCTTCCTTTATGATCAAATCATAAACTATTTTATTTTCTTGTTACAATGATTTTTCACTTCATCTTGAAAGTCTTTGAACATTTTTCAAATGTTTCATACTTCTTCCTTATTAAGTAAATATATAGATATATTCACTTAAATTTTTGGAGAAAGCATATGAAACAAAAAAGATCCATCGCATATGGCTACACATAATGGACTATATACATCAACATGCATAATATCCAATAAGTTAGCCATCCGTTCCTCTTTGGCCTATGGAAGGAGTTTCAATTATCTCGAGGAAAGTTTCACAATCGTCAATTGATCAAAATCAAAAGACTCCAAAAATCCATCAACATGGAGTTTCTTCATGTTTACTTTCCAATATAATTCAAACAACGATGTCACTTCATAAGTGATATTCCAATCATTTGTCTTACGACATTTTAGCAATAATGTTTATGGATTTGATTTCTCCAACTAGACTTGTAAAAGTTCATCCATCCATTATGGAATATGGTAATTATTTGAACAACAACTTTTCTCATAATACCGGAACGAAATAACAATTCTTAAAACAAATCTTGAAGGCTAGGTTTGATGACAACGAAAACACAATAACACTTTATTTGTTTTTGATGAACTTGTTCTCTTGCCAGTTGATACATTGTAAATGTATCTATAATTTTTGATGTTCCATGCTTGGTTTTATCCACTTTCTTGTGTTTTGTTCCAACTTTGGAGTACTTTTCATATGATTTCTTGGACTAACCTATTAACAAGAGCCACAGTGCCAGCTGCCTATTTTCTGCTGTTTTTGGTTTCAGGAAAGTCAGAAAATGAATATTCTCGAAATTGGACGGGACAAAAGCCAAAGTGCCTATTTTTCTAGAATACTCACGGAGCCAGAATATGAGACGGAGGAGGGCCACTGGCTGGCCACACCCTCCCCAGGCGCGGGCTAGGCCTGGCCACGCCAGGGCCTGGTGTGGTGGCCCCAAGCACCCCCTCGGTCTCCCTATTCTCCTATAAGAAGCCTTCAGATGAGTGAGTAATCCCTCATCTATGAGTGAGTAATCCCCCGCTGTAGGCTATGGGGATGGTAGGGATTGGATGAGATCGTTCATGTAATGGCATCAGATTGTTAGGGCATGGTGCCTAGTATCTTTTATTAGTGCTTTATGACTTTGTTGCGACTTGTTGTGCTTAATGCTTGTCACTAGGGCCCGAGTGCCATGTTTTCAGATCTGAACTTATTATTGATTCATTATGATAGTATTGTTTCTGGTCTTATCTACAAGTTGTGTACACACGTCGTTATCTGGAACCTATGGCCCCGAAGTGACAGAAATCGGGATAACCGGAAGAGAAAGGCTTTGATGTGAGGATCACATGTGTTCACGGAGGCCCCGCTGCAAACAGGCTGGCAGGACAAAAGATGTTGTGAAAGTTCTCATTGCGAGCACATATGACTATATATGGAACACATGCCTAGGATTGTCTAGTACTTGGATGCTTTATCTTATTTATTTGCAATTGCCCTATGTTATGATTGCTATGTGAATTGTCTTGTCCATGCAAGGCCCGTCCATCCATCCCTATGCCTACCGCACTCGAATCCCACTGTTTACTGCTTTTGTTACTACTGTCTTTGCTTTACTGCTGTTGTTACTTTACTATTCCTACTACAAAACTGTTGCTACTGATAAACTGCTGTGAGCAAGATTGTTTCCAGGTGCAGCTGAATTGACAACTCAGTTGTTAAGGCTGATAAATATTCTTTGGCTCCCCTTGTGTCGAATCAATAAATTGGGTTTCACTTCCCTCGAAAATACTGCGATACACCCCCTATACTTGTGGGTCATCAAGGCTATTTTCGGGCGCCGTTGCCGGGGAGCATAGCTTTATTTATCAAGTTCACTTGGATTCACTATTGTTCAAGCTAAGTTTATCTTTCTCCTTGCTTGCTTGTTTCTTTAACAAAAATACAAAAAAAATTAGTTCCTACTCTAGTTGTTGTTTCCTTTGGTCTGTTATTGTCTTGCTTTATCATGCTTGTTGTCAATGGTTGGTTTCTTTGATACTGAAGCTTATTGGCAAGGTGGGTTCACGGAAGATCAAAAATATTATTATAAGGAACACCGCTTGTCACAAAAGGGAAACACTTATGGGAACAAATTGATAGATTGTATACCATTGCTAGAAACGTGTGCTCTACTTATAATGTTACTTATTGCTGTGATGAGTCTTGTTGCAGAAAGAGGTATAAAAACCTCCCTTTTCAATGTGAGTATAGTGATAATGATACCATATATTCCTATGCTAAAGGGATTTATGACTTTTATGATGCGGAACAAATTGAAGAATTTATTGCTTGGAAGGGTGCTTTTGAACTTGCTAGTTTGCTTGAAAATATTGATGATTCACCTTACAAATATGAGGTGTATGGTATACTTAAATTTTTCTTTGATAATTACAAGGATGAAAATTGCTATATTCTTGAATATTTTAATAGATGCTTTCCACAAATGGAAGAGACTAATGCCTTGCAGGATCCTATGGAAGAAGAAATTGATGAACCTGAAATCCCATTAGATGAAAAAGAGGAGGAGAGTGATGAACAGAAGGAGGAAGAATGGATTAGCTACCCATGCCTACCTTCTAATGAGAGTAACTCTTTATCCCTTACATTATTTGATTGTCCCCCTTGCTTACTAAAGGAGAATGAATGTTATGTTCCTGAGGTTTCTCTTGAAACTGTTTATGATGAAGCTCTAGTGCTTGTAGATCATGAAAAGCATGCTTTATGTGATAGTTATATTGTTGAGTTTATTCATGAGGCTACTGAAAATTATTATGAGAGAGGAAAATATGGTTGTAGAAGTTTTCATGGTATTGAAATACCTCTCTATGTGCTGAAAGTTTTGAAGTTATTCTTGTTTTATCTTCCTATGCCTGTCACTTTGTTCTTGGTGTATTTATTTGCATACACGATTCCTATGCATAGGAAGTTGGTTAGACTTAAATGTGTTTTGGATTTTCTCCTTGATGCTCTCTTTTACTTCAACTCATATTTCTTATGAGAGCATCCTCTCAAACTTTTATGCCTGAAGATGATAATATGTCTATTATTCTTGGGAGACCTTTTCTTAAATACTGCAGGAGCTGTTATTAATTGTAATCAAGGGAGGTGACCTTTAATGAACACATTGTCTATTTCCTCAAGAAGATTGAAAGGACTTATGGTTTGAATTCAATTGAACATGTTGAGGGCATTCAAGTTGGAGAAATATATTGTCCCATATGAAGAGAAAAATTTGAAACTATTATGATTGGGACCATTGCTATCAAGGTTGAGGTAACATAATCATTAGTGGAATACAAAGTTTTGTCTCATATGGAATTGTTTTGGTAACAAGACCTGATTAACCTTGTTAACAAAAGGATTTCATTGAACAAAACAATATTTTCACCATGATTATCTCTGCTTACTTCTATTCTATCCATTTTAGTTTTTTTTCTTATGCCTAACTTAAAGGCGTTAAAGAAAAGTACTTCTTGGGAGATAACCCAAGAGTTTTAGTTTAGTCTTGGAAGTTATTACCTCTGTAATAACCTCTCCTTATCCTTTTTATTTGCTTTTTGTGCCAAGAGTAACCTCTAATGAGAGAGAAGTAATGATTGAGAAAGTTGCTGTCCCGAAACAGATTTCTGTGCTTCACCGTAAAACATTGTCAGAGAGCTCTGTTTGTCGGATTAAGCTGTCATTTTTTTTGCTTCTGCCCCAGGTTTTTATATAACTTTCGTTAGTTTAACACCTTTTTATTTGAGCAACAGAAGGTCTTCGAAAAAATTCTTCTTTACCTCCTGGTCTGTTTTGACAGATTTCTGCCATTTTCTGCATTTGCTTCTTGTTAGTTCCTTCTTGAGTTCCTTGGGGGAATTGAGCATTCTGAGGGAAGTGCAACAGTAGCTAGTGTTCTAATGGAAGTTTATTTGGTGTTAGAACTGAACCTTAAGACCTATTATCTTGAGTGCACTAATGTTGCTAATAAAGATTGTGTGAAGTTTTGTATGAAGGAAAAATTTCAGGTGTATGGAAGGAATGAGTGATGAGATGAAGGATGGACTAAAGCTCAAGATTAGGGATGCCACGCGTGTCACTCCAAGAAATATCCAAGAAGTACAAGCATCAAATCTTGGGGATGCCCAAGGCATCTCCTTCTTCATCAATAAAAATCACAGGTTTCTTCCAAACGCTTCATTTTTATTGTTTCATGCATAGTTGTGTTGTTCTTGGAGCGTCTTCTTTTTCATTTTCGTTTTGGTTTTTCGTTTGCTAGGTTTGCTTAGTTTGCTGAATAAATTGGTTGGACCCCCTCTTTCATACTTTGGTGTTCAAATAGTCTGGTTTGGTTTGGAAAAGAGTAGGAAAGCTCATGCTTAAGTGGTAAAGAGAGCTTGTTTTTGACTGTGGCCTATGCTTTGTCATGCCATGCTTGATATTGTTTTGGCTTTATTCTTAGTATTCTTTTCTGTAGCATGACTTGTTATAAACAATTGAGATTGCTTAATGTGCCTTGGATGAATCATGCGTTGTTTTAGCATATTAAAGCATAGTATAGTGGTATTCTCCTTTGATGCTTTATTTGGGTTGACTTGGCACATGCTCACACCATGTTATGACTATCTCAAGTCACCATAAGCCTTTATGATCCTTTAGTTTTCAACTTGTAGTATCACTTTATGCTTTGATCAATGATGTTTTGTCGCTCTCCATGATTATGGCCATTATTGCTCTCTCGTTTGTCGCTCCCTTACTATTGCTAGCCTTCACTTTCACTGAGTATGTTTTACTCAAGTTTCCAACTCCCTAAACCAAATATTGCCAAAGTGTCCACCATACCTACCTATTAGCATCATTTGCTACTTCCGTGCATATTCAATATGCCTTGTTTTCTTCCGAATAAAATGTTTGCTTGTTATGAGAAAGTTAGTTAGTAAAGCTCTCACGAACTTGATGGCACACTTTATTTCCTGCACCTAATAAACCTGAACCATTGTGAACTCTCCATGAAAGTTATATGCTTGCTAATTATAGGCCGGCGATTAGTAGAACCGTGCTGTCACGAGGAACGCTTTCAACACTTGTAAATATATACCTAGTTGATACCTTGCTCTTTTGTTTGCGGATGTCGTCGGCCTGAAATAAAAGGGGAGCTTGTAAGTCCATGGAGTTATGTATGTGTGTTAGAGAAACGCCTGGGCCGCTGGTCTAATCCATGTTGACATGGTGGAAACCTGCAGCGTAACCATAATGATATCTATGAAGCATTCTTCTTATAAAGAAGAGAGAGAAAGATAGCTATTGAGAAAAGAAAAAAGGGGGAGATTTATGAAAAGAGGAAAGAGAGAAAAAAGCACCATTTTCCCATGGTAAATAAGAAGATTGCTGAGATACTCATTGTCTGCTTGCCTTGTCATTTTGATATGGGGATTCTTCCGTATCATCGGGCAAGGGGTGCCCCGTTGGCGGTTCTCAATGATATGCACATACTTACGATGACAAGAACTTACCGGTAACTAAAGTTGAGTAGCATGAGGAGCGGCCCTCGTACTCAAGGGACTTGGGATTTTCAGTTTATAGTCTGTCAAGCATATAACTCAGATTGGACCTCACTTTCACCTTAACCACTTTAAAGATGCTTACGATAGGTGCAATGAGAGCTCAAAGCTAATGAGTACCATACTTTCAGCATTTGGAAGCCTTTCAAATTATGCAAAACCTTTTCTTTTACTTGTTGAGTCTGCACTTATTCTTTGAGCACTTTCTTGAGAGCATAGTGGCCATTCTTAGTTCTATGTGCATTGTCCCAAGACTTGTTGATTGATGCATACCTTGATACTGCTTGTTTTAAACTATTTGTATCTAGTCACTCTTGTAAACTCTAAAGGGGTCCTATGCACTTATGTTTGCTACTCTTTGAGGGACAAGCTGAATGACACTTTGGTATGTTTTCTTTATGTGAAACAAACAAACGCCTTGCAAAGCATTGTTATTCATGAATCTTTTGTTTGTGCCTTTTCATGTTGCATCATAGTTTCTTTGTCTTATTGCTAGAAATTTGTCTTTCATGTTATGATTGAAGTACTATGATCCTAGCTTTGAATGTTTACAATTACTTTGGTCAAGTCTTTGATGGTGCATGTCACCTCAAAAATTATTCTTTTCTTTTTATCACATACCTACTCAAGGACGAGCAGGAGTTAAGCTTGGGGATGTTGATACATTGCAAATGTATCTATAATTTTTGATGTTCCATGCTTGGTTTTATCCACTTTTTTGTGTTTTGTTCCAACTTTGGAGTACTTTTCATATGATTTCTTGGACTAACCTATTAACAAGAGCCACAGTGCCAGCTGCCTGTTTTCTACTGTTTTTGGTTCCAGGAAAGTCATTAAATGAATATTCTCAGAATTGGACGGGACAAAAGCCAAAGTGCCTATTTTTCCAGAAGACTCACGGAGCCAGAATACGAGACGGAGGAGGGCCAGGGGCTGGCCACGCCCCCTAGGCGCGGGCTAGGCCTGGCCGCGCCAGGGCCTGGTGTGGTGGCCCCAGGCACCCCCTCGGTCTCCCTCTTCGCCTATAAGAAGCCTTCTGACCTAAAAACTCCGGGGGGGTCGACGTTTTTCCAGAAGGAGTTCCGCTACGCCGCCACCACCAGATTCCACGAAATAGCACCAGAAACTCCGTTCTGGCACCCTGCCGAGACGGGGAATTGGAGGAGATCATCGCAATCATCATCACCATCGCTTCTCCATCGACCATCCATGTTTCCCCCATCTATGAGTGAGTAATCCCCCGCTGTAGGCTATGGGGATGGTAGGGATTGGATGAGATCTTTCGTGTAATGGCATCAGATTGTTAGGGCATGGTGCCTAGTATCTTTTATTAGTGCTTTATGACTTTGTTGCGACTTGTTGTGCTTAATGCTTGTCACTAGGGCCCGAGTGCCATGTTTTCAGATCTGAACTTATTATTGATTCATTATGATAGTATTTTTTCTGGTCTTATCTACAAGTTGTGTACACACATCGTTGTCCGGAACCTATGGCCCCGAACTGACAGAAATCGGGATAACCGGAAGGGAAAGGCTTTGATGTGAGGATCACATCAGTTCACGGAGTGTTAATGCTTTGCTCCGGTGCTCTATTAAAAGGAGCACCTTAATTGCCAGTAGTTCCCTAGAGGCCCCGCTGCAAACGGGCTGGCAGGACAAAAGATGTTGTGCAAGTTCTCATTGCGAGCACGTATGACTATATATGGAACACATGCCTAGGATTGTCTTTTACTTGGATGCTTTATCTTATTTATCTGCAATTGCCCTATGTTCTGATTGCTATGTGAATTGTCTTGCCCATGCAACGCCCGTCCATCCATCCCTATGCCTACCGCACTCGAATCCCACTGTTTACTGCTTTTGTTACTACTGTCTTTGCTTTACTACTGTTGTTACTTTACTATTCCTACTACAAAACTGTTGCTACTGATAAACTACTGTGAGCAAGATTGTTTCCAGGTGCAGCTGAATTGACAACTCAGTTATTAAGGCTGATAAATATTCTTTGGCTCCCCTTGTGTCGAATCAATAAATGGGGTTTCACTTCCCTCGAAAATACTGCGATACACCCCCTATACTTGTGGGTCATCACCAGTTACTTAGGCCGTTGAAGTTCATGAATTGTGTGGTTCTGTATGACACTTCACACCAACCAATTCAGTATCGAATAGCTCAGAACCACATTGTTTAACAAGCAAGGAATACAACCATAACATGTATATCTTCTATATACCTAGGTTGGACATCTCCAACCTTTTCTTTTCTGCCAAATATTTTATAGATTCTCTTTCAACAATTCTTTTTTTTAAAAGAATCTATCAACATCAATAGTGGTGTCATTTACATGACACATAGTACAAAGCGTATATAGGCAAATACTAATACCTTTGGACTTGCACTTTGAAGTGGATCACCATCATCAAATGTTTGGTGTTCTTTCAAAAAATCCATTCTTTAGTAATCTATTAATGTAGTAAACATTTTACTTACATCTTCTATTCATCCTTATCATGAAAACTTTCATGATCAAGCTACTATAGCCTATAAGGAAGAATCGCGAGTATATAATGTTAGTTCCCAAAACCTTTTTGGGAGATCCGGATGCCTAGCATCTCCATCCTTCACAAATTCCCATACAATATGAGAACATGAATTTTGCTAAATTGTACTCTATCATAATGCAACCAAAAACATTGTTTCAGATATCACAATATCTTCCACACATGATGGTTTCTGAAACAATTTTTCAGCTGCTAGATAACCTTGATATGAAAACAATTTTTGAATAACAAGAATCATGAAGGAAAACATGATACTTTAGATACTAATATTGGAATTCTTACTTTTGATTTAATACTACTTATTAAACTTCATGGAGTAAATAGAGTTTGCTGAAAGTTTGCAATAGGACTTCTAAACTTTAAATTGACATTCAAAACAATACGATACCAGTTCATAAAGTAAATATCCAGAATTTTATAGTTCTATTATCTCAGTTAAAACTAAGCATAAGGTGGTGAACAGATGCCAATGACTACAACAAATTATTCAAATTCACTTCGATTTAGTTTATGAAAAATTGAATTTGACTAATCCAAATTAGAAATGAACTCCCACTCAAAAACGACATCCCTCGTGCCTTTTTGGTGATTACATGAACCAAATCCACTACACCAAGTCCGATCATCACGTGAGTCGATGTAGCTTCAAAGGCGAGCATCAATATGGGCATCACATCAACTATATGAATCATGCTTAACCTTTCGATCCGTGTTCCGAGGCCATGTCTGTACATGCTAGGCTCGCCAACTAAGAACCTTAGTATTCGCGTGTGTAAAACTGTCTTACACCTGTTGTATGAAAGCGTAGAGTCGAGTACACCCGATCATCACGTGATGTCTCGAAACACGATCCATAGAACGGTGCGTTCTTAAGGAAGAACACATTTTATCTTGATATTTAAATGAGGGATCATCTTATAATGCAACTAAAATGCCAAACTAGGAATATAAGATGCAAACATCATATGTGTAAAGTGGAATGATATGGTCCATGCATTTGATCATCATCATGTGCATCGTGGTATGATCTCTATCATTCCTTTGTGTGTAAGGCCAAGGTCTATGGAACTTACACGTTAGGTGTTTTGTAAGGGTATCTACCACACATCAACTTACAACATTACCATATCATGACACTAGCCCAGCAACAATCTAAACTAGACGCCTCTAATTTATCCACTGCAAGTTTTACGTGGCTTAGGGCTTTCAAAGATAGAACCGGTCTTACCTACGAACATGGAACCACGACGATGATAACTAAGTTATTAGCAACTCGTTGTAAATCAGATATTAACTATTTTAGGAGAGACAGACACCCGCCAGCCACTTATGCAAAACTAGTTGCATGTCAATCGTGGAACCGGTCTCATATGCGATGACATGTAAGGTTGGCCCGAGCCGCTTCATCCCACTATGCCACCAATATCCAAAATACATAGAAGATGAAATAACATGATCATCATCGCCCACATATAAACATATGTGTACTACCCGTGCAAAGCACCTATGCATAGATCAGGCTCTGATACCACAGTTGGGTTTGCAGCATAGAAAACAAAAAATTTCCTATGATGGGAACTATACGCCAAGATCTATCTACTAGATACAAGCAACTGGTGGATATACATCCATAGAGAACTTACCCTCGAAGACAACAAAGCTTTGTTAACGAGATGGAACTCGTGGATGATGTAGTCGTACACTTGCCGATCTCAAGATCGTGATGAAGTCCAGCAGGTCCGGCTCCAGCATGTCCATCAGACCCAGCTCCAGGAAGTCCAGCACCACCAAGTCCAGCACCGCAAAGCAGCGGTGCATCCATGATCGCACACATGTCCGGTACCCGACAACCTCTGTCCCTCTCTCTAGCAAAGCAGCGGAAGCGGAAACTTCTATTTTAATGCAAGCTCTTATTAAATAAATCTATTTTATTTATTTTATTCAGAATTTTGTGAATTATATTAATTAACAAACATTCACATAAAACCCCGTGATACATTGCAAATGTATCTATAATTTTTGATGCTCCATGCTTGGTTTTATCCACTTTCTTGTGTTTTGTCCACACTTTGGAGTACTTTTCATATGATTTCTTGGTCTAACCTATTAACAAGAGCCATAGTGCCAGCTGCCTATTTTCTGCTGTTTTTGGTTCCAGGAAAGTCAGAAAATGAATATTCTCGGAATTGGACGGGACAAAAGCCAATGTGCCTATTTCACCCGAAGACTCCAGGAGCCAGAATACGAGACGAAGAGGATCCAGGGGGTGGCCACACCACCTAGTGGCGCTGGCCAGGCCAGGCCACGCCAGGGGGTGGTGCGGGCCCCCCAGGAACCCCCTCGGCCTCCCTTTTCGCCTATAAGTTGCCTTCTGACCTAAAAACTCAGGGGGGTTCGATGTTTTTCCGTAAGGAGTTCCGCCCCGCCGCCACCACCAGATTCACGAAACAGCACCAGAAACTCCGTTCTGGCACCCTGCCGGGACGGGGAATTGGAGGAGATCATCGCCATCATCATGACCATCGCTTCTCCATTAACCATCCATGTCTCCCCATCTATGAGTGAGTAATCCCCCGCTGTAGGCTATGGGGATGGTAGGGATTGGATGAGATCGTTCATGTAATGGCATCAGATTGTTAGGGCATGGTGCCTAGTATCTTTTATTAGTGCTTTATGACTTTGTTGCGACTTGTTATGCTTAATGCTTGTCACTAGGGCCCGAGTGCCATGATTTCAGATCTGGACATGTTATTGATTCATTATGATTTTATTGTTTTTGGTCTTATCTGCAAGTTGTATACACATGTTGTTGTCTGGAACCAATGGCCCTGAAGTGACAAAAATCGAGATAACCAGAGGGAATAGCTTTGATGTGAGGATCACATGTGTTCACAGAGTGTTAATGCTTTGCTCCGGTGCTCTATTAAAAGGAGCACCTTAATTGCCAGTAGTTCCCTTGAGGCCCCGCTACAAACGAGCTGGTAGGACAAAAGATGTTGTGCAAGTTCTCATTGCGAGAACGTATGACTATATGTGGAACACATGCCTAGGATTATCTAGTACTTGGATGCTTTATATTATTTATCTGAAATTGCCCTATGTTCTGATTGCTATGTGAATTGTCTTGTCCATGCAATGCCCGTCCATCCATCCCTATGCCTACCGCACTCGAATCCTACTGTTTACTGCTATTGTTACTACTGTCTTTACTTTACTACTGCTGCTGCTTTGATATTCCTACTACAAAACTGTTGCCACTGATAAACTGCTGTGAGCAAGACTGTTTCCAGGTGCAGCTGAATTGACAACTCAGTTGGTAAGGCTTATAAATATTCTTTGGATCCCCTTGTGTCGAATCAATAAATTGGGTTTCACTTCCCTCGAAAATACTGCGATACACCCCCTATACTTCTGGGTCATCACCCCCTGCAACATTTCAATATCACAAGCAGAACCAATTTCAGCAATTTCACCCGAAACAGTTTCGATGTGTATTGAAATAATTCCAGCGCTTTCTTAAATCTTTATCTAAAACATATTTGCTCCAAATGGTGTAGGTATCCCTTAAGTACGTCACCCTACGGTTCGTGGATAATCCAGACATGATCGAGACCCCTCTCCGATCAATAATCACCAGCAGGACCTGGAGATCCGTACTGACTCCCACATATTCAACGATGACTTTTCTGATCGTGTGAACCTTTAACGTCATAACTAAATCTCTTTGTCTCATGATATATTACATGTACGAGATTCGATCATTGGTATCCAAATACCTAGTTTGATCAACATGCACTATTTTCTCGTTCCTGTGATATAGCATTCTAGTGATCACATCACTTGCTTGCAAGCTATTTCAATGTGATATCACCGAGAGGGCTCAGAGTATATCTATCTGTCATCGGGATGGACAAATCCCACTCTTGATCCATGAGCCTCAACATAACACCTTCTTAGCACTGAACTCACCTTTATAGTCACCTTGTTATGGTGTGACGTTTGATGTTATCAAGATAATCTTCCGGTGTTAGTGATTAACATGATCTCATGGTCTAAGGACTAAGATTACTTCGTATGATGTTATAGCAATATAAACATAATGACTTTGATCGTAATGCTATACTTCAGATGAATGTTCATCACATCATTCCACCAATGTTGTGACCTCGTTATTAACAACATCCAATGTCCATGATCAGGAAACCTTGATCATCTTGTTAATCAACGAGCTAGTTTATGTGAGAGGCATTACTAGGAACTTTGTATTTCGTTTATTAAACACACATGTATTAACGTTTCCAATTAATACAATTATAGCATGCAAAATAAACATTTATCATAAACATGGAATAAGATAATAACCACTTTATTATTGCCTCTTGGGCATATTCCCTTAACCTTTTACCTTACCTCCCCAGCAACGGCGCCAGAAAATAGCTTGATGTCTACTCACTTCTATTCTTGTAGACAGTTGTTGGGCCTCCAAGTGCAGAGGTTTGTAGAACAGCAGCAAGTTTTCCCTTAAGTGGATCACCCAAGGTTTATCGAACTCAGGGAGGAAGTGGTCAAAGGTATCCCCTCTCAAGCAACCCTGCAATCAAGATACAAGAAGTCTCTTGTGTCCCCAACACACCCAATACGCTTTTCAGGTGTATATGTGCACTAGTTCGGCGAAGAGATAGTGAAATACAAGTGGTATGGATATAAGACAACGGTGACAAAAAATAGCTTGATGGCGTGAAAGAGACTAAAGGTAAACTGAAATAAAGATGGAAGCAAGCAAACATGTAATAGATCTAATTGCAAATGTTGTTTCAATGCTTAGAAATAAGGCCTAGGGATCATACTTTCACTAGTGAACACTCTCATATAAATATCTTCTCTTTATGATACTACTCTTAACTACTCTCTGGTTGGACACTCTAATCCATGGTAGGGCTATAACAACACACCTCAAAGTCCGCTTTTCCCATCTAGATAACCCCACACTATCACCTTGAGCACTAGATGGTTCCAACAAACACCACAATTTCATAGAAACATCCAACTCCAAATATAACTCATAACAAGTATTTGTAATCTCTAGCCTAAGTGCCACCATGGTGTGCACGCTGTCACTTTCACACACATGGGAAGAGCAGAGATCTATTAAAGCACTTGAGTAGCAAGGTAGATCTACTTGATTACAAAGCTCATGCTCACAATATGATCATGCATAGAGCAAGAGATGAACACATAGCTACCGGTAGAACCCTTAGCCTTGAGGAAGAACTACTCCCTCATCATCATGGGAATCAACAATGGCGATGGAGATGGTGGTGGAGATCAATCGAGATGGCTCTAGGGGAACTTCCCCATCCCGGCAGGGTGCCGGAACAGAGACTTTCTGTCCCTCGAATCTCCCCTTCGGTTGTGGCGGCGCTACGAAACTTTTTGTGGCTAGAGGCTGGACGACTTAGGGTTTCTGCATCAGGAGGCTTCTTATAGGCAAAAGGGCAAGGTCGGTGGGTGGACCAGGGGCCCACACCACCTGGTGGCGTGGCCAGGGCTAGCCCGTGCCACCACATGGTGTGGACAACCCCTGGCCCCTCTCCATCTCGTCTTCTGGCTCTCTGAGTCTTCCGGTAAAATATCGACTTTGGCTTTTGTCCGGTCCAATTCCGAGAATATTCATATTCTGACTTTCCTAGAACCAAAAACAGCAGAAAACAGGCAGCTGGCACTGTGGCATATTGTTAAAAGGTTAGTCCAAGAAAGTGTATGAAAAGTACTCCAAAGTTGGAATAAAACATAAGAAAGTAGATAAAACCAAGCATGGAACATAAAAAATTATGGATACGTTAGCAACGTATCAAATATCATACTAGGGTTTCTCCATCTCCCCAAGAATTAGAGATCTACTCAGACATGGAGGCAATCAACATCATGGCAATGGTAATGGAAACAATCATAGATGAATAGTACTTGTATAAATCCACAACGAGTACGGGAATTACAACAAGATCTAGACAAGATTGGGATGGGATGGATGGAGATGGTGGTGATGCAACGGTGGATGATGAAGATCGATGCCTTAGCCTCCCGGATCTGCGCAGGGCGAAGATGGATCCCCGGTGGACGAGTTCCCCCTCCAGATGCCTTCCGGAGGAGAGCTTTATGTGATTTCTGTGTGTTCTGTATGTCGTCTCTCCAAACTAGTTGCACGGGGTGAAACTATTTGAGGAGGCGGAGGCGGTGCCAACTATACGACCGGAGCTATATGGCCAGAAAATTTTCTCCGGTCGTATAGTTGGTCCTTGAACCTTCTGCCTCCCATATTCGCTTCTGGTTTTCTTCTGGTATTATTAATATTTCCCAAATAAGCGATTATGTTGTTTTAACTCCTTTTCTCCATAGTACAACTGCTCCAAGAGTTGTATCCATTGGATCCATCATCTATCCTTATCCTGGTGAAAACAGACATAAAATGTGCACGCGAGGGCCATAAAATACCAAGATCCTACATCTACAATGAAAAATAATAATGTAAAACATGATGTAAATATGCACTCATCAACTTCCCCAAACTTTGTCTCTTGCTCGTCCCGAGCAAGTTTTAGCTTAATGGATGTGATCCTCATATTCCTGTAGCTGAGTCGATTAAAATAAATGAGGCAGTTGCAGCATGTGTTTATCATATATGATACATAGGAATAAGTTCGTGAATACTACCTTACTCGAACCATCTGAATAGTATTAGCAGGCTTCCACACCTTAGTGATCAACAGTTCATAGAAGATGAATTTCAACATAATGTAAAAGTATTTGGTTCAACCGAATGAGTTAGCGAGGTAATCCCAAGTGTTTTAAGATCAAATGTATTCACTTGGGATTCAAAATCTCAAAAGTGTCTCTTTGTCATACTACAATACAATGGTATATGCCTATTTGCTCTTTGCACACTCACTCCTTTTCTTCTTTCTTTTCTTTTCTTTTGCATATATGCTCACACTTTTGTTTAAGCATTGTGCAAAGGAGCTAGCCATATATTCCACCTTATGAAGGAATTCAAAGTTTAACGATCTCAATTATCAAATTTCAACTGTATATGAAGCATTCTTATGACTTGGAGATTCTACCTCGACTTTTTCTCACTCTATTTTGATAGCACTTTCATTTTCCTTTGTTCAAGGTTTCTTTTTCAACTTAACTTATATAGATAATCTTTCTTTGTAGATCAAACCATAGACTTACATCATATTGATAAAATTATCTTTATGTGTTCCATTAATACCAATGGTGTGGAAGACTCCTATTGCTATCATCAAGTGCAAGTAAAATTATACTCAATCCATTCATATATCATTAAAGCAAACACAAACTCAATATTGCTCCATATATAATAATAAACTTAGAATTTCATTAAAGGGATCAACTATTCTTGGAGGGAATTCTAATGATGCAAACTTTATTGCTAGTTTGAACTAATGCAAAAATAATAATAATAACTTATAAGATAGATTACAAGGTCTTAAAGATCTCCCCAAGCTTGGAATCAAGCCAGACGGGATCAAATAATCCCTTGCGATTATTTGATACCATGATTTGTTGTAGATCACTATGGCACCATGGCACGTGGTATCTTCTCCTCGCGGGCGAGCCTGAGGCAGAGGGATTGATTGACAACTTCTAATTCTTTAACACGCAGCTTGTAGAAAACATTGTTCCTCTCCAGCACTTTCACTTGTTCTTTAATGAACTCATTTGTATCCCGAAGTGTTTGTAGCGCCTTAAGACTCATAGGAAAACCTGCTTCGGTTGTCCACTTGATATCTTCATCAAGTTTATCAAGATAAAGTCGCACCAATCGAAGGTGTTTAGGTGTCCCTGGTTCTCCTTGTCCAACTCTTCAATCTTCAGTTCCAGGGTCTTCAGATCCCTCTTCCGACACCCATGGTCAGTGTTGAGGAACTCTATAGGGATGGTCTTGATCTCCTTGCCTTGCTCGCTGTTGCTCCCGATCTCCATAGGAGCTTTTCTTCTTGACTTCTATCCCTTGGTTGAGAGCCCTCACATGTGAATAAGAGGTAGATTGGTTCCTAGAGATTATGATTAGAGAGAGAAATAGTATATAAGGGGGGGTCAGGGGTCAGAGCTTTTCTTCTTGACTTCTATCCCTTGGTTGCGGCCCGTATAGCTTCGGCCGTATAGTTGGTTCCAGGTAGATATTTCCAAATATCTCGAGTCCAGGTCGATTAAATCACGACTCGAAACCGTATAGATACAGACACCAAAAAGCAAAACTATCTGAGAGTTTAACAACCAACTATACTGCCGGAATTTTGGCTCCGGTCGTATAGTTACGACCATATAGGCTCAGATAACAAAAACAATTTCACAAACATGATACAAAGAGTTTAACGACCGACTATACGGCGGGAGCTCCCTCTCCGGTCGTATAGTTCCGCCCATATAGTTGGTAAAAACCCTCTAAAACTTCAAAAAAATACAAGGAATTCAAAGGCAGAAATTTTTAGGAGTAAAATTTGTGAAAACAAATCACTTATTTGGGTAAGAACACTTACCTTGCACTTACCATTTGCTTATTCGGGGATGAAAATGTTCCTCCAACAACAAAGACTTCTTCTCTCTTGAAGGAAATGACCTTAATTCATTGAATAATTCTCGAAAACGAAAATCACCAGGACTAAAGTTCCTCTCAACAAGATTGGTGTCCTGCTGGGCAATCATGGACACTACATCTAACATTTTTATTTCTTGCCTCTACATAATCTGTAACTCAAATTCTTGAAGTGATAAAATCCAACGGACCAGTCTTGGCTTATGTTCTTTCCTCTCAAGGAGTTCTTTGAAACCATTACGATCCGTATGAACTCTTACCTTTGCATCAACTATGTAAGAACAAAATTTATCACATGAGAAAAATACAACAAAAGGTTCCTTTTCTTCCTTAGGGTAATTCTTCTGAGCACCATTTAGAGTTCTACTAGCATGATGTATAATACTAAATCTGCGACCAATATGTTGTCCCAGAGTTACTCCTACAACATCATCACTAGCTTCACATATTAAGTCAAAGGTTGAATCCCAGATAGGTGGTTTAATGATGGGAGCACGAGCTAAAGCATATTTGAGTTTATCAAAGGCTTCAAGACATTTATCATCAAAATTAAATCTTACTCCCTTTTGTAGGAGGTTAGTCAAAGGTTTAGATATTCTAGAGAAATTTCTAATGAACCTTCTACAAAAACCGACATGACCAAGCAAACTTCTTATACATTTAAAATCCCTAGGTTGTGGCATTCTCTCTATTGCCTCAACCTTAGCTCTATCAACTTTAATTCCCTTACCTGATACCTTGTGTCCTAGGACTATACCTTCTTTGACCATAAAATGGAATTTCTCCCAGTTTAGAACAAGATTAGTTTCTTCACAATGCTGCAAAAATCTTTTGAGATTATCCAAGCAACTAGTAAATGAAGTTCCATAGACAGAAAAGTCATCCATAAATACTTCGATTATAAGTTCTATAAAATCCACAAAAATAGCAGTCATGCATCTTTGAAAAGTAGCCGGAGCATTACATAAACCAAAAGGCATACGTCGGTAAGAATGTAAACCATAAGGACTAATGAAAGTTGTTTTACGTTGGTTATCAAGATGAACGGCTATTTGAGAAAAACCAGAGTATCCATCCAAGTAACAAAAATGAGTATGGTTTGCTAACCTTTCTAAAGTTTGATCTATGAACGGTAAAGGATAGTGATCTTTCCTAGTTTCTTTATTTAATTTACTGAAGTCTATGCACATGCTATGCCCAACAATAGTTCTAGTAGGTATCAATTCATTATTTTCATTAGGAACAATAGTGAAACCGCCCTTCTTATGGACACAGTGAACAGGACTTACCCAATCACTTTCTTTAACAGGATAGATTATACTTGCGTCCAGTAGGCGTACAATTTCTTTTCTTACCACTTCTTTCATTTCAAGCTTCAATCTTCTATTAAATTCTGCAACTGGTTTAACACCTTCCTCCATGAATATTCGATGGACGGCTATCATGGGACTGATGCCCTTCAAGTCATCCATTGAGTACTGAAAGGCGCTGCGATGCTCCTTAAGTATCTCCATAAGTTGTTCTTCTTATTTTCGTAAAAGTTTAGCACTGATAATAATAGGAAATTTATTTGTATCATCTATAAACCTGTATTTGAGATTATCTGGTAGAGTCTTCAAATCTAGAGGTGGTAGTTCCTCGTCCCCTCTCTTTTCTAGCTCTTCAAAGCCTCATTAGTTGGAGGTCCCATTATAAGAAGTGAATCAAATTCATCTTCTAGTTCTCCTAGGGACTTGTCCTCCATAACTATTTCTTCATAATTTGGATCTTTATCTATTTCTTCTTCTTGATTACTAAAGAAAAGAGCCGCCATTTCCTCAATAGTTCTCTCTTCCTCTTCTTCTTGTATTTGTGGAGGCCTGTCTTTGAATTTGGAAAAAATGGAATTTATTTTCCGTTCCCCCAAGCTTAAGAGACACAATATCCTTCTTGAAATTAACATAAGCACCCATATCACCTAAAAAGTTTCTTCTAAATATAATTGGGCAAAGAGTGTCAGCTGGCATATCAACAACTACAAAATTGATAGGAAATTTTTTATTGCCAATTGTGACAGTTACATCTTCAACTACTCCCATTGGAATTCTAAGATTTTTATTGGCTAACATAATTGTCATATCAATATTTTCAATTGTAGGCAGTTCTATTTCTTCTTTTATTTCCAAGTATAAATCATAAGATATAACATTAACTTCGGTGCCGAGATCACGTAAACCGTAATGCGAGGTTTCTTTAAATATGCAGGGAAGAATAGGCTTATCCACATATTTTACCTTTGGTTTACCTTCAACCAATACGGAAGTATCTTCATCAAGTTCAACTATGTTACAATGTGCGTAAATAGCCATAATTGCTTCCTTGGTTATCTCTTCATCTTTGGTTTCTTCTAGATGTTCCACGGCTTCTGGCATACTTTCTTCTTCCTTCTTATCCTGTACTGCTTTGACCTGTTCATATTGAAGAATATTTTTTGTGCAGTGTTAGGGAAAGGCATCTCATTTATTGGTTTTAAGGAGGCAAGTTTTGCTTTATCTTCTCTTTTCTTATCAGGTTCGTGTGGTGGATCATACTTGACCGGACCTTCTTTTGGAGCTTTGATATGTTTTGTAAAAGCTTTAACAACTTGCAACACAAGATCTGAATCGAAATAAAGTTCCTTAGATAATTCTTTAATATTGCCTTTTTTATTATAGTAATGAATACAATCATGTTCTATTTCTACGCCTCCTTCACTTCCTAGACCAAAATTGCATGAAATTCTATGGTCATGACTTCTATTAAGTAAAGCCCAAGCTTTAGGTATAGGAAGATTCATAAAGGCTCCTTTCGCGAAAGAGTCTAGTTCAATTTTATTAGATTCAATTAAACCACCATAAAAGATATGCAATAAATACCATTCAGGTAAATCATGATGCGGACATAGACGTAGTAAATCTTTAAATCTGATATAAGATCTTACTAGTCCTTCATTAGAACAGTTTTTCCAAGTCATTATAAGACGCCTGATTCCAAAATATTTTGACAATGGATAATATTTTGCTAGAAATTCACAGGCTAGATTATCCCAAGTAGTAGTGGCTTCAGGTGGTAGAGATCTATACCATGAGAGAGCTGTACTAGTCAAAGTCTGACTAAAAAGTTTAACCCATACCTCATTAGCGGTATATCCTGTCAATAGAAAAGTGCCACATATATCTTTGAAACACGCAATATGCTCATATGCATCAGGATCTTCTTCATCTCCAGTAAATTGCTTCTTATGTAGAATACCAAGTAGTAGAGGATTTATTTCAAACCCTCTTGTCTTCTCATTGGAGTTATATCTTTTATAAATATCATAGGGCTTCCCAAAGCAGTTGAGTGGGTTAGCACTAGTCATATGCTCAAACTCCATCATGGTTGTGGAAACCTGTAACTCAAAACAAAATTTAGCAAGACAAAAATAAATAAGAAAAAACTAAAAGGCCTACAGCGCTTAGCTCCCCGGCAACGATGCAAGAAAATAGCTTGATGACTGCAAGTGCATAGACCATTTGTAGCTAGTTTTAAAATAAAGATATCGATCCCATAGGGAGCATGATTCTGAAGTCTAATAACTCTTGAAATAAATATTACGATAGAAATGCTAGATAAAGTTCTAAGTGACAATATAGAAAGCGAGTATTGTGTAAAAAGGTGTTTTTGGGTTTTAGGTATAAGAGCAATAATAAAATAAAGTAAAATAACTGAATACAGAAATTAAGTATCGCATATGTAAGAGAGATTAGAACTACAATAGGGAAAAAGCGTTCTGAGGGAGTAGAGGATACACCACTACCATTATAAGGATCTAAGATAAAGATTATCATCATGAACATTCTCAACTATGTATGTGTGGGAGGAACTCCGTATTTGGACAAATAGGTAGCAACCCGCTGCTCACATTATCGTCATAACCATAACAGTCAGCAATCGACATCAATCGAATTACTACGCTATTAAGGGACGTAATCCCATAGGACGTATCCCATGGCATGGATAGTGTTCCGTGAGTTTCCTCGGTCTCCCAAGTTGATACGTAAGGGGTTCCAAAAACTTTATAGTCACTGTAAGTGCTAGCACGCCTCCGTCTACCAACTAGTAGTTCCCTCCATCAAGTCCCCATGAGAGGCAAATATTGAGAGGTCGACTTCTCTCAACATCAAGATGTAGAAAATCTAACACATGGTCACAGCGATGAATATCATAATAGACTTTATCTTATTTCAATCTCATACTAGGGCTTCTCCATCTCCCCAAGAACTAGAGATCTACTCCGACATGGAGGCAATCAACATCATGGCAATGGTAATGGAAACAGTCATAGATGAATAGTACTTATATAAATCCACAACGAGTATAGTAAATACAACAAGATCTAGACAAGATGTAGATGGGATGGATGGAGATGGTGGTGATGCATCGGTGGATGATGAAGATCGATGCCTTAGCCTCCCGGATCTGCGCAGGGCAAAGATGGATCCCCGATGGATGTGTTAACCCTCCAGATGCCTTCCGGAGGTGAGGTTTCTGCGATTTCTGGGTGTTCTGTATGTCGTCTCTTCGAACCAGTTGCATGGGGTGAAACTATTTGAGGAGGCGGAGGCTGCACCAGCTATACGGCTGGAGCTATACGGCCAGAAAATTTGCTCCGGTCGTATAGTTGGTCATTAAACCTTCTGCCTCCCTTGTTCCCTTCTGGTATTATTAATATTTACCAAATAAGCAATTTATGTTGTTTTGACTCCTTTTCTCCACAATACAACTGCTCCAAGAGTTGTATCCATTCGATCTATCATCTGTCCTGATCCTGGTGAAAATAGACATAAAATGTGCATGCGAGCGCCGGAAAATACCAAGATCCTACATCTACAATGCAAAATAATAATGTTAAACATGATGCAAATATGCACTCATCAGCAGGCCGGTGGTGGGTGGGTGGATTCCACCCCGTGTGCCTAAGCCCCTAGGGCCAGCGGCCCCTCATGGGACCTTTCCCCTCCGGGAAAGGCCCATGTAGGTCCGTTGCATCTTTTAATTCATTAAATAATTATATTTATTAATTAACTAAATTAATTTATATTAAATACTTATTATTTAATTTCTTTCATTTGAAACATCTTTCGAACCCCTTCTGAACAACTTCGGTTTCTCTCTAGAATGATTTCAATTCTTTCTCTTCTAGTTCTCTTACGATCATAGATCAACCCCAAGCATATCCACCCTTAAGCATGACACCCTGATGTCTGCAAGTGCACAGATCATTTGTAGCTAGTTTCGAAGTATAGATATCGATCCCACAGGGAGGCCAAAGGTAAGTGTTTATGGGTGAAGTCTCTGTTACACCCGAAGTTGTCACAGGTCTTCAAGTGAATTGACTGCAAGTGTTGAAATAAGAATGGGGTTTTGATTAAATGAGAAGTATTTAAAAAGAACTAAAATGTAAACTTCAGAAATATAAAGCATAAAAGTAAAGAACGACTCAGTTGTTTGTTGTTTTATTTAGATGGCAAAAGAATGCATGTGGAGATTCGGCTCTTGGTGATAGTGACTATGCCAGGTGGATGAATGATAAACGTAACAATTATAATCTTATAAATATATGTGTAGGCGAGCAACCCATAATTAGTTATAACTCCTCTTGGTAGATTTCATCCCAACTTCAATAATCCTACTAGCATGTTACCAAAACCATGGTCAGACACTAGACGATTCAGACCCTTCAGGTCGCTTAGCGATTAAGCTCCTTGGATTGGACTAATGCAATAAGCACGGTGGTTCCTCGTTATCCTCGAGTCTACTAGTTTTCCATTGATATCCCCGTGTCACCCGATGGTCGCCGGTTTGCTAGCGAACAAGATCTTATCTATGTAGAACAAAGCATCATGTTGTGTGGGCCCTAAATTGGACAACAAGCATTAGGCATCCCATAGATAGTCACGCAAACATAATATAGTAATTAGAATCAATCACAAACTAATGGAAAATATATGAAGGCACATCACATTTCACCAATCCCCAACATCTCCACGCCTAAGGGACTTACTCAAACATGAGAGAAGAACGGATCATTGATATAATTAGGTAAAGGGAATTCTTCTTTATATTACTGCAAGGATCCACAATAAGAATCAAAAAATATCCAAGCACAATTCAAGATGGGAAGAAACAATCTCAAACCCTAATCTTGCAAGGTGGAGATCCCTCTCTCTCTAGTACACGTAGTGGCTATCAGGGTCTATTGGCTAGGAGGTTGAAGATCGTGGAGCGAGATTTAGAACGTCTCCCCCTTCTTCTCTGGATCTCCTCTTCTCCCTTCTGGATGGTATGTCGGCTGTTGTGTTGTGTTTTCGCCCCTCCCCTTCATGGAAGTTGTCCCTTTTGACAAGACAGAGGCGGCGGAAACTATACGGCCGGAACTATACGGTTGGAGAGATATTCCCGCCGTATAGTTGCTCGTTAAAACCTCTGTATGCTCCCCTCGAGTGCTTCCAAAGAGAGATTTGCTTGTTTTCTCTAGAATATTGTGTTTCTCTAGTTAAAACCTTATGTTGACATTCAGAACCTGAAACACACATTAAATACCAAGTTTTCTTCGCTACCGAAGTATTAAATCTAGAAATTAACCAAATCCGGGAGAAAACCATCAATAAAAGCCATCAAAAATATGTCGAATCTCACGGCTATCAACTCCCCCAAGCTTAGATGTTGCTCGCCCTCGAGTGATAAGGAAATAAGGAAGAATAGCGGAGATTCGAGATTGAAAATAAAAGAACTTACAAGTTTCAATTGGGACAAATTCTTTTCTTCACAATCCCTGCAATCTTAAATGTGATCATACAAGTATTCACAAGATTGCACTGAGTCCACTTCCTAACCACATATATCTTGTTAGCAAATAAATCGTATGCCCAAGCAAGTGTCAAAAATTTATCTAGGAAAGTGATACAAATTATTTTGGTGTCTTGCTTTGTTGAGAGATGAAAACTTTTTGTTCTTGTTCGTTTAATCAATTAAAAGTACTCAAGTTGGCACCAAAATATTCAATTTAAGAACAACTCGTCTACTCCCATGTCAAAATCTCAAGACTCTCAAAGCACCATTTTCTTTTCTTCCGCCTTTCAAAAACTTCAGCTCTTTCATAGAGAAATCATGCCACTATTTTTAACATGTTAATTGGGACAGTGTTATGCACTCGTGCCATGCCAATTAATAATTGTTGAGCAATAATGGGTCAAAGGCGTACTACAACTTCACTTGGAACATGAAACTATGAGGAGACTAAATTTTTTACTCGTCATAGCATTGCTACTACAGACGTTTACATAACTCAATAGCTGAAATCAAGTGGTTTCCCACATTTAGATCGTTCGTTGGCCAGCAGAGTTAATACTTCCACATGGAGCACGACAGAGTTGTAATGACATGCTTAAAGCAATATCTTACAATAATTATTAGAAAAAGTAGTGGCATAATCTCTACAACTTTGAATCATCCATTTTATCAAACAATTTCATTCAAAGGTACTATCAAGTCTATTTATATTAAGCTCAATATGGGATGGAGTAGTTCTAAAATTAAATTCTTTGGGCTAAACATGGACTGAAGTCATCTTTCGGGTGATTTTTCTTGTTGTAAAAATGTAGGAAGTATTTTTAACCAAGTTCATTGCTCATTGTTTCAAAGCTAAAAGGAGACACTAGCAAATGAATAGAATTTAAAGGATAACAAGCTAAGCGAGGACTGACTCCAGTGCAAGCGAGTACATAATTGTAGGATCAATTTAAGGTTGCAGAAAGGGTGATGAAAGGAATTTGATACCTCCTCTTGCTTGCTTCATTCTCGTATTTGAGTCGACCCCCCCTCTATGTTTCCATATTGCCAAGTCACCTGAAATTGAGCAATCTCCGAGAGAAACAAAGAAACGAACTTGCAAATAAAGTAATAACTAATTTTTTTGTATTTTTGGTTTCAGGAATGCAAACTGAAAATGAACATGCAAATTTGAAGAAATAAAATAAATCAAAAGAAGAAATAAAAAAACATGAATGCAAAGTTTGGAGGTTTTCAAACCTCCCCCAAGCTTGGGCTATTGCCAGGCTCAGTTGTTGCCGTCATTTGGCGGCTGGTGCGGATACTGCTAGTAGTAGTCGGGGAAGTGGGTCATGAAGTGACTGAAGTTGTGATTCAAAGTACTCACATCTTCATTCACTCCTTGAAAAGTGTGGTCGATCTCCCCAACACGCTGGTTTAGCTGCTGGAATTCTTGATAGGGGACGTAGATGTACCCCTGCTATGGCTGGTTGGATCACGGGTCCCAAGCTCCCTCTTGTTGTTGCTGCTGTCCCTCCCAAGCAAGGTCGTGCCCTTGCTCGTCCTCATGCTCCTGCTCATCCTCATCCTGCTTCCCCCCTTCTTCATCTTCCTCCTCAACAAGCTGAAGTTCAGCCATGATCTGCATCACTTGGTCCTTGGTGAGGATCCAAGTGTCCTTATCCATAATCGAGAAGGCTTGGGGACAGGACAACGGAACCTTCTCACCCTGTGCATCATCAAGATAACTAAATTGATAGGATCGGAGCCTCCGGTTAGCTTGGTAAATACCAAGGAAGCCACAAGCAGTTAAATATTTGACGTCCATAAGCTTGGAACTGTCAACGGATTGCATAACAGGTAGTATAATATTTAATGCATGGGCAAGGTGGGTTACCAATCCACCAATGCGAATATCACCTTTGGTCTTGTTGCTTTGGTGGCGAAAGTGCTGGATGAGTAGAGCTGCAGGATTGGGGCTTTGCGGCGCAGTGAGAAAGAGAGCCTTGGTGATCATTGCCATGTCCGCATTGGCCATGGAACCAGTGTCACCTCTTCCCAGTAGTGTGTTGGCGAGGAACAAGGCGTAGTAACGGATGGTTGGGTTCTGAATGGTGGACATCTTCTTCTGATAGAAGTTGGTGCCACCATTAACAGAAATGACCTCCCAAGTTTATCCGCTTGTGACGCCATAGAGATTAGTAATAGTTGGCTCCCCAACGCAGGGGAAGCCAACAGCATCACAAAATTGTTCAAAATTTATTTCATAGTGCCACCAGTTCATGGTGAAGCTTACCATGCACGCATTACCTTTCTCCCTATGGTCGTCGTAGAAGGAGGCAAGGAACTCACGGGTAAGCTCGGTGTAGGTGGCGTGGCTTGCGAAGCCAAGTACCGTCAACCCCGCCTTGTTGCACATGAGGTTGAAGGCCGCCTTCAACCCTGCCGCGGTGAGAAAGCTGTGGTCGTCCCAACGTGTGGGAAGCACCCTCCTCGATGAAACTATGGCCCACGTGGGGTTGCGCTCGGCTCGGGACCCCGAGCCTGTTCCCTCACCCCATTGGCGTTTGCTTGAACGAAAGAGGTTACCGATTTTGTTCATCGTGATGCACTGTAAAATTTCACCATAAAACCTTAAGCATATAGTTTCTATATGATATATGAACGATCCTACATGGAAAAATTCAATCCTAACATGAGAAATCAATAGGAAAAATAAAATAAGCTTGAGTTTCTCGCTGTTGCTCCTGATCTCCATCAGAGCTTTTCTTCATGACTTCTATCCCTTGGTTGAGAGCCCTCACATGTGAATAAGAGGTAGATTGGTTCCTGGAGATTATGATTAGAGAGAGAAACAATGGAGTATATAAGAGGGGGTCAGAGGTCAGCAAAACTCGCGAGAAACACCAAATTGTCATCCAAGAAAAGAATCTTAACGAAACAAGGAAAGAAATCACGGATTTGGAAGTGACCTGCCGCGTAACGACCAACTATACGGTTGCGGCCCATATAGCTTCGGCCGTATAGTTGGTTCCAGGCAGATATTTCCAAATATCTCGAGTCCAGGTCGATTAAATCACGACTCGAAACCGAAAATAAATTTTTTTAGATGAATAAATGAAAAGACAAATGAAAAGTGTCTGGGAGTTTAACGACCAACTATACGGCCAAAATTTTGGCTTCGGTCGTATAGTGGCGACCGTATAGATACAAACACCAAAAATCGAAAGTGTCCAAGAGTTTAACGACGAACTATATGGCCGAAATTTTGGCTCCAGTCGTATAGTTGCGACCGTATAGATACAGATACCAAAAAGCAAAACTATCTGAGAGTTTAACAACCAACTATACTGCCGGAATTTTGGCTCCGGTCGTATAGTTGCGACCATATAGGCTCAGATAACAAAAACAATTTCACAAACATGATACAAAGAGTTTAACACCGACTATACGGCGGGAGCTCCCTCTCCGGTCGTATAGTTCCGCCCGTATAGTTGGTAAAAACCCTCTAAAACTTCAAAAAAACACAAGGAATTCAAAGGCAGAATTTTTAGGAGTAAAATTTGTGAAAACAAATCACTTATTTGGGTAAGAACACTTACCTTGCACTTACCATTTGCTTATTCGGGGATGAAAATGTTCCTCCAACAACAAAGACTTCTTCTCTCTTGAAGGAAATGACCTTAATTCATTGAATAATTCTCGAAAACGAAAATCACCAGGACTAAAGTTCCTCTCAACAAGATTGGTGTCCTGCTGGGCAATCATGGACACTACATCTAACATTTTTATTTCTTGCCTCTACATAATCTGTAACTCAAATTCTTGAAGTGATAAAATCCAACGGACCAGTCTTGGCTTATGTTCTTTCCTCTCAAGGAGTTCTTTGAAACCATTACGATCCGTATGAACTCTTACCTTTGCATCAACTATGTAAGAACAAAATTTATCACATGAGAAAAATACAACAAAAGGTTCCTTTTCTTCCTTAGGGTAATTCTTCTGAGCACCATTTAGAGTTCTACTAGCATGATGTATAATACTAAATCTGCGACCAATATGTTGTCCCAGAGTTACTCCTACAACATCATCACTAGCTTCACATATTAAGTCAAAGGTTGAATCCCAGATAGGTGGTTTAATGATGGGAGCACGAGCTAAAGCATATTTGAGTTTATCAAAGGCTTCAAGACATTTATCATCAAAATTAAATCTTACTCCCTTTTGTAGGAGGTTAGTCAAAGGTTTAGATATTCTAGAGAAATTTCTAATGAACCTTCTACAAAAACCGACATGACCAAGCAAACTTCTTATACATTTAAAATCCCTAGGTTGTGGCATTCTCTCTATTGCCTCAACCTTAGCTCTATCAACTTTAATTCCCTTACCTGATACCTTGTGTCCTAGGACTATACCTTCTTTGACCATAAAATGGAATTTCTCCCAGTTTAGAACAAGATTAGTTTCTTCACAATGCTGCAAAAATCTTTTGAGATTATCCAAGCAACTAGTAAATGAAGTTCCATAGACAGAAAAGTCATCCATAAATACTTCGATTATAAGTTCTATAAAATCCACAAAAATAGCAGTCATGCATCTTTGAAAAGTAGCCGGAGCATTACATAAACCAAAAGGCATACGTCGGTAAGAATGTAAACCATAAGGACTAATGAAAGTTGTTTTACGTTGGTTATCAAGATGAACGGCTATTTGAGAAAAACCAGAGTATCCATCCAAGTAACAAAAATGAGTATGGTTTGCTAACCTTTCTAAAGTTTGATCTATGAACGGTAAAGGATAGTGATCTTTCCTAGTTTCTTTATTTAATTTACTGAAGTCTATGCACATGCTATGCCCAACAATAGTTCTAGTAGGTATCAATTCATTATTTTCATTAGGAACAATAGTGAAACCGCCCTTCTTATGGACACAGTGAACAGGACTTACCCAATCACTTTCTTTAACAGGATAGATTATACTTGCGTCCAGTAGGCGTACAATTTCTTTTCTTACCACTTCTTTCATTTCAAGCTTCAATCTTCTATTAAATTCTGCAACTGGTTTAACACCTTCCTCCATGAATATTCGATGGACGGCTATCATGGGACTGATGCCCTTCAAGTCATCCATTGAGTACCCAAAGGCGCTGCGATGCTCCTTAAGTATCTCCATAAGTTCTTCTTCTTATTTTCCTAAAAGTTTAGCACTGATAATAATAGGAAATTTATTTGTATCATCTATAAACCTGTATTTGAGATTATCTGGTAGAGTCTTCAAATCTAGAGGTGGTAGTTCCTCGTCCCCTCTCTTTTCTAGCTCTTCAAAGCCTCATTAGTTGGAGGTCCCATTATAAGAACTGAATCAAATTCATCTTCTAGTTCTCCTAGAGACTTGTCCTCCATAACTATTTCTTCATAATTTGGACCTTCATCTATTTCTTCTTCTTGATTACTAAAGAAAAGAGCCGCCATTTCCTCAATAGTTCTCTCTTCCTCTTCTTCTTGTATTTGTGGAGGCCTGTCTTTGAATTTGGAAAAAATGGAATTTATTTTCCGTTCCCCCAAGCTTAAGAGACACAATCTCCTTCTTGAAATTAACATCAGCACCTATATCACCCAAAAAGTTTCTTCCAAAAATAATTGGGCAAAGAGTGTCAGCTGGCATATCAACAACTACATAATTGATAGGAAATTTTTTATTGCCAATTTTGACAGTTACATCTTCAACTACTCCCATTGGAATTCTATGATTTTTATTGGCTAACATAATTGTCATATCAATATTTTCAATTGTAGGCAGTTCTATTTCTTCTTTTATTTCCAAGTATAAATCATAAGATATAACATTAACTTCGGTGTCGAGATCACGTAAACCGTAATGCGAGGTTTCTTTAAATATGCAGGGAAGAATAGGCTTATCCACATATTTTACCGTTGTTTTACCTTCAACCAATACGGAAGTCTCTTCATCAAGTTCAACTATGTTACAATGTGCGTAAATAGCCATAATTGCTTCCTTGGTTACCTCTTCATCTTTGGTTTCTTCTAGATGTTCCACGGCTTCTGGCATACTTTCTTCTTCCTTCTTATCCTGTACTACTTTGACATGTTCATATTCAAGAATATTTTTTTGTGCAGTGTTAGGGAAAGGCATCTCATTTATTGGTTCTAAGGAGGCAAGTGTTGCTTTATCTTCTCTTTTCTTATCAGGTTCGTGTGGTGGATCATACTTGATCGGACCTTCTTTTGGAGCTTTGATATGTTCTGTAAAAGCTTTAACAACTTGCAACACAAGATCTGAATCCAAATAAAGTTTCTTAGATAATTCTTTAACATGGCCTTTTTTATCATAGTAATGAATACAATCATGTTCTATTTCTACGCCTCATTCACTTCCTAGACCAAAATTCCATGAAACTCTATGGTCACGAATTCTATTAAGTAAAGCCTAAGCTTTATGTATAGGAAGATTCATAAAGGCTCCTTTCGCGAAAGAGTCTAGTTCAATTTTATTAGATTCAATTAAACCACCATAAAAGATATGCAAGAAATACCATTCAGGTAAATCATGATGCGGACATAGACGTAGTAAATCTTTAAATCTGATATAAGATCTTACTAGTCCTTCATTAGAACAGTTTTTCCAAGTCATTATAAGACGCCCGATTCTAAAATATTTTGACAATGGATAATATTTTGCTAGAAATTCACAGGCTAGATTATCCCAAGTAGTAGTGGCTTCAAGTGGTAGAGATCTATACCAAGAGAGAGCTGTACTAGTCAAAGTCTGACTAAAATTTTTAACCCATACCTCATTAGCGGTATATCCTGTCAATCGAAAAGTGCCACATATATCTTTGAAACACAGAATATGCTCATATGCATCAGGATCTTCTTCATCTCTAGTAAATTGCTTCTTATGTAGAATACCAAGTAGTAGAGGATTTATTTCAAACTCTCTTGTCTTCTCATTGGAGTTATCTCTTTTATAAATATCATAGGGCTTCCCAAAGCAGTTGAGTGGGTTAGCACTAGTCATATGCTCAAACTCCATCATGTTGGTGGAAACCTGTAACTCAAAACAAAATTTAGCAAGACAAAAATAAATAAGAAAAAACTAAAAGGCCTACAGCGCTTAGCTTCCCGGCAACGATGCAAGAAAATAGCTTGATGACTGCAAGTGCATAGACCATTTGTAGCTAGTTTTAAAATAAAGATATCGATCCCATAGGGAGCACGATTCTGAAGTCTAATAACTCTTGAAATAAATATTACGATAGAAATGCTAGATAAAGTTCTAAGTGACAATATAGAAAGCGAGTATTGTGTAAAAAGGTGTTTTTGGGTTTTGGGTATAAGCGCAATAATAAAATAGTAAAATAACTGAATACAGAAATTAAGTATCGCGTATCTAAGAGAGATTACAACTGCAATAGGGAAAAAGCATTCTTAGGGAGTAGAGGATACACCACTACCATTATAAGGATCTAAGATAAAGATTATCATCATGAACATTCTCAACTATGTATGTGTGGGAGGAACTCCGTATTTGGACAAATAGGTAGCAACCCGCTGCTCACATTACCGTCATAACCATAACAGTCAGCAATCGACATCAATCGAATTACTGCGCTATTAAGGGACGTAATCCCATAGGACGTATCACATGGCATGGATAGTGTTCTGCGAGTTTCCTCGATCTCCCAAGTTGATACGTAAGGGGTGCCAACAACTTTATAGTCATTATAAGTGCTAGCACGCCTCCGTCTACCAACTAGTAGTTCCCTCCATCAAGTCCCCATGAGAGGCAAATATTGAGAGGTCGACTTCTCTCAACATCAAGATGTAGAAAATCTAACACATGGTCACAGCGATGAATATCATAATAGACTTTATCTTATTTCAATCTCATACTAGGGCTTCTCCATCTCCCCAAGAACTAGAGATCTACTCAGACATGGAGGCAATCAACATCATGGCAATGGTAATGGAAACAGTCATAGATGAATAGTACTTATATAAATCCACAACGAGTATAGTAAATACAACAAGATCTAGACAAGATGTAGATGGGATGGATGGAGATGGTGGTGATGCATCGGTGGATGATGAAGATCGATGCCTTAGCCTCCCGGATCTGTGCAGGGCAAAGATGGATCCCCGATGGATGAGTTACCCCTCCAGATGCCTTTCGGAAGTGAGGTTTCTGCGATTTCTGGGTGTTCTGTATGTCGTCTCTCCGAACCAGTTGCATGGGGTGAAACTATTTGAGGAGGCGGAGGCTGCACCAGCTATACGGCTGGAGCTATCAACTCCCCCAAGCTTAGATGTTGCTCGCCCTCGAGTGATAAGGAAATAAGGAAGAATAGCGGAGATTCGAGATTGAAAATAAAAGAACTTACAAGTTTCAATTGGGACAAATTCTTTTCTTCACAATCCCTGCAATCTTAAATATGATCATACAAGTATTCACAAGATTGCACTGAGTCCACTTCCTAACCACATATATCTTGTTAGCAAATAAATCATATGCCCAAGCAAATGTAACTAGGAAAGTGATACAAATTATTTTGGTGTCTCGCTTTGTTGAGAGATGAAAACTTTTTGTTCTTGTTCGTTAATCAATTAAGAGTACTCAAGTTGGCACCAAAATATTCAATTTAATAACAACTCATCTACTCCCAGTTGAGTGGCATAATCTCTACAACTTTGAATCATCCATTTTATCAAACAATTTCATTCAAAGGTACTATCAAGTCTATTTATATTAAGCTCAATATGGGATGGAGTAGTTCTAAAATTAAATTCTTTGGGCTAACGGGTGATTTTTCTTGTTGTAAAAATGTAGGAAGTATTTTTAACCAAGTTCATTGCTCATTGTTTCAAAGCTAAAAGGAGACACTAGCAAATGAATAGAATTTAAAGGATAACAAGCTAAGCGAGGACTGACTCCAGTGCAAGCGAGTACATAATTGTAGGATCAATTTAAGGTTGCAGAAAGGGTGATGAAAGGAATTTGATACCTCCTCTTGCTTGCTTCATTCTCGTATTTGAGTCGACCCCCCCTCTATGTTTCCATATTGCCAAGTCACCTGAAATTGAGCAATCTCCGAGAGAAACAAAGAAACGAACTTGCAAATAAAGTAATAACTAATTTTTTTGTATTTTTGGTTCAGGAATGCAAACTGAAAATGAACATGCAAATTTGAAGAAATAAAATAAATCAAAAGAAGAAATAAAAAAACATGAATGCAAAGTTTGGAGGTTTTCAAACCTCCCCCAAGCTTGGGCTATTGCCAGGCTCAGTTGTTGCCGTCATTTGGCGGCTGGTGCGGATACTGCTAGTAGTAGTCGGGGAAGTGGGTCATGAAGTGACTGAAGTTGTGATTCAAAGTACTCACATCTTCATTCACTCCTTGAAAAGTGTGGTCGATCTCCCCAACACGCTGGTTTAGCTGCTGGAATTCTTGATAGGGGACGTAGATGTACCCCTGCTATGGCTGGTTGGATCACGGGTCCCAAGCTCCCTCTTGTTGTTGCTGCTGTCCCTCCCAAGCAAGGTCATGCCCTTGCTCGTCCTCATGCTCCTGCTCATCCTCATCCTGCTTCCCCCCTTCTTCATCTTCCTCCTCAACAGGCTGAAGTTCAGCCATGATCTGCATCACTTGGTCCTTGGTGAGGATCCAAGTGTCCTTATCCATAATCGAGAAGGCTTGGGGACAGGACAACGGAACCTTCTCACCCTGTGCATCATCAAGATAACTAAATTGATAGGATCGGAGCCTCCGGTTAGCTTGGTAAATACCAAGGAAGCCACAAGCAGTTAAATATTTGACGTCCATAAGCTTGGAACTGTCAACGGATTGCATAACAGGTAGTATAATATTTAATGCATGGGCAAGGTGGGTTACCAATCCACCAATGCGAATATCACCTTTGGTCTTGTTGCTTTGGTGGCGAAAGTGCTGGATGAGTAGAGCTGCAGGATTGGGGCTTTGCGGCGCAGTGAGAAAGAGAGCCTTGGTGATCATTGCCATGTCCGCATTGGCCATGGAACCAGTGTCACCTCTTCCCAGTAGTGTGTTGGCGAGGAACAAGGCGTAGTAACGGATGGTTGGGTTCTGAATGGTGGACATCTTCTTCTGATAGAAGTTGGTGCCACCATTAACAGAAATGACCTCCCAAGTTTATCCGCTTGTGACGCCATAGAGATTAGTAATAGTTGGCTCCCCAACGCAGGGGAAGCCAATAGCATCACAAAATTGTTCAAAATTTATTTCATAGTGCCACCAGTTCATGGTGAAGCTTACCATGCACGCATTACCTTTCTCCCTATGGTCGTCGTAGAAGGAGGCAAGGAACTCATGGGTAAGCTCGGTGTAGGTGGCGTGGCTTGCGAAGCCAAGTACCGTCAACCCCGCCTTGTTGCACATGAGGTTGAAGGCCGCCTTCAACCCTGCCGCGGTGAGAAAGCTGTGGTCGTCCCAACGTGTGGGAAGCACCCTCCTCGATGAAACTATGGCCAACTTGGGGTTGCGCTCGGCTCGGGACCCCGAGCCCGTTCCCTCACCCCATTGGCGTTTGCTTGAACGAAAGAGGTTACCGATTTTGTTCATCGTGATGCACTGTAAAATTTCTAAAACTAGCATTGATATCTATACGACCAGAACTATATGACCGGAACTTTTATTCCCACTGTATAGTTGGTCGTTGTACTCTCAGTACCTTTGGGATAAATTTCTAAGAGAGGCATCGATATCTATATGACCGGAGCTATACGGCCGGAATTTTTATTCCTGCCGTATAGTTGGTCGTTAAACTCTCAGTACTTTTCAGAAAATTTTGTACGAAGGCATCAATATCTATACGACCGGAGCTATACGGGCGGAATTTTTATTCCCGTCGTATAGTTGGTCGTTAAATTCTCTGTATCTTCGAAGAATATTTGTTGATGGCAAAGATATCTATACGACTGGAACTATACGTCCAGAATTTTTATTTCCGTCGTATAGTTGGTCGTTAAACCATTAGTAGTCATCAAAAAAATTCTATTTCTTTGAGAATGCCTTCTTATCCCAAAACTTAGCGAAATACCTTAATTTCGATAGAAAATTGATAGTGGAAACTATCGACCAACATTAGCGTATTAAAAGCAAAATTTTAGCTTCTATAGATGAAAAACTCAAACTTTTATTTTTATTCTTAATCTATACTCATTCAATCGATGTTTCTACTACTTTTTGACAACTGCATCTTCACGGGCTTGCTTCCGCAAGAATGTCTGTGAAAAAGTGGTAGAATGCGATGAACTTTTTATTCTCTAGTTTATTTTATTGAAGAGATGGGTTGACTCCCTTTAAGCATTTTATTAAGAATGGTTGAGTAAATCAACCTCTTCTGTGTTCTTGAATTCTTACCTTGGGTTGCCCCTTATCAAAGGCACTTACCACATGAACTCTTTTTGCCGGTGGAATATATATTTCTCCTACTTCTAGCTTCTTTGGAAAATACCGGATGCTTTCAGCATCATAAACATTGAAGATTATCTTTCCCTTAGCACAATCATTTGATGCTCCTGTAGTACTAAGGAAAGGTCCTCCAAGTATTATGGATAATTTCTCACCTTCAGGCATCTCAAGAATAATAAAATCAGTGGGAACAACATGCTCATCCATTTTAAGTAAAACATCCTCAATCATACCAATGGGTTGTTTAGTGGACTTGTGAGTCATCTATAAAGTGATAGTAGTAGGATAATACTCCTCTAATCCTAACCTTTTATAGAGGGAGTATGGCATTACACTAACGTCTGCTCCTAGATCACACAAGGCATTGTGAATATCAGTTTTACCTATTGAGCATGAAATAGTTGGTATTCCGAGATCTCCAGACTTAGACAATAGCTTCCCATTAGCAGGATAACTAGTTACCATGGAAAAAATTTCAGTTATTTCTTTCTTTCTACTAACAATATCATGGAGGAACTTAGAATAGGTATGAACTTTTATTGCATCCACAAAAGGAAATTCCAGACAAAGGTCACTAAGTGCCTTTGTAAAATAATTACAAATTACCTGATCTGGTGCTTTCTTTTTTCGATCTGGCTAAGGAAGTTTTTTGTCACCTGACTTATACTTGTCTTTTACCTTTTGTGGGGGGTCAGGCTCTTTTGTTGCTTCCTTTTGTGTTTGCTTATTGCTTTTCTTCTTTTCTACTACAACAACTTCGTCTTCCTTGCTTATCTCCTTTTCTTCTCCTGGATCAACCGTCTCTGCATCAGAGTCATAATGGTCATCCTATGCATCATTTTGGTCCTCCTTAGTTTGATCTTGTGTTTCAGTTTCATCTTGAGGATCCACCAATGTATCATCTTCTTGGCTTGCTTCGAGCACGGCTTTTTCCTTTCGCTCTTTTTCAGCTTCATATTCTCGTGGTCCTAATGGTCCTGTAACAACTGCACCTCTTCTTGTGACAATATTAGTAGAAACAGGAATATCTTTATCATATCTAAGAAAAATTTGATAACCAGATCCTATTTGTTCACACTGGGTTTCAATCATACTAAGATACTTGTGAAATAATTTTATTTCTTGGCCAATCTCATCATAATTTTCTGTGAGTTCCGCCAAAATATTTTTGTGTTTTTGAAAGTGCTTATACAAGTTATTTTGAGATTTTACTTCTCGATGTTTTAATTCTTGAAAACATTTCTAGTCTCACCTTCTTCAGTTAAAACTTGTAAAAAATCTACTTTGTTTTCCTTAACAAGTTCAGAAGGTATACCTTTTTCTTTCATTGTTTTGCATACTTCAGGCATAAGATCAGGAGTTATCCGAAGTATCCCTTTTTCCAGCTTAGTACCAAAATCAAGATTATATAAAGAATCATTCTTAGCCCTAGTAGACATCAATTCCAAACATTCTTTAATAGTTAAAGTATTTATAGATCCTCCTGCTGAGAAGTCAAGCAGTTCTCTACATTGAGTATTAAGACCGTGGTAAAATAAATGGAAAATAGTTGATTCAGAATAGCCATGAGTAGGAATACTATTGATCATTCCAAAGAATCTTTCCCAAGCTTGTGGGTAGTTTTCTCCCACGTTCTGACTAAAGTTGCCTATATTCTTTCTTAGTTCAGTTACCTTTTTAAAAGGATTAAACCTGTTTATGAATTTAACAATGCAGTTTTCCCAACATTTAATTTAATTGTGAGGGAGAGAATATAACCAGTCTAGAGCTTTACCTTTAAGAGACCATCGAAATAATTTTAGACGAGAGAAATCTCTTGGCAAACCTTTTGGTCCAAGCGATGTTATCACATCGTCGAACTCTCTATATGTCTTCCTGGGTCTTCATCTTCCCTTCCACTGAAAGCTTTTTCCTGCAAATTTTTGATAATTCCACTATCAAATCGATATTCTCTTCTCCAGGATTAGGGTATTCTATTGGTTGTTTAAGAAATTCAGAACTTGGAGCACTGTATTCTCTGAGAGTTTTCTCAGGTTTCATGGGAGTTGTCCTATAAATAGACATGATTTCCATAATATTACTCATGTTTTCAACTTCAAATTTATTCAATCTTAAAAAAATCAATAATTTCTTTGCGCCTTTGAGCAGGCATGCGCTCAATATAATCCGGTAGATTGGTCCTACTAGAGCGAATAGACCCTTTGTCTCCTAAGGAGAACATTTTGTAGTAACAACACCTGAAATGTCAAAAGAAAAACACTTAGTGCTTAGCTCCTCGGCAACGACGCCATAAAATAGCTTGATGTCTGCAAGTGCACATATTGTTTGTAGCTAGTTTTGAAGTATATATGTCGATCCCACAGGGAGCCCAAAGGTAAGTGTTTATGGGTGAAGTCTCTGTCACACCCAAAGTTGTCACAGGTCTTCGAGTGAATTGACTGCAAGTGTTGAAATAAGAATGGGGTTTTGATTAAATGAGAAGTATTTAAATAGAACTAAAATGTAAACTTCAGAAATATAAAGCATAAAAGTAAAGAATGACTTAGTTGTTTGTTGTTTCCTTTAGATGGCAAAAGAAGGCGCGGGGAGATTCAGTTCATGGTGATAGTGAATGTGCTAGGTGGATGAATGATAAACGTAACAATTATAATTTTACAAATATATGTGTCAGCGAGCAACCCATAATTAGCTGGAACTCCTCTTGGTAGATTTCATCCCAACTTCAATAATCCTACTAGCCTGTTACCAAAACCATGGTCAGACACTAGACGATTAAGACCCTTCAGGTCGCCTAGCGATTAAGCTCCTTGCTAGATCGGACTAATGCAATAAGCACGGTGGTTCCTCGTTATCCTCGAGTCTACTAGTTTTCCATTGACATCCCCGTGTCACTCGGGGGTCGTTGGTCTGCTAGCGAACAAGATCTTATCTATGTAGAACAAAGCATCATGTTGTCTGGGCCTTAAATTGGACAACAAGCATTAGGCATCCCACAGATAGTCAAGCACACATAATATAGTAATTAGAATCAATCACAAACTAATGGAAAATATATGAAGGCACATCATATCTCACCAATCCCCTACATCTCCCACGCCTAAGGGACTTACTCACACATGAGAGAAGAATGGATCATCGATATAATTAGATAAAGGGAATTCGTCTTTATATTACTGCGAGGATCCACAATAAGAATCGAAAAATATCCAAGAACAATTCAAGATGGGAAGAAACAATCTCAAACCCTAATCTTGCAAGGTGGAGATCCCTCCGTCTCTCTAGTACAAGTAGTGTCTATGGGGGTGTATTGGCTAGGAGGTTAATGATCGTGGAGCGAGATGAAGAACATCTCCCTCTTCTTCTCCGGATCTATTCTTTCTCCCTTCTGGATGGTATGGCAGCTGTTGTGTTGTGTTTTCGCCCCCGTCCCTTCACGGAAGTTGTCCCTTTTGACAAGATAGAGGCGGCGGAAACTATACGGCTGGAGAAATATTCTCGCCATATAGTTGCTTGTTAAAGCCTCTATATACTCCCCTCGAGTGCTTCCAAAGAGATACTTGCTTGTTTTCTCCAGAATATTGTGTTTCTCTAGTTAAAACCTTTTGTTGACATTCAGAACCTGAAACACACATTAAAAACCAAGTTTTCTTCGCTACCGAAGTATTAGTGTTAGGTAAAGCTAGAAAACGATCAAATCCGGGAGAAAACCATCAATAAAAGCCATCAAAAATGTGTCAAATCTCACAGCTATGACACCCTTAAGTTTTGGGAATGCTCACACATGATCGAGAGCTCTTTCCAATCAATGACCAACAACATTGTCTGGAAACTCATGATGCCCCCATGCATTCCATGAATAACTTGATCGCTTGAACCTTAAACATTGAGTCTCATTCCTTTTGCTCTACGATACCTAGTTTGTCCAAGATTTGATCTCCGGTATCGACATACCTAGTTTAATCTTGTTACAAACAAACACATTTACTCGTTCCTATGATATTACATCCTAGTGTCCTAGTAACATGCTTGCAAGCTCATTGATGTAGTCTCACCGAGTGGGCCCGGGGTATCTATCCATCACTCGGATAGGAAAATCTTGATCTCGGTGCATACACCTCAACATATCCCTTTGGAATACCCAATATACACCTTTATGGTCACCCTGTTATGGTGTGATGGTTTATGCAATCAAAGCAGCCATGGGTTATAGTGATTAAACATGATCTCATGGTCAAAGGATTGAGTTACTACACTTTCCTAGATATCGCAATGTTGAACTTTGTGACTAGATCACATTGCAATACTACAGTGGGTGTTTGTCCATCACATCATTCATCTAATGAAGTGACCTCATTGTCAGTTGACATAAATGTACATGATCGGGAAACCTCAATCATTGGCTGCCCAACAAACTAGTCTTCTAGAGTATACTAGGGACTTGGTTTGTTTATATACCACACGTGTATTAAGTTTTCCGCTTAATACAATAATAGCATGGTATACAACTATATTAACATATGAGATATATCAATAAAAAACAACTTTATTATTGACCTATAGGGCATATCTCCTTCACATGGTTACCATGATTCACAAATGGTGAGCTTACGATATTATTGCATATTACAACCGATTGTAGACTAGTAAGGAATCAGAAAAAAAGAGCTTCACGATCACCACAAGAAGGACGACGATGATGAACTTGAGGTTGAGGTTTGTATCTTGGTCCTGATTTTCACCTACATGCATAGCTTGGAACATTGGCACATGTTGAATAGATATTGCTTGATCAGCCATTGCCTCAAGAGCCATTTCTTCATCACCCATTGCCTCATCAGCCAAGAATTTCGCATACTCCTCCTCTGCCTCCTCTATAGTGCGATATCCTTTGTAGCTATTGTTCGAGAATCCAATGACCTGCTCTTTGAAGATCCTCCATGAATCATACACACCTGGACGTCTCCCTCTATACACCACATAGAACTAGGATGAAATAGAAAGAACAAGTCAGGAACCACCACATAACATGTAATTGAAACTTCAGAATAGATCATAAACATCCATAATTATTAGCCAAAAGGGGATCACAAGTTCATCCTACCACTATTGTGTTAACCTACCACCACATCAAAAGTGGGCATCGTACTACCAGAAGTTCTTCATCGCATGAGGGCTTAGTATATACCACCTCATCATTACAGTTCATAAGAAGTTTGTAAGACCTAGATACCACCAACATATACATCCTGATCAACATGACCATCATCATCACTAGCACGCATCCCCACCCCATGTCCTCGGTGAAGCCAAGCTCTACTCCTTGTCGTAATACTTGCCGAGGTAGGTCCTAAGCCACATCACCCTATGTGACACGACCATGGTGATGAATCTTGTACCCTGGGCCTTGTCGTTGATAAGGTGGCTAAGAGCAGCCATGAGAGATCCTCGGTAAAGCCAACCATGTCCATCAAGGCCTTGTAGAGGTCTAGGTGCATGTTAGTTGGCTTGTCCTTCCTGATGGCTTGAGTGACATCCCTAATGGAGGAGGTCATGTTGTTGAAAGCCATGAGCTCGTCGTCGGCAAGGGTGCATCTCATCCTCTTCCCTGCAGAAGTTGGCCTATTAGGGTAGTCGCCAGCTAGATTGTTAGGGTCATCGAGGATCACCCTGTCCGACTCCTAGTTGTCCCGATCATTAGTAGATGTTGGTGCATGAGTTCCTGAAGGTGTTCCGAGGGGTTGAGTTGAGCCCATGGAAAACTTGCTGGTGGCCAAGCCATAGGACAAGATGGTATGCATCTCCGAGTAGTTGGGGATGGGCATGTTGAGGAACTCGGCATCCTTGGGATGATCCTACGACCGCAATGGTATGTTAGTTGAGCAACATGGTTAATGGTGCCCTACAAATGAAAGTAAGTAAGCTTTGTACCGTGATGTTCCCGAGATAGTGGTCACTTTCGATGATGATGGTCTTGGTTTCTTCACACCATTGAGCACCCCTAAGATCTCTTAGTCTGCTAACGGTTAGCCACATCACTCTCCACTTCCCGAGGTCATTGTACACCTGAGTATGGCTACAATCAACCCCGCAATGCTCTAAGAGAGCCTTTTAACATGCTATGAGAGGGACCTCTTTGAAGCCCTTGTCAGTACGAACACCTCTCTTAATAATATCGCACATCTTCTCAAGGAAGAAGCTGGACATGAAGGGAAACCATTTTGTTGTACCCTTCGCTATTGCTGCCTTCTCAGCCAAAAGGGACCTGTGCACCTTCTCAACCTTCGTATCCCTTGCGATCTTTGCGGAAACATGTGCAACAACCTTCTTCACTAGGTGCTGCATAGGGTTAGATCTGCTAGCAACACATTGCGACACCTACACGTCATTCTCAGCATCTGGCTAAGAGTCATCCATATACGATGGGATCTACGAGTCCCCAAATAGGACCAAGGATTGGGTAAAGTCGTCATAGAGCGACTTCTACATTCAACACGGATCACAAGAGCATATAACAACAAGATGATGTATCATCGTTGCAAGAAGTACATGGAGTATAACAATGATAGTACACGCCGATTTTCTAGTAACACAAGCTCTTGATCTAACATGGAAGTATGATCTAAGACAAACTCTTGATGTCAAATGACATTGCTCAGCTATGACCTACATGTACGTTGATCTACAATTGCAGCACACACGCAAGATCTAACACAACCTCTAGATCTAACATGGCAGTACCAACAATTGAACAAAAGCTGTAGATCTACAGCCATAGATGTATGAACAATACGTAGTGGAGGAGTGAGTATTTACAACATTTGATGGGCTTGGAGGAGAACTCAACGAAGAAGTGTTGGTCTTGCGGTCGCCGACGCCGCCGACAGGGTATTAGTGCGCCCTTATCTGCTTGTCGACCCATCAATGGAGCTCGGAGGGGATGGGGAAATGGTGAATTTCCAAATGCAGCTGAGTGTGGGGAGTAGAAATAGAGGGAGTGAATCGGCGGGAGGTGACGGAATCCTCCCCCCCCCCCCCCACTTTTCCCTTTTTGCTACGCGGCGCGCGTGCTATCGCAACCTCCAGGTGTGGCCGCACTCATGAAATGAATCTTCCCTTTTACATCTGGAGATCGCACGTGGAGGGTGGCTCGCTGAAAGCGGTGGAATCAGCAATTCCTAGTGCCCCTGTCCCCAAGTGCTTTAAGGTTCGTGTAGGCCGACAACATAGAGGCGGCTGGACAACTAACCAATCAAGTGCTTTAAGGTTCGTGAGGCCGGCAACGTGGAGGCTGGACAACCAACCAATCGGCCCGACTTCTTCTTCATGGGCCCTGCCCACCCCTGGTTCATCCTACCAAACGCGCCATAAGCGTTTCTAATGCAACAAAATTCCCAGCCGATTCCCTTAAAACGTTTGTTAATCGCAAAAAAAAAACTTTGCGGTGACGTGCTAAGCACATGGCACGTCCAATCATGGGGACTGGGTTGGGGAATCATCGCCATCATCACTTGATGGAGACTGTTGGGCTATGGGCTCAAACCAGCCGGCGCCGCGGACTTTGTGCAAAAAGAATGGTGCTTGGGCCGGCCGGTCGGCCGGGATAATGGAAAAAATAACGAGACATCACATGATCCCCATCACCAGCGGAAAGTATTGATAGGCAAACGTTCCGAATCTTTTTCTTGTTTCATTCGCAGGCTTTGCTTTTGTTCAATGGGTCTGCATTCATCTTAGTATATTATACACAAAAAGTGGTATCACATACATAGGTCCCCGTACTGATATGTATGCACACGATGGTCTATGTTTTCAAGCCTTGTTCCTGTGATGTCCCTGATCCGAATACGCAACTCTAGAAACTCGAAAACTACACTAAAATTTGATTCTCTACACGTAGAGGCGTGATCATAGCGGAAGGTAACGTTCTTAATTTTTTTTAGCATGGTAGTAGTTCTTGTACTACTTAGTTTTTTACTACTGAAATGGTGGTCGGTCGGAAATGATCTCTGCGTTGCAAAGTTTACTACTGCATAATCCAGCTGTATGCTTGCTCTTTTTTCTGTGTATGGACGACCAGGAGTTGGCAACGGCGGCATGTGCAGAATTGATCGAAGTAAGCGACCAATGAGGTGTTTATCTAGCATGCAGGGTGGAGCAGTCTTCAGAGCCAGTATTCTTACATAGCCCTGACTTACTTTTCCCCATCATCTAGCCTATAGTCTCTTACACTCCTGTTCAAAGAAAAGGTCTCTTACACTGAAATTTTGGGACCAATGCAATAAAAGCGTTGTGTGCTCCATTTTGTAGAGGCCGGTGTTATTTTGATAAGAAAAAACTCTGAACTTTTTGAGCCGGTTAGGAAAACCGACCGGTGGACGAGAGGCAAATGACCACTCTAACCCGCGAATACCAGTCACATCGTTTAATTTGGACCTGCAATCCTTGTTTAACTTAACCTTTTCCCATTTATTGAGGCTCTGAATTCATTTTCCTCCGCCATAAGTCAAAGCTATATAGGGATTGGGCCTAGTGGTCTCGATGAAAAGTGCCATTCCTCCGAATTTGCTCATCTTTGTGTATAGTGACCAGAAACCAACCTATGGATCTATGTTTGTCCTGCGCGGATTGGCTTGGCATTTGCCATGTCAAATATCTATCCATCTTTATTAGACACACAACTAGTCAACATATGTGATCATTGCAAAAAAAAAAGGTATTGCGGTAATAGAAGTGTAACAGTCCAAGCACCTTGAATGCAAAATTCTGTGATTATAGTGCTATATTTTCTCTTTTAAAGTGGATTATTGGTTAAAGCATATTGCGTCATACATGTGTACGTGTTTATTTTGTTTGAGAATACTTGTTTGTCTATATGATCTAGCTTGTTAATACTCTTTGCTCTGAAACAAATGAAGTTTTTGATATCTGCAGCAACATTAGTTAAGATGTAATTAACCTTGATGGTTACTTCTTTACATGGATATGGTATGGAAGAAAACTATGTATTATGAAGTATATTTGTGATGGCATGTCCAGTAACATTTTTTACTTTATTTTGTGGGTGATAATCTATCTTATTTCAACAAACTCAACATCATTTCTATATATCAACAGAAAAAGTCTGAAATTTGGTTGTTTGATCTAATGATGCTCTCCCGCAAAAAGGAAAAAAGAAATGCTAGTATGCTACTGTTACATGTAGGCCTTGTGTGACGATCGAGTTTCTTTCCACGTCCTACGTCCAGGTTGCGGAGATAGGAATTTGACAGTCCGGATGAAGGCGACTGGACAAAAGAGCACCAACCGTTTACGAGTAGCCGGCTCCATGCATCTATCGTCGATTGAATTAGCAGCAAACCGAGGATAAGTACTATCGCTGTTGTGAGAGGTTCCATGAATTGGGATGCTGAAACAGTAACTAGATCCCTACCTCATGTCTACACACTAGTAGCTAGCACAGTTGGTTAGGAAACATATGCTTTGATTCGGAAGGTTTAGTGTCCCAATTAATGAGGTGTTACAATCTTTTGATGGTTCTCTCTCAAAGCCTAGCTAGCTAACTATAGAGACCGATGGACACCTCCTGCGGGCGCTTGCGTAGCTAGCTGGGCTCAACACTTAACCACTTGATTTTTTTGTATATCTGCCTATAACACTTCATTCGTTCCAGAGTAATTTGTTCTGCTCTCATAAATGGAACTGATCATGAGGGAGACTTTCTTTGTTCTTTTGCCCGTGAAGGCTTAAGCTATAAGGTGGACATTGCTGCACCTCAAACCGGAAGAATCCAGAAGTACGAAAATGCCAAACATCAAAGGCGACCGTAATTTGCGCTAAAGAAGAAAGGGGCAAAGCCGACAAAACGAAAGAAGCATCACAAGATGCTAATCAGACCAAATCAAATAAAATATATCATTAGTTAATTACCACTAGTTTCACTGTGGTGTCATCATCACGTAGACGACACGCTATCGTCATAATTAGGTCAGCGAATGAACATCATTGCATAATTTAAGCGAAAACGGTAATTACTTGTTGCATTATACATACTACTCTGTGTGATAAAACAGGCAGTGGTACGGGAAGTAGCAAAACGACTAATAAATTACGATCGAACAGCAAATCGCCAAATTAAGTTCAAACTGACCATATGGAACACATGCACAGCACATAGGTATGTCTAAGATGATGGTCGAGCAAGCTCGATCATGGGCGCATTGTGTTGTCCACATTTCTGACACCGAAATTTGGATCTGGCGTTTGCTTTTGGCGGACGTACGACTACGTAGGCCCGCAGTCAGACATGGACCATGCATGCATATGCAACGCAGTAGAGCCTAACGAGCTAGCTAGGCGTTGCAGGTGACTGTAGCACTCATCGATGGATCCAGATGGTGGTTAATTACATCACCAGCGGGGACGACGCGCACAAGCAGGGCGGCTGACACGCTGGCATATGCCTCCCCCTGCAAACGCAGGGAGCCAAACGAGCGATCGATGGAAGCTCCCGTACGTGACGTAGCGCCCGGCCGTACGTTGCATGCGGCTACACGGGTAGATGGATAGCCCGTGCATGTAGCTTAATCGTCGTCCATCTCTCTCCATCTTCGGGAGCATGCATGGCACTGTTCATCGCAGTACTTAATGCCTGGAGCGGCGTGGTTACAATATATACTCGCTTACATGCGGCTGACATAAGGCGGATCCATCGAGAGACATGTATCGTGTAGGGCGGCGGCCGGTGGGCATGCATGGATATATGATATGATACAGTGTTACGCCGTATGTCTGTACAAATGCGCCCAGAGGCCCGGCCCGAGCTATACTTGAACTAGCCTAATCATTAACGTTGTAGATCGACCACCAAGTATATATGCTCAATTGTTGGTAGCTATGCATTCTATGAGCCCCTTGCATCGTGCTTGTAGATTTGTGCGGTTACGAATCAACTCACCTCCCTTGGTTCTAACTTAAGAACGACAAGATCCTCAAGTGGAATACGTGAGCCAAAGGCGTGGTTTTGATATGTTTTCTTTTTTACCGGCCTCATGTTGGTTTTTGGCAAACTGTGTTATAGGATAGATAGCCATAATATATCAAGAGGCACTCTCAAATGAGTAACTTGATGGACCACTCGTAGAGAGCTCAAACATTTGCATCAGTAGCATCATCTTTCCTGGTTCTTATTTGGATCATATTCATGTAAGGTTTTAGAGCTTGTGGTTATCTTTATAAGAATGTCTTGTTCATCAAAACGGATTCCCAATGAATATCTTATTATGTTTTTTATATTAGAGGTTTTATCGGTTCTTATCTTAGGGAGATTTGTCACCTCTCTCCTCTTGGTATTTTCTCATGTCGTGATCCTTAATATTGGATTGTAATTGTCGTTATCGTTCCACAAAAATTGGTTTCATCTTACTCAGAGTTCAAATACTCAAGTTATCGCCGCTTTCATTTCGGTTGTTCTTCCAATTTTTGGGTGCGGAATTCCGGTGTTCGCTAACCAGAATTTCTTGTGTGATATCTCCGGTCCGGTGTTGTGGTCGTCGATATAGGGGGCAGAAGCGGACCGGAAATTTGGGCCAAAAATGTAATATTTCCGGCATGAACGGAATATTCGCCCCTTTAGACCATTTTTTTGTCCCTTGAGACTACAACGGTCAGATTTGTGGGGGCCTATATAAGGCCCTCTTCTTCCTACTTTGGAGGTTGGTTCATATACTCTCTCTCTCTTCTACATTGTTGACTTTAAAGAGTTTGCCCGATCTCCTGTAAACCCTAGCCGGTATGTTAGGGACACATGTCGCTTTATCTCGATGGTGGATTTCCCCCCTCCCCACGGAGATGATGCGATGCGGGAGACTAACATACCCCGTGGGTATGCATCTCTCGTACACAAATGGGAGCGTATGAGATACAACCATACAACAGTACATCATAACACAATCATCTGTAAGAAATAGAAATATACTACAACACCTTTAGGCAAGACCCAAATACATATCATATAATATCATCACATAGGACACTTTTCCACATACATCAATCATCAAGCGTAAGCGGAATAACATAAATCCGAGTACGTATCTAGATACAAATATAGCTAGCATAAGATTCCTAGAACAAAGCAAATCTCAATCCATAGATCTCAGAATCACACGCCCCAAAATCTCTACGTGAGGGGGTCAATGCCTTCATCATTAGATTCGTCAACAAAGTATCCTCCATAGCAGTGGTGGAGCTTGGGCCAAGTAGTTGGGGGGAAATGGGCCAAGGAGACACTTTGGGCCACTGTTGGGGGCCAAATGGGCTAAATGTAGGCTATTTTTGGTCAAAAATTGTCAAATACGAAGGGGTATTAGTCAAAAATTTCTTGGGCTGGGGGGCAGCGCCCCCCCTGGGCTGTGCATAGCTCCGCCACAGTCCATAGGTATAAGCCTGATAATCTGACAAATTCCAGATGTGAAACCCTAAGGTACTCAACAAGTCTTGATGCAACTAAAGGGATGACTTGGGTGGCACAATTGCACCAAAAAATAAGCATCTTTAACAGTTCTACATAGACACGCTATAACAATAACCTAACTAGATATAGACGAGAGAGCACTTTACGGTAACCAACAGATATATATTACATAAAGAAAGCATATATGAACCACTGTCTCGCTTATCAAATAAGATATCATAAGAATATCCACCCATTGTCACTTTTATGAGCCATTCCATTTGAATTGCACTAATTACTAGGCAAGTTTAGTCAAGTTCAAAGTGCTACTTTAGTTCGAGTTATCTATGATCAATAAATTGTGCTCCAAGTAGTCCATAACCATGGACAAGACTTTTCGAAAAGATTTACCCTATAGGGGTGCACAAATAGCAACACACGCACAATCACCTCATGGAAAAAACAAATGAAAAGGCAACGAGATTTCACACAGAGCAATTTCAAAATCCAAAGGGTGTTTTTGGGAGCCATCCCAATAAGCTACACGCAACAAAGTCGGCCGGTCCCTGCAATAGACCTAGAGGTTCATGATAATGGCTGAAAAAGACTAGAAACCTTGAAGTGTGGATGGGCTTGTGTCCAGATAGCATACACATTCCGCATTCCAAAATAGTACATCATCATAAATGCTCCTCGAGCAACAGTAGTAAATTAATAAAGCAGTAAAGTATGGCATAAGTACATGATAGTAATAAATCCTCAAACTAATTGTGGCCCCAAAACAAACTTCAAATTAAGATCATGCTGAGGGGAATCGTAGAAAGTCTCCCTGTAACATCCCAAAACTTTAATCCAAGCTTATCAAGATCCAAATCATCAAATTTAGGGTTAAAAAAACTTTTCCAAATGAAAAATGAAAGCATTCATGTGTATGTGCATTTAATTTAGGAATTGATTTGAATTGCCATGGTTCTGTGATTCTTTGCTTGTAAAATGTTTCTTAGGTGAAATAAACATCATCTAAATCATTCCCAAACTTTTCCCAAAGAAAAATAACTCAAAATGAATAATTGAAGTGAATGGTCATTTTGGCCAAATTAACTATCATGCCTACTTTGGCTATTCCTAGTACTCAAAACTTAACAGAAACATGTGTGGATCTTTATACCCTTGATAGTACACATAATGAGGTACCAAGGCCCACTTTGTGATCTGCTAAAAACATTCAAATGCTAATTTTAAATGATAGTTTAAAATTGAATCTAATTCATATGGGAAGATCCCACTATTTCAAAAACCACTCAAACAAGCTCAATTTTCAAAACCCAAGCACCCACAGAGTCTCAAGCTTATGCCTAGCAAACCCACCAAAAATCTTTTCAAAATTCCAAAGTTTATTTCTTGCGGCCATTTAATCAAACACTTGGCAGGCAGGGTTAAACTCTAAACCATAGCTCACTGTTTTGAACAGGGTTTTGCCCCCATTTGATCTCCATTTAATCCTTTGGTCCCCTCATGATCTAACCATACCATTAGCACCCATCCCCCTTGTACCTAGCCACAGTGCCGAGCCACCCCGAGCACTAGCTCGCCGGCCGACCATACACTCGCCCCAGCAGACCACCTCCCTCTCTCTCGCCTTGTCTAGGAGGTAGCCAGGAACTCACCGCCACCCTCTGTCTCCTCCCCGAGCCAAGCGCAGAAGTGGACCACCGAGGAAACCACGCGCCCAGTGCCACCGCGCCATGCCGAGCACGCGCCAGAGCGTCGCACCCGGCACGCGTGCACAAGCCACCACTCCGCCACGACCCAGGGAACACGACGGACACGCCCGTTCGCCGCCTACCGCCCCTATGCCCGCATTGAGTTCATAGAGCACCGCCAGGAGACCGCCTGTCGATCGCCACCCTCAGCCATGCCGCTAGTCACCCGTAGCCATGTCGCCACCGTCGCCTGCCCATCCCTCTCGGTCTCACTGTCGAGCCTATAAAAGGAGGGCACCCCCAGCAGTTTGAAGCACACCACTCCACTCCACTCACCTCAATGATCATCCCACACCACTAGCCGGAGCAAGGGAGCAGCAGCTCATCGGAATTGCACCGGAGCAGGCCGCCTCTAGAGGAGAAGGGCGCTGCTAATTGCGGCCACCCCCGGAGCTGCCTCGACCGTCCCTGAGCTCACCGTCGACCACCAGTCCGTTTGCCTGCCTCGCCATCGTTGCTGGAGCCCTGGTACGCCCCCTATGCACCCCCACCGAGCTGCTAGGGTTCGAGCTCGCTGACGACAGGTCCGTCTTCGATGACAAGCCACAACCGTTGATCCTTATTCTAATCTAACGACCCACATCGCCCCGTACCGCTTCGCGCGTTATGAGCCGCTGACTTGTGGACCCCCCCGTCAGTTGCGCCCCGCGCCGCGGAGTGACACTGGGCCGGCCCATTAGAGTTTCCCGCGCAACCCAGTTAGTTTGAATTAGGATTTTCCTTTTTAGTTTAAACTTAGTTCTGTCTCTGAGTTTGAAAATCAATTTAGAGAGATTTACAAATCCAAATTGCATGAAACTAATTTTGCCTGAAAGGTTTTGAAATGATCTATCCAAGCCCGTTGGATTTAATTCACATAGAGTTATAGATCTCTCCTAGTAAAAATGAAAGAACAGAAGCATTTGCACCTTGCAACATTTTTATAAAATCAACCAAGATAGGTTTTGAGTTGATTCCAACTCTCGAAAATCACATTTCACCATATATATCTAAATATGTAATAATATTAAGGTTTACATGCAGTGACTTTGGACTAGTACCAAAATAATATATAGGCATTTCTAGTCACTTTAAATCATTAAATATTGAACTTAAACCAAAGTAATTATGATCCAACCCTTAAATCACATTCTCACACGTTAGAATATGTGGTGATGACATGTGTCCACATGATCCCATATTTTAAGTGGTGAATATTAAATATTAGTTAATTTTTCAATGAGTAGAAATTACTTTTCTAAATTAAAAAGAGTGAAACTATTAAAATAAACTAGTGATGCTTGTGATGATAATAGATCATCAAATGTGTGCCTTAGAATGCGAATTAGACAAGTTAAGTATTGTTTGGTGATTGTGTGCTCCGTATGTATTTATAGACGATAGTACCAACCCAGCTTTCGAGGAGGAGGAGTTCTACCAAGAAGAAGAAGAAGAAAAGTTCAACCACTACACTAACCAAGGCAAGCCACCATTAACAATGCAAGCTAACCCTTGCAAGTATAATGCTTAGCAAGCTAGGATTAAACAAGATGGTGTAGCCAAGATGCCTTGGGCATGCTTTGGTCACATTACTTTGACTATTAGATACTCCAAGTCTTATTTTACAAGCTTTACTTCCTTTACTTTACACAAAGTTCTTTACTTGTTTTGAGGGTAGCATAAAGAGTATAAAACTTGACCTATTTAGAACCCCTTTAGATGTCATTCTATGGCATGAGATTGAACCCATATTTTCCACCTTAGTGAACACTCTTAACTTAGTAGTTTAGAGTAGATCAAAAACTTGAGTCACTTTAGATGGGGACACTTGGTGAAAATGAATTATGAAAACCTTGGAATGATGAGTCATTCTATTGAGATGTTTTGACATGTGTTGAGAAACACCAATGGTTATGATGGTGAAAATGTTGAGGCATGAGCCTTAACCCTTTTATAAAATTGGTGGTTGGATTCGGATGCGATACCATTCCAAATTTACCGTACAACCACATTACCTGAATTGGGTAAGGATTAGCTGGAAATTTATATGCATTAGTATTAGTTCCCTCGCGGGAGAGGTTTGAGCTGAGGCTACCTCTCAATGTTGTCCACCTATGTAGTGCCCAAGATGATAGATGGTCATGGTTGGGAGGCCATGCTCATAGGAGAGGTGCTTATACTAGGGTGTGTAAAGGGAAGGTTATGTTTGATTATCTGCATACTAAGTATGATGATTCAGGGTTATCCCTGATAGATGTATCGAATCTTGTGGTGAAAGTGTACCACCTCTGTAGAGTGTCAAACTATTCGAATAGCCGCGTCCGCGGTTATGGACAGTTGGAATGGCCATACTATTTTGTTGTCAGATGTTTTCCAAACAACTTATGAATTGAATGATGAATTTTGACTTGACCACAACAGGGTTGTGTTTATGACAATAGCTTCCCAACTTAAGTGATTATAGAACTTTATTTTATCTTCTTTGCTTCAGAACTCAGCTTAGGTTTCAAACTTAACCTTATAGTTAAACATAGAGTTAGCACTTTAACTTAGAACTATATTACTTGTTAGTAGTAGTTTGCGAGTACTTAAAGAGTACTCATGGCTTTTGTCCCTGGCTATTCTCATGGACAGACTATGAAGGAGACTATCAAGATGATGGCCAACAGGACGGCTATGATAACTAGGACTATCTGCCTTCGTCAGCATTTCCTGTGCACCTGAAGATGGACCCCATCGCTACGTTTATCTTTTATTTCCGCTGCTTGTTTTATTAAGAATGGATCATGAGATCCTTATTTGTGTAAGACCTTATGTATGGTTTGTAATGGATGATGTACTGTGATATCCAATCCGTTATGTCTCGCAAAAATGGTAATCCTAGGATTGCGAGGTATGGCATAACGGGCATCTGGGATTAAAAATCCGGGTGTTGACACTCCCTCTTGTGGATAGTGCGATAATCAAGGAACATGCATAAAGTACTCGGATCCTAAGGAACACAAGTGAGCGGATAAAAACCAAATCTTAGATATTTCCCACCGGTGCCTATTTCTTTAGTTATCCCATTACTACATGATGATAACAAACGTGGCCACTTTTTGTTGGGACTTCAAGTGCAGAGTGTTGTACCAAGCTTCTTTTCCCCACAAGGGTGACTCAAGGGTATATTTTGAACTCATCGGGAATTGGTTATGGAAGGATGTTTGTCGTCTCCTCTTCAAGCAACATGTAAATCAAAATAATGTGTCTTGTGTCCCCAACTCCACCAACTGGTTGTCAAGCATAAGGTTTCGTATTAGTAATATGAAATAAAATATAAAATAAACTGAAATAAAAATAGTAAATAAGGTAAAGTAATGCAAACTAGATGATATGGAAGATAGTAGAGTTGTTTTGGGGTTTTTATGAGTAATTGCAAGTAAGGAAAGTATTTTTGTACTTTCGAAATATTAAATTTCTGAAAATATAAATGATAGTAGATGCAATGGAAAGGTGTTTCTTATGATAAACATCAGACTGGGCTTCATGGTTCACTTGTCTACTCTCTTTTTAAGTTGTAGTGATCACAAAACAATTCATCAATGATAAAGATTCATGAAAATTCTATATGTGCTTGATAAAAGGAATTAATACGGGCATCTCATTCTAATATTGAGATGGAATATATCTCTCTCTTATACTCCTCAAGAAAGGGGAATCTCCATGCAATCTTGATTTAAGAACAAATCAGAGTATAGCTTTAAGCAATATTATATGATGTTTGAAATACAAATATGCTACCTTGATCTAACAAGGTCATCACACTGTCACGTGATAACTATAGCAAATGATTTCACTTTATCCCTAGTGAGGTAGCAAAAGAAAGGTAAAAACCATAGTAGATCTTGAATATTATGTGTCAAAATTCAATCTCTACCACCATGCTACTCCATCTAACACACACTTCTCCCCATACAAGTTCTTGCATACAAGTTGGATCAAAACAAGCAATGAAGAACGTGGTGCACGATATGCATCTATTAAAACATCCTACACAAAATAGATTCCAATCTCAAATATCAAATCAAAGAACAAAAATCCACCACATAGGAATTACAAATGTGACCATAATCATGTTGGGCAGCTCATATGGTACTAGATCTATGAAGAACATGAGATGAATAGATCAAGCTACTGCCACAAACCCATATCCCTGAGGTGGACTACTCCCTCTTCATCATGGTGATGATACTAGAGATGTTGGAGAGGGTGGAGATCTCCCCGGAGGTGGCTCTGGCGGAGTTTCCCCCTCCAATTTTCGCTGGATCTAACTCTATTTGGTGGTGTTTGTGTCTCTGGTGGCTTCTGTTCCAAGGATGCCCCGGGGGTCCTTATATAGGGATTTTTGGGTCAAGAGAACTCCGTGGGCGAAAGAATCAAGGCGATCGGACGACAGAGGAGGAAACGAGCATAGGTGGCGCGCCCACCTAGGCTGGGCGCGCCACCTGGGATTGTTTGGCCCTCCTAGTGGGATTCTTGTGATCCATATTCTTCTCGTGTATAAATATTGGCATTCCCAAAAGTGCAGGTCCATTTGACTTCGTATAGATCCTGAAACATCAAAAACATTGAAAATAGGGTTTTTCTGCCCTGTCGGGTTATAGCCAAAATAAAGGGGATCATTGGTAAATCCCCAAAAATGAATATAAAATAGGGATATAACATTATATATGATGAAAATATGTGGGAAAACATGTTAACAAACTACAAAGTTCATGTATGCATTTTACATGCATCAACATCCCCAAGATTAACCTATGCTCGTCATCGAGCGTCAAGGTGATAAAACTAAACATGGACTTTGGAGTTTGTTACCTTTACTTCCTTCATTATCATATAACATTCATAGGCTCAATTCCTTTCAATGAAACATAATATGCAAATGTATTATCAAGTTGTATCTTCTACACACCTATAAATATGATAAACAATAAGTGATGGTGTGATAAAACAAATGATGAACAAAATAAACCTTCAAGCACACTTTGATGAACCTATAGAATAAGATATTATTTTCATGATTTGCTTTGGTGTTTTCATGCCTTTAATTTTGGGCTACTTCTTAGTTTCATGCCCTTGAATGGAAGACTCACTTTGTAGTTTTATGTCTTCCCTTGAGATGTTTTGCATCCTGTACCGAAAGTAAGGATTGAATACATATGTTAATCCTCCATAAAGAATAAAAAATAGAATTTTGAGCTATGTAATTCATGTCAACGATACTAATAAGGATGGGGTTCCAAGTATCTTTATATTTCACCTTTATTTTAAAGCTTCATATGGTTTATGTGCTAAACATCTTACAAGTTGATTGTTTCATGCACCTAACCTATGACCTTGCACTACTCATGCTACTCTACTTAGGCATATCATTGTATGCTCATGTTGGTCTCTGAAACCGCATCACTAAAGTACCTCTTGCCCCTGTGTAGCTATATGCCCGCCTTTTTTGGCATTTATTTATTTGATTATTTATTCATTTAGCACAAGACATAATATAATTCCATGGTTATGTTCAAGGTGGGAGGGGGTTGTATCTCTACTCCAGAAGAACAAGAAAAACATACATATGAATCATATCAACAAGGATCATCATGCTGTAAGTTTCCACCATGTCATGCATGGATTTGGCTAGCGGTTCAGGAGCGTTTTCTCTTAACATGCCTACTCCAGTGTGCACACTTTATTTCAAATTGAGGAAATCCATAGGAAGAATTTAAACATGATTAATTATCAACATTTAACATTGAAAGCTTGTGCCATGGTTTAGCCAACAACAATTAATAAGATGTAAAGCATAAAAATTTCCATAGTGGTATCACCCCAAACCTTACTTTCTTATGAGCTTTAAAATACATGAAAAATGGTGTTTTCAAGAATATTTGGAGGATTAACATACATACTATACTTGAAAGTATCTTTGGTCACAAATAGGTAGATATTCCTAATCTAGTCTTAAGGGGCTTGGAACAAGTCTTAGCTTTTGTAGGAAAAGTCTTAGCAAAAAGAGATCTACAAAGTGTGCCATCTAGTTTATAATGTCAACATTTATTTTCTCACCTTGCTTCTTAATTTTGAACATAAATATTCACAAGCAAAGGATACAAATTAATAGGCATAAAACAGATCATGCTTCATATAAAACACTTGAGCTTAAGAACTAGACACACCATAAATTTCAGCTTTTTGCTTATCTCCCCTTTTATTTTATTCCATGGCATTCTTATTCAGTTTAATTTCATTAAGGTAGAGTTTAATTTTAGTATTTTATCATAAAAATTTATAATAATGGTGGTGGTGGTCTTTTAAATGCAAAACAAAAAGTAAAATGACAAAACAGACGCTCCAAGTTTCCACGATAGTTCTATGTTGCTCAAAAAAAAAGTTTATAGGAGTGCAAACCGAGAGTTGAGTTGGTCCAGTAGGGTGTCTTGGGAATACCCAATCTTATGGTTTTCAACATCCTTGGATTGCTCTAGGTGTGGTGTTCCTCTATTCCCTGTCAAAAAACTTCAACACAAAACTTTTTCTCCCATCTCTTTTCTGAGAGGTGACATTAGTGGCACAAGAATATAATAGTTACTACCTATATATAAAAGACAAAATCCTTTATAAATGTTCCAGCAAGCATATAATGTTCCTACATATCCCTAGCATATAATATGACTCATACAAATCATTTTAAGACAAGCGGGAATGATTAAAACAAAACATGGCAGAAATTGTCTAGATTTTCAACAACAACAAATCGATTTTTTAGTCCACTTAGACATTTTAGGAATTTTATCCAATTTTTGTGCATATAGAGGATGAAGAAATTTAAATGCTGTAGAAGTCTAAGAACAATCGGAGTTACAGAAAAGTCAGAAAATTCATGCACTAAACACTATTCTGCAGGAATTTGCTAGTCCATATGTTTAGCAACTTTTAAAACATCCAAAATGGGTTCCACTTGGTACTTTATTAAAAACTTCAGAAATAAAACCAAAACAAAACTCTTTTGGTACATCAAGAGTACGAAACAAAAATCCAAATGAAAAATAACCTGGTTGCCTCCCGCAAAGCGCTTTCTTTTTAGCCATATAGCTAGGCTTTACTTACTTGATTTAGGTGATGTGGAACTCATGGGATAGCTTGTGCTTCTTAGCTACATCCTTCTTCCTTGGAAAGTGTTCCATACACTTCTTGTGAGAAAATTGAAACTTTATATTTCCTTCTTTTGTATCAATGACCACACATGTGGTTAAGGTCTACCAAGTATTATATGACTTGAGGTATTGCCCCCATGTCCATGATAATAAAATCAACAGGTACAAATGTCATATGTAATTTAGCCATAATATATTGAAATTTTCCTAGAGCATGTTTAGTTTAATCATCGGAAGTAAAAGATCTATAGAGCATTTTTCCATAGGTTTCAAATCAAGTAAATCATATAGATCTTTAGATAAAACTAAGACACTAGATCCTAAATCTAGAATAGCATGATGTGTCTCGTTTCCAATAGTGATTAATACCTTGGGGATCCATACATCCCCAAGCTTAGGTGGTATCATAGGTTCTCTATTAGATCTTTCAATATTTTCCTTTATAACATAATTTTCTAAGTAGGAACCAAATCCTGCTTGATGACATTAAATGATGGATCATGGACAAACTTTTGTAAGAAGTTAATCAGTTCATGCAAGCTACATTTATCAATATCAACTAGGGGTTCTTTTGTTTCACTTAACATTTTAACTTCTTCTACTTGTTTATCATTTGTTGGTTCTTTATCATTTTCAATCATGCAGTTTCTTCCCTTTTTTTTAACGATCCTAAAATTTTGTCCCCAAAGAGCATGCCAGAATCTTCTAAGATTTCCGCTTTTACTTCATTTTCACCATGAATTCCCTAAGGGAAAAATTGGGGCTAAGTTCACTTAAGCTCTTGTTGATACTAGTTTCTACCAAAATTCCATCTAACAATGTAAATGCTTCATGGGGATTCAGATATAAAAAGATTTTTTTAGTTTCGTTATTTAGGGATTGCTTCGATTCATGTGTAAGGCCTTCATAAAAGCTCCCTAAAAGCAACCAATCTTTTAGTCCATGTTCTACTTTATGTGTAAGTTTCTTAAACCTTACCCAGGCACTAGTGAGAGGTTCATTTTCATATTGCTTGAAATCGTATATCATTTCTTTGCAATGAAGGGTCTTTTTACCAAATTTCTCTGAAAAGGATACTTTCATATTGTACCATGTTTGTAAATATCTTTTAGGTGCATCATTATACCATCTCTTAGCTATTCCTTTTAAGGAGAGTGAAAATACTTTTACTTTCACTATTTCAGGATCAATATCTGGGGCCCCTAGAGTTTTGCATGAATCCTTAGACTTTAATATGCCAATGAGCAGCGACTACATTTCCATTAGAAAAACGATTATAAACTATGTCACCTAGCACCTGAGGATAAATATTGCGATCACACTTGTTTGCAAATGGAATTGTTCCCAACATAATTTTTTTATTTTTCCTAGTCATGTTTTCTTCCAAAAGGTTGATACTAATTTTTATGTGTTTTTGTGTTTTAAATAAGACTTGAAAAGACTAAAAAGCAAGACAAAATAAAATACTTTAAAAATCTAAAAGGAGAAGAAAAAGCTCACAGTGGTGCAACCTCCCCAAGCTTGGGTTGTTGCACAAGTTGATGAAGATGATGGTGCCAGAAAATAGGCAGTTGTCGTGGGAGTTACCTTGCTCTTCAAACTTGATGAGGATGCAGTTGTGATGTACCTCCGCCAATTCCCCTGCAAAGGCACCAGAAAATAGTCTTGATGGCAACAAACATGGCCACTTTTTGTTGGGACTCCAAGTGTAGAGTGTTGTAGAAAGCTTCTTTTTCCCACAAGGGTGACTTGAGGGTTTAGATCGAACTCTCAGGGAATTGGTTACGGAAGGATGTTTGTCTTCTCCTCTTCAAGCAACCTATAAAGAAAAATAATTTGTCTTGTGTCCCCAACTCCACCAAGTGGTTGTCAATCACAAGGTTTCGTATTAGTTATATGAAATAAAATATAAAATATACTGAAATAAAAATAGTAAATAAAGTAAAATAATGCAAACTAGATGATATGGAAGATAGTAGAGTTATTTTGGGGTTTTTACGAGTGATTGCAAGTAAGGAAAGTATTTTTGTATTTTGAAATATTAAATTGCAGAAAATATAAATGATAGTAGATGCAATGAAAAGGTGTTTCTTATGATAAAAATCGGACCGAGGTTCATGGGTTCAGTTGTCTGCTCTCTTTTTAAGTTGTAGTGATCACAAAACAATTCATCAATGATAAAGATTCATGAAAATTCTATATGTGCTTGATAAAAGGAATTTATATGGGCATCACATTCTAATATTGAGATGGAATACACCTCTCTCTTATACTCCTCAAGAAAGGGAAATCTCCATGCAATCTTGATTTAAGAACAAATCAGAGTATAGCTTTAAGCAATGCTATATAATATGTTTGAAATACAAATATGATACCTTGATGTAACAAGGTTATCACATTATCATGTGATAACTATAGCACATGATTTTAAATTTTCCCTAGTGAGGTAGCAAAAGAAAGGTAAAAACCAAAGTAGATCTTGAATATTATTTGTCACAATTCAATCTCTACCACCATGCTACTCCATCTAACACACACTTCTCCCATACAAGTTCTTGCATACAAGTTGGATCAAAACAAGCAATGGAGAATGGGGTGCATGCTATGCATCTATTAAAACATCTTACACGAAATAGATTCCAATCTCAAATATCAAATCATAGAACAAAGATCCACATCATAGGAATTACAAATATGACCATAATCATGTTGGGTAGCTCATATGGTACTAGATCTATGAAGAACCAGAGAGAAATAGATCAAGCTATTGCCACAAACCTATAACCCATAGATGGACTACTCCCTGTTCATCATGGGGATGATGCTGGAGATGTTGGATAGGGTGGAGATCTCCCGGAGGTGGCTCCGGCGGAGTTTCCCCCTCCAATCTTCACTGGATCTAACTATGTTTGGTGGTGTTTTCTTATCTGGTGGGTTCTGTTCCGAGGACGCCCCAGGAGTCCTTATATAGGGATTTTTAGGTCAAGAGAACTCTATGGGCGAAAGAATCGAGGCGATCGGACAACCGAGGAGGAAATGAGTATGGGTGATGCGCCCACCTAGGCTGGGCATGCCACCTGGGCTCGTTTGTCCCTCCTGGCCCTCCTGGTGGTTGTGCTCTATATGCTTCTCATGGATAAATATTGGCATTCCCAAAAGTGCAGGTCCATTTGACTTTGTATAGGTCTTGAAACATTAAAAACATTGAAAACAAGGGTTTTCTACCATGTCGGGTTATAGCCAAAATAAAGGGGATCATTGGTAAATCCCCCGAAATCAATATAAAACAGGGATATAACATTATATATGATGCAAATATGTGGGAAAACATGTTAAAAAACTACAAAGTTCATGTATGTATTTTACATGCATCACTACATAGTTTAGTTTTTTAGGGTACTTAGTTGTTCGCATCTACCCAACAAACTCCATAGAAACCCTACACATGCAATTCTACGACTTGCACGGCTTCACACAACTCGGTATATAGGGAACAAGTTGTATAGTGGAGCTGAAAATTAATGGTTGTGCAGTACTTGGGATCGAACCTCGATAACAGAAATGAGACTCATAATGCAAGAATAAGATAGAGGCATATGTGCTATCAATATAAATGCAAGAAGGGGAATGCTTGCCTGAAAACTCTGGTGTGAAGTAACAAGGTTCCAGGTAAAAGTCAACTGCCTCTTGGTATCCTTCTTACTCAGTGTCTATCTAGATAAAAACCAAACACATGAGGTCCATATAAATAAATTGTGCAATCATATGAATATATACAACAAGAAGTATGCCATGATGGTATGATGCCAAACGCATGGAACATGTATACAACCATGGTGAAGCATTGGCAACGCAAAAGAATTAAATAACATTTTAACTAGCATTTTTTGTTGGAAACCTTTATGGATACTATTATTAATGCATGAAACATGATGCAATTGCATTCATGGATGGCAGAGTTTAGATTCATATTGTCTTTTTGATCGATTTAGACATATTAAATGCCTTATTTAGAGTTACTATGAATTTATTATGAATTATTCCATTTAATAAAGCCACAAAAATATTTGATGAAAATTATCAAGATTCAATTAAATCTAGAGGCATATTCATGTAGAACATGCAAAAGTAATCAAGTTTCATGTTAAAAGTTTCTTCAAATTCAAACTAGAGGTTGCTTAAATTCGTTGGTAAAAGTTGGATCAATGTTTCAATTTATTTTAATTGGTTTCAATTCATCTGACTAGTTAACAGAGGGGTCTAGGGGTCAAAATTTAACAAAAGGACCTACGCACGACTTTTGATGCAGTGGACTAGACCGCGGGTTGATGTGTTAAAAGATCCATTGGGTTATGCAACAAAAGGTTATAAGAATGGACGTCAGGTTGATCTTTTGTTTAGCGAGGTTTTTTAATAAATTGTTTCACGCGCTAACTAAATGTTCTGAATCCACACAATATTTGCCGTCGCGACAACGTTAGTTCCACCGGTAACGTCACACGTGGCAAAGCTAAAAAATGGGACCAGAGCTATAACCCGCGATCGATCGCGCACGACCTGGCCACGCTGCCACTACGGTAGGCTTAGGGTTGAGGTTAGTTACTCGTGTGCTGGATAACCCTCTGCAGCATTACCCGACGGTCATTTTTCGGTGGCGCCCACAAAAAGAGCAACGACGATGATAGATTTAGCGGTGACGTGGCTAAAGGAAGCGGTTGTGCTCACGGTTAGGCCTAGGTGACACGACACGCTACAACAAAGCTCGACCTGTATCCAATCATGAGACGGCACGACGGCGAGGACGAGGTCCTACAAGGGGTGGCGCATGCAAGATGTTCAACATAATGAGCAGTGATATAGGAAGCAATAGAGAGAGTGGCCATGTCTGGGAGGTCGGCGATGATCACTGATGTCTACGCACTTCTATTCTTGTACACAGTTGTTGGGCCTCCAAGTGCAGAGGTTTGTAGAACAGCAGCAAGTTTTCCCTTAAGTGGATCACCCAAGGTTTATCGAACTCAGAGAGAAAGTGGTCAAAGGTATTCCCTCTCAAGCAACCCTGCAATCAAGATACAAGAAGTCTCTTGTGTCCCCAACACATCCAATACACTTGTCAGGTGTATAGGTGCACTAGTTCGGCGAAGAGATAGTGAAACACAAGTGGTATGGATAATTATAAGTGGCAACGGCGCCAGAAAATAGCTTGATGGCGTGTGGTTGACGTGGGAAAAGACTAAAGGAAAACTGAAATAAAGATGGAAGCAAGCAAACATGTAACAGATCTAATTGCAAACGGTGTATCAATGCTTAGAAACAAGGCCTAGGGATCATACTTTCACTAGTGAACACTCTCATATAAATATATTCCTCTTTGTGATACTACGCTAAACTACTCTCCGGTTGGACACTCTAATCGATGGTAGGGCTATAACAGCACACCTCAAAGTAAGCCTTCCCCATCTACAAAACCCCACACTGTCACCTTGAGTACTAGATGAGTCCAACAAACACCACAATTTCATAAAGATATCCAACTCCAAATATAACTCATAACAAGTATTTGTAATCTCTAGCCTAAGTGCCACCATGGGGTGCACGCTGTCACTTTCACACACATGGGGAGAGCAGAGATCTATTAAAGCACTTGAGTAGCAAGGTAGATCTACTTGATTACAAAGCTCATGATCACAATATGACCATGCATAGAGAGAGAGATGAACACATAGCTACCGCTAGAACCCTTAGCCTCGAGAGAGAACTACTCCCTCCTCATCATGAGAATCAGCAATGGTGATGGAAATGGTGGTGGAGATCGATGGAGATGGCTCCGGGGGCACTTCCTCGTCCCGACAGGGTGCCGGAACAGAGACTTTCTGTTCCCCGAATCTCCCCTTCGGTGGCGGCGGCGCTGCGGAACTTTTCAGGGTGTGGCCGCCCTATGGCCCCTCTCCGACTCTCCTTCTGGCTCCGTGAGTCTTCCGGGAAATATCAACTTTGGCTTTTGTCCGGTCCAATTCCAAGAATATTGATTTTCTAACTTTCCTGGAACCAAAAACAGCAGAAAACAAGCAACTGGGACCGTGGCACTTGTTAATAGGTTAGTCCAAGAAATCATATGAAAAGTACTCCAAAGTGTGGAGAAAACATAAGAAAGTAGATAAAACCAAGCATGGAACATCAAAAATTATAGATACATTTGCAATGTATCAACATCCCCAAGCTTAACTCCTGCTCGTCCTCAAGTAGGTAAGTGATAAAAAGAAATAATAATTTTTGAGGTGACATGCACCATCATAAACTTGATAAAAGTATTTGTAAAACATTCAAAGCTGGGATCATAGTACTCCAATCATAACATGAAAGACAAAGTTCTAGCAATAAGACAAAGAAACTATGATGCAACATGAAAAGGTACAGACAAAAGATTCATGAATAACAATGCTTTGCAAGACATTTGTTTGTTTCACATAAAGAAAACATAGCATAATAGTATTCAGTTTGTCCCTCATAGAGTAGCAAATATAAATGCATAGGACACCTTCGAAGTTCATAAGGGTGACTAGATACAAGTAGTTTAAAACAAGCAATATCAAGTTATGCATCAATCAACAAGTCTTGGGACAATGCACATAGAACTAAGAATGGCCACTATGCTCTCAAAGTAGGTGCATAAAGATAGAAGGTGGAGACTCAATATATAAGTGGAAGAAAGGCCTTCATAGAAGGAAGTAGGGATTCAAGTCTCATAAAGAGCTTCCAAAAATTATGGTACTTATTAGCTTTCAGCTCTCATTGCCCCTATCATAAGCATCTTGAAGTGATTAAGGTTAAAGTGAAGAAACTATGGTGTACATGCTTGACGAAGAATAAGTTAGAAATCTCATGTCCCTTGAATACGAGGGCCGCTCCTCATGCTACTCAAGTTTAGTCACCGGTAAGTTCTTGTCATCGTAAGTACATGTGTATCATAGAGAACCGCCAACAGGGTACCTCTTGCGCGATGATACGGAAGAATCCCCATATCAAAATGACAAGGCAAGTAGACAACGAGCATCTCAGCAATCTTCTTATTAAGCATGGGAATATGGTGCTTTTTCCTCTCTTTCCTCTTTTCTCATATCTTTTTTTCACTTTTTCTCCTTTTCTCTTTTTTTCTCAATATCTGACTGTTTTTTTACAAGAAGAATGCTTCATAGACAGCTCATTATGGTTACGCTGCAGGTTTCCACCATGTCAGCATGGATTAGACCAGCGGCCCATGCGTTTCTCTAACACATATACATAACTCCATGGACTTACAAGCTCCCCTTTCATTTCACACCGATGACATCCATATACAAAAGAGCATGATATCAACTAGGTACAAAGTACCAAGTGCAATGTTGAAAGCGTTCCCCATGACAGCATGGTTCTGCTAATTCCCAACAAATAAGTGCAAGCACATATAACATAGACGACACAATGGTTCAAGTTTATTAAGGGCAAATAAAGTAAAGTGTGCCATCAAGTTCGTGAGAGCTTTAATCACTAGTTTTCTCATAACAAGTTTAATTTGGAAGGTAGACAAAAACATGAATATACTTGGAATAGCATAAGCTAGTAGGTAGGTATGGTAGACTCTTTGTAATAACTTGGTTTAGGGAGTTGGATGCATGAGCGGAACTCATACTTTGTTGTGGAGGCTAGCAAAAGACTGGGAGAGACAAACTAAGGGAGCAATAATGGCCATAATCATGCAGAGCGACAAAACATCATTGATCAAAGCATAAAATTATACTACAAGTTGAAAACTAAAGGATCATAAACGCTATGGTGACTTTGGATAGTCATAACATGGTGTGAGCATGCGCCAAGTCAACCCAAATAAAGCATCAAAGGAGAATACCACAATTATATGCTTTAGTATGCTAAAACAACGCATGATTCATCCAAGGCACATTAAGAAATCTCAACTGTTTATAAAAAGTCATGCTACAGCAAAGAATACTAAGCATAAAGCCAAAACAAATATCAAGCATGGCATGACAAAGCATAGGCCACAGTCAAAAACAAGCTCTCTTTACCACTTACGCATGAACTTTCCTACTCTTTTCCAATCCAAACCAAACTATTTGAAAACCAATGTATGAAAGAGGGGGTCCAACCAATTTATTCAGAAAACTAAGCAAATCTAGCAAACGAAAAACCAAAACGAAAACGAAAAAGAAGACGCTCCAAGAACAACACAACTGTGCATGAAACAATAAAAATGAAGCGTTTGGAAGAAACCTGTGATTTTTATTGATGAAGAAGGGGATGCCTTGGGCATCCCCAAGCTTTGACGCTTGTACTTCTTGGATATTTCTTGGGGTGACACGCGTGGCATCCCCAAGCTTGAGCTTTAGTCCATCCTTCATCTCATTACTCATTCCTTCCATACACCTGAAATTTTTCCTTCATACAAAACTTCACACAATCTTTATTAGCAACATTAGTACACTCAAGATAATAAGTCTTTAGGTTCCGTTTCAACACCAATAAAACTTCCATTAAAACACTAGCTACTTTAGCACTTCCCTCAAAAAGCTGAATTCCCCAAAAGAACTCAAAAAGGAACAAAAAAGAAGCAAATGCAAATAGTGGCAGAAATCTGTCAAAACAGACCAGCAGGTAAAAACGATTTTTTTTCGAAGACCTTCTGTTGCTCAAATCAAAAAGTCTTGAACTAACGAAAGTTAGATAACAACATGGGGCAAAAGCACAAAAATTCATGCCTCAAACCAACGTACAGAGATTTTACACGAATTTTTACGGTGAAGAACATAAATCTGTTTTGGGACAGCGACTTTCCCAAGCATTACTTCTCTCTCATTAGAGGTTACTCTTCGCACAAAAAGCAAATAAAAATGATAAGGAGCGGTTATTACAGAGGTAATAAATTCCAAGACTCATATAAAATTTTTCGGTTATCTCCCAATAAGTACTTTTCTTTAACGCCTTTAAGTTAGGCATGATAGTTTGAGAAGATGCTCACATAAGAAATATGAATTGAAGTAAAAGAGAGCATCAAGAAGCACATTCAAAGAACATTTAAGTCTAACCCACTTCCTATGCATAGGAATATTGTAAATAAACAAGTCATGAAAGCACAAAGCAACAAGCATAGGAAAGCAAAACAAGTGCAACTTCAAGACTTTCAACATAAAGAGGGGAAACTTAATATTGTTGAGATACATAAAACCATGTTTCCCTCTCTCATAATAACTTTCAGTACCATCATGAATAAAATTAACAATATAACTATCACATAAAACATTCTGATCATGAGACACATGCATAAAATGATTCTTACTCTCCACATAAGCATAGTCATTCTTATTAATTATAGTGGGAGCAAATTCAACAGAATAGCTATCATTATTATTCTCATCACCATAATCATCAAATATAGGAGGCATATTGTAATCATTAATTTTCTCCTCAATAGTAGGTGGACTGAAAATATTATATTGATCATTGTAATTAGGCACAGTTTTGATACTAGTGACCTATATGAGTTCACAGTTCATGTTCGGCAGTACACTGCAAAGCTTGATTTTGGTTGCGAGAGGGTTGTGTTCGGGCAAGATGTGCATCTGCTTATGAATTGCAAAGAGGTTGTGTCTGCTTCGCAGCTGGTAGATATGCTTGCAACTAGAATTCCCTGGGGTTCTAGATAGAGGACAAAATTGGTGTGGCGCAACATGAATGATACCTATCAGCAAATTGAGCACTCTCATGAGCTTCAGATGGTTTGGGAGTGTTGCGCAGCTGATCGTAAGGTGAAAGTTGAAGCGATGATTGATGATATGTATGCAGATGCTGGAGATCTTGCTGCCAGAGCTTCTGCTCCTAGAGAATACGGACCAATAGATGCTGATCTGGATAAGTTCAGTATACGCATAGAGGTGGATTCATACATGGCAAAACTTGATGAGGGAGTTAATAAGCCAGTTTCGTCATGTACTATGGAGATCACTGTCGCTTCCAAAAACATAACTCTTGATGAAATGAGAGAGATGATCGGTAAGGAAATCACTATTGGCCCTAAGAAGATGGCAAAAATCAGGTGGTGGCATCATAAGAAGCAGCAATTCATAGACGTTTTGGATACTGAAGATCTTGTGTAGATTATGCGGCGAAAGAAGCGAACCAGGAAGGTGTTCTTCCTTGGTACCATTTATGATGTTGTTGAACAGGTTATAGTGGATGTAGATGCCCCTGTAGTGGCTGAACAGAATGAGGTGGTCGACGTTGATGAGATCTGATGAGAGCTGCTACCCTGGGCTTGTCATATGAACCGCGGGGTTCCCCTGCCTGTATTTGTAATATTGACTGCTGTTGCATTTAGAGTGTGCTTCTGTGATTATGTTTGTTGAGAGATTGCGATATAATGCTATGCGAGCTGTTGAGATTTTCAGACATGTCACTCACTGAAACCATCGTTGTTGTAATAAGACATCAGTACATTGTAGTTGACATGATTATGTTTCTTAAGATGATGTACCATACTTGTTTCAGTTATTATGTTTGTTGGGACATTGTAATGTAATGTTTGTGAAACCATGACTGGACTAGTGATGCATAAATACATTGTAGTTGACTTGATTATGTTTCTTGAGACGATGTACTGTACTTGTTTCTGATATTTTGTTTGTTGAGAGACTGTAATGTAATGTTTTGCGTAACCATGACAGGACAAGTGATGTGTAAGTACCTTGTAGTCGACATGATTTTGTTTCTTGAGTTGATGTAATATACTTGTTTCTGTGATTACATTTGTTGAGAGATTGTAATGTGATGTTTTGTGAAACCATGTTGTAGTTATGTTTGTTGGGAGATTATAATGTAATGTTTGGTGAAACCATGACTGAAGAAGTGATGCATAAGTACCTTGTAGTTGACATGATTTTGTTTCTTTGGATGATGTAATATACTGGTATGTTTTCGTAAGGCAATGAAATTAGGATGGAGGGAGTGAAGGTTTAATATTTGAAATGATAATGTGTGCAGAGAATCCATATCAGGCAGGAGACAGTTATCCAGGGAAAGGGCATGGTATCCATTAAACTATTGTAACATGCCAATTATTCATCATTGCAGCGGTAGAAGGGCTGCTCTCTCTCTCTCTCTCTCTCCCTCTCTCTCTCTCGCTCTCGCCGTCGCCATTGAAGGAAATATGCCCTGAGAGGCAATAATAAAGTTGTTATTATATATTCCTTATATATGATAGATGTTTATTTTACATGCTAGAATTGTATTGATCGGAAACATCAATACATGTGTGTTTAATAAACAAAAAGGGTTCCTAGTTATGCCTCTCTTATAGACTAGCTTGTTGATTAACAAGATGATCAAGGTTTCCCCATCATGGACATTGGATGTTGTTAATAACAAGGTCACACCATTGGTGGAATGATGTGATGAACATTCATCCAAAGTATAGCATTACGATCAAGTCATTATTTTTATATTGCTATAACATCATATGAAGTAATCTTTATCCTTAGACCATGAGATCATGTTAATTGCTAACACCGGAAGAGTATCTTGATAACATCAAACGTCACACCGTAACATGGTGTCTATAAAGATGGGTTTAGTAGTGCGAAGGTGTTATGTTGAGGCTCATGGATGAAGAGTGGAATTTGTCAATCCAGATGATGGATAGATATACTCTGGGCCCTCTCGGTGATATCACATTAAGATAGTTTGCAAGCAAGTGATGTGATCACTAGAATGTTATATCACGTGAACGAGAAAAGAGTGCATGTCGGTAACGAGATCAAACTAGGTATGGAGATACCGATGATCGAATCTCGGACATATAATATATCGAGAGACAAAGGGATTTAGTTACAAGTGTTAAAGGTTCTCACGATCACAGAAGTCATCGTTGAATGTGTAGGAGTCAGTACGGATCTCCAGGTCCCGCTGCTAATTATTGATCGGAGAAGGGTCTCGATCATGTCTGCATTATTCGCGAACCATAGGGTGGCACACTTGAGAGTTACCAGACACCATTTTGGAGCACATATGTTTCAGACGAAATAATTGCAAAGCGTAGGAATTGTTTCAATAGAAACCGGAAATTGTTTCGGGTGAAATTGCAGAAAGTGGTTCTGCATGTGATATTGAAATATTGCAAGGGGCTATATGTGAATGTTTGTTATTAATTAAAGTAATTAGGAAAATTCTGAATAAATTTAATAAAAAGAGTTTTATTAAATGAGAGAGCATTAAATTTGGAGAAATTTAATGCATTTAAAGTGGAGACTTTAAAAGGGAATGTGAAGAGGCATTTTAATGTGGAGGGGTTACCACCACATGAATGGGGGAGGTGAGGGGTCACCTCCCCATGCGCCGGCCATGGAGAGAGGGGGCACCCCCTCCTCCTATAAAAGGCCACCCATTCCCTCCTTCATCCTCACACCTCCTTGTGAAGGATCTCTCTCCCCCTCTAGAATTATTCCCCCATGGTCTCAGATTAGCGAGATACATGTTCCTGGTGGCATTTCGTCTGGAAGGTGTTGCTGCTTCCGCTGGATCGCTGGAGCGAGGAGGTGGAGGTTGTCCGGTGGCTTGAACGTGTGTGCGAGTGCGGATGCGCTGGTGAGTTGCGGCGCTCGGACTTCCTCACGATCTTGAGATCGGCAAGTGTATGACTACATCAACCACGAGTTCCTACTCGTTAACAAAACTCGTTGTCTTCGAGGGTAAGTTCTCGTTGGATGTATGTCCACTCGTTGCTTTGTACCTACTAGATAAATCTTGGCGTGTAGTTCACACCATAGGAAATTTTTTGTTTTCTATGCTGGGGACCCAAGAGTGGTATCAGAGCTTGATCTATGCGTAGGTGCTTTGCACGGGTAGTACACATATGTTTATATGTGGGCGATGATGATCATGTTATTACATCTTCTATGTATTTTAGATATTGGTGGCATAGTGGGATGAAGCGGCCCGGACCAACCTTACATGTCATCGTACATGAGACCGGTTCCACGACTGACATGCAACTTGTTTTGCATAAGTGGCTGGCGGGTGTCTGTCTCTTCTACTATAGTCAATATCTGATTTACAACAATTTTCTAATAACTTAGTTATCCTCGTTGTGGTTCATGTTCGTAGGTGAGAACGGTCCTATCTCCGAAAGCCCTAAGCCACGTAAAACTTGCAATTGATAAATTAGAGGCGTCTAGTTTAGATAGTTGCTGGGCTAGTGTATTGATATGGTATTGTTGTAAGTAGATGTATGATAGATACTCTTACAACACAGTCAACGTGTAAGTTCCATAGACCTTGGCCTTACACACGAAGGAATGATAGAGATCATACCACGATGCAAGTGATAGAGATCAAATGCATGGACCATATCATCTCACTTTACACATTAGATGTTAGCATCTTATACTGCTAGTTTGGCGCTTTTGGTAGCATTATAAGATGATCCCTCATTTAGATATCAAGATAAAAATGTGTTCTTCCTTAAGTATGAACCGTTATGTGGATCGTGTTTCGAGACACCACGTGATGATCGGGTGTACTCGAATCTACGCTTTCATAGGAACGGGTGTAAGACAGTTTTACACACGCGAATACTAAGGTTCTTACTTGGCGAGCCTAGCATGTATAGACATGGCCTCGGAACATGGACCGAAAGGTTAAGCATGAGTCATATAGTTGATATGATGCCCATATAGATGCTCGCCTTTGAAGCTACATCAACTCACGTGATGATCGGACTTGGTGTAGTGGATTAGGTTCATGTAATCACCAAAAAGACACGAGGGATGTCGTTTTTGAGTGGGAGTTCATTAGTAATTTGGATTAGTTGAACTCAATCTATCATAAACTTAGTCTAAATAAACTTTACAAATTCTATTGTAGATGGCACCACCTGCTTTTAATTTCAATGTGTTCATGGAGAAAGAGAAACTTGCTGCAAATGGTAGCAACTTCACCAACTGGGCTATGAATTTGAGGATTCTCCTCACTGCTGCACAAAAGCAATATGTGCTAGATGTGCCGCTAGGCCCCCCACCAGCTCCTGATGCCCCTGACGAGGAAAATAATGCCTATTTGACTCGTCAGCAGGACCACAACTTAGTTCATTGCGGCATACTGTATGGGCTGGAGACAGAACTTCGAAAGCGTTTCGAAAATGGCAATGCCTTTGATACCATGGGAGAATTGAAAATGATTTTCGATACCCATGCTGCTGTAGAGAGTTATAATGCTACAGAAAAGTTCTTTAGCTGCATGATGGAGGAAAATAGCTCCGTTAGTGAGCATGTACTCAAAATGTCTGGGTACACCGATAAGCTTGTGTCCTTGGGAATAACGATTCCCATTGACTTAGGCATACATTGTGTTCTCCAATCTCTGCCACCTAGCTACAAGAGCTTCGTGATGAACTATAATATCCAGGGCATGAAGAAGTCTCTTCCCGAGCTTCTGTCAATGCTTAAGACTGTAGAAGTGGAGATTAGGAAAGAACATCAAGTGTTGATGATCAATACTACCACCGGTTTCAAGAAAGACAAGAAAGGCAAGCACAAGGGAAAGAAGGGTGGCAAGTTTGTTGCCACGCCTGAAAAGAAACCCCGAGCTGGCCCTAAGTCTGACACCGAGTGCTACTATTGTAAGGGGACTGGCCATTGGAAGCGCAACTGCCCCAAGTATTTGGCGGACAAGAAGTCCGGCAAGGAAAACAAAGGTATATGTGATATACATGTTATTGATGTGTAATTGACTAGTACTCGCAGTAGCACCTGGGTATTTGATACGGGATCGGTTGCTAATATATGTAACTCGGTTCAGGGGCTACGGAACAAGCGACAACTAGCAAGGGATGAGGTCAGAATGCGGGTCGGCAATGGATCAAAAGTTGATGTGATCGCCGTCGGGACGCTACCTCTCCATTTGCCATCGAGATTAGTTATAAACCTAAATAATTGTTATTTAGTGCCTGCACTGAGCATGAACATTGTATCTGGATCGTGTTTGATGCAAATTGGTCATTCATTTAAATCTGAAAACAATGGTTGTTCGATTTATAAGAATGATATCTTTTATGGTCATGCACCTATGTTGAATGGTTTATTTCTGTTGGATCTCGATAGTAATATTACACACATTCATAATGTTAATGCTAAAAAGTTTAAACTTGATGATGATATGTCTACATATATGTGGCACTGCCGTCTAGGTCATATTGGCGTTAAACGCATGAAGAAACTCCATTCTGATGGACTTTTGGAATCACTTGATTTTGAATCATTTGATACATGTGAGCCATGCCTTATGGGCAAGATGACTAGAACGCCGTTCTCCGGTTCAATGGAACGGGCGACAGATCTATTGAAAATCATACATACTGATGTGTGTGGACTAATGAGTGTGTCGGTGCGAGGTGGATATCGTTATTTTGTTACTTTCAAGGATGATTTGAGTAGATATGCGTATATCTATTTGATGAAACACAAGTCTGAAACTTTTGAAAAGTTCAAGGAATTTCAGAATGAAGTGGAAAATCATCGTAATAGAAAGATTAAATTTCTACGGTCTGACCGTGGAGGAGAGTATCTAACTTACGAGTTTAGCACACACATGAAAGAGTGTGGAATCGTTTAACAACTCACGCCTGCCGGAACACCACAACGTAATAGTGTGTCGGAACGTCGTAATTGTACCTTATTGGATATGGTTCGATCTATGATGTCTCTGACTGACTTGCCACTGTCATTTTTGGGTTATGCACTGGAAACAGCTGCATTCACTTTAAATCGAGCACCATCTAAATCCGTTGAAACGACACTGTATGAATTATGTTTTGGAAACAAACCTAAGCTGTCATTTCTTAAAGTTTTGGGATGCGATGTTTATGTGAAGAAACTTCAACCGGATAAACTCGAACCCAAAGCGGAAAAATGCGTCTTCATAGGATACCCTAAGGAAATAATTGGGTATACCTTCTATCACAGATATGAGGGCAAGGTTTTTGTTGCCAAGAATGGATCCTTTCTTGAGAAGGAGTTTCTCGCGAAAGGTGTGAGTAGTCGGAAGGTAGAACTCGAAGAGGTTATTGAACCTTCTCTTCATGGAATGGCGAGTGGCGCAGCACCGGAAGTTGTTTCGGAGTTGACTTCACCTGATGAAGAGAGAGCGAATGATA